>WARS01000014.1:1101191-2328117 GCA_008933995.1 Datnioides undecimradiatus
CTTCAAAGACACATTGTTTAGTGATGAGGTAGGCATGAAAACAAATCCCCAGGACGAGGAGTATAACCCTTTGTGCTTCATCCACATACATATACGTTTTCTATAGAAGTGTGACAGCTCTGCGGTTATGTAATCAGCTGTGTATTGAAGCTGTCAGAGTCTTTAGCTGGCTGCGAAGACGGTCTCTATACATAGACGCCTCTTTCCGTTCCTCCTGCACTAGGCCTACACACTGTGACTCACCAACAGCCCCTCACTGGTTCTCCAAGAGCATGTATCTTAAAGATGCACATCATCAGTGCAAAATCTGTGTCAGGGCTGCGTCCGCTACTTTGTCACTTTGAAAAATATTATCAAAGGGAGTCAAGTGGGATGTTCTCAGTAAATCCTTGCACAATGAGAAAGGAAATGTAACTCTGGTAAACACCGTCTCCCAGCTCTTCGCCATAGTAACCACTCTGGTCTCTGGATGGTGGGTCATAGCTGGAGGCTGAGGGGAAATGACACAAATGAATGCACTGAACTAGGAAAGATCATGGACATTTAGTGTAATTTCCTTTTTCTTAGTTTAATTTCATTTGCATTTTGAATTATGTCCTCGGGACATGTGCATTTCAATAGCAAGCATGTATGTTACATGGAAAGTCTTAGGAATACAGAATACAGAAAACAACCCATATTTTACTGTACAGTATGATTGTACATTTTTCACAAGTAGCAACACTACATTTAAATAAATTATTGTGAGGCAAGAGCTGTGGCACACTGAGGTTAATGTATATGGATTTTACTGCTTCATTATATAAAATCCTTTAATACGAGATGAGTTTTATCGCAGCGATAAACAGTGAGAGTGGGGCGAGAGTGAGGTGAATATTTAGCCTGAAGGAACATCTTTTATTATCGTACAACTTGTTCCAGCGTGCTCAACATCTCCACCCACACAATACCGGGTGTGTTACATGTGTACGAACACATACAATGTGCACACATACAAAAACACACACACATTCAATCCCACATCACAAATTTAAAAATACAGTTTCTATTCCTCCATGGGACGTCTTTTGTACCAGGCAAAACGTCTTATTTTTCCTCGGCTCCTTGTGATTTTCCTCAGCCTCCTCCACTCCTTCCCCTATTTTTCCTCCTCAGCTTGTGTTTCTTTTCCTCGGTTCACATCCATGCTTTTTATTCCTCGCCTTACAGGAATCGCTTATCATCATGACACCAGTCAGCAACTGGCATGTGTGGTTCATGTGAATGAGTGGACTATACTGTACTATAGGTGCACTACATAGGTTTCTTCCCTCTGTGGAAAAGGAAAAACAAACATATTAACAATAATCATGCACAAAACACCAAAAAGTAATCACATTACAGAATAAGTAAAACAAAAATTAATTTTAAAAATTAAATGAGTGCTCCCTGTAACATCATTCTGTTTGAAATGCAGTTTAAAGCTGCAAAAGAGTGCCTTTCAATTTAGAATCAATAATTTAAAAAAACTCCATGTACTCCATGAACATATGTTCAAAAGGTGTTCAAAAGTAGAAGTATTTATGAAGCGTAGGAGTGTTTATAGATAGATAGATAGATAGATATAGCTATATATAGATATAAATTTGACACATTAACATATATGCAGTGTATATTGTCATTGGTTAAAATTTTTGAAAAGTGTTGACAGAAAAAGTGCCTCATTGAATTACATTGCTCATGAGCAGAACTTGAGTAAAGCCATTGTACACCACTAGAATAGAACACAATATACACAATATAAAAAAAGGAAAAAATGTCCGTTTCAGCAATAAATTGAGTAGATGGCTACTGGACGACCTCTGTGACAGCTGCCAATCTATGGGTGTCTAGAAAATCACTACAACTTGGAGTGAGGGGGCGCTCATACCCATAGAGCCTCACTTCCATTAAAGTAATTAGAGGGTAATCAGGATGGGGACACAGCTATCCCCCTTGTGCCAGCCCTCACACAGACCTGTTGCTAGGAAACCCAACAGAGGGCCCGTGGAAGGACTATCAAAAACAAAACCAGCCTTGTGCCTGATAATAAATTCCCTGCATCATGGTCGGTATAAGTGAATGAGACACCGGCAAATACAGACATGGTAATGTGATGGGACAGTTGTAAAAGACAGCTGATGGCGTAAATAGCTTTCCCTGCAGGTAGGACAATAGGTTTAGAGGGGTGAGAGATGCTATCAAATTCATCACACGTTATATTTGGTTTTATTTGATGCAATCTGAGCAATATCCATCTCAGTAAGCCAGGTTTAAGAAAGGAAAGTCGGGAGAAGCTATGAATAGACAATGACGCATGTTGTGCTTCCTTTGTGCCTCTATAGGAGTGTTATTAGTGTTATTGTATATGGTGCCCCGTGTGTCTCCATCCCAGTAATGATGAAGCAGCATGTTGGTAATTATGGAGAGGAAAGGAAGACATGGGTTAATTATCACGCATAACGAGATGAGATGTTTCTTCCTCACACATCTTTTCAATCTCTCCGACATTCTCCCATTTTCCTTTCCCTTTCTCTCACTACCACTGTCTGTCTCTCCACTGTATCTGACCATTTGCCTCCCTGTTGTTCTGCCCTTTCTCTCAGACTCACACTAATTATTATACATTTGCGTTCCTAATGACTAATTCCACTGTGGTTGTGAATTCCCCAAGGGATGTGGAGTGAGAAGTCCTGCAGGCTCGGACAGTGACCTGCTGCACTGAGATGTGAGTGATGGAAGGGAGTGCAGAGCAAGACAAAGGGAGAAAGAGAAAGACAGACAGAAGGAGGTGTGAGAGCATGGAGGGTGCGATGAAGCGAAGGCAAAGCAGTCAACCGGGAAAAAAATGACAGAAAATGATGTTTTCATCAGGATATTCACTCCATCTGTGGCAAACTAACAAGAGCTCACAGCAAGAGAGTCTAAAGTTGTGTTTTGCTGAAGGTCGTGTGAAGTTTATGTCGACTGATTAAAAAGCGCAACTATGTGAATCCTCTGCAATAACCCCCATGAGGAATAACCAGCCACTGCACCGTAGCTAAAACAACAGCAGGGGTACTCAGCACGTGTTGGGGCACGGTGAAGGTGGCACACATGAAATAATCCTAACTGCACCGTCCATGAGTCATACTGTAGCAGCGCTCATTCCTTTTCTCTTTGTATAATGTACCGTACTTGGACGATCATGGTCATACACCCACTCAGTGCCCCTGAAGAGTTCTCTGCAGCTGTCCATGCTACAGTCATCTTCATGCTGCAACAGACACTTTGATATAATAATCCACACGCTGTGGATTCTCTGGGACTATAAAGTCTGACATGTCATGGATGGCTAGCTATAACCATCATAAGTGGGTCCCTACGTCCTATTGCTTAAGTAATGGCTTTAATGGGCTGTCTTTTTGCATGTGTGGACAAAGTAATCAGTCTAAATCAATGCTGCTTTTGGATTTATGCCATCAGGCCACATTTATTTTCCCCTCTTGTGAGTGTCTGTGTGTGCAGGAACTGTATGGATGTCTCTGTGCATGTAACACTGGAATACTGAGGACTATTTTTTCCTTTTTTTTCTTTCTCATGCTGATAGGGTGCTGTCAGAATTAATGATACATACTGCTGCTGACTGGCAACTAGCAGGACTGTCAATGCGATGTGCACAGCTAGAAATGTGCTTTGTGTGGTGAATTTCATGGGCAAGATATTACTTACAATCCCCCACCTTTGACAATGCATTTTACTCTACTGTCACTCTTGAATGCTGACAAAACCCCCCAGGGTAGGAGCTACGCTGGTGGAATATTGCCAGAACACCAGTGTTGCCACCTTTTTATTTTATCTTCATCTTGAAAGTGCTGTGTCCACCTTTGCAGTTGTCACCAAGGAGAAGATCAAAGCAAAATAAATAACATTCTCTTTCTAATTATGGCTATATATAAGGGATATTTTATTTTAATGCTACAACTGATATTTTTATTTTTCTATCCTCATATCATTTTGGACAGGGATCATATTTGGCTATGTCACTCCTGTCTTGTGTTTTTCCATCGACATTTTCAACAGACAAGGAGTAGGTTCGAATACAAAATGTGTTTTCAGATTTTAACACCTGAAATCAAAGACAATGTCTCTGGGCAGTTTCCACTTACGTATTTCACAACTTTATGAATTCTCCTGATAGTCAACCATAGCTTGAAGGCAGTGTACATGTGCGTGTGAGTGCCTGTCTGGTTTTGAGTGTGCGTGCCCACTCACATGCACTGCTTGAGGATCATGGGTGTACATTGTGTATCCAGTGAAGCATCGTCCTCATGCTGTTACACACCATTCACCATGTCTGAGCATCTGAAATGATGTTCATTATCCAGCCATAATTAAACATGTCATAAACCTGCTGAACAAAATGGGTGAACTGCTCTCAAATGTGACAGGATGCAGCTGTGCGTGTGTGTCTGTGTGTGTGTGTGTGTGTGTGTGTGTGCGTGTCTGTGTCTGGGGTATTTTGGAGTATGCATGTACACACCACAGCGAGTATGTGTTTGTGTGTGTGTGTAGATCTGGCCCCTCATGACTAATCTGACAGTCACACTTGTCCACCTGTTTTTTTCCTTCATTATCACTGCAGACGGCTCAGTGTCTCACCTTGTTCCCTCATCTGCTTCTTCTCTCACATGTCTAGCTCCCAATTGGGAGATAACATACTCACTTCCAAACACCAAACACACTGTAAATGTGGGACCATGGAAATTCGGAAGGATTTACAAAAGTCAGGAGGAGGATTAGGAGAAATTATGTATAAATAGCTAAAGAAATAGCTAAGAACCCATTAAGTATTTTATGATAAATCAGTGTTTTTTGTGATCTTGTGTGGGAGTGACAGACATTCAGAGTGCTGCTCTGACCTGACCCAAACATCTTAGAGCTCTGACCACGCAGGATTAAGTTTGTATGATAAGAACCTGACAAGCACTGTTTGTATTAGAGTCTTTGTCAGTTTATATGTGCCCGCTCACATGCTCCAGTAATGTACCATTCATCCGTTCTTCATATCTCTCCAATGGGAACTCACTTTTTTTCTATTGGAGAATCTTACGAGTGTTTCCCAAGATTTTCTTTCTTTTTACTTTCAGAGCACCAGCCTGCTTCAAAGACAGAAGAAATGCAAGACTCCACAGTATGGAGTGTGTTTTAGGGCTTCACTACTACTGCTGTTGCTGCCTCAGTATCCAACAGAAGAATTAATCCACTAATTAGACTCATCAGTCATTGTACACAAGCATAAATACATTGTGACTGAATATGTGTGTGTGTGTGTGTGTGTGTGTGTGTGTGTGTGTGTGTGTGTGTGTGTGTGTGTGTGTGTGTGTGTGTGTGTTGTGTGCGTAAAGTGAAAGCTGAAATGGGCCAAATATAATCTAAAACTGGTCAGCAGGTGTAAGATGTGTGCATGCAGTACAAGTATACTGTATGTGTGTGCAGGGCAGCAGGACAACTGAACTGCACAGTAGCCCTGTGTAAGGGTGAGGTAACCCTCAGGAAGCTGATAGGCTCCACTGACTCTGATTACTTTTTGCGTGTGTGTGTTTTTGGAGTGTGTGTTGGTCTGTGTGCACTTTGTGGGTAAAGTCCGATGAGGTAATGTCACACTCCATTATTCTCAGATAGCTCTCATAAGTGTGCATGTGTGTGTACATGTGTATGTGTGTGTGAGGGGTCTCCAAGGAGAGCCTGTCAGGATGGCCTGGCGGCCGGTGCTAACAGAGCATGGGAGCGCAGACTAGGCAGTGTTTAGATTACTGAGATGGAGAGGCGGGAGAGAGGAAGTAAGTTTAGGCCACATCTTTCTCTAAAGGTCCCTGTCACATTAGAGAGGCTCCACTGTCTGCCCATTCTGTAAAGGTAAACCTCATTACAATGAACTGTCATGTTTGGCTTTTAAAACCAAAAGTCATTTCATGAGAGAGAGCTTAACATTTGTCTGCTTCTGCTACAGCTGAAATAAGTAGAAAGATGACTTTTTAAACCTTTATCAGATACTATTTTGTTATGTCTGTGTAAGCTTTAATATTACAAAGATGGGAGAGGGCTGAAATCCAGTGGCATCAAATGGATTTGGACATAGAGTAGGATTAGCAGTGGCTTGATAGGAGGACCACAGGAAAACCAACAAAAAGAAGAACTGCCAGAAACAAATGTAGCAGGTGTGCTTGTTTAGCATTCACGCAGGTTCACACATGCATGTGTGAGCGTTTGAATGCATGTTTGTTTGGAAGAGCACATAGACAGTCTAGATATGAGTCATTTTTCACACCTGGTTCAGTATAATAAATACCCAAATTCTTTCAGGAGTGATTGAGGACCTGTATTTTTTCCTAGTGAAGACACTAAAAGAGATTATTATACACCATTGACTCCAATAATCGACTCACGCTGGATGATGTCAGTGCCTCCGTAGGGAAACTGACTGAGGGATGATGTCATGGGTGCAACGATAATCATGTCCAAGGCTCTACATTGGTGTCTGGGAGGCTGATTGGATTGGCGACAAGCACAATGGATGATGTCATCCATCTCATTTGGCACCAGCCCAATTGTGCCATGGGCATGCCTGTGTGAATGATGAACTGTGCTAATAGCAACAGTGTTAGCGCTGATGCTTAGTGACAAGGAGAAAGCCCGAGTGAAGAAAGAGAGAAGAGAGCGAAACAAAATGAGAGTCTCTTTAGCCGGTGATGTAGCTGCCTCCAGGCTATTTTTTGACCTGTTCTAGTTGGTTTTGACTGAAAGACTCCTACCTTTGTTCATGCAGGCAGCCAGAACATTGTGCTTAAGCGCCATGTGTGGCAGAGTAGAGGGATATTATGATAGTGAATCATGGACAGGCCCCCACAGGCACTGGCCTGCTTTTTATTGTCAACTAATGCACCAGCCAGAGAATAGTGTGTAAGATTGGTGTTGAGCAGAGTGTGATAGACTGAGACACTGTCGCAGTTCTGAACATAAACGAACACTCACTGTACAGTGTTTGTTTGTATCGCTGTCATTTGTCATGGGAAGTGTAGGATTGACTGAGTCTCACCTACCCCTCCTCTCTCCTGCTCGCTCACCAATCTGAGGTGACAGAGATGGAGACAGAGTGTTTTGGCAGAGAAAACCCATCTGTCACCCTGGCAACGGGAGAGGTAGGAGGGGTATTATCCAGCAGAGATGCAACACAGGCCTGTCAATCATGCTACCTCCTGGAGCCTCCTGTTCTGAAGTGAGAGGATGGAGAGAAGATCAATAAGAAGGTACGGACAGACAGGAGGAAGAGTATAGAGACAACATGTGAACATAAGAGAGATAAAACTGTGGCTTATAATTGGGAAAAGCTTTTGATTTATTTATTGTAATCTAGTACATCACACGAAAAGTTGCATTACTCTCTGTTGCTTGTTGGATCGTGTCCAGTCCCATTTAGTGACATGTTTGTCAACCCATCATTTTAAAACTAAGGTGCATTCACATTTTAAACTAAACAGCTTCACTTTTACTTTCAATGAATTAACTAGGTTCTATGATGAATAAGATTTGGATTAAAACTACCAGTTTTGTAGTCCCTTTAAGAGCAAAAGCTCCTAAAGTAAGTTCATCAAATTAAAATAGCTTAGAGTAGCTGGCATGTCCAGGACATTCTGAACTTAAGGAACTAAATTTACCTCCACACACATTTGGCTTTTCAAACTTGCACACTAAAGATACCTTTAATTATTATGCTTAAAACTGGCAAATGCAGAAAGAAATTTTAAATATAAATGTCCAAAGGACAGAACCTGTGAAGCAGTAATAGCCATTCAATATGAACATAGTGTTCTGAAAGCATCTTGCAGCCCTTTGGCCATCCTCTAAGCCTAAAGATTTAATTGCAGAGTGAGTGACAAAGGACAAACAGAAGAAGTAAGGAACACATCATTCACATACTGGTGCCCACTGATATTCAGGTATACACAAGATTTCTAATAGCTTTCAGGCTGCAGCTTCTCTTTTATAGCCCTTGATTAAACATAAAACAGTGATCCCATCACAACCTCTACATGTTGTGAATGTCTCATAGATTCATTGGCATCACAATCATCCATCACTCATCAAACACTTCACTTGAAAAACACTTCACTCTGCTTTTTCAGCAGTTTCTCAAAGCTGGCAAGGGTGAAGGCAGACTGAGCAAGGAGGCAGTAGAGCAGCAGTGGCCGAGTCTTATTTTATTCAGATCCACATGAATAATATAAAGGATTCTTGAAACTGATTCTTTATCATTCAGCCTTAATTATATATCAGCATACTTCTGCCTTATCATTGAAGTTTATTGAAGTCAATATAAATACAACTGGAAAAACTTAATACTGAACCCTGCGCTTCCATGCTGTGAACAACTGATGAGGAAAATGTTACATTACTAAAAGCTCCAGAGCAGCTACTAAATGACACTGAGGTGACACTGTTCTGTCAACTGATGATTGAAACTCTAATCTTTCTTATCAGGTTCACTTTAAAATGTACTGTGTGAACAAACCGTTGGCTTTTTCCATTTAGCTGTGCTTATGGATCTTTTTGACATGCAGTTGACTCTGGATGACATGTTTGTTAGTCCATGACTTTGATCCAGAGTGAAATAATCAACAATTTTTGGACATATTTTCTCACAGTTTGGCTGATTTGAACTGATTGAATGGATGAATTATACAAAGTACCGTGATTCCCTCCAGTAGAATCATTTGTCTAATGACCAACCACCTACAAAATGAATGTTAAATTAAAGCAAATGTTAGCATGCCAGCAAAATGGTAAGCATGATAAATATTACACCTCCTAAACTGCAGCATGTTACCATTTTCACTGTGAGCATGTTGCGGCTAGCATTAGCATTTAGTCCCAGTGTCACAGTATGGCTGATAACCCTTTAGTCTTGTTTAATTCTTGGATTATCAGCGAGTGAATGTTTGATTTCTCAGCACAAGACTGCTTCATTCATTCTATTGTTACTGTAAAGCAGGTACAGAACATAGATCAATATATAACCAACAAATGATTGTATGAGGTAACTCTGTCTTCTAATTTGATCCGAAGCTGCATTTTTTTCGTCACTGCATCAGGCGATATGTACAGTGTGTGTTCTGAAGCCTTGGGAGATACATGGTGTCAGGACCAAAGCTGTCAACATAGATTCCTGGAGTTTCACAGTGACCTTGTATGAACCAATCAGCCCTGCATCCTTTCTCTTTGTCTCAGTGTCAGCGTAAGACATGACACATGTCAGAAACTGTCAGGCACAACCATGTCACGGCAGCACAAATAAAACACACCCGTGCCCTGAAATCATTGTATGTACAAGCAGGCAATAGAAAAGATGCATGAAGCTGTTTGACAAACAAGAGTACACATCTTCTCCCCTTAGTCCTGCTAAATATTGCAGCTGACATGGATTTGGATCTGTGCTGTTTGCGCATCTGTGTCTTTGAAGAGGAACAGCGACGTCAAATGAAACATGCTGAGCAACATTGCAACCCTGAAGAATCCTCAATTTGAATGATTATTAGTTATTATAAACATTAGTTTATAAACATTAACAATACATTAACATTCAGCTGTTCCAAATGTTTAAGAGAACAAACCCTATGCCCTCAAGCAGAGCATACATTTCCCTCTATGTGGCCATGTAATCCCCTGTACCCTG
Source organism: Datnioides undecimradiatus (assembly GCA_008933995.1). Classification (NCBI taxonomy): domain Eukaryota; kingdom Metazoa; phylum Chordata; class Actinopteri; order Lobotiformes; family Datnioididae; genus Datnioides; species Datnioides undecimradiatus. The sequence continues at coordinate 1,110,922 of WARS01000014.1, forward strand.
CTGATCCCAGGATCACAAGGAGCCTGGCAGAGGTCTGTATAGCTCAGTGAAGGAGCTCTATCTTGGGCAGGCTAAACACAGACAGACCCCTTCACCCTGGGAGTCTCGCAGCCAACATGAGAAGGATTATAATCCCTGCTTGAAAGCTCAGTGTGTGATTGACGTCCCTGGCCCACACTATGCATGACAATAACGTCATTAATTACATTTTCCTCCTTGACGGAATAGCAGGAGTGAGCGCTGTGTGGGAGGATGAGTCTGTGAATAGATGCTTGTCATGACAGTCTCCTCTGGTTGTTAATGACAGGTGGCAGCATGTGCAGGTGTAGAAAGAAAACTAAAGATGATAAAGCTTCCTCATACACCTCCACAGACATGCACCCTATGGAAGGTTAAAGATGTCACACTGAATCACCAAAGACCTCCTCCAGCACTGTCATTTAATAAACCAATCACTTTCCTCTTCTTTCTCCAGCTTCATGCTATCAAACATCTGTGCATTCCTCAGTGTTAGCAACAGACCACCTTTAACCTCACAGTTATTGTGCCAAGCAACTACATAGCCCTTCTTAATCACCAACAATTTATCAACCTGTTGCACTGATGTTGCACTGACTGATGGGAGGCTAAAATTACCTCTGTGTTGCCCACAGCTGGGAAATATTCTCTTTAATGTTTCGCAAATGAAGTTATTGGTAGCTTGTATGTCAGAACTCCTTACTAGCAGAGTGTCAGCATGGACGGCCCCTAAGACACACATAAAAACAACTGACATGCCCCAGAAACCAAATTTAAACCTAGATTTAAAAGAAATCCCTTCTTGTGAGCAACTAACCTTGCTTACCATCATTGCTTACCAACATCTATTGATATTTATCTGAAATGTTGTCTAAAATGTGTAAAATGTTCAGTTCTAAATGAAGATAGATAATTCCAGACAATGATTGTGGAATAACCGTGGGTGTGGCAGGCTTTGGGTTTTGTATTCCTTTACATACCAAAGAAACACAAAAAGCATGGGTCTTTAATACATGTAGCAGTTTGGAGGGTTATGTCTTTTTTGCGGCTATCCAAAAACAACATCACAAGAGCAAAACTGTAAGTAAGAATAAACTTGAACATAAGCTATGAACATTGCAAACAAGCTATGAGCTAAACAGTCTTCTACAGTGGTACTGTAAATGTAGTATTACTTTCAAAGCCAAGGAATGTGTCATAAACTAACAACATTATTTTAAAGTCACAGATAAGATTAGAAAATCCCCAGTCAGAAGAGTTTATTCACTGCATTGGGACCAATTTGCTATATTAGAGTTAAGTAAATTTACACTTAAGCAACCCCAGCCTATTCATGATAGAATTATGTTTCCCAAAGACAGCAGTTACACATCGTCCTCATGCTGCTTTTACGAGTATACTTTTCTGTGAGCCAAGCATTGAAATAGTTATTACTGATCAGCTATAAATCAAAATAACTGATCAACTAGCTCTGCAGTTTAAACTAAAGCTGCTCCACTATTTTTTAAAGTGATCATCATCTGGTATCCATAACTTCAGCCTCTCTCTTTTGGCATGTTATCACAGCTATGAGATGCTCTGTGATCCTGTTTAGGGCTCTGGTTTGAAAACATCCAGCTGGACACAGACCTTTTAACCAACTCGTGGAGTGAATGATAATTAGCAACAAATGTAGCAACACTCCAATTGGCCAGCAACAGATATAATTTAACAAATACAGATGCCGGTTAGATGAAAAATCTGTGAATGTCAACTTTTATGTTAAATTAAGGGCACATCTCAAGTGTCACAGTGAACTATATGGGCTATGTATGACAATAGAAGGCTTTATAAGCATAACAACAGTGGCTAATGGAGGCAGTGTTAGTAACAGCAACAAGTGCACTTTGGTAATGTTGGATAAGTGTTTGTTCATTCAGTGTAGATGATGATGATGCTAGCAGAATCTAAATGAACTGTGATCCACTGGTGTAAACCTACTTTTTCTCTGTCAATACTGCGCAAAAGAGTAAACACTCATACAACAGTGTCATTAATTTGTGTCATAAACTCCAGGTCATACTGTCCTGAACTTTCTTTGTCTTAGCCTAGAGCACAGGATTCTGCCTCTTGCTGTGGGTCTCTCAGGCCGTGTTATTGTGTCTGTTTAGTGCTCACCGCTTTCCAGATTTGCCTGCCAGAGGGGGTCTATGGCTGGGAGTGTCAGACAGCACTCCTTTTCCTCCTCAGCCACCACAAAAGAGTGCTCTTGTTTTGTCACCTCTCTCTGTTGATCCCCATTTTCTGAAAGGGGGGACATGGAACGGGTGGCGTTCAGACTGAGCTATTTGCCTGAGGAGACAGAGAGGCGCCTGGGGAAATGAGGTCTGATTGGCCCGGGTGGCAGCCTGGACTTGAATCTGGCACCAACACACTTTGACCAGCTTGCACTCTTCACAAGTAGCAGTGGACCAACAAATGACAGACAGAAAAGGTCTCACAACTCCTATAGAAGCAAAGCCTCCAGGAATCTGTCCTGTGAAGTCTTAGAGCTCTCTATTCAAGCCTTTCAATGTGGCTATCTTTCTCCTGAATGCCTCTTCTCGTTTCTCTCTTTCCTCCCACTCATCCTCTGGCAACTAGTTGTCTGTTCATTCTGTTGTGCACAGGGGAAGTTTTGCTGAACATCATCCTCGTGTTATATCATAGGCCCTGTTCCTTGAATGTTAAAACCATTTTTTCCCACGTACAGCATGATTAACAGGGTCTAACTACACAGCACAGTGTGTTTGTAGCAATAGATTTAAAACCTAATTTATATAGTACAACTTACAACCCCATTTAGAGGTGATTTATATTTATAACAGATGCAAAGACAATTTCATGTTGTTTTGGTGCATTTTCAGTGGCATAAATAATGAGTATGCTCCTGGCAAGAAATGCTGGGCCCTGCAGGAGAGCCAAGGAAAGAGGGTTGTTAGAGAAAGGCAGAGGGGGAGAGAACAGAGAGAAAAACTTAAGAGCTGCTGTCAGGGACACAGCACAGGAATAAAGAAGGCATAGGGTCCTCACAGAAAAAACAACTCTTTATGTTTGCTTTTAAAGAGAGAGATTTTACGGTGTCGGGCCAGTCAGCGCCCATTAAGAAGGCACCTGCATTCATTGACTTAGATTTTTGCAGGGCCACCTCCATTGCTGCTTGCTACCTTTACCTTGTTTGTTTTTCATTGTTCTAATACAATTGAATGCTGCAGTTTCTGCAAAGACTATATTTATGCACACAGCATTCTCACTTATACTGGCTGTTAGGGCTTGATTTGATCTGTACTGTCAAGTTTATTAACAGCACTTCTCTGAGATGACGAGCCCTCACACTGGGACCAAGCAACAGCTTTTGGTAAGGGCGCAATGTGAGTGTTATATACTGCATGCAAATGATTAAAGCAAATGGGGACAAACTTTGAGCGTGAAAGCAACTATCAGCATCTGTCACCGATACTGTTGCAACACTTTCTCTGTATAATGTAAGCCTGCGAGGGGAGAGAGGGGTGCAGAGGTGATGTGAAACATTTGAATTTGCCTGCTTCCTCTGCTGTTCTACAAAAGCTGTTTGGAAACTTTAACAATAGCCCTTCTCACATGTGCCAGGGCAGCACAGCACTCTGTTGTGTAATCATTAGTTGAGGCTTCTGTTCAAGTGACTACTCACATTGCGCACAGGACAAAACTAACTTAAGAGACCCGTAAAGACTGGAGAGGCAAAGTAAGTGAGTAAATGTGTTAAAACAAAGACGAGCATCAGCAGAAACAAACTAACCTCAGCAGCTCAAACATATCCCAAGTTTGCCATGTGATCCCTCATATGGTGGCTGAGTCATAACTGTGCTTGTGTGTGTATTATTCACATCTGTTCACACAGTCAAGGACTCCCTCACTCTATCTGGGGAAAACACTTGGTCACTGCACTTATTAAGACTTTTGGTTTTTGGTTAAGGGTTGGGGTCAGGCATTTGGACCTTAAATGTTTTTTACATTATGGTTGTTGACAAAGTAGTTGCTGAAATCTGTGATCTGTAAAAAGTGCAACAGGGCAAGAACCAAAAGTGGTTAAACATTCAAATAAACTCCCAGGTGAGGTAAATTTATTTGAAAGACAAAACAGAAGAGATAAAACTTTGTCTTGGTTTTAACCTCAGCCTGTTGTATGTACATGCACACACAGTTTTCTTCTAAAATGAGAGATTATTACCAACATATCAGATGTGCTCACTTTTTATTTAACCTTCACATAAAGATCTTACCTCCTATGTTTCTTGCAACAATTGCAAAACAAATATGTGAGTATGGAACAAGGTAATGAACTTGGATCACATCCAACATCCAATTAATGCAATGTTTATTTTTACACATGCCAACAATTTAAAAATTGTCAGTTTCCTCTGTGCATGGAATGTACAACAAGAGAGAGGTCATGGTTTTGGTGAACAAATTATAATTAGAGTATGATTAGGTCAGACTTAAATCATGAGAAAATATTTTCAGTACAAACAAAAAAGATACTGGTCTCTTTTTTGTGATCATACTATATTCTGAAAGGTAAATCTCCATTGAATAATCTAAGTCAGTGCAGTCTGCTTACATGGGACAAGAAGTAATATTCATTTGTTCAATTCTCGACCTTCACCCTCTGCACCTGTTTTAGTGCCTGTGTGTGTGTGTGTGTGAGAGAGAGAGAGAGAGAGAGAGAGAGAGAGAGAGAGAGAGAGAGAGAGTTTTATCTCTGTCCTCTGCTGCAATGTCAGACCCATCCTTTCCCCCGTCCAGAGGACCAGGCAGCAGGCATCAAAACTCCAGGGGCAGCAGCTCACACACACAGCCTCTCCTGGCCCGACAAGGACCTTTACTAGTGTGCATCTCATCAGCTTTTATTTCTCTCTCTGTCTGTCTCTCCCTCTCTTTCTGTACAACACTTCCATTAAAATTAATTAGTCCCCTCCAATAACTTCATCTCTCAACTTTGCAAAAAACATGATGACAGTCAGCAGCCATGGTAACACCAAGCAACACCCCACTCCCTTAACCCGTCATTCCAGCTTCTGATCTTTGCTCAGTAGGGAAGTTTGGACATTGTTGTTTTTAAATTAGGTTAATGCTAATAATTAACTAGGGTTTTAATGGAATTACAGACTGGCTCTGAATGTCAGTGTCTCATTTCCATGTTCAGAGGTGGCCCTTCCCATCAGGGGTCATGGTTGGTGGATGTCAGTCAGGATGGAAGAGGCTTTGCCTGGGGATTACAAATGCAAAGAGTGCACATTGTTTCATGTGATCTGCCCGTGGCTGTTTGGATAAACTTGCTGGTCTGATGCTTGTCTATAATGGGATATCTCATTTGCCAACCAAAAAAACTATTTGAATAATAAATTAAATTTCCTGTTTTGCCTCTTGTATTGGCTTTGAAATCAATATCGCCTTGCTTGGATTTGAGGGCCCACTGATCAACATGCTGTCTGCATTTTTTGCAACTTTATTGATGGATGTACACCCCAATACATGTAACTGCACTACAGTACACTGAAATAATAATGTCTTGTCATTGTCTTTAAATAGTTAATGTAAGTGAAACCAAGTTGAAATCTATAGTTCTGTGATCATCACAGATCTGGGAATGTGTGTGTTTGTGTGTGTGTGTAAACTATGTCTTCAACTGGAAAAACAAAAAAGAGAGCAGAGATAAGGATCACATATCTACATAGTGACAGACAGAGAAATAGACAGACAGGCAGAGAGAGAGTGTGTGTGTGTTTGCCCACAGACACAATAAGTCACCGGAAATTGATCCCTTCAAAATGAAAGCGATAGATAGATAGATAGATAGATAGATAGATAGATAGATATTTTATTGATCCCAAGGGAAATGTATATTTAAGGCATCATGAGCTTAGATAACAGGAGGTCAGGCAATACACAAATGTCGAATAAAACAAATATAGATATAAATCATGTATGAATCAAGTATGAATGAAGATGCAAAAGCGCTATACAAATAAAATATGTGGCATAAAGTAAATACAAAAATAAAATAACAATAATCACGTCTAAAATATCAAAATAATGGTGCAAGTACAATAAAGCATCAAGCTCAACAGTCTTTGCCTCTCAATCGCTGGAGATGTAAATGTATATATATTAGAAATTAACACTGGCACATGCACTACAAATTTGTAATTTACAAAGACAACTTGAATGACAGACTCTTCTAAATGGAAATTGGTTACTGTCATCGGTATCAGTGTTGGATTTGAACTTAAGATGATAATATGCAATATAAAGAAAGCTGGTGGTGGTAGTGCATACGCTAAAACGCTGTTATGCGTTTACCGGTACCACCAACAGAAGGAATCCGTTGAGTATCTTATTTTGAAAATCGCAAGCGGAAGTTAGATCGCTGCGCCTACTTGACCGGCGTGTGAGTAGTTCCCTCAGCTCTCCTCAGTCTAATCACTTGCTCCGAGGACGTGTGGATGTGCTGTGCGGTCTGCTGTGTCTCTGTGGCGCAGGACAGGACGGTCGCCACGCCTTCAGGGACGCACTTTGTCACGGCGTCAGCTCTCCGTCTGTGTCCGCCGTTCACCGCTGGAGACCCGTGCAGAGCCAGGACATTTAACTAGCTACTCACCAGCAGACATTTACTTCGCTTCCATCAATCAGTCAGGTTCTGTCTCCGGGGTCCGGCTCCACTTTACCCCCTGATGCCAGTTGAACGGGCGGTTTTGTAAACGCGAATAAATTTGGAAATATCTGGAGCGGAGGTTTTATTGATTTGACAACGGATACAAGTCGGATCAAAGATGGGGATCAAAGTGTAGTGTTGGTAAGTAGCATATGAAAAGCAAGGTTACCCCACTACTACCGTATTAGCATATTGAGATTGCGCTCACGCCCACAGCCTGTGTGCCCCTCTGTGTGTGTGTGTGTGTGTGTGTGTGTGTGTGTGTGTGTGAGTGTGTGTGAGTGTGAGTGTGAGTGTGTGAGCGTGAGCGTGAGAGGTGTTAGAATGCCTCACATTCAGCATTCCCACGCATACGTTCTGTTTACCGTGACTGGAACACTGTGTCGTCACAGCTCGAACTTTACTAGCAGCAGTGATGACATCATAATTCCTTATCGCTCTCCAGATACTGTTGCATCACTTTACTACGATGAAAGCATCCCAGCCTGCGGCGTGAGTCAGCGCTGTCCAGGTCTGTTTTAAAGGGCGTGTGAGGGGATCCAGCTCGTTTTAGGAGCAGGAGTCACTGCGTCTCCTGCCGCTGACACATTTAGAGGGGAGAATTGTGTGTGTGAGAGCAGGTGACGTTGAGATAGTCGATGGAGAGCATTGAAAACAAAGACAGTAGCCAGTGATTGCTCGGTTAAATGTCACATGTTATTGTGTTGTTGATAGGGTTTGGTTATCTGGCTGCATGGTGCAAAGCTTATCTCATTTGGTGTAATTATTAACACAGGAGTAAAGATTCTGTGTAAACTCACTGATGATTTTCCACACTCCCTGGCTCTCTTTATCAATTCTGTCTCTGCATATGTAAATATAAGTGTAAGGTATGCCTTATTTTTCCCATAGCTGCAGGACAGAATGAGCAGGTGTGGCACTGTTTTGGCAGACGTTTTGCTGTTTTCCTCAGAATAAAAAAAAAAAAAAGCAAAATCTGCATCAGCATCCAAGAGGTGGTAAGCAGCCTTTTCACCCATGGGTGATGTAGAAGCATGCACAGCTTACCAATAGGAACCCAAAAAAAAAGGATTTGTTATCTGTCTCACACAGATCATTGCAAGGTGCATGAAAGTAAGACCGACTCAAAAACCAGCTGGGTGGGAGGAAATTCTATCTGTGGTTGTTGATAATACCGGTAAAGCCAGGTCTTACTCTCCCACACCCTCAGCTCTGGTCTCCTCCATTCTTCAGCAAGCCCCCCCACCCAGGAGTGAAAGCACTGGAGTGGGGCATCATGTTTCGTGACTGTGCCCTCTCAGCGAGGAGCTCCAAGATGTAGCAGCAGCAGCTTCTCTCACCTCCGTCTTAACACATGCCCGCTTTTGTCTTTATTTACCCCGTCCCCCTGTTCAGGATTCAACCCTGGGAAATGTCTATTTACTCACTCTCATCATTGCTGGCAGTACGTGCTTCTGTGTGACCAGAGGAGAAAAAAAACAAACATTTTTTTTTTGTTTTCTGTTGTGTTTGCTTCTGTGTGAAATAACCTTATGCTGCAAATCAATTTTTGATACTCTCCAGTCTTGCATGAGATAGATCAGTTAATTATTTCAATCTCATATTGTCATTTCATTAGCACCCTTTGACTTTTGTCCTCAGTGGTCAAGACCCTGTGCAGGTCTTTGTTGCACCTCCTGAGCTCATCTGTGCTGTGCCCATAAAGCCGTGCTGCCCTCAGCAATAGAATGGGGTTTTGACGGTCAGCTTGCACAGTACAGTAGATACGGGCTGTACAGGCATGAGTCACCTGAGCAGGGGTCTGTCAGAAGTCGCTGCTGACAGGTCTGCAGGTACAGACATGGACTACAGCACATGTTCTCTCCAATTCAGGCCAAGTCTGCAGAGAATAACAGGTGTGCTGTTAATGAGGGCATCATTTGCTCTGACGTGAGATTGAGAGAGGCAAGTTCCCAGAGAGTGAGGCTAGTCAAGCCAGGGGGAGGGTGTGTTTATGGAGGGAGGGAGAGGGGAAGAAAGAGAGAGGGCAGGGTTTGTCTGGGACAGGTCGACAGGGAGGTAAACACAGTGGCTGTTAGTCGGGTAGCAATGACAGCTTTATCACCACTACAAGGTTTATGGCTGTGTGTGTGTGTGTATGGGGGAGGGGGTTTGTGTGTGTTTGAATCATAGATCACACGCTATTCGCTATTCTACTCTACAGACATGACAGAATTCCACTACTGCCTTGTGGCGGAGCAGTCAAAACATGAATCCACCACAGCATGCTGCTGGCAATACTGCTACTTTTGCAACAGGAATCCCAGTTTATTTATTATGTGACTGTTAAACACACGTGAAGCAACCAAACTGCATGTTTTGTAATTGAATGATCGCTCACTAGTCCATGCTGTCATGGGCTCAGAAGCCATTGCTCCCCCTTTTGGATGCATGTATGAATGATCTGACAGCAGAGAAGGAAATTCTTTAGTTCTTCTTTTTTTCAGTTTGAGGAAGGTTTGTTGGGGAAAGTACAATAAAGATAAAAGGAAACAAATTATAAATAGTAAAAACAACAGCAAAATTTTAGAGAGGTCATATTTCTATTTCTGCATCATCATCTCAGTGTTCCTGCTAAATGGGAAATTTTTACTACTGCTGCTTTTTCACCCACCTCACACAAACCAGCCCTTCAGCCTGGTGGGAGCTGGACTGAAAGAAAGAGGACAGAACATCACGATGGCCTGTCAGGTACACAGGCCATCATGATGTTCTGTCCTTTGGCTACTCGGCAGCTTTGCCGCTGACACTGGGATGATGAGAGTGATCTCACCGACAGGCCAAGGCGAACTGGGGTTCACATGTGGAATCACTCTGTCACAGCCGGCTGCTCTGTCGCAGGAGTGAAATATAGAGAGAGGGGACGGACGAGGGATTCTGATGGAATAATAGAGAGGAGAGGGGGTGTCACAGTGGGGACTCAACAGGCATCTAATTACCTCCCAACAGGAGCCTTGACTCCATGGAAACGCTCAGTCTCCAGAGCTGGTCTTAGCTGCCTCCACATGGCCTGCATGCTGTCATGTGGGCAGCTATTGACAGCCTGTCTTTATGGATTGGCTGGGGCCAAAAAGCAATGGAATATGATTAGATCCCTGGTGTGTTCAATAAACCACTGGAGTAAGCATATAGATTACACCACCTGATATAGGGTCCAAGTAATGAAATTCTTCCATATGTGAACCATATGTTTTATCAGAATTTAATTTGATTTATCAGGCTAGAGAACTGCTTCACTTCTGAGGTGACAGGTGTGCTGCCAGTTTACCAAAAAAAACAAGCTCCCCAAACAATGCTTACTGGTACCCTGTGTAGTCTTTTTTGGCTTGTAGCGCTATTGAGTGATGTTTTTATAAGTGGGTCCACATTTTGTGTGTGTTCTATATGCAAATGGACACACATCCCTGCTGGTTTCACGTTACTCTACACATCAACAGTTGGTGGCAGGAGAATGCAGAGAAGCATAGCAAGGCGCCAATGAAGGCAGCGAAGAAGAACGCTGTTTGCAAGTGTATTAAGTTATTTTAAATGTTTCTAGGTCTGTTTGAAGGTTGGAAACAGTAGATCTGAACAATCATAATCTACTTTAATGTCATGTTTCCACTTTAAAAATAGGGAGTTAATTTTAGCGTTCAGTGGTTAAAATATGTTGGCGAAGTCTTTATCAGTAGCATCATCATGCACACTGGGAAGTCCCCTGATAATCTGTTAACACCACTGTGCTGCAGTGGCTTTCTGTTGCTGTAATTGATAAAACCGCTCATCACAAATAAAAGTCCATGTCCTCAGTGGATGTAAATGCATCATGAATCTTTTTCACAGCTTGATGTTACGTTTAATGTACCACATTCTAGCTTACACCAAGAAGCTGCATCTCAATAATGGTCTTGTTTTAGGAGGTGTTATGGGCGGAAGATATTATAATTTGAAACCATTTTATTTCTACATTTATTCTCTACATACATGAAACAATCAGTTTCTCATTCATAAAGCACATTTTCTGACCTCTGTCTCTAATCATAGCAAAATATATGAGGCACGAGTCCAGGCGAAGCAATCTCTCAACACTAATTAGTATGCTTCGACATCATACATCAGCAGTGACACACTGCGTGGCCTCTGCCCATGCTGGTTGTAATGAGCAGATAGATGTACTTTAACAGGAAGGGAGGCGGCCACGATGAAATTAGTAACGTCAGGTTATTAGATTTGCATCTGTTAACCGTCTCGCTCATTAGCTCGCGGCAGTTGTTCAGGTTTGATTGAGAGTAGTACAACGGCGAGTGGGTGTTTGGATGAACAATCCAATTTTAAAAAGAGCTTAAAGGAGTGTTGAGGTAGCTGCACATAGGCATTGTTTCATTCAGTCTTTCTGTCTGGATGCTCTTAATCACTCAACTCTGTTTATCCTTCCCATATTCTTCCAGTCACTTAGCGAGCTGGTAATTTCTCATAAGTGATACTTGAGGCAAAATTATGCCTGTTTACAAAATCATTGCATCAAGGCTGTTTGCAAATTGGAAATATTCTGAATAATACATAACTGGTTTTCAAGGTTCAAGGTACTTTATTGTCATTTCATCAAGTGAGAAACAAAATGCGTACTCAGGGCCAGCAGTATACAAAAGAAAATGAAGTGACATATACCGTTTTTTTAAATGCAATGACCATTGTGAATAACAGATTTAGGGCAGTCACAGCTCTGATGTGCCATGTTTCCTAATAAGAGCCAATATGTGCTCATCTCAAGCAACCTAATCTTTGCATCTTGCTCTGTCACTCTGTTTTGGTTCGAAATGTGAGAAAGTACAGAACTACAGCCGCGCCTCTTGGAGAACAGTAGGACAGATGGTTGTGTTGACATTGTAGGAATGACTTCACTTGGACTTAGATACACGTTGACTCCCTCTCTTACAGCCCATTTTTCAAGCACACATACAAACAGAAACACATGCATGCACAAAACTATGTCCGGACTCGCTCAGGAATGAGGATGGCTGTGCACGTGTGCAGGGTGTGTTCATAGAGGAGAATTCCCAGTGAGCTTTACGTTGGGGACTGATGGAGCTTGTGGGTGTGGAACAGGTGCCAGGATGTCAGCGTGACCCTCGCTCAGGCACTGCAGGGGGATTCCAATAAAAGGGATTTGGGAAGTGCGTCCCCACTGTCTGTTTCCCAACCTCGGTCGGGCTCGTACCACACAGAGAGGCTGGGGAATGGGTGGGGAGCTGGAATGCCTGGACGGTAACTCAATCCTGTGTTTGGCTGCTGTGTGGGTGCAAGTGTTTTTCAGGACACAATGAACTCATTTGTTTTCAACTCCACTCCTCCCCAAACACACGCCATTAACCAACAGTAGTGCACTGGTTTGATTTTGTTGCAACGCGTGTGCGGTGACATATGTGTGGTATTTTACGCTCCCTCTCTCTCTCTCTGTGGTCAGTGGTGCCAGGCAGTCACCGTGCTGCTCAGCAGCCAGATTGGCTCGGCCCCTGTACCTCGGCATTCAGTCTGGGCGCCAATACACTTTTGGGCCCCCTGTTGCGACTGGGGATGATGGTGGGGACAGAGGGCCAAGAAGCCTCCCATGCCAGCAGCTCCCACTGGGAGAGCAGGCTGCTGTAGGGCCATCTGTACAAGCGTCCTGACTCGGCTCATTGGAAAAGTAGGGCGTGGAGAGGGCGATGAAGCAGGAGGGGCATGAAACGGAGAGGGGCCTTGTGGAAAGGAAAGGGGAGTGGGAGGCTAGATGACAAAGAGGTGTTTACTTTCTTTTAAGCGGCTGCCATCCGGAGAATACTCCATTATACCTCTACTCGCATCATTTCAGCTTTCAAAGAACACTGAGGAAAAATTTAGGCCAGAGCTGCAATACTCTGAGGCACACAAAACAGTGTCAGGACCAAAAATACATGAGGATCTGCTTTTTTAGAGCGCTGTCCCAGAATAGATGAAGTGTTGAAACTGTAATGTGTTAAAGGAGCAAACATGTGGCTCCTAAATTAGAAAGGAAGTGTTGGAGTATGTAAATTAGTTGGTGAGGAGGGAGCCTGCAAGTCATATGATAGAGTCTGCAAAGGAAAAGAGGGGCTTAGTGAGTCTGGCAGTAGGAGAATTTAACATTCATAGAACCTAGACTGTCTGCACACCACCCTGAGGGGGCACCCCCCTCCTCTCTCCACAGCCCACCTTTCTCTCCTATCTTTATCATCTTATTCCTATACTCATCACATCCTGCAGAGGATGCAGTTTTTACCCCTGTCTCCTTTTCACTGTGATCTCTGAAACCAAGAAGCAACTACAGAAACAAAACAAAATGTTGCTGCAATACTCACACCGGATATTTGCTGTGCTTACCTCTGATGATGATCCTCTAAGAATAGCATTGCATCACAGCTTGGTTTCACTCTGGCTTTGTGGTGTTTCTTAGTATCGATATGTCAAATCCTTCCGGTAAAACCAAACTTCAAGGACATGAAAACAGCTTTAAAAACATGCTCGTCTCAGACTTATCCAGGCTTGAGGAGAAAGCTTCTGGGCAAATGTTTGTGGGTTGGTACAATAATTCAGGCAATGTCTGAAACTCTGTGGAATTTGTATTTTTAGCTTCCTTGTGAAATTGACTTTTTCTGCTGCTGTAAAAAGCATATGGCTCTGGGATGTAGACCTGTGGGCAAGTACCTTGTCCTTAGCTTTCATTTGAGGTGATGATGAATAGACATGGCCAGCAGTGCCAATGAATCAAAGTCCACTGTGACGGCCCTAATGGATCTTTTCAAAGTCTTTTTTTTTTTTTTTTTAGATGTCCCCAACTGCAGACAAAGCCTGTACTGTATGTAGCCTTGAAGCTAAGCCAAGCAGCAGAGCATAATGATGACAAGAGTGACTTTGGATCCATCTGCCCCCACCAAGGAGCCTTAACTCTTCACCTTTGACCCTTGACTCCTTAATGAAGAAGGTCAGACGCTGGTTTGATTTGTTCTGAATACGCCTCTTTAGTCATAATGGAAAGCCGTCTCCAATGCTGAGCGTTCTGATCCATTAACTCAGCAGTGGCAGAACAGATTTGTCAGCAGCTATGTCACCATTCTCTTCAACACACACAGACACACACACACACACACACACAGGTATGCGTGAGTAATACTATTCATGTGGTGAAACAGGTTTTACAGAGACCAAGATGGAAGTGGCTACTACAAAACGCAGATTAAAAGAGTCTTGAGGCTTCAGGCTGCTTGGCTGTGTCAGGAATGCCATTGTTTTGTCAACACACACACACACACACACACACACACACACACACACACAGTCAAGGGTGCTGATCAAGATCGTATGTCTCAAGACAGTGCCATTCTGTTAATCATGACAGAACAAAGCAGGCAGATCCCCTGATGACAACTATAGCAGCCTGACAGAATTACAAGACAAAACACACACACATACACACACACACACACACACACACACATGGACACTGCAAGGGCCCTGAACAATGACACTCCCCCAGCTGTCTAGACAGAGCGCAGGGCTGCCGTTGGCTAGCTGCTGGAGATCTCAGGGGGGATTAGAGCACACACCACTACACTCACCTGTTCTTCTTAGCTTAGCTGTTTCTCAGTGTGTTTTTTCATGCAGTGTTGATACAATGTGACAGGCGCAGAGGGAGCTGGGTGTATCATGAGGTATGGAGACAGGTTATGCATAGAGTACAGCTGTGGATGACGTCTTGGTCACAATATAGGAGTAAAGTACTGTAAATGATGTGGTTGTTAAATAAAATAAGAGGTTATAAAAAGTAGTAAGCTGTGACATTTTCTTGGAAGTAGCTGTTTGCACATTTGTTCTGTTCATCTTTTGTGGGATTAAACCAGGAGTTCACACGAAGTGCTGAGTTGCATCTGAAGGTAAAGTTGGCTGTCACAGCCGCTGGCGTCTAATCTAAGGTTATCTCTTTATCAGGGCTCAGAAGTAGAGATGGCACGATACAATCTGAATAGCTCAGACGACAGGATCTTGCAGATTCCAACATAAAAGCAAGACTGTAACACTTGAAAGAAGAAATAACCCAAACTTCTGCTTACAAATTAACAGCTCAGTATGCAACAACACCCACCATTGCCCATTTTAATACAGTCAGAGGTTTGGCTGCTGCAACCTTACTTGGTCTCATAAGACCAGTAGTGGAGCCACAGACAGCTTTATAAAACTTTGTCACTTATGTTTGAATAGCCCACAAGCTTAGCGTCATAGTTTAGCTTTATATGAGCACTTGAAGATGTATCGGTGCAGTCCCACTCTTCTTTGTCGGTGTGAGTTTTAATGGCACAGCAGGAGCACCACCGTGCGTGTCATACACAGACACCGATGACTGGTCTCTCATGAGATGCACACATCTGCAGAGGAGTTACCTGGCTGACATCTGTTCACACGCCACAGACTGTGAGGTGTCGACTGTGATGAAATGATGAATCAGAGTCAGGGAAATGCTGGAGGGAGGAGAGGGGAGAGCTGAGGAGGAAGCGACTGGGAGAAATGAGGAGAGTGAAGATTATCACAAACGATTGAGGAAATCGTTGGCAGTGTGGTCACGTAGAATAACATTCTCAGTCAATCCATACATAAATGAATACCAACACACTGGCAGAGAGGTGTGTGTGTGTGTGTGTGTTTGTATGCATGAGATGACTCACGGATAAACTCCTGGATTTAGTCACTTATACTCCTAGAGCTGAGCAGACTTTGTTTTTCTGTCCGTCCAATCACAGAGACGGTTCCTTCTGCTCACCGTGACGCTTCGCTGTACTGCATTTGGTTTGTTGTAGAGGCTTGTTGGACTTGTCCATTTCTCTGTTTACCAGATGATATCTCCTCTGTGGCTGCATGTTGTAATCCAATCTGGAGGAGGTTGCTGCAAGGACACCCCAGGCTTACCCCTTATTTGGGACCTAATCTTGACAGTGACAGTCACTTCTAAGGGAGGAAAACAACTCAAATGTGGAAATGTCAGAGCTGCATGTTAGATTATGGTAATGGAATTTTTCAGCTGAGGCCCTGTGTTCATGTCTAACCCGGCAATAAAGCCTTTAAAAGCCTTTTCTAGTTCAGGACAAACTTTTATTAGTTATTTGTCTGTGTGTGTATTAAATATAGTGTGTAGCTTCAATATTGTACATGGATACAGCTCAGTCACATCTTCTCTATTTTCACTGGTACAGAGAAAAGGGTGCAATAGGCAAGCCATGGTTATAGTTTCCGGCCCTCTTTAATCACAACATATATCACGTGAGATGTGGCTGTGGGTGTCAGTGGTGTAAGAAGGAAGGAAGGCTCCCCATCCCCCAGCCTTTTGTGTGCCTGTCCGCGTGTGCTCGTGTCTATGTGTCTACAACTGCACAAGTGCTCATGTGTGATAGAGCAAGGAGAACAAAGGAAAGCTGAACCTGCTGCACAGGAAACTTGAGACGTGAGCTTTGCTTCTGCATGCTAGTGCGTGCTTGACCTTTCACCCCAGGAAGCCATGACACCAGGGACAGTTCATAGAGGTGACTTGATAGGCAAGAGAGTGGGGGAGGGAAGGGAACCTGAAGGTCACTGGACGATGAAACGATTGCAGCAAACCTGGACCACCCCTAGGTCTCTTGAAGTGATGTAGGATGATAGCATATGAGCATGCTCCGGTTTTCTTTTAATTTGTGCTGCTCTGAAATGTATTATTCCTAGTTTGTTGCAGGTGATTAATGTAGTTCAAGTAGGGAAAAAAACATTTTTGTGAGAATGGGTTTCTTTTTCCACTGCTTTATGAATGGCTTTCTGTAAAAATGTGTATTTGTGTGAATATGAGCCCAGCCCAGGCTGTTGTCTTAGCTACACACCACAGGAAGAATATGGCGTGTTTACATGTGAAATAACTTCCTGCATGTTGCTCAAGGTTTCAATGTAAGCAAGTGGGTTTGCTGCCTTTCTCGTGACTCCTGCAGGCAAAGAGGCTCTGTGCCGCTGAACTTGCCTGAAGGCGCCCAGAGACTGCAGTTGTCCTTGGCGATGATGAGAGATTTAGGTACACCTACTCGCCAAATCCAAGGAGTGAGAGCAGTAATAAAATTTTTAAGGAAAAAGCATATTTTACTCGCCATTTTCCACATATGACAATTCGTTTTATTCTCACCAATATTTTCTGTTTCCTCTACCTTGCCATTTATGGTTTGTTCCAGAAGGTAATATTAAGGCGATGATGAGCAATAAGGATCACGATGCTCCCTGTTTCCGTAGTATCTCTACTCTAGCGTACAGTTCAGTAAGTCTTTCCACTACAGTTGCAGCTGTTGGTCCATTGAGGGAAGGAGCATGTTAAATTTTTAAAATGTGTAACACAAAGCATTCTCCTTAAAGGGAAAGACATACAGGGCAGAGATGGAGGACACACGATCGCTTTTAGGCAGCAACAGTCTCTACGGCGACTGAATGACCCACATTTCTCTTCCCTCCTCTGTCTTGTCGATGTGGGAGACAGGGGGCAGCTGTTGGGGGGTATTTCGTATCCCCCGACAACGGCACCGGGTCATCAGTTGGACAGATTGAGTGTGTTGCTGTGTTGAATGAGAGTGAATAGGAGATGATACACTGTGACTGAAAAAAACGGTGTTCGGGCTCAGTCAGAGGCTTTTCAGAGATATTACCAGTATTGTACTTGAGTTCCCATTTCATAAACCCAAACTTATTCCTCTTTCTCTTCCTCATTCTGTCTGACTGAATTTATTTTCTGCCTATGTTTTAGACAGGAATGCCCCAGACTGTGTGCTCAGGCACCATGTTCACCACTCCCAGTGGCTTCAGCCCCCATCTGGCCTGTGCTGAGCCTGGGGAGGACGAGGAGGCCCCACAGGAAGGCCCAGGGACCGGGGCCTGCCTGGCTGATGGGCCCCCCATCACCTCTGCCTCCCTGGATACCCTCATCCAGAACCTGGTGCCCACTGCCGATTACTACCCTGAGGTAAAGGGAACTGTTCTACAGTCAGTCCACTGTTCATTACAAACTCCATCAGAACGTCCATTTCAGTTTATAGTGTTAGTGACAGTGCTGCCAATTAGATTATTAGCCCCTAAAGTGCTACTCTACTTCCTTTAATTACAGAAAGCCGCTGTGTTTTTTATTGATGTAGTGGCAGCGTCTTAGCGAATGTCTCCTTCTGTCCTTTTGACAGAAAGCCTATGTGTTTACCTTCTTGCTGAGCGCTCGTCTGTTCATCCCCCCTCCGGAGTTGTTGGCCAAGGTGTGTGAGCTGTGCATCAAACAGCAGCAGCTGGATCAGAGCCCACTGGATACGGTCAGCACTGCACCACACACAAATGCATAACTCCTGTATGAACATGCACAAGTCAATGAACAGAAACACGGGCACAGCAGAAGCACTGATCTGTACTCATGTTCTTGGTGTAGGCAAGTGCTGCTTTTTTGCCAGATTGCCGAATTCATGATAGGCTTTTCTTTTGCTGGGAGAGCAGCAAATGTTGACTGCACTAACCCTCTTTCACTTCTACAACAAAAGGCAAAAGTCCGAAAGTTTGGCCCCAAGATCCTGCAGCTGCTGACAGAGTGGACAGAGACGTTCCCCACTGACTTCAGAGATGAGAAGATGGTCGGAAACCTTAAAGACATCATCCACAGGATAGCTCCATGTGATGAGGTACACTATTGACAACCGGTGTGATAGCAATCCAGTCATCTTCACCCAAAACAGAATCTCTTTTCCATTTTCTGAAGGATGCTTGATAGTCTTTAAAAAGGATAAAATAACAAAAAAGCCTGTTAGCATGTTAGCGCTTTCTTCAGGATAATACTTTGTGATGAGCTGCAAGAGGCCTGATTTTGATCCCAAGTGTAGTTGTTGCCATTACAGCCTTTATAAACTATAGCTGTAGTAAGAAATGCTCTGATGGGGAATGAAATTCAATTATCATCACTGCCACTGTAGCAGGGTGATGGAAGGAGTCAGAGTGTCAGTGTAGGGCGAGTAGCCACAGCTCGGTGTTACACAATCTTACATTACAGGACACGAGAGGAGAGAGGAAGGAAGGATGTTAGGAGGAGTGGCTCTATCTGCAGCCTCGAGGGAAAAATAGAGGGAGGGAGATTGATGGAGAAAATGGGGGGATGGGATACAGGGGGACTGAGAGCAGAGGAGAAGGTGGAGGAGGAGGGTGATGGACCAGGGGGAAAATGCAGGGAGGTGAAGAGAGGACAGAAAGAGGGGAAGGGCAGGTGGTGATGAATGTGCAGCTATTTACAGCTTGCCGTCTACAGTAAGGGTGTGTGAGCATGTGTGCACATACATGTGGGAGCTGTGTCTCTGGGTCATTTGTGAGACAGACTGACCCAACGGCCTCTATGACCAGTCATGTGGCGTGTGGGGCACAGAGACACACATTCCTGGACACAATGCTGCTGTGAGAAAAAGTTCAAAAACACACTTTAATTCAAATGGAAAAACTGAAAAATTTACTCTTAAGATTTTTTTGCATTTTCAGAAGAAAATACAAAGAGAGCTGGAGGCTGTGAACTACTACTGGTGTCCGTGTGTGTCTCTGTGTTTGTGTGTGTCGGAGACTACGTACGGTGTGTATATACTGTATATAAATATATATATATAAATATATATATTTCCTCTCTCTGTTTGGCTGTTTTTGCCCGTCTTTCTCCGATTGGCTGAGTGTTAGGTCTGTCTATTTGATTTGCCAGTTTTCTCAGAATCATCTCTTTGATTGGATGGTTCTGTGGTCATCCTCTCTCAGATTTGCCGGCTTTCCCGGCTTACTCTTTCTGACCGGCTGGTTTTCCCAACATCCCAGTTTTCCCAGACTGGCCATTTTTCTTGGTTGTCTCTCTCTCTCTCAGAGGTGATGATTTTCTTAACTGCCTTTTGCTGTTTTACATGACTAGCTTCCTTTGATTGGCCGTTTTTCTCGTCTGCCTTCCTCTGATTAGCTGTTTTTCTCTGCACCCTCTCTCTGATTGGCCAGTTTTTGGTGAATGGCTGATTTTTGTACAGTATGTATGAATGTATATAATGTCTCAGTTGAATGTATGTCTACACTATATATAGGTTTAGCATGTGCAGCTCGTATGTACTGTATATCTCTCAATGACTCACAACAGGAAAATGTGTTTGAAAAACAATCAGTACTTAAACTATTATTATTATCATCATTATGAAATAAATAACAGCTCTCTGTGACACAATTCTCAGGCTCATTAAATTCTGTCAAACACCATTAGATAATGTCAGAATGCATCTTGTATATGCATCTAAATCTGGTGATGTTTTTAAAATCTTCCTTCCTTATGTTTTAAAATCTTTCTTTGGAAGAGAATAGACAGGCCACATATGAATGGGCTCACAACCTGGCAACTAAGACTTATTTGATTTATGCCTATTACTGGTCTATGAAGCATTGATAAATTATTTATTAAAGTTGTTATTGACAACTCCTGTTCTCCCCTCCCTTCTCCCCTCCCCTCCCCTCCCCTCACCTCCCCACTGCAGGCATACTGGAAAACCTTGAACCAGGTGCTGCAGAAGCTTAGCCAGAGGCTAGCCCTGATGAGCCAGGGGGAAGAGAGCATCGTCAAGGTCTCCCTCAATGCCTCCTCCATCTCTGACAAGCTGGTGGCCTTCAAAACCAAGCCTCCACCCATCCAGAAGGACATGCTCTCCATCTGCAACGACCCGTACACACTGGCACAGCAGCTTACCCACGTGGAGCTGGTAAGGAGAGGGAAGAGAAGGGAGAGGGAGGGAAGAGCGCGGGTCAGACAGAGGTCAGGGAAAGAGATGATAACAAGGATGGACGAGGAGGAGCGGAGAGGATGTTAGATGCTGTGGGGGGGTAAGGAGCAATGGATGTTGAAGCATGGGTGGAGACAGTCCAAGTCCAGGACATAACTATGGAATATAAGACATCAAATGAGCAGGTGGTCTGGATTGAAAGAGATATGATGGCTATCGAAAAGGATTGTGAGAGTACAAAGGAGAGACAGTTGGAAGGAAACCAACCAAATTTGGCAGAATCACTCAACATTGTGCTCTCGTAGCATTTTGAAGCTCATTGTAGCTTAACCTAAGTTATTACCTGTCACCTATCCAAGTTAAAACTGGTATTAACCCAGTGTAATAAAGTAATGCTGTGAAACATACATGAACAAAGGCTTTCTGCAGCGCCCCTCACATTGCATGCATGATGTCTTCAGTCTATTCATGTGTGTCTTGATGTGGGCACGTGGATCTGGGGGTGGTTTTATTTCTGTGTGTGTGTGTGTGTGCATGCCTGAGTACGCGTGTACCCTTGTCTGAGCGGTGACATCACCCCAGAAGTCAGTGATGTGCCTGGGGCTTCAAACAAAGGGGATAAAACCGCTGTGGATATATGTGACCTGACAGCTTTACACTCATATGCGCACACACACACACACACACACAAATAGGAGAAAGACAAAGAGATACTGGCATGTTCTGTTGCACGTATACTGAACTATTTCTGTTGTAGATTTTAGTGACATGCTAATCTTAGAAAGAATTAGATGAATTTGTTCTTTTTCTGTCACTGTGTGTGTTTATGTAAGTTTGTGTGCGTGTGTGCAGCACTGTTTTTGCTTTGGATCATATCACGAGTTGAGATGGGCCTAGTGAGTCATTTGGTTTGCACGTGTATGTGACTTCACAGTTGTCTTTTAATAGATGTGAATATTGTCCGAAGTGTCACTTTGAAGAAATATGATTCCAGTGAGTCACGTCAATGAGTCATTACTTCCCCTTATTGATTGTCTTCCATTACTGAAATGAAAGAATTATTAATGGGACTACCCCCCTCGATGTGAATGTGTGTGTGTGTGTGTGTGTGTGTGTGTGTGTTTTCCAGGAACATTTAAGTCATATTGGACCAGAGGAGTTTGTCCAAGCCTTTGTTCAGAAAGACCCGCTAGATGGAACCCAGGTAAACTTTTGTTTATTTGAAATAAACATTTTTTTTCCGTGTCAGTGAGTTTTTCAGCAGTAATGAACTTGTATGTATCCTAAGATTGGTTTTGTGTGATGTTTTACAGTATCAGTAGAAACCCATAGACTGCCCAGCTTTATTTAATGTTTTCTGTGTTTTGTGTTTTTTGCTCAGTAAAAAGAAAACATAAAAAACTCATTGTTAGGGTCCTGCGTCTGATCAGGAGTGGTTATATAAAGGTCGCATGCAGCAGATCATTGAAATGTCACAAGCTGCAGCGAGGACATGCAAGTGATCAACTGTCCACTCTGTTTAACTGTTGAATGTTTTACTCTTCTTCCACTGTCACTCGATGCCTATTCTTAGTAATTAGTCACTGTCTCTTTCACTCACCTCCTCTCTGTTCTTCCCCTTTGGTTTCTCGCATGATCTCCATTGATCGTGTTATTTCTCGCTCCCAGCTCACTGTCTTTGTCATACACTCGCAATAGGGAGGTCAGCCTCTAGATAGGAAGCTAATTAGGATCAGATGAAACCTCTATGGTAGTGTTCCCTATACTGACTTCCGTCTGCGTGTTTGTGTGCCTGTGTGTGTGTGTGTGTGTGTTTTGTGTATCAACAGCAGCCATGTTTCAGTGACCAGAAGAAGAAGACCTCCAACCTTGAGGCTTATGTCAGGTGGTTCAACAGACTGTGTTACCTGGTGGCTACTGAGATCTGCATGGTAGGTGGCAAATGTTGATATACCAGGTGCTAGCTTATTCTACCATTGGAGGCAAACTCCATAATACTTGTATAATAAGGTTTCAGAACATTAGAAAGACTCACCCTGACTAAATGGTACCTGTTTTTATGCATAGTTTATATTTTGTTGAATTGAGTTTTCACATCACCAAAAATGTCAGCAAAACCATACAGTGTTCTTGGCCAAGTATTTTATAATATTTGTGCTTTCATATTATGATTTTAACTAATTATTATGAAGTTGGTCCATATGTTTCCATATTTTAGATAATAAATCCAGGAAAAACATTTGCAGTATTATTTCAATCCTAAACAAGTAAAAGGGCATCAGATAAAGGCAGATTACTTGTTACAGAGCATCACTGCCCCCTACTGGTCTTTTTATGCTACCATACGCTTATATGTAACAGTTGTCTGCGTGTGCTGGTAAATGTAGAAAACAACAACAATCATTCTGAAAAATTAAGGAAATATGTGTTTTTGAAGCCGGCGAAGAAGAAGCAGAGGGCCCAGGTGATAGAGTTCTTCATCGATGTTGCAAGGGAGTGTTTCAACATTGGCAACTTCAACTCCCTCATGGCCATCATCTGTGAGTATCATTTCATGACATCTGAGATTATTATTACTGAGAATTCTCCTGTATGATCAGATGTCAATAGCTGAAATCCATTTCCTCTTGCAGCCGGCATGAACATGAGTCCTGTGTCACGGCTGAAGAAGACTTGGGGTAAAGCCAAGACTGCCAAGTTCTTCGTTCTCGAGGTAAAACACAATCTACTGATTCACTGACAGAGGAGAAGTTGACAGTGTATTTATTGTTTGATGCCATTTGCTCTAACAGCACCAGATGGATCCTACAGGAAACTTTTACAACTACAGGACAGCCCTGAGGGGGGCGGCCCATCGCTCTCAGACTGCCAACAGCAACAGAGAAAGGGTAGGGCTCAGCACCACCTCGCTGCTGCTATTACTCTGAAACAATGCTGGCATGGATTCACTCATTTGTTTTCATCTTCACGTCAGTCTTATATCTCCCTGTCTGTTTTGTCTCCTCAGATTGTGATTCCCTTCTTCAGTCTGCTCATCAAAGACATTTACTTCCTGAATGAGGGATGTGCCAACCGGCTGCCCAATGGCCACGTCAACTTTGAGGTGAGCCCTCCCCGCTTTCTCCATCCTTGCAACGCCTCATCCAACTATCCTAAAAACATTTTACTCAATGCAACTCTGTTTCTTAGAAATTTGTGGAGCTGGCACGGCAGGTTGGGGAGTTCATGACTTGGAAACAGGTAGAGTGTCCATTTGAGGAGGATCGGGCCATCCTACACTACCTCCACACTGCTCCCATCTTCAGCGAGGATGGTGAGAACCTGTTTTTACTTCTAAAACTTGGCTGCACATGTTGATCCAAGTGTTTATTTGTGAAACTTTGGTGCACTTTACTTATTTCTAACTATTTCTTTTCCTCCCAGGACTCTACCTTGCATCTTATGAGAGCGAGAGTCCAGAGAACCAGGTAGAGAAGGACAGGTGGAAAGCACTCAGGTAAGAATGATGACACTAATCCCATACCACTGGGTGTAAATGTACACACCATTCTTAATCTTACCTCTTCTGCCATCAGGTCTAACGTTCTGGGAAAGACATGAGGCACTGACGGCAGCTAACCCTCCCACCAGCGAGGGAGCGTGTGTTCTCATTGCACTAAAATGAACTGTGAAGGAGCCTAGCTGGTACTTAGGTGTTTTTCTATGAAGAATTGATGGAAAAAAAAGAAACGCGATGAACAGGATTCATCAAGAAGAGTGTGGGGAAAAAATGAAACATCACATAAAAAAAAAGCTGATTTGTAAAGTTAAGCTAAGGATACCAGAGCAAAATGCCTTTGCAGCATATTAACTATCAGTGATGAGGTACGGTATGATGGAGAGGGATACAGCCACTTCTTCCCCCACCCCTCGATGTGTGTTTACTCTGTGAAGATATGTTTACTACTATAGAGAGTACAGTTACAGGGAAAACCACTTTCTAAAATGAAATTCCTACTGATGCTATTGTTGTTTTTGTATTTGCTCCCCTCCCCTTTTCTCTCTCTTTCTCTTGCCTGTTGGTCCAAAGCCTTGTCTAGGTATTTAATTTAACTCATTTTTTCTTTTTCTTGTATTGTACTGTAATGAAACTTAAAATGATGTGAAGGGCGCTGGCTAGCCCATATCAGCTGTCAAATTTTATAGGTCTACTGAAGGAATGGCATCTGTGTGTGTGTGTGTGTGTGTGTGTGTGTGTACCTGGGAAGACAGAGGAGGACATGCCTTGAGCATTTTACGACTTCATCTCACATCTCACGTGTACTTTCATCTCACGTGTACTTTTGCGGTGTGTTTGTGAATCAGATGTTTCGCGCATTCTCGTCTGCCCATATTGTCATGGTCTTGTTTTGCATGGGAATGACTGGATAAGCCTGTTATTGTTCATCTCTCCTTGTGTTTTTATTTATTGTATTTTATTTTGGGGAAGCGTCAGCTGGGGAATATGAACTGTTTCAAAAGTGTTTACTCCTTTTTAAATGTATTGTGCCATTAATGCAAGACAACTACAGTATAGCTTAACCGTCACAAGGCCAGGTGTAGATTGTGTACAGGTGACATTTACCCCTCATCTTTCTGCTCTTCAGGAAGTTTTCTCTGACTGACGTTCAGTTGTCTGATATATTTATGGAGATTTCTGTGCTGACAGATGTATAGTTTTTATCGTAACTTTCCTTTACTGAATATGAAGTCCAATGGCATGCGACGACAGGTGTTTTTAAAGGGGCATTAAGCGAATCCACCTTGTAAAGATTACTACTGCAACACAAACTTTTTAGTCACAATGCATAGTTGCATATTGTGGAAGGACCATGATGAATGGGAGACTTCTGTCTTTCTCTAAAGTAAAGAGGGAAACTCGTGCCATATAAATCACTGCTTGTCATGACAATTCAGGTTCCTCTGACTTGAAAAAGTGTTGTTTATCGTTTTGTGGGATTGTCACCAAGCTTTGTTTTTGTTTTTTGGGGTTTTTTTGGCAGGTTTTGTTGTGATTTGGGAGCCAATTCTGAGGGTGGGTGATAGAAGGAGAGGAGGTTTATGGGGGAAGGGAATGGGAACTATGTAATTATAAGCTTTTTTTGAAAAAAACGAAAAACGTCTTATTCAGTTTGCTCTAATTGATTGATGTCAGTGTTTTCTCTTAAGAAGCACCTTTCCCTCCCAATAACAGAATGACTTTGATTCTCCCTCCTCATTTGTCATCAATAAACTTGCTTTCCCTGTAACACATTCCCCAGATACGTTAAGACTATAGAGAGCCAGAGGTGTGAAGTCAAACCTGCCACTCAAGGTGAAGCCGTTTTAATAAAACATTGCCTGTGTTGAACGTGTGTTTTTAATGACAACCTGATACATTACATCACTTTCACTGCTTTTAATGGCGCCACTGTTCGTCCAGGTTCATCTTGGAATATTTTCTCACACCCTTACACTGCTGTTGAAGGGGTACAGTGTTTTTAAAGCTTAGTGAGCCAAGCAGACACACTTATGACTCCAACATCATAGCAAAATTTGTGACGGATTCCTTAAAATGAAAACCTTTAATAAAAGTCATCCATGCTTAGTTGATTGCCTGCAGTTGATTTTGTTTGACATGCTTGATCAAAGCATCACATCAGTTAAGAAGTCAGAGACAATCTCTGACAAACAACTATTTTATCTCTCTTGACTGTGGACCTTTTAAAATGTTTGATTACATACAAAGATGCCCTAAAAGTGACAATCATAAGTGCATTACAAGATTTCAAAAACAATTCAGGCATAACTCAAAACATGGGCATCAAAGATAAATTCATTTGTCAGTCAACAGAACCTATCAGACTATCAGTTACTTTCATTACCAAATAATCCTTAAATTATTTCCTAAATTGATCATTTCATTTTTTGTCTTAGGTCACAGAATACTCTTTACTACCATTTCTCTGCACAGTCAACCCTTCAGTTTCCTTGCTTTGTCCAACCAACACTCCAAAATCCAAAATACCTCAAGTGTAAAATTAAATAAAACAGCTAGGTGGTTTTCATTGGGTGGAAGTAGCAAACATATGGTATATGGGGTTATAAATGAATTATTATAAAAAAATATTTTTCAAAGAATGACTAATGGGTTTTTCTGCTCTAACTTTACGGAACATAAAGCGATTATGGTGCTAACAAATTGTAATGTCAGTATTTTTCCTTACTGTCTGAGACTGGTTTTCGTCTTTCGTCTTAAATCGATTTAATGCGCTCAAAAGCAGTGTATGTAAGCAATTAGCAGTAATATTGACATTAATGTCAAAAAGGTAGCGCACACGAGTTTATTTCTGGGGAAAACATCTCAAGCATGTCCCACATGAAATCAATGGAAAAAAATTTTATTTTAAGGTTCACTTGAAAACATTTTATTCCTCGAGTTCCTCTTCGTCTGAGCCAAATGTTATCTGGGCCAGGGTGGTGTACGTTTTAAAGTGCCTTGAGCTGAGGAAGACGCCGAAGAAGGCCTGGAGCGCCAGCACTGCCCGCATCCTCCTCATGATCGGCCTGGATAGTTCCAACCAGAACCGGAGTGCGTTGCCCTTCTCTGGCATAGGCGCTGTGCCGTACCTGGATGCGAGGCCGAAGTTCACGGGTAAGGCCAGGAGGATGGGGTACACCCCACCGCCGACCACACCAACAAGTGCACCGCGCAACAAAGCGCAGGAGGGGCAGTTGAGATCACCGGACATGAGGGGGCTGGACACAGCAGCGTTGTACATAGCAAACGTTGTCAGAAAGGGCAGTACGGCCATGGGCAGACCGGAGGCGATGGGCGCCTGCCTCACATTCAGAGCTCTGCGATACAAGCTGTTGGCTATCAGTCCCGCAAGTCCTGCGTTACCCCCAAGATACAATGGTCCATACAAGAAGAGTTTCCGATCAATGTCAGGCAGTCTCTCGAAATTCTTTGCCAGCATGTCAGCAATAACTGCTTTCGTGAGCCCATTTCCAAACACACGCTCCTTTTGCGCAATTTCAGACATCTTCAGGATCGATTAATTCAGATGTAAAACCACAAAAGAAAAATCCGCAGTTTGGTAGCCAGAGATCCGTATTTACTATTTGATTAACTCACATAAGAGACTTGGGTAAGGTGGACCCCAGGATGAAGACAGGGCGCAGACATGTCTTACCCACAATTCAAAGCGCGTTTGACCCTGTATTAGGGCGGATTTTCCCCTGTGCAAGTCCTTTCAGGCTGCTAAATGATGCATATATATAATAATGAGCTCTTTGACACGTTACAGATGTGAGTTTTGTTTTTGTTGTTAAATGTCAGAAGCTTTTCTATTTTCGCAGAATACAGAATAGCATTACTGTTTTGAATACATAAAGTAGCATTTGTCAATTGTCTCAGTAAATTGTTCAATTTCAAGTTTAGAACAAATTGCATTGAAGTGGTGCATTAAGGTAACATTGTACAAATATTAACAGACTCTGATACTGTGACATAAATGCTTTAATTGACCAGGTTATGAATCCAGAAAATCATTGCTAATTTTTAGGAGAACAGAAAACCACCACTGAAACGTTTCAGAAACGAGAGGAACACCTTCTGAACTATTCTTACAGCCAAAATTTTAATGCAAATCATTTAATCATACTAATACCCTCCAGCTCTCGATTGGTCTACCATTGCTATAGCTTTACAAGTTTTCCTCAACATCCATTTTTACTTGTTAGTTAGATCATAGAAACCTGTATTTACACTGGTGTCTTTGTAAAAAAAAAAAAAATGGTTATATGGCTAAAATATGACTTCATATACTTACAGAGTATGTCCAGAACTAAACTAAATTAAAAGCTTGAAACCACTGAATAAAAAATAACTTCAATTGCAACATTGTTTACTTTGATCCGATTTTTTTTTTTTACTTTTTTTTTTTTTACTTAAAGGTCAATCTACTAATTAAGACACATTCATTTTTTCCGATTTAGTAATACTTTGCGGTTTCCACAGCTAATTTTGTGTTTCCACCTCAAACAGCAGTGAGTTTTCTTCACGTTAGTACGTTATTGATTTAGTCTAAAAGAGAGGCGTTGCCTGTTTGTATCTGAAAGGATAAACTCGGGGCTTGTAGATCCCACATAACCAGCGAGTGGGCGTTGTTATTATACGTTGCGTCATGGAATTTGTTTAAGAACCTTCTACCAAATTCTAGGGACGCTCGCCATCTTTGAAGGCAACCAGTCGGAGGCATTTTCCAGTTTCTTTGTTAAAATATTTCACATAATCGATAAACTTACTCGTTCCAACTTCATAACGTCGATTGTCAGGAGACAGGTAAGACAAAATCCTGGACCATATCCAATAAGCACTGTGTCTTGTTATCTACTGTAGCGTGTACAATGCTTGCTAACGTTAGCCAGTTAGCTTCTCGAAATTCGACGTCTCGCCAACATGGCAGATCCTTATCTGACTAAATAACCTTGTTTAGCTGAGGTCGAATACTGTCTTGGTAAAAGTAAGAGGGCAAATTGGGGCGAAGCGGTAGATGCCACTCCTGTCAGAATTTGTAGTCACACCAGTTTATCAATTTTAGCTGTGTTAAGTGTAAATTCCCGGTCTACCCGAGGGATTATTGATGTTGTACGGGCGGCAGTGGTGGCTGGGCCTTTTGAAACGAGATCATGCTAATGTTCGGCGACGTTCCGCTTTGTTTACGCATCTCCACTCAGTTGACTGGTTACAATCCGAGACATAAACAAAATACCACACGTCGAGTTGCGTCAATGCGGCAGTTGGTAAAACTAGGAATTGATGTGGACATGAGGCCGTTTCAGGTCGGCAAGATGTTCTTCTCGGCCCTAAGTTGCAACTTGCTTGCGTGTCGTGCGTCCCTCAGCGTTTCAACTAACGTTTACTAACTTTACCTTTAGTCCGATTGTAATTCTGCAACTGAGTCTCTGGCTAAATAACATTGCAGTGATTGATAACGAGCAGAATATGGTGTATTTTAGAATGTCTCTAATTCCAGTGTATGCCTTTTTTGACTTTTTTTTTTTTCCAAATCTTTCAGATGCGTCACTCAAAGCGAATGCGCTCCCCAGGTGTCTGGCTCGATGAATACAGCTGGGAAGAGAGAATGGAGTGTCGTAAACGCAGGAAAAGAGATTCGCACAGCAGCGAAAGAGAAAATAAATCCAGGAGAATCCACCGTCACCACAAGACATATGAGGGGTAAAGATCTGTTATTATTTGTCACTTACTTACTTATTAAATGTCACTTACCTGCGTTATATTTTATTGACCTTTTTTGTCAAGTGGCAGTTCATATACCTACCATCACACCATAACACTTAGGGAAAAACTGTTGGCAGAAGTTTTGATGAATAAAAATGTTTTCATATCTAATGGCTGCAGTTGGTTTTTTTTTATGTTTAGCTGGAGCCAAATGTAAGCCATAGACAACCAGATTAAATCCTGATTATCAGAAATGTTTACACCATTCTCACCAGAGACATGGCAGCAGTGGCACAGGTTAAGTTGGGCAGCAACAATTCAAAGTTACAGATCCGTTAACATTTTTAAATAAAATGAGTTTGCACCCTAATGCCCATTATTAGATAGGTTCACTCATACTGTTGCTAGGTGGGTTGTGCAGCTATGTTTGTGATGAATGTCCAGTTGACCTAGAACAGCATCTGATTTGTAAACAACTTCTGACGCATATTGAAGCATTTACTTTATAAAAGTACCATAATAAAATAAACCCTGTTGCCCTTCAATGATAACAGTTAAATTGCAATATCAGTGTCATCTGGTGAAGTTATGTGCGGTGCTAATGTTTTGCAATTCTAGCTTCTTGTAGAAATGTGTCATGGTCCATGGGGTCACATTAGATGTTTCCAGATCAACTCTAATTTTAATTCTGTAGAGAGGCAGACTGCCTCCTGGAAGTCAATTGACACCACCAGGGTGCTAGGGCACTAGGGGTTTCTTGGTCTTTTTTAGATACTTAGGTGCCAACATGGCCCTTTGGGTGGGTGGGTGGGTGTGGAAGTGAAGGGAAACATTCTGAGCAAATCCACCTTTTGTTTGAAAAAGTTAGAGCAAGATATTTATCCAACGACCTATTGTAATGTTTTATGTCTTTATGTAAATATTAAACAGACATCCCTTGAGATTTTTCTGCATTTCGTGTTGGCTGAAATGGTACCACACAGGTGTTCACTCTTGGCGTACAGAGTTCTGCAGGTGTAGAATCACAGATCGTATTATGCACTATCAGGTTCTGCAGAAAAGCTTTCCACAACTTTCAATGCCTCACACTTCAGCTCTGCCAATATGGCTCTCTGTCAAGGTGCATGAGTTTGGTGAGCTTTGGGTTTCCAAGGAGACAGTTAATATGTATAAATGTTAAGATTTCCCAAACATACGGTATTACATGTTGGCATTTGGACGTGCCCAAAATAGAATTTGCACAGTTAAAATCTGTTAATAAAATGCTTCCTGAAATCCACGCTCTCATTGAACAGGATGCTCAAAGTTAGGTGGCTGTAAATCAGTATGTTGCTAATTACAAATGTTACGTAAAAGGCTCAGGGGTAGAGTGTCAGGCAATAGGCGGACCATTTGTAGCATCATATACAGTCCTCATTTTAGAGTTTGATCACAGACAAGAAACTGGGCTGTTCCTGACCAGACATGTGCTTTGTAGTGCTTCTTTTTAATCTGTGTCTTTTCTGTTTGACTGCAGGCACTACCTGGAGTCTCGCAGTTTGAACCAGAAGCTAGACTCTCGGGAAGGACACAGTCTGGACATGGCCTGTGAGGAGGACGGTCATGAAGGGACCTGCAGGGACAGAGATCTAGACTGGCACCACTACAGCAAGTCATCTGGGCGCAGCGGTCGGAGCGGGCGAAGTAGGCGAAGCAGCCGCCGGCACAGAGACAGAAGGCACAGACGTAGCCACTCTCGCCACAGGTCCTCCTCGGTATGAGAACCTCCTTCTCCCCTCTGCCCCCACCCCCGACTATAACACCAAATCGAATGGGTCATTATCATCGGTGTTTAGCCAATGCTTAACACCTATCTCTTTGTCTCTCTGTATCTCTCTGTGCGCTCTACTCCTCACTATTAAGCATGATTCACAGTAATTGGTAGGGGCTTGGGGCTCAGGAAACATGGATTGTGAGTGTTTATTGATTTACAAGACAAAACTGGACCCAGTATTTGTGCTGAAATGTTATTGGGCACTTATGGGACTTGATGGTAAAAAAAGTAAGTTGTTTAGGAAGAGTTGCAAACATCCACATGTAGAAAGATTGTAATCAATCAAGTTCAGTTTTTTCTGTACTACTCTGAGAAAGTCTCTCATCTGAAAATCTTGTTGCCATGTTTTTCTTCTGTAACACACACTATGTGGTGGCTGGCGCCCAATTTCTCTGACGGGGCTGAATTTGAATTTGCTGCTCCGTCCTTCCGTCCATTCGCCTGGCGGTGTTACTGAATGGGCCGAATCTATCCACCCCTACACCTCCCCCCCTTGGCCTGGTTGAATGAATGACGATGTCGCATTGTGGTGGCCTGGTGCTGGCTGACTGATGGGTTATTGATGTGATGGCGGATTGCGGCGGTTCCGGTGCAGAGGAGGAGCCATCACCGCAGGAGCAGGAAAAGATCCAGGAGTGTTGAGGATGATGACGAGGGTCACCTCATCTATCACAGTGGAGACATGCTGAGAGCGAGATGTATAGAATATATCCCTTTTTTTTTCTACTGTTGTTCACACTTTGTCTCTTTCACTCTCTTGTTGTCTGGTTTTTATTTCCAAACATTAATTTAGAAGCTGTGGGCCAGTAGACTTAATTGTTTTTGGTTAGATATTGCTTGTCAGTTGTAACATATTTAGTATTGAGTTTTATGCCAGTCTTGAGAAGCCTTTTATAGTAGTGTAGCTAAACACAGCAATGTAAAATGAGGCAGCGAACCAGCCAAAGGGCAGTGTTTCATCTCGTCAGTGCTGTGGTTCTAACTTCCATTCTCTTTTCTGTAGATGAAATTGTGTGTACTCTAGGAGAGGGTGCCTTTGGGAAAGTTGTCGAATGCATTGATCACTCTAAGTAAGTATAAATCTGGAAACATTTCCTATTGCTCAGTATTTCATATTTCGTTTCATACTCACTCTCTAGCTGTCGTTTGATATTGATGATAATATAACGTGCTTCTAGTGATGGAGCTCGAGTGGCTCTGAAGATCATTAAAAACATAGACCGCTACCGTGAGGCAGCTATGTCTGAGGTAAAGGTGCTTGAACAGCTGAAGTCCCTCGACTCAGACAACAGATAGTAAGTCAACCCACAGAAACTTTATTCCACTGACATCTGTTCAGCTTGCAGCTGTCACATGATAAAATATGTAGACTTTGTTACACGAGAAATTCACTTTGCCTAAACTGCACCTTCCCTCCCCTTTTAGTGCTTGTGTGCACATGCTGGATTGGTTTGACTACCATGGCCACGTTTGTATTGCCTTTGAGCTGCTTGGACTGAGCACCTATGACTTCCTCAAGGAGAACAACTTCCAGCCTTTCCCTGTAGAACACATCAGGCACATGGCGTACCAGATCATCCGAGCTGTGAGATGTGAGTAATGGATAAATGCGTGCACAGAAAATACTGTTTAAAAATAATTACAACTTGATTTACGTATGCGCTCATGTCTTTCAGTTCTGCATAAGAACAAGCTGACCCACACAGATCTGAAGCCTGAGAATATTCTCTTCATTGACTCAGACTACGATATTGAATACAACCCTGAAATGGTAAGTGTCCTAAATATATATTAAGAACAATAATACCTACAAAAGCCCAAAACATCTTGTTTTTCCAGCAGTTAGTGTGTTAGCATGTAACATGATGGTGTCTTTGTCCTCAGAAACGAGATGAACGAACACTGAAGAACCCAGACGTGAAAATAGTGGACTTTGGTAACGCCACTTATGAGCATGAACACCACACCTCTGTAGTGTCGACGCGTCACTATCGTGCTCCTGAGGTCATTTTAGGTAAGCTGCTGTTTTAAAGCACAGCACTGAAGCTATAAATGGACCCTTTAGTGATGACACGTTGCTTATTTAACACCATCTCTTTTAGACCTGGGCTGGGACCATTCCTGTGATGTCTGGAGTGTCGGCTGTATACTCATTGAGTACTACCTTGGATCTACTCTCTTCCAGGTAGGTGGCAGTGGAGAGGAAAATGAAATAAATTCTGTGGCATTTACCATGGCAGATAACATCATTGTTTCCTTCAGACTCATGACAGTAAAGAGCACCTTGCTATGATGGAGAGAGTCTTGGGCCCCATCCCCACAAACCTCCTGCAGAAAACCAAGTAAGTGGACCAGGGACTCTCCATTATTGTGTTTAGGAAACAAACTGTGATAGGAAATGTGCTGCAAATCCCTTCATACGTATGGAGTTACTTGTTATGACTTTTTTTAAAAATCATTTTGCAAACACTGTGTGTTTTACAGGAAAAAGCGATATGTTCACCGGTGTAAGCTTGACTGGGATATACACAGCTCTTCAGGGAGATATGTCAGGAAACACTGTAAACCACTGAAGGTAGGAGGAATGCTATTGGAACAACCACATGCAAATGGTGTGGATTGCTGCAGTACTCAAGAATCTCATCACATGTGATTTTTAAAAATCCACCTTCCACTTATGTTATTTACATGGTGTATCATGTCATTGGCCTAACATGGGTTTTTAATTTGCTGCCTGCAGTCACTTAAGCCAGCTGGGAGACACATTAAGTTTAAACATTGCAGTTGTTGTGATCAAGTAAAATAAACAAAAGATGCATATAAAAGACTGCTTTAGTGTGGTTGGACAGTACCTTCACTGAGCCAAGCTTAGCAGTTTTGCCCAGCAGGTGTATGTATTTGAATACATGTTTTTTGACCTTTGCATCATGTTTTCAGAAAGATGGCACACAATCATATTTACCAGTGTGTTTCTTTTTACAGTACTTTACTACTTTCTCAAATATACAATGAATTAACACCTGAAAGTCTCATTTTAACAAAATGATCTTCACCACTTTCTTTCTTCAGTCCATCTTGAACATGCTAGTAATCACACTAAACATGGCCGATGTTATTGAACTACATCTAAAATGGATCATGATGTATTTCAAAGAGTGATTTATGGTTGTCCTTCCTTTCACGTCAGCATTACATGGTGTCAAAGAGCGACGATCACCACCAGCTGTTCGACCTGATTGAGAAAATGATGGAGTACGACCCAGCTAAGCGCCTCAGTCTGGAGCAGGCCCTCAGACATCCTTTCCTCTCCTGCTTCCGCAAGAGCAGCAGCAACAGCAAAAAAGATTGAACTCCTGAACCAGTAAACCTGTGACCTCGGTCAGGGTTTGGCTGTCAGCATGACATTTATCATGGTGCTCGATGCCAGCCTCTACTTCCTGACTCTCCAGGAGAGGTGTACATTAACTGACTGTATCAGTCCACTGCCCTGCTTTGCTGTGCCCCGTCCTAGTCCAAGATGTTTCTTAGTCTCATTCGTCATCAAGTTTTCATCTGTGGCATGTGTTGATGTAATAATTCCCCCAACTTATCTCTATTTATTTGCCATTGTAATTTAATTGTTGGCTTCTAAGCGCATACTGCTAAAGCTGTTTTTTGTTTTTTTTAAACCTAAATTTACCCAGTTGTGTCCATGTTGCCTCTATGCATTGTCAGTGGGTGATGGGTAATGGATCGAGAACCATCTTGCCCTCAGCATTGTTGGATCTTTTAAAAAAAAAAATGTATTGCGGGCAGAAAATCCTTGTACATTAAATTTGTTAAGATGTTTTTTCACTGACTGGTTATGTTACTTTTGCAGTATCTTGTACATTTTCTCAATAAACTTGAATAGACGATAATGTCTCGTGTGCCAACTGTTGAGTGGTTAAGACGTCAGGTGTAGTACCTGCATTAATACACAGGGTGGCGGTAAAAGCTTTCATTACTGCAACAGGCTGCCTCCCCAAGCCACAGGACATCGCTAGAAGTTCCAATGAATTTCATGCACGTGTTAAGTCAAACACGGCCATGAAATTAATCGGAACTACAACACTGTAGCCTAATGCTGGGAACATTTTTTGACTTGAACTTTTTATTTTAATCGTTTTCAGAATTTGGTTGTGGTTTTAGCTTCGAAAAGTGACGTTAAACCTGAACATTTACTACGAATTGAACCGATGAGGGGTGTTGAGAGTGTCTGATAACGATATTAAGATGTAATCCAAGCTGCTATCAGACTTAAATTATAGTTAGGCTATTGTTGACGACTAACTGAAGTTTCGAGATTGATCTGGGGACATCGATATGCTGCGTGATTGACTTTTTTATAATTATTTGTGAATTATTCTTGTCTTTCTGAAGGGGAGCGATTGCCTGCAGGCCACGTGCGCCTTCTGTTAGAAATAAGCAGACACATGCATGATTTTAGTGACTCGGAGTGTTATTTTGTTCACACTTGGAAACACGAACCAAAACTACGGTAGTGTGTTTGGAAGTTACATTATTTTTTTACACAAACTTAACACATTGTCGTCTTCACTGTTTAATTTCTTAGACATTTCCAGTCACTCACAGAGTATTTGGAGAAGTTTGTGTGGGAAAACGTGATGGATGCAGATATTACAGCTCACCGGGCTGTGGTGTGATCAGAAATTAGCCGGGTTAATCGCTCAGCCTCACAGCTGTCAATCTGCAGTCTCCCACGTGGTCAGCAGGGCGGGCGCATCTCAACTAGTTCAACGTGCAACTTTTAGAGAGGCAAACAATTGAACCCTTTGCTAGTTGCAATTGCACCCCCGTATAGGATACTCCCCACCAGGAAACAACGAACCTGCAAGTTAGTAGGCGCCTCTTCTCAAGTTGTCATCCAGATCGCTCCCATCTGCCCGGCGTAAACCTGGTGCGCACGGCTGCTGCCGCTTGTTCCAGGACTAATTTAAGACAGCGCTTTAAGCCCCGAGCCCAGTGTACCGGAGTTAGTGTTGTGAATGTGTTAGTTGCACTGTTTAGTTGGTTCACGGAGTCTGATTTCAGTTTGGCTGCAGTGCCACACAAACAAAACAAATTACTCTCTTCTGCACCAAGTGAACGATGAAGCAGGATTCCAGCATGGATACAGCCAGAGACTCTACCGAGGAAAGTAATCCGATGTCCCAGTATGCGCCCAAGTCAGCGGTCCAGCGGTGGATTCCAGGTTTTCCCATCGCTCTGTGCTTGCTGATGTCCCTGAGCTCTGTCACCGTGTGTCTGCTGATGAGCTTCAAGACGTACCAGCTGGAGAACCGACTGCAGATGGAGATGAACAAGGCGTCCATCTTCCACCCGCCTCACACGGCTCTTCTAAACGAGGATGGGACCCTACTTCCAGAGCTGAGCACACCGATAGGGAAGCTCGTGGAAGAGGTACATGACGTCTTTTGTGGGTTTCATTTAAACGAGTTGTCGTTGATAAAAAACATATATTGTTTTTGTGACAGACACGCTGCTCGACTGTGCGTAAAGTGTGCGCAATAACAGGGAAAATACGCAGTGTGGTTTACATACAAGAACTTTTTTGTCAATTGCACCCTAATTATCCCCCCTAAAATCCGTCCTTTTTAAATGCATGACCTTAGGGATCAACCATGCATGCAGCTGGCCAATTAGTTTGCAGTTAAAGCTCTTTATAGGGTGACATAACCACCGATGATAGACACAACCTATAATTTATCACATGGAAAAGAAATTGAGGAGGCTCCTTTCATTCTAGAGCTGTATGTAATGGTAAGAACATTGTGATCTCATCGTTGTTATTGGTAGTTATTCAAATTATTTTAATCTTATTCCATTCTCTGAATTTTTGCTTAATGATTTTCATTTCCCCACTTGAATTACTCACTGGCCTACAAAACCAAATCAAAAGCAAATGAACGCTTACAGATTTATAACTTCCAATGATTACAATGAGAATATCCTTGTGTTTAGGACTGGAATATTTATTTTACCCAATTTGCTCTGTGTGTCTGCAGAAAGTGGTTGTGCTGATGCCAAAACTGCGTACAACAAGAGATGTTGGCCAAGAGTGCTCCTGTCC
The DNA here is from genome assembly GCA_008933995.1 of Datnioides undecimradiatus. Taxonomy (NCBI): domain Eukaryota; kingdom Metazoa; phylum Chordata; class Actinopteri; order Lobotiformes; family Datnioididae; genus Datnioides; species Datnioides undecimradiatus. Next base: position 1,148,647 of record WARS01000014.1, read on the forward strand.
TCCAGGTATCTCTCTCTCTTTTACTGAGCAAAACCTACAAACAAGGCACTGAAAAGCAGTCCCCAATCAGGTCAAAGTCACAATTTAGGCATGACTGACTGCTTGCGAAACCTTAGTCTGTCTGCATATGATGCTTTTGGCAGCTCTCCTGAACTAAGACTGTCTGTGTGTATGTGTGTGTCTTTTTCTGTATGGGGGATTACAGCCCCTAAGCCTGTGTAGGTTGCAGGGCCCATACTGTGACAGCAGGGCTCAGCACTCAGCAGATCAGTGGGGTTGAGGATGTCCAGCCTGAGCCCTGATGCCTCATGTCAGTGGGGGATACACGCTTTAATAGATGGAGCAGCCGTGTGCCAAGATTGGCTTGTGGTGTTCATTACAGCGCTTGTGATGGTTTCACAGGTGGAGAACAGTGTGTGATCCACATCATGTTACACACAGAGACCCCTTATTATGCCTGCGACTTTAAGAAAAATGGCGTTTCTTTTTATGATATTTGATGTGTCCACACGTATCGATGAAGCGTGTGTATTTCGTGGTTAACATGGGCTCTTTCAACTCACCTGTGAAGGAGAGCGCTGTGTTTTATTGCCACAGAACTTCTCTGGCCTGCAGCAACAGGATGTGAGTGTATTTTATTGAAGCTGGCATTCAAGTTTATAAAAACTTGCAACTCAGGTGGAATCTTAACATTGTTGCTGCAGAAAGACCGTCTGCTTGAGCACATTTTCTTCTTTTAAACTTCTGTATAACAAAGTTACAGCAGGAGGTTGAGGTTTTTTTTAACTACATATTGGGGGAATTTACTTCCCTTACTCCTCCTTTCTTTATTTCTTTCTCTGTGTGTCCTGGTGTGAATAGCCCTCTAACAACAAGAACAGGTGAAAGCGTTCACAAGTGGAATTTCTGGCCAGCTTTCAAGACATTCTGTTTTCCAGTCTGAAGTCTGCCGTGCCAAGATAACTCACTGGCTCTGGCTGGCTGATCTGCAAAGTTGGTGTGAGTACTTGTTGACTGGATTCAGCAGAGACACTGATACGGTAATGCCAGTTGTGGTTCTTTGCTGTAGTTCTACTTTAGACATTTACTGCATATGAAGTATGACTCAGTAGATTAGTAATCAGAGGTGCATGTGCCTTTATAAAATGCACAAGGTTGCCCAATTAGGACTAGCCTGCACAGCCCTTGCTGGGTACTCGTGCATTTTGACGTAATTACTCCATTAGATCATATTGCTGTGTCAAATGCTGCATCCCATTTTCCTGTCAATTTCGCTGAACTGCTGCGTAATCAAGCGGTTTTGGCACTGAAATACAATCCCCCCACAAATATTCAGGAATCTATTTAAAGGTCTCTCTTTCCAGTTTCTGGTCTTTAAATATGGTCTTTTGTTTTTGATGAAACAAAAGACTATTTAGTTTATTGCGGCTCTGATGCAACTGAATGCCTGTAGACTTCACTTTTTTTCATGTTCCAACAATTAGATTGCTCAATACGGTCTTGTTAACATTTCTCCATAAAAAGTGTTTATTTCTAATTGGGGTTTCTCAGCTGATAAACTTGGATATGGAGAGTTTTTCCAGGTGCTTTGTGCTTAAGATTCCACTTAAGCCGGGTGCCATCAGAGCTGCACGGGAGTTTGTGCAAAGTGCTGTATGTGTGACTTAAGCAAATGTGTCGATCTATCATAGTCACGCCGTGGCCTCCATGTGTGCATCCCATCGGTGTCCTCGTTATTGAGTGTACGTGTCTGTATCGTGGTCCCATGTTGCTGTGTGTGTGTGTGTGTGTGGGTGTGAGTGAGTGAGTGAGTCTGAGTTTCTGTCCCTGAGCCTTTGAGGGGCCGACAGAGGCACCTCTCTCAACACGACACTGTAAGAAGAGACCCTCCTCTCCCTTTAGCACCAACTCTTCCCACCTGAAACTTGAATCTCTCACCACCAGGATCACAGGCCAAGGAATTTCTGCCTGGATGTGTGTGAGAGACACGCTGCCACGCAGCATGAGTGGCATCTCGGCCATTAAAGCTATGCCCTCCACATCAGGGTGCTCACCTTTCGGTGTGCATGAAAATAGGGGCCCAACAGGGGGCAGCACTTCTGCGGCAGCTCTGTAAATGATGATGTTGAATTTGTCATTGACACTACTCGCTGAATAACTTTGCTCTCGTGAAAAATGAAAGTATTTGGAAGGCAAAGCCCTCTGGTTCAGTCTATAAATAGTGTTTAACTCCAGGCTTTGACTCAAGGGACATTCATCTCTTGTTTTGCCTCAGTGGAAGCAGTGTTATGACACTTTTATGCTCACAGATGGGACACGGTCAGCATCGTTATGACTCTGGCACACAGTCCAACTCTTCTCACAAGCTTCAGGTGTTTGCAATTAACACATTCCCTCCACAGACACACACAATGTATGCTCTTGCACAAAAACATACACACGTTCATTACTAACACATGAATACAACACACCTTTGGCTTGGCTAATTAGAACCATGTGAGGGGCTGTACGTGTCCAACACACAGGGGGAGTGTATTGTCATCTCTGCACTTTGCATTGTAGAGGCAGTTTAACACGTCTGATGCTGGCTCCGGAGCACACAGTCTGCCCACACTTGGACACGGGCCGAAAATTAAACCCCAGACAGAGACTCCCATTACTGAGTCACCAGTCAGTGCAGACTGTGTGGCAGGAGAGGGTGCTAATATTCATGCGGCTGCACAGTCTTCAACAGTGTGACCTCTTGAGATTGGAAACACCCTCAGAACAGTTAAATGCAATTAACAACATTTACAATCTGCAAAACAGGCTTTTCACTTCCTGCCAAAAAATACTTTTTAATGTATACAATTTAAGTTTCCTACGAGTGTTAAAAGGCATGCTGCTTGAGTGTGTCACAACAGAATGATTATACTAGAGCAAACATGATTAGTCACATATTGGATTAGATTTTCAAAAACACATCTGTGACTTTTGTGATTGTAAGATGAATAACCTAGCAGTTTGGACGGTGGGTCACACAAAGCACCCACTTAGAAGATTTCACTTTGGGTTTTAGGAATTGTGATGGAACGTTTTAAACATTTAAGTTTAAAACACTGTTTTACAGCAGCAAGTTTCTATCTCAAGTGATTTTTAGGAATGAGCTCCCTCCATCAGAGTCAGGCATCCAAGACTTTGGTTGTTAGTGTATATGAGGGCAAGAGGTCAGGCACCCAGCTGTGCGGTCAGATCAATTTCCATCAGATAAGAGCTCATTAACACACTGAACGGGAACACAGGCCCCCCATATATGTGTGTTTGTGTGTATTTATATAATTGAGAGAGCATGCTAACAGCAGGGCTCCTTGATGCTCATAGCATGTACACATCCCAACAAAAATGTATTCAACATACATTCCTGTCTGCTCTCTGTGCAGCTGTTTGTATTTAGTTTGCCTCCAAGTGTGTGGTGGGTAACTGTTGTACTCTCACTGCCTGCACCTGAGAAGTACACTATGATGTCTTGTGTGAAGCCCATCAGCTGTCTGCTGGTGTTAACTGGAGGATCAACCTCTCACCCACGAGGCAGAGGGGAGGCTCCACACTCTCCCTGCCCAGCTTCCTGCTCTCCTGCCTTGAGGAGGAGAAGCAGGGGGAAAGCCCGGCTTTAGGGAGATGGAGACCCAAGTAGGAGCCAACAACCCCCAGGGCCGCATTTTGTTTTTAAATCCATAATAAATCAGACAGGAAGCTTGCAGCTACCTATACAATCTATAGCCACAGGAAGAATGCATAGGCCACATAAGATCCAGTAATGACCATTTTAAAATAATAAATGCAGGAAATTTGTTTTCATAAGTGGTCTTGTTTTAGATTTGTTCTGCTATAGCTTTGGGCTTCAAGCAGTTTTTTAAAAACATTAATATGCTGGAGAGCAGCAACCAGCTCTGTGTTTGCACATGTGTGTATCTCTGCTTCCCTATTCTCTGTGTTTCTAAATGTGTGTGTGCGTGCGCGCTTGCACCTCATGTGTTCTGGGCATGTGTGTTTGTTTTGATGTCTGTGTTCGTGTTTGGCTCCCAGTGACTGACTGTATTGCTTTAAATTTACGGTGTATGAAGCAAGTTATGAAGAGGGTTTCCTGCAGCTGAACATCCAGGTGTCTTCTGACAGTCTGCTGTGGGGGAAAGGAAATTTCAAACCAGGGGAGAAAATATACAGCTTTTAGAGTACAACATACTTTCTATCTTGCTGCTGCATGAAGTCAAGTGAACACACACAAACTCCCCAGAGCTGGTCTGCAGTTGGTTTTCTGCACTGTGAATCTGCTCTAGTAAAAGATGTTTTTGAGAGTTGGTCCTTCTGCACGCCTCACATCCACCCTGTTATTGGCTGTTAGTTTCCATGACAGTTTATTGAGCTTTATTATCCATATTCATTGGGAAATTTGGAAATTTATTAAATAGATCACTGTGGCTTATATTTTGATTTGGCTTTTTAAAAAAGCATAAAAGATGTTATTTCTTTATGACGGACATTGCTCAGAAGGAAATGGCCTCACCCTTCCCCTCTTCACTTCATCCTTCTCTCCTCGCAGCCTGCTTTGTACATCTGTGTCCTCAGGTTACTTGTATCCTTCGGTTGATGTGTCTCTTATTCCCTCCGGTCGCTGTAAGAGTCAAATAAAAATGAGTGACTCCTCCTGATGTCTTGTTCTCGTTCGGTGCATGATCTTGGAGAGCTCAAGCGTGCTCAGTTTATTTGTTGAAGGGACGGGGAATGCTGCCTCTTGGGTAGTTGGAAATATTTAGTTTGGAGATGGTTGTGTCTGTATCACTGATGTCCAAGGCTGTATTGAACAAACTATATTTTGAATTTGTGAAACAATTTAGATGAAAAATATAGTCTCGTTAACAATATTAAAAAAGTGGAAAACAGCGTAACTTAGATGCCAAACATTATATCAAATACCTTTGGCCATTTATTCTAAAGTTATTAGCGTGTTTGTAATTGAAAATGGGTTGTCTTTTTTGAGGAATTAATCAAAAATCCTCTCTGTGTACAGCGTTATTAAATGATTGTATTTCAAATCAGATACATCAGCTATATTGCATGACTACTTTGCATTTCAGTCTAATGCAACAGTTGCTCCTGGTGATTATGTAAGATTTAGATTAATTTGACACATTTTAATTTGGTAATTTGTTAATCTCTACCTACTACAGAACAAGTTTGCGAGCTGGTGCGACTGGCTCCAGGTGTGTTTTTACATTTGTGCGCGCAACTTGTCTTCACCATTGGTTGGTGTGCACACACACACACTCACACAAACATACACTCACTAACATCGTGCACCCACACTTAAACCACATCCCTCCCCTTTCTGTCTCTCATCAGCCTTCTTATTAAAGTTAGCTTTGTGAAACCACAGTGTTTAACAGCACAGCCGACATTCTTCCTTTTGAAAAATAAACAGCTGGACACAGGCCGGCCACTGGGCAGCCCACGAAGGCCCACAAGGACCTCAGGAACACACAGAAGAGCAAAGGGCCAAGTGCCAGACAGTGAAGCCCGGGATGGGCTGAACAGCCCAGAGGAACTCTCCGAACACACAGACTCATTCTGTGCTGTTTCATATAAAACACTGCCGGATGCCGTTATCTATTGACATAACCATATTAGCTGTAAGGTCAGTAAAATGGAGCATTTAAAAGAGGAAACACAGATTGTAAATAATTTGCATCCATGTGTTCACATTTAAGCATCAAATTGAAGGGCGTCGCCTCTTGGCAAGCAGTGAACAATGCCAAAAAGAGCCTGTGATTGGGCAACAAGCTATGTAAAGGCCTGTTTATATTTACATTGTTGTATTTTTTTCCAGCCAAGTCAGAGATAGAAGAGATAGAACTGTTTATAAGACTGCGTTTTCTCATGCCTCATATAGGATACAAAAACACCTCCAACATAAACATGAGCCAGCTGAGTGTTTCACATTACCACAAGTGGACAGAGTTCAACGTTTTTGAGAAGTACTGTACACTGTGCATTGTATCAAATAGCAGTTTTCCTATAACAAGTTGCTACATTAGCATCTTCAACATTGTTGGATTTAATTCAGTGTTACCATAGGCCATTTGAGGAGCTTCCAAAATGAGATATCAATCATTTGGAAAAACACATGGGAACAAAGTTAAACTTGATACAGAAGAACATATGATTCGCTCGTTCTCACACAGTAACGCTTTGTCTGATGCACATGATTTCAAAACGCCAGTTGTTTTCAGCAGACCAGTGTGCATCAAAAGCATCAAGTGATGTGTTAAACCACACGATCATAATTCATTTCTTCAGTCTTGGATTGATTTAAGAGCTCAGTCATTCACCGTGTCTCTGGAGCAAGAGGATCTGTTAACTTCAACTTAGCATATGGTCTTTGTAAGGTCTGTAATTGTTGTAATATGTCCTTGTTATATATGCTTGTACTCTCATATGTTCTTGTCCAGAGGGAGGCTGCAGGTAGCATGCAAACTTGTTTAACATCTGATGTGTCACAAATATGAAAATGAGCTTTGGCACATTGTAAGGTGATTGTGAAATTGGGAAAGTGAAATACACCTCACCTTTGAGAAAAAGCTAAAGACCCTATTGTTTTCAGAATACCTGCTCACCTAATCATGCACTATTGTTTATGTATCAGTCAAAACGACATCATGCACTACCTGTCCACACCTGTGGCCCATTGGACTCAAAACATTTCTAGCACTTGTTCTCGCTGTTTTTGCTACCTAGATCTTTGCTTTTGTTCTACTTATACTATATGTACATAGGTTCAGATAAAAGCATCTTGCAAATGACATTGTAGACTTGTAGAGTTACAAGTAATTGCATGTTCACTTCAATTTTAATGGCATCCATACCAAATACCAGCAGTTTGGACCCACTAAAGTATTCTTGATAAATTTCTGTCCCTTCTCAAAAAGAACCGTGATTCATTCTTATAGTAACCATATAAAGCTCTAAAATACAGCATGATAAGGCCACAATAGCTTTCCGGGACACCTCAAATTATCAGTATCAAAACATTTTAAGAAAACTTTCACAGTGGTGGCATATTCTCAGCAAGAGTTGGTATGATCTGGTTTAGAGCAAGAGGGAGTGGCAAGAGCGTACTGAGCATTAGTAAGCAGACACGGTGCCGAATGTGGAAACCATTATAATGTTTTCTTTAATTATCACAAGTGGCAGGTGACAAGGTGAATAGCTTTTTAATAGGGGAGCAGAAAAAACTCTTTAACACCAGCATGTGGGCTCTGGCTGGCTGACAGCACCGTGAGGTCAAATGATCCCTTTCTGCGCTGCAGTGTGTGCCTAAACCTCTTCCATCATTAATCTGGATTAATCAGAGGCCTAAAAAGGGCTGATGACGAACTCTCTGACCTGTCTGAGCAAAAATGCGGCCTTTTGTACACTGCAGAAACCGTGTGAAATGTGTAAACAGGCAATAATTGCAGTCCCAACGTCTATTTTAAGATGTGCAGCATGGATAAAGATCCACAGAAAAGTTTCCAGTATCTCTCTTTTCCTTGGTATTTACAGCTCAGTTAATCCATCAGGAATGTAGCAAAGCTGAATGCAGCTGCAGGTCAGGACTCACGCGAACACACCTGGATTTATTGGACAGACAGCATCTCTGGACGTGAACCCAGACAAATAGGGAGGCAGACTTGGAGCAGAGGTTATCGTTTATCCCTCCCAGACACAGAGAGGAATGAACAATCGAGGTATCTTTCCTCACCATGAGCCATGGAGGGTGGATTTGGTGGTAGTGTAGGGGATGGGTGTTGAGGTGCTGAGCAGGGCACTGGTGATCCAGATGGTCTCACTGTGCCGAACAAGCTCCTGCTCAGTGTAAAAGCCCCTCGACAGGCTCGTCACTCTCCCAGCACCTCTTTAATGAGAGCTGAGCTCGTAAAACTGGGCCTGAAACCTTTGAACGAGCCCTCAGCATCACTGGTCCATGTTATTCTGTCATAACAGGGAGGCGACGGGCAGTTTAGAGAGTAGCGCAGGACAGCTCTCAACAACTTAACACCACCACTCGAGGAGGGGTGTATTTACGTGTGTCAGGCCTGTTTTCTCTCTCAGTTTGACCTTTGTAAATGTCTCTCTCTCTCTCGTCCCCTACTTTTTTCCCTGCGTCCCAACGTTCAGCTCCTTTCCATCGATCTCCTTTTGTCCAGCTTCGTCCTCCTCCCCATCCTTGTCTTTATTTATGATTTGAGAAGCGTATGCTGCATGTCTAATGCAGGCTCTGGGATCTGGTTGGCCTGAGGATGCTGTACCTCCACACTGGGTGAGTGTGTTTGCTGTATGTATACATTAACCCAAAGTTCAGCCAGGAGTGAGGCAGGGGGATGGAGATGGTGACCACACATTCTGTAAACAGACAGTGAGGAGACGCAGAGGGACATTCTCAGGTGTGTCCAGCGAGCTGATTTCCTGGTTTTGACAGCAACATATTACTGGCAGATCTGTTTTGCTGACACAGAAAATGTGCTAGCAGAGCGCAGGCCTCATAAGTTACAACTCCTCTGTGGAATGAGACATCTGAAAAGAAAACCCGATAATTATATATTTTCATTTTTTAATAAAAGGAACTATGAATCATCAGGGGTCTTGGTCAGTTTTTGATGGAGTCAAAACAAGACAGAGACACAATCAACTCAAACGCATTAGGTTTAAAATGTCACATGGCAAGAGTTAACCAACCAATGTACAGTCGCTCTGCTCCCATGTTTACAACCGTATGAAACACATCCACGGCTTAACATCGAACCGCAGCGGCTGCAGTTAAAGTATCAGCTTCAGTGTGTGTGTTCGTGTGTGTCTCTGTGTGTGTGAGAAACAGCCTGCCAAAGCAGTTGATGGGTCAACCACTCTCTGAGGTTTTTCTGACCCTGATTTGAGGATTTTACATGCTGTTCTTTCCCAGCAGTGTGGATATCTAAAAACAATTTCGATAAGGTTACACTTAAATTACCCTGTCGAACTGGATCCGATCATTGTCCAAATGAGAGTCGCAGTAATAATGTGTGTAAACTGATACAAACACCTTGATGTCTGCCAGCAATAGTGAGCGTTTACTTTATCAGCAGGTTTGTGGCCGATGCTGCTGTTAAAAAAAAAAAAAAAGTGTAAATGGGTGCACAGTGGTGGTGGACACACCCCTTGACTTGACACCTTTCAACTGAAACGCTTGGTTTCTGTCAGGAAGGCTGTCGCTGCCGCCTCTGCTCTCTGTCTAAGTGTCTCGGCCAGATGGAGGCACAGATGGGGATGGATGGAGAAACTACACCGAAGTATAACGCACATGTTGAAACTTTTTTTTATCAGTGTCCCATCTGTTTTTTAAATAATAGGCAAACATTTGTGTGCGTCTGCATTCTTGTTGGTGTGTGTGTGTGTGTGGGCTTTGCACGTGTGTTGCAATTCTCAAGCTTGAGTGTGTGTGTGTTCCTACGTTCCTGCATACCATCCGACAGCCCATCTCCCGTTGCCAGCCTCCATAGGGACGTCTTATCTACATATCTGCCGTTCCACTCAAGAATCATATTAAAATGAGTCCTGAGTGTATTTTGGGAGCCAGGAGAGTATATCACAGATGTCCAGTCAGCTCTGGTTACACATGGAGTATCTGGGTTGAACATGTGGACAATCTATCAGGTCCACCATCTCTCTTTCTCTCTCATTCTTTTCGTTTTCTTTTTCAAATTCTTTTCTCCGTTTTTCTTTTGTGTCCCTTTTTTCTTTTCTTACCTTCCTCTGCACGTCTGGTCTCTCTGTAAAAACCAGCACCCAAATGCAGCTTTTTAAAATATATTTAGGTTTTACCTGGATCGGATCCTGTCGAAGAATCAGATGTGTGTGTGAATCTTGTGATCATGGTTGCTTGCGCATGTGTTTGTTTGTGTGTTTCTTTTTTTATGTTTTTACTACAAGATAATTATCGTGGTTCAGGAGCTGCAGCCTTGACACACATCAAGGAGAAGAAGGAGGGCTGCTACAGTTTAACAAGACAGCAGGGAAAACAAATGCTTTTACACACACACATATAGTCAGACACATTTGGATTCACACATTTTTATGCTGTTGTCACTGTTTAACTTGCTGTTAATACTTCTTAAATCCAGTAACTGGGGATGCACTTTTGGGACGGAGCAGGCCTTTTTTTTGGGCTTGTTTATTTACTTGGAGTGTTTTCTCACATCCATGTGGTTCTGATTGTCTGATTTGGAACGAAGACAAAGACGAGGCTGAGCAGAGAGAGAGTACAGAGAGAGCGCAAACGGCAACAACAGTGTCAGAGAGACAGATGTGTACAGGGTGAATCTGGCTGTAATGGAAATGCAAGAATTTAAGATGTATGTGAAGTATACATATCTCTGTCATTTTAAATTGCAGTATATCATGTCTCAATTTGCTATTATTGCAACACCATTTTGGCATGCATGGATGCCTCCTGTGCCTCCAGCCCCATATGATTCCTTTTACACCATAAACAGAGTTTGGCTGTTTTAAAGAAAGGATTAAACCAAAAAAGTATGTATACACAGCTATAACTGCCCAAATTGGCCCTTAAATGGGGAACTCATTTATAACACACAGCGCGCCAATAAGGAGACCTGACCCAAATCAAGCTGCTCATCATAAAGCATGTTGTTGAGAGTAACAGCCAAACCACCCGTGCAAAGCACTCCTCTAATATAGTTTTAATTGGGAGAATTGGCTTTGAGTCATCATCTACGGAGGAGCGAAGTCGGCACACTGGAAGGAGAAAAACACTGCTGATCAAATTAGCGAGCGCTTTGTTTGTCAGAACCGTCGAGATGGGGGGTCAGATTTCTGGCATGTAGATGAACTGTATATCTTGTAGTAGCCTTTTACAAAGGAGCATATGGATTTCGTAGATGCTTTGAATGTTTTTCTGCACAGCACTGAGTGAGCCAGGCCCTCCCACTGCAAACTGATTGACTTGTCTCCAGTGATGTATCTTGCAACTCATTTCAGTTTCTAAATTATATTTTGTGTTACCCGGCTGTTCCTCGGACTGCTATCAGATATCTTTGATGTGGTTGTGAGCACTAATCTGTCATTGTCTGTGAACTCATCTGAACCCATTCTTGCTCTGTTGGTATAAAACATCCATATCAGCTAACAGCCAAACACGTTCCATGTTTAGTATATTTTTATAAGACAACAGAAGGTCGATGTCAGATATTCACAGCTTTTTCATCGTCTTTCTGTGCAAGCCTCAGCCCCTGAAAAGCAGAGCTACTGTAAAATTCACAGAAAATCCTCCATAACATCTTCCTGCTCTATAGTTTTCAAACAGTGCAGCATCGCCGTCTAGACAACATCTAGCAGCATTATAGGAGACAGGGATCCCTCTGAGCCTTTCTTTAACAAGCAGATGTCTGGGAGACATCTTTTCCTGGCACAAGATGTCCTATTGATTTATGTGTGGCAGATTTTGATCAAATCAGACAGACGTGACAATTTGTCTGTCTGGTACACCAATTAATTTGCTGCTCAGATCAGCTGATTTTATTTGGTCTAGTTACATCTGAACTTTTAAACTCTCTGTTTTCACATTGGCTCTATCTGTCTCTGCTTCCTCCTCTATCGGCAAGACAGACAAGGGTAAATGGAGCGTAAGTACCAAGATGTTTATCTTTCCTGTCCAGGATTTTTGCTCCCTGCATGTCTGAATGCCTGTTTGTGTGTCTGTATGTGCAAGCTCTCATTCATTTCTATGTGCCTGTGTGCTTGTGGACAAAGCAGGTGAAGCACGAGGCACTGAATGGCTTCGTTGCCTGTTGGAGGTATGAGATGGGTAAGAAGGGGTGACCGCAGGAGATTGGAGGGGTGGGAGGGCCGTGGAAGCGCTGTGTGTACCCCAAGCAAACAGGCCAGATAAGATCAGAGTGGAGGGAGCGCAGCTGGAAGCCTTCCTGAGCTGACCCCTTTCTCTGCCTCTCTCACATTCCTCCAAACCCCTCGCTGCCCTCTTTCTCCCCGTTCTCTCCGTCCCCCCATTTTACCTCTTAATGTCTCTTTCCTCCCTCAACTCATCTTTTCACTCCCCACCCCCTCATTCACCCCATAGCTTCATCTATTATTCTTTATTTTTTAAACAATATCCTCATGTTTGGAGTTTCCTTAGATCCCTTTTCTCCTTCTGTGTGGTGTCTCCCCTCCTGTTCTTGACTTTACTACCTCTTCTCCATCTCCCCTCTTCCTACCTCCCCCTCTCAGCAGGACCCCAGTAAAGTGGGGTCAGCCTTTAGCATGTAATGCTATGTCTTTCCTCTGTTTCTCCCTTGCTCTTTGACCATGTTCATTAATACTAGCCTCTCTAAACTGACCGATTGCCTTTCAAGTTTTCCCCTGGGCCGTGTCCTAGACGTGACAGTAGACCTAAAATTTCAAAGTCTCTCTGCTGGAGCGTGTATGCTTTCTTTGTGAATTTACATTTTTGTTGTCTGCTTGTGTAATGGGCTATAGACAAAGCAAAAGTAGTGCAAAGCAGCTGTGCTTGTTATCTTTTTTTTTTACCTAATTTAGTGTAATTGAGTGAAGCCATTACGGATAGCGTGGTTCATCTGGAGTGAAAGGCAACCAGTTTCTTTTCTCTGCCGCAAAAGTGGCAACTTTAAAATGAAATCTGAGAAGATGAAGTGGAGAAATGTGAGGGGGGTATGAAACCCTGTCAGTGTCTGATGTATTGGGATGATTGTCGTGTATATTTAGCTCAGTGTTTGGTGACACAAAGACAGCTGCTGTTGCCAGCTCACTTTTATTTTGGCCCAGCGTTGGTCTCTCCTTTCACTTTAACCAGACCCCATATCTGTAAATAGTTTGTGCTACACTGAGATATCATCTTCAGATATTGATGCAACCCAGAGTTTAGGGATCTAACAACACAAATTAAGTGAAGTCAATCTCAGGTTCATTTTTGGACGTTTGCTGCAGGCCACACAAGCATCACTGGTGTTTGTTCAGCCTCCTCTGTCCAATAATAATCCTCAGCCTATAACCTCACAACCCTGTGACCTTTTTAGCAAGAGTGGAGGCCCATAATCTCTCCTGCAGTGAGCTTTAACCACTAAACAAGCCCTGTTTAATGTGTCCAAAACAGGGCACACTAAACAGACACACTTCCTCTGCCCTACCCAACCTCAGACCCCCCCATGTACCCTTTGGGCACTGGATCTGGTGGAGTATGGATGGGGTGAATGGGTACTGTGATAAGGAGAAGAGACTACATCTGAGACACAATTTTTAAACTTTCTGAAAAAGGCATGTCTGAAAAATGGATAAATATGATCAATAACAGAAAAGACGTGTGACTTTAAACCCTAAGCATTGCTTGTTGATTGGTGCTAAGAACCTAATTGGCAGACTGTTTGTGTTTGATCCACATGTTTCTTTTTTTGTAATGGTCCTTAGGGGTCAAAGACACATGTAGTATGAGCCTAATCCAGCCCAATCCTTTTTTGCTTTGGGTCTTGATCTGTGTCATCATCCAGGATGACATGTTCTTTGTAGTGTTGTCTCGTATGAAGATCCATGCGTCTTGTAAGAGGATGAACTTGCCTATGCTGCTTTAGTAAAAAATTGTTTTCTTACACATTATTAGTTGTTTTTAGGATTAAAAGTGTAGAAGGAAGATGCACAACAAACATTGAAACAGAAAGAATGTGGATCAGGGCTCCAGGTTTCTTTAGTGCATAGAGGGTAACGGGGGGAGTGGCAGGAGAACTAGGGGGGTTGGGGATGGTGGTGGGGAGGCGTTGAGGGTTCTGCAACAGGCCTGATCTGTTCGCTCAGGGGGTCAAATGGCCCTTCACAACCCCCCCCCCCAAAAAACAGATCAAATGACCTGGCTTTAATGGTCCTGAAGTTGTTCGTCTGTCTACTTGTCAATCTTTCAGTCTGTTGCTCTGTTTACGGGTCTGCCAACTGTCAATCATCAGTCACTTAGTGTCTCACATGCAAACACACACACACACACACACACACACACACACTCATCCACCTTATGTCCTGGCCCCTCAGACCAGTATCTGACCCTAGGCACTGATACCAGACTCGACTGGTTGATGTTGAAGTTGAAGATGGAGCTGAATTGAGTTAGTCAAACTGTTATAGCAAGAAACAAAAGACCCCGAGGATGGGACATCTAACCTGGTTATGGAGAGCAAACAAATATGTTTGAACACAGGGGCCAGTATAAACAGGTTTATGAATATGTACACAAAAGCAAAACTTGCATGCCAACACATACATGCAGCACAGTGCATACACATACATGCAGAGCAGTGTAGCCATGTGTGCAAGTGATAAAAACACTCACACACACAGATTTTGGATGGAGCCCAACAAGCCCATGAGGACTTTGACTGCACTCCAGCGTGTCCACACACACTCACGTTAGCCAATCAAGTGCAGGAGGCGTAGATAGGAGAAGGAAAAAGAGGAAAAACAATGGTGTCTTTCCTGATCCCATCTTTCCTCTTCTCCCCTGAGGGCCACAGAATGAGACTATTGTTTTCTGTCCTCTTTCTCCCCATTCCAGCCATCATTCATCCCCCTTTTTTTCATCCTACATATCCGTACTCTTCACATAGTTTGAATACCCTATACGATCGACTTTGAAAGTAGGGGGGAAAAAAATGCCTGCTTCATGCGTAGGAGACCCACACCATGTCCCGCTCTCCTGCTGGTTGTGATTGTGCATGTGGTATGGGGCTCTTTAGTCTTGTGTGCTGTGGTGTCACATTTGTGCTATGTGGTGTGGTGTTGTGGTAATGCTGAGGGGGCAGAGGGCAGACGGGCTAAACAGGGCTGTTTTTTAAAGTGGATAAAAAGTCTTCAGCGTGAGGAAAACCCTGTTTTTCATTCACGTTTTTTATTTTGACACACACTGCCATATACAGACATGTGTGCACACTTGAGGTAGGCTGACGATCCTGGCTCCGATTAGACGTTTTCTGCAAGTGCAGTCCATGTGTGCAGGGTATGACGCTACCTACTGCCTATGGAGGCGTACTGAAATGCCGCAGACAGCTCTAGGAAAGCATCAGTAACATACGCTTTGACCAAAAGAACCTGCATCTGGCTGTCATAATGAGCAACAGTGCCCGCTCCACCAAGCAAGCATGGGAGACATTTACAAGAGCCTTTTTAATGTCTGAAAGAAATAACTTTCATATGTTTTCACCAATAGAGGTCTTATCAGATTCTGTCCATGCACTGATAAAGAAGTAAAGAGGGCAAAATGCTTGATTTGTGTAGTTATGGTCATGTAGTGTTTGGTCATTTTCAAAAGGGGTTCAGATAGCTATAACATCTGTTATCACTGGTCACTTGGTGACCAACCCACCTTGTCCCTCCCTTCAGTACTGGGTTAGACCAAACACCTGTAAAACCAATTACATCTCCATTAGCTTCAGCTGTGTTTATATTTAAGTTCTAAATAACAAATGTTGGCATGCTAACACACTAAGCTAAGATGGTGATCATAGTAACAATATACCAGCTTAATAGCATGTTAGCATACTGCTGCAATGTATATTAACTCTAGGATGAATATAGAAGGCATAATGCAAAACATGATCCACTCTTTTGCATCTACTTTAATAAACACAAATGGACATCATTTCTTTAACAGTTCCTTCATATGCTTTCTCTCCTGCGGTCTTTAGAAAGTGCTTAAACTTTGATGTTCAATCAGAAACTTCTGATTTTGACAGGTTTTTGTTTCTTCATATTGATGGCTAAATTGATCATGAGCCTAATCCCATTTTAAGATCCAGAGTTCTGCTTCAACCCCAGTTCTTGTCGGTTTCTTAAATCCTTTGTTTGACTAGTTTAGGCAGAGCAGGGCTCAGCCAAAACCACCACTGTCACTTTCAATTGACAGGATCTCAGTTGTCATTTGATTGGCGCCCTGGACTTTTTGGACTGTGATTCAATCAAGATGTTTCCACTGTGGAGAACTGTAAGAGTATAATGCTATAATGAGGTTGCCAGCGCATTATTTGACGCCACACACACCTGCAAACCAGTCTGAGAGGGCTGGGATTCTCATTAGATGAAACAGGGGACTTTTGTTTTACTGTCTGTTCACTTTCCTGCTTTATCCTTTTCATTTCTAATCAATCCTTTGTTCTGTCTCTTCTCTTCTCTTCTTTGCTCTAAGTAGGAATACAGATGTCAAAGCCATTTGCTAAGAGATGGGGGTATTAAAGGGGGGCAGTAAAAATCTCAGACCACTGTAGAACATGATCCTCAATACGCCGTTAACCATCAGCTGACCTGAGCTGATCTTTTCTTCCACTCTCCCTTCCAGTTTCTTCTTTTCTTATGCTCTTGTTCTCACTCTCTTAACCCTTCTTGCTGCTCCTGTCTTCCAGCCTATCATCACCATTAGATTTTTTTTCTTTCCATCCTTCCCATGACCAACCCTGTCTATCTTCTTTCCCTCTCTGTCTATCGACACAGATAGTATTCAAAAATGATTTGGCGTCCTCTGATTTGATGGTCTGGGGAAGAAAATGAATAGTTTTCGTCCAAAGTCAACTGTAAAAGAAGTGATGCAAAATCACTCCATGGCTTTTTTTTTCCTTTTTTAATATTTGTGGCACTGTTGAATGAAACTGTATTGTCTTTTGTGGAGAACCACAAACAGTAGAGGCCCCAAGCGACATAAAACCAGACACTAAGAATGATTTGTAGACTGCTTAATCCAGGTCTGCTATTTACAGAGCAGGACCCGTACTTTTCCACTCACTTACCCATCCGCTGACCCGGGCTGATCTTAACATCTCAAAAAGCATCTCTTTTTCCACTCATTTCCTCAATGAATCTCATTCAGTTGCCCCCCCGGAGTATTTGGTGTCCACAAATCCCCCAGACTGAGCACCACCCTATCCACATAGCCTCCATGTGTCACCAGAGACACGCGTGCTAGCCCATTAGCACACTAAGTGGCACTCTCCAAATTCCCCTGATAGTTTTTAATGAAGCCACTTGTTGTGGGGATCAGAGCAGCAGTGTTAAATTTAGGCTTTCATTAACCTCTCCGTGTCTCAGTTTCCTGCTATTGTCAGACAGCAGGCGCAAGCGTGAGTGTGGGTAAAGTTAGTGCCCTGATGATCAGTTCCAGAGAGCAGAGATGAGCATTGGGATCATCGCTTCAATGGAGAGACAGATAGCTGGTAATAGATGCGTTGATGGATACAGCAGTAGGATGTAAAGATAGATGGAGTGATAGACAGATGGAGGTGTGAAATGAAAGCACCTGGTCCAGAGTGAGCAGGCCAATCCTGGGAGGGATCAATGGGTCGTGACCTCTGACAGGTGTTGAGGATAGATGCCATTGCTGTGGCGTTGAAGAAGGACGGATGAAAACGGCAGAGTGGAAGCAGTTGCCAGTGCTGAGGAGGGAAAGAGCTGCAGGGGCGGATCACAACTCAACACTTCACCAAGCCTGCTTCCTGGTGTGTGTCTGTATGTGAGACATGAGAGACCACTCACACTTCAAAGATATCAATGCCCACTTGTCAGCCGAGTGCTTTTTAAAGGCCTCTTTCAAATTCAATTTTGAACTTATTCCCCCAATTTCTTGTCAAGAAATATTTTCTCACAGCAAGCCAACACATCACTCTTTGAACATAATTTATCCTGTGTTTGCTCCTGTCCATATAAGGTATATTTGACTTATGTTAATGAAAGCCTCTCCTGCCAAGCCAGAGGAACATAAATATACTTCAGAGCTGAGCTTAAGGGAATCACTTTACTGTCAGTCTTACACTAAGGCCAGGCTCCTGCTGCTTGTGGGCTTGTTTTGTCCCGAATTAAACTGACGCAGACATCTTTAATTTTTCAGAAGTATTTGTTTAAGTAAACAAAAGAGTCTGTGGTCAGAAACAAAGACTAGAGCTGAAACGATACACCCATAAATCGATTTTGGGCAAAACATTCCAGTATTGCAGCTTCGCAGTAGTGAGCAATTGCTTTTCTTTATTATTAAACTGAATATTTGGGGGTTTTCTGACTGTCTAACCAAACAGGCACTCAACGACTTCCCAGGCTCAAAGGAATACTCAGATTGCTTGAAAATAATAAATAATAAACAGCTTAAGCAAAATTGTTTACACTAAAATCAAAGAACAAATGTCTGTTATATAGCTGAAGCAATACTGATTACACAATGTTTGCTTCCTTAATCTAAAATGTTTATGGCCTGAAAAAGAATCTTGTTGCACCTTTGCTGTGTTTTACATTAGTATGATAAATATCAAAAGCAAAGCTCATTAACAAAACTCACATTAACCGTCTTTGTGGTGAGTCTGAGTTGAGTAGAGAACGTGCAGTTAAGTGTTACGTAAGCACAGGGACTCTACAGAAACTATAAATCAGGAAACATGTTCTGCTTCCAGCTTATAAGACTGAATAACAAGAAGTGAAGGGGAAGAGAAAAAGGTCAAATTGGGTGACTTCTGATTAGTGTGTTATGGCTTTGAGTTAGGCACCAGCTCTCGGTTGGAGTTTGGTTAGTGGTTGTTCATGTGTGGTTGAGGGTTTGGTGTGTGTGTGTGTGTGTGTGTGTGTGTGGGGTGCAGAGGATCTGGCAAATCTTCGCTGACGGAGGCCAGAATGCCAGGCACCACTGGGAATGTTGGGAATGCTGAATGCCCTTTCACAACGACCTGCGTTTGTAATGCGTGTGTGTGTAGGTAGGTGAAAGAGAGAGGGATGAGTGAGAGACATAAGGGAGTGAGCAACTAGCCTTGAAGAGTTTATAAGGTCTCCTGTGTAAACACAGTGACCCTGTGGCGATGCTCCGTACCTACTAACAGCCGAGCTAAATGGACTAATACATTTTCCATGGCTGCCTTTGCAAATAGACTCTCATTATACGGAGCGTGTTTCATTTGAAAGGCATGTAACCTCTTATGCTCGGGGTTTAATGCGGAACTATTTCTAGTTTTCATTAAAATTCTCACTCTATATTTGGCTGTTTTGTCTGTGAGCTGACTAATTAAAAAATATCTCTGGAAATCAAGATCAGCTTTGGACACTGAATTTGCGGTATGAAATGGAGAACAGATGTTTTTTGGTTAATTAAGTGAAATATTCATTTCTTTGACATTTTTGTCTCTTCTGTTGTGTTTTGTCAACCTTTATGGTGTAATGGTTATAAAAACAAACTTCAAAGTAGTCAGAGAGAGGAAGTAATCGTTTGTCGTGTTTGTAATCGTTCCTGTACCTTTTCAGGGAGCAGCGTTGTGCTCATTTTTCTTCATGATAAGTCTATCTGTTATTTATGCCCCTGGCATGGAGAATCTAGCCTTGTGTTTAGCATCCGTCATGCTCTTATCAGAACTGTTGGCTTCCTGATCGATCGGCCGCCCCTACTAAGTGGACACCCCCAATTTGTTAAACGGACAAGCAAGAAAAAGCCAATTTTACCCTCAAAGAGAGACCACAGAGGAGCAAATGTTGGCTGTGACATATAGATCTCTTTTGGGAACACTAAAGCTAAGGCGTGTCTTGCAGCAGAGGGGGTTAAGGCCATGTTTGGAGGAGAGAGGAATGTTTTGGCCCGTTGTCGTCCCACTGGTCCGGTGATGGTGGTGTCAGGTTGACTGTGATCCAGAGTTAGTCACATTCCCACCGTCCCCTCCCTAAAAACATAACACTGACCAGCCCAGTGCTGGGTCTGGATCATGGCATCAACCCACTGGCCGTTATTGTCTCACCAGCTTGTTGTCGATCATATAGACAGAGGCATGCTAATCCCTCTGACACATCAGATGTCAGAGTGGGTAAGGTGGGAAGGACACAGTCACCTTGTGCAGTGTTGTCAGACAAATGGATGAATAGTCAGGCAGACATCCAAGCAGACAACAGATGAAAGGAGCTTTGCATATTTTAGGTTTACTATTAACGTCCTCTTACACAGAAGCATATTTTAACGCGACCATCACCTTAAACATATCGTGTATGAATGAGAGTACACACAGATGCACACAAGCTATTCTTGTCTAACCAGTCATCTGAAAAGTGCAGAGCTGGTTATGTTACATTGGGAAGGGCTGTGAAGGATTCAGAGGGTGGATTTTGAAGCTGGATCACCTCTCGGGCAGTGTAATGTCACTGTCATTGTTGTTGGCTCGGTGCTGTGCTGCTGACTGCACAACTCCTAATAACCTTAAACTTCCCCATTATGGGAATAATTGTTCTGGTTAGTTGGAATGTGGGTTCAGTCTGTGTGTGGCCCGGCATCGCCCGCCTGCAATGCGGCTCTAAATGCTTAGCTTCCCTCAGGGAGGTTTGCATTGCCGCGTTTCACTTTGCCTCCGAACACACCAACCCTCGAGGCTGCTTGCAGAGTTTAGAGCTCTACACTTTTGTCAGAGATTCAGTTTAAGTGACTTCTCAAAGTAAGTGGAGTAATGATGTGAAAGTGATTGTAATCAGCCTCAAATAGTGCATGAGGACAAAGAATGAACTAAGTGAGTGAGCAGAGGAAAAGCGGAGGATGGATGCACATTAATTTTGCTGTTTTAACACACAAAAATGATTCAGAGAATAATCGCCATGCTGACAGGGCTAAGTCTCCAGTGTCACTGTTTGGACACATAGCCAGCGGAAAAACCATCCAATTACAAGCCAGTGTGGTTTGTACTCCCAAACTTTATAAAGTCCTGTGTCAACACTTCCCCCTTTTCCAAATTCCACTCAAAAGCCTCAAGAATCCTCCCCACTGTATCGCCCATTGCCTCTGACAGAACAGCCTCATAAAGGCTGTTTGGACTCATCTTTCTGCAGCAAGCAGTTGTGGTCCATCAGATAAAGAGAATCGATGGAGATGAGGGTCCTCTAAAACCTCCATGTCGACTTCATGATTTCAACAGACTTTGTCATTTTTTTATGGGGGAATAGTGGGGACGCATGTGGATTTTAGTGCAGGAGCTCACTTTTAAGGAGCAGGCTGTTAATATTCTATATTTTTCACATTGTCAAATAATCCCATAAAAGACCAAATTAATTTTTGAGTAAAATAAGGTAAACACAATAAACCAATGTATTTGTGACCTGTTTCTAAGGAGCTAAAACTTTATTTAGGAAACAAATGGGATTTGGTTATTAATCTACACAGACAAAGTTAAGAAATCAGACTAACATTTTGTTGACAATAAAAGATATGGACTTGGGTTGTCAGGATTGACCTTTATAATTGTTTTTTTTCTGCATTACTCAATTGACCTTTACAGGGTACTGATTCATAGATTGCAGTACAGAACTTTTTTTCTACAGAAATCCCAAATCATTACCTCCGTGTGGCCTGGCATGTTGCAGTAAAGTGTGCAGAGTGTGTTTGGCGTGCAGTCGCTCTCTGATGCCTATCAACTGTGATTAGAAGTGTCATTAGTTCCAGGTCTGCCAGCTCCAGCAGAGCCTGAAAAAACATGTTTATCCATGGACTCGCGAAGTATAAGAACCTATGCACACGCACACACACACACACACACACAGATACATTCAAGCATGAAAATGTCTGTGTGCCACACGCAAACAGAAGGGCAAACCATTCCACTCTCACTCTCTGTTTGTTGTTCTGTCTGTTTGTGTGTGTTCTCTTGTCCCTACATTGCCATGTGTATATATGTCTGTGTGTGTGTGTTTTTACATGGTGTATTTGTGTCTTGTGTGTGTGTTTGTCTTTGCCATATGTTTACAATTTCTGAGGATCTAATTGAGGATTTAAAACACATTAATTTAAAGAGGACTCTGCTCTCTCTGCATGGCTTGCTATAGGAAACACAGTTTACATTTGTGTGCATTAATGAACATAAGTGCTGTGCGCTGGGTGGCGTGGTTGCCATCTTAGATTTGTGTATTTCTTGGTGGATAAGCAGATGTTTGTGTGTAAACACTCCTTCTCCTCCAGATGGGACATCAAATGCTCCTCTCAGTGGCCGAAAAGGAAAATGTGTCCCTGAGTGCTTTTAATAGATGATTTATGGAAGCAGACTGTGTATGACATCTCATTTGGCTCAGTGAATATTCCCACGCTTTGGGACCAGACTCTTGAATCAATGTATCTCGTGTGAAGTATTAAATGGATTGTTATTTTTTCCTGTGTATATATTCAACTAATATCTCATTTAATTGTTTCTGTTTCCTTTATACAATGTGTGTGTTGATTCATCACTATTTTAGCCTCTCAGGAGTTTTTTGTAATGTCTGAGTGTCTCCATGTACTAAGATTGGTAAGTCTCTGTATAGAGTGGAATGTGTTTGAAGAGTTGGTAGGAGTACGCTGCCCTCTGCCCCTCTCCCTCCTTCATGCTGTCTGAAGTGCGTTGCTCTTGCCCCTCCTGTGCCGCCCCTCCACCCCTCCACACAGCAGACCTCCCTCATGCCCTCTGCTCTCTGGACGTCTGCGTTCTCAGCCCTTACCCCCTTCACTCTCATACGGCCTCCTTTTTTATCATCCCCATCTTTCCACCCTTTAACCCTGACCATTCTTTGTCCACCTCCATCTTCACCTGGTGCCCGTGCTGCAGATGTCTCATTATCGACAGGTCTTCTGAGAGATTAAACCCCCACTATAACCCCAAGCTGCACCCCTGCAGCTTCCACAACCTGGAGCTTGATGCTCGATTAGAGGAATGTGTCCAAGCCTGGAGGTCCACTCTGCCATGAACAGTCAAACACACATTTTCTGTGGGAAGGAAACGGCAATATTATGGTGTGAAGACAGATGGCTGCCAGTTCTCATCATCTTTCCAATAACTTGACTTCACATCGGGCCTGAGGGAACTGCCACAGACCAAGGTGTATGTATGTGAGAGGTGCATGTGTGTGAGTGGAGGGTAGAGGTCGGATCCCTGCAGTGCAGTTTATAGGACTTAAGTTATTAGATTAGTGAAGCATAAACAAAGGGCTGTCATAGAAAATTGCTGATTCATAGAAATTAAGGCTGGATTTTATTCCGTTCTGATCAACTGAATCTTAAAGCTCAAAGTAAATCTTCTTCTAGAGTCACTTCATCTCTTTATCACCCACGTCTCCCTTTGTGGCCATGTGTTGAGTTATAATTGGTCCGTGATGTTGAGCTGGTAGAACTTGGATGACCTTTGGGTCTGGTCCCTGAGAGAAAGTTCAGTACCAGGAATGGAAACATCACTCTTCTGCCGGGCCACACAAATGGCCCCATACACAAACAACCAGCAGTGCCACTACAAACAACCAACGACAAGAGACTTCTTCAGTTTTGAATCGGTCGATTGAGACATGGAAGCAGAAAGTTGCAACACACTCCACGTCTGCGAGCAATATTGAAGAAATCTACAGATATCATTCAGCCTTGTTTGACAGAATGAGACATTCCCGCTCATCGGTCCAGATGTCCCTCTTGCAAGAGATTCCTGAAGGGAGCGTGAGAGTAGCAATGAGCAACACCCAAGCTGCTCCACTGAGACGGAGTGAAATGTAGATGGTTTTAATCTCTCTTACATAAGCACATTAGTGAGAAGAGGCTCGTGTGTGGGAAGTTTACACCAAAGGTACATTTGCCCTGGCTAACAGCTGTTGGAGGCAGAAGGCATTTTGGTCCACTTTGGACCACTTATGTCTGTTGTGTCCCATCTCACTGCCTCAGTCCCTGAATGTGGCAGATTTCTTTGTTACAAATAAAAATCTAACTAAAGGTGTGGCTACTCAGCTCCCACACCTTGGCCTTGCTTCTTGCAGACAGCAAGATGACAACCCTCCAGCGCTGATGGATGAATCTCACACTGAGTGGAATTTTTGATATCTTCCTCTTCTTTTCCAACCTTTCACTCCATCTTCATTTTCCCCAGAGAGAGAAGCCCCGAGCAGGCCAGGCTAAGCTGCTCGGTGTCGGACAAGCAGGGTTTCCTGGTGGGTGATAAGTGATGGAGCAGAGCCCGCGTGGTCAGGGTCCACAGGGAACAGCCCCAGAGAGGCCCTGAGAGGTCAGAGGTCATGTCAGAGATCATGTGTGAGGAAGATGAAGAGAGACCAGATCTAGCTCCTGGAGGTACCACAACACAGATGGTGATGAAGGGTAAAAGAGAGGGAGCTGGTGTTACAGTGCAGGCCACAGCATGGGAACTACAACCACAGAGATATTCTCAAAGTGTGTGTGAGTGTAAGTGACACCTTTAAACCCAGCCCTCCCACACTAATGAAGTACTCCACGAGCTCAAACGCCATGCTTAAAGCATAATAATCAAAGAGGAAAGCTGTCCAACCAGGGCAATTAAGAGGTTTGTTTTCTGAATGCCTGTTTGAAGCAGCTGACATGCTGTCCATTAATCTTTCATGGAGCTTGAGGCAGAAATCTACATTATGTTGCACATATTTGGGCAAGCTATTTATTTACCATGAAATTCAACCTACAGGGTCGTTAGCTCATATTATAATTTGTGTTGTATATACTTTTGTGTTATACTCTGAAATTTTCTTAATGTGGTCTCAGTTTGGGGCTGCAGCAGATGGCAGGTGTGACTAATTAGGATGTGTGTATAATGTCCTATGTGCATGAGAGAGAGAGAGAGAGAGAGAGAGAGAGATCAGAAGGGTATGTGGCTGTCTGGGTGCATGTTTGTACTCATGACTGAGTAGGGCTTTAAGTGTGTGCATAGATTTGCTGAAGATCACAGGACCAGACTTCAGCTGTGGGACAACCCCCTACCTGAGGTCCTGCAGGCCCCCGGGGGGCAGCTGCCACAAAGTGGGCCCTTGCGCTCTCAGTGGGTGCTCTCTGTAGCAGCGTCCTGTTAGCTCACACCAACTCTGTAAGCTGCAGTAATGGGATTTTTAAAGAGCATTATAAAAGTGTTATTTTCAAGGAGATACAATCTGAGTTGAGTTAAATTCAGGAAGCGGCACAAAACAAGGGAACATAAATGCTTTCACAGTCTGTTAGTCACATCATCAAGCTCTGGTGTGTGTCTCTTTCTTTTGCATGTTAGGCTAATTACCTCCTGTCCTGCTTGCCTCCACAGTGTAATAAAAATCAAATCTCTCCGCAGACGAGCATTTCCTGTTTGGTAGGAAATGCTTTAGAGATAAGGCCTATTTGCATAAAGATGGCAGAAAGAGGAGTGCAGCGTGTAATTATTTGCAGTCAGGCCAAAGCTTGTTCCTACTCGAGGGTAAAGTCCTTGTCCTGATAGTGGTTTGGTTATCTTTTTACCAATCCCCTGATTCTATTGATGTATTTGATGTCTTCTTATCACGGATGCCGGCCTAAGGACAGTTCCCATGCATGTGGCGTAGCGTGAGAATCATTATGCAGTCCAAATGTGCTGATTTATTGAGATGCTATCTTGCGTGTAACCAATGTTTCTTAGATGCGATACAGGCAGGGAAACAGGCAGAGGGGACGTGCAGAGGGGACGTGTTTGGGAAAATGTTTTTAGTGTGCTGGAGATGTAAGACTAATTCAGAGGAATACTTGAGAATAAGATTAGAAGATTGATACCAGTCTCATATCTGTGTGTTAAATGTGAAGCTAGACTAATTAGATGGTTAGATAGGAGGTGGAGGGAAACAGCTAGCCTGGCTCTGTTCAAAGATAACTAATGCAAGTGCACTAACTAATGCACTAAGCTCACCAATTAACATGTCAAAGTCATTTATATAAATAATGTATCTAGTTGCAGTTTTAAAGGGGCACGTGTACTGGACTAGTTAATTAGCTAGCCATTTTCATTTTTTATTCAATGCTAAGCTAACCAGTTGCCTGTACATTTATCATAGAGATGTAAGAGTTGTATCAATCTTCTTACTTACTTACTAACTCTCGGCAAGAAAGTGAGTAAAAGTGTTTCCTGAAATGTCAGCATATTCCTTTATAGACACGTAGGCCATGTGCCATTTTGATTCAGTTAGCCAGTAAGTAATCTCACAACCCTGACATGCTGTTATCACTTTCCCCTCATTCAAACCAGTCCTTACTCCGCAGTTAGCCCCTCAACAAAAACCACAGCAGCAGCCACCATCCAGCCATCCACGTATTAGCACAGGCTCACCTTCCAAAGACTGGCTAACTTTCAAAGACAGACTGTGCTTGCTTATGATAATGTGTAGCCGTGGTTATTGTGTTAGATGAGACGAGATGGAGATGTCTGTGTGTGATAGGGTTTGGTAGGAACACTCTGCTTTCTGTTTCAGAGGGAGGTCGTCTGTTTTTCTGGGTCGGGTAATGAGCTGAGGGTGTTGGGGGGGCTCGTGTGTCACTTCAAACAGATTTGATGCTATTATTGAAACCTCATGTCTCCATTTTATTTTCAGTATTAGTTTTCACATTGTTTTAAACTTAAGCTCCCACATCATTTTTTTTCAAATACACTTTAATTTTTCTATCTGCAATTTAAACGAGTGCTAGCTGTCATCCAGTGGGACAGGAGAAGCAATACACATCATCGGTCAGGGGGTCATAGATTAACTCTGGCTTTCCTCAACCTGTCTTTGAAACACAGGAGCCTGAATGTGTAGAGTGCAGATTAACCCAAAACTTGTGGTTTCATCCAGAGTTTAGATGCAGGTGCTGAACATGTGTTTGTGACCTGTTGAATGAAGAAAAAAGATTTTGCTGATCTCCAAAATCAAACCAGTTTGTCGATTCTATCTCACCAACACTTTGGAGCATGAGTCAGAGTGAAATCTAAACCACGGCTGGCAAAATAAAAATAACTTTAACCAATGATATTCATAATTTTTAAAAGACACAGCCCCTGATTTTCATTTCCTTTGGCACCACCATCATGTTTAACTGGGACCAGTTTTGTCCATGACATGATGCCCAAAAAGCTTAAGTCTGTATAAGTTTTATTTATGGCTAATTAATTTACATATATTCAGAGGGGATACCTTAAAATTCAGCTTTTACTGCTACAAAAATCAAAATTTTACATACAGTTTTATTAATTTACAAATGCATCCAGAAAACCCACACTTTGTGCATCATGTGAGGTATTATTTGAGGAAGTTATTTGACCAATTAGAGTTTATATATTATGGGATATTGTGAAAAATGGCATTAAAATTTCCCAGAAACAAAGATAAATGTTTTCTCTAGTACGTAATCATAGAAAACAGACAAATGCTTCAGATCCACATATGAACAAAACTAGAATGAGTGAATAACTTAATATTTTATTATTAAAATTGTTGCCAATTAATTTTCTATAATGACTAGTTCATTTGTTTCTTGTGTTGTCTTTAAACCTAGCCAGAGCTCTGAGTAGGACATAATTTATATATCATCAGTTTTAATCTCCCAAAGCAGCTTGTTGGCCTCCGAAGTCACATGAATCAAAACACTTGCACAACTCTTATCTGAGGGCTACCAGTCAGGTTCAAGGCCACCCATGGGAGTGTGTGTGCTGAATGGTGGTAGGTCAAAGGTCTGGCAGTACTGTAGCAATCTGTCACATTTGGACACTGTTAGCACTGATAGCACCCAGTAGCCTGATTGATCACAAAGCCTTAAACTCACCACAGAGCCACCATTTACCCACTTCAAATGCCCCTGCAGGATCACTAGTGACCTGACTGGCTGAGCGGGAGTTCTGGCAATACTTAGTCTTCTTCTGTGGTCTTCCTAGCTTACACTGTTGTTGTGGGAATGATGCTGGGGTTAGAGAGAGTCTTTAAACTGTGTACAGATCCTGTTCGTCCTAATTCAAACACATGGGATATTGTAAATGTTTGTGCCTTGTCTGTTTTTAGTGGCAGATTTGCATTATACAGTCTTACCTAACACACATACACATTTGATTTCCTACAGGCACTATTGCTCAAACACATATACAAATGGTCGGTGTGTTTTCTAGAGCGCACCCCATGAGTCAGCCTTTATTCCTGCCATTGCGTGGGTACATACCTGTCAGAGTTTATGGAAATACAGCGGAGGTGAGGACACAGTGAGACAAGTTTTCCTGTCTGTGCAGACTGATCTGTTGAACTGCTCAGGACTATCTATATGTCTGTCTATCTATCTACGTATCTGTCTATCAGATTTTTATTGAAATGATTGCTAAATTTTATTTAATAAAAATTATATAAGTACTCTGCGTAATTCATGACAGCTGTCATTTCATTGCCTTTTGGTATTGTGGCTACAAACAGGGACACATTTAAAAATGTATCCTGAATTGCCTTTAAGGTGGAAAATATAAAATTTATGTGATGCTTTGAACAATAGCTAGCAGCTGTATGAAATATGTGTGATTTGATGGTCTAATACACACAAAGCCACAAAAAACTGTCCTAGTACATTGGCTTGTTGCACTACTCTGCACTGTGTGGGTACTCTGCTGCAGCTGGGACACACTGGGAAGTGTCTTGCCCAAGGCCATTAATATGTCAGCTTTAGAGTTTGAGAAGAATACTTCTCATTCACTTCCTGTCCAAAATCTTTGCTTCCTGTCTGGCTAACCTTTAGGCGATCATCATCACCAGTAATAACGGGCTAATCAATCGTATTTATTGCCTTGTACCAAACAAAGTGGCCTGCAGATAATCGTTTCCTCTGCGCTGATATGAATCTTTTCAGTCATGGATGACACCACAAGCCTTTCTCCACAGCCTCTTCCATTAAGGTCATATAATGTCAAATACTCCTAACACAAAGCAGATAGTTCCTGTTTCAGAGAAGCATCTGTTGGAAGGACTGACCTAGATGGTAACTGTTCTCCTCCTGAATTATTGTATGACTGTTGGAGCATGCGTTTGTGTTCAGGTTACATGAGAAGAGATGAGATAAAGTTAGAGGGTAATCTAATGTCATGCTACTTAAAAAGCCAGGTGGAGGCCTACTCCATGTCTTCATGATATTAGAATTGACTGAGGATGGTGTGGAACATTACAGCCTGCAGGGCCACTTCAGAGCTTTCTTCATGTCAAACTAAGTAATCTAAGCCTCCTTTATAAATATCTGACCTTTATTCACATTATTTACACGTATGTGGCTTGATCACAGCTTTGAATTAATTTTCCTTTAGCTTTGTGTTGTATTTACTGCAAAAGTTTAGCTTTTTGATTTTATTCTTTATTATAAGGCACTTAAAATCTTTTTAGCCATTTTGGTGTATTTCCATCTCTTCTCTCCTTCCTCTTCTCCCTCCTGATTTGTTTCTATCTCTCTCTTTTGTTGCTCCTCTATTAATGTGATACTGTTTCAGAAACAGTACTGCATGGTATGGCTCAGCATTCGTCTACATTTCTCTATTTTGTTTTCCTCTGCAGTTGGTAGGAATGTTGGTTGTATTCTCAGCTGATCGTTATAGATCATCATCAGACTGCAGTGACATCATCTTCAACCCGACACAATCATGGTGAAACAATGGAGGATATCCCTTCCTTCTGAGATCTTTCATCGGCAACCAAACAGATGAATGTCTGCACTTCGTTAACTGACCACGGCGTGGTTTTGCGGGTTGCCATTTTTTAAAATACTGGTCTATTGAATAAAAAAACTGTGGTCTCAATTTGCAGTCATTATGCATGATGTCCATGTCTGGCAAGTGACAATACAAGTGCAGATTGACAATTCGATCAGTCGTTTACACACTGTTGTTTATCATCGCTCCGGTTTGGACCTCGGCTGAGGTAATGCTAGAAAAGGTACCAGGTACTATCCACAGCTTTAGTCAATGGAAAAATTAAAACAACCCAGTCTTAGCAAGTCAAGTCAAGCCGAGACGTATCATGCAGTGAATAAGTGGCATAAGTGTATCCCTGGTTAGAAGTTAATTTGTGAAATATACAGAATTTATGGACTGAGATATACTCTAAAATTAGATCTGCCTGTCCCTGTGATAATCCTGTGCAGCCTGTGAGCACATGACTGTAAGACAGTGTTGTACAGCTTACGTCTGTGCTGAGGCCTGTTTGGTGTCCTGACTGATGAGGTTCAGTCAGTATGCCTGTTAATAAAACTATAGCACCCGCTCCCACTGTCAGCCCCAGCAACACTCTGGGATAAAATCCAAATGTTCCATTGTTTTCTTTCGCTTTGGTTCTGCAACTCTCTCATTAAATTGTGTTTGCACGAGTGTGCGGCTCCGTGCATGCCAGTATGTGTGCTTGCACAACATGTGAGTGTGTGAATCTTTCTTGTGAGACTCAGAGTCTCAGTCACAAGCTGAAATTGGATGTAAATTTATGAATACTTTGTGCTGAATCGCTGGCAGCGTGCTCAGAGGAGAGACTTTTTGTTTTAGTTGGAGCATCGCGCTGACCTTCCTTCCACTCCCACAGCCCCGTCCCTCATCATGACTTTGACACACAGTTTGTTGGTTGCTGTTATCAATACTAGCATAAGATAACGCTTTTGAGTTGGGAGGATGCTTAACTTTAGGAGTCATGTTTGCTATTTCTGAGCAGTTATTTTGTCATACATCAAGTTCTGACCATCCAAAGGAATTCCTTTACAAAACAGCCAATTTCTTTTCTTTGGAATCTCGAGCTGAATCTCAGCTTTGCTTCCCAGATTCTCTTGGTATTAAAAGCTCTGATACAGGTCTGAGGAGGTTATCAAGTAGCCCAGTACTTTACAGATTTGACTTCATTGCAAGTAGGCAAAGCCAGGGTGAGCCCGAGGGTTTTATAGGTGTTTGAAGGCTCTCAGGAGGTTAAGCTGCACTTTCATGGAAGATCCACTTGCTTGAAAACCATGGTCCTTCAGTCTTCCTGCCCCCTGCCGTCTTATTCCTGCCTGGTTGATCCAAAGTTGTCTGTCTTACAAATACAAACACACACACACAGTGTTAACCCACGCTGTTGAGCTGAATGGATATAATTCTGGGCCTGTTCTTATCTGGATGCTCATTTCCTGCTTCTCACACCTCACTGCCCTACCCGTAAAAACACACGCACACTTGCAGCAAGCCCAGAGGGTCGGAGGGAGGGAGATTAAGGAGCTAGTCATGGAGGCTAAAGGTTACTAAGTTCCTACCCCCCAATGATTCTGGGTCAGCATGGTGTGCAACTGTGTGCACCCTTGCGTACGTGGCTTTGTGAGTCTGTGTGCTGAAGGTGGACAAAGCGGGGCTTGTGTGCCAAGGCGTACAGCTGCGAGGGCCACATTGTGTTGATGAGGTCTTAATCAGAGCGCTTACAGCTGGGGTTAGAAGGTCGGTGGGTGACGCTCGGTTTTGATTGGACCCCTGGGAACCTGACGGAGCCCGAGGGTATGAATGCAGGGTGGCAGCGGAGGGCCACAGCACCGTGACATGGATGATTTCTCCCGGTCAGTGCACCCAGCATGCATTTTTGCACATGGACACAGACACACATTTGATTGTCCCCCACACACAGACAACAGCCAGAGGTTTGTTATTATAAGGCAGGAAGAGCCTACTGTGCTGCTAAACCAGCTCTTGGTCTCCAGCCATCATCTCTTGTCCCTCAAAATCTTTAAACTCCTATCTCACTCCTGCTCTCTGCCTGCACACTGTAAAGTAACTTTGAGCAGAATGACGGCTATCAATCAAATGGATGTCTTGTTATGAATGAAATAATGCTTTATAGGGAGTCCCTCTCCTTACTATGCTCCACTTGATCTCATGCCAAGCATCTGGAGGCAAGGATGACTCACGTGGTTGTAGAGAGTCTAGAGCAGTGGTCCCCAACCACCGGGTCATTTGGCACCGGGCCGCACAGAAACACTGGATAAAAAAATAATTTATTGATTATCAGAGTCTGAAAAATGTTTTATTTTGAAAAAAATGACCAGATACATCTGTCTGTACCTCTGGACACATGTCAAGACACTCGTCTCAGTCACGTGATACAGTACCGCAAAAATGAGGCCCACAAGCTAGCAAAAAGCACAAAGTAACAACCAAAAAAGCACTGAATACCTTGCCTCCATTTCCAACATCCTTTCTTTGTGAAGCGGGATTTTCTGCACTGACAACGACCAAACAAAATTACGGAGTAGACTGGACATAAGAAACACACTTCGGGTGTCATTGTCTCCCATTAACCCCAGATGGGACGGCTTGTTGAAGAGAAACAAGCTCAGGGCTCCCACTAATTCAGCGTAATGGTGAGCTGTATTTTTATGCACTTTGTTTTTATTTGTTTCTATGCCAGTCCGTGAAAATATTGTTTTACATGACACCAGTCCGTGGCGCCAAAAAGGTTGGGGACCGCTGGTCTAGCGGACTGTTTGGAGAGGAGTGTCAGATCTGTGTGCATGTTTTCTGTATTTGTCATGGTCAGAGAAGTTTTTAAAATGCCCCTGAAATTTAGAAAAATGCCTGAACTTAAAATCAGTCAAAAGCTGCTACTGGAAATTTGGAGCACAGCTTTCCTATTTATTTACTTTTGCATTCAAAAGTGCAAGAACTCTCCCCCGTGGGCCACTGAAGGTGATTTGTGACTGTGGCCTTTTTTGCAGTTTGTTCTGGGAAAGAAACATTTTTTGAGCAGACTAGTGTTTGTGTGCCGCCTGAAGCAATAGCAAATGTGGGCACCATGCCACCAGAAGTAAGAGAAAAATACTGACCACACACAAACCATTTTATCTACGGATTGTAAAACAACAAATATGGTAGAAAGCAGGATCCGAAGGCTAGAAGATGGACTGTTTGGAGCCTGAGAGGAGAAATGTAGCTACAGACTCTTTTGTAATGCCAGCAGCCTTTTTAAATCAGTCACAAGTTGCAATTTAAATATTTGCTTATATGTAATGTATATACACTTAAGTCCAATAAGTTGCATCTGAAAAGGGCGATGTAGCTCTGGAAGGCAGAAATGACACTGGCCTCCATGATTTGTTTGCTATTCTGTCACCAGGAGGAACAGTTTGGTAAACTGCCGTCGCATTCAGACTTTCATCGAACATCTTGTTGTCGCTTAGTAGAGTGCTTTTGTAATGTGCTAATGGTCTTGTCTGGCTTCAAAGCAGACATTGCCCTCTTCCTGCTAAGCCTTCTAGGGTTAGCGCATATAGCTATAAAGAGAAATATGAAAGAAGTAAAGGTGAAGCGGAGGTCGCTGCAGAGTGGTTTCTCTGGTTTTCCTCCATTCCACTGACTTTCAAGGGAGGGACTGCTGCAGTCAAAGCCAATCAGTTACCTTGAAATCCAGTAAGTTTAACATGTACTTATGTTCTGAATAGATATATGCCCATATAACTTCCATACACTGACGTGCCCAAATCCTGTCAAATATATCACGTATATTCTTTAATATACTGTATTAGATCCACCTCACGTTTCTGAAACAGAACATCTGTCTTGTCTCAGGCGGCAGATGCTTTGCGGCATTCTGATCTCTTTCTCAGGATCAC
Source organism: Datnioides undecimradiatus (assembly GCA_008933995.1). Lineage (NCBI taxonomy): Eukaryota > Metazoa > Chordata > Actinopteri > Lobotiformes > Datnioididae > Datnioides > Datnioides undecimradiatus. The sequence continues at coordinate 1,182,044 of WARS01000014.1, forward strand.
TTAAATTGACAAGCCTTCTTTTTGTATAAGGGGCAACATGTTTGCAGGTTTATGTTCATCCCAATGTTTGTGTGCTGTTATTTATTCGAGCCCCGTAAAGTATTCCTTGATTGTTCCCCCGAAGATAAATAGGTGGGCAGCGGTGTTAGATCAGCGAGCAAGGCTGAGTAGTAGACAAGGCATGGGCCTGCCAAGAGAGATGCATCCTGCGGTTAGCCGCTGGACTCTGATGCAAACATCTTCTTTTGCTTTAATGGACTCAGCTGTTGGGGCAATAGAAATTTTACATATACTCTCTGTACTCTGTCCATATTTTCCCATGACTCCTCATTTAAAATTCCTTCACCCTATCTGCTCCAGCAGTCTTCAACTCTTTGCTTCTTCTTTCTCTTGTACACTCTTGTCCAGCTTCATCAGGCCATGTATTGTTTTCCTGCTCCAGAAGTGCACGCCATGACCTCCTGAGTCAAGCATTACCTGGTTAGTGAAGAAAAGCAGTAATTCAGGTGCTCCCTGAAGCCCATGAGAACTTGTGCTACAACAGATGGACCACGGGTCAATCTAAACTTTACATTTTTTTTAATGTCATTCTATATCTGAGGTGGCCAGCTGCCATGGTTTGGGTGTTTTCTTATTTTCAGTTTCTTTTGCGATTTTGACATTTCTCAGATTTTCTTCTGTCACTTTCTTTATTTTTCTGTGAAGCACAAATTAAGAGCTTGATCATTTTTTTACATCGTCAGTCATCATCCACTTGTATGCAGGAATGTTGCTGGCGTGCTGCCCCAGTGGTGCACACGCATCCACACACACATACACACGTTTGCGCTTATGCTCAGAGACGGGGCCGTCTGACACACACACACACACGAGAGTCTAAAGAACTGTAATCAAAGCCAGATTGCAATACAAAGCATACTTGCAAAATCTTTCTCTGGAGAATCAATTGAAGTAATTAGATGCCATGTGAGATGCCACATTTCAACCATTGCAACATAACACTTGTTAGCCCTGTTTTCTTTGCAACACAGTAAAATATAGTAAGTGTAATACAGCATGGCATGTGATATGGAAAATCGTAACAGTTAGAATATAAACCAGTTAAACAGCTGTGTTTGATCAGACGTTGAGGTAAAATCAATAAATCTGCATCCAGTGCTGTTACTCTGAGAATTTTGGCACAGTGCATGTTTGACAATACAGCTTGTACACACAGCAATGAATGTCAACTTGCTGTGGCTCTGTGTTAAAGCTGCACTATGTGACACTCAGTGTTTCCAGTCCACTGGTTAGGACTGCAGGGTGTATCTACAGGGAGATTAGTGTCCTTCCGCTTGCTCAATGGGCTCCGTTAGTTTTAGGACTTAGCTTTGTCACGGCAGGCGGGCAAGCTGCTTTCCAAACAGCTCTTTCATTCAGCTCCAGTAACTGGGTGACCCACAAACTGGACTGAGTGGATGGGAAAAGACAAAGAGCAGAGTAAAGAAAGTGTATGTGAGAGAAACTAAACCTGTAGTGACATAACCATCCTAATGAGTCATTTGTTAAATAAATGCAGTCACCCAGCAGGGGATGATCTGAGATTAAGAGGTGGATTGTTAATCTCTAATTGATTGATAATTGATAAATGATGTGCTGCAGTGCAGTACTGGAAAGCCCTCGAGCAAGAGCATGTGTAACCTCTGCTCAGCTCTGAGATGAAAGACAGACCTCCCCTCAGTGTTTTAGTTCTGTATCGGTTTTGTTGTTTCAGGAGGCGTAAAAGCCAACGAAAGATCTCAATCCAGTCAGATCCATAAAGGGGGTGGGGGTGGTGGAGGAGGCTGGGCAGGGGAACTTCCCTGCCAGGGGCTGCCAGATGTGTGACCTGGCCCATCACTCTGTGATAAGAGCGACAGCTGACTCTCAGCAAGAAGCACATGGGAACCCACAGCGATGTGTCCACTCTGCACAGAGGAGAGAAATAATGATGAGTGCAGAAGATGACAGTGGTAGAGATATGAGAGTGAGGAGATGGGCAGAATGACAGATTCAGAAATGAAAGCATGGGAAAAATGGTTTGACAGAAAGAGAGAAACTTCTGTTATTCATCTGCAGCACACATCTGCAGTCCTGTTTCACTAAATGTACCAGCAGAGTGTCTCCTGAAGGCATCCATAACCGCTCACTCAACACAAGAGTTTCATCCCTCTTTCCACCACTAACAGGCTGTGTAATAAAACCAGTCTGTCTCTTTTTCCTCATTTACCCCCGCTCCACACACCTATCCCACTCTTTGCCTAATTAACTTACCAACACGAGTCAAGGCTGTGCAGGTTCACCAATTTGTACGAAGCTTACAGTGGACAGGAAAAGGCGATAGCAATTTATTAGTCAAGTTTGGATTTTAATGGACTACAGACGCTGCATGACACGGATGTCCGCTCCCATTGGATGAGAGCTGGTTTTCTCCAGCACTGATTGGCCAAACTGGAGATGCCATCAGTGAGCTAATTGCCTGGTATCTCTTGGATCTGCTCAGCATTCGACCCCCCCGTTGTGCAGAGAGCCTGACCGCTGCAGAATAAAAATGGGCCACATGTTGATCCGTGTTGTTTTAGCCCTCTGGGGAGAGGGAAGGGAGGTGATAAGGATCTCTGCAGGGTTTAGGCCAATCCCTATTGTTCAATAGACCAGCGTATGTGTTGCCTTGCCTGAGAAGGCGAGAGAGAGACAGACAGAGAGAGAGAGAGAGAGAGACAGGAATCCATCACTTCATCACTTCACTCTATAAAAAGTCTGTGCAGCTCGGGTAATAATGTTTGATCTCAGGGTAGGATATTAATTTAACTGAGCAATGGAGTTGTACAAGAATGAAAAGAGTAATAAAAAGGGAGGAGGAACTAGTCAACAGCAAGAAGATAATGCCTCAATGAAGACGCGACAAAACGATTTACATTCAAGAAAGCATGAATTTAAGTCAAACTCTGAAATGAGAATCAGCGTATGCTTAGATTCATCTAGGTTTCATTGCTGTAAATATACATAACACATACATCCCAGAAGTATCAGGTATGACAGTGAAAGAGGCCAGCAGTATGTTTTAATTTACTTCATGGTATTTAATAACCATTATGAGTTACAGTGGATGGAGTGTGCAGGCGTGCTGTCTCTGCAGGACCACCACAACCACAGAGCTCCTGTACAGAATATGGCTTTTGATCCCTTCTCCCATGAAAGTCGTCCATTATCCCCAAAAATGACATCTGTGTCAAACAAAATGATTAATCCGACTACACCAAAACAATAATTTATAAATCACATGGGAACATGTTTGAATTACTCCTCCTCCTCCTCAACCAAGGTGTATATCGAAACAGGGGAGAGCCTGCTGAAGAACAGGCTTCTTCAGTTACAGTTCTGATGGATGTAGAGGCTCTTGGAGTCTGTGTGTGTGTGTGTAGAGGCACTCCAGAGCCTCTCCTTAAAGTAATCGTAATGAGAACAGCATGGTTTAGGCAGCAGAGAGGGAGAGCAGAAGACAAATATGGAGAGAGGAGACAAGAACCAAAATAGTAAGCTGACCTGTTGTTATCAGTTGGTCTTTAACAGAACATGTCCTAACCAGACTAAACAGTCATTCAAGGAATTAATTCATTGAATTGACCCATCAAGGTAATGGCAGCTTCAATAAATCAAATAAGTCATTTATCAAGTAAAAACACCAAACGTTTTCCAAACACAGCCTTTTAAATGCGCGCATTAGTGTGCTTTTCTCTGTTTCATATCATTTGATCATCAACTATTGCTAAGACATGCTGCATTCATTAATTTTAAAGGCCCTAAAGACACATTTTCACAATCAGTGTGTGACCATCAGCAAAGAGGTCCTTCATGTACACAAAATTTGAATCAAGAAGTGATGACATTTCCTACATCGTGTCCAAAAGCAGTATGGCCCAGTAGCAAGAAAGTAGCTGACAGCTTGACCTGTTGTGAGTTAGTATACGGCACACATCATCAACAGAACCGGAGCTACAGGATGCTGCGACCAGAAACGGAGTTCAAACAGTAGTCTGCAGTGTCACAGAGGGTCACAGGGTTTCGCGCTGTGAATTATTCCCCCAGGGTCTGTGGCGATGGCAACTTCTTCCTCTTCTGCAAAATGAAATTCAAGCTGAAGGGTCGCTGTTTTGACTCCATGGAGGACAATCACAGGTGGTGCTTTACATGGTTACATGACGGGACTTGCAGCGAGTGACCTAAGCTTGGTCTGGAATGATGTATCACTGCACAAGGCGAAAGCTTTAAAAGGGATGGGAGGCAAATTTTAATCCTACACAGGTTTTGTTCTTGGGTGATCTGTCTGCTTCCTTTGCCTCATGTTGGTCCCCATCTCTCTGAGCTCTATGCTGATGGCAGGGCTCTGTATATGTCCATATAAAAACCATATCATTTATATGCCTGGCTGTGTGCTTCTGACTTTTCTTTTCTCCCAGGAGACATTAACTTGTTATATTTCAGTGGCCTTGGTTTTTGTGTGTGTGTGTATGATTGAGACTCCAGACTGCGGGCAAAGCCCAGAGGAAATACAGCTCAATAAAGTATGCAGCTGTGTCGAATGGAAGGTTTGCATACAAGTTACGTAGGGCACAGTGAGATAACAAGAGTTAGGATTTTCATTGGATCATGGGTTAAATAAGGCTAAATCAGTTGTTTGCTACCAACTGCTAACAACGTTTCGAAGAATAGTTTGTGCATTTTGCTGCTTTTTGTCACCGACTGGCTCGTTCACGTGTCTCCAGCACGTGCCCTGTGCTCAGCTGCATACAAGGTGTGTATGTGCTGTTGTTGCGTGCCAGTGTCTTTTGTTCTGGCTCTGTTTGGTCTGCAGCACAGGTATTGTATTTAAGATGACACATCTGCTCATGGATGCTTCTGCACCGTCCGATCCTGGAATATCCCTGATCTTTGTATCTGTGCTCCCCCAGCAACTATTTAACCTCTCTCTCTCTTGCTGTCCAAATGCATTGTGAAGTGGATGCTCTAGGCTTTGGGCCTCTGTATGACTGTTTTTGAAGTTAAAATGGAAGTGCAGATCTCGGTTGATCCTTGTTGATCCGGATCCTGAACTGTAAAAAGCTGCAAAGATTCTGACTTTGATGAGCTGCACCGAAGTCATCTGAATTTGATAAAATCCACTGTGGTAATCTAACTTTAATGACTGTCAGAGGATTTCTGGCAACGCTGCTGTTCATTCAAGACTAAGACAGACAGAAACATTAGAGGCAAGATGAGGAAGAGGATGAAGGAGGACGGTTTAAATGGTGAGCCAAAGTGAAAGTGAGGGATAAAAGAGAGCTGATTTGGAGGAACAGCATGGATGTAGAGATGAATGGACAAAGACGTGGAGGAGAAGAAGAAAGACAGAGCTGAAAAAGCAGCATGAGAGGAGTCTAGGCCAATCTTCTCAGGCTGTTTAGAAACGCAAAGTGATGTTTACGGTCATGTTGTTATTATTTGCAGGTGGAGACGTTGAGATCGCTATGTTGTCTTCTCTGTCCTGTCTGTCAGGAAATTCCACTCTAACAACCCCGTCATTGTGAGAAAGTGCGTCTTCACCAAAGAATAACTTTCCTCCTCTGCCGCTTGTAAATCAGTCAGAAGCTGGAGTGTGGGTTGAAGTGGCCATTAAAGTGCCAATGTTCCCAATTAATGGATAATCAGTTGTGTAAGCACTGGAGCAGTGTTTATTAGGCGGTGGAAGTTCCACCAAAACAACAGAAAGGGTTTTAGATATGGTTTCCTTATGTCACTCTCTGATCCTCTGTCAGTGGATGACAGATTCACACAGTACACAGTATAATGCAGCTTCTCAACTGCTCGCCTGACAAAAGGCTCCCCCTTGTGTCTAGAATCATTTTAAATGAGGCATCCAAGATAGCTACATATAATACATAAGATCTGTGTTCAATTTGTTGTCCATGTGGTCTTGTGGATATGTCTAAATACCCGAGTTTCTTGTTAGACATAAGAAACATGTCTGTGCATCTTTTCCACACACCTTCTGGCCATCTGCCCCAGGGACACACTTGAATCAGGGCAGAGTCATGTCATGAAATCAGGCCCAGGGACAAAAATTGTGAAGATGCTTTTGATTTTCCATTTTTAATTTTTATTGTTCTTCTGTTTTTTGTTTTGGTTCTCCTTTGAAGCATGTAATTTTGTCTTGTTGTAAAAGTAAAGGGTATAATAATGATAATTATTAGTGCTGGTGGGGAGGGATGCTGGCTACCATGTGTGCCATTACATGTTTTTGTGGTCTTTTTTCTCTCTTCATGAGGATCAGTTTAAGTTTGAAATTGAGGACACTTCTCTAAAGTGCTGTGCAGACTCTGTTTTAGGCTTCGGTTTGGGATTAAGGTGACACATGTGGCTGTGATTGTGGAGATTAGATTTGGTGGCTGGAGGATGCATAATGCGAATGTGTATCTTTGCAAGTGTGAGAGCACAAACATGCGAGCGTGTGTGATTTGTGGTTTGCAGGAGGTTTATTTTGATTGGAGAGCTGAGACATTGGTAGACAGCTGGGTATGTCGCTGGAGGCTTAAGATCACACACACATCCACCCACTCATGCCTCATGCATCATATGCAGACATGTATTTATGCGTGCTCACAGACGTATCCACACTGCTGAAATTAATTTAATTGTTATTCTTCACCATTAACTGTCCTCTTGTTTTTCTCCCTCTCTCTCCCGTGTCCTCACAATGACGTCTCCCTGTGGTCAACCTTCCTCCTTCCCTCATGTCAGGTATGTGCCTCCCTCCGCCTTTCCCTCTCTCCATCTCTTTCCCATCTTTCTTTTGCATCAGACTGCCACAAATTCCCAATTTTCCAATCACTGCCTCTCTGCCTCTCACTGATATGTTAAACCACCGCACTCAACACATGAGAATGAATGACCTCCATGTGTCGAGCCAGCAGTGGTACAGATTGGGGCATATAGCTGTGGTGCATATATTGTAGGCACACTGACAACGTGCCAGTAAGTACCATTAATCACAGTCTTGTTTTGGCTCTTCTGAGTCAGCCATGTGGAAGTGATTTCTGTGGCTAAATCACTCCGGGTCCTGCGATGTATTCTTCTCCTTCAGCACTTTTCTGTATGTTTTCTGTTTTCTGTTCTTGTCAGACTTGCTCACACAGTGACTCGGCAGTTATTCACCCCATCTAAAAATACATCCTGCTCCTTTTCCAGCCCCTCCTTCCTCTGCAGTCAGAAAAAGTACAACTCGAGTATTTTTTTTCTGTTTTGTTTTCTGCCCTTTGATTAAAAAGAACGACAAGACAAAATTTCAAGCCCAACTTACGCATGTTAAGTGTGGGCTTGCCTCTGTGAAGCACATGCGTCTGTACATGTTTGTAAAACCGAGTGCAAGCTAACTCATCCCTAAACATTTCCTGATGGGTGCATGGTGGGTCTGGCAGCTGTATACATCACAAGAGGGAGACACGAGTGACAAGAGACCCACTTTTCCTTCAACCACCTCTTAGACTTGCAAGGCAGCGAAGGCTCCTGTGGTTAAGGCTGGTGCCGTCAAGAGTTCAGAGTGTCTGCTGATGGGGTTCAGAGGAAAGAGGTGGGGCTGGGGGGGCATCCTGTCTGCCCTGTAGTGACTCATCTATGACAGAGCTTTACCATATCTCCTCTTTCCAGAGGCATCCACAGCACACAGAGATGATTATGTCGACTGTGTCATCGCCAGATTTAGTTCCACATTCAGTCTGATGCTGGTGACAAATATAATCCCAAACGTCTGGATTTTCATTGAGTCTGAGTGTCTGATTTTATAAAAGCAGATAAAGACGTCTCAGTGAGACACAATAAGTGTCGGACTTGTAAACAGCACTGCTGACCACCAGCAGTCTACACTGTATTTGACAAAACAGTAAAAACAGAAAGACATGTGAGAAGCAAATGCAGACCTGATATGGACTTTGTACAAATACTTATTGAAATAAGAGACTGTTTCTTCGTGAAGCACTGCTGGAGAGCCGGAGAGTTATGGGATGATGGGAAGTGCTAAAACTTACAGCTGTGTGGCAGCAGCACAAATGGAGAAGAGTTTTAACGTCAGTAAAACTTAATAGTCAGAAATACACAGAAATATGTAGCTTAGGTTTTCTACCATTAGCTTGTCATAAGGTACTATGTTAAAATTGTGCTATAATGTCCTTTGTTAGTGCTAAGTTAGTGCCCACACTTTAACACATTTAACCATTAGCTTAGCCTATCTTTTTAAATATAGCTTAGATATTTTAGGATAGCTATTGTGTTGCAGAGTATGTACATGCCATGGTTTCAAATATTTAAAGCCACAGTGCACTGACATTTACAAATAAATGAATGTGTGTCACATTCGAACCAAATGAGTTCACTGAAGAGTATGACCCCAGGTTAATCTCTCTGTATTTCACAGTTCACAGAGTTTTTAAATCTGCTCTGGTAGACTGGTAGAGATGTGTCAGCCAGTGGTTGGTTTACCAGAGCATGGGTGGACAAAATATTAGTGTCCATTGGGTAAGCAGATCTGATGTATGAATAGAAGTATATGGTAAGAAGCCATCCTTCTCACTGACAGGTCAATGCCTGTAGACCTGCAGATCTAAACAGCTAACCTACCTGCAAAAGTAAAGCCGTCATTGTATTTGCTGCTCTTGGGATTCCTTGTTGTTTTTAGCCACTGTGAATGTTTTATTGAGTATTGTGGTAGTGAAATAATTTCCAACGGAGATGATTGTGCAGGTAAGAGCCAGTGACCGTGAAAACTTTAGCTGGAGAGATGTTGATTTAGCACACAGTCTGACGACGCTGTCTCGCTGTGGAGGTTAGCCTGGTTTCCCGGCACTTCAAAAGGACATGCATACAGTACAACAACAAACTCAGAGCTCAGCACTTGTGGCTGCGATTGGATACTGACTGTAGAATCAAAACAAACGTGATAAAGCAAATAGGACCACCTCCCCTGGCCCAACGGATGCGTGCTGGGGGGGCACAGCTTGGCCTGCTTGGGGGGGGCGCTTTAATGTGCTGGGGAAGCGTCATGCTGGAATGCTCTGCACAAACAAGCCTCAGCTCAGATGTGTTGATGGCTGGTGTGTTGGTGTGCGTGTGTATGTGGCAGATGGGAGTAGAAATGTGAGCATTAAAGCGAGGGTCGTGGTTTGTGTAGCTGTGTGATTTTTCTGCCAAACATAGTCCAGGTTTTGTATGGACCTGGTATCGACCACAAACCCACATTGTGGTTGTCAGTGAAAACACGCCTGCAGCAGCACTAAACATTGAGGATTTGGCTTGAGTTCTTCCAGGTTTTCTGAAATCCCAGGCTCTGCCAGTGATCTTTATCTTTTTACAGTAGCCTCTTGAACACGTAATTGTTACTGAACAAAAATTACAATTGCACAACAGTACATTTGCCTTTTACCTCTGACTTTTTGCTTGTGCACCGCGTGTGGCATGGTTTCACTTTGTTAGTGGTCAGGATGCTAAAGTTTTCTTTCCGTGGTGTCTTGTCAGCACATTTTCATATCTACTTTGTTTTAAAAAGATACTAAACATTTTCATAACATTAGTGATTACGGTATATTCAGGGGTTTCACTGCCCCACCACACCACCCATCTGCTGTGGTTTATTAGATTAGGGTGATGTGGGGTGAGGCTAGTCTGACCCTACAATAAGTGAGGTTGTGTTTGTGATTAGAGTGTGATGGTCATCTGAGTTATATCTCCCATAAAAATACAGATCTTTGTCCAACTGTTTGACTGATGTCCCCCAAATGGGTAAAAAGTCCAAATCTGGTGTAAACTGTATTCATTTATGAAAAATTGGGGCATATTTACAAGCTTGTGTGTGACCTTGGATATCCTCAAGGAAACCCTATCCCAACTCTGTAAACAAGCTTTTCTGGTGGTTTATGTTTATGCATGTTGTGTATTGCTGTTGTCGTCATTGCTGTGAGCGCTGCCATTTGTTGGTGTTGGATTTTGCCTTCTTCAGATAAAACCACTACCAACTTCATCAGCTTTGTTTGCATCATTGTGTAAACATCTCATGAACTGCGGAAAATTGAGCCACAATTGGAAAAAAAAATTAAAACGAGGGAGGGAAGAAAGTGAACTTAGTTGTCCTTTATTAGACAGAAAGGACTGTGTGTGAGTGTTTGGGTCTCTCATATTGTTTGAAATAGTCTGCCGTCTGTCCCCTCATGCTTGATGGCAACCATATTGTTGGGTTTGCATTCTTAATTCTTGCCAAGCAAAGGCAGGACCCACAGAGTCTTGGGGAATAACCTTTTATGAGGAATGAAAGGGATGAAAAGAGGTTTTAATTATAAATCTGCACCTTATTAATCTCTTCATTTTCTTTGTAAACAATAAATTATACTGCTTGATGACTTAATGAACTCATGACTGAGAGGTAAATAAGACCATGGGAGTGGAAAAAGAAACCCACTTGGTTTTTCCATGAATAAACCTTTGTCAGCCTCGGTACAGTAGCTTTTACCTCCAGATTAAAGCAACTCTTAAAGTCAAATAATGTGCATGGATAAATGGATTTTCCACACTGTTAAAGGATACGTCAAGTGAAATCCTACATCTTTCTTATTGTCAATAAATCCCATACAAAGACCAAAACCAACAAAGAATTGATCTAACAAGTACTGTCTGTGTGGCCAAGGCCTGATATAGCTTATTTTTCTAAGCTATAGACCTCTGTTGTTGTCCAGAAACAGCCCCACAGTCGTCCTTACTGACATATTCTTTCATTACAACAAACACGGCCGCTGTAGTTTATTTTAAAACAATCCCACAAACGCAGTACCGCTGCTTTAAATACTCACTACTGTGCTAAATCAGTAGTTGCCAACAAATTGTCCTAGATTGAGTATCATTTGCTGAAGAGCGCATTGTGTCTGGCTGTTTTTAGAAAATAATATGCATCACTCGTTTTTTTAAAGATTTGTGTCTTCATATAGCCATAAATAGAGTAAGAATGAATGGGTGTGGGATGCCACAGACAGAGAGTCAGAATGGGACTAACATGTTGTTTTAACTCTTTTCATCAGATTGTTGACAGCAACTCTCTATATATATATATATAAAAAATAGAGAGTTTTTAAAAATATGCAAATATGCTGTTTTCAATTTTAGAGGAATTAAAGTTTTTATTCAACAGTGACGGTGCATAGATAACAAACAGGATTAAACAAAAAATTCAATCCATTGCAGAATCATTGTAGACATGCATAAACAATATTATTATAACAAAATAATCTATCATGTGAAACAAACAAGTTCTGCATAACACAATTAATTTAAAGTTTATGCATTTGCTTATTAATATTTCTTTTTCTTAAAGGTGGATTGTCCCAATGAAGACAAACGACACACTCACTTTAACAACATACTTGGATGCACACGTGTTGCTTTTACAAGAATTTTCAAATCCAGGAGAAATTTCATGCCGAAGCTTGTTCACATTTGGACGAGGTTCAACTCACTCCATCTGTGCGTAATTGCCGCTATGCCGGCCAATGCTCCTAATAAAACATAATTTATAACTCTGAGTAAGCAATGTCCAAGTATCAGACAATAGTTAGCTACACTACATCAAAATGTATCCACTGATACCCGACTGAGCCAAGGCAGCTCTGCGCTGTAAATCAAGTGTGACGGCAGCTGGGGAGGCAGATGATGAGCTTTTTGGATCCCTCATCCCTTTGGGATGATGTGACCTTTACATTCATCTACTGTAGTTTGAATGAATACATAATGAATTAACAACCATTTTTATTGCGTTCCACCCTTCAAGATTGTGCAATATTTATTTAAATTATAAGGTTGGTTGCAAAGTTGTACGTCTAATTATCCCAACAGCACATGAGCACACGTTTTCACATAGCTAATGTTTGTGTGCATCCTCTCACTCTATCACTCTTTCTTTCTGCACTATGGTTGTTGCCAGGTTTCCTGAAACAGGAAAATGGTCCAGACTAATAAAGTGTGGAGACGTATGAATGTTTGACTGTGAAACAAAATACCATCCTACAGTGTAATTACATGTGTGTTTATACAGCGCACAGACAAAGAAAAACTTTGGAAGGGACAATTAACCTCAGTGACTTCACACTGATGCATCGGCTCAGCAGCCCTTCATAACCACATGTTCTTTCTATCACTGAATGTGAAGCGTCCTTTTAGGAAAATGGCCTTGTTCTGCTATTTCCCCTCCCAGACTCCGCTCACCGTGTCATGTCAGAAACAATCAGCTCCCTGCTGTGACTTTAGGTGAAAAGGTTAAATGGGCCAAGAACCTCTGTTTATTATTCGAAACCTGTGGAGGAAAGAGGGAGAAGAGGGACAGAGAATAAAAAAAGTGATCAGCACTGAGTGACATTTCATCTATGTTTTAACACACATTGTAACAGAAACAACAGGATTTTGAAATGTATATATCGTACTATATGATATGATATGATTGTTTTAAATAATAATATTTTTTACTCCACCATTAATTGATTAATTAAGGGTAAACAGAGGAAACTGATAATTCATACAGTATTAGGTGGCATTAGCAGGGTTAATGAACATGGAGTTAATATAGAATTTACAGGCACTTTTTAGACATGTTGGCCTTAATATAATTAAGATCATAGACATTATACAATTTAACCTGAGAAAAAACAGCGTCAGGTGTAACAGTGTGTATAGCAGACATGTGGAGATATGTTCGCTCCATGTCTGCAGTCCTCTGGCTCAGAGACAGACATCAACACTGATGGATGTGGTGTAAAGTGCTAAATCTCAGTATCTGCAGGGTGGAGCCCAACTTTCTTTCTGATGGAGTTGTTACAAAGTCTGAAACTCCCTTTTACTCCAGGGCTCTCTAAATCTCAGCCCACTGCCCAAATGAGAAACTTTGGGTCTCACTGTGGGACTTGGCCTCATTAAAACCTACTTCTCCCCATGTCATCAGGTTCTTCACTGTCATATTTATTCATACAATATCCTGTCCCGATTTCCTCTCTCAGCTGTATTAAATCATCATATAATGAGTGTTTTAAAGTTAGAGATATAGCAGGAAAAGCTATCGTCCAACGTCAATAGCATTTTAAAGGTAAACGTCGAGCAGTTGAACACTGTATCAGATGGTACAACGATGTGGTAAAAGATTTCTGTTCTGTTGTAAGACTTTGGCTCCCCGGGCGATGGGAAACGTTTCAGATAAATATCAAAATGAAACGCCGTCCCAGCTGGTCATACAAGGATATGAAGAAAATAATGTGTGTGCATATACAATGTGTTTAGAATTAGTAACGGACTGGAGAGGTTTGTATGGGGAGCAGCAATTACATATTTGTATTGGTGAGTGTACAGAATGTACAGAATGCCTCTGCCTCAAAACACAGTTCCAAACTGCAGGTCAATGATGCCGCATCCATTCTCACGTCACAATACCTGGGTTTGACCACAGTGAGCCAAACGTGTGTCAATATTTGTTGTATGGAGAAAATTTCTCTTTTGAATTGATTACACATTACTGTGAGTTAAACCCAGCTGTGGTGAAACACACTCAACATGTGCGTCTTCAGTGTGTGCCAATAAATAGTAGAACACACAGGCAAGCGCTGATTGAGAGTCCTTGGTCCTCATTCGTCTAACACCAGAGGTATACTTGATGACATATTACTTCCAGGAACTACAAAGAGAGCAGCAGGCCGGTTGGAAACAGGGTCGGATGGTGATGTATCGCCTTTATTTAGCAGGGACAGATGGCCCATTACTGCTTATTACAGGCTGTTCCCTTACTTGCAGCATAATTTGTTTCCAGTTATTTGCACAGTAACTTGGGCATTTCTTAAACACACATATTGGCACATGCACACACAACCACACTTTTAGGCATGCACACACACACACACACACACACACACACACACACTTTTGTTCATATTATATCAGAGAGGCCTCTTCTGAAACCATAAAAGAGGCCCCTTCTTTCTGTAATGCACGGCTGCAGCCTTGAAAAATGTCTGACATGTTGGATGTTGCCTTCTGATTGAGTAACTCGTCTTGCCATTGCGTATCAAGTTAAAAGTGTTTTGTATGCGTGCATTTGTTTGTCACTGAGGGATGAAATGCTAATATGCGAGGCAGCTGTGCGTCGGACTTGCTGCCATATGAAATGAAGTGCTGGACGAAGGACGCCGGTGAAGTTGAAAAGCAAAGCTGAATGAGATGAAAAGTGGGAAAGAGAAAAAAAACAAAGAGGGCTGAGGATAAAACACATAGGATGGAAAATGCAGGTAAAAATAAAAAAAATGTAGGTCACAGAGGGGAAAAGATGCAGGAGTGCCAACGGTTAGGAAAGAGCAGGGCGGGCAGAAGGAGTGTCTTTGGTCAGTGCAAACGAAACCTTTGCCAGAGTCCCATTAACAAGCCATTCGACTAAAAACAGCGGCCAGAGGTGCTGATGTCACTGACTGCTCCCTGCTCGCTATTTTCAAATCACTTCTTTATTTGGAATCTACTTTTTTTGGTAGCTTTAAATAATTACTTCAGTGGAGCTGTTTTGAACATTTTATAATGGAAATATACAGCAAAGTATTCCTTAAGTCAAAGGTAAAACATAACAGATACTCTTTTAAAAGTAGTGAAATGTGTTTAGTGTTGCCACGAGTATTATTATGCTGAGATAATTTAAAAATTTCAGTATTAGTATTTTATATATAATGTTTATAATACTGCTTAGCAGGGAATGAAATGAGGTAACATCATCTTTGTCCAGATGTTTCTCTTTTTTGAACACAAGGACACATGGAGAGCGTCTTTCCTTATCACTCACCACAGTGTAATTTTCTTTCCCATCACTTTGACAAGAGAATAAAACAATAATAAATTGGATCAAACTCGCCATAAGTTGTGCCAAGACCTGACACAGTAATTGATGAATTATTTCCAGTAATACATCGATTGTGCTCATGCATCTTGACAAATCTTGTTCTAATCTTATGAAGCAGGTGATGCAGACAGTGAACAGAAATAAGTGACTGCCAAGTGAAACTCTGGTTGGGTCTACGTGCTGAATTTTTAAAGCCTGACATGTGTGACATATTCTATAATGCCGCTGTTAGAAAAATGATATATGTTTTTTACTGCAAGTCGATTTCATGTCTCTGCAAGTTGATTTGTGGTGTGCTTTGGAAAATAGCTGACATTTAGATAAAGTACACGTGAATTGCAGCTAATCATCTAAACCCTGATAAACCACTGGTGTAATCCTTTTAGACAGGCTGCGCTGAGGTTTGAGTCCCATGTGTCAAAGATGGATGTGGGTTCTCCCTGTGGAGTGGGGGCTGATGTAGGAACATGTGCCACAGTTTGATCCCCATGTCAGGAGACTCCCGTTCAGGCTACAGGTCACCTCAGCCCGGCCTCCTCCCTGCAGGGTGAGAGTGACACCTGATCTGAGCTCCTGTCAAGCATGGTTAACTAATTCCACACCCGAGCAGCTGAGCAGGGAATGTGGAACTCACAAAAAGACAGTTAACCTGTGGAAAAAACAAAAGTACAGCACATATGTTAGTGGAGTCAGACTTTCACTCCACAAGATGCCTTTAACCTGCAGTAACCATGTATCCCACTAAAAGGAACCACCCCCCCTTCCTCGGGTGTTCGCTTAGCTGTCCTCCTCTTAGGGGGAACCATAATTGCCTGTCGTGTGTTTCCACTGTAAGTGATGATGTTACCTGTATGAGTCAGATCACTTAGCTTGTCCTGGGGGCGCATTTTTTGGTTCACTAGCTTTGACAGGCTAGCTCAGCCTTGCTTCATGCTGTGATTGGCTGCAGACCTTGTGGCTTTAAGCAGATAAACACAGACAAAAAAAGTCAATAAATTAAATGAGGTAAGTATTTCTTTGGGTTTTCCATGAACGAAGATGAGCACATACTTGACCGCTACTGCACACTGACTAATATGTCTGCTTTGTTAGCTTAATTAATTGAAAACCAGGGAAATTATAAGGAAAGCTGTTGCCTGCTCAACAGCTGCAGAACATAGAGTATGTCCAACCTTGGACTCTCTTCCACCATTAAGTCTGGATTCATCACTAAACAAAAGATGGGGACACGAAATACATAGCGCATGATGTGAATACTGATAAATAATAACAGCTTGTTATTTGCTCTGATGAAAACCTCCTGCAACTCTCACTGACTTCATTTCACCGAGCCTAGTTCCCGTAGGCCAGACTTGTGGAGGAAGATGCAGTTTAAATAATAATTAGTGTGTTTAGAGGTAGCTGATATGTTTTCGGTCTGCCTCAGAGCTTCTCTGTTACTGTTTAAAGTACAAGAGGACAGCAGGCAAGGAATTTGTGGTTTTATAGTATACACACTGTGCTCCCTAATAGATTTTTAAACAAATACTATCATTTGACTACAAATACTTTAATTATTTCTTTATAGTCTTTGTCGCAGGAACCCTCTTCTCTGCTCAGTTTTCCTCTGCCCGTGTTTTCCTGGCAACCCTACAGAGGAATTCCACACAAAATTATTCATGTTTGCCATCCGTTGTTGTTGAGGCCACATAAAGAGCTTTGTGGTCAAAGACTAAACAGGTTTTTATTAAGGATAGCAAATTAAAACTAGCTGTCAGGTTGCACAAGACAAAAACTGAGAATATAACTGCAGAAAACTACTGGTAGCATTTCAGAAACGGTCAAACACATTATTCATGTGTTCTCAAGTTAGAACCAATTTGAGAGGCGAGTATTTGAACTTTATGTGGCTATTTTTCATGACTGTCTACATTGCATCAATTTTCAATAATACTGCAGTTTCAGCTCTGGGGTTTAATCACAACACACACCCCTGCCAGAGCTTTATGAGCACTTCTGGACCTGTCAGATCGAATGGACCTTTTTGTTACTTGTTCAAAAAGAGTCCTCTGAATGAGAAACAGTAAATGTCCACAGCAGGGCCCCTGTGGGCCACAAAGGAAGAGTTAGAAATGAAAAGTCATAACCTTAGTTTTCATAAGCTTGTCACTTTTAACCATTCAGATTTCTAGAAAAAGGCAGAGAGCTGTTCACTTGTCCAGCACCCCGGTGGACAGCGTGGGAGGCATTTCCATGGTTTAGTAAATAAATCTATCAACACATATTAACCTCATGCTTTCATCAAATATTATTGCTCTCCATGCATTGAAAATACAATTTCTCCTCTCTTCAGTCATATCGCTGTGTTTTCTTTTCTTCTGAGCCTGTCTACTTCTCCCGTGAGAGCATGTCCTCTGCACTTGCGATGAAAGGGATCTGTTGCTGGCTGTAGTTTGACTGTCTGGTTGACAGCTGGCCAGCTGTTTATTTTTCTATTTATCTCTGGCGCCCCGAAATGACACGTGCTCAGTCGCTTGCGACAACCCCAGGTCGCAGAGAACAGGGAGAGATGGATGGACAGATGTGTGGACTGTGATGAGTGTTTCACATCAAAGATCGTTACTAGGGAGTTGTTGGATTTGACACATCTGGACTTCATGGATTCATCAGGCAGGCACACATATACACTGTAGACACACAATGATGAATACCTCTGACCATGTTTACACGAGGAAACACTTCAGTTCTTAATCCAGAAATGTGTTTATTCAGTTTTTATCCTGGTGTTAACAAGCTCAGGGCCGTTTCTTTGTCTGGCCTCACTGCAGGGGGGCTTCTGCAGGTCATCTCACTTAAGAGACACAAGCTCATGCTCTCAATCCCATTATACTGGGTTTGGAGCCTCAGTTGACTTCATGAATTTTGCCCTCCAGGTGGGAATCCCTTGTTAGCGTGTACTGTGCTTTCTTCTCCATCTTCCGTCTTTCATCTTAAACAAGGCCCAGAAGCCTAATGATGTGTACAAACAGATATTTTTGCAATTACAGTACATCCCCAGTAGCATTTGCTCTTGACTTCACGTGCAGATGTCACATGAACACACCACTCATTGGTAACATGACTAAGAGTCTATACAGCCATGCTAGCAGTTTTGTGAGGCTAAATGCTCTGAACAGTACGCTGTATTCACAGTGTAATTTCACATTAGCACTAAACCAAGTATAGCTGAGGCTCATGGGAATCAGCCATGCAGGCTTTTGTCCATGAACCAAAGTACAGAGCAGACTGAATAGAAACATTCAGGTAAGTTCTCACAATTCATGCTCTGTGGGCCAAGTCAAGCAGTTCATTAAACAGTCATCAAGATATTTCAATAAAAAGAAAAAAAATAGCACCAAAGAAAAAGTCAGGCAATGACAAACTACATTAAAATTTATCATATGAGTCATGAATATCTGTATAAAACTTGGTGCCAATCCACCCAAGTAGATGCTGATATTTCACAGAATATGTTAAGAGTCATTGATGTCATTTCACTGTTTTCTCTAGGGTTCTTGAATATCTGTAGGAAATGTCATGGCAATCCATCCAACACAAGATATTCACACTCTGAACCATAAATATCAACTTTGTGGTGAGAAAATCAAAAGAACATCAAAGCTGGCAGCATTAATCCTCTGGGGATTATGAATGTCTGTTCAAAATTTCATGGCAATCATTGCAATAGTTGTAGAGATATTTCAGTCTGGACTGAAGAGTTGGACCAATAGACCAACATTGCTATCCCTGGAAACACGCTGCTTTCATGGCTAAAAATGTTTATGCATAAAGCAAAATTCTGAACACAAATCAAAATCTCTCTGATTTCATCTCCCCAGGCCAGCAAACCAACAAACCCTTGTTAGAGTGCAATCACTCCTGCACCAGTGCACATGCATGCACTGCATTGCAGGCAGCTTCTTCCAGCCTACCGTGGCATTTTTGGGTCTGTTCGTCCTCAGGCATTGGAACAGGTTTGTTCCACTGGCTGAAACAGAAGAGGAGGGCAGGTGAGGTCACGCAGCCTTCTGACCTCTTAACCCTTGCTGTGTTAACCTCTGGCACCGGCTGCATCTTCTTTAGCTGCTAACCGGATGCAGCATTTGCTTCGAGAGGTGGCTGTTTGCTCTGTCCATCTGTGTCGACGCTTTGACCCTGACCGGACATTCCCAGACCAATCCCACACCTCTGACCTCACCAGAAAGACCTTTCCTCCCCTCTCCGTTACTCATCCTTCCTTACATCTCCATTCATCGGACCTCTCTGGTGGCTACATTCTGCTTAACTGAATTACATCGTCGCTGCAGGGGGGCAAGAGGAGCCAGCCACAAGGTTGGGCAATCAATGACAGGCAGACTCATCAAAGAGAGGGGGGCGTCCCCTTGCTGTTTGTTGTTAACATTGTGTTCTGGAGGCCTGACGATGATGATGATGGTAGTGGTGATGATGACGTGAACATTTGTGGGAGCAGGAGGAACAGGAAGCCCTGTTAGTAAACTCTGTCCTTATGGCAAAAGCCACAACTGGGCTCTGCTCAAATGTTCTGCTGACTGATCTGTCAAAACAAGCTTGTGATCTCTCTGTTTCCAAAGATGCAACAAATCTCTATATACATTTTTGTACTCCTTTGTTGCATTGTGTGTGTTTGTGCATGCACATGTCATTGCATAAGAGCACCATGAAACATGAACTGTACGTCTGCAGTCTCTGTGGTCCACACTCTCATCTCTGGTGTTGTTTAGTGTTAAGGAGACAAAATCAGCGTTGTTCTCTTCTCTGACGTTCTCTCAGGGGACGTCTGAAGAAGACAAAGTATCCTCCAAAAGCACATTCAAGTTGTCTCTCTACGCAATAGCCATTCTTTTCATTATGAACTTTGATTTCATCCACTCAGCTGTTGTTTGTGCTGTTCTTTCATAGCCACCACAGGACAGTAAAGCCAGCCACAGTGTTCAACAGGGGAGTCATGAGGCCATTAACACGACCAGATCAAAGCCAGACTCTTCATTCCTGGAATAAAGCGAGAGTTTTTTTATTACTTTGCTGTTGTTTCTGTCGAATTATGAATGGTTATGTTTATCTAGTGCTCGGATAATTTATCTTTGTGTCTTGAGACCTTTGGTCAGTCCCAGTGGCCTCAAATATTCGGAGAGATTGTCAGTTTGCCATGTGTGCTTTGTGTCAACTGTCTTTCTGTAGCTGTTTGACGTTCATCTTTTAGCACATTCATGCTGGTCTATTTTACTGTTTTGAACTCATTCAGCTTCACTCAGACACAGAGATAATAACTTCTGTGGCAGCTGGAGCCAGTGATGTGGAGCACTACCTTATCTTTTGTCTGCTTGTTATTCTCTCAAACTTGCGTTCAATTACAGTTCAAACTTTAAGAAGCATTTAAGACCTGAAAGGTCACTGATCAGAGAAAAACCCACTGACTACTTGTTTTCATTACTGAGACTTAAGACTTAATCTGTGTGCTGTGTAGAGCAGATGTGGATCAGGCACATTACAGAACTGTTACTACAAAATAAAACCACCCCAAGATCATAGATCAGTTGTGATCAAAATTTGAATACCAAAGTTAAGTGACAGTAAAATTCTGCAACAGAGAAATAAAACTTGACTTTATTTTCTCAATCAAAATGAATTAAGATGAAGTATAAAATTAAAAATAAAATGTAACTTGGTTTGTCTTACACAGTAAAAATGCAATATTTCTCTTAAAACTGTTGCCCCTCAACTATTACAGTGTTACAGCTAATTGGAGTGAAGTAAATTGAGTAAATATATTTGGTTACTTTCAATCAGTGAAGCAGATTCTGTTTTTACAAGTTTGTTACAAAAACTTTCCTTATTTTTTCTAGTACTATGAATTATTATAATTTCTCACTGATATTAAACAGAGGGATGCACCAAATCATTACACTTTAGAAGCTTAAACCCAAAAATGTTTGGAAGTTTTTGCTTAATAAGTGACTGATTGACCGATTATCTAAACTACTGATTATTTCCTGCCAGTCAAGCTATCGAATGAACTAATACAGCACTAATTTAGCTGGATTAATGAAAGTATCCCTTTACATGTTTGGAAGGTTTTAGCAGTACTTTAAGTTATCATAGAAAGCAGGTGAGGACCATAGGGAATCATTTGTACTGAATTTAATTCATCCGTGTCTGGTAATAAGACTGGCAAAAGCTTGGGTCCTCAAGGTGTCTGTGCAGGATGTCCAGGGACAGATTCAGTCAGAAAGTTCATCCTCTAGGACAGAATCTAAGTGGAAACATGTGGCAGGAGGTGATGCACTCGGTCAGGTATGTCATTGTTCCACCATCTGTCTGCGTGGTTGATTGGCTCAGCAGCACCTCAGGACAGTCTCATTGTCCTGCTTCCGACGTTGATTCTTACAAAGAGGAGACTTCTGTTCTGGAGCATCTCCACTCACATTCCTCTGCCTCTCTTTTTTCATCCTTTCCTCCCAGTTTGTGAATTTCTCATGTGTGATAGACCTGGACGAAACAGATGTTCCAATGATGAGATCTGCAGCATAAATTGTCTCTGCTCACACTTGTTCCCTTTCTCCTTGTTGACATCATTGTCAGTATATCTCAGTAGTTTCTCATCTCATCATGTGTTGACCACATACCCTTTTTGTTTTGTACAGAACAGAAAAAGAAAAAAATATCTTGCTTTTCTCCAAGAACAACACCACCATTACTGGAAAGAGGCCTCACAAACTGACCTAGCTTCTACACATGGTTTAAAGATGAAGAAAACCCTGTATCTGATGTTTCTTTCTGAACAAGTGAAATCAATATTGAACAGCTGTTATACTCACTTATTTAATGAAGATCAGCTAAAAGACCTCACAAGAAAAATACATTACCATGTAAAATTGTTGCCTTGAAGAGGAAACGTTCCTCAAGCTTCCTCTCCTTTCCTTATCTGTACTTTTTTCCTATGATTTGCTGTTATCAGACATGAAAGAGTCTGAGGACAGTAGTTGGGACTCAATGGTCTAGATGGTCATGGTCAGCATCTACAGAAAACAGACCCAGAAGATGCACTAAAGATAATATAGTGCTGGTGACTTTGGCAGCAGGCCTGCAGGAAAAGGTAATCTAATGCCACCAAGATGTCTGGAATTGCCTCATGAGTTTTCCCAGCAGTGTGCCTGAGGTCTGTGAGGTCTTACTTTAATTCACTGGAGAATTAAAACTGAGATTCCCCATCAAAGGAATGTTTTCCACCACAGGCTATGAATGACCACAACTCTCCCACTTTATTCATCTGACTCCAAGGTATTCTGTGTGACTGACACTCACTGGGACAAGGCACATGACCTGTACCCTGATATTTCTTTTTCTTCCTTTGGGGTAAATTAGGGGAGAGAGGAGTGAACAAGAGAGAATGTGTTAGTGTGACAGAAAGTTTGAGGACAGTTAAATCTCAGGTTTGGCTTCTCCTCTTCAAAGTTTCCCGGAAGAAACCTTTTAACCCCCTGGCCACCGAAAGACCCAGTTTGGTTTTTCAAATCCTTCATCACACAGTCATAACTTAGTCGCTTTGCTCTGTTTGCCCCAGAAAGAGACTCTTTTACTTTATGTAACTTTTTGTTATTTTAAATTGGGCCACTTGTTTTTATTTTTTACATGGACTGTAATGACTCTGCTTATATCCCAGAAATGAAAAGGCAAAACTGAAAAAAATCTAATTAACCAAACTATTCAGTCAAGTTATTCTTATTTGTGTCATTTTTTTCCTGTTTTTCATGTGGCATTTATTGGCATTTATAGGAGAAAAGATGCGCTTTAATCCAACACTGAGTACCAGAGTTTCAAGGTTTTGCGTGCTGTTACCGTCTGTTTATCCAGTTTGCCAGACCTGTGTTCTTCAAACACATCTGATGGTGCTTTGATTCATCAGAACTGTCGATTTCCTCAAACACTTAGCTCATCTAATTCTTCTCCATCCAAACACATGTACCCTCCTCTGTTCTGTCAGAAATGTGTTTCTAAATGTTCAGTGGTTTTCACGATGCAGTCCCATGAGAGTGGTTAACTCGCAGGTTAAACTCTCAAAAGTTTAGAAGTCATTATATGAGCCTTGCAATCTTACGTCATTATTATCATTTTAGATTTCTTAGGATACACTTAGATGGTAATACATTTTTTCATCTTCTTGAAGTTACGTGCCTCTTTAAAATGCCACCACTTGTTTTTATGATGCCCTGTATCATCTTTGTTTTTGTGTAAGTGATTGCCAGCAAAGAGATAGGGTCAAAAAGAATAGTATGGTCTTTAGATATGTAACCCAAATTTCTGAACTCTTTAGACCTCAACTGCAGGATTGATCCGCAAAGAACAGGAAATGACTTGCCAGGTGGGAAAGCTGTAAGAAAGGTCAAGGGAAGGAATTGGGAGTAGGAGCGACAGGCCACCTTGACTTTCTACAATAATCCTGTCCACATTTGGGAAGTTTATGCAGGTGGAAATAGTTTCTGCCCCTATATGCTTTGGGTAAATGGTGATAGGCTGAGTATGTGTAGGAGAACCCTTTCCAAATATACAGAGCAAGTCATTTTCAGCTCCCTGCATACCGGGTGTGGACCGCTGCAGACCTGAGCGGTCTGTCATGCACATTAGCATCAGGCCCAGCAGTGATCAGTGGCCAGCTTCCACTCACGTCAGTCTCAAAGACACTGCAAATAAACAGAAGGAAAGACGGGAAAAGAGAGGAGAGGCCTGGGAGGAATCACAATGGAACACAATAAGCAAAGGGAGGGGTGTAGCGGAGAGGGTAACCGATGAAGAGATGATGCAGGGAAGAACTGGAAGGATGCAATCAAAGGAAGAGAAAATAATAAAAAACATCAATAAACACTGGCATCCCAGGCCTGTCTGTGACCCATTATGGATGGGTTTTCTTTTGTTTGTTGATAACCCTGAGAGTAGCATATTATTTACCCGTCTTACCGCATGGCACCGCTTATTACACATGGTATTTGCTAAAAATGTGCTGGCAGGGGACTTTTACACAGAACAAAAGGTGGAGGAAAGGTCAGGCCGTTGCCATTGTTGGTTTAGCATCTGGCTAACAGAGGCTTAGCCTTTCTCCTCATGTTAAACTGTTTTTGTTATATTTTGCTGTGCTTAAATTCACAGCGTTGGTGCAGCCTGAATGACCAAGTGTTTACCTTGTTGGAGACCTCCGGGAGTCAACAAAATCATTTAATCTCAAATCTTAATCTCCATGCCTTTCAACTGCCTGATATGTGTGTTAGCCCCGGCTTCTGTGTAGCAGCTGCAGAGAACTCTGCTGACGTCATGTCATGTTTATCACTGTTTCTCCTCAAAGGATGGGGCCCTGAGTATGAGACGGCTGAATAGAGTCCATTCTTTATTTCTGCAGAGCTGATACTACCATTAGACCTCCCTTGCTGTAACAGGCTGTGTGTCTTTAGCTTTCGTCTGGTCTTTGTCTCCCTCGTTTTCCCTCCATCTCCTTCACGTGTTCACTCCGCACTGCCACCATGGTGCACACACACATTCCTGCCTGTCAGCTCTGGCCTCAGGTACAATAATATTATCTCAGTTGAGTGTCCATCGTTCATATGATCTTTAGTGTGGGACTGTCGTTAACCCTGTCCAGACTGTGCTGCTACTTAAGAGGCTCTCACTCCATTGCTCAGACTGTACCGCTGGTCATAATTAACCTGGGACAAAGCACTGACCTGTGACAAATATATGGTAACATTACACCCCCTCCCTTATGCCTGCTCAGCACAGCTCAGTTCGGCCCGACATGGCCCAGTACAGTGTGATGGAGATGGTGGGGTCTTGCAGATCAAACCTGGCCTGAGGCAAAGGGGGAGCATTCCAGGGAAATATGTAGACATTACAACAGTTTGGGAAATAGCCCTGGAACTGCAAGGGAATTACTCCTGAATTACATTAAGCACTGTCCCCCACAGCCAGAATGAAGTGGATGTGATTGTGTTGCTCTCACATGTGATGGGCACTTATACTGCAGCTGCAGTGGGGATTATTTGGGATGGACTGAGAGTGAAAAGAGTGTAAGAGTTGTTTAAGGACAGCTGTCCGGTTAGCTGGCTGCAAACTAGGGTTCACAAAGTACACTTGTTCAATCTATTATAATTTAGTACAACAGCCCTGTAAAAACATCCTACCTTTATAAGGCTGGTAATGGTCAGTTATTAGTTTATAGTGTTTAATTTGACTTTGGATTTACCTTCATGGTCATTTTTAAGGCTTTAGTTAGAGGCGCTGTTGTGTTGGCTAGCCCTGTATTGATATATATTTCTGATGATCTGTACTGCATTTAAATGGGGGTGGAAAAACATCTGTAAATATATTTAAACTTTTGATGGTAAAAATGGCCATCAGACTTAAGAAGAAAGTTTTATTTGTGTTACCCACCCTTGATTCAAATCATGATGTGTTGACTTATTGGTATATACACATCAAGTCCCATTAATATAGTTACTAAGAAAATACAAATTTCACACAGCAGTGCAACAAGCTGTTATATCAGGAACAGCTTCTCCGTATCTGCTAACAGGCTGCCAGAAGTCCATCAGGTGCAAAGAGGAACACACAGTGCAGCAAAATGCATGCCAGCTGCATGGAAGCAGCATTTTGTCAATTGCTGCTTACAGAAATTTTTCTGCACTTGCAGGGATCATGAAAATATCTGGCCCCGACAAATAAGATTAATGGAGGAGAAAAGTTGAAGAAACTCCGGCTCACAGTATTGCTGCAGCTTAGTCAGTTTTAGTTGATCTGTTGTATCCCTATAGTCCCTTCCACATAATCCTGTCATCCCTTATTCCCGTCCTCAGCTAATTGCAACAGAAAACACACACAGACGCTCCCCACAGCTTTTAACCATGCAGTTACCACAGGTATGTTAACTGGGCCTGGCTTTGGTCTCCATGCATTAGCTGCACATTCCAGTGGTGCGGATAATGGGAAGTTCTATTAGGAGCTATTTGTGGCTGTGCTGTGGCGTGTTTCACCAGATTCCAACATTAGCCAGGGTTTTAACCTCGTCGGGTGAAGGATACAGAGGGAGTGAGGAGCTCGTGCTTTGTCTCCATTTGTCTTGTTTGTTGCTGTTGTCTGCCTCCCTCCCTGTATATTTGCTCTGTGTCGTTGCAGACCGTCATGGGAATGCATGTTTGTTTACTGTACTGTCTGCATGTTGCGCACTTATATCTGCGCTCTTTGAGGCCTCTGTCTGTCTCCCTCTTTCAACTTGTGTCACCTTCATCGTGTTCATGTCTCATACATACATTTAACACCTTCCCTCCTGCACGTATGTCCATGCACATGTACACTGCATACATGCATGTGTACCCTGTTACTCTGTGTGTGCGTGTGACCGACGGAGACCTTGTGGCCAAGGCAGCAAGGGGTGGCCTGTTGACACTCAGCCATGGCAGGGGAGCTTCCTTCTCCCCAGCTTATAGAAAGCAAACAAGCTAATCAGAGCCAGCAGTCCGACCCCTTTTCAACTCTGCAGCCATTCAGTCAGCTGGACAGAGGAGAGGATGATGGCCGTCCTGCTGCAGAAGAGTGACAGTTACAGTGAGAAAAGAGTCTTTAGAGGAGCATGCAGATGTGCCCCCGGCAACCTCGGGAAAACGTGGGCAGTTTCAATTTTGTTAACACTTTACTGGCCACATCCCTGGCTGGCTAATCAAAATCCTGATTAGCATCTTTTATTGGCCTTTTCATGATTTTAATGATTTTATTGAGACATAGATTTTTCTAAAATAGACATAACAGCTAAAACTGTTGTTTTACCCGTTGACCAAACAATCTCACCTGAAGGTCCCTTGGCTGTATTAGTGCTTTCAGTCATGTGACATGAGCTGTGACATGATGACGTTTTCTTGTCATCATTGCAATTTCCTATTCATTTTTTATTTAGCCCCTGGAAACAGAAGAATTTCAGTTGTTCATCACCCTTGTTTACTCTTGTGAATGAGTTCAGAAATGCCTCCAGTTACAGAAACAACAAAGAAAAATGGGGACAAAACTAAAATGGGCTGCTAATGTTGCTCCTCTCAATAACTTAATTTTAAAAATTCAAGTAAATTTTGAATTCTATTTTTATTATTTACACATGAAAACTATAATTTTGGGGGCATTTTCATGGCTCCATGATTAAGACACATGATATTTATTCTGATCACAAGTTCCCATTTGATTCTGTCCTGGACGTTTGTTAGATTATGTTTCCCGTGACTCCCTCCTTGTTTTCTTTTACCTTTCAATGGTCTAAAAAAGGATCCAAAATATTTAGATAAAATCATGTATTCCTTTTGAGAAATTAAGAAATGCTAATAATAAGCCTGATTTGTTAGTATTTTTCCACTAGAGTTTATTCAGGTGTGTTGATCTTTTCTTCCAACATCCAGCTTCTCTTTAGCTTTCCCATCGCTTCTTTACCACGCCATTCATGTGTGTATTTAAAATGACCTTTTATGAGTCAACAAATATTAGATTCCACTCCATCTGCCCACCACTGGTGTTTAGTTTGCCCAAGTGAGTCCTCTAATACATTTTTATTGTTGTGTACAGGTCACAGACAGAGTTGCAAACATACAGGAGCTATAACATTTAACAGAGCAACATCAAGTGTAATCAAATATGCGTCAGTGAAAACACTTAAATCCCACCTCACCCAACTAGCTTCTTATCAGATGAGGTTGCAAAGTTCAGTGTGTGTTTGTAACATCCGATGCAGGTTTAAACTCCTCTGTGAACCTTTGTAAACACACTTTCTGCTCCCCCCTTCAGCTCCCCTCAAAGACCACAAACAAATAAATCTCAGACTTCAAATTAGCAGCAGTCTATACTTCACAGCATGCGCACCATGACACGAGACGACCTTCGTCTCACCTGATCGACCCCAGGGAGCAGTAAAGAAGCTGCTTTTAGACAGTTCCGACATTACCCATGATGCTCTTAGGCCATCCTTGACCTGCCAAAGGCTAACAGGAGCAAGCTAGGAGTAATTTATGTGAACTCTGTGCTCATCCTTTGAACCCTCTGCATGGTGTCAAGTTGTGTCCGTGAATTTTGGTCCCAACCATATCTTCTTCTGTCAACACTCTCACGCTCCACATCCTGTCCGCCCTCCACCAGGGGAGAGGAGAGAGAAAGATGAACAGAGAGAGGGAGGGATGTACATGCTCTGTAGCAGCTTTGCCTCCATCTCTCTGCTCCATGACAGAGGCCATTTGGCTGCTCTGTTATCTATCTCTGCTCTTCTTCACTCAGGGTCTGGCTTCCACCCAAAACCAGACAACTCATGCATATACTGCATATTGATGCATCCAGAACATTTATCACATGTTATCCCAACAAGATAATGGAGAGCTAGTGGAGACAATCTGAAGCACACTGTGAACTTTTTTTGTGACTTTTTTTTTCAAATGTCTCTTAAAAATTACAGTTTTTAAAGAAGCTGGTCAGTTAAGATTAATTCATGTGACAAAAAGCTGCTGATCACTGTTGTTTCACAATAAATTAGATATCTTGGTGAAGACCATGGCTCATAAAAGCTTCAGCTAATATAAAGAGAAGACAAAATGAGAGAAAATTATTGTGCACTTTGGTTAAACCACAAAGTGTTTGTATTGCGATTTATTAAAATGAGATTTGCGTCCATATTTCTTGACATTAGTTCTTCAAAATCAGATTTTCTCCCATATGTTTTCTCCCATATGAGTCCTAAAGTGTACAAGGTGTTGAAGGCCAGGTCATATTTTGATTGTCTCGGATCATCATTCAACTTAAATATATTTCAGGGGAAGAAGAGAAATGACCGTTACAAGGGATGTTTATTTCTTAATAGTATCCTTAATGCACTGTGCTTTTCTTTACCACATCATGCTGTAATATATCATCATTTACTCCCTGATTATGGTGCTTGCTTAGCACAATTGGATTTGTTTGGACTTGGTGCATTTAGAGAACCTTAATATGGCACAGTTTGACCTATTGCTTCATATTTTTTTTTCTGTCTGTTTCAAATCAGAATTACAGTCATGTGTATTTTATGCCAAGAGAAGGAAGAAATAGAAAGGAAGTTAGGAAGAAACACGCATACAGTATTTATACATGCATCCACACAGTACTGTAATAGAGATCCCTATCGAACACAGTCTTAAGTGGAAAAAGGTGACGTTCCCTGTGACATAAATGCTGTTTTCCACTACCGTGAAAATGAAAGTCCTCACAGATGTCTACATATGGCAAACACGCTCGTTATCGAATCAACGGCTGCCTCTGTTCTGCCCCGTGTTTATGGCATCAATAACTTCAGAACACTATTGAATAAAAGGAAATAAGCCTTCCTCATGGCTGTGCAGTGTGTCGGTGTCAGATGCATTACTGAAGCGTGTATAAAACATATCACAACACACATATGGTCCCCAAAACTCTCTTCAGGGGCTGCTGCACAGTGGCCCAATCTGCAGTTTCGGTCAAACAAACATCAAAGAAACTGGAAGTTTAGACAACTTGATAGTCTGTGTACCGCAGCAGAGGAAACCTCATAGTCTGTTAACCTGAGACTTGCACTCATGAGCTTTTACACGCGCACCTTCACTTTCCTGCTCCCACTGATAGATCGCAGGGCTGACACACCTTAGTAGGATTAATGTACATGTTAGTGTGGTGTGAGTCTGTGCAAGCTGCGTGACTGTTCCTCCACCACTAGAATATTAGAGTCCAGGCATGTGGTGTGGTGCATGTGGAATATGTCTGTCTCAGTGTATCCCATGTGAAAGTTTGTGTGCATGAAAAGCAGAGCAGCTCCCTGACTCGTAGCAGGTACTCGTGTCATTGTGGTGAGTCATACTGTAAGGACTGAGGGGATGCTGGAAGCCCTTCAAAGTGAGTTTGTTGCAGTTGCGGTGAAATGAGCTGAGAGGATCTGGACTTAGCAGATGAAAGAAGCAGAGAGGCGACTGGTACACAGCATGGCTCAGAGTGGATGAGATCTGGGCCACAAGAAGTAGCACCCGCCTATGCAATCATGTGCGTCGTGTGGGAATTAACAAAGCAATGCTGACTGGGATGCAAGATGTGCTTGCACAGAAGAGGAAAAAACAAAGACAGAAATAAATGGTTCAGAAAATTACATTAAAGTGAGAAAAATACATCAAGTGTAGAACAAATGATTGTGTGCCTTTGATGTCCAAAAAACTCCCACAATCTAACTGAACTGAGTAAAAGACCAAAGATTTATTACATTTTAAAAATGTATTTATTATGCTTCATTTGATTCCAACATTCGGAAACATGGCATATTATTTCAACATGCAATTACTCTGAGAAAAAGAAAAAGCACGATTGAAGACAGACTATAATATTTATACTCATTTTATTGACACCATAAGGAAATTTCTCAGCAGTGAAAAACATATTGGTATTAGCAAAAGGAAAATAGCAACTGTGACGTATTAGACAGTGTTTCTATGGCATATTAATGCCATATACATGTATGTACATCGGTATACAGCGAACATGTTTGGTTTAACTTGTATCACAAAGTGTTTACTGTGCATCTAGTGTCAGATACGGACATCCTGAATGCTATAGCGACCACCTGGCTGACCGTGCAGCTGCACTGTGTGTGACACTGGCCTTGAGTGCAACTGCGTGACTGCGAAGCCTGCAGAGCCGTAATGAGGGAATCCATCAACAAGGGGGCAAAGAGTCAGCACAGGAAGAAACAGGTGCAACTGTACACTGTACCATTTTTAAAAAACTGTTCTGGAAAATGTGGAGACTTTTTATCCAGAAAAAATGGAAATGGAACAGTTATAGACACTTAAATGTATTCTTCATGGCAAACATTTTTGGGTTAAAATCCTTGAAGCGTAAAGCAAATGACTTGCTGACAAATTAAGAGGCTAGATGATGAATAGAAACACCTCCGGCACAAATACTAAATCATTTCCTTACTTTTGAACTCCAAATTTCCAAGCACATTTTTCCTTTTTTTTTTTTGCAAATATGGCAGTAACAAATGTGGAAAATTATGGGAACCTTACTTTCCTCTCCTGACATGTATTCCCTCTGTAGTCCATCAGTCTAGCCTCATGTGATGTGTCCTAAATACATTCTGTGTGTGTGTGTGTGTGTGTGTGTTTCCTAACAGCTGGGCTGGTCCCATTGAACCAAAACACCATGGATGGCTGCTAATAACCCACCCTAATAATCCCTACATTACCTAATGTCTTTCTGTGTTCAGTGCCATTAAATACCCATTCATTATAATGCCAACACAGTGCTATTGTGTCCCAGAGGTGGGACCTAACACTAGTCGATCACTGGTTTACTGTGCGGTGGGCTGGCTCATGCCCTTGGGTGCAGATGTTTGGTGATTACCCAGGGTTCCACAGAGGTGAAGCCCAGAATGGAGCTCCCTCAGCAGGGCATCTGGTTAATGAGAACTGGGCGTGCTGCTGGAGCCCCAGACTGGAACGATAGGAAATATACACACAAGCTAGATACTGTACTGGAGGACAACCACAAGCCCCTCCCCAAACACACAGTCTCAATGTTCATTTGATCTGTGGTCCATTTCCCTCTACACAGTGGAACATAGTGAGATCCTGCTGAGAGGACTCACAAGACAAGTAGCTGAACATTAAACACAGATTCAGTGGCTTACATTAAAGTCACATTTTCTGAAACTGGCAAATTTGACTCTAACAACATTCATATGTAGATACAGTAATGTAATGGAGTAATGGAGAGCGTTTTGCTCTGCTGCAAACCTGCTTCGACTGTGATTCCACAAGCGTTTTATCCCAGATCTAGGTTGAGTTTTAAGATAGCATGAGGCTTCGCAGTACATGTCTTGATTACGCTGCTCTGAATGCAGGGTCTAATTGGAGGCACGAAGGAGGCTCCCCTGGAGGATGGCTGTATATACGCTGGGGACTCTGGGAACTTTACTGGAAGCCATTAAGGAAACAAGACATTTCCGACCGCAAGAAACATGAAAAACGACTGAAAAATGACGACGCTTAGGGGCCGAATTCTTAAGAACATGATTGTGCAGTGGGTGCGTGTGTAGAGGAGAATTACTGGTCTGTGCGTGTGTGAGGCCTCCTTGTCCAGGTCGCGTGCCAAATTACGCTTTGGCAAGGTATCTGCGTGGCACTGAGTTGTGTTGGTTTGTGCCACTTTCTTCCTCGCTGTACCACACATACACACTAATTACAGAGAAATACACACATGCAGACACTAACATCATGCTGTTAGATAAACACCTCTGTCAAGCCAATCAATCACTTATTGTCATCAGGTTTCAATTTTGAGTTCCAACCTGTTTGCCCCCTGTGGCAGCGCATGTATCTATCTTCACGCTGTAGCTGCAGAGTGAGGAGGAAACAGTCTTCAGAGGAAGCCAAGAGACCAGTTTAAATATGAGACCCACAGTCTTCATGCCACTTTCAACTGCTGTTGGAGAAACTGACGGAAACTCTTCATTATGGTTGAAGCGTTACATGAAGCACGGGGTCAGGGATAGTTAGCAGCAAGGCAGTTGAACAGCAGTGGAATCTGTAATGGCACCTGGAAGCAATCGTGTCTCGCTCCCCGGAATATTTATGTATTGGTGAATTATTCTAAGCATGTTCACAGTGTTTATTTCTACAATGATTTCTGGCTGCATGGCAGAAAAACCATGCAGCCAATCTGTCAACTCTGAAAGTGGAAGAATTAAAACAACAGCTGCTGCGTGTGTGTGTGAGAAATGTGCATCTTTTGACAGTGCAGCAGCAACCTCAATCCAACTGTATCATTTATTTAAGTAAAATCAGCCCACCTCACCTCAGGCTCTCTCTTTATATGCACCACCCCATTTCCAAACACAGTTAAAGGCTCATAAAAAGCTCAGCATAATATTTTGATATCTGTCATCTTACATTGTTATAAAGGAGCCAAAGCGAGAGGAAGTTGACTCCATTTGTGGTATCCATTCCCATCACAATACACAAGCTCCAGTTTCACACAGGGGTGTTTGCTGTCATGTCTTGTGGCACCGACACAAACACACACAGTCTGCATGAGGCCAAAGGACCTGGTGGATTTGTTTAGTCTTGGTGGGCAGGACACAAGGAGAGGATTTTGGTGTTCTTTGGATGTATGCTTGTTTCTTCTCTCTGTGGTCTCTATCCATAGTTAGTTGCCTTTTGTGATTTCCAGTTTATTACAACTTTTTTTTGATATGATCATCTGAGGGCTCAAGTTTCTTGCTCAGTTTGTTGTAGCAATGCTGACGTGTTCCCAGATTTTACCAATTACCATATTGAGTTGTCTGAATTATTGAACGACTGAAATCGACTTTGATCCATGCTGAGGCATGGATCTGTGACTTTCAGGGTCAGTCAGTCCACAAGTCTAGTCCAGACTGACATATCAGCTATGGGTTGGATTGGCATGAAATTTTGTAGAGACACTCATGTTCCTCTTTGGATCAAGTTTAATAATTGTGGTGATTTCTGATTATCATAGGGTCAAAAATTTTAATTTGTACATCCACTTATCACATTCCCATCAGCCTCGGCTGTAGTTTGGAGGTATGCTGCAAATGCTATTATACTATTATACTCTCTAAACATCAGCACAATAGCATTGTATTAGTGAACATGTTAGGATTTAGCTCAAAGCACTGCTGCAGCCAACTGCAGACACATCATGGCCTTACTAAGTTAGGTGACGTGATATACTCAGGATTGAGGACAGGAGGGGTGTATGTGTCAGGCTGAGGTGGGTATGTACCCTATGTTGAGGGGTGAGGACGGTGCTGGAGGGAGGGGAGGGGGGGTGAAAGGTGACACCCTGACAAGTGGTGTTTACGAGAGTAGAGAATACCAAAGGACAACTGTGGGCCGACTTGAATATGAGATGGAAGGAGAGAAAAGAGGAGGAGGGTGATCAAGATGGAGATGTGTGTGAGTGAAAGTGAGAGCAAGGCGGAAGTCGAGATAAAGGCGGGAAGACGTGATGGTTACATGAGGATCTCTCTCAGACTAACAGCAGCTCTTAACCCAGAGGTCACAAGGAGAGAGAGGTGTGAAACAGAGGGAGAACATAGCGTGGCAAAATCACAGAGAGATCCTGAGACAGAGTGCCAGCTCCCAAGTCGTAACATGTGTTTGCATGTTAATTTCAATGTCAGAGTCCATGTCCCACCGGTCTTTTATTGGCTGAAAGTGTGCTGCGCAGGCGTGCCTGCAAAGAAAATGTGAATGGGTATGTGTTAGGTCAGAGGTGACCTGTGTTGGAGTACAGTGGCAGATTTATGTGCTCCACCAACCTGAAGGCTGCAGGTCACATGCTGACTTTGTTACACGCCTCAGCCAGCGCATACACATTTACGCAGAAAGTGGTGGCACACACTGAATACCAACCTGCTGATGCCAGGTCATGTGTGCTGAAGTCCAAGTAATAGATAAAGCAGAGAATGGGGCTTGACTGATCCATGTGTATAAGCTTCCCATCTGGCCTTAAGGGTAAACCATATAAAGTCAGATTAAGATGGAGGACACGGGACATTGATCAGTAAAGAAACAAACTCTGGGCTGCAGATGAAAGAACAAAGTCGGCTCATGTTGCTTCGTATCATTAATATCTATCAGGAGCAATAAGGAGCTTAAAACAGTCAGACGTGGATGGATGAGAAGATGAGAGGCTGAGAAAGAAAAAAAAAAGTGGGAGAAGTTTCTCAGGGTCATACTGTTGCCCCTCACTTCATTCATTCATTATGTCCCTCCCTTCTGCTGTAACTTTGCAAAGAGTGCTTTTATCTCTTATGGGGTGGTTTGGTTGTGAAATCCAAACCTGCACGAAGAGTGTTTACATCATTTCAGTGTTTAACTATTTATTCTGATGTTAATCTGAATCTTTTACTATCCTCCTCTCTCCCTTTTTGATGTGTATTTATTGCAAATGTTTTCCTCACTTAATGAGCTCTAAATATCTGGATGTTTGCACTTTGGTTGGAAGTTTGGTTTAAGGAAATACATTACAACATTTTGTCTCATTCTCAATTTGTGAGAAGATTAACATGTCTAATCTTCAGTCAGACATGTTTTTTCAATAGTTACAGTATCAGTTCAATTTAGTTCATTATGGATATGCAAATTAGTACAACATAATTTAGCAACATGTAGCAATTTTTGAGCATTCTCTAGTTTTTAGCTGACTGTTAGCTTTACTTTTTCAACTTTTCACTGCTTCAAAGACAACACAATCTACCCTAACGGTTCCTTTAAAAGTTACTTCCTGTTGCTTTTTATGATACAAAACAAACTGACTAGCTGTTTGCAGCGGCCAGCTGTTAATCCCTGTTCCAGTCTTTATGCAAAGCAAAGCTAAATGGCAGCTGACAGTAGCTTATCTATATAGATATAGAGTGATTTGATCTTTTTATCTTATTCTAGTCCTACAGTGCAGGTGAATTTAGATAAACCTCCACTATCATTCACACGTTTCAGTTTAAATGTCTGGTATTCTGCACTCTGTCATAAACAGGTGCTTTAGGTTTGACCTGCTTCCCCCACACTGTAATCTGTGAGAACTTCAACACATAATTAGGTGCTGTTGGTGCTCCTTGATAAAGTCTCGCATTCATTAAAACAAGCAGAGTGAATTTGAATTAGTCATCTAAAACATTTTGGTCTCCTGTCGCACCTTACGTTTCTACAACAACAGACCTGTTTAAAAATGGGCTTTTAGAAATGGCTTTAACAGAAAGTTGATGGAGAACGGAGAAGTGTGCTGTAAGAATCACTCGAATGTATTTGATTTAGTGTAAGGGTGTATTGGCGTAGCTACAGTCAGGTGCATGCAGACAAAGCCTCCATTGTTGGAAAACCCCAGATAATTAGTTTTACTATAAAACGCCTCTGACCGATTTATGAGACAGCCCCCATCCTGTGAATAAAAATATGAAACATTTTGAAAGCGCTACCACTTGGAGCCGATAGTAGGGTCCCTAAATCATCTCCAAAATGGCCGCAAGATGTATTCCTTGTACTAATGTATCATTTTACCCACAACACCCGTTGAGCTGGGACTCTGGCTCAGTCCAAGAACCTGTCTGTTGGTCAAAGGGGCGTTACAACCACAAGAGGTTTTCTTCCACTAGGCCTGGCAGAAGAGCACTGAAACTTGAAGCCTTTTAAACGCTGGTCTCATACGGCACATCAGGGTCGATCCAAACCTTGATTAGCTTTTGGGATGGGCTGGGGATGGGTCAGTGTCTCATTCCTTGGTTTTGGTTCAGTGAGAAGGGTTGTTAAATGATGTTCCTTGATATCTTATCTGATGGATAAGTGCTTTTATTGCTGAACTGACAAATTCAGACATATAAAACCTTCATCCACTCCTTTTTCCACTATTGGTTCATGTGTTGGCGAGATGGCTTGGCAGTGACCAGGTACAGCAGGAGAGCTGGAGCCTGGACAGTGTTAATATTGGATATAAAAAATAAATCTCATTACATCAAATGGTCAACATGCGTGCAGAACAAATGAGGTGACGTGACTGACTTTGGATGAGGCATTAGATGAGCGTGTGTTGAGTGAAATGAGTTAAATGATGGCTCATGCTTTTCTCTCTCTCTGCAGCTGTGGTCTCCTATCTTTTGCCTACATGCTCAACCTTGACCCTTATGCAAGATCACTACATTATGAGCACTCATACAAAGATGCGTTTGGTCAACAGCAATGAATGGCACATACCACTGTCATGCGCTCCCAGCTGTGTTTGACTTTCATTACTGCACACGAAGCCTATCAGACATATCAGCTGTGTCAGCCATCTATCATAGTCACAGCTGTTGTCAGACACACAAAGTAAAATAGTTTGAGGCACACACCCTCTACACACACACATACACACAGATTCACAACTGTAAATACTGTCAGACACAAACAGGAGAGGTCTCTCAGGGAGGGCCATCTTCCCAGAGAAATGCAAGACTTCAGGTACCTTGACAGATATTTATTGAAGTTGATGTTATATATTGCCAGTACATGAATGGTTGAATGTAAACTCACAACAGACTGTAACATCAGACTGATCCCAGTCTATCACTGACTGTGTTAAAGGCTCGACAGCTATCTGAAGAACCCTAACCCCAGGAACTTGAGCAGCTGATTGGACCAAATATGGAAGCCACCAATTGGATAAAGTGACGCATGACCCCCTCCCATAAAGTTCACACTGGGGCAAGTCTGCACCTGCCACAGGAGCAGCTTCCCAGCACAACACAGACACACTACACTGTGCCTCGAATCACGCAGTATTGAAAGGGGACATGGGTTATGTTACATCAGTAACATCACAGGACAGAGAGAGCAAGAGACACTCAGAAACCCTACAGTG
This sequence comes from Datnioides undecimradiatus, assembly GCA_008933995.1. NCBI lineage: Eukaryota > Metazoa > Chordata > Actinopteri > Lobotiformes > Datnioididae > Datnioides > Datnioides undecimradiatus. Next base: position 1,219,452 of record WARS01000014.1, read on the forward strand.
ATGGCATCATAACTTGAAGCACTATGAAATCATATCCTCCTTACATGCACCTGCATGTGTAAGTCTTTGAAATAAACAGATGATCATCTTTAAAAGAAGCAGTTGAAAACCACCGCTTTGAAATCCCAATGAGTTTATGAGTGATGGTGGAGACAGCAGCACTGACGTAAGCAACACACTGAGTTCAGGTCCCGGCAGGCTGACATGACATGATGCTGTTATGGGTTGTCTGTTATATAGCTGAGGTTGAAACTCAGACAGAATTGCACATTTTCACCTTGTTATTATGGCTAGATATGAAAGCTGAAGCAGTAACCTAAAAGAAATCATCATTAACTTGTCCTAAACAACAGTTGGGCTTTTGGGCTTTGAATGATATTTTTGAATTGTGATTCAGCTCAAAAGGCCACAGTATATTGTTACAAATCTGAGGCCTCTACAGTACGTCTGGCAACGTAACAGCTGTGCTGAATCTGGAGAAGTAGTGAGCCTACACACTGCATCAATAATGTGGTGCCGATGGCTGATCTGACATCTCAAAGGTCCATTGGGCATCGGTTCGTCCTACGTGTGTAGAGGTAGTTTACAATGAGCCAAGATCCTGGATTGCAGATGTATTCACTCATCATTTCTTCAGTTGCTCTGCAAAGAATGGCATTTCAATTGTCTCAGGGAGCCGTATGAATATTTTCCAGCATGGATATTTTTCTTGCCAGTTAGCCAGAAATTTTAAAGCACAGAGACTTTCTTTTTTCTAAATTCTATATTTCATAGAATAATTTATAGGTGTAACATTTCTCTTGTAAAATAAAGATCAACAGACATCAAATGATGTCCCATAGCAATGAATGTTGTAGATTTTATAAAGCTGGTTCACCTAATTTGGTGCTGCTCCTCACTGTCAGTCCCATGCTTGCGTGACTGGCTGGTGGCCACTGATTCCACTTTAATGTTGATTCTCAGCCGATCTTGATCCATAAGTATCACATGGCATCGGAGGACATTTGCTAAAGCCAGAATGGGTTGGCAGAGCTGAGGACTATGCACTGAGACATGATTAGTAGCAGACTAGATCCAGCAGAGCATTAGTGCAGAGTGGATAGATCAGGACAGTTATGCAGGGCCAGTGGACTGATGGTGGTTATGACAATAGAGAGAATTTAGAAAAATTGGAGTTAGTGAGTTAGTGATGCGCAAGAGAAGGCAACTGGAGCTTATAGGACCAGGAGTAGTGTGAAACCCTTGGACAGTGCATTGACCCTGATTTTATCTTCAAACAACCCTGAAGTACATGGTTGAGAAGGGCAGTTCCACTGTGAAAAAAAATCAATCAAATGGAAACCCGCCTGACAAACATTTGTCTGCATATCCGTTTATCATATGTGCACCTTTCTGAGAAGATACCTTCCTACATTGGCCATTATTTCACATTACTTTCCTGCATCATTCCACGCCAAGTCACGACTGTGTGATCAGCCTCTGGACCACCTCCATGTTGCCCATTACTCTTTAACCACTGGGTTAACTGGGTGTCTGGCAGCTTTGAGATTGCATATTCTCACCCTGGCTTCCACAGAGATTGCAATTAGCCTGTCTGCTTCAAGTGTGAGCAAACAGGAGAAAGAAAACCAGAACAAGGAGTTAGCTTAGAGTGAGGGCAAAGATCACAAGGGGTGAGACACCTGTGAAAAAGAGATGGCAAACTAAATGGCGAAAATTTGATTTCAATTGGCAGAGATTATGTAAAGAAGCAGGACTGGAAGCCGAAGGAAAGGTGGAGGGTTGAATTCTTTCCAGAAAATCTGTCAGGGTTAAAGAAAGAGGCTTGAAGGATAAAAAGTTGCCTTTTGAACATTCACACCATGTTTCCTCAACCATGGCCCACACATTGTCTTCTGTTACAGCCACACACACACACACACACACAAATACTGCAGTTTTTGTTTTAAGTCATGGTGATTAGTGCACTTTTCTCTTTATTCCTTTACACTCAGAGACCCACCCCCGCTCCCTCCATGCCCAGTTCTTCGGCTTTACTCTAACGTGTTCCAGAACATCAAACTAGAACCACATTTTATGAATGAATGAGGGGTACAAAGATAAAAGAGCATTTTATCCTGTTACAGACCACCATTCGACATAGACTGGCACAGGACGAAACCAACACTTCAAAATATCCTTGTCAAATTACCACTGTGCACACTGATGCCGCTGACATTCATTTCATTCACAGTTTCATACTTTCATCTTGTATTAAATGCGTTTAAAGGAAGTCTGGCTCTTTGGATGATCAAGAGGACTCAATCTCCCCATGCTCAGGCCTTTGCTCCTTCAGGTGACCTGTGTATTTGCTTAATCCCTGCTCTACCTGTGTGCAAGTGTGCGTTAACCCTCATGTTTATTCTCCTTGAGGACTGGATTTCACACCTCCAGACTTCTTGGAAGTTCTTGCAGCACTTGTGGCCCCAATCTGATCTGATCTACAAACATAACCCTCATTCTCACCTCGACTTTGCACAAATGGCTGCTGTCCCCTGCCTTCAGGCATGTCAACCATTCGTTATGGGACTCACTGGTTCCCACATCTGAGGCTGGCGATTGGTCACAGGAGGTTTGTCAATCAGTGTTACCCCATGCATGCATTTCTGTGTCCAAGCTGTAGACATTGAGGATAGGTTGAGGTGTTGGGAGCACCCATATGCATGCAAGTGTGTTACTCTAAAAATCCTCTTGAGTGCCCAAATTCCAGTGTCTGTTTATAGTCCCCACTAATGAAAGTACCACCCAGGAGTCTGTATGTACGGTGCTGAAAAAACCCAAGCCTCTCCCATACACGCCTCCATACCCAGTGTCAACAAACACACATCTTAGTGTGAATGTGGACGCATGTGATTCACTTGCAGTCATGGAGGGTTTGTTTATCAGGAGTCAACTCATTTAAGGCATCGTCACGCAATGGCCGTCTTTCCCAAAAAAGAACACACACTCACAGACACACTTGTATGAACTCATTACAAAGCAGCCACACGATCAACATTCTTCTGAGGTTTCCTGCAGTGTTTCCCAAAAGAAACACCTGTAGCTTTAACTCAATATTGCTGCTTAACCCTTTCACATATAGTGGTCACTACAGTGGACAGCTATTCAAAAAACTGTTTCTTGTATATGCATGGGTTGAACAGTGTGACAATATGTCAAAATATATCCATATTACTGTAACAGCATAGTTCTTTAGTTAAAAAACTCAAAACGTATGCTTTCCACCTCATTGGACTTCAAGTTAAGAAAAATAAAAACACTTAATTCTTTATAATTATCCATAAATGTATGGCCACTGCAGCTGTTATCCAGCAAACCTAGATTTAAACAGCCTGTGTAATGTTAAGGCCATCTTCAATTCAATTCAATTCAATATTATTTATATAGCGCCAATTCACAACCAAAGTCATCTCAGGGTACTTTACGAACAGAGCGGGTCTAGACCACACTCATTACTATTAATTACACCCAACAGTTCCACCATGAGCAAGCACTTGGCATCTTCAACTAAATGATTTGGTTGGCCCACCACCTCAGCTGCAGAAGACCCTTTTTCACTCATCACACTCTCTTTTCTGCCTCACTGGATATACAGCTGGTAGCACACAAAGCTTAGGTTCTGGCTCCTGAACTTTGGGCGCTCTGGTCCACTTTGTTGTGATCTGCTCTTATTTGCTGTGCTCGGCTGATGCTGGCTATGTTTTGCTCAGGCACTCTCATTGTTTTGACTGCGTCTGTCTCTCTGTGTGGGGCAGGCCCGTCTCTGCCTTCGCCTCTCATTAGCTGTGACACACGGTGACTACCCAGGCAGCTTTTCAGCACTAGGCTGCCACTCAACACAAACCACCTGCCGAACATCACAACAGTGAGCCTGATGCAGAATCTCAGGGTCTGACCTTTATCCTGTTCGAACCCATGCATACTCATCAACAAATATAAACATGTTTTTGACAAGTGCAACCTCTGTCATACCAAAAAAAACACAAATGAGCTGCCAGAAATTGTAGAAACACAAATAAATGCAGGCATGATGAGCTTTTCCATAAATGGAGCTCATTAGAACTGAATGAATAATGCAGCATAGGCAAACACCTAAACAACCCTCCAGCTGTGGAGCAGCATGCTCATACACACACACACAGACAGGTTTACAGCAGTGTCACTCAGGCCTGACAGAGCGTGTCAAGAAAACTATACGTTGATCACACTCACATGGGCATGAAATAGGCATCCATAGCCTTATACAAACACACTCTCAGATAGCCTCGCGCACAGACACCCTCTCACTCGGCTCCAAGAAATCCACTCTGCAGTCATGCAACACTTGACGCCAAAAATAAATCAGGAGGGTCAACTTGGTACTGATGTGTTCTCACCTTCTTATTCCAAAATCACAGATAACCTTTGCATGAGTGACTTTTTTTCCTGCATAGCATCTCTCTCTGACCACCTCACTTCAGCTAGAGAGGTAAAGTGGAAGCTGCACACTTCAGAGAGATAAAGAAACAGATGCATAATACTTTCTAAAAAGTCCACGAGAAGAGAAAAGAACAGTTTGAATCTAAGATACTCTCTTTGTATATAAAAGCAGTTTAGATACCTGGGTGTTTTTAACTTTGCAAAGGGACAATTTTTTGAAATATAACTCTTTCTGATGTTGGGGCTTTATGCATATGGGGTTTTAATAGGAACACAGGATGATATGATGGGATAAGGTCTAATCACAGGTAACAGACTACACAGATATGAACCCAGTGCAGGCCACTGAACCGGGGCTGACCCAGGGCAGGATAGACGCCGGGCAGCTGGAAGATGAATCACCACCATGTGAATCACATCCGTTGTCTTCTTCTCTTTCTGTTTGCTGTTTACATCTCAGCATGTGTCCCCCATCTTATTGGAACGAAAAGTTGGACAAACACAGGCAAACGCTGACAGATCAGGAGACTGTTAGAAAGAAGTGGTTTTCGTTCAGATGGGGAGGCTCAACAGCTGTCCACATTTGTGCTAAGACAATACTGACCTAAAAAGGAAGGGGAATCCTTCCAGCCATATCTCAGATCACTTAACAGTTTCAATGACAGCAAATTGAATTTACCATTTTATAATGAGCAAATACATTGTCTTTGACAAATAGTAAAACAGCTCTCTTTGATATTTCAAACAAATGCTGTTTATGATGAATACTGTAACTCTTGAGGCAAAATGTTGGATTCAGTCTGTCAGCATCTCTGCAATGATTTAATGAAATGCTGTTTTTAGACAAGGGTCCATTTCACTGTAAGAGACTGTGATTAAGAGCATATCATTAGTTACTTTATATGTGCATGTCTGCATACACACAGCTCCAAGTTTCAGAGACTGTAATTAAAGGAGGTTAGAGGTATTTAAAAAAAAAGTTCTTAAGTTTGAAAAAGACGTGAGAAAGTAGATGCTATTGAGACGCATTGCCTCAAGCTATCGTGGAAGCAAGAAGTTGACCTTCGCTACCTACACCCTTCCTCTCCACACCCCCACCCCACCTTTCTCTTCCTTTCCAGTTAAATTAAATTTTCTCCTGTTGCAGGAGTATTGGGGGACATGCAACAGAGGAGGAGTGTGTGGGGTGGGGGGTGAATGGATGGATGGATGCAAGTCCTGTGGTTGTGCATATGGAGTATCACATTCTGCTATTTTCATTTGGCTCTTTATTGCTCCCAGTTGTTGGGTTAAACAAAATGGGGCCTAAAAGAAGACGGTGGGGGGGGGGGTCTCTCCACCAATCCTGCGCTTTGTTCCCTGGAAGCACTTTGTTTGTGAGAAATGTCACAGTAGCTAAATCAAGCCGAACCACGGCTATGAGAAACAGACAGAGCAGATGGAGGACGGAAGGGTGTGTGTGTGTGTGTGTGTGTGTTGCTGGGTGAAAACCAAAGGCGGAGATGGAGGGACTATGTTGGCATATTGAGATTAGAGCATTTGGGAACATTTGCTGGGCAACTGCCGCTCTAAATGCTTTCAAAGAAAAAGAAAGTGAGAGTAAGTGAATGAGGGAAGTTGTATGTGTGGTTTTTAAAACACTGATGCAGAAAATACTTTGAACTGAGCTCAGGTCAATTGTGCTTGTCAGCAGGTTGAATACACAGCTGTATATGCATTTGAGAATGTGCTTGTGTGTGTCTCTCTGTATGGGTGTGTGAGTTTATCCACAGGAGAGTGAAGTTATCTTTGGGTCCTTCTCCAGCGGCTGCCTAAATCCCATGTAAAGATTGGCAGTGTTCTGTAAGTGTGTCTGTCTGTGTGTGACAGGGAGTGTGTGTTTGTGTGCTTTTGACATGCTCACACACACACTCCAGCCCTATGGGAGGACAGCTTGCTGGCCTCCAGTCAAACTTTGGACCACATGCTTTCCAAAGCCTCTACATATAGAGAAGTAGTTTAGGGTTAGCTCGAGATACAGCGCTTCAGGCCAACATGAAAACTCAGCTATCCAAGTTCAAATGCAGTTCGTCCTGTGTGTGCGAGTGTGTGTTTGCGCACAGTATATGTGTGTATTATCACGCTTTCCAGGGAACTCTTTAGATATTCACATTCATTCCCAGCTGATGGTGAGCCTCTGTGTGTGTGTGTGTCCACCACTGTTTGTGTGTCCCTCAGAGAGATTCATCCACAGGGCGTAGTTTTCTTTCCTAACATTTGTTGAAGTCCATCTTTCTTCTTTTTTTCTTTTTCTTCTTTGGGGGTTTTTCAACAGCAGTAACAGTGAAGGGCAACCTCCTCACTCATCACTTGTCCTCCCCTTTTCTCACCGTACTGCATCTTTTTTTCTCTCTTCTGGCATCCTCCCATTGACACGGCTGACTTTGTGGACCCAAATGCAAGGCTCAGGACGCAAAGTTCAAGGAACGGCAATTTATTGAATACAAAGTAGCAACACAAAATCACTCTTACGAGGAAAAACGCTAGCTAAACTAGAAAAAGGGTCAAAACACAAAACCACTCTGGCGAGGGAAAAAAGGAACAGAAAATAACTCATAAACTTATCTAAGTACAAGAACTCAAAATCACTCCTGAGGAGGCAGAAACAAAGCACGAATAATCAAAGTAGCAAACAAAACAATGAAACCAATGATCAACCTGACGGTATGGAAACGTGGGCTTGGAATGAGCGCTGGTTCTCTGGCGACACAAGGACGACACAAGACGAACTGGCACAGGACAGGGGAGACGCAGACAATATATACACACTGGGATGAGGGGAACACAGGTGGAAACAATCAGGGCGGGGAAAGACAATCAGACAGGCGGGAAACACAGGAGGAAGGGCAAGCTACTTGAAACGAAAGGGAAGTTAGTACTTTCAAAATAAAACGGGAAGACACAAGACAATACTGACAAGACAGGGAACTAAGCATGGCCAGCTTGACTCGTCATAACACCCATCTGCTTCACATTGTATGAACCAACTGAAAAATGGAGCTTTGTTTTGTCTTTGGGTTGTGTAACCTTTATTTGATGTTGATAACCTCTGACCTCTAGAAAGAAAGAAGGAAAGGAAAGATGAGCTTGATCAAATTATGATAGAGCCTTGTTGGTACACACTCACAAACCTGATCCTCCATTGGTTTCTCTCTCTTATAACATGCACACTTTTTCTATTTTTGTGTGCTTGTGTGACCCTGGTGCCACTGCAGCACAGGAAGTCACCTAAGTCACGTCATGTGTCTGTATATTTACGTCTACTTGTTTGTCTGTATCTCATGTGTTCACTGCTTTCTCCTGAAATAGGAATCTGAACTACTTCCACACTGACATGCATAGACACACACACATACACATTGTGCTCTACAGTGCTGCTGTTTTTCACATTAATTCCCCCAGTCAATCCAGTCCTACATCAGCTTGTCATCACCCACCCTGACTCCCCCTCTGCTCTGCCACTCAGGACCGATCACACTCCCACATTTCAGTCACTCTGACGCCCGCTCCTCTAGCGTTTGGCGGCCAGCCTGTCAACATGCCAAAGGCTGCCTTTTATGTCTCAAATAAAGGTAGAGCAGGCATTGCCCCTGGTGACCCATATTTTATAATGTATATCCCTGCTTGAGGAGGCACTTTAAATGGCCAATGACTATGTTGTACAAGGATTTTTACAGGACTGTGAAGCCATACACCCATCTCTTCCTCTTTGGGTGTCTCTGCCATCTTTCATCCTCCTGTCATTTTTAACTGCAGTATATCTTCTTCTCTGTCCCTCCCATTTCATCTTTCTACCCCCACTGTCCTTCCTCATCGTCCCACCACACCCTTACAGATTCCTCTCTCCCCCCTTGCAGTTTGTCCTTCCCATCTCCTCCCCTCCAGCTCTGGGAAATGCAACGGCCCTCTCTGCAGAGGCCTCGGCCCCCAGCAGAAGAGCTCTAACTGCTGTTTATAACAGTGGAAGCAGGGAAAGTAGAGCCCACTATGGAATATGGAGACTATTAATATAAATGTTGTGGCTGGCAGAGTGCGTGTGTGTGTGGGTGTGTGTGTGTGTTAGCTGGCATCTGTCTGAGGTTTTGAAGGTGTAGAGGTGTTAAATGATTAAAATTGCTCAAACATAAATTTTAAATGAGTCAGTAGGCGCACAGCTGCATTCATTCTCCGTTGTTACATTTTAAATGTTTTTTTTCTCTCAATGCCAACAGAGTCTGGCACCAGCTACAAATGGCAAACATGAATCCACTAAAGAACAAGAAACAGTAGACTTAAAATTCTGGTTCATTGGTTCACTGTGGACTGGGCCAATCTACAACTTGAGCATATGCAACGGTGAACCACTTCTGTGCCTTTTCTCAAATCCTTGGATTCCAATGTAATTAATAGCGTATTGCTTTTACGTCAAGGAGCGAAGAAGGATGAAAGTAGGAGAGGTGGACACGAGGAGGAGGTGGAGGAGAATGATGGGGCTCTCTTTGAACGGGTTGGCAGTGTCAGGAAGTGATTAGGCCACTACAATAACCCTTATAATGACAATAGGGAAAACATGTCTGCAGCCACAACCACTTAGCATCAGGAACAGGACACAGTATGGTTCCTATTTCATTACAAGAGCAGAATAGAGTGTGGGAGGATGGGCAGATGGAAAGAAAAAGAAAGAAAGAAAGTAAGGTGTTACCCACAGGAAGGTTTCAGGACATGGAGAAGCAAACTGAAGGTTTACTCTCTGTTGTTTTAGCTGTCAAGCTTTCTGGCCTCTCTTGGGACGTACAGTGTGCCGTTTACATTGATAATGATGGCAGATTTGGCTTTTGAAAGTCTTACTAACTACTAAATGGGTCTACGATTTCCCCCAGAGTCCAACAAAGGCTTAATGTTTCTTAATTCTGCCCTGCGATTGTAGATTTCAGTTATCATTAACTTCATGTTGTTTGAAAACTCTGGCATCTTAAAAAAAGAGCCCTGTAAAATGGTTTTAAATTTGTGGCTGTCTAAATTACATCATGTTAAAAGACTGAGTCAACATGCTGAAGGGTACAGCAGCAGTATGATGAGGGAAAATTTAAGATTTCTTTTACATTACAAAGGAAAAGAAGGATGAGGAACAACTGATGGGTTAGACAAACTTAATTCTATCTCAGCTAAGGATTATATCACTCAAGTGTAGACTTTCAGCATTTAGGACCAGCTCCTGTAAAGTGTGTAAATACAGCACAATGGATGTCCCAGTCCTCAAGAGGGTCGTTTAAAACACAACCCCACAAACTATTCCAGTACCTAATGATATGATGGAACTTTGGATTAATTATGCTAACAGCATTTCTGAACTGCTGGAAAAGACACAACACACAATTCAGATACTCTCACCCACTCTTACTGCAGCACAATGCACACAGTTTTAACATGTGGAGAAATCCAAAGCCAGACAGACCTTGCATGCCTTGTTGCAGATGTAAAGCTAAAGAGGTAGATGATCTTTCTGAACAGAAATGTATGATTTTTCCCTCCTTTTTTTGATTTAATTGCACCATCTCTTAAAACTACGCCCCTGTTAACTTACCAGACAGACACTGACGCAAATCAGAATCAGTGCAGAAATGATTCATGGTCTTGAAGCAGCATGAGGTCCGAGGCTCTAGGTCGGCTCTTTTCGCAGGCCATATCCTCTCCTGCTTTTTCTACAGCCCTCCTGCTATTTTTCACAATTTTACCAGACTGCTCCATTAACAGCCAAAATGGTTTTACTGGAAAGGTGGTGGTACCAGTTGCAGGCCTGCAGGGTCAGTGGAAGGTGGCTGGATGAAGCCCAGGCAATGAGGAATGGGTCTGATGAACCTGATTCAGCCAGTGCGAAGGGAGAGACTGTCTTAAACATGCCCAATGGTCCATTATCTTCAGTTTGAAATAAAATCATACAGGGTCTTTGTTCTTGCTTTGTTTTCTTTTATAGCATCCAAATCAGTCCTGACATCACTTTCACTCATTTCAGCACCTTGCCAGCTCACACAAAGTCAATGCCAGGCACAACACCAGCAGTTACACAGCAAGTGATGCTTGGTTGTTCTCTACTTGTCCCTGCAGTGCTGATTTGGAGGATTTACTGCTCTGTCTGTATGTTTTCACAGGGCCTCCAGGGAAGCGTGGAAGGATGGGAAGAAGAGGGGAACCCGGTAAGTGACGCCCGCCACCTGCTTTGTTTGTACTTTTTCTTTCTTTCTTTTCCTGGAAGACTCTCTCTTCATCTCTCTCACTTGCTCCCACACTGTTCCTCTTTTCCTGGGTGACTGGAGAAGTTGGAGGGCTGGTAAAAGCAGGGACCCATGAGTCAGGCCGGTGGATGATGGACCACATTTGGCCCTTCTCCCTGTCCCTCGCTATTTGTGCCGACACAGTTCTAACCTTGGCCATGTGGTTGCACTAACGTTGCCCAGATGTCAGTCGTTCTCACTAAGCGGTAGCAGCTGCAGCAGTTCAGGCCTAATGAGACTCTCCCTTGCCAACATCACTACCCACCGTTATTGTGTTGCTTTTTTTTCACCCGTGCAGACCGCAAAACACTCAACTAGGGAACAAATCAGTGCTGAGACATAACTCTTATTACACAAAAGCTCGTCATGACAGACAGAGCGGATGTTCTACAAGTTTGAGTCACATTCATTTGAAATGGTTTTTATTAAGTGTTGACTCCACCAAATTGTGGCGGGACACCACTAGACAATTTTATCAGAACGTGCAGGACTGTAGTTTGTCTGCAGGATGTGTGTCACGTGGGAAAATTTCCAGTCTGGTTGTGATTCATTGTTGTGGATATTTAGTAGATGAGACCTGTTCCTGTGAAGATGATGACCGAATCACTAGTAACTTTTATTGCTCTACGTAACACTCCAAGAAGCTGTATTTCTAGTTATCTAAGCAGTATAATGTAAAGAGATGTTTTTTTACCTTGTATATTTCATGAGGCAAAAAGGTGCATACAATATAGTGCATTTTACTTTTTGCCACTACATCCACACATCTCTATTATGTTGTCATGTTTTGTCTTTTGATAAAGGATAAGGCTATAAAATCAAACATTTTTTAACTGAAAGACAATAATTTGTCAGTCTGTTGAAACTTTCACAGCCTGTTGGTTTCTGGTTCTGCACTCTGACCCCACTGACTCCTACTGAAGATGTAAATCTTTAAATACGGGTCACAAATTTATAGTGCTATTTCCAACAGGGCTCAGTCATTTCCTGTAACAGCTGGGCACTGTAGTTTTGAGCAAACGTTACTCAAACAGGGAGTTAAAATTGTATTTGCCGGGTTTGATTATTGGTTGTGATTATTTACGGCAGTATGACGGTGCGTGTGGAACGGACCCAGAGCAACGTTGTGGCTCACTGATGTGCTTTTGATGGTTTCTGGACAACAATGGTGGCTGGGTTTTGGTCTTTTAATAGGATTTATTGACAATAGGACAAATATAAAGGGTCAGCAAACATTTTCTTTAATTCCCCATGTATCCTTTTAACTGTGCAGCTCATGATCAACATAAATTACTGGAATCCCTTTGGCGATTCTATCAGGCGATCACTAGGATGAGTAAATGACTGTTATCAGGGTTGTAGGTATTTTCAGCCTCTTAGTCTTTTGGAGGATTATCATTAACGGGAGGGTTTCGCCCAAGATGAGGCACTCATTAGCTGTTTTGACGAGGATGGTATGCATCTGAGACAGGCAATGTGGTCCTGTTTACATTGTGTCTCTTCTTGTTTACTTTTGTGTCCTCGTATTGCAGCCAGGGTTATTGTGCGGGGGTAGGTGGCACGGGGAGGCTGTTGCGCCATCATCTCACTGAGCACATCTTTTTACGAGACCAGAGGAGGATTTCCCAGTTTTATCAGTATATAATGAGAGTGGAGCAACGAAACAGAAACACAAGCCTGAATAACAGGAAAGACAGCAGACAGAGTAGTTAAGTAACTGTCGCCTTGTGTCCTGCATCAACTCTCACTATTTTTTATTTCTTTGTTCTTTTTGTTGTTTCCCCTCCTCTCTTCTGTTTACTTCTCTCTCTCTCTCTCTCTCTCATTCCTGGTCTCTTTATTTCTCATTAGTCTCCACAAAGTCACACACCTGTCTCAAGTTCAGTGGTTAAAGTTGGTCAGTGTGCGGTTGTTTACACAACTGTCTGGCCCAGGAGGTCCCTGTCCCGGTGTCTAGACACAGCTAAACTTGATTGACTAGGTCTTCATGGCTCATAAACCCCAACACCTCTTTCAAACCCAACCACCTTTGGTTTCATGTCCCTCTCTCAGCTCTCCTTGTCCCCACCCCTCCGCAACAAATGCCCTTTCCCTTGAATCAAACAGCAAACTTAAAGGCTCTGTTCATGGGTTCTGGTTAGGTTAGCGAGACTTTTGTGTGTTTAAATAGCAACAAACACCACAAATGTCCCACTTTTCCCCAGAGGGAGTCTGTTTTCAATCTTGAGTTTATTTAGATGTTTAGTGTTGCATCTAAGCTGATGAGCTTTATTGAAAAGAGGTGGCGTAGCTCCAAATCGTGCCACAGACTGTAATTGTGTTAACAATCACATACAGTATCAGCATCAGGTTAGGTTTTAGATTTAAATCAGATAAATTCAAACCAATCACTAATAAAGAGTTTTTAATGGTAAAATTATATATTCACTTTGTAGGGGTTTAGATGGTTTATTAGTTCAACTTTTTATATGTTCCATTAAGACCACTAAGAATGAGAAGAAACCTTTGATCATTACTGTTGTTTTTGGTTAGACTAAGTATGAAAAGCAGAGTGTACTTTTTGCTGCTGAGGTTCAACATCAGAGCATTTCAATCAGATCTGAAAGACTGCCCCAGAGAAATTTCAGAGACCTCTTTTTTTTTTTTTTTAAATACACGCTTTAAAGCAACACACAGTTTGCCAGCACACCCCGACCTTTTCCCAGCCTGCTTGTACTTCATCTCATACACCCATATCTTCTTAGGAAACAGAGTCTTGACATGACTTCATATCCTAATGCAAAACACAACCCATTATCCAGAAGTCTGTTTATCATAACAGGTTCACCACAAACTCTATTGGCAGCGGCTCTAATGAGCTTGTTCTGTACCATATTTAGGTGGTTAATTACAGTCATCATCTAACAAACCACATTGCATGTGCAATTTTTTTGTTGCGCACCACTGTTCCGAGGAATTGATTGCCTTACAAACCAGAGCTTATCATCACTCACGTGCTGTGCTTAATATCATTTGGAGATGTATAGAATTTATTGTCTAACGCTTGATTTCTCTCTTTTTTGTTGCAGGACCTCCTGTAAGTACAATTTCATCTCATCCAGGTAGTATAAAAATCTACCACTGTACCTGGATCTGTTACTGTGCTTTCCTTTGGCATTAAACATTAAACACACACACATAGATATATTATTGTTCACTACACAAACCATGGTTTACTCTCACAGCAGTAAAACACGAACACAGACACAAAAACTGTCAGAGAGTCACTCACACATGTGCATCCACAGAGCACCACAATAAATGGACCACCTAGGGAACTGTGGGTGTGCTTGTGTGCGTGTGTGTGTTTCAGCTTGATGGTTTGGGAGCAGTGACTTATTAGCACCGAGTTATTCTTCTCTGTGGGGCTATAACTCCTGCTGACACACACACACACACACACACAGTAGATAAAGCACCCACATCCACAAAGTCAAGTGCAAACTGGAGGCTGCTGGTGCATTCGAGTTTGGATCTTTTTTTATTATTATTATTATTTACTTGTTGATGACCGGCTTAGAAAGAGTGACCTGTTTTTGATCTGATTTTTATCTAAATATTTGGTCACATGTGGCACAGATCAGATATGCAAAGGTGCAAAAATGCTCTGAAACACACCATAACGCTTTTCCGGAAACACGGGACCGTAACGGTGTGTCCAACTGACATTTTTTAAATCCAGGGAATGGTTTCACCGCACAAAACTGTCTGTGTAGCTGGTTTACGCTAAGAGTCCATGAAATGATGCATAATTTCTTTTCCTGGACACACCCAAAGTCCATAAAGCCAAAGGAAAGGTGTGGAAATTTGGAGTCACTACAATTTATCTGAGTCAAGTACATCAGCTGTAATGAAGTTCATTCAAAAAGTGAAGTCTCTGCACTGACCAGTATAGCCTGGACTATTATCACGTGTATCATTTAATGTTCGTCTCCTTTAGAATAAAGTGTGCCAGGTCATGTGATGAGTGAATATACACTCAGCTTGTCGTGTGCAGCTGTTGGTGTCTGTTCTAACCTGTCTTAATGCTTCATGCTTTAATCTCTAACCTCACCAGGGCAAATCTGGACGGGATGGATACCCGGTAAATTTGATTTGTTATTTATCCTGTCACTCTTCAGTTCAGCCAATCGCGTCTCTATTTTCTCTTAATTTATTTCAAAATTTTCAGCTTTATAAGGACTTTTCAGCTTTTCTTTCTGTACTCTTTGAAGAAATAACACTAACTCTAATCATTGCCTGTCTCCTTGCCCCTTTGTGCAACCTTCACCATTTGCTCTTCATTGGTATATTCTGCCCCATAACTGAGAAGTGACTCAAATAAAAAGACAGTTGTATTTAAACACAAGCAGACATAGGCTGCCCAGTGTGTTAAGAAGGGATTAAAATCTTTTATTTCCCATAGGTGATTTGAAACATGATGACTTACTGACTCAAGGCAGAAGACGGTGCACAAAACATGTTTAATGCACATGTGACAATGAGTAAACATGGAGAACAACAAACATAAAGATATCATCAGCAAACATAAACCGCTAGAGTGTGAAAATGTGAAACATTCCACAAGGCACAATTCATTGCCCCCAGCCTCTAGATGGGGTTTACTTATGTTTGAATAATATAAATACGTACATCCAGAGCTACTGAATGCGAAGCAGATCACTGATTTCCATCAGCGAAGGAGTTGTGTTATCCAGAGAAATAGTGGCCTCTTGTGGCTGATCAGACAACTTTCCTCACTCCTGCTGAGATTAAAGAACAGCTTGTGGCTCTGTTGCTGATTTGAGGTTCAGTCCTCATCAAATACTCATCATCTAATACAGAGACACACCCTTGTGCGAGAGCTCGGCTTGTATTAGCAGATGTTTTCATCAGATGAGCTGGATGGTGTGCAGATCAAATGAAGCATTAACGTGTGCAGGGTCTTTTTGTGAATGTGTTACACGTTCTGTGTGGTTACCCTGGAGATCCACAACAGTTGCCCCAGTGTTGTGTTCCTCGGCATCTTGTCAGTCGAGCCGTTATGTACGGTGTCTCACTGGGATTTTTTTTGTTGTTTGGGAGGGAAGTTCATTACCCATGGGGCTTGCTCCCAGTCAGATTCCCAGTCTGACTGGCACTGCACGGCCCGCCTGACGGGAAATGCCTGCTGCTAATTACACACAGGTGGACTGTGCACACAGAGAAGTGTGTGCACATTTGTGTTTGTTTGCCTGTGACTCTATTCATCTTTGTCACTGTCTCCATTAGGAATCCCAAAGTTGTGGCAGTTGTAGTGTTTTTAACTCTAAAACATCTGCTTGGTTAAATGATGAAACGTATTACTTTAAAGCTGCATAATCTTGGTAATCCTCGCCAGTCTCGTTAGCATAATGAAGTCACGCCTTAAAACTTTGTAATATAATATAGATTAAACAATTTTACAACTGGAGGAGCTCTGTTTGCTGAGTGTAAGAGGCAGTTTCCTGTTATGATGCGTGTGTGTAGGTATGATGACAAAGAAAGCTGCGTGTATGAAGTTACAATGAAACAAAAGCAGATTAATCATACTGGCAGTTAACATGGACAGCACATTATTTCACAGAGCAGCAACAGAGACGATCAAGTTTCAAACACTAAAGCTCAAAACGGCCGTTCTTCCTGTAGAGTAGAAGTGTTTGTGTATCTTCGTGCATACGTGCAAACGTGTGTGAACTCCATCCAGGCACCCATAGTTTATGAAGCTCTGTGTAACAAAGGCCACAACTGTGGAAGCAGTCAGAGTGTATATATATGTGTGTGTGTGTGTGTGTGTGTGTGTGAGAGATATGTTTTCACACCATTCTCTCACATGGGCTGCTCATATGGAAAGGGCATGTGTACATCAACATAAATAAGTCAGGTCAGTTTCCGGAGAGCACTGCGGTGCTAGCTTGAGTTGTGCCAGTGACTTGTGCCAGCAGATTTTCCTTCTTTATTTTTCCATTGTTAAAACAAACAGCTAGATCGCTTTCCAGCACTTTTTTTCTTGCCTTCTTTCACCCTTAATATACCCTATTCAAGCCTTTAGCTGGCAGGAGTGTCTCCTTCTGTGTAAGTATGTATGAACACATCACTTTAAATTAATTACACAAATATAATCAATGCATCAATGATCATGTGCTGTAGGTGTAGACAAGATTTATTCATCCCCAGGTGTAACTCACTAACTACCTCACCACTCAAAGTGCTTTACACTACAAGTCAGCATTCACCCACTCACACGAGACAAAGACTTAGGATTCTAATGCATTCACGCTCTGATGACGCAGCATCAGGAGCAATTTGGGGTTCGGTGCCCAAGAACACTTTGGCATGCAGCCCGGAAGAGCCGGGGATCAAACCACTGACGACCAATTCTACCTCAGAGGTGATGCATTAATAGTATAATAAACATAATTCTTCATAATGAGTACTTTTAAATGACTGAATTTTAATTGTGATACAGTATTTTTACACTGTGGTATTGGTACTCTTACCTAAATTTGAATAATTCTTCCACCACTGAACAATTATTATATAAGCTATGTGTGTGCCAGTGTGTGAGTGTGCATGTGCCGCAGTTCATTCAGATGGCATACACATGTCTACCAGTCATTAGGTTCATCAGACTAATGAATGCAGCAGCCCACTTGCATTGGAGCATCACTAATATGATAAACAGTGTTGATTGTGTGTATCTCAAGCATGACACTATGAGTGTGTGTGTGTGTGTGTGTGTGTGTGTGTGCATGCTGATGTGTGTTTCTCTCCTCATGTAACCCCCCCCCCCGTCACTTCTTCCTCTCATAAATCATGGGCAAGGGGTTTGTGTTTCAGAATAGAGGGTTCCCGTTTCAAACAGTCAAAATCAAGCAAACTGACAGAACAGTGCAGAGGGGTAAACACATGCTCCACACCACACACACGAACGCACACACATGCACACACACACACACACCAGTTAATTATGCATATGCACAGTCACCAGCGTGCCCCAGCCATTAGCATGTTTATACGAAAGTGCCAGTCTGTGACAGCCAGCGGACCACGCTCAGCAGAAACAGGCCATGGCCTCCATTGTTCAGGCTTCCAGGCCTCTGAGCACAGATTAAAGCCAGACAGTCGCCCGAAAAACATGTCGGTAATTTTCTGTCCCAAACACACAGCACTCTGGTATGCTTTATTGTGCTCTTTGGTTCTTCATGCAGACACTATTCTTCTTTTTTTGAAAGAAGCAAAAGTCATGTATCACAAATTATGTTCATGTAGCTCTGACATAGAGTGGAGTTTTGTCCCTGTGGCAACATGAAAGTAACTGGAGACGTGGAGGAGCTGAAAAATATTCAAAGAAGGTTGGGTCAGTTCACCGCGAGAGAGGAAAAGATAATGACATCAAAGGATGCAAGAGAAGCAAGGAAAGTAGAACCAGGAGAGAGGAAAGAGCTTGCTCACGCTCCCTCTGTTAGATCATTGCGCTTATTGAGGCTAACGTGTGCGACACGTTACTGTACCATGTGTGTTTCTTGCTGAGACGCCTGCTCTGATGTGCAGACACCAAATTTTCATGCCGCATCCTCAACAATTACACCCTACTGGATAATTACCAGACTGCACCATGGGGAGTACAATAAAGACAGCAAAGACACCTCTCGCCCTGTTTCATTGGGATTAAGACACACACACACACCCACAGAGACATATGCCCTCCTGCAGGCCAAGTTATTTTCCAGAAATGTGTTTAAAAGACATCTAGTTGGTGGGAATGCTGAGTCAAAACATTTTTTTTATCTGCCAGGGGACGACAACAAAATGGTGACGTTAATGAGAAATACACACAAAGAACCACACACACGTAAAAAAAGGCTTTATTTCATTTTCCCCCACATTCAGTTGAGGTTTTGGCGACAATTTCAGGCCTATTTTCTCACTTTTTCTCAACATTTATCTCCCTTTTCTTTTCTTCTGTGCTCTTCAATCTGTCCTCATTCCTTTTTATTCTGTGGCCATTTGTGGTATGCAGTGAAGAGACTTTAGTAGTGGCTTTCTTGCTAAGGCCTTTTCTATTTTTATTTGAATTCTTGCTTTCTTGCTCTCCCACCTTGCAGCCCGATGTGTACTGAAGGTTTGTACCCCACTGCAGTTACTGTATAAAAATCCAACTATACAGAATGAGAGCACAGAATATTTAAATGTCCACACATTAACATCCAGTTTTCTTTGACTCCTGTGTTCCCAACTCTTGTTCTTATTCATGTAAACCAAACACTCCCATTTTGTCCTTCCACTGAAAGTCCCCCCAGCCTCTGTTGCTGATTCAAGCTGATTTTAAAGCATCTTATCAGTCATAGAAGATTATCCTTAACTGCTGTGTTGTTGCATGATTCATTCCTCCAAGTAGCTGCAATAGTATTGGCTCTTGTTTTAGTCCATACTGGATACCAGTTACATAAGTAAGGTCATAGATGTTACAGTATCTACACAAACAGCAGCTGCCATATATCAGATACAGGGTTTTATTATGGAAAACCTTTTGTCTCTGTGTTTCACTTACTATGTATTGGTATACAACACACGCACTCACTCACACACACAAAGGAAGAGACGGCTGGCCACTGTGTGGCTTGTTAGCAGCCGTAAATCAGACTTCAGACTTTGCAGCAGCCGATGACCTCACCATGTACAACTCGTCGACTCATCCTGACGAGTCTTGAAGGAGCCAGGCTCTGATAAACACTGCCAGATGCAGAGATATCGCTGCATAAACACACACGCACACACATGTCATCAGATACTGAGATGGACATATGAGAGTCCAGGGACGTAAGAGGCTCATTCAAATTATCACACTTACATGCATGAGATGATAAACACCGCATGTTGCATTTAATAGAGTGGTGAAACTACAACCTCTCCTGTCCTGTGTGGAGCACCCATTGAGGGGAAATACAGAGCATTACATCTTCACTCTTCATATGCTTCTCAACTTTAGACAGTCCTGGTGAAATTATTGCTGTTCGGTGGTCCCAGTCATTTGTTCCACCCCAGTCTCAACCACCCACTGCTGATTTCACAAGGGGCCCTGAATCAAAAAGACATCAGGAGCCTCAAAGGCTTTTGCTGGACTTTTTATAAATCTCTTTTATACAGAATAACCACTTGTGTTTTTGAAGCGAGTTTAAAGCCCCGCTGTCCCATTACAAGACTAATGAGTGGCAGCAAATGATCACATAAACAATTAATGAGAACAGCCCTGAAGTATCATTCCCTCCATCCTGCTCCCACTGTCCATCCATCAAAGCAGGCAGCGATGACACCACGGTAGGTTTTTACAACCGGACCTCAGATTGAATGGCACCCACGAGACTGGTAAAGCTAGGAGATGAAGAGAGAAGCCCAACTTATGTAAGCCATCCAAGACCAGAGAGGGTGATTGTTAATGATGGTTTCCAGTCTGCACAGCCACCAGGACTGTGAAGGATTGAGCAGCCCACCACTCGAGGGATCCTGTAAAAACTGTTAGCTTAACATCAAGTACGGTCGTTAAGGAGGAAGTCAACATTAGCCTTTACCACATACATCACATTTAAGAGTTTTTGGAAAGTTTGATCCAAGAAAGCCGACTGTTCCTTCTTGTTTAAGTAGGGATCTAAAGGTTTGTGCCTTTGAACTGCTTGCTGCTTTGCAGAGGAGGTTCAATGACTTCTTGGCTGTTTTTATTGAGGTAAACAAAGTGGACAACTTCAACTGCTATTTCATAGGAACTTCAAACTGCCTGTTGGATTATCTCATTACCGCAAACACACGGAGACATGGTAGATGTAGGGCTGAGTGTAGATTATTCCAGCTGGACCAAATCCACCCACACTCTATCATGTTGGACACCACACTCTAAATCTTACAATAATTATAAACCTACACACCTGGAAACATCTCGATATCTGAGTCATATGTGTGCACGCAAACACACACGCACAGTTAAATGGGGCAGGATATACATTTAATTCTTTTGTCCTTTTCCTTTTTTTCTTATCTTAAATTTTTCAATAATTGCAGCTATTTCTCTCTGGTTTACAAGCTTGTGCTGTTCTCACTTACCTCCCCAAATCAACTCAACTGTTTTTTCAAAGATAAAATCATTTTTATTGTTTCCTTGGAAATATATGGAGACAAGGCTCAACTATTAATAAAATACTCAGACATAACAGTCAGTTTATGATATTTTGGTGGGGGAAGATAGCTTCATCTGTGAATTTAAACCAAAGTGTCTTCATGGTGTCTCGATCCTCACCAAACAACAATGGAATAGTTGTACATTTGTGGAGACACACTCCCTTGCTCAGAGTTAGAGTCAGATTCATACCATTTTAATGACTGTATGTCAATTGTGAAGTTAGAGAATGGTAGTTGAGCTCAGCTTAAAGCCTGAAAACATGAAAACAGAAAGTCTGTCAACTGTCTATCAGCCACTCTAAAGCTAAATAATCCATTACATCTTGATTGTTTAATCTGTTCAAAAATGATTTTCTGGGGTCATGTGTCAGACTACAGTGCCCAGCTAAGATAACGGTTTTCCTGGCTAAAACCTAATAAGCATATTTCCCAAAATCACAAAGTATTCAGTGGTTCTGTGTCAACATGGCTCTCATAACTTCGCACTTGTGTCTTTTCATAATTTTTCTTTATCTCTCTTTGACAGGGTCCACTTGGCTTAGATGGGAAACCTGTGAGTATCCCCATAGTCGAATACATAAAGCATACTTTAAGCGACTGACAATAGTTTAATTTTAATCTCTTTTCTTCTCTCAGGGTTTACCAGGTCTCAAAGGAAGCCAGGTACACCATCACACACTTGTTGTCTTGTTTTGGTTTTCTGGTAACACACATCACTTACATTGAATTCATACTCAAAGATTTCTAACTATGAATCCAGGTGGGTATTTGGCCTGTAAGACAGGTGATGCTTTGCCAAACTTCATCAATCATTT
Organism: Datnioides undecimradiatus; assembly: GCA_008933995.1. Taxonomy (NCBI): domain Eukaryota; kingdom Metazoa; phylum Chordata; class Actinopteri; order Lobotiformes; family Datnioididae; genus Datnioides; species Datnioides undecimradiatus. The sequence goes on from WARS01000014.1 coordinate 1,241,224, forward strand.
TTACTGTTCCTCAGGGAATGTCGCAAGCAAGTAGAAAGCCCACGGTAGCCATCTTGTTTCTTGTTCCACCTCTTAAGTCATCCCAGAGCTCACAGCCACTGGGGAGTCATGGCTCAGCTGAAACGAGCGCTGAAATCCCCTTTGCACTTCACCCCTGAGTCTCATCCATCACCCTTCCCCTGAAACCCCTCTGCACTTCCAGACACACCCAGGTGTAGCGTGGAAACAGGCGAAGCAGAGCAAATGGGTTACACACCAGTGGGAAAAGTGGGAGAGAGAATAGAGTTTATAACCTCTACACAGGCTCTTTAAAAAGTCATTATAGTGCCCTGTAGCCCCCCACCCCTTTCTCTTTTGCCCACAAGAGGAACGAGTCATCTGCTGAAATGTAAACCCCTCACAGCATAATGAGAGCTGTTTGAATAGCTCCTCTCCAAACACCATTAAGCTGTTGTGTCCTACAAAAGGAGATCTCAGGCTGGTTCTGTCTTTTAAGACAACTCTCCCCATCACAGAGGCTGTGCTGTAAAACCCCAGCAGGTGTGACACAGATCTCAGAGTCACTTTAGTACTCTTGAGATGTGGTGGAGTTGTGAAAACAGGAGAATAAAGGACAAAAGCAGTAGATTGTTTTATTGATAGATGACAAACAAGGAAGACAAACGACACATACATAAAATCTAAGATGAGAACAAAGTTATACATGCTTTGTGAACCATCAAACCAACCATGAACAAAAAACGTTTTTGACAGAACATGCAGCTCTACACCTTCAATCAGAACAAAAACTGTTAATATAGCTTAAGTAATACAATTTGTTGTTTTTATTTGAAGAGTAACAATGTAAATAGCTAAATATTACAGCAAAATATATGTTTTTACATTTTGACTAGAGTTTAATATAAAGTGAGTTTGGTTAAAACAGTGTTTGGCTAAAGAGCATGACGTCGCTCTGACAGTTCAACTAGGGATATAAAGAGAAAGAGTGAGGATAAAGTGAACCTAAAAGCTTTCAAAAACGCACCAATGATAATAAAACCCTATACCAGAGTAGCAGAGGGTGTGTTGAATTAAACCTTCCTCCTCCAGTGCAGGAGATAAGCTGCTGCCTGTCATCATGTGGCCAGTCACATTAACAAACTGCTTATCCTCTGCGCCAGACCCCGTATTGAGCTCCGTACTCCTGAACACAATTAGAGCTCCAGTGCAAAGAAAATATCTGCCAGACAGAGAAGACGTGAGGAAAGGGGGAACAAATTAGAGAAAAAGGCTTCAAGGCAGATCGCATGGCAGATTTTAGAGACTGGAGGAGCAGGATAAAAGCAGAAGGAGTGTGTGAAATACAGTTTGGGATGAGTGAAAAGAATAGAGACATGACAAAGTTTAGGATGAAGAGTGACTGCGCCACAAGAGGTAAGATCTCGCCACTGTGGTCACTTATGGAGAGACAGAGGCTGAGATCAGAGACAGCTGGTGGCAGGTCTCCATGTAGTCCTCTCGCCTGTCTCTCTGTCACAGTCACAGAGGGTCTGCTAGTCAGCCTGTGGTTTGTGGTGGGGTCCCTGTGCCACAAAGACAGACAGACAGACAGAGAGATGGACAAGGGCACTACATAGCCCAGGACTGGCAGGGATTAGCTCATCTGTGTGCCTGGTCTTCATAAGACAGCGTCAAACTGTCCAACGACAGTGTGTCAGTGTCTCACATAGTATACATGAATGCATATGCCTGTGTTTTTACTTAGTCTTTCTAGCATTCCACGTCCAAATCATCTCCCTCTGAGAGGAAGACTGATGGAGGAACAAAGGACCATGTTCTCCTTTCAGTTTTATCTCCCTGCAAAACAGCTTTTATCTGCCAAAGAGAAACCTTAAAAGGGATTCTCACTGCAAGCTGAGGTCACTTACAGGTCTTCTTATTGTGAAACAGACAGAGGTGGCTTCTGATTGAGCAGTCTCGATGGCACAACTGCGTGAAGCGGTATTGCTGCCTGGCCTTGCGATTTGATTGAATGTTCCCTCATAGAGGCCAGTTGAAGATGTAATGTGCTGTGATATATGTAGCTCATATGATAACTGATTTATCTTGACCAACTGTCTCTGATTATCTGCTCTCTCCTGCAGGGCCCGCCCGGACCCAAGGGAGAAAAGGTAGGCTATGCTTCAAAATGGATTTCAACAACTCTGCAAGACAAGTCAATGTTTGGATGTATTTCTCACTCATTTACAGGCTTCAGAGAGAGACACTGATACGAGCACACACACTTACACACAAGTTCACAGGTGTTCTGTCCATCGCCCTCCCACGTTCACGTTTTCACTGTGTGCCCATCAAACGAGCCATAGATTACATGTAGTTATGTAGGAGCTCATATGTCTCGGCTCATTCTCACGTCAAGGCTCTAAACAGGTTTACAGGCCTTCCGCAGGACTCGATGATAGCCAGATGTTTTCCTGCTCTGTGAACCTCCGCTCAGCCTGAGATGTTAGCGACCGTATTGTAAGAGGTTCAGGAGCTGGCAGAGCAGGCTTACGCATGTGGTCACTTGTGTGTATGTACTGGTGGGTAACTTTATGTGTGTACGCTTTTATGCACTCAAGCGAAAATTGTCCAGATAAGCGCAACCGCAAGAACGACGCGGCTGCTGTAAACAGCATCTGTCAGAGCAGGCTTCAGTCTGACGAGCAGGGATTGCAAATGACGGATGGTGCTGAGGTTTGGAAAATTGGCTCCCGTCATGTAATCATGCTAGCTCTGTGATGAGACCATGAACTCAAAATCCTCATCAATGAAGCAAAAGTCCACAGCACGTGGGCTCCCGCTCCAGCTGAGCCTATCGTGTCCCATCAGATGATTCCAATTGTGGCCTATCAGATGCTTTATGCAGTAAACGTCGACATCCTGAGCTGGTTCGGGAACACATGACCTTTTGAGCTGCTTCCTTCCCATACACACACATTAGTTTTTCAAGCCTGTCTGTCAGAGCTGCTCTACAGTAGCAGTCTTCATTCGCATGCCTCGTCCTGTGTACACAGTGGGAATAATTGCTGACAACTGTTATTTTCCTGTTATTCTCGCAGGGTGACCAAGGAGACATTGGGCCAAGGGTAAGTCATGTTTTCTGTTTTTGTCTGAGAAGGTGAAACGAGATGTGTTGACTGCATTTTAGAAGCTATTTTGTCACTGCAACCGACCTGTTTGATTGTCCAGCAGATCTTTGCTTTTCATTTAGAAGCTTCCATTTCAATCTATTGTGCGGTTTTTCACCCTCTTTCTCTTGTTTTTTTCTTTTTCTGTCTTTGCCAGTCTTCTTTTAATTTGCACTTTCTACTTCAGTCACTTTAAGAAGTGAAAATTTGAAAATCAGTTGTTCATCCAGAGGAATTTAATGAACAAAATCAGGTTCCCGAATGAGAAAAATACTTCTAAAGAAAAGTCTCCCATATCCCAGAGACACTCTTTTGCTAATATTTATGAGAAAAGATTGATATGACTCCGATGTCTAACCATGAAGCTACAGCCCACATCCATGAATTAATCTGCACATGTACATGCACACACAAAAAAAAATGATGCTCTATTTCATTTCGATGTGCAACTGAAACTGAAAAGTATCTCAGGCCTACAGGAGGAAACCTACACCAGCACAGGGAACACATACCACAGACTCAAACTCAGACCAGCTAGACCATCACAAATTGGAAATCAGGAAGACAGGAATTGTCTGTTTTAGGTGCTTTTATAACATCTGAAAAACTACTCATCATTTCCTTGTTATCGCACAGGGCGAACGGTGTACATGTGCAAACAAATGTGAAAACACTTCTGGTCACAAGTTTTGCCAAGTTCTGGTCTGTCTGCATAACTTTCAGCACTCAAGTCACGTCTTTTAATGATTCAAAAGAAAAGTGTGTTTACCCTGCGCGGCTTCCCCAGCAACTGCACCAACAACAGAGTCCGGCTCCTGTGATGAGGTTTGAGTTGCCCACATCGCCAAAGCCAGAGATGAATGATGATATTAAAGAACGATGGAAATACTTAAACCTCACCATCAAAACCCACTGGTTGGGGCAGAGCGCCAAAGCTGCCGCTGAGTCTCAACCAAACTGTGTTTTTTTAATATTACGGAGTAACTTCGCTCTGCATCTGGTCCATGTTGTCAGTGTTGTCTTTTCATGTGATATCATTCCACCCACCATGGGATCTATATAATTATCTCCCATTTTATTCACTGTGGTTTTAAAATAACCCCCCTGTGCTTTACATGGTAAACAGTTTGGATTCTTTGAAGAAGTCGTGTACTCCATGAATCCTGAATGTTTTTCTGGTTTTATTATGTTGAAAATATATTATCATGTCGAGGTCCCACTTCTTCACATACAAAGTGGCAAGCTCCTGAGGTAATCTCTGATCGTTTTGTTTGGAACTTTTCTTTGCTTCCCCAAAGATGGTAATTGTAGGAACATTGTACAGATGTGAAATGACTGGTCGCTTAATTGATAAGTCACAAAATCTAATAATTTTATCAAAATAATTTTGATAAAATATGATTTTTATGCCATTTTAAGCAAACATGACAGAAATTCTGTGGTTGTGGATAAAACAAGCATTTTAGAGACCATTTTAATAATTCGTTCAAAACAGAAACAAAACTGTTTGCCACATTGGCAGTTCTGGTGTTATTTGCACCATAACTCTACTTAAACTTTTATAATACTCACAAAATTCTGTTTCTCTCGACATCCTTTTTTTTAGCCACTTGCTGCTTGACTTGATCATCACCACCATTCTTTATCAATTATCCAACAAAATGAAAGCTTTGAAATAATAATTAGAAATATATGTGTAGTTACAAATCTTCTGAGAGTTGGAGCCTGACAGTATTGACGTGGCAGTGTAAGAGTACTGGAGTGAGACTAAAAGGCTATTGTTTTATAGCAGAGCACAAATGGAGTGTAAATTTGACAAGGCTGCCTAGCGGAACAATATTTATGATGCGGCTCTGAAACATTACAGGAATTCCTGATTCCTATCAAGGCGTACGCCATTTGATTTCCCAATGTATCCCTTCAGGTTTTGAAGAAATAGTTTGTGCAAGAATTAAATCTTTTTGGCATTCAGCATTACAAATGTCTTCCAAATGGTAAATATTACACTTGGACAAGGCTTCTGGAGCTTGGATGTCCTTGGAGAAGTCTGCAGCCGAAAAAGCCTCAGCGTATCACTTAGAGACACAAGCTTGATTCAAAACAAACCCTGCAGCTCCTAAAACTACTGTAGTTGTGAATGAGGTTTGGCACCGGTGTGCATTTTCATAGACAGAGCCAGATAGGTTAACAAGTGAAAAATGTTGATCTCTGAATGTTTAAAACATGACTTTTTTAACAGCCATGAATCAAAACTCTCAAAGTCCACTGAGCAGATAAAATGTGGTGCAGTCGGAGCACATAATGGGTACATAAAGTCCATCATCACCTCGCCCTGATCTCAACATTGTACACTGGTTCACCTCTGATCTCTACTAGAGGATGACAAAGTACACGTGGAAACAGGAAGTAGCCATGAATCTCTGTCAACCCTCCTGACTTCTTTCCGATCCATCAATTTCAGTGCCTTTGTCAGGCTGAATCTGGCCCAAGAGCAGACTACAAATACAGGATAACAGGGGTATTAAAACACAATCAGATGTTTTAAATTCACCAAAAATGGATGTCACAAAAAGTCGTGTACAGTGTTGCATCTTTCTCCAAATCAACTTTCAGTAATAGGCATAAAGCTGGTGACCATTTTTTCCCAGCTTCCATACTGTCAAATCCATACAGAGGATGTTGGCACTGTGGCTATGTTGAAAGACAAGCCATGATGGGAGTTTCATCCCCAGCCAAAGCCTCCTGTTGCCTCCCCCGGAGCAGCTACAAAAAGGCCACGGTTAAATGGGGCTCCGTGGGTGAATGGCTGTTTGTCTTAGTATCAGCCTAAGGTCTGATGAGAACGTGGTAAAGGGGAAACCCACTGTGAAACGGCCTATTCTCTTATGAGATGTTTAAGGAGCATATGTGTATGTGGTCTCCATGGTGGGGACGGTGTGAATGAGTGAATGTGACAGTGGGGAGAGGGGAGTGTATAGGCAAAGAAAGGAGGAGGAGGGGTCTGCGGTGTCGGAAAAACCTCAGCTATCCAGCACACACCACAGCCTGTTAACGGAAACCTCATGAGTGGGCTAGCATCTCCCCTTCTTTCTCTACCTACTATGCTCTTGCTGTTCTTCCTCTCTCCTCTCTTAGATCTTCACTCCCTCCCTCCCTCCCTCCCATGTGTTGTTGGAGGGAGCTCAACCAGAGAAGCAGCACAGTGCTCCGAGCTCTCTGGCGGCAGACAAACTCTGCTCCTTTCAGCTTGACGGACAATCATCACAGTTACTGTCTGTCGGCTGGAAAGAGCCAAGCCACCTCTGTTTGGTTTGGTCGCAAAGGGAAGGATGGGAAGACATTAAATGGAACACACACACACACGCACACACACAAAATTAAATACATGTTTGAGTGAGAGAGTCAGGATTTAGTTTCTGAAAGAGCAAAGGAGACAGTTTCTGGGACTTTTGTGATTTAGTTCTCAGTTTTAATGAATCATATGTCTCACTACTTGCAGATGTTGTATTTTTGTTCTTCACTTATCTTTAGCCCCTTTTCAGACACATTTGTATGCTCCAGTAAGTTGTTCACCTTTTCCATTTGTCACTTCCTCTCCTCAGGGTCCTCCTAACTACAGCACATATGCAGGTCTTCACAGTAATCAGATTCTCACCGTCAAGGTTTGTCCCTCCTGCGAACTGTTCCTCAGTCCTCCCAGCAGTCACCACTCTCTGCTGGCCTGCTGACCTGTCACTTTCCTTGCAGGCAGAGAAGCAAAACACTTATCCTTGAGCTCTTCTTCTCTTTTGGCTCTCAGCTTCAGAGGGTGCTGAACTCTCATCTCTGTTATTTTCCCACAGCATTTATTTCCTTTTTGTCAGACCCTCGCCTGGACTCTCCTTAGTCAACTATAGATTTCTGATTTTTTTTCTCTCTTTCTCTTCTCCTTCCCTTGTGTCTTTACGCTTTTCCTTGGTTTGCTGTCTTTCTGCGTTTTGCCCCCTTTTGCATCTCAGATGGTCTTCCCCAGATATGACCATGGCTTTCTCTCTGGAGAGCAGTCCAACAGCTTTCAGAGACGCTTTCTGAAGGTAGACCACAACTAAGGCATGTGTGCACTTTTAACACTTTAACCAACCTTTCTTACCCATGTTCCTGCATTTAACTTCTTTTTCACTTTGTTGTCTTTGTTGGTTGTGTTCTCATTTCATTTTCAATATGTTTTTTATTGTTTTCCTCAGTGTGCTGGCTTGTTTAGTTGAATTAACATGCCTTAGTAGGTGAAATTGATACTATGAAAGATCCAACGCATTAAAAAAAATTAGGACAACATCTTGAGGCACACACATTTCAAAGAGGCTAAAGAAATGTGTGTTTCTCATTAAAAAGACAATAGAAGTGCTTTGTTGGTAACAGTTTATATCAAGCCCAAGCTTAATAGAGACATAATAATTATCAGTGCATGGATATAAGGTTTAAGTCTTTTATTTGGGGGGTCTTGGTAATATCATTTCCATGAACACCATATTGCTTGCCTCAACAAAGCAAACCATTATGCACCACATGTTTGTAGAGATGAGAGGGTACAGAGGAAGTGTCACCATGGGACTATAAAGACAGCACTGCACTTACTTCCCTTTCAGTGGTGAGCAAGACTTTTAGGGCATTAATGGATTCTGTTTGGCATAAACATGAGAGTGTAAGTCATCAGAAAGAGATATGTTCCCAGTTAGATGTAAATCCAGTGATGAAAAGATCTTTAATAGGAGATGAGAGCTCTGTTTGGGGGTTTTGTTAAGCATAAACAGAAAGGAAACACCTCATTTAACAGATGATGTTGTCCTCAGTTATTGTGTGTGACTGTGGATTTGTCAGCATGGGTGTATTTCACTTTGTGACTAAACATCACTACATGAGGACTGCTGATGCTGGCCAAATGCACCCTCCACTCACTGTGTTGTCACTTTCCAGTCTATTATATGAGCTGGGACAAGTAGCAAATTAGGCCAACAAGCACTAACTCATGGTGAAAAAGTTAAAATGTTTTTTGGAATTTTTCAGAAAATCCTATGTGTGGCTATAAAAAGTATTTTTGTTTGGACAGTTTTTTAAATGACTACTTATATGTGTTTGGAGTTACTCTTTGTGATGAAGCACAGAGGATTCAGTTTTATTCTTTTAGCTTTTTGTTTTGGTTTTCTGGCCTTAATAATTTACAAGCATTGCCTGTTTTAGGTGTTTTCATGAAAAGAAATAAATATAAATGTATCTAAATCAACTATATATCATGCATGAAATGGCAGATAGACAAGGTTAGCAAGTAGCAGATGAAGCAGCAAACCATTAAAGATCCAATATTTAATTCAGAGTCAGCTGAGACTAAATACAGGGCCAAAAAAAGAATGAACATTGAACTTGGGTGGACATAAATATGAATCCATTTAAAATGCTAATGGTGTGGTGGAGGTGTAAATAGGGAACAGTTAGCTAAACCAGTTCACAATATCAAATGAATAGGTGATAATGTTTTAGTGTTGTGCTTACAGTTTGCTTCTGCTGCCCCCAAGTGGCAGAAAATTAATTGTTTTGAGTATTTCCATATTTTTTACTTTAATATATTTTTGGTGGGTTTTTTTCATCAGGGTGACCAAGGTCAAGCTGGACCTGCAGGTCCCCCCGGTCCCCCAGGTCCCCCTGGTCCCCGAGGCCCCCCTGGGAACACAGGAAAGGATGGGCCACGTGGCCCTGCTGGAGAGCCGGTAAGAGCTTGTCCTCGCACATTCAGTTGCCAAATGTGCACCCAGTAGACAAAACAATGCACCCATGCACACCCCAGTTAGTGGCTGTTATTCTCCTCCTCCTCCATCATTCTCCTCCTTTTCCTCACCCTCTAACTAAGGTTACACCACAAAGAATGCAGTCACTTAAAACACCTCAGTCATCTGCCGTTAACCTAATTGTGTCGACCTGGTAGAGTTCAACCACAGGGTGTGACAGATTGCAAATTGTGTTTGTGTGTGCGTGTGTGTGAATGTGCATTTATACACATGTATTAAAGGGGGAAAGGGTCCATGCAGTAAATTGCAGTCAACCCATATTCTCATTCTTCCGGGTTTGCCAGTGAGCTGTGGCTTACCTAAAAGCTCCCAGAATAGCAACTCTACTCCTGGCCTCATCTGTTTTGTGTAAGATGTCGGCCACAAAGCTCTCCAACACGCCCCCACTCTCCCACCCTCCTACCACGACTGTGTCACTCTGCACCCCTGAAACAGATATGGCACTGCGGCGGGTTCATGGGCAGTTTGCCGACCTCACCAAACAATAGTTGTGCTCTTTGCCTGAAGCAGTTTATGTTTCTCAAAATTAACTTTCTGCTTTCCAGAGTTTAGTTCATATCAGTGCTGTGGTTATAGGATGGGAGAGAGAGAAAACAGCTATGAAGGTAATTTTTGTTTATCTAAGTGGAGGAATGAATGCTCTGTTACCCTCAACTGGCACAAGACAGCAAAGGGATTCAAGTGAAAAATGTTGGTTTCAGTGTGGGTGAGTTGAGGGCTTACACAGAACCGACAAAGGAGAAACCGAGCACAGCTCAGAAAATGACTAAAAACAGACTTGTTGAAGAAAAGGGGCCCGTCCTGTAACATCGTCAATTTCAAATGTATTCTCCACGTTGATTAAAAGGCACTGCAAAACCCAAAACAGCCAAACAAGGCAAAGTGGCGTGGAGCCTCTCCATGTTGTGGGCAGATGTCAGAGTGGGCTGAACAGGAGAAAGTGAGCAAGTCTGCCAGCCTGTGTGTCCCTTGTTGTTTGTATACATAAAACTCCTGTGGTGAATGTAATACTTGAATATTTGCTCCATGTCCACATATGCATGTTTGTGAGGAAATGATTTCAAGTAAATTTAGCATTGTGTAAAACTGAAATTGCATCTGACATCTGAACTGGTCTTCATCCATCCTTTTCTGCAGTCAGGATAAAAGAAGTGCTAGAAATTATTTGCAACGGTGATTTGTTCCCTGCTGCTGTGAAGGGAAGATCAAAAGATGTGGAGGAGCTAAAAGGGGTGAGAAAAGGGGTTAAAAGGCTGCTGGAGCAACTGAGGATGGAAATAAAAGAGTACCACGTAGCAGTGGAGGAGATGGAGGTGACAGTTTGTGTGTGCCAGCAAAGAGCAAGAGGAAGACAGCCAGCTGGGGAAGATCTCAGCAGCTTCTGGCCATTGTTGTAAAATATGAGGAGAGCATGGAAGGCTCAATTTATATCATGCATTTATTACAGTGCACTGAGTGATCAAGTAAACACATATACTTGATAGTAGAGTGTGTGTGTGTGTGTGTGTGTGTGTGTGTGTGTGTGTGTGTGTGTGTGTGTATCTGTCTGTCTGTCTGTCTGTCAGAGAGAGAGAGAGAGAGATGGCAGGCTCTTGCACAAGATCCCACTAAGCTGTCTCTGCCATGGATGACTTCATAACAGATGTTTAGCTGCTCTAAGCACACATCCACCTGGCCCTCACAAACAGCCGCCATAGGTCTGTTTTCCTTAAATAAGCCAAATCACTGATGGTGGATGCCAGAAAGAGGACATGGATATAGCTGAATTCTGTCCGGGGCTTAATAGTCATCTCCTGCCATCTGCCAAAAAAAGGATTTTTGGATACAGATTTTGTTATCCCCTCATTTCTGATGATTTCAATGATGGAAAGCATTCAGTGAGCCCTTGTGTCCCGTATCTGCAGCTGTTTAGTCCTTTGTTATAAGTCTTTAAAATAAGTGCTTGTTAAATGCCTCTGAATGGTCATGCCTTGTTGAACACTGACCTCTAGTGGCCAAAGGGGTTTAACTCTTTAATGAAAGTATACGTGAAGTTGAGACAAGTTTCTTCTTTGTCCTCCTCAGGGTTTTCCTGGTCGAGATGGTGTTGAGGTGAGTGTCTTTCAAAAAACAGTTTACACCTCAAGCAACCTGACTGTAATTCTGTTGTAGTGTTGTTATATTTCTCTTGTGATGATTTGTCTTTCTCTGGAATAGTACAATAACCAGATCTATTCCTGCCTTAGGGGCCACAAGGATTGCCTGGGAAACCGGTAAGATCGTTAATGAATTACTGACCTCGACATAAAAAACGTAAAACTTCAAATTCTGCCTTGTGCCACAGAAGTGACATGTGACCAAAGGTTTGCATGTTTGACCATTTATTGACTGTTATAAACTTACAGGGAGAAGACGGTGAGCCTGGCTATCCAGGACCACAGGGTCCTCCAGGAGCAAAGGTCAGAAATGAGCTTTGCTCATGAGTTGTCATATCTGAGCACAGTGATTATTTTACTTTGTGTGCCTTTTCTTGCAGTGGCTTTGAATGTTAATTGTGTATTGAAACAGGGCGAGCCAGGTATGGGAGAAAAAGGAGAGAGAGGCATGGATGGATTACCAGGATTAAAGGTATAAATAATATTAACAAAACACACATCAAAGCAATTTTCTTAGCAATAACATTATTTCTAAACTATAAAATGATGATTAATATCTGTTTTTGACAGAGTCTTGCCATAATATGTTATATCTGTGACTCACACAGGGAGACAAGGGAGAAATAGGTGAACAAGGACCACAAGGACCCATGGTATGTGTATTACCCAATTGTTGTTAACCCTTTAAAAATGATTTTGTAGCATTTACCACTTGTATTATGTTTTCTCTCAGTTGTTAATGTATCTGTTGTTATTTTTCATCTGCCTCTGCTTCAGGGCTATCCTGGTGAAAAGGGCACTGCAGGCTCGTCAGACATCATTGACTTCAACGGGAAGCTTCTAGATGCTTTCCAGGTAAGTGATAGTAATTTGTCAATAGGGCAAAACTTATGATTGCATTACAGATTTGGCCAGGCTTTAATCCTGAAACTCATGTCAGGTATCAGGTAAGACTTAATAAGTCTAGTAAACTGAACACATTGCCCTTTCTTCCTGACAGGCCATCAACACCATCAGTGTTTCGGTAATCCGCTGCTGTTTCTGCATGGTTTTAGTGGTGTGATCAATAACTAACACCCATGAAGATGCATACACTCACACAGATTAGCATAAGCACACACCCTGTATGTATCCACACCGCATCCCACCTGCTTCAGCCAGAGGATCTGTGTGTGTTTGTACATGCCCTCTACCCACAACTACAGACTTCAGATGTATTGGATGTCACTGTAGAGGCCACATCTAAAGAGTCTTGCTGAGTGTCCCTGGTCTACCAGGCCCTCTTGTGTATTCATTTGGGATAAAACGCACAGCCCCAGCAAATATAGTGCAGCTGTGCTGTTCTATCAGATAACATGTAGCCTAAAGAAGCATGCTTAATCATGCAGAAAAATAAACAGCCTTTGTTGCATTGTTCTGAGTGTGTTTTTAAGCTATGTACCCAGTATGCCTCACAAGATAAGTCATAACTTGCTGCAGACAGCATGGTGTATTTTGTGTTGTTCCACATATCTCAGTGAGTGCACAAAGGGAATTCTCTGGAAAGGATGGGAACCCCTCATAGTCGTCACAGTCTCAGTTTCACATCCCTCTTCTCATACACAAAATTCTTTGACTCTACCATGTACCGTGCTACATGTTAATAATAGATGCCTATCTCTGCAGTTGAGTGTGTATTTGATTAAAAACCACTCTGCACCAGGTCCCCTTGAACCTGATCTGAAATCTCTTGCTCCTGCATGCAACTCTGTAGACAGCAGTGTGAGAGAGTTACAAAGGAGGCGGTGAAAACATGAACCTGAGATCTTATCAGAAGCTTCTTGCCAACGTGGATCAGTTGGCACCAAATCACACACAAAGTCTCAGCTAGTCATATCCACAGACCATGGGAGGGGGCTGCTCTTTGGCCACCCAGCTTGTGTCGTGAGCCATTCACTTATTTGTGTGAAAAACCTGATTGGTTTCGTTTTGTTAAAATTAAGGTGACGATGAATTTGGTTCAAAACAATGTGAAAATTTTGTTTGATTTGTTGTTGTTTATTACTATCATTCATTCATGGCTTTTTGCGTAATTATTTGCCTTCATTATCCAATGATGGAATAATTCAGATCAAAGAAATGTTTGTAAACATCTATTGGTTTCCATGGCTTGAATAGGAGACCAACAACAAAGTTTGAAATTGGAAAAAGGGAGTGAATCAGCATGTACACCTCCGGGAGGCAACATGAGTTGCTTCTTTATGACTTCAAGATGGCTGAGGACTTCAGAGGGAGAAGTAACAAGTGTAACATTGTGAATGTAGAGATTAATGAAAAGTGATTTAAGAGGCTGTCACTCATTAACCAGCATCGAAGACAGCATGGGATGGATATGGTATGCTATTCCTGAGCCATCATTAGTGCTACATGAAGTCACATTTTGTTTCTCCTCCTATTGTGCAAATGTCTCATTCTGCATCAAAACAATCAACAGAATGGAAAATCATGTCTGGCTATTGTGTAGCACAAAACCACATTCAGCACTGTTTTACAGCCTTTGTGAGATAAAAATTGCTTCAAGTTGGTCATGATTAGCAAACAGATTGAGCAAAAGAAGTCATCAGCTTTGTTTGCTGTCAGGCTTGCGTTGTGAAATCCTTCAGTCTGTATTGTTTTGTGTTGGCTCATGTTCAAGCCTTATGGTGGAACGCTGTGAGTTCCCAGTTTTTCTCCAACTGAGATAAACATCTGCATTTGTATACATACAATTTCATGGACTTCATCCATGCGACTGTATCAAAATAACAGACAAAAATAAAGTACTTATAATCAGTCACAATCATTTTTATATTAACAATAGATCACATGACTACTTGTATGGGTTTGTTCATAGTGATCAATTCACAGAGAATTACTTCTCAGCTTTTTGGAGTTTTACAGCTTTCAGGTCCTTGTTTTTGCTTTCAAACCTTTAAGTTTGATGATGGCCGTATGAGCTGCAAAACAGTGAACACGTTCGCTACATCGACTTGGTGGAGATTTGCAAGTCTTGTGTTTAGATGCTTGTCTCCACTGCCCCCAAGTGGCCAGAAATCATCACTGCAAATGCAAGATGGATAAATTGCAATTTAGTGTAACATCAGACACACTCTAGTGTTTATAAGGCCATATTTATCACTCACTCCGTTTCTGTTTCTTCTTTCTTTCTCAAGGGCCCACCTGGACCACCTGGACCCCCAGGCCAACCAGGTGAAAAGGTAACAACCAACATAGTGCCAACAACTAGAGATGAGGTTTATCTACACTGTGTTAAAATCTTAGTATGTTCATTGTTAAAGCCTACCATACTCATCAAGTGACACTGTACACTCTTTGTGTTCTTCCAGGGTGAGCTTGGTTTACCTGGACCAGCAGGACTTGATGGGGAGAAGGTACAAAGAGGCAGAAATCACACAGAGGCTGATTCAGTGTCTGAATTCTGTTATTATCGTTAAGACATCTATTTCTTGATTCTTTTCCTCCAGGGACCTAAAGGTGACGTGGGTGAGACAGGACCACCTGGCGAGAGAGGAGAGAAGGGAGAGATGGGGCTCTCTGGACCTGCTGTAAGTAGTAACAGTACACATCTGATGCACAAACAGTGGAAAGCACATCAGCATCTGGAAGTTCATTTTTGCTCCTTGTGGTTCAGGGCATGGATGGACAGAAAGGAGAGAAAGGCGACTGCAGAATTGATGACAACCTGGTGTGTAACACATCACACATCACGCATTACATAAACTTCATACAACATTCACTTATATATGTGTATAGATCATTGCAGTCTTTTAATCATTTTATCACTTCATAATCCTTCAGGCAGCTTTAGTTTTCCACTGATGACTGCAGAACTTGAACTTTGATTTGCAGACTGCTGTTCACAACGTGTATCGAGGTTACATTAATTATCTTAGTTTGGATATTGTGAGGAAAAAGAGACCTTTAAAAAAGTAACTTACTAAGATAATACAACTTTAACAAAGATGAATGGAAACTAATGGGTAGAAAGAAAGACAGGGTCATAGATCCTACACACTGCAGCATTTGGAGCATTTTGAAATTGAAACATACATGATTTGTGTATAAGGAGCCAAAATGTGCAAATGCTTGTGCTTGTGCAGTCCTAACCAGTCAATCATCTCTGTGTGCTCAGGTTCAAATGATTTCACAGCCAGGCCCACCTGGCCCACCTGGTCCGCCAGGGGTTCCCGGGTCCCCTGGATCGATGGTGAGTACTTATATCACAATCCAAGCCTGGATATAAACTTTTCAACTCAAGTTTGTCCTTTGCACCTGTAGCTTTAACACTTACTCACTTTAGCTCTCAATGTTTTTCAGGGGCTGCATGGCATGCCTGGTCCTAAGGTGAGAGTACAAGGCCATGTATTTATTATGTATTGGAGGCTCTAACATATCCTTTATTACTCACTGTTCCTGTGTTTTAATGCAGGGTGAGCCTGGATTCGGAATAAAGGGAGAGAAGGGGGACACTGGTGATCCTGGCCCCCAAGTATGTGACACTGGTGCCTTATTATTATAATACACCATGATGTACCTACCTGGATGTGACACACTGATGGTAATGTTTTCACTGCAGGGATTAGAGGGCCGCCAGGGTGTGCCAGGGTCAGCAGGGTTAGTGGGTCTTCCAGGTGCAAAAGGAGAAAAAGTAAGGACCCTCCGTAAATATCTTCAATGAATCCCCCTTTTGTTTTGTTTTTTTTTGTATGGAATTTGAATAAAATGATCTTAATGTGTGAATGTGTGAATTTACAGGGCAGACCAGGGGAGCCTGGACTAGATGTGAGTTTCTCACTGAGAATTCAATATCATTTTCAGTTGAATTGAACTTTAATCTGCATCCATTGACAAACTGCTATCTGACCTGTTTGTGCTTCTCTGTCCAGGGTTTCCCCGGTCTAATGGGAGAGAAAGGCGACAGAGGGGAAAGAGGAGAGAAGGTTAATGAAGAAAGAAATATTCAATACTTTCATCAAATTATAACTAGTTTATATATTTTTTTTCTCTGCACACTGTTCACCATTTCCTGCTCTAATTTACCTCACTTACTTGTCAGTATTATTTTGTGAGAAGTTAATGAATGTGTGTGCTGTTATCCTCACATCCAGGGTGACAGGGGAGCAGTGGGAAAGAGAGGTCTAAAGGGCCAAAAGGGAGAGCAGGGCCCTCCAGGTTTGGACCAACCCTGTCCTGTGGTAAGTCATCTCCACACCACGCTCAGCCAAACGCAGACACACACAAACACTATGATGCATATTTATTCACACTTAAACTGATTTACTTCCTATTTTCCTCTTTTCTTTTACACTCAGTAATTGCAATCCTCTTTCTCTCAGCACTGTTCCTGTCATTTTCTATGTTTCTTCCTCAATTCTGTGAATATGTAACTGGCTCTTGCTGACAGCGTTGTGATGAAACTAAGGGTCTGTCTGAAGAGGCAGGCCTTTCTTCCCTTCCACCTCTTCCTCCCTCTGGCCCTGAGGCCCCCTGTCCTGTGGTATTGTATCTCTGGTTCCTTCCTTCTCCTCTTGCGTCACTATTTATGCATCTACTGTTTTATCTTTTCAACCACTTTGTTTAATGTCTTTTACATCCCTCAAACTCTGTTACGCTTGTGTTTTTTGTTAAAAACTCATACTTTATGCTGGTTTCTGAAGGTTAGTAATCACTGTAAAGACATTTTGAGATTATACATATTTTTTTGTCGTGCATCTTTCATTTAATTTGTAAAAACAAACAGAAGATGTCCGTTTGTTTTGAGTCTTTCTGCTCTGCTAAGCTAACCAGTTGCTGGTGGTAGCCTGATATTTAACAGACAGATGTGGTTTCATTATTTTCATCTCAGAGATGAGATGATAAATCATTATTTAGAAACTGCGAATTATAGAAAAAAACCCATTTATTATTAACAGTATTATTTTGAGCATTTTGACTTTTGTTATTCTCATATGTTTGGATCTGTATTTTTCATAGTTCAGCTTTCACCTTGCTTTATATTTCAACATGAGTGTGTGATAAGGATTGCACACTTTAGGCATTATCACAGTTTTGACTGATACTTATCGACATGATGTGGAACAGTAAGGCAGGTTTAGGCATACGGACATTTTCTGGCTTGTTAACTTTCCTTGCTGTTCTTTCTCTGCAGGGACAGGATGGGCTTCCCATACCAGGCTGCTGGCACAAGGTGAGTGTTATCAGATCTAAAACCCATATTGTTAACCAATTAAATGGCATTTGATTTTGAGACTGCAGTTTGCACAGTCAGCAAACAGTAAAAACGCTAACACTATCTGTAATGAAAGCATAAAGTGACATTATTACTCATGGACCGTAAGCACTAAATTCATTGCCTGACTTTTGATTTGATACAGGGGCATTTTGTAAGTATATCACAGAGTGCGAGCTTGTAATTGTACAGCATGAATATTTGTGGTCAATCACTATTTTGTAGTTTATTCAGCTATTATTTAATGGGGCTTTTGTTTGGAATTTGACATGCTACTAATAATGAATTCCTACTATTCTTCTTTTGCAGTGATGACTAATCCGCAGCATGGAATCTGTACATATTGATATGGTATATATTGGAATTGAATACTACACCAACAACTCGCTCTCTTTTTCCCCTTTTTGTCATAAAACATTTTTATATAATATATTGAGATTTTTTTAACAAGGACGTTTTTGAATCTTCAGTATTATGAAAACTTTAGAGATCCAGTGTTGTTGTGAATGCAGCTATGGTTTTGAAGAGAAGAAACTGAACTGGCAGTGGGACTCTTATTATACAGGACAGTCCAGATGACAGTGTTGGAGTGCCTTGACGGTCTTGCTGCCTTACTAACAAAGTCTGACTCGCTGCCTGATTGTAATCATGAACGCTGTATGGATTTGACAGTGTGTGCACTTACCCAGTCTCATGGATTGATGCTTGGATGTATGGACAGATCTCTTGGCCGTGGAGGAATGTGGGTCAGTACTCTCTTCTCCTCTCTTTGTTTTCAAAAAAGGAGGAAATGGCGAGACAGAAACTGAAACGCAAGCGTCTCTCTCAGCCCTGAAGGGGCACAGGACCTGGTGAGGAAAGGACACGCATCGCACAAAAGGTGCACATTGGCCTTTATGAAGCAGAGTGAGCCATTGCAATGCCTCGGTGTTACACTGAACACTCAGATCCTCCATTGAGGAAAGTCTCCAGGAGGGGGGCGACAGAGAACACTGCATCTCCACATTCACCTGAGAAGCACGGACACACCTGTGGCTGGTGATGTTGCACAATAGCTTGATAACTTGTCAGAGTTATTTGGGAGTCACTGACGTCACTGGCACATAAGGAAAGAGTTACTGAACAGATACATTGAACAAGTTCTGATGATCTCTTGTATGGCTCTTTTGTAAAAGGTTTTTAATTAATTAGTGCATGATCATAACAAGGCTTAGTGTTGCGTAGCATCCAGACAGCTTGTATGACTTGTGGTCCCTCATTGAAACCTCAAACAACAGTAGATTCATTTTTATTTTAATAAGCAGCTTTGAATAGTCTTTCCATTTGAACAAGCCACTCAAAAAAGTCAAAAAATGTTATGGCATACACTTTTGACTGTGGTGACTTGTGTGTTGTTTTGTTTTATTCTGATATATTCTCACCCATTTTTGTCCAGTTACAGTTTGCATTCCTGTGCATTACCATGTTTGTGGTATATATACATAGAGAAATTTCAAGGCCAGATTTGAAGGAACCATTTACAGTATTCATGACAAACCAGTGCTGCAGTTGCCTTCACAAATGATTGTCAAATGATTTCCTGAATAATTTTCAGTGGTTTTCTGATGCTTTTTTGACTGATCTTTTAAACATTGATGAAGACTTGTGTAATTAATGTTGCCAGTTTATCTGGATAACAGTGTAAGTTCTTGCTGCTGACTTAAATGTGTGTTGTTTGTTTGATTTCTTTGATCAATATTAGTCATTTGGACTGTAGGACTAACAGACTAAAGTGTGAAATTTGAATCAAATGTATACACAACCATCCTTCTGAGGGAAATTATTAATTTTTACTCAGCAACAATCCTTAGGGCAATGGTTCATAACTTTCAGTTATTTTACATTGTGTGTGATTTCTTTTGAATTATCACAAAAAAGTTTTAGTCTTTGCTATCAGATGACTTTTATTGGTGTGTTTTTGTCTTTGTAATACTTTTTTTTTGCTCAGATGGAATAATTTCCTGGTGCTTAAATACTTTCATGTACTCGTTTAAACCTCACACGCACACACGTCCACATGTGTCATCGTTTAAAGAAGCTGATTTACTATTTTCATATTTTTGGCTACAGGTATACAGGACAGACATTACTAAGATTCATTATTTGTTTCTGTTTACATGAGCACACAAACAAACACATGAATGGAAAATGGTGTTAACGTTGTAACCAGTGTACAAGGGGACATCTTCTACATTGGTATGAGTTGCACATTTTGAAGCAATATAATTAATATTCAATTATCATTGGAATACAGTCACAATACATATTGAGATTAACTGCTAGAAATGTCATTTTCACTGTTAGCTTGAATATGAACAAATGTTTTATTTGTTGACTATCTTCAGTTGTCATCAACATAGAGGAGAGGCTGCTAAGCATTTCAAATTCCACCAAAACATTAAACATTGCAACATTGACAGATTTCAAGCTGGGTTGGTATTAGTGTTGTTTAAAAGATGTTTTTATGATTTTAAACAAGAATGTCAGTCTGAGGAAGACAGATAGACATGTGACATGTGAAAATAGAATTTACTAATTCAATTATATAATTTCGTCAATGGCCAGGGCAATAGCATGATGGTTCGGTCCCAACTGAATCTAGATAACACACAGTGCAGTTGTAGTGCTGACTTTCTCTTGTAATTAAACATATCCAATAGCTGACCTGCAAACTGGCTTGTGTTATGATGAGTCACATTGAAGGCTCATGTATCTCTGCAGTGATTGTTCCTGCTTTCTGAAATGACAGTGTGTAACATAAACATCTTTCTTAATCCACTTAGTTTTTGCGAAAGTCATTTTACAGAGTTGAATTACTGACGGTGCAGCAAACAATTTCCATATCAGTGTGATTAATATGTTAAATGTTTTAATGTTAGGAGGGTGTGCTAAAAAGGTCACATATTAAACCTGGACTGTACCACTCATTTATGAAGTTAAGGTTTTCAATAAAACAAAAATCTGTCTGTGAGATGCATATCATTAAGCTAAGATAGGAAAACTCTCATACAAACTTTATTTGAGAATCATTGAAAATGTATGTTGAGTGAGAAATAATATTAAAGCAGAGTGGTTTCACCGTTAACAGCACAGTTCTTAGCATGTTTTCACTGGAGGCTGATGGTTATCTGTTACTTAACATTATTATATGTGTTTCTTTCTTTTGCAGATTCTGTCAGTTTCCAGTTTTAAGGTTTAATGCAGTCAGTAAATGGCACAATGTCTGAATACAGTTTAGTGTTTTAGCAAATCATATATCACAGTATTAGCTTGACTTTGTGAGAATGTTTTTTTTTTCTCGGTTGTGTATTTGGTTGTAAAAGAATTAAGCTATTTTTGTAATTACTTGTCTAAAAATGTATAACATGAAATCTGGTCAACTAAACGTAGACTGAAGTAAACGCTCCAGTTTTATGGGTTTTTGTCCATTAAATCATATTCATGTAAAAGTACTCTGTTTCATTTATTGAACTTTATATAATGAATGAAAATGGCATGATGATGATGATGATGTTAAATGATAGATCTATTGAAACAAAGAACATATCTGGGAAACAAGAAAAAGTGCATTAACGTGTCAGTGTGCAAACCTCACACCACAGAGCTCAAAATGAACACAATATTCATAGACAAACACTTTGTAGTCTCTGTGTACAACTAATTCTTATAATTATAAATATACACTAGAATTCCTCTTTGTTAGAATTAACCAGAAAAGAGGACGATGCTCAATTAAATAAAAATGAATTAATTAAACTTCATTTACAAAGAGGTTTGTTTTGTCTTGTTTTTTGTCAAACAAGGGGAAACAGGGCTGTAGACTGTTTAGTGAATGTAGGCCATGGTGTCAGTACAAGAAGAGGAAAGTAGTTAATTACTTAATCTCTCATAGAGGGAATTCAATATTTTATGTAGACACATGCACACACACGGGCTCTATGGACATGCATAAGTTGAAGAGGTGTCTGAGGTGCAAGGAGTTCAGGGTTATTCAAGTGGTCACTCAAGTGGCCAATCCATGCCACCCTCAGTTGGCAATTAACATCGCCTGTCTGACACCCCAAACTAATTCTGCATGTGACACGCCACAAACATTCTTCTTTTCCAAATAGTGGTGATGGTGGTGTCAGTGTTTCTTTGGATCATCTGGTTTAAATATTCCCATAAGAGGAAAGAACATCAGACTGTTACTCCACCAGCCAATAAGCTCATAATTTTTGCATTTTATCAAACATTTTCACAAATCACTTGCACATGTCATGCAGTGTTACAGCTGAATGAGATCACTGATTAAAGACTAAACAACAGGTTACACAGTTGTTTGAAGTTGCCCTGTGTCTAAGGGAAGACTTTCTGTGCGTAGTCTTACATGGGTGCGTGTTTATTATCCTCTAAAAGTTTGGGTTTAGTTTCAATTTCATTCCATTTTTATTTATAACATTATATTATGTTTAGTTTTTTAGTGAATGGGATACTGTGACATTTTGGTTTTTTCCATGCCACAGACATACAACAGACAAACAACCTTAATGTCTGCTTCAATTATATACAACCAATCTGAATTTCATGTTTTCTATTTTAAATAATAGCTAGTTTAACATTTGCAAACAAACCTTTTATCTGTTTTGTTGGATTGGAATACATCCACATGCATTTTAATCTTAAAAAAATGTAAGACAGGAGATGTATTCAAATACAGTTGTAAGATATTTTGTTTATTTATTATCTGTCCTTACCATTAATTTGTCTTAGGCATTATAGATGGATGACCAATTTGCTTTAAAGCAATTATTATTTAAAAATGTTCACATGTAGGGCTTTATTTAAAAGAAAGTATTATAAAAATCATCATTACAAAATGTTCAAATGTAATTGTAATTTAGGGTTGTTTTGGTTTTTTTTACTAATGTATAAGAGTGTAGATGAAAGTATTCGTTACCTTGTATAAACGCATGAAATCTACATTTCCCACAATCCTCTGCAGGTGGCTCACCCCTCTTAGTTATTGCATCCGGGTCTGAACTTCCTTTTCCGCTGTGCCCAGATGCGATGAGGACATAGATTTTTCAGGACCTCTGAAAAATCCGAATCCATCCTTGTAAAAGGCACCACCGAACCTCGCCAAAATGACCGAGCAGATGACAGTGAGGGGGACCCTGAAGGGCCACAGTGGATGGGTCACCCAGATCGCCACTACGCCCCAGTATCCCGACATGATTCTGTCTGCGTCCCGAGGTGAGGCTTCCCCCGCCGGCTCCGCCAACATGGCTAGGCTAGGCAGCTACTTGGTTTGCTGCAGAAACGTAAGATGAACAGAGTTGCTGATGTGAGTGACACACAAAAGACGACCTAACAACCACGAAGGCGTGTAATATTACAATATTTGTAGTTTTGACACAGACGTAACCTGCTCGAACTAACGACAGAGACGCCGGTTAGCCAAGCTAGCTAACACTCTGGCGTCATTGCAATTCAGCCACATTGCTTATGTGACACGTATAATAATACAGACAAGGAAAGCCACAGGTGTAGATTTATGCACTGTGTGGCAACAATCTGCTTTAATCCTTCGTAGATTGAGCCTACGGAGTGGTCACTAAATACTTGACAGCTTGTCTTGTGAAGTACACTTGCACTTTGAGAATAGTCCATGCCAATACCAGAGTGTGTGCTCTTTATTGAATGAAATATGGGCATGAAGTTGAATTAAATTCTTTTGTGTGTTTCTTTTCAGATAAGTCTATCATCATGTGGAAGCTTACCCGTGATGAGACCAACTATGGCATCCCCCAGCGTTCCCTGAAGGGCCACTCTCACTTTGTAAGTGATGTTGTCATCTCTTCAGATGGACAGTTTGCCCTGTCTGGTGCCTGGGACAGTACTCTCCGTCTGTGGGACCTCACCACGTAAGTGCAGGGAGTGGGAATCTCTCCAGTACTACTCTTATGTTTGGAGTTTGGGTTAGTAATATGTGTCCTCTACATGTGAACTGTAAGTTTATTAACTTGTGTTAATGTGGAAAACCAATAAAGGTTTACGAGGAAATTGGTTTAATTACCGTACACACCACTGGATTTAGATCTGTAGACATTAGATCTGAACCTGTTGCAGTAAACCAAAGGTTCACATTTTTTTTTGTAACACTGGTAATCAAACCAGGTGAAAAGTAGGTTTGTAGTAAAATGAGCTGGCTCAGCTGCAGGAAATACAAATTTCTTATGCCAAAGTAAAGGTGGGTTAAATATGTCAGGTGGTATAATTTGTTTCTCTCATAGCTGAGCTATATCAGGTCAGTTTGTCTTCATACTATTAGTTGGATCAGTCTGACACACACCCTTTCTAAGTTGTCTGGCCAGGCTGACTTTCTAGCCATGTTGTTGCATTTGGCATCCATCCAGTTTGGGCAGTATGGCAGATTAATATTTCTATTTGAAGTATTTTTATTGGTGCACACTAGTGGTTATGCTCTTGCTGTTTATAACCAAATGATAATTCAGATCTAGGCATACATACAATGGATTGACAAACATTTACCTTACTTTTACTCTTGTGGAATTGTAGAACCATTAAGACAGTCATGCCTCCTGTACACTCAGATTCACCACTGGCAGAAAGAAGTCTAATATGGCTCCTTTTTCATGACTCTGAAAAAAGCACATAATATGAAAGACATTCATCATATATTTGTAGTCCTTTCTTACTGCTGCTGGAAGCAATAAAAGGATAGCCATTTCTACCTGTCATCAGTCTTTTCTGACAAGAAACTGAAGCCACTCTAGTGGCATTACAGACTTGCTGTCTCTAAAGCCACAAGAATCCTATTGACAACAATTTTACCTTGCAGAATCCAAAAGCTGCTAATTGACTACTGCATGGTTTAGCTTGTATTTGACGTGAGTCCAAACTAAGCCCGTTTCAGATACTGAATTGACACAATAACAAACTTACTGAGGCAGCAATGGACATGCTACATGCTGCTTTTGTATTCTGCAAAGTAAAATTACTGGTTTTACTGAGGTAGTCAACAGGTGTTGGAGAGGGCAGTGTAACAGCTTTATGAACGTTACTTGAAATAGGTGTTGATGGGAGGCAGTAACCTGAAGATCTTGCTTTCAGCTCTGCAAGAAGTTTGACCAAATGTGTCCTTAAAATACCTTTACTAAATGATAAATACCCATTGTCACTCAGCTCTTGCATCCATTTTTTTCTGGACTGGCAAGAGATTTTGAATCAAAATTCATTCACATTTATGTGGCATTTATGACAGAGGGATGTTGCCAATCCACAGCAGTTTTGAATCATTTTCAACTGAATATGAATATGACTTGCATGTTATTATAACTTATTGTAATCACAGAGGGAACATTTCTTACTCTTCTTCACATATGAAAATTATTTTGATAATCTGAAATGTTTGTTGTGGCATTTTCCCAGTGGCATGACAACCCGGCAGTTTGTTGGACACACCAAGGACGTTTTGAGCGTGGCCTTTTCTGCTGATAACCGCCAGATTGTGTCTGGCTCCCGGGACAAGACCATCAAGCTATGGAACACCCTTGGAGTCTGCAAGTACACCATCCAGGTGAGCTGCCAACTCATGCCTTATGAGTAGCTGTCTGTCTCACTCCGTCCCTGAAACTGTATGCCAGTGGGTTCAAGTACTGGGTAATGACTTTGCACTGCTGCTTTGAATTAGAGGTTGAAACTGGGCTGTCCCTACCTGTTGAAAAATCGTCTTAATGCAGTTCTAATTGATGTCAAAAGGAAACATGCAGGTAGCGGCCATCATTAGCTTTAACATTGCCTTTCTACAGAAATATCACAGGCAATTCTGTCTTAGTATCATTGAACAAATGAAGTAGTTACCTTGGTTGAATGTAAATGATTCAGGTTGCACGAAAAACTAAATCCATTGTGTTGGATAACGAGAGAATCTTGGGCTGAGAATGTACTTATTTGTGTACCTGTTCAATTTGCAGGATGAGGGCCATAGTGAGTGGGCTTCTTGCGTGCGCTTCTCCCCCAACAGCAGCAATCCCATCATTGTCTCCTGCGGCTGGGACAGGATGGTCAAGGTATGGAGCCTGTGCAACAAACTAACTAGTTGTCAGCTGCAAAGCATCATTTAACATAATTTGATTAATTGCCATGCATCCACCTGACCCACTGCACTGATGATTTTTGTGTTGACGAAGGCACAACCCATATAGTTATATATGAACTTTATATTACCATACGTGCAATCTAGTCTTCCTGTTCTTTGCTCATAGGTGTGGAACCTGGCCAACTGCAAGCTGAAGACCAACCACATTGGTCACACCGGCTTCCTGAACACAGTGACTGTGTCTCCTGATGGCTCCCTGTGTGCATCTGGAGGAAGGGTATGAAATTAATTTACAATAATTGTTTTAGACTTCTACAGGGTGGTTTTGCATATTTCCCCAATCATTTTAAACTCGGTTGAAGCACCATTTGTAGTCCACCTAGCAGGTTTCAGCTGTGATGGAAAACCTAAAATGCATCTGTCAAACATTGATGATAAAGAGGCTGTTTCTGAGTGTTACCTGCACTTAAAAAAAGTCATGATGTTGTCCGCAAGATCTGTAAAAAGTGATGCAACCCACTCCCTATTGGTAACTGTTGGGCGTTATTAACATTTAAATATAAGAAAAATTGACAGTATTTATAATGTGGTTATTGAAGCATATTTTCTCTCCTCATCCAGGATGGCCAGGCCATGCTGTGGGATCTGAATGAGGGCAAGCACCTCTACACCCTGGACAGTGGTGACACCATCAATGCCCTCTGCTTCAGCCCCAACCGTTACTGGCTGTGTGCTGCCACTGGTCCAAGCATCAAGATCTGGGTAAATAAATCATTATCTGCATATGTTCAGTTAATGCTAACATGCAAAGGGCAGTGATGAAACTTTTGAATGCCAACTGTATTCTGTGATGATAAAGAGGCTGTTTCTGAGCTCTCATCAAGATGGTGTATAATTATATTTGGATAAATCAAACTGTTTGGTCATTTGCTTCCTGTAAACGTTCATTGATTGAACTGTATCTGGTGTTTTTTCTTATGTAGGATCTGGAGGGCAAGATCATTGTGGATGAGCTGAGACAGGAAGTAATCAGCACAAACAGCAAGGCTGAACCTCCTCAGTGTACTTCCCTGGCATGGTCTGCTGATGGACAGGTACCACACACTCAGCTCTTTAGGACCTTTCATTATACATATCAGGCTATCCTGCTAATTGGTTTTAGTGTTTAAACCCCCATGATTATACCCATTCACTTTTAACTCTGATGTCTACTGATGACAGTCCTGCAAATATGAGGGGCACCATAAACTTATGTGAATATTGGCTTAATTATAAGACTATAAATTGGCAGGCTTTAAATAATTGGTTTTCATGTGTCTCTGTTTGCAGACCCTGTTTGCTGGCTACACTGACAACCTGATCAGAGTGTGGCAGGTCACCATTGGAACTCGATAAGAGCTTGTCCCTGAAGCAACTTTGAATAAAAGACTGTTTTGAAAAGAACACGTGTGCCATATTGGTTTCAACGCTGTCTATCAATGATACAATGCATAGAATAAGATGTTTATTACAGTCGATACTTTATTTTCCTTTGGAACTTTATTTCACTTCAGATTGCTTACATTACACATCAGTGTTTTCCTGACCTAATTAATGTAATATGGGCTGACAGGTAACACCTCTGGGCTTAAACAAAAATAGAAGCTTGGTTTACGAAGCAAAACGTAATTAAAGGTGAGATATAAAGCCATTGTTTTTGCTCACTTGATTTGTGTCCACACTTACAGATTTAGAGTTTGGGGTTAAAAGGGAACAGATCTTGAAGTTATTGTAATATTCACGAAACGCAGGCATGCTAGTCATATCAGTTCGATTTCACATTACTCATGACTATTTAATAAACCAGGCTACGGGCTGAGCTCGACCAACTAAATTGGCTTTAGTGGCCTGGTCGGCTTGCCGTAGGCTTACAATGGTATCCTAGCAACTCAAACAGACACCAGAGGTGATACAGTCGTTTAAGCGTTGCAAGTTGCTTAGCTTTGGTGACGTTTAAATACTTAAAATCTAAAATATTTTATTGACCCTTTACATGTTTAATGTAATACTACTATCACTAATGTCGAGCTATGTCTAACAGTGGTGTTTAGTTCAGCGGACAGAGAATATTGTAACTTGTGTAGCCCACTGGGAAGATGGACCAGACTTCCTACCCGCGCATATATGTGGAAAGAACTCTGGCCCTCATTAAACCAGATGCCATCCACAAAGCTGAGGAGATCGAGGACATTATTCTCAAATCGGGCTTCATAATACTGCAGGTTGGTTTAAATGTCTTGGAAGACGTAACGGTAGACGTTGAAATAAAAACGTCTGTATACCACAGGGTGTGTTGACGTTTTCTTTAGGATGTGACATACTGTGCTAACGTAGGTTAATGGACTGAGGCAAAAAATCGTGTAATGATGTTTTATTAAAAGATGCTCCTGCACAAACAAGAACACCTTTCCAACAGGCGTGGATAATCGGAGTGGTCCTTATGACTATTGTTGGCTAATTTATCACAGATATTTATGATGGTTGATGTGTAAAAATAAAATAAAGAAAAATTTCTCGTACAATCGAGAAATATTTGGTCACTACTAGATTAGTCTACCTTAGTACCATGTATGGTCATACTCACTGACCAAGTTAAAATGATTTTAACTGAAATAATCTGCAAAGGACAATGAATCATAAGACTCAAAATCCAGTATCATGTCAGATTTAACTTAAGTCTTCAATACTTTATTACTGTGGCAGAAGCGGAAGCTTCAGCTAAGTCCAGAGCAATGCAGTGACTTCTACGCAGACCAGTATGGAAAGCTCTTCTTCCCCAGCCTTACTGCCTTCATGAGCTCTGGGCCCATCATTGCCATAACTCTGGCCCGTGACAATGCTATCGCCCACTGGAAATCCATCATAGGGCCTGCCAACAGCATCAAGGCCAGAGAAACTCATCCAGAATGGTAAGTGTGCTTATTTATTGTGCTTTGGCTTGTTGTTTATTCTTTCAGTGGCCCAGTTGTTTCTTTCTTTTATTTTAATGCTATAAAGTGGTTCATGGTAGTTAATTATTTCTATGAAAATCACTTTAAATGTCTGGCGCAAAATCTAGCACAATAAAAGCAGCCCCCTCAGTATAATAAGAAATACTCTGAACAACTATTACCCCTTAACCCTCACTAATACTCGTTATGCTGGGGCTGGCATATTGGGGCGCACAGGCCAAAATGTATAAAATGCCAAATATTTTTTTTATTTTTTAGAATTTGAACTTGACAGTAGGGTGACATTTTTTGCAGGAAGTTAAATTAAGGGAACATAGGATGCTAGGATCTCTTGCATCTTAACAATACAACACATAAGGTGTTTACCTTTGGCCCATGACTAAGCAATAAGTGTCTGTTTTGGCCCTCTAAGGGAAAGATTTCCTGTTCCCCTGCCTTATATTTCCATGTTGCTTTGGTCAGACAGAGAGTGCTTTGTGATGAAAACATTATATTGAAGAAAATATTAATTTTGGGTCAAGCATATTTATAGTACTGCCTCTGCATAGTTTTGATAAAGTATTCGGATAAATTCAATGCTCTTGAAACAATGTGTACACAGCTTAAAGTACAGAAATTAGAATCTGATATTTGCACAAATCAACATCATTGATTCTGGGTCCCAGCCTCTGACTATGACACACATTACATAGTTACTATGCCTTGTGAGTGTGAGACATCCTGAGAATTGATTTAGTGGTTTATTGTTTTTATTATATAGAAATGTAAAGATCTGACAACTGTAGCAAGCATTTGTATTAAATGTTGTTTATTCCTCCCAGCCTTAGGGCAAAATATGGCACTTCTGACCTAAAAAATGCGCTCCATGGCAGTGAGTCTTTCCATGTAGCGGAAAGGGAGATCAAATTCATGTTCCCAAATAGTAAGTAATACACATACTGATACACACTGTTTGTACTGAAGTGTAATATTTAGCACTAACAATTATCTGCCACATATGTTCTCTTTGTAGCCATAATTGAGCCCTTTCCCTCAAAAGAAGCAACTGAGGAATACCTGAGCAGGCATGTAAATCCAACTCTCTTACGGGGACTAACTGAGGTCTGCAAGCAAAAGCCACAAAATCCCAGTGTAAGTATTCAATTCTTGACATAAACTACATTTGGTCAACATATTATTTATTTTTCTTATTGTTTCTGTATCTGTAATATCTCATTCTATTATCCTTCACTTTTGTTTTCAATAGATTTGGCTTGCTGACTGGCTGATGAAAAACAATCCAAATATGCCTCAAATATGCGAGGGAGGCTTTGTGGAGGAAGCAGAATGACAACAGGGAAACAAAGGGGACAAACCAATAATTTTAGATAATTATATTTATTTAAAAATCCCTTTTCAGCACCAGTGATGAAATAAAATGACTTCTCAGTAGTAATCATTAGTTTTGTCTGATTCTTGATAGTTATTTTTCAATGCTTTTTTATATTGTTTAACTTGATTCATAACCTGAGACCTTGAAATTCAGCAGGTTTACATGAGAGCACTAACGCCTAAACCTAATTATTCATTAATACATGAACTATCTCAGATTTTATTATTTTTTTATTAAAGGACCCCATCCCACCAGGTGTTACATATTGAGTTACCCATATAAATCAACTTGTGTGTTCAAAAGTTTGAAGTTGAACGCAGTTGCTTCAAATAAATTGAATGAGTTCTATTACCACAGTTGAGAGTACATTAAGTAAGTTGGACCAAGCACTCACACAATAAAATGTATGCGTCTACCTGCTATGACCAGCTTCATCTCTTCCCTAGTAAAATGTATTACTGCCAATGCAGAAAAGTACTTGAGTTATTGAGGCATTACTGGGTGTTAATGTCAATTTCTCGAGGAAGTTTGACTGTAGGTAATACTGCCGGCAGTATGTAACTGCGGCTGTGAATTATATGTATTGTGTTTTCTGCCCTTGCTGGGTCAAAGGAAGTGAATGGATGGACAATAAATCAAGTGAATTTTCTATTATCAAAAGAAACCATTCAGGTTAATATTAAACTGTTCAATATTTACATGATTTGAAAAAAATATATACTTGAAGTCACGATACATGTAGTTTACTTGTGAATGGCTTCGTGGCAGCTGTTAATTCATCATTATTGTTCACTGTTCATAGACGTGGAAGAGACATTTTCACGACCCTAAGCTGTTCTACTGTTGCATTTGACGATAGTTTTGTCAAGAATGTATGGCAGTGCAATTCTAGTAACGCTTTGAGACATTAGTTCAAACAACGGTCGCAATTCATCTTGTTTTTGCTGTCCTAACCGACTATTCACCGTGCGTTGTGCAAACCTTTTTCAGCAGGAACACTAACGGTAGAGTTCCTTCCTGTGAGTTAAGGCGTGAACATCTTCTATGAAAAGAAAGCGACGAGCGTGTAATTGGTCGGCGCTGTGAGTGGCAGTGGCGATAATCCAATCAGATGGCTTCTCCACAGAAATGTCGTTTTTTTCTGCCGGTTCTAGAAAACCAACCACGAGTTGTCGTCGTGTGGGAGAATCCATCTTGACGAGAGCTCTCCGGTTGTGTGACCAGTAAGCAGGTTTTCGTACTTCATTAGTCTTGTTCTTTTTCGTTGTATTGTCACGTAAGTAATCCGCATATTGTTGCCTTATCGTTGTTTTTTTCTGGCAGATGTAGATAAAATGTGTTATTATTAGAAATTACAGGCCGAAAGTGCGTCTAACGGCCTCCGCATTACGTAACTGCGAATTTGAGTTGTGTAGTCCATCCTCGGCTTATCGGCGTGGAACAGATGGTTACGGTTTTCTAATCTTTGGCTCCAGCAGAAATGTACTTTGCAAAATGGGTTGTGTTGTGGGTAAACGTAACTCTGTTGCCATTTGCCGGCACCCGGCAACAAACACGGCCTCCTATGAATGTATGGAACTCGACCGTGCCGGCCAAAATGGTGGGAAATGCATGCATTGGCACCATATTAATGGCGAAGCATGCACGGCACTGGCGGATTATATAACACTCGTGATTTTCTAACTTGATTCCTCTCCTTTCGGCTTAGGTGTAATAGTGCAAAAATGTCTGAGACAGAGCAACAGTATATGGAAACATCAGAAAACGGCCACGAAGTCGACGATGATTATAACGGAGCCGACCACACCGAAGAGGGGATCGACGAGAGCGCCGTGAATAACTGCGGAGAGGGCGAAGGGACCGACACGGACGGAAATTCGCAAAACGGGGGCACCGAGGGCGGTCAAATCGACGCCAGCAAAGGCGAGGAGGATGCGGGGTGAGTCTAAAACTGCACGATACGAGTCTTATTTGAAACCGGCATTCTTTACAAGTACTCGTGGTTTGCCATGTTTCTTTGTTCAACCGGCCTTTGTTGGCGCCATATGCAGAGGGGAGGGAGGGGGATGGGCGCTCAAGCAGGGATCAAATCTGACATGTATTTGCTGATGAGAAACTATGGATACGAGGTGCCTGCTCTAGGCGTATCTTAGCGATTTTCAGTATATTGAAATATTGCTGTAATGTAGCCTGTAAGCGGAGCTGCCGTAGCCTGCCTCCATTCGCCTTTGGGTCAACAGATGTTCTGGAACAGTGTGTACATTTACACCCCCCTCCTACCCGACACCATCCCCACCCCACAGCCATATATAAAGTTGGAGTAGGGGGACGGTCTTTAATGATGAAATGTCCCTTTCCTCCTGTCTGCACTTAGGAAAATGTTTGTCGGTGGTCTCAGCTGGGACACAAGCAAGAAGGATCTTAAAGATTACTTCTCTAAATTTGGTGAGGTGACAGACTGCACCATAAAGATGGACCAGCAGACAGGACGGTCAAGAGGCTTTGGCTTCATTCTCTTTAAAGACGCAGCCAGTGTAGACAAGGTGAGTGGGGTAGCAATTACCCCATAATTAGGTGCATGGAACTGCGCTGTGTTGACAAGATGGGAAAATTTCAACACTTTCCTCTGTTTTTCTTTGTAAAGGTTCTTGAACAGAAAGAACACAAGCTAGATGGCCGAGTGATCGACCCCAAGAAGGCCATGGCCATGAAGAAGGATCCAGTGAAGAAAATCTTTGTGGGAGGCCTCAACCCGGACACCTCAAAGGAAGTCATTCAGGAGTACTTTGGAACCTTTGGAGAGGTACGATATTTTGTGGATTTTGTTCCTCTTTAAAGAAATGAGTATTTGTATGTTGGTTTGTTTTTTTTTTAAAGGTTTGTTTGCCTCCCATGTAGATCGAGACCATTGAGCTTCCACAAGATCCAAAGACAGAAAAGAGGAGGGGATTCGTATTTATCACGTATAAGGAAGAGGCTCCTGTCAAGAAGGTTTTGGAGAAGAAATACCACAATGTTGGTGGAAGCAAGGTATTAGCACGTTATATATTCTGTATACAAGTGACAGTGTATAATGTACTCTGTATGTCATATTTTACTTATCTTATCACACTGCAACATAATATGCTCTTGTGTGGTGTTCCAGTGTGAAATTAAAATCGCCCAGCCCAAAGAGGTCTACCAGCAGCAGCAGTATGGTGCACGTGGATATGGAGGACGCGGCAGAGGCCGTGGAGGTAGGCAATTTCTTGCATGTGTACTAGAGGAAAAAATGTTAAATATAGCCAGTGGTGAATATAAATTTGCGCAGACTGACCACCTGGGTACTGTATGCTACAGAGTTGTCACAAAGGCCTCACCTCTTGTTTCTAGGCCAGGGCCAGAACTGGAATCAAGGTTACAACAACTACTGGAACCAGGGATACAACCAGAACTATGGCTATGGACAGCAAGGCTATGGATATGGCGGCTATGGCAACTATGACTACTCTGCTGGTTATTACGGCTATGGGGGTGGCTACGATTACAGTAAGCGATAAGTGCCCCCAGGGAACGAAAAAAGAATGAGAGAAACTTTATTTTCTTGGTCCTCCTTGTTGTACAGAAGAACTCAGTCCCTTTTTCTCTTGTCCTCCAGACCAGGGCAATACAAGCTATGGGAAAACTCCAAGACGTGGAGGCCACCAGAGTAGCTACAAGCCATACTGATCACACGTAGTGCAGGTATGCATTTTTGCATCATCCGTGGTAGTATGAGAACATAGCTGTAACCATTGGTGCCTTTTGACCCCAAAGATGTCCATCTACTCTAAATCCATTCAAACATTGTGGTGGGGTTAGGGTAGACCATGTTGTGGGGTCTGTGATCATTAAAGATGGATTCATTCCACCTGTCAGCCATCTCAAGATGCATCTCTACAAACACTACTTGATCAATAAGGGTTGAGTTGGTGGTGGTTGAGAACAGGAGTAAGGGCCGTTTCACCTTTTCACCAGGGTGCTAGGTGTGTAATAGATAGTGGTCGTCCCCCCCTCCCCTCTCAAAGTGTGTCTGTCCATTCACTGACCTGTCAAACTCATTCATGCACCTGTCTGTCTTTGTGTAACTGCATGCCATATTTGGTTTATTCTCAGTAACGTTAAGCACCATGTTTTTCTCTTAAGGTCTAAAGTAAATAAGAAAAAGAGATCCATGGTCTGACCACAGCGAACATGGGCTCTGGCTTTTCCTTTGGAGTTGGCAGAAATTTGGACTCATGCTCCATTTGTACAGATCAAGTGAGGAACTGGGGAAGCAAATGTCACTTTTCCACTTTTTATTTTATATTGTTTTGTGTCCATTTACATTTCCAATGATGGAAGTGTTATTTTTACTGTACTTTTTGGTACCTTTTTGAATCTAATGTATTGTATGGTTGTATTTTTACATGTCTACTGGATTTACAGACGAGCAGGAGCAAGAGCTTTCAAAGCTCACAAATAAAACAAATTTGCTTTTTTTTCCTTTTGGTGTTTCTAGATTTTTAGTTATTTTCTCCCGTGCTGAGTGTTGGATGCGAGTTGCATGGCTTCAGATGTGGGGTGAGGCTAAATAAGGGATTTAAACTAATCAAAGGGTTCATTGTAAGCGTGTCAAGTGAATGTTTGCAGATGGTCTAGTAGACGAAGACAACCAGCATCTTTTTTTTTTTTCCTTTCTTTTGGCTTTTAAGGAGATTCTTCCCCCATCATGTTTGCAATTTTAAGTGGCTATTAGTGTTATTCAACTGAACGCAAGCCTGTTAATGTACGAGGGTACTCCCTCTCTCACTGGAAACTCATTCCTCTAGTGTCTTGGGCAAATTGGTAGAAATAAACTTTTGGTTTATATTACACATGGATCTTTTTGTTATTATTTGTAAAGTTAATGTTAAATGTTTTGTACTGTTAAATGGCTTGCTTGTTTTGTCATGAGTAATGGTAACATCTCTACGGATGCCTGTTTGGGAAGCTGTGGGAGAGTGCTTCACAATCTGCAGGATAACTCGCGAGTGTTAATACCCACCCCACTAGATGTGAAACTGCAAAAAAGGAAAAAAAAGAACAAAACAAAACCCAAACTTGAGCATTTTTGTGAATGTGTCCAGGAGTTAAAGATAGTGGTCTGGTAAGTGCTCATCTCAACCGTTCTGTGTATTGAGAACATGTTGCTGATCAGTGTTGTAAATCAGGACTAATTGTTTTTTACATTGCTGCTGTGGGTAAAAGAGTTCAAGATGCAGTCAGGAATTAAAGTGTTAACTTTATTTATTTCTCAGTTTACAAGTTCATTAGTGTTAATTAAACAACACATGTTGTATTGTCATCTCCCAGGAGGTAATTATGTACTGCTGTTTGCCACAGTTTGAATTTGTAAACCTCCAGTTGGCTGGGTTCATCAGCAAGGTGACTGCTTATGTCTTCTCATTCTACAAAAGTGATACCTGGGAGAGGGAAAGCAGTTTTACTAGATTTTATTTCAGTCGCACAGCAACAGACATGAACAGAGCAGTCATCCTCCAATAATGTTATTAAATCTGTCACTGCGTTGATTTAAGCTCTGACATTAACTGTGCTAGCAGACAGTAAATTAATGCATTTCGAAAACAAAGTGTCACAGTGTCCACACAGTGGTCAGAGTTGGCTGGAGGGCAGCAACATGTTCTGCCAAGTGAAATGAATGAACTTGTTTGATCTAATGGAACCTAAAGCATAGACATTCATA
Organism: Datnioides undecimradiatus; assembly: GCA_008933995.1. Taxonomy (NCBI): domain Eukaryota; kingdom Metazoa; phylum Chordata; class Actinopteri; order Lobotiformes; family Datnioididae; genus Datnioides; species Datnioides undecimradiatus. The sequence continues at coordinate 1,276,843 of WARS01000014.1, forward strand.
TCTCTACCTCTGAACTTTATGAATGTGACCGTCTGACAAATGTCTGATGCAATTAAAAGTTTTTATACAGGTTTAACAAACCTTAGATGTCTTCCTTTTCCAGTTTAAGGTCACTGACTTCAATGTCTGGTTTAAAAAAACAAAAAACTTTATTAGGTTTTATTTTACACAGTTGTGTGTGTGAGAAATGATCTCTATGGGCATTTCTAGGGTGATGAGACCTATTACATGAAGTCTACAGTATATGGGAACAAAATGGGTGTCCATTGTAGATTATAGGAGTTGTTAGTGTAACTAACCTGTGAGGATGCGGTCAATGCATTGTACCACCAGTTCTGCGTTCTCCATACTGAAGCACATGGGAGGTTTAAACTTCAAGACGTTTTCCCAGGGGCCATCTGTACTGACACAGATGTTATCCTCTTCTTTTAACCTAATATACATGGAACATTGAGTTAAATCACACAACACCATGTGGAAAACTATGTAAACCTAAGACAATACTGGTTCTCTGCAGTATTGTCTCTTTTAGGCAGGTAAAAATAGAATTACAACCACTGATTCTTGTATAGACCTGCACCCATGTACCTTTTCACCACCAGAGCCGCTGTTTCTGTGGCAGGAGTCTTCTTCACCCTGTCTGTAACCAGCTCAAGACCCACAAACAGTCCGACACCTCTGTAGAAAAGCAAAAAAAAAAAAAAAAAAGCCCAAGGTTAGCACTTAATCTTATTTAGCAACTTTTTCAATCAAAACAGTTTAAAGTAGTTGGACAAAAATATGTATATCCCACAATCATAGTTTATGAGTTGTGGTATCTGCCTTCTTGTCCTTGTTGAGACATTCTTGTATAAACATGTAATTAAAAAATAGTGAACTCGATGCCCTTCCGTGTAGTGTATCTGATTTGCAAAACGTGTTTGGTATAATTTACGTATTATATATATGACACCCATTGCTGTTTTGTGAAAGATAGACTTTTATAAAGTTTTATACATTTATAAAGCAACAGGAGCCACTGTTAATGTTATGTGTAATACAAAAATATCAAAATATTTTAGTTTGCATCCTGAAATAGACTTTTGTTAATAGCATAAGGCTCATTTTACTAACAGCAATGTTGCCCTCATATTAACACAATAACCTTACCTTTGTATTGTCTACAGGCTACAGTCATTGCATAAGTAACGAGCTATGTCTCCTACAATGGTTGGAAGAAATATTCATTTCATTAACTGACATAAAACCAGAAATACTACAGAATAAAAGTACTCTGCTACAAGTGAGCAGAATTAGTGTTACCAGCCAAGTTTACTTAATAATGAAAAGTAAAACTACTCATTCTGCTGTACAATGGACCCATTCTGTGTTTTACTATTGCATACTTATTTATGTTATGATTGTGAATTAATATCCCCGCTGCAACATGTTTTTTGCATTCAACTGCTGTAGATGTTTAGCGCTTAGATAGCTGTAACTACTTTATATAGGTAGATTCAACAGCAGCACATTATTTTCTACAAGATCATCACCTTTGTAGCATCGTGGACCTGTGAGAACGACTTATCTCTAAAAAGGCCAGCATTTCGTAAGAAAAACAGGCACGTTTTCAGCTTTGTGGCAATGCATTTTCCAGCTAGTCCAAAGAGAGTTTTAAACACTGTTTTAGAGATAGGAGAATTTACTCAGCCCATACAGGAACACTTAATCCTAAACTTAGAAAAAAATTCAAAATCATTTTTTGAGGTGATGTACATGGCTTTGCAGAAATGGTATAAAAATTGTAATGTGAAAAGTCACTGATAACTAAAGCTAAACATAGTGGAGAACAACAATTCCACCCTGGATGGGGTTTAGTATAAAGTTGCATTCATGTAAATACTCAAGTAAAGAGCATGTATCTCACATCTGTACTTGAAGTAAAGGTACTTGGTTAAATTCCAACTAGTGGTCTCCCAGGCCCTGTATAACCACACAGGTGTTCTCAATCACTCTGACTTATTAGACCTTTCAGGTTTAATATAAAAGCCATGTTATGCATAGCATGAGTTCATTTTAAGTAAAAATGTTATACTTTCATGTCTGGACAGTGTAAGGTAGACATTGTTAAACATTATAAAGTACACCACAGTGAGCCCTGACCATCCTGACTCATTTAAACAATGCAGCTATTAAACAATAAGAGATGAGTTCAAAGGTGAGTCTAAGAAAATTCTGTTAGTACATTGCAGCACACATAATGACAAAGCAGCAAAACAATGTTTTACTCACATTTTTCGGCTGCTACATAACCGATACTGTATATTACTCTTATATTAAGAGGCATGATTTCCTGGTTGCTGAGCACATACGGTGTTGTGTTTGTGAATCACTCAGTGTTAAATATGAGCTCAGCCAATGCTCATAGAAGTTGTGTCAGACAGTGGCAATCTGACAAACTGCACGTTAGCACCGTCCAAACAAGAGAGTTTTATTAGCAATAGTAGCAACGCAAATAGTACTATTATAGCTACACTGTGTTTATCAATTCATTCATTTTACTCTTATTTGTGTTAAAATCTGAGTCAATGCTGCTGGACATGAGAACAAAGTGCATCCTTACCTGACATCGCCAATTATTTGATGGTGCTTTTGTATCTTTATGAGCAAATCTTTAAGATGTGCTCCCACTTTCGTGGCATTTCCTCTCAGGTCCTCTTTCTCTATCACATCAAGGACAGCCAGGCCAATTGCACAGGACACTGGGTTCCCTCCAAACTGCATGAAGTTTGAGAGAACACAAATCATTTCATCTTGATATATACATACCCAACGAAAATTAGTTCCAACACATTTCCACAGAAATATTTTTGTTTTAGTTGACTTGAAAGCAGAAATGTGTATCTCAACCATCTTTCACATTTTAATGTAAGAAATCTAGTTCATAATGGATGTTTAATGGAAAAATGTAGTGGTAAATTAGAGTGGCTGAACCACAGCTTGTTGTTAGATTGTGTCAGACAAAACAGTCTAACAATAGTCAATCAAAATAACCAATCTAACAATCTATGATGTAACATAATATAAATGCCATAATTTATGTTAAACTACTAAAGTCTTCTTACTTTTCTAGTATGACACCAACTTTGAGCATTTATTCATATATGCTGAAACTACTGTATAGTCACCGTATTGAAGTACTCCACTCCATTGGCTGTGAAAGCTCCAGCTATCTCCATGGTGGTGGCCACACAGGCCACGGGATGCCCATTGCCCATTGGTTTGCCCATGGTCACTATGTCTGGACAGAATCCCTCCCCTTGCTGCTGAAAAGCCCAGAAATGACTCCCCAAACGTCCAAAGCCTGTCTGGACCTCGTCAGCCACAAACACTCCACCAGCTAAGTGCACATATCTGTATGGGAGATACACCCTTTCATCATTGCTGTACTTGCAGATGAGTAATAACAAAACAGGAAAATTGATTCAGCACTCACTCTGCAACTTTAGCTGAGTATCCTTGGGGCAAGATGATTTGCCCTCCAACACTTGGCAATGATTCGGCAAAGAAAGCAGAGATCTATGGAAAAAAGGTAGTGAATGTCATGCATTTGTAATGTTTATTACAGCATTATTCTCAGCCTCACTGTGTAATGGTAAGTGTTTTGAGTGTAAGTTATTCTATACCTTGCGTCCTTTCCTGTGCACATCTTCTATTAGGTCTTTGACTGTATCTGCATATGCTTGGCCTGGGTTGGGATGATCTTCTCTGTATATGCCTCTGTATGTGTCTGGTAAGGGTGCCTGGGAAGATGAACCACATTCTTTCAGCTATGCAGGAGTCAACTGTTTGTTGCAGTTTGTGTAAATTTGGTTGCTTAAATCTACACACCACATGAACCCATTCTTTCTGTCCTGTCAGTTTCCGGAACTTGTAAGGACTAATGTCGATGAGAGACTTTAGATGCCCATGGTACGCACTAGTATAAAAGGAGAATTCATTAATGGAAACGCAAGTCTACTGTCAGAGCATGGATGTTTTTCATTAGAACAAAATACTTACTGGTCCAGCACAATGACATCTTCATGTTGGGTGTACTGCTGCGCCAAGCGTAGGGCGAGATCATTGGCCTCCGAACTGTCAGAAAAATGCATATAATTCAACTATTAAATCATTAGTATGGAATGTTATTTAGGAGTGTTACTCCGAGTGACTGCGAATGTACATAACAACATTTTTTACCCAGAGTTCACGAAGTAGAACACACACAGTTTCTCAGGCAAGGTGGAAGCCAGGCGGTCTGCATACAGCACTATGTTGTCATGCAGAAACCGTGAATTTGTGTTTAGGAGGTCCATTTGTTCTGCTGCTGCCTTAGTAATGATGGGGTGACAGTGACCCACTACAATAGTAAACACACTACACGTTACTAACACATTAAGACTTTTCCACAAGCAAGCACGATTGTGACATACTGTGTTTTATATAAGTGATAGTGATGTTGATTATACACACACACAGAATGTGCACTTGGTGATAAATGTTTTACCATGTTGCACGTTACTGATGCAATCCAGATAGCGCTTGCCATTTTCATCGAATAGATACTGTCCTCTTGCTCTTACTATCTTCAAAGGGGCGTCTGAATAGAAGAGTCTACATGAGTGCCTGGAAGGACACCAACGCATACGTGTCAGCATCTTGAATTGCGTAGCACGACACTGTGCACATTATAACAAAATTAGTAAACATTAACACAAGACCGATTTCTCTTTCCATACCCGATTAATCTCGTCCGCATTGCGAGAGTTTCTTCTTTGCTGAGTTTATCTAAGGCCATAATCTCTGTTGTGCCTCTGTGTTTAGCGTACTCCAAAAACTGCGAAAGGAAATGAGCGAATAGCTATGCAACAAAGTTAATCAAAGGTCGCATACCGTCTTATGGAATTGTTTTACAAGTCTTGGCATTTACTGCGCATGCGTTAATGGTAGACTTTGATTCAATTCATTTTACTTAATACAGCCATGGTTTGCTTAAGTGAAACATTTTGCAGTAGATGTAGAATATATTACAGTTATATATAGACCATCTAAACATGGGTATTATGTAATCCCCTCAATATCACAGAAAAGCGACGCTTGTTTGTTGTTAGTCCGGTCAGTTAATTTTATGCTGTAGCTTTTATTAGACAGGCCTATCTACGGGGCTGCTAACGTGACATAGATGTCCAAAATAACTGTGACATATGTTGCTGAAAATGATATTTTAGTTTTAAGGAGTCACGAACAAAGGTCTTTTTGAAGAAATGTATTTTATAAGTATTGTGGGGCTTTCTTAGAGAGCGATTATTTAAGTAGTGTATTCAAAGTACCTCCGAGTTGGTATCGCCCAAAGGCTATAAATACTCTGCTGAACTGCCCTCCATCCGGTGCACTGTGTGCAGCTTCGGTTGCTAAGGAACCACTGAATGCAGGTAATACATCAGGACAGCTGTAGCATGCTAGCATGCAAACAGGCTGCGTAACCAAGCTAAGGCTGCAACTAATGTAGTGACACATTGTCAACCCAGCCGTTAAATCTATTAACGCCTCTGTTTTAAATTCTGGCCTTATGAATAATGCAGCCGTGCCCAATGACAAGTTTGTTAATCGGTAGTAAATAGAATGAATGTAAGCAAGCTAAGGCTAGTTACGCCAGTTAGGGCACTTGTTATCCTATCAGCTAATTTGGCTAACAGAACCGGCTAATAACTTGGTGCCCTGCTTACTGCATCGTGTTGCCGAGCTAGCTTACTATATACTTTGCTCACCAGCGTCGCTAACGGATTTAGGCAGTAAATCAAGCCCCTATGTTAATAAGTCTTAAAATTTCAATGACAAACTGTTGTCCTATGGCTAGCGTTAACGTTTGAGATAGTGCGCAACACTGCCTCAAACTTATTTGAGGTTAGTATAGACATTCAGTGCCCATACGTCAGCCCTGCCTAATAACCCTTACCTAACCAAAAGTCTTGATTTATACTGTTTTGTGCCTGGTGTGTCTCGGTGGACGTTTTGTATCATTATTCATGTAAAATAACGTGGACATTAAAGTTTGCAGGCGGGATTGAAAAGTGATTAAATTATAAGTCAGCTAGTGGTGGGCAGCAGTGCTCTTAGCTGTATACAAGCAAATGGAGTCATTATGTAGGGTGCAGGGCTTTTAACGGTGGCTGCTGCCTCAGGAGGTTCAGCGTCTGTCTAAAGTAGCCTGTCTTCTGGCATGTGGAACTAGGCTAGCAATGTAGCACCATGTTTGCCACAAGGAGGAAGGCTTTGGAGGCCACATTTAACTGCCAGCAGCAAGTGCTGAATCAAACGTTTTTGATGAGTAGAAGTACAGATGTGTTTAAATTCAAATTAAGACTTATGATTTGAAGTTGATTAAGTTTGCATATTAGAGTGTGGTTTGTGTCAGAATTAAATGTACTCCATTTATTTAGAAAAGTAGTGCATAGGCTAAGAGTTGGATTACAATTGAATGCATTGTATTCAGTTTTTAGTTTCAATTTAAGATGTACAATTTTGTGCTGTGCAAAGGTTTGCTGGAATTCTTTATGAGCCACTGCAGGTTAATCATCAAAGATGTTTGCGGACTAAGTAACCATTTGATCTTAAAAGCTAACTCTCTGCTTTTGAGTACAAAGAAAATGTCTGAGGAATGTATGTTAATGAAATGGACGTGCAAACTATTTTGTGGTCCCCTGCTTCCTGGATACATGGCATCTTTTTTGCTTTGCTTCAAAATATAAGCCCTTGAAACCTGGTCACTGTTCTTTTGTCCCCCTTGCAAAGATACTTCCAACCCCTATCCCCATTCATTTTTCACACACTTCCCCCAACCTTTTCCTTTTTTGTCTCTCCCTCCCCCTTTCATTAACCTCACAACTCTAACACAGCTCTTGTCATTTGTGTTTATTGCACCCAACTGGCTGATTGTTGCGGCAGAATTTTCCCTGAGACGTCCTATTAATTTTCTTGGAAATCACTCTTGACTACATTTGTAGTCCCATTAAGAAATGGCGATGTTCACTGTGCATGATGGAATGTGGAGTGTTTCTTTGTTCTGGGTCTTCCCACATTCATGTGTGCTCTCATTGCCTTTGTGAACATAAACTTGTGCCTTTCACATATGAATGAGACAGCATTTAGATCCCAGTCTGTGTCTCATGTTATAATTTATTGTCAGTCATACAGGCATTAATTCAGGAATTTTGTTTCTCTCTTTGTGTGTTTTCCCGCCCTACAGCAGTTATAGCATGTGGAGGAAAGTCCCCATTTTCCACTCCTGTGTAAGGCCCAGTGACTTGCATGGCACATTAAAAGTTACTGTTCAGTGACATCTTTCCTTGCAATGTATGCAATGACTTTCAGTTAATCATTGACATTGTTTCATACAAATCTCATCCTTCCCACCCTTCTCATCTGTCCTTCTAGGTGGCATGAAGATGATGGTGGCATAGTGAGAAAGTTGGTCAGTCTGGCAGGTTGAGGTGTGGAGGGGACACCACAAACCACGCCAGGATTCTGACTAATAACATATCCACTGCCCTCAGTAGATGTCCTCGTCATCTCCATGTCCATCTTTGGATTGTAGCTCCAATTATGGTGACACTTATTACAGAGCAGCTCCGCAAGCAGAGTTTGGAAGAGCCTTATTACAAGGCATTCTCATTCAATGTTAATGTGGTGAGTTGAACACAAAACAAAATATTGTCCTTTAAACTAATGTAATTTTTTCTTGATTCACTTAGTTCCACAGGTTCTGCTTTTAAATGTGTTATTATATTTTTGTTTCAGTCATTGCCAGCAGTGGGCTCCAGTCCCACTGTATCATGGAGTGCTTGTAGATCAACACAAGGCAAGTTCATTGACTTCAGCGTAGCATTTGCAACCTAGTGGTGGAGAAAACTGTCTCATGTGCATCTTTTGGCATTTTCAGACACAAGCACAGCTACACATCCATCATCTAAAGCCAGCCTTCTGCATGAGTCTTGTGGACCAGATTCCCTTTGGTCATCTTCCCATTCTGGAGAGCCTATCCAGAGACCAGAGGTTTCCTTCGCAGGCAAGGCTTTCCAAAGCTCACCCCCACCCCCACCTCCGAAACGCCACTGCCGGTCCCTCTCTGTTCCAGAGGACCTGTCTCGATGCCGCTCCACCTGGCATCCAAGTGCATCCAAAGTTTGGACCCCAGTCATACGTGGCTGTCAAAGTGGAGGAGCATCTAGTTCAGGATCTGGAACCAGCTCTTTGCCACTTTGTGGTCCCAGTTCATCCTTCACCTCATCATCCCTACACTCATCTTCTAGTCCTACTTTTTTTAGCTTAGCACTGTCCTCTGACTCGCCCCTGCCATGGAGCTTCCCATGGGACCCATGTGACAAACTGAAAGGAGCCTGTTCTGCCTCCTTTGCTACTCCTTCTTCCTGCTCCTCTTCACCAGCTCCTCTTGTTTCTCACTCAGTGTTGCAGCGCCGCTTCTCCCTTTCCCCTGTGCACATTCAGGACGCCTCTGTGGTGCTTCTGCCGCCTCGGCCCTCCCCTGCTTCTGCTCTGATATATGGCTGTTCTGGCTTGGAACATCCAGCCCTGTCTCCATCTCCCACTTCAGCCTGCAGTACACCTTCCTCCTCTAGGCGTGACCTGCACCCAGCACTGCCGCGATGCCACTCTCAGCCCTGTGACATGCGCAAACCTCGCTTGAAGAGGCGCCATGACCCAGATGTTCTGCCCTGCCCCAGGCCAGGTCTTGATTTCAGCAAGATGACACAGGTAAACATTAAAGTCCAATGGACTTTAAAGATGGGTCGTTTTTGTCAATGCATATATTGAGAGACACATACATACTCTTTGCCCTCTGGATCTTGGTGGGCGATAGTAGGCCTCTGGCAGCACTCCTTTCCCCACAGGTCTTGCTCAGCACAGCTAAACTTGGAATCCATACCATCAGCTCATCTCAATTCAGACTGATGTTAATGGTGGAATCATTAGAGCAGAAGTGGATCTCTCTTCATATTCCTGTCTCACATCAGTTAGGATTTCTGAGTTGTGTTTTAGTATCAGGCAAGTTTTAGCCTATGGCAACAAAAAGTACTACACAAGAGTCTCAAGCCACAATGTTCCTTTTTGCATTTGAACCAAGCTTTATACAGGAACACTTTTATACAGAAAACAAGCTATAATAAACTCACAAGTTCCAGACAGTTTGACCCATTGATAATGAGACTACTGTGGCAGGTTTACTTGGTTCCAACTGCTTAATAAAGCAAAACAACTCAACACTTTGTCTCTAAATTTTCTGACAAAATCCTTAGGACCATAGGGTCCTTTTTTAAACTTCACCCCTAACTTATTTTGTACTAGTTTATATCAACCTGACAAACCACCCAGTTACACAACTAGAAAGTTACAGTACATTGGGCTTATTGTACATGGCCTGCATATTCTAATCCATTTGTCATCTAGTCACACAGTCTGTTACATATTTAACTGCATAAAATTACATTTTTGTACATTACATAATTTAAATAAGAGTCTATAGAATTAATAGTGTTCTGGTTGATTCTTTGTTTCAGTGAGATCACGTGCCAGACAAATCCATTAAATTTGTTATCAGCTGATTTATACTTAACCAAGATACAGGCACTGACATGCACTTCCTGGCACTCGAGTGACATTGTCACCACCTAGCCTGCATTTTATTGCCTTTTGGGTGTGGATCTGCAGATGTATAAAGTTGAGACTGGTTCCCATTTTAGCGAGTTGTTTTTCCATGCATTACATGCTAAATTTGTCACGTGATAATCATGACACTTCTTTCTCCTCTGTAGATTGGTAGTCACGAGAACCTAGTGTGTGGTACAGGTGGCTGTATAGTCCAAGTGTCTTACCAGGCAGAGCAGCGCTCAGCCTTCTCCCCTGCTGAGTTTCTTGGACGAGCCAGCATTGGGCCCCTAAGTGAAAGTGAAGAGGAGGAAGAAGACAATAAAAGAAAAAGGACTGTAATAGATGGACAAAAGACTATTTTTGAAAGAGACTGCACAGAACTGGACTTGAACCTTATAGAAGAGAACTGACCACTCTTTGGTGCTCCCAGTGTGATTACTGCATTCATAACCATGTTAAAGCACACCTGTAGGCTTTGTGCACTCTCCTGGCAGAGTGCTAGGGAACTTGCTGCCCTCCTAAGGCATACGTCCTGAGTTCATAATCAAGAAATAACTAATTAGAAGCTTGTATTAAATTACAAAGTTATAGGGAAATGTGCATGAGCAAAAAAGCTATTTTTCATGCACACAGAATTTTGGCTAATATTTGATATACTTGGTTTGTGTAAACCATTGGTACGCATCTTGTTATCTTTGCATATATTCATCAGACAACAGTATATACTGGAATAAGCAGAATGTGCTCAGTATTTCCGTATGGGTTATTTCAATGCACACTGAAAGCTGACAGTTCAGGTGGACAGAGGTAAGCTTTCTTCTGTGCCCCATCAGATACTGGTATAGTTCACTTTTGTATTTTCAGAGAATTCAGAAATGACTATGACGGTGGACATAATTTTGCTTTGCAAGTCAAAATGAAATTTGAGTAGCCCAAACAACATAAGAATGCTGATCTATATATAAAAATGATCTCCTGCAGGTTTAACAGGATACATTCCAGGATTTTTCTGCAGTTCCATTTTATCATTCATGGACCCTCGAAGACCCAGTAAGTCTACATTAAGGGGAAGCTTTTCCTCTAAAATCAGAATGGATTGTTCCCCTTTTGTTCATGTATTTTTGTTTTTTCAGTTTTCTCAACTGCTTGAACATTAACACACCTTGTCAACAGTAATGCTGATGATACTGTAAATGACCATGCCTTAAGCTTAAATACAGAGTTCTTGGTGCTCTGGTCTTCTTTTCACAGCCAGACATATTTGCAGTCTCTGTTTGCGCTGATTCTGATATTACTGGCAGGTGGCACATGCACTACAACTGTCGATTGAATAACTGAGTTAATGCTGCAGCTTGACTCCATAGGGCACAATGTAATGTACTGTACAGTGGTTAGAGTGGGTACCCATGTCAAGCAGTACGAGACAAAGGTGGTAGTGATGAAATGATTTGGTGGCCTTTCAGAAATGATTTTTCATGTGTATTCAGAAATATTCGTGTTGCACAATTTATGTACAAATAAAATTTAATAGAGAATGACTTTTTTTTTTTTTCCAACAAGTGTCCTGTCTTTCATTCAAAAATAGTTGATCCATACTGAAACGAAAGACCACAACAGGAGCCAATAGATCATTAAAGTAATCTGACCCCTAGTGGCTGATTTCAGCAAAATACTGATGTTGCATAGAAACATTAATATTTTACCGAATTTGAATGTACTAACAGCAGCCATTAGTTAACTGACAACAGCGTTTTCCGTATGGGTAAAATTATTGGTTTCACAAAACTGAATTTACCTAAATAAAAGCTTACGAAAACAAAGTAATGACTCCTTATTGTTTGAAACTGTAAATGTTTGGTTATTTGACAACATTCAATGGCGGATAAAGTTGAAGACCACCAAAAAAAGTTGTACAGGTTTTATATAAATGTAAGCAGCTTTGTTAAACTGAACAATCTTGGATGCCTTTGATGCATACTGCCGTTCCGCCATGGAAGGTGAGGGCGCTCCTTCCAGCCCCACTGATAGTTTTTCACAGACTGCCTGACCCCCACACCAACAAGCCACTTCCTCTTTTGTCTAATTTCATGGCGATCGGGAGAGAGGGAACACCACCGACGCACGCACACTGTCTCAGCACTCTTGAAAGAGTTTATCCGGGGTAAATAACTGACAATTTTTGCAAGATTCGGTCACTGGGTTACAGTGTATACCTGAATGAATTCAGTCATGCGGGCGATTCATCTTTCCCTGTAGAATTAATCATTTTTTAGCTTCTGGGTCAGATATTTCACATTGTAGCGCCACTCGCTGATAACAAATCGGACGAAATGGGCTCCCCCTCCGCTTGCATCTCTCCCACACACTCATCGGCACGCTAGTTAACGGCGCTGGCTAGCTAACATTAGCTATGCTGCAAACGCCTCAAAAATGTACCTGTGGAAATGTTTTTGTATTGACACATTTCAGAACTTAGCGGGAGCTAAATGATACCAGATGCTATATATGTTCGGGTGGTAATAGGAATTTGTAGTTTTCATTAAAATGTTGGTCGTTCAAAAGTCCTCAAATGTTTGTGTTTGGGTTAGCTAGCCAACATCGGCTAGCTAGCTGCCGTGCTAGTTAGCGTTAGCTACGATCGCAATGCAAAAGTTAATGTAAGCTAAACTACTTTAGAACGAACTGGCTAATTGTGATATATTTGACACATAACAAGAGTCGAATAATTTAATTATTTTCATGGGCTTTGCACATAAACATTGCCCACCGTTTAGTGATCTGGTTACTTGATATCTGAGAAACGATTTAGCTAGCACCATTAGCTAGTTAGCTACTTAACGGTAACTTGGTTGCTAACGAGGGGCTCGTGCACTGTTGATATTTTTACCATTGATTCATCGTCAGAAAATTAAGTGCTCATGCTACCGTTTTTAATACTGGCAACGTGGAAAACAATGGTGTTATTTTTGCAATTTCAGGGAAAGTTTATCTCAAAGTTACAAACCTTGATCAATAACTCTAACAGGTTAAATACTATTGTATAGAGTGACTGAGTATGCGCCTGTCCCGATTAAGGCACGAGCTCATACTGTATTTATTAATAATTATGGCTTATCGCGGATGGATGCGCACAGCACTACATAGCTTCTGTACATGAAATCCTAAAATTATTGTCAACACAGAGCTAGTGTCTTCTTAAAAAACGAACAGTAAGGACACCAACTGTATAACATTGTCCTTATTTGAAATCTGCGTACATTTTCTTTCTTTACAGTGTCAACTAAATTGTCAACCTGACTGGCACAACCGAAATTGTTCTCCAGGTGAGTATCACTAAAGAGATGGGGCTCTACTATCAACAGTTTCTCTGGGTTTGATTTGATAAGTGTTTCTTCAAAATCGGAAGCCTTTGCTTTTCAGTCTAGATTCTTCAAGTTTTTTGCCACAATGTACCTGTTTGAATTAATCCTGCATAGGATATACTAAATTTCATTGTAATAAAAAAACCCCAACACTGTTCAGTTAGTTTTTAACATCCAAAATACAATTGTCAGTCAGTTATGATCACTTTTTTTTTTTTTTTTTAAATCAAGGCCATGAAGTTAGTCAGGGAGTTGCATGAAGTTACAATTTAGTTAAAATTCTGTCATCACTGACTGTTTTTCCTATGTCCGCGCAGGTGAAACAAACCAGACGTCATTCAACGGGCTCCCTAGCACTTGGATCTGTTCTTCTCTGTCCCAGGTTCAGACTGCTTGGTCTATGGCTCTGATGGACAAACACAAACAGGTCAAGCGGCAGAGACTTGACCGCATCTGTGAAGGTGAGATTGCATGAATTCTCCTACACAAAGTAAAAGTAAATTTGTTGGAGCTCAGCGTATTTTATTTTGTATTAGTGCGCAAGTATTTAATTAAACTGAATTATATTGTATCAGGACAGGGCTGTATGTTAATATTTTCCAGCAGCCATCAGCCCAACAGCTATTGCAGATATATTTGTGCAGGTATTTTCCTTATTTGAAAGCTGGGCAGCTTCTGAATATGCGTTTCTTGTTTTGCCATACATATTAGTGACTCAATATCTAAACATGCTTCAGTCAGACAGAAACAAAATACAACTCAACAAAATCATCAATTTTAAGTTGGTCAGAATAAACCCTTAATTCACAGCTAGATCTGTCTGTCTTTGCTCACTAAACATCAGTCTATCAGAGCAACTGCCCTCACTCATTCTTTAAGGGCAGATTGTTAAATAAGCAAAATAAAATGACTAAAATGACCACCTACCTTTATTATACTCAGGTACACATAGTCAGATAAGCTGTCGTTCTGATTAAATGTAATCCCTCATATTGGACTGCAAAACATTTTTTTTACTGTGTCACATGGACGGCCCAGAATTTAACAGCTATGTGCATTATCCTGAAGCCTTTAAAGAGATTCTTGTTGAGATTCTTTGTTTTGTTTCTCTTAAACTGGTATGTAAGGAATGTACACCTGTAAGCTTTGCCCTGTGTTTCTTATTGAAGATTAGTGAAAAAAAGTTTAATGTTGCTACAAGTCAATGCCACCAAATACTCCACAGTGTAGATTTCTAGATACAGTTTTAAGCTGTGGTGGAGTGGGGTGAAGACGATGGAGATCAGACATAATGGTGCACTAAAATGGAGGGAACAGTCTGGCAGAGTCTCAGGAGACGGGTGAGAGGGAGAGGACAAGGTGAAGGGTCGTGGCCGCAGCTTCAGGGAAATGGGCCAGCTGTCTCTTTAAAAAACGACAACAGTCCAAACCGCCTTCGGCCTCAGTCTCGGCTATGCTAATGAGGTTAGTGCTGGTTGGCTGGCCCTCAATGGAACTGCCTGTGATTGGAGACTGCCTGTGGGGGAGGGGCTGGGCGTGGATGACAGCTGGGATCCAGCCAGCCAAGAGCAGGCTGACAGAGAGAGAGGGAGAAAAAAAGAGTGATAGAGGGAGAGCAAGGCGAGAGAGGGAGAGAGAGGAAGACAGGCTCACAGACTTCATAATGCAAGGTTAGGCCCGGTGCTCATGTGTTTTCTATTTTGGCATGTGTTTTTAAAATTTGTGAGTGTGGGGGGTGAGCTAAGGTTTGGGTGTGGAGCAGCTATGTGCGCGCAGTTTTATGTTCAACGTGTATTGGTATTGTCGCAGCCGTTAAGAAGGAACTGAATAACCGTGTGTGTGTGTGTGTGTGTGTGTGTGTGTGTCTAGCTGCGTCTGGGTGGAGTACTGCTGCTTGCTGCATTATCATCGTTTGCTGCCCCTCCCCCCTCACCTCTTACTCCTCCAACTGCGGCCAGAGGGAGCGAGAAGAGGAGGGAGTGAGGGGAAAGAAAGGGAGAGGGAGGGAGAATGAATGAATCACTGAATGAATTGTATTGTGTGTGCGGCCATGCTTGCGTTTAGTAGGCCCCGGGTATGCCAGTGTCCTTTGACTCAAATTACTCTGTGCGTAGGCCTACTTGTATATTTCCAGAACTACGGTTTCAGACGGGGTCTTTGTGACGATTCCCTTTGGGTTTACTCCATAGTACGAGTCCCTTTGTGCTCTCAGCATGTAGCAGTAGGCCTGTTAGCATTCGTGAGCCATCTGCAGTGACTGTGAATCACACTGCTAAATTGAGAATGCGGGAGATTGCACATTTTTATAAGGGGGCCAGGCTGTATTTTTGTCTTTCTTCTTTGCCTGTGTGTTTCACACATGCATTGGGAAATGCTCAGACGTCAGAGGAAGTGTTCACAAATATTTGTTTTCCACCCGTAGCTACCGGCTCCCTTCCCTCCTCTGCAGTCTCACTATTACCTCCTGCCCCATATCCAAGTAAATGTTTTAGATAGACACACTCCCCCACCCTGGGACACACAGGCACACGCACACCTGTCACGCAGTAGGGGCAAGACAGTGTGTACTGGTGCATGTGTAGAGTATGTTTTAAGCCAAGAACTGGTGAGAAGAAGACAGAGAGAGGAAGCGGGAGAGAGGAGTAAATAGCATTTGTAAATACAGATGTTACTGTTAATTTCCACTGTTTTAGCACTAGTAAGTTGACAGAGATGTGACATTTATTCGTGTTGTTGATTTTGACATGCAGCATTTCCTTTGTTGGCATAATGATAAATAGCAATGGCATA
Source organism: Datnioides undecimradiatus (assembly GCA_008933995.1). Taxonomy (NCBI): domain Eukaryota; kingdom Metazoa; phylum Chordata; class Actinopteri; order Lobotiformes; family Datnioididae; genus Datnioides; species Datnioides undecimradiatus. The sequence goes on from WARS01000014.1 coordinate 1,292,682, forward strand.
CATGGGCCAAATGTGCAGATGGTTACCAGCAAAGGTGTGAGGGTGTGTATCTGTATGTGTCTGAAGAGAACCAGACAAATAGGAAGGAGGGACTCTTCCAGACAGGAGAATTTAGGTCATGACTCAGACCCCCTCATGAACCCCCACCTCCTCCTCTCTGAGACCCCACAGTTTTCTCCACCCCTCCCCCCAGCCGCCACACTCCATCACCTCTCCCCCTCCCATCCCAGCCCCCTTCTCCCTGCATGCACTCCTCTCATACAGTGGCAGGTCAAGTTCCCAGACTTAACACTTAATCAAAATTGCTCGGCTTCATCAACCCGAATGTAACCCCCCCACCACCCTAAGGAAACCTGAGTGGAACGGAGGTGGATCGATATAAGCAGGACATTATATATTGGTTGCATGCATTCTTAAATGGAGCTGGTGTTCAATACCAAATAGGCCAGGATGCTGGATGCTCTCCATGTCCTATCGCAGATTTAGTTACACATCACTTTTGTAACCATAGAAGCTCCTGGAGGGTGTTGGTGGAAGTGGATGCATTGGAAAAAGAAAGTCATAAAACTCTGAGTTATTATTGTCTAAGGAGTGTGGCTGTTAGCCCTGTTAACTTCAGCCATATGTGCTAGGGGAATTTGGTGTGAGGGTACTTTTGACTTGCATAACATTGGGTAGTCCAGACATGGCAATTGCAAACTTGTTGAGTCACTAATGAGTAGCTTATTATGCTTGTTTGCTTGTTCTAAAATGCAAACGCCTGGAAGCTCAATACAAAGTGTCATCAGCAAAATGTCACTGCTCGAAGATTAAGGGAAAGATGTAAAACGATCTTAAAACTGGGTCTCTTTTTATTTGTTGCTCAAGAGTAAAAAAACACCATTGCTTTCTTCCTGCTGGACTCAGGTATCCGACCCCCCATCCTGAACGGGCCAATGCACCCGCGGCCCTTGGTGGCCCTGCTGGACGGACGCGACTGCACTGTGGAAATGCCAATTCTCAAAGATGTGGCCACAGTGGCCTTCTGCGATGCCCAGTCCACACAAGAGATTCATGAGAAGGTAGAGCCGACACACCTGCACTCACAAGTCATACAGTAATCACAAACAATGAGGCTGAAAGACTTAAATCGTTCTGAGTGTGTATCAAAGTAATCGTCTTCTGTGCTGTACTCAAAAAACACAGCATTCTGTGGAGCTTGGCAATCAGAGAATACTGTTATTTGTGATATATTTGTACTGTGCAGGTGCTTAACGAGGCAGTGGCTGCTCTACTCTATCACACCATCACTTTGTCCAGAGATGACTTGGAAAAATTTAAAGGCCTCCGCGTAATTGTCAGGATCGGCTCTGGGTTCGACAACGTTGACATCAAGGCAGCTGCAGAGCTAGGTGAGTCCATGTGATTTTAAAACATATTTTCATCAGTGAACATGGAACATTTATTAATGTTGTTTGTATTAATGTTGGTTATTAATTATGTTCTTCTTTCTGCCCGTCATCCAGGCATTGCCGTCTGTAACGTGCCAGCAGCCTCAGTGGAGGAGACAGCCGACACTTCGCTATGTCTGATCCTCAACCTGTACAGGCGAGTCACCTGGATGCACCAGGCCCTCAGGGAGGGAACCCGTGCCTCTAGTGTGGAGCAGATCAGAGAAGTAGCTGGTGGTGCTGCTCGCATCCGGGGTGAGACGCTGGGCATTATCGGTCTAGGTAAGTAAAGGATACGGACATGCATATTTGATTTTTATTTGAGGGCGCATCATGGCTAGTTATTTTAAGTCTTCATTAAGTCAGATATTGTACTTGTCTTATTGATGTGTAATTGAACATTAAAAATTTTGTTAAGTTTTATGTTAATAAATGTCTTTGTCTTCCAGGCCGGGTTGGCCAAGCAGTGGCTCTGCGGGCTAAGGCCTTTGGCTTTGGCGTGATCTTCTATGACCCCTACCTGCCTGATGGTGTGGAGCGCTCGCTTGGCCTCCAGCGCATGGCGACCCTGCAGGACCTGCTCATACATTCTGACTGTGTATCCCTGCACTGCAGCCTCAATGAGCACAACCACCATCTCATTAACGACTTCACCATCAAACAGGTATGCTAATGCAAATACACATTTGGTCTCGTGTTTACCTTCTCACCAGTGGGTTTTCCTCCAACCTCCCTAAATTTTAAATGATTTAGGAAAGGCTTCATCTTCTAGAGGGTTGGTTGGTTGTCACAGTCAGTGGTATCTGTTTGTCCATTATTTATTTATTTTTTTACATTTATCAAATCAGTTTTTTGCTGCATTTATTTAGTGTGTGCTCTAATTAAACCACCAAGAATCAGCACTCTGTTTTTATATGCAGCCTGAAACCCTGACTAAATATTGGGCTAAAAAATGTTAAGACTTGTTTAGATAATCCGGACAACTTGGCTTGAACCGTATCTCTCATATTATTGGACAGTCTGTATTATATGCTTGTGCCAAATGATTTCAGCCTGTATTATTAAATGTACTATTAATTAAATTTCGCTGTAGGCTGAAAGTTATGGCTGTGTCTTGCATGGTCTGCTTACCATAGTTTAATCAATCCATCGCTACCTCTGGTACAGATGCGTCAGGGAGCTTTCCTGGTGAACACATCAAGAGGTGGCCTGGTTGACGAGAAGGCATTGGCTCAGGCCTTGAAAGAGGGCCGGATACGAGGGGCTGCCCTGGATGTCCATGAGACAGAACCTTTCAGGTAAGCATGATACACCAGTAAGCTCAGTAACTTTGCATGATGCACAGTCTCTTTGCACTTTTCTGTAACAGCCCTTTCTCTTCTTAATAGTTTTTCAACAGGCCCTCTGAAGGACGCCCCCAATCTGATCTGTACCCCACATACATCCTGGTACAGTGAGCAGGCATCTGTGGAGGCTCGTGAGGAGGCAGCCAGGGAGGTTCGCCGCGCCATCACTGGTAGGACATTTTTAACTGAACAGGATTAAACATGTTGATGAAACGATTAGTAGAGTACAGACACATAGACAAATCTAAATGCAAATTGTAATTCCTTATATCACTGGTCAATGATAATTGAGCAGTGATTTAAACTGTACTGCAGAATTTTCAGCAATATACTCACTTTAACAGCCTAGAAATGACCTCTTAAAATAATGCACACTCCAATAAATCAGAGTCAAATAGTGAAGTAGCGGCCCTTTTATAAATATCTTTATCTGCTGATGATATAAAAGCACAAATTGTCTGTTGCTAGCGAACTAGTAACAGCTGGCTAACAAAAACTATCCCAAATACGTTGGGGTTAGGGTCCCACTGACTGGAATTTGTTTGCATTGAGGGAGGTGATATCTCTGACAGCTCCAAATGATGCAGAAGTAATTTTGCCGAGGACTACTTCAGAAACTACACAGAGCATACGATGGAATTTTTTCTTTGTCTTTGAATCACACAGCTCTCTATGTTTGTTCAGACACATTCACTCAGAAATACAAAACGATAGAGAAGCTGCTCTGCAACTCAACACCACTGCTAAATCTTAGCAAAGCTAACAAGCTAAACTATGTATGTCTTCATATCACAGATGAAGATCAGAGACACTAAAACGTGAGTCTTAAATAACATCTGAGTGTTGACATGTAAGCAGTAATGGTAATGGTGCAGTAATGGTCCGTTTTCCCTGCTTCAGGGCGTATCCCTGACAGCCTGAAGAACTGTGTTAACAAGGAGTATCTGATGGCAGCGTCTCAGTGGCCCAGCATGGAGGCAGCCACTGTTCACCCAGAACTTAATGGAGCCACTTACAGGTGAGAGGATTGGATGTGATGTGCAAGAATGTTATGAGGCTGTTTTGTAATCAGAGCAGCTCATAAATGTTTTCTTTTCTTGCCTGTGTTTCAGATTTCCTCCAGGTCTGATCAATGTTGCAGCAGCAGGGGGTCTCCCCGGAGCTGGCGGAGGGGTTGAAAGCCTGGTTTCAGGAACCCTGGCGCATGGCATCGCTCCCGTCTCCCACCCACCTCATGCTCCCTCCCCCAAGGCCGAAGCTGACAGAGACATCCCCTCTGACCAATAGCCCCCCGCGCCGCCGCCAGCACATTCCGTCACCTCTGGAAACCAAGCCCTGCCCCCTCCTCCCAGCATCAGACACAGCCCGACCCTCCAGCACATCGGCAGCGCCAGTTTGACCTGATGTGGATCTACACAGTCTTGTTCCTCAGATCACACAACCAGCCCAGGAGTGACTTATTCACAGCTAACCCCATCCCATCCACACCCCAAGAACACACATCCCTCCATCTTCGTCCTCATCTCACCTACTCACCTGCCTCCCCCTCCTCCCTTCACTCTTCCACAACGTCAGCAATAACTGTTCTCAAGGATTCAATGATTGGATTGGTTTATATCCTTAGTTGGCTGTTGTTTTAATGGAACGTTGATCTGTTGTGGCTCTAGGTGTTAATGTTTGTTTGTTTGTTTAAAAAAAATAGCATTTCTGACATAAGGCTTTTCTCTCTGCTGGCACCTGCAGTCCTCCTCTGACTCTGTTGAGGCATAGAGGCAGAAAGGTTGAAGCCCCCCTTTGTACATTAATGGCTCATGTTACTGCTCTCTTCATCTTTTTTTTCTCTCTCTCTCCCCCCTCCACTTTTTTTGTAATGGGGGAAATTGTGTACTAAAGTAAACCCGACAGAATCACAAATAGTACATCCTCCCCACCAGGCATCTAGCTACCCCCTCAGCCCAGTTTGGCCCTTGGCTCTCCCTGGCACTGTCTTTAGCTTGCTCAGCAGAGGGATCCATAATGCTGTCAGTGTGGAGCTCTCTCAAAGTACATTTGATCTGATCAGTGTCCTGTTTCAGATAGTGATATCCAAGATCCTTTGTCACCTTTTAGTTCTGTGAGCGTGTAGTTTTAGATCAGTCGTTCCTATATTTACAAGTACTTCACCCCTCATGGCTTGTTTTGTCATGAGATAATGGCTCAGAGCGTGACACCAGAGATGAGCACCTAGGTATGAATATTCATCCCACTCCAGAAGCCAGAGTGCAATGTGTGAGGTCTTTACACATGGTGCCCACACAGAATCAGACAGCAAACTTTTTTCTGCTCTGAAAAACAGCATACCAGAGGCACCGCCAGCAGGGGGCGCCGCCTGACCGCTCCAAGCTGGGAGATTTGCTCGCAGCTCATTTCAGTCCAACGGACTGGACAGTTACAGGTTAGCTGTAGTGATGAAGAACATGACCACACACTGCCGACATTCACACACAAGATGGGTGACCAGGGATCGACTACAGCCTTATTGTTTTTAATAAGATCTTACTGCACCCAACCACCACCACCACCCTGCACCCACCCACCCTGCACTCATCTCCCACTGTCATGGCCCACTCAACACATGTGCTCATGAACCAGTATGCATCTACCAATTCCTTTAAGAGTGAGGGGACAGTAGAAAGTAGATTCCCTGTAGGAGCAAGGGGACAGTGTTCTTGCATGCTGGCTTTATTAATGACAGTGTGTGTGTACGTGTGTATGTGTCTGTGTCTGGGTGTCTGGACGTGTGTGTGTGTGTGTGTGTGTGTGCGTGTGCGTGTGTGTGTGTGTGTGCGTGTGCGTGCGTGAGCGCGCACGTATGTGTGCTCCCTCACCCTCTTATGATAACAAGCTATTGTCTTTCCAAAGGAATTGTCCCTAGGAGTTACTCTTTAACGCTGTTGCCCTGGTGTCAAGGGAACACCTTTCTAGTACCTCAGTAACAGATATTGAATGTACCGTGCATACCCTTTTATTTTTTGTACAGATTTTCTAGATACTTCTTTACTATTCTTTACCAGAAGGGTTGTGAAATTGTAGCAGTAATGATACAATAAACATTAAAACATTGCCCCATGAAATAAATTGACAAAATGTTTTTAGGTTCGCTATAGGTCACTGAATACTCAGGCTTCAAAACCAATGCGTATCTCTTTGCCTTTACCTGTTATTTCCTCTTTGTGGAAAATTCAGCACAACGCTTTCCCATTCTTAGACTTCAGACTGTAGTTGATGTGTTTCGACCTCCATCTAACTGGCTAATGATAAAATACGGAAAAAAAAGTCGGTCGCTGTGGTCTACTAGTTTTCAGTTACTAGGACAGTAGTAGTAGTAGATGCTTTTTTGTTTTTACCCCCCTCATTGTCAGGCTGCTCTATCTATAGTGCATGTGAGGTAATGTTTTAGGGGAAATACTATTGGCTTAAAGAATTTGTGTCATCTTGCTGTTTCCCTCTGCTCCCTGCCCCCTGCCCCCACCCACCCGTCACCTCTCAGAGTGTTTTCAACCCAAGTTGCCATTTTTGTCGTGGTCAGTTTCCAGTGATGTACAGTTTTCCCCCTCAGAGTCTATGAGAGACATGGAGCATGTCTGTGTCCTGAGATGCTAGGCTCCTCTGTCATGTGATGAGTATATATTTTTAAAAAATAACCCCCATAGTTCGGATTATGAGCATAATAGTAATCTTAAATTTTGCTGTTGATGATGATGATGATGATGATTATATATATTTTTTTCAGTTCAGCAGTGCACTGTTATGAAAACCATTCTGTTTTATTGTAGGATTTCATTTTAATGGATATGCTGTCTGTGTTCTACATGTTGTACTGAAACATTTCAGAGAAAACAAGAGATCCCTCTCCTGGTGATTTTTTTTTTTTTTATTTTTTTTTTTTTGTCTTATCCCGACTGTCCTTTCCAGCTGATATCCTCTGGGCCTTACTTTTTCTCTCCCTGTAAAAGTAGCTGTTATAGAAAGTCGCCATGGAACCACTCACTGCCTTAATACAGTTGACCACAGCAGGTGAAGTCAGGAAACACATCCAGTTGAAAAGAACGGGCCGCAATCACGGCCACTCTCCGCAAAAAGCTCCTCACACCCTGCCAGGCCTAAATCTGCAGCACCTGGCTGTTCTTTGTCAGTGATGAACCACATTAAGCCTCTTGTAGGCACTTTGCTATTGGTTCAAACACAGAAATTAAGTGTGAATTCTCACTGTGCATTAATGTGCAAAATGGGTTTTTTTTCTTTTTCTAATTTTTAAAAAGTTCAAGTCAGCCCAGCAAGTGTGTATGTGCGTAGGCTAACAGATAAGCACAGTGTTTATGCTCACAAAGCCACAGCTGATATTTCACTCTTGGGTGTGAGAATGCTCCACCACCCCACCCCACCCACTGCTACTACCACCTCTCTGGAGCTCTAATAGCGTCTCTCAGTGCTGCCAGAGACCCAGTGGGGCTGGGAGGGGGAGGGCATTGCGGACACTGGTGTGGTCTGTCAAAAAAAGGAAAAAAAAAAAAAAGAAAAGAATAAAAAGCAGAACATTTAAGAATCGGTCACTTTTTCTCTCTCAGGGTTCAAATGCACACATATCCTCCAGCAGTCGCCCTCTGTCTTGTGTCCCCTGTCCCAGGTTTTTTGCCCTCAGAATGTGGAACAGCCTCCTGCGTTTTTAGAAACCGCTCCCCCATCGTTCCCTCCCTTTGTGCACAGGTCTGAACTTTTTTTTTCTGTTTTGCTTTGTTTTGGCACTGACATTTAACCATCTAACAAGGAATGAATGAATGTTTGAAAGTGACTGTGTGTAATGTTAAAATTGGGAAATGTATTTTTACAACATGTGAACATGTTTTTTTTTCCACTCACTCTCATTGTGAATTGAATTTTTTTTTTCTTTCACCAGACTGCAAAAACAAAAAAACAAAAAAAAAACCTCCTGTAACTAGGCTCTTAAGCTTTATTTTTGTTTTGTTTACTTTTTTATTAGAAACAATCATGTTTGTGATGGTAACTTCCGATGGTAAACTCCACACCGTATTTTAATAAAATCTTAAAAATTAAGCATTTGCTTTGTTGTTTTTATCTTCAAAATAACTCTAATTCTTTGCTTGTTCCTCGAGTTCTGATGTGCACCGGACCTTTTCTGCTTTTGGTCATTTCCTGTGCTTGATTATAGTGTTCACTTAAGTTAGTGGCAATTAATACCAGTTGGCAGTACGTCGTCTCACTGATTACACCCGGCAGCTACAGGACAGAGTGTTTACAGAGATTTTGCCATAAACAAAATTGTTTACTACCACAGCTTTTTAGCTCTTTTATACAGCAACAAGGGTTTATACAGTGCCAGAACAGGCACAGCTTTACGAGTGGGCAGGCTTAGGTGGGGTGTACGGGAAAAGGGGGCTTCTGTGTAGACCCACAGGGCCGGGGGGATTATCAACCCCAAAATTGCTACCACATGTACATAACCCGGAGCTCACTCTTAAAATGGAGTGAAGGGACTGAAAGCTGAAGTCCAGTCACACTAGCTGGCTATAGGCTGGCACCCTCGCAGGTTTGGGTTCACCCCAGAGTGGTTGTGATTGCATTTATTGACTCCATCATGGTTTCATTTCGTGCATTTAATGATTTTATTTACCACTTTCATCAAGCAGTTATTTGCTGTGTCAGTTTCTTGGACATTTACAGCTACAGAGTTAGCTTTGCGCTTTCTAACACTGTCATATTCAAAATCTTTTAAATACAGAAATAAACCATACCTGGCATGTACATTACCCACGATACATTAAATGTCAACACACAGTTTAACTGTAGTTAATTCCTTAGGTAGAGTCCACATTATCTTCACTTACAGTGGCAATTTTTAATATTACGTCCCAAGTTTCACAGCTCTCCGAAGTTCGTTTATTCTCCCTCCCAATCCTTATTCTAATGACAATAATGGTAATGATAATAATGAAAATACACGGGGCACAGTGAATAGACCAACTCAAAAAGTCAAAAACTGAAAAAATGAAATAATGTGGGTCATGGGTTTGATTTACTAAAGTTACACCAATAACCCTCAAAAAAGGACACGTTTGTCTTAAAAAATAAACTCTCACTGAATTGTTTAAAAATCTCTAAAGTTACATTTCAGAGATTTTAATGGACTATTATTATGTCTGTCCTGTAGTGGGCAAATATGGTGGCTAACCTGTCTCATTTCTATAAAGGTCCAAATGTTCAAATATTGAAATTATACAATTTTTATTCATCCCATCCAAAATAGGGGAGAGAGGGCTTACAATGAATGGGTGCAGTGGAGGTGGTATACCTGTGTAACTGTCCAAACTCTCGAGATAGGATTTATGAGGGGATTGTCTGCATCTGTTTTTAAAGTGTGATATCTCTTAATACAAGGGACACCTGCTAGTGAAACCTCATTAACACAACACTGCTCTATCTCCTATTAAGCATGAGGGTTGTCAAAATTATTTAGCCAAATCCAGATTGATCTAATTTGAGCTGCCCTTACATAGAGCTTGAAGTTTGGAGGGTCCTATTTAAGGATTATGGTGATTTAAGATTAATTCTGGGTGACTGTCCCCTCTATATAACCCTGAAGATCTTAATATCTAAGATCCTAAAAATGATTTTCATTCCTGATATTATATTATAGGTAAGTAACAAATCCTTGTAAACTGCCAGAGAGGAGTTTAAATTAGACAGATGTAATATTAGTTCATCTGGAGATGACACAGCCCTCCTCCCCAGCCCTCAGCCTGAGAGAGACAAGGGTGAGATTATAGTGGTATCACCAATGCACTAATGATTAACTAAACTATTATTGTAAATATGGTATATGGTTTCAATTATTCTTACTATATAAAGCCTGAAGATAATTTGTAAAACAAAGACAAAATGGTACATCCATACAGCCACTGTCCAGTGGGACAGTTAAAACTGGGTCTGTAATGGATATAGCATTGTATGCAATATTAAGGAAAGACATATGTTGTTAAAGCAGAATTTAAAAATAAAAAATACTGTCTGTTACACTTTAACTAAAGCAGGTATGGGTTCTTCCATGAAGAGAGCTGTAACCTTTATATTGAATCTTATATGCAACAAACAAATTTCCCATAAGAGCTGTGTCTACATAACCAGTACAATGAAGGATGCTTCTTTCATATACACACACACACACACACACACACACACACACACACACACACACACACACACACAGATAGTGAAACTATTGTTATTACAAGGTTGAGGTTGGCAATTGTTCTCAATTTAATGGTTAAACGTGTCTGAAAGAGGGTTTGTTGATTCATCAGGTCTTAGATCTGTCGAGGAGCCATCATGTTTGGGGCTTCACGGTTACATGTTGTTTTTCAAGACAGTTGATTTAAGATAATAGTTTTGTATAATTTGGGTCATTAACAAAATGACTGTGAAACCTCCTCTGTTTGGAAATACAATACACATTTGCACAGCAGTGCCGGGCAAAGAAGATGCGTCATTTGAATGTGTTTTTGATGAGTGGTCATGGGCTGTGACAACGTATTTCTTCCCAGCAGTAGTAAACAACATATGTATCAGTCCTAGAGTAGCTATTATAGACAGATGACTAAGAATAGCTTATTCAAAGCCTGATTTGTGTCTCTCATTCCACGTCTACTAAATCAAGATGTGAGATTTTATAGCCCCAGAGGTGAAGGATAATTCTGCAGTTTAAGACTAGAAACTGTCTTTCATTTGAAGCCAGAATTAGTTTAAAAGTCTCATCCAGCTGTAAATTCAATCAGGGAACATGTAACCTTGAGAAAAACATTATTGCAAATATTTGTAAAATTCTAATTAGGAACAGATATGTTTAGCATTGTTACGTGTTCATGTGCCAGGAGGCCTCTAGGAAAAATGTAATGGATAGTTTATATTCTGTCACAAGGTGGAAAGAAATTATTCTCTGAACATTTGGAGGCTTTTTATGTACTTTACATACCATAAATCCTAAATGTTAATGTTAACATTTTAATTTAGCATGGTAACATGCTAAAATTTGCTAAATATCACAAAACACAAGCACTGCTGAGACTGATGAGAATATTTACAAAATCAAACTTTGACCTCAGGATGGTGCCAGATGAAAGATTATGGGATCATCAAAGTTTTGCCAATTCATCCTAAGGGGACGTGAACGTGTGCAACTTATAGTTATTGGAGCATTTGCTCAAAATCATATTGTGGCACTGGAAGAAATGACAGTGGATCAACAACGTTAGCAGGATTCATCCTCTGGTGACCATGAAAATGTACAAAAACTGTCCATACATTATCTTGAATAATTGATTTATCCTCATAGTTGGATGTGCATTTTTGTTTTAACAGATATTTTTTACTGGAGGCCAATATTCATACTCAGTTTTTGACCAAGTGATGGACAGACATATTACATAACAGCATGTGTGTACCAGTGTGTGCAGTTGAAGGAGGCCCAGGATGCAAGCAGTATTTTAACAGTCCTGATTCACACATACTTCAAACACACTTTGGCTCGTTGCTTCCTAGTTGCACTCGAGGTTGTGCAACAGAGAGCAGCGGAGCATCATCCACGTCTCTCAACGCCATACATTACCCCTGTCAGCCCCCATGCTGGGCAGCCAGATTTTTTTTTATTTGTTTGTTTAGTTGGAGAGGAGGAGAAAGAGGGGTTCTTGGATGCCTCAAAGATTTCATGAGGTCTGGGAACACGCCAGTCAAACCAGTAAAATAGTATAATAGAAGTATTGGTTCCTGCACTGCTGCTGGGACAGTACCTTTAATAAACTGCACCACTTATACATCCTGCAATTGGTTTTGGGGCGAGGAACACAAAAAAGATTTACAAAAAACTCAATGTTGGTCAAAGTTCATGACTGCAGTCCAATGATAAGAACTTTAACATAGTAAAATATTGTTTTGAGTCTTGATGTGGTGAAAGACAAGCAGTTTGACAGATCAGAATGTGTGTGAGAGAGAAAGTTAGTATGCATGCATGCTTGTGCATACGTGTCTGTGTGATGAATTAGTCCCCAGACACGTGAACTATCCCACTTGGGGGGATCGTTCTACCAACCCCAAAGCCGAGTGGATAAATATTTTCTTCTATCTTTGGAATGATTAAATATTATTCCAGCCACTGAGTGACTCAGGTGTTGCGTCAGATTGCACCAGCCTTGTTTTCCTTCTTAAAGAATTTGGCAGTGCATCTTTTATTTGTTAAAAACAAGTAAATTATGGACTTATAGTCCATTGGGCTGGTAATATCAATTGATCCCACTAATGAACTAAGAATGGACTGTGTATCCAAAGCCTGATATATCTGATACCTCTGTGTCATAGAGATACATTGTTGTCCAAAAAAGGTTCAAAACACATCAGTGAACCACACAGTTGCACATTCATTCCAATGAATGCTTACACTATTATGCACTATCAGTGACCCTTACATAGTTCTATATGTTGTGTTATATGTTATGTTATAAATGTGTTAATCCACCATTGTAATAGCCCCTGACCAATGCTGTTTGAATAATATTTACTAAAATCTACAGTGCCCAGCAGTTTTTAGGAACTTGCTGACCTTAAAATATATATGTGTGTTTTAGTCATACTATTGGCATGAACATGGCGGCCTGTTGGTCAACAGGTCCGCCACTTTTATCTCAAGTGAAATATCTTAAAAACCTTTGGATAAATTGCAACAAACAATTATGATTCTGTTTTTTCATCATTAGACCTATATTTGTAAATACTTTATGAACAAATACCTCACCAGCCTCAGGTGTGCATTGTTTAGTGCTAATGAGCAAATATTAGCATGTTAGCATGCTAAGTTAAAATGGTGAACATGGTAAACATTATACCCTATAAACTTCAGCATGTTAACGTTGTCAACATGAGCATGTTAAATATTCTCACATTAGTGTTTAGCTCAGTGTAGTAGCGCCACCTCACAAAGCTGCTAGCATGACTGTAGACTTGTTTTGTGAAGATTTGTGTCTTCGGTGTATACAGACAGGCTGAGCTTGGTGCTACAGACAGAGATTCAGAGAATGTTGAGAGATGGATTAACAAATTGTCAGTTTTGGTCTTATGATTGCTGACAACTAGAAAAATATTATAAATGAATATTTCATCATAATATATGATATAAACACATATTATAAATAAGAGTTATTCTTATTATCTATTTTATCTAGCTAGCTAGCACAATATACAGTCAGTATTATCCATCTGTTACTAATACTGCTCTTTCCTCATGTCTGTCTGTCGGTCTGCAGGGTTTTGCGGCGGTGAGGCTGAGACACTGGAGCTAGCATGGCCCCGGCCCAGACGCTCTGTGATTAGCTCATGGTTTTCCTCTCATTGCTTCACTCACTTGGCTTGTGGAACATTGATGGAGCATGTGATTGACAGGAAGAAAACTTTCAGCTATCTTGGAGATTTGCATCAGTCAGGCAACCTGCAGCCATACTGCTGCTGTATCTGGTGTCCTGTTGCTAACCCTGTGTGTGTGTGTGTGTGTGTGTGCGTGTGTGTGTGTGATTTAACTTCAGACTATGGATGACTGTGTTCTAGTAATCAAAACAATCATCCATTCCCACATACGTTTGCAGGCCTAAATGTCGAAAATTGCCGTGTGTGCCAGCATGAGTTCACATTTTGAATGAATTTGTGTGTGCAGTGCACGCTCACACATTCGCACACCTGTGTCTCTGACAGTGTGTCAATGACGTTTCACATTAACGTGAGTCAATCTGGCTGCTGAGCTCACTGTCATTAATCAGCGGGCAGCAGCAGGGAAGTCTGGGTTTTTCCCGTAACCTACTTTTAACTGCAGAGGGATAGATAGATAGATAGATAGATAGATAGATAGATAGATAGATAGATAGATAGATAGATGAGAGGATTGAGTAACTGTGTTTGGAGACAAAAACAGGATAGAGATAGACAGGAATGAGGGGAAAATCAAGAAACAGATGGGCAGAGGGTGTAATTGTTTACTTGATTGTTTATGACTGCAAGACACAAAGTCCAAATTGTTACCTGATCCTCATCTAACCCCACTCCTGCTCTTCCTCTGTCTGTGCCTCTTTGTCTCCCCTTATTCCTGGAAGGTTGACTGGCAAGCCAGTGACGTGGCCGAGTTGGATTAAAGGTCTTGTGTTGCTGCAGTGTTGCTTTTTGGGTCTGTCTGATGTTAGCCAGGTCAAGATGATAGTAGATCTGAGGGCAGGCTGCACCCGATCCACATTAGATCAAAACCCTGACCAGAATGCATACGTGTGTGTGTCTGTGTGTGAGACAGATTGTTCTATGAAATATAGACTGACTGCGTCATAGCCACAGATAAAAAACAGGAAAGTAACAAAAGCCCCTAGAGATTTCACACACTCACAAACACATACACACATTCGTGCAAATATACACACAGCCTCGTTTAGTCTTAGCTTTGACATGTTGATAAGTGAGTGGCGGCCGGCAAGAGAAACCTCCCTGGTTGTCCATGTGTGTACCAGCTGTGGGAACTGGTGACCACACGTCTTTGACACACACATACACACACCATGACCCGACAAAAAGGGGTTCCTCGGCTGAGCTCACAGCTGGATCTGCCACAGGACAGAGGAGCTATTTGAAAGAGAAAAAAGACCATTTAAAACCCTTTGATTCTCTGCAATGTCCAATCAGTAAATTAACTACAGAAATAAAAGCCTGTGCTTCTGTCCAGACGTCTGTTATGCAGGTTGCATGTCTGTGAGTCAGCCCTGTTCCCATTTTACTGCCATTATTCAGCAACCTACACCTCTCATGTTTGATAGAGTGCACTGAAGAACAGGGGGAAAGAAAATACACAATGCTGAGTGGTGTGTGTTAAGAGAGGCCAATGTGGTGTTGATTACCTTGTCAGCAATGAGGTTGCTGAGTTTACGCAGCCACTGAAAGACTAGAGAGAGAAAGACAGAGGGAGAGAAGAGAGGGACAGTGGAGGAGAGGAGGCTGTTAACTGCCTTTCCATACAAGGAGAGGTAGGGGGAGAAAAGAGGAGGAGGGGGTGGAGGAAGCAAAAGGGAGTGAGAGAAAGCTAGAGAGAGAAGAGAGAGAGGAGGGAAATATGAGGAGATACAATGAGAGAGAAGGGAGGAGGAGAGAAGTTTGGATAGAGAGATAAAGACAGAGGGATAAAGGGTGATAAGGCTGCACCAGACAGCGGGTTACAGTGGAGAGGAAGAGAGGAGAAGAAGTGAAACAGTGTGTGTGGCTGTATCATCTCTGAGCTCCCAACTGTGTGATTCTGCTGCAGCTTCTCTCTGTCACTGACTGGCTGATCCAACACAGGTAGGACACACACTGAGACTCATTCATTCCCTGCATCATGAAAGTCTGTGAGGACAAATGCACTTTTTTTTTGGCCACATGATATCTAGTGAACTTGATTCTTGTTTCTTGGGGAAAATGTGGCATTTTGGTAGTAAATGCATGCAGTGGCACAATACATTTTCAGATCTTTGTTTTGAGTGAAAGCAGCACAACAGCGATGCAGGAATGCTCCATTACAGTTATGCATTTAAAATGTTGCTCAAGTAAAAGGAGACTATGACACAATTAAAACCACCAAAATATACATGTATCAAAAGGGAAAGTTACTAATTATGTAGCATGTCAACTTTAAGAGTCTCATATGATCACACTGTGTTTATTATTTAATGCCATTTTATAGGAGGAGCAAATATAACTCCACATTTACTTTTGAGTTGTAAAATCTATAAAATAGCATCATGCTTTTGAAATTTGATTTATTTGTTGAATTTTGCAGCTGTCAGCGCAAAATTTAGGATTTATCTTCCTTTGACACAATAAAGTAGCATCAAATGGAAATTAGTAAAGTTTTCAATCTCAAAAATGACATTTTCTGACACTTTACACCTTATTGTTCTTATGCAAGAATAATATGCTCTATTCAGGCTGGAACTGCACCTTTGACAATGGACTTTCTTTTTGCGTAATGTATCCTGGAACACAAATCTATTCAAACCACTTCATCTAAACTGATTATTACATATAGCTGTATGTTTGTATTAGTAGTTGCTTCACCTTCAGCGGTGAAATGTATATGCAATATACAGGTTGACACAGGTCCATCCTCACTAGTCTTTCTGCTAAAAATGTGGCTTCAGTTAAATGATTCAGGCGAACTCACTTTTCTCTCTGTCTGCACCTCCACTGTCAGGTTTTCCCCTGCCTGCATGAGAAACAGTCATCTTTCTTACCTCCTGTTGTGATGCATGCCTTTCCAAGTGTGTCTATCTGTCTGTGTTTCTGTGCATATGCATGCAGGTGAGATGTAAAGATGTGTGCACATTATACAGATATATGTAAAAAGAAAATCTAGACCAAGCAGTGCATCTTCTCTACTCAGCACAAAAATCTGAACCTACCACTACCACGAAACAAAAGATTTTGAAGGAAAATCCAAGGGAAAAGAGCAAATTACCTCCCCGCCATCCCCTTGTTAAAAATGAACATAACTCCCGCTGTGTGCACAAATCTGTGCTTGTGCGTGCATACCTGCGTGCCTGTGTATATGGGCTGAGCTGGATGTGTGTATTATCTCTGCATGAGTCTGCTGTAATTACACAGTGAAGGTGCCCGTGGGGCGGCAGCCGCTACATTTGGCTCCACGCCACATCCCCTCATTTTATTGTGTCTTGTGCCTGACAGAAAAACTGCTGTGTGTCTGTCTACGTGAAGTGATGAGAGCAGAGTGGTGGTGTGAGCGTGTATCTGTGTGAGAGTGTAAACTTTATGTCAACTTAAAATAAGTTTGTGCCAGTGTGTATGCATCAATAAATACCATACAGTCTATTGTTGTTACTGTATGTGTTTTCAGAAACAGCAGACATCAGGTGGTTGCAGGTCTGTGTGTGTGTTTACTGATGAAGTTCAGTGTGTCAGTGTGGGAATTCAAGAAATGTCTCTTTAGTGTGTTATAGTGTCAGTGTGACAAGTTCAGAGGGAAGATCAGCAAGTCTGAAGTAAAGTCTCAGTGTAGAAAAGGGTCATCTGATTAATGGCTGTTGTAGTAACAGAGATCACATGGCAGCCACTAAAAGACTTGCTTCACAGTGTATCTGAAAAAAAATAATTTTGGAGAAAGAGATCATGTTCAGTGTGTACACCAGAAACACAGAAACATGCTGCAAGTTTCCAGTGAAAAACGATGTAGCTCTTCCATCTGGAATGTCGGTGTATGTGTGTGTGTGCATAAAAGAGACAGAAAAAGGTCTGTCTGTCTTTGCAACCACCCGTGACAGGACTGACCTCCTTTGCTATACTACACATAGTGGACGTAGCAGACAGGTAAGATCACACACTGATGTGAAAAACCTCCAGCTCTGTGTGGTGAACCTCCATTAACCTGAGCAAACACAGAAGTAAATCGCAAGTGCAAAAAACAGTTATTAGTCTGAAAATAATACTATTATGTCATTCTTGCAAGAGATAGTTACTTTTTGGAGCTTCTTGCATTGTTAAGATGCTCAACCTGGAGCTTTATCTGACTCTTGCAGAGCAGCAAAGTTGCAGCCAGTGAGATGATCAGATGACTGAGCAGTGAGATCAAAGCTAGGCTCTGTGTGTCTGCATACTCGAGGTATTTTTATAGCTGGCTGTTAAGCTGTGCAGTGGCTAATATACATTTAATGGAGACAGTGAATTGATAAAACACTCAGCAACATATGAAGCTGCGGTCAGAAAAGTGTCAGAGTTGGACTTTGCAGCTATATTGGCAGAGTAATGCTATCTGACCTCTGGAAATAGACTTCAGGGACAATGTGCAGCAGGACATGAGTGTTATGTGCATCATGTGCGTGTGTGTGTGTGTGTGTGTGTACATGCACGTGTGTGTATGTGTTTGTGCACTAGTCGACTTGCCCAAATTTAACTGTCTGCATTCTAGAGCTGCTTGGGGGTTTAGTTATAGTATAGTAACCCATAGAAACATCACACAAGACTGCAGCCACAAGACATCATTCTCTCTTTGCGTAAAACATAAGATGAAAAATTAATCTGTCATCAAGTCATAAACTGCCACCTCAGAGATAAAACATCTGCTAGTTAAACAGGTAATAGGTGAAATAATGTCAGGTTTTCTTTGCATTGCATTTATAGCCAAGGCATTTAGATTTAAGATGTTCTTAAAGTGAATAAGACTTTTTTAATTATTAATGTATTTATAATTAATGTAATAGTGTCTTTGTCCAGTGCTACACTTCTTCTGGTGGTTTTCAGGAGTATTTCAAAGCTCACCTTTTGAATGCAGCCTTAAAAACTCAAATCTTGTGCAAATGAAGGTAACATGCATGTAAAGACTTTCACACACAGGATGAGAAAAGACTCTTGTCAGACTTTTATTTCCTCCACCATTAGAAATCAAGCAGCTAGTTTGGAGAGCAGAGATTGGGTGAGATTACGGTGGTGAGGAGGATAAGGTGGGAGAATGTGTGTGTTTAGAGGTAGGGTAAGGAAAGCAGAATGGTGCACGGAGAAGACAAGTAGCATGACTCTGATTTACATTCATCTCCCACAGCATTGTAAAAAAAGAAAAGAAAAGAAAAGAAATAAATCCACCCACTGACAGCAGTTACAGCACGCAGAAACGCTTCAGCCCAACACAATGAAACGTGAGGCTGAAATCTGTTTTGAAAAATTGTTGTGCGCTGTACCGTCCTCCCCTCTCTTGCTTCTCTTAATAGTCTGACTCAGCAGCCGGTGGTCAGTGGATGGTCAGTCAGTGAGGTCAGTAGAGCAGCAGAGCAGACAGGATTTACATCTGTCCTCAGAGATGTCATCCATGTTGTTTTATTTTAGACCAGCTCCTGTGGCAGACATTACCGTGACAGCGATGAATGTTAACTGTTTTGCCTTGTAGCCACAGATTGGCTGTGGACCAACGCACACTCTGCTCAGCCCAGGCAAACACAGGAGGATTTTTTTTTTTTTTGATTGAAGGCTTCAGGGTGACTGGGTTCAATAAGCTTTGTTCTTAGATAGAGTGAATGTGTTGTGATATGAGGGCTGGGACGTGGAATTTTTCCCGTTATACTGATTTTCCAAGTTTGTCTGGGTTTGGTTTCCTAAATGTTCATGTTAGATCCTTTCATCTGAATGCTGATGGACAAACATTATGCACCAAAGTACCACACGTTCAATGGTCTACAAAGAAAATCATGAACAGAAGCACCAGTTTTGGTGTCAGTGCAGGGAAACCAACCATGTGCAAACCTGATACATCTCTAACAAGGCCGAGGCACACTTACACAACCATTGTTCATTTCTCCATTTCTTTCAGATGATGTCATCAGAGCACCTGACCTGCGGTTGGCTGCAGCAGCTATTCATTGTACTTCTGAAACTTTGCCTCACTTTTGCTGGACCTTTGCGACAACTCAATGGGACAGAATGCACAGCCAAGGGTCCTGCTTCCTACATCCTTGTCTTTACAGGTCACTGGAGCCCACAGGCCTTCCCCAAACAGTATCCACTGTTCCGGCCCCCTGCACAGTGGTCCAAACTCATAGGTGAGAAAGACTGTTAGACACAAAGAAACTGGTTATTGGGAAATCAGCCATTTACTATGAAAAATTTGGCCTCTAACACCAGATTATTTCTTCAATTCTGACTATTATATTCGACAAGAGGCATGGACTGAGCAGTTATTAATTCTCCTCCTTTAGTCACCACATTGAAATGAAGTGACATTGGGTGACGCTTACCTTCACCTAAAGACATAATGCTTCCCATCATCCGGCTGAGGTTCAGGGCCTCATTGTCACAATACACAGATGCACACAGACACATTCAAAGGGATAAGAGCTATTGATGAGCAAAGCAGCAACAAGCAGAGAGCAATAAGAAAAAAGTCTAAATGCTACCAGATGTTTTTTTTCTGTCCAGCCATATCTTTAATAGTTCTCTATTTCTTCAACTTGATCCTACACTCCTTCCCACATTTCTGCTGGTCTACCACAGTGTTGGCGGTAAACACTGGAGGAGAGGTTTCTGGGCTGGTGAAGGTGGGTGATGATAGTTGGGGTGTGGTGGGGTCAGACCACTTACCTCAGAGCCAGGAGGAAGAGAAGATGAAGTGCATCAGGCCACTCAATTCAGCTTTTTTTTTTGTCAAAACCACAAAGCTTGGGAAGGATGGAGGTGTTTGTATGTGTGTGTGCATGCATGTGCATGTGTGTGTGTTAGTTTGACTTCTCTTGAACATCACTGTCCGTGGCTGCTCTGTCTGTTTTCCAGCTCTTGCTCTCTGGTGCCCTGCTGCCCTGCCAGAGGGTGATGGCCTACTTACTCCATATATAGAGACAGGCACCGGAGATTCTGACACACCCATAATGACTTTTAGTGTCCCTGGGCAATGGTGATCAGGGGGATAGCGGGGGCAAGGAATGGGCTTTGTCACAAGAGAAGAAAAACACAGGGGCCTGAGTGGGTTGTCAAGGGACAAAAACATCAGTGAGATCAGGAGTTTTTCACAGTACAAAGAAAACCATAACCTGTCATGGTGTTTGGGGGCCTGCAATAGTTTTGTGTTATTGTGAAGACCTGGGGATGAGGGACCAAGGACACTGCCAGAGTGAAGAGGGAATGGAGGTTTTTTTTGGCCAAAGAAAAAACACAAGCAATTTAGGAAGAGCGGGAAGTGGGCTTTAACGTCTTGGTGGGGCTTAAACGTGATGTGTTATCGAGTTTCAAGGTCTTGACGCTTGTGGGAAATTTGTTAGGATGGAAATGCAATTAAGTGCATAAGTAATGGCAGTTTGGGGAGAAACAAGATAGTGTGTGAAGTGTGTTAGGCAGGTTGTGTGTGTGGCTCGGTGTGGTGTGTGTGTTAATACATGTGTCAAGAGTGTTTAAGTAGAAGTGCACAGTTGTGTATGTGCGCCTGTATGCAGCTTTGAAAAGTGAGGTAAGGCAGAACCATCAGAGCATTTGTCAGCGTGTTTCTGGCTAACCTTACTCTGCCCTTAAAACCACTGGCTTGGGCCAGTGGCTCTGTGGGTTTCAACACGGAGCTCCAGAACCTGCGGTGCAAACAGTTTAACCTAAATCAGTCTCTTGATTCTCAACAGATTTCATAGATAACCAGGACTAAATATGAGAATGTGAATTAAAAGGTTCTGTTGGCTCGATGTTTATGAGAAAGTACCAATGAGGGTTTGCAAAATTGCAAAAAAAAGAAATTTTCATCCTGCCATCTGGCTGCTGGCTCTGAGATCCTGACCTATCTCCTGGCAGCTCCAGCCTGTGGTGTGGTTTTATCAGTGATAGATGGAGAAAAGATGTAACTATAACCGTGCAATAATGCCAAAGACATGCATGTGGGAAATTCCTTCAGAATTACCTGTTTCATTGCAGGAAGTAGGAGGCAGCCATAGAAATACATACAGGCTCCATGGTGGAAATGATCTCACCGTCTGGCTGAAGCTCTGTGGTGTTTCAATGACATCGATATGCATTCCAGCGAATAAGCATCTTACTCCTGTCTTCTCCTCTTTCTTGTGTTTCTTTGCTCTCTTTAGCGGTCACCCATAATCGCAATTTTCAGCTTTGGGAGGAGGGCGCACTAGCCAGTGCAGGGGTGCAGAACTTCGCTGAACTTGGTGTGACGGTGGAGCTAATGAAGGCAGCCAAGGAGGCTAGGAAGAGACGCACTGTCGGCGCCATGTACCGAACGGCCGGCATCCCTAACGGCATCGGGCACAGCTCCACGGAGTTGCTCATGCAGCCCCGGAGCTCACTGGTAGGCATAAATAAAACTTAAGTAGAAGCAATACTCATTCACAAAGTCACACTCACACATGCTCAGACACAGTAAGTCACACAATCCGTCTGTTTGAGTAAATCTATTCAGTTGTCTGGTGATCTGGGCGTCCACATAACATCGTCCATCCGCTCTGACCAACACTTCAGCACTTCTTTCCACTATCCAATCAGACTAAGTTTAGCCCGAACGCTGAAGCCCGGCAGCCACAAACGCCCATATCCATCCTTCGCGGTCTGCACTCTGTCTGCTGCCTGTTCCACTGAACTCTGCACTCAGGTTGAAGGGCCCAGGATGAAACTGAGTTTAAAAAAAGTTGTAGAAATAATTTGACAAATGATACAACTCTCCCCATAGCTTAGCTTTGCTTAGCAGAAAGACTGAAAACAAGGGAAACATTTAGCCTGGCTGTGTTTGACAGTAACAAACTCTGCCTACTCTTGTAGTCTCACTAATAAACATGTTATATCTCATATGTTTAATTTATAAAGTAAAACTGATATTAGTTACAGGGTGGTTATTCGCACAAGCTATGTGCAGGAGAATACACTTTCTGGAGTCCTGTTGTTATCCCTTTTAACCTCCATAACACTGAAAGCCACATTTTTGTGCATATGTGAAACAAACCAGATATGTTAATAAGCGCCGTTTAAGTCAAGAATTAATTCAAATCTTATCACATCTACTCTAAAACAGTCTCAAATGCTTATATATATACGCTAAACGCATCATTGGTTATTGTAATCATCCATCCCGGGCCTTGAATGAGCCTTTCCTCTCATGCAGAACTGCATTTTGATGTTCAGTTGAAGCTAATGCTAGGCTTCAAGAGTCACAGTTAGCCAAATCAAGTGAATATTTTCCAGGGATATTTTTAGTGCAAAATTCCGTCTTTGTGTTACCACCCCTTTGAATCTACCCCTATTTGGCACTAAAACAACGAACCGTGGAAGATACCCCATTTGATTTGGCAAAGTCAGAATACTTAGTCCCTGTTTCACCCCACATGTAAGGTTCATAAATGGGCTGATAAGTTGAAGGTGCCGCTGCTGAACAGTGAGCGAGTTTGGGAGCAAAGGGTCATGGTCTTTTTTTTGAGTCTTGGGCTAAATTTGGGCAGAGGGCTTAAACAAAGGCAACGGATTTGAGGCAAGGATGAGGTATGGCACTGTGGAAAAATGTGTCATACTATTCACACAGTTAAACCTAGAAATAAAGTATCCCTTTATGTGTAAAGCATATGTAGCTGATGAATGACAGAGGAAGAAGTGAAAAGGAAGGGTGGACATTTACTTGAGTTTTTAAAAAATAGGTGTGTGCCTGCCTGAAAGTCTGGTGACCTACATTTGTTTATTGGTTATTCCACTGCCTGAACCCGAGGGCCCTTAAAAATCATAAACAACCCTGTCAGAGGGCATCTTTGGTGACTACTTGTCATGGACAGCAGCTTAACAGCTTGTCGTCTAGGTGCATAATGTCTGTGATGGGTTTGTCTGTTTTTAGATCAGGAGAGAGAACTGAAAATGACCTTATGACTGTTGTTTGTTTGGGCTGAATATGACAAAGACAAGATGACTTGAATCTGTTGACAGTTTAATCTGTTATTCTGTGTCTTTGTCTGTGCACACTCATATATAAACCCCATCCCGGTTCTCTTTGCCACAAACCAAAACAATCATACGTAATGCCCCAAAAATCCCAAACACATATGATTCCTGTCTCCATATTCATGAGCCTCCTGCTATTGCTAGTAAAAATGTAATCCAAAGCAGACAGATAAATCCAAATAAGGACCATCCAGGATCCAACTGGCAATATTGTCAAGGATTAGGTATTGTCTAACATCACTGGCACCACAGAATATGGGGCAACATCTCATGAGAATTAAGGTGCTTGCACTGCTGGACTGAGTTGAATGATTTCTAGGATGACTGGCTCTCTCTGGGGCTCTGTGAAGGATTTGCTGCGATGGAGAAAAAGTGAGAGGGATCACGAGAGCTTTGAGTAACTGTCTGCTCACTAAAGATACTTCCTGGCCTGTATATTGCAGGTCAGACTGATTGAGGCAGTGATGAGGGATACCCCTGAGTAGACATCCTTGCTGAGTGACTCGATGGATATAGCAGGATGGGGTTTCTTGGAAAAAACACTGTTTGAGAGGAGTCAGAAAAGGACAAGAGGAGGGAGGGAAGAAAGAAAGGAAAGAGAGGGATCAGTGGAGGATTTGAAAAAGCAACAGAGCAGCTTCTGATTTGGTTTCTCTGTTTCTTGCCGTGCGTCACAGGCAAGAAAACAGACCCCATGTGTCATGCTGACACTACCTACCTCCTGCCCTGAGTGGTCTGGTCTGCCTGGTGCACCGGTTTGATGTGTGTTCCAGCATTCTTCCATCCAACAGCGCTGTGTCCCACTCCAGCCACCCATTCCTAGTCATCCAAAAGCTGTCCAAGCCCACCCACCCTAGCCTCAGCCTTAGCAGCTCAGCCTAGATCCTCAAGTATCAGGCCACAAGTGAGGAGGCGTTTTCAAATGTGCCATTTTCTGGGCGTCTGCCACCTCAGCGTGTGCTGACCCCCAGGCCACTTCCTGTATGAGGTCACCAGCTCTCAGGAAACATCCATCACACAGGAGACACAGTCTAACCCTGCACAGGAAACTGAGTGGGTGCATGCACACATGTAGTCCCCAGTCCGTCCATTTATAAGTTACAGAATTTATAAATCCTGACATCAGCAGTGTGTGTGTGTGTGTGTGGATCTTACTATTATTCGGGTGACATAATTTATTCTACACACAACATAAATCATCAGACGAGGGGCAGTATAATGCAAGATTACTGTTCTTTCTATTGTTCACTTGTTTCGGAACAACTGAAAAAAACAGAAGGAACCAGAATACTAAGCAATGTTAGCAGTTCTGTGAACATGTACTTTTGGTGAAGGAGTACTTTGCGCTGAATGCTAACTTTAGCATGTCAGTAATACCATGTGCAGTATCTTAGCAGGTTAAGCATTCTGATGTTTGATTATTAGCACTAAATGGAAAGTACAGCTGAGGCTGGTGCAATAGTTTTGCAGGCATTTATTCATAAAAGTGGACAAATTTAATTGTTGACCTAATGATGGCGCTAGGTGAAAATCAATTGCAATTTATGAACTACTTGATTGATCTCATCAAGACATTTTTTTCAATAACATATAGGAGCTGGCTACATTAGTGTATTTCCTCTGTGTAATTATGCTTTTTCATTGCTATGTTTATATTCTGCCTTAACTGAAAAATAAATATTGCTTTTGGAAAGTAAATCTTAAACTAACCACATTCCCTCCTTGTAAACAACAGTTGTCTCTGATGGTGAAGATGATCCCCAGCCCTGACTGGTTCGTCGGTGTGGACAGCCTAAACCTTTGTGAGGGCAGCCATTGGAAACAGGAAGTGACCATTGACCTCCAGCCTTATGATGCAGGGACAGACAGTGGATTCACTTTCTCCTCGCCCAACTTCCCCACCAGCCCCCCGGAAAACATCACAAAGGTAAGTTCAGCATTAACAAGCACAAAAAACACCTTTTGTTTGTACAGTGACTGGCTCATGTAGTCATTCCAAAGACAACGCAAGGTGGATGACTGCTGTCTTAAAATAGGTTAGCAGTGGGTATGAGGTAGCTGTCTCCACTTAAATGATTGAATGGCTGCCCTCATGCCTGACCTGAAATGATTTGAGTAAAAAAAGGCCCCTCTTACATAATAGACCATCTATCCTTTCCCCGCATGTGTTTTAAAGTGGGCTAATGTACATTTGAACTTTTGCTGAGAATCTGCTGGCTCCCCTGATGAATTATGCCTGACTGTTCTTTACTGACTTCAGATCACATCTCAGTTGCCAAACCATCCAGCCAACTCCTTCTACTATCCACGCTTAGCGGAGCTCCCTCCGATCGCCAGCATAAAGATCACACGACAGAGCAGGTCACCTGACCGCCAAACTCCAATGTCCAACCATATTCTGCCAAACTCTATTACACCCCAGCGTTTCTCAGGTAAGACCAGAGGATCAGCTGTTACCTAGAGCTATGAAAAGTTGATACTATTACTATTGTACAAAACCATGTTTCCACTGAAAGTACCAGGAACCTTTAGTCCCAGGAACTACACTTCAAAGAACTAAGAAGTTTCCTTCGGCCTGTTGTCTGTGTTTTCACTGCAAAGACCTGCAGAATTAGCAAAGTTAGTCAGCTGATGTATGAAAAGCAAAACAGCTGTTTTTACATTTTATTTTTATGCACAACTGTGGAACAATGATAATGCCATATAAAGTAATGGATCACCTCAGTGTAACTCCTCAACAAGGGCTGAAGACTGTGTCACTGGTCCATCTGTTGCACATTCTTTCTTCTGTAACTCCAAGCTGGTTTGTGGCTGCAGATGTTTAAAAATGATTGGCTAAAATAAAATGCTGCATGTACTCAATCCATCACTGCAAGCCACCCAGAGTTTCTGTACTTTTGTAAAGTACTATCCTCTGAGGAGGGACTTTTTGGAGAGTAAAATGATGTTTACACATTTCTCCAAAGGTTCCTAGTCCTCAGGGAAAGTTCTTGCATTGGAAATGTGGAATTACCCTACATGAAAGATATAATATGGTCCAAGTTCCAGACCTTTAGCCCTTAATCTGTAAACTTACAAACTCTCTCCATGCTATATCTTTCTTATATGTCCTTCCCCTTGATTCAGCGACACCTCTGGACTGTGAAGTGTCTCTCTGGTCCTCCTGGGGTTTGTGTCTGGGTCCCTGCTCCAGAGGAGGCATCCGCCACCGCACACGTTACATCCTCTTGCGGCCAGCCAATGCTGGCACCCCCTGTCCTGAGCTGGAGGAACAGGCTGAATGCATACCACACAGCTGTTTGAGACTCCAGTAACACCCCCCCCCCGGGTACACAAATACAAATACTGCCAGTATTCAACACTGGGACTTTCATGCTATTACTGCTGGACTGAGAACTGTTGCTGTATCTTGAGTATTTTGTGGACAATGCAAAGCAGTTGTATTTGTAACAGTCACATTTTTAAAAGTTTAGGCTTGCTGCAGTGCCTGTGCAGCCTGTTTAGCTGCCTGTATTAGCGATTACACCCCTCTGGGTGTACTTCAATGGTAATAAAGGGAAATCTGAGTCTGAGTGTTGAAGAGTGTAGCAGAGTGTTGGACAGGTATTAATTTTTGAGACAACATTTTTGAATGTGTTAAGATAAGTTGTCAATGATAAAAAATATAAAAACTGAGAGGAAGACGCATGGCAAATGTGTCCCCTCAAATATCTGTATGAGATTTGTTCCTTGTTATCAATGTATGCATTTTGGCTATATGCAATTTCACACCAGAGTAACAAACCACAAGTCACATCAACACACACTCTTACATACATGCACACATGTGCACACAGAATTCTGCACACAGAGGTCCTTGCACACATTGCATACTTTTACAGGCATGAAGGCATTCGTTTACATAGGTAACCCATACATGCTTGGCACATGCAGCTCTTTTAAAATAACTTCACACCCTGATTTAAAAATATCACCTTTCCCAAGAAACCCTTAATAGCTGACTTGAGGCCTAATGCCAGTGTAAAGACACTGGCTTATTTTATAAGATGCAGGTTTTTATAGAAAGAAAAAAAAATAATATTTGTTTTATTATCTCTTTTGATATGTTGATGTTGAGTTTTTGTATATACTGTATGATGTACCTTGTCTTCTATAACTCATGAATAAATATGTAGGTGTGTTTTTCAGATGGAAAACTTCTGTGTTACTTTGTTCTCCTGTGTGGCTTTTTGGTTGGAAAGTGTTACAATGCAAAAGCATTGTCTATATTTAAAGGTCCTGTGAGACCAAAGGACATTCTTGATTTGCATGGTTCCAGTAATACATGATGAAGTCAACTTATTTGTGTATGCCAGAGCATATTTTGACCAGTATTGACACTCCTTTATTTGTGTCCAAAGAACTCACAGCCCAAAGGCCAAAATACACAGCCATAAATATCACAGTATCAAAAGGTTGCGATGCCTTATATTTACAAAAATAGAAGTCACAGTTCTTCATATTTATAGATGAAAATCATATGTATTTATTTATTTAAGTTTCATTATTCATGGTCCCATACATACTTTCTTCGTGTTATTTGGACAATGATAATGAAGGTAAATGTCAGTTTTTTTACTGATAGCAATTCTAAGTATTCATTCGGGCAGAACATCCCTTTACGCTCCGCTGCACTGCAATAAACAGTTTGTGGCGGTGTAGCACCTCCTAGTGTCCACAGTCAACAACAACAATAGTACTTCTATTCATACT
Source organism: Datnioides undecimradiatus (assembly GCA_008933995.1). Lineage (NCBI taxonomy): Eukaryota > Metazoa > Chordata > Actinopteri > Lobotiformes > Datnioididae > Datnioides > Datnioides undecimradiatus. The sequence continues at coordinate 1,320,715 of WARS01000014.1, forward strand.
ACTACCAGAAATTCTTATAAAAAAGATATAGAAAGTAATAGTTATTCATATTGCAAGTACAAGCTCAAGGTGATCCCCCCTAGAAGTACATGGTAACACCTGGCAGGGATCTAGTCTAAACAACTCTGATTCATCCTTTCATATGACTTTCGTATGGCTCTGTTCAGGAGGTCAGTATGTGAAACTGCTCACCCTTAAAATTCAAAATGTGTTTTAATCTTAATGAAATAATAAGAGTGAGCAAGACTCCGAGATAGGATTTCATCTACTTGAATGGGATTTATTTTATTGGAGACTGTATTATTGGTCATGTTTTGTATACTAATAATAACAATTGCATGTGTGCTTTTTTTTCCACTACATCTGTTTGATCAACATATACACATATACATTGCAGTAATACTACTACTACTACTACTACTAATAATAATAATAATAATAATAATAACAGCCAATATACCCCCGATACAAGCTATAGGTAGTATTCTGTTGTTTTTGAAATGTCAATTAATTGGTATTAGTTCGACTTTTATAGATATAATGTATTGTTAAATGAATGTGATTTGACTTGTAATTTGTTTATTTGAGGGTGAGGTTGTACAGCTCTGCTTTAACACTGCGGAAAACCCTAAAAACTGAAGCGTCCTCTAGTTGCTGATGTAGACACCGAGCTAGTTCACAGGACTGCCGCTAGAGGTCGCTGTTTCCACACGGTGCGCTCCGGGTCTCCGCAGTGCTGCCTGTCTACGAGGAGTGCGTTTGATTGTTGCAGGACTCAATGGCGGACAGAGCAGGATAGTCGCGTTAGCAGACCGAGGACAATAACATCTTGACTGTGTGAATTCCTGGCGTGACTCGCTCCGCTGCCGCGTGCCCCCGGGTCCAACGGTTGACGCGGACTCTCGCGTGCATTCGCATTGAAAAACAAAGTCGCTGCAGCTATTTTCCTTTTTGTCTTCGTGCATTCTTGAGTTCCCATCCCAAGCAGAGAAGTTCATACTGTTCATGGTGGCTCAGTGAAGGCAGCTAACGTTAGCTTGCGAGCAAACCATGGGGGACTCTCTTGAATTGATAGGGAAGCGTCTGCTTTTGCTCCTCGACGACGGCAGGTCCGCAAACGGATCCGAGCCGGAGAAAGCTGTCTGGGCTCGTGACTGGCTCCGGGGGACGGTGCGGGCAGTCAGCGTCATTGGCCTGGCCGCCCCGGAGGTTAGCGGAGGAGAGTCGACAACAACATCCACCGCTGCAGGATTGACGGTCAGTGTTTACATACAAGTGATGCCGGACTGCGTCTGTAAATACCACCCTATTGACATATAGAACACGTGCAAGGTATCGACAGTGTTTTTAGTCTGTCTGAAGTGTTTTTTAAATGTCAGTAATTATACATTTGTTTGTAGTTACAAGTAGCTCGTTTATCTATAAAACAGCTAGCTCCAAGTCGCAGGCAGTGGGGCGAGGCTAAACTCGAGGCCGGGGATTTTCTGGCCTTTGCTTTGTTCGCCTCTTTAGCCTTTTAACCATTAACAGTGAGCTTCACCAACATTGACCCTAACATCTTAGCATTGAGTTACAAAGCACAAACGATCTAAACCATCACGATATTGTGTCAATTCGCGGTGGAGCAGCCGATAAAAGAGCCAGCATTAGCTTGTCCGTACCCATCGCTAGCTAAGGTGAGTCTTAAGTCAGAGGCCTCACAAGTTCATAAGAGGGTGAACCAGGAATTCCTGCGACTATACTGTGAGCTCCCACACAGCAAAATGTTCACCTTAACACACACGGTTGAAGTCTAATTAAGTCAGGACATTGATCTCACAACATTAATCAGAGCTGCGAAACTGCAGAGCCCATTTTTCAAAAGAGATTTGTAAAAAAAAAACTGGGGTGTTGGTGGGTGACCTACATAAACAGCACACTTCATAGCAAAAACCCAACCTTCTCAAATAGTAAGCAATGGTTTAGTAAAAAAAAATGTATCAGTAAATCAGTAATATTATTTAGTGTAATTGAACTAAAAATCGACCTGTCAAAAAGTACAGCAAGGATGAAATGCATGAAAAAAACTGTCCACTGGCTATTGTATGATTTCTAATTAATTAATTATAACTGATCACAATCAGACCTGTTAAATACCAACTGGAAATCCAGCATCACAGCTTGGCTCTTTAAGAAGAAAATACCAAACTTATATATGTGCCAGATCTTTTGAAGATGGTTTATTTTGAATCCTGAATTAGTAGTAATTGTAGAAGATGGCAGTGCAGATTACCTGCACAAAGGTATTTAATGTTTATTTCATACAAGCTTTGTGAAAATCTAGATATATAGATAGATATATAGTAATAATTGCTTTTTATCATTTTTGATGACTTACAAGAAAGTTTCACCAGTAGTACTTTTTCCTCACTAGACGTCAGTGCAGATTATCAAGAACTTTTAATTTAACCAGTAGATCCGGATTCATACAGACATTTAAAACAAAGAATAAAAAGACCAACATGACATGTCATAAAATAAAAAGATACATTTCTAAATTTGGGCAGACTAGAGCGACAACTAATATTGAATTGGTGACTAATGACAGGGCCCTTTTCCAAAAAAGAAAGTTTAAACATTTTCTGCAGTTTACACCTTTGACAGCTCACAATGTGATTGTCTGGCATTAAAGGTATCTGAATTAAATGAGAAGTGGTCCTTTACAGTTTTACAGTTTTAGAGTCCCTCTCCAGATATACACTGAGGAGAAGTGATGCAGGAGATTGCACAAATTTAGGCCAAAAACGTGCCCACTGTGTAGACAGTTTCTGACCGAAAAGAAAATTGTAGTTATTTCAAGTTTTATTGATTGCTCATACTCACAAGTGGGCAACAACAAAACAGAGGCTGCAATGAGAAGGTTTTGATGGAAAGAAGAGAAACTGAAATACCTGGTCCTGTTAAAATCAGTCACTTGGCTGTCTGACAAACACAACTGCTGACTTTTGACACAACAAACATCACATCAGTTGGGAAACCCATATATTGGGCTGTTTCCAAAATAAAGAGAACACAAAAATGCTTCAAGCAAAACAAAAATTCACAGTGGATATCTGAACATAAGATACTCTGGTTTTCCAAAAAAATCTACCATTAACATTAAAGTGCTATTACAAGGTCAAAGCCAGGATTAACATTTGAAGAAAAAATTGCAAAGCTGTCACCTAAAAAAGTAGAGAAGAACAAAATCATTAGAAAAAAATCAACAAAAATGATCAATATGTTGTTTTATAATTTTAGCAAACCCACCTTACAAAAAGTGTTTCTCTGACAAATGTTCAAAGTTGAGAGGATCCTCTTGTACAGTGGAAGGAAGGACTCATCAGTGCCTGAGGTTAAACAGTTTTCTTGATAAAATCTGTCAGCACAGTTGAATAAACTCTAGATAAACACAAGTTTCAGCATCAATTTCATGTCTCCTTTTCACATACTTATTTTTCCGTTTCCCATTTACTTGGCTTGGCGTTTGCATAAACCGTGTTGATCATTAACAGTTCATTAAAATCCTGCCCTGAGTTTTAAAATGGATTTACCTATAAGCAGCGACCGGAGGAGTCGGACTGATAACAGTTCAGTCAGTTTTTTACAGCTTGCTCTGTTAAATGAAATAGCTGTAGTCAAAAGCTTAGCTGTGTCTGAGGAGTTATACTTCACGCAAGTCCGCAAAATAAACCTCTATTAACACCGTTACAACATTAACTGTGATAAAAGTCATTGATACGAACTTCACAGTGCATAAGAAGAAGGAGTCATTAACTGTCATTAAGTTTAGTTGTTAATGTTGTGGTTTTGTTCATTTTTATATTGAAACTTTGGCTAAACAATGTTATTACTTGATTGGATCATCTGTTGTGAATCAGTGTCAGCCAGTTTTATTATTTATTTATTATTTTACTATGTTGAGCAACACTTAAGTGGGGATTCAGATCGAAAGCAGCCCTCCTTTACATTAACACAGAGGGCTGCATTGGTGGGGGTGTGTCGTTTAAGGTGCTGGGATAGTGAAGCACAATCTAGGAAGTCCATTTAGGGTAATAGATAGGTGGGTATAAACATTTATCAAATGCTAAAACACTGCACCACAGATTGCAGTACTCACAGACAGGATATCATAATTCTGCAAACTTATCATACTTTATCTTTTGTCACAACTAAAAATCCAGTTTTTCTTGCTGGTTGATGAAAAGGTGAGCCAGATCAAGCTTTTTTGCTGGACAACTTTGAGGTGTTTTACTGAAGCCACACAGTCGGCAGCCCTGCTGCTGCACTGGAAATCTGGCTCCTCTCAAATGAATAAGAAGGCTGCATTTGGTTTAAAGGCATGCTAACCCTCCAAACGGCTCCAGTAAAGTTTGACTGTGGCTAAGTGCAGGACTGATCGTGAGTACCTAATGTAAAATGATGTCATCAACTAAGACATTTGTAACTAAGACTTACTGCAATGTATTCATGACTAATTGGAGATTCCCTAGGTGTATGCACATCATCCTCCTAATTCAAAGTAAATAAGACTTGAACAAATTAAGAATACAGGTGCAAAGTGTGTCAGTATTGAGAGACCAGCAGCACATTGTTTAACCTCACGTACCCACTGTAATCATTTTCAAAAGCTCAGATGTGCATGTACAGTTTAGGTGACTAAATAATAATGTCCTAATGACACAAATTAGACAAACATTTATTCTCATTAAAAAAAAAAGTTAGTACACAAACTGTGAAGAATTAGTATTTTGAAGAAAGTTGAAGCTGACTGATTGGAAAGTGTCTAACAACTTCTTGTTCACTTCTGAAGAAGCTCTGTGTTGCTGTATGCACTGTCCGATAGTAGCTTGCCAGTCCAGTGGCAGTAATTGGGTCTTTGATAAAGAAAATGTGTTATGTTACCTAAAAAAATGTCAACTTGAACATATTTCCGTGGGCGGAGTGTAAACTTTACACTTTAGAGATTACATGGCAGGTACTCAGCTCATCAGGTAGGTGTCTGATGCAGTTGCAAAAGTCCTGATATTTATGTTCTGGTTCTCAACAGGTTTTTGTGGAGTTTGAGAATGCGTCGCAGCGGCGTTCATGGGTGCAGGTGTATGATGAGAGGGTGAAAGCCGTTTTGGTGGAAGACTCCATTGTTTGGGCCAGTCGGAGCGATGGCACTGGGACTGCTGGATCCCCAACATCAGCCACAGCCTGGCCTGCACTGGTGAGTGTTCTCTTGGACAGTGGGAGAGCGGGCAGGACTGTCTGGTCATGTATAAACTTGAAGCCAACCATGGCTGCCAAAGAGGCTGGTTGTATTCAGTAGCTTTGGACCATAACTGATCAGTTCAGACTGATCTGATCTGAACCCTTTCCAAAAGGTTGATTTAAGTTATTCAGTGCTATTGGCATGTGGCAAATGAAAGGAAACAATATACCCATTTACATACTCATGACAAATGCAAAATAAATGCATTTGCTCCTGCTACATATTTTAGATCTGTAAACATAACTACAGAATCCTGCATTAGACCCTAATGAGGGCATACCTGCCCGGGCCCACCTGTGTACTAAGACTGGGCTCAAAAACCTTGTCACAACTCCAGTTCATCTGCCTGAATGAAAAGTTTCTTCTGTCTTATTGGTGCCCGACACAGATGTTTCGCAGGTTATGTCTGAAATCAGCTAACATGTTCACGTGGATATGATGAGCTGCAACACAGGAATTGGATATGACTTACTTTAAAAACAAAGCAAACAAAGCATGGATTCAGTTATATTTAAAAAGTCCAGTTATTAAATTAATAAAAAATAAATAAATAAAAAGGTTTTCTGCTGCCCCTTTGCTGTTAAATGGAAGTAAATAGAAGTATTTTTCCACAAGATCAACAAATTATAGTATTCTTGTTTTCCTTAGGTCTTTCGCTCCCTGGTGGACAGAGTGGGTTTAGGATCGTTGGTTCCTGTGGAGTATTTTGGAAACAAGAATTTTGAGTTCTTGCCTGATAACAAAGCTGTGCAGAGGTTTGAGGTGTGTATGTTTGTTTTATTTTGTTTGTTAAGTGCTGAAAGTATGACTTTAAAGGCAGTTTAAGTAGATGATTCATTACAAATTATGATATTTATGTGAGCTTCTCAGATCTCTCACATTTCTTTGCTAATTTTCTGTAGTAGCATAGCAGCATGTGTTTGTAAATTTAAGACCAATAGCAATTTCATTATTTTTGAGCAAGAATGAATCATTCCCAGGGAAAGGGCTTTCAACATTTTCAAACTAAGTATTAAACAATAAAATAATAACACAGCAACAGTTGGTTGCAGTGCTGCTGATCTCCCTTGCAATTTAAATAATAAATGTGAAGTTTAATTCATTTTGACTCTACATTATTGCTGTATATCATTATCACTATTTGAGTACAGTGTGTTTTGTGTCCTTGTCCAGGTTGATAAAGACTTAAGACACCCTTTGCTCTTAGAGCAGCCCTCCCTGCAGGCTGCCATCTCCAGCTGGCTGACTGACTTTGAGCTGCAGGAAATCTTCAGGAAGGGTAAGACTCAACCATCACCGGTGTTCATGTATTTATATTTTACTTACGCCCATAAAACATTTTTCATTTTGGGTGGGTTAAATTTCTTGTTGACTTGTTATGTGAGGTCTGCATGAGCTGACAAAGTTTTATTCAGCACGTTTGTCCGCCAGCTGCTTGAGCTGCAGACCTTCTTCGGCATTGGGCCTATTTTTGAGGAATTTTAAAGCTTTCACATAAGCTATAAATATAAAAGAGCCAACTGAAACATTGACAGCACCAAAATTCCACAGACAGAATGGAGGCTGATATACTTTTAGTATCAGTCTGTAAGTGGGGACTGGATATTGTCGCACAGTGTAGCCATGATGCTGCTTATGCTTCTGTGATGCCTCTGAGCTATTTGTGGATTTCACTCTTCAAACAAAACTAATCTGCCCCAGTTTAAACAACAGCTAGTTTGTCATCCATTCCTTATCCTTTGTGTCTTAAATTTAAACCTGCTAGGACATAACTCCTACCTTTCTGCCCACAGGTTCGTACACAATTCAAGGACGCAGAGTTCGTGTATACCAGCCAGAATTTGAGGAGTGCTGGGCGTCAGGACTGGTCTCACAGCACGACCCCATCTCACACATTATGGAGATTACCTTAGATAAGGTAAAAAAAATAAAAATAAAAACCCTACTTAAGATACAAGTAAAATTGTGGAGAAAAGTATATAAGATATTTAGGAGTGAAAATATCCAAACAATCCTTTTGGAAAATCAGAAAACCAAATAACAGAGCAGTAGTCCTATGTCATTTTCCAAACCATTCAAGTTAGATTCAGATGACTACCTGTTAACTTGAGATTAGCCAAGTTAAGCAATGCAGGGGGAAAGCCAAAAGCAGAAATAAAAGTTCTGAAGTTAAATAGTGAGAGGTGGATTCTCACCACCCACGTTGAAAAATCATTGCATGATTCTTTCCGTCATCTTATTGTTATGTCTAAAACTGGAGAAAAATCAGTACATAGCTATACTACGTTAAATGTAACTATATCATAATCATAGCAATATGTGACATTAATGTTCATAGGTGCATGTAAATGGGTGGAAGTATGTTCATGTGATTGCATGTTTAGATATGCAGGCTCACACAAACTTGTTTTCCTTTAATTGGTACTGTGTGTATGTACAGCTACACATGGTATATCTCTTTCTGGGGTGGAGGAGTGATATCTTTTATTTTTTTCACTGTATACAGATTTTCCAAAATAGTTTGTGGTCATTGTGTGAAAGCCATTTAAAAACACATTTTATGTTATAGGGCGAAGAAAATCAGATGGTGGATCCTCGTGTGATTCATGTCATGCTGGCAGAGGAGGAGGTAATGCTGTCATACTACTAATCTAACTTTTCTCTAATTGATTATATTCAATCTCATCCTTTTCTTAAAGCAATTGAAGTATGCTCAACTTGAGATTGGTATTTCATTTTTTAAATGTATCTATCGAATGACTTTTTTAGCTTGGTAAGAATGGCCGGCGAAGGAAGGACAGTGAAACAGTGAAGGGTGACAGTGGGCGTAGACGCAGGACTGCCTCCGAAGGTGAGGATGACTTGAACTTGAAGCGTTTTAAAGGAGCAGGAGATGCTGGAGCTGATAGCCAGAACTGTGGCGATTCCAACAAAACTCCATCTGAAGGGATGGGGATCTGGGGTGGAGATTCAGGTGAAAGAGTCAGCAGCACAACCAAAAATGGGAGCTCTTCGGAGGGAACCTTTCCTCAGGGCAGAGTGTCGTCTCCAAATGCCAATTCTTCACACCAGATGGACCAATCAAATGCTGCTCCTCCTCGTTATCCCGCCCACGTCAAAGAAAATGGCCGCTCAATCTCCACACAAGGGGCAGCGGACTCCACCACTGCTGTTGCTCATACCCCCACCCCTCCCCCCCTCAAACCAGCCCCCTCTCCCTTCTCCACAACATCTTTCCCCTCGCTAGGCCAGATGCCAAGCCTGGTCCCTGGAGCTCCAGCACCCAAGGCTTCCCCATCCCCTCAGCCAGACCGAGAGGAGGCCTCCCAGTCAGCTTATTCCAAGACAGCTGCACTTGTTTCCCCGGGTCCTGTCACCATTTCTTGGTCGCATGACAGCGGCCCTAGTGTGGCACTGTCTGCTTCTGTTGGTTTTAGTCCTAAAGCCCCTACCTGGGGAAGCCAGACTGAGGTAAGATGATCAGTATGTTTAATACTGTAAATGCCATAATATGATTCCTTTACAAGTCATCACAGTTTGTTTCATTTTTACTTTTTTTCCCTTCAGGGCTCTAAAACTGCGTCAGGTTTTCGTTTGCCCCAGGCTAGTCCAACTGCCTCTGTGTTTGGAGAAGTTACCTCTCAGACCAATGGAGCTCCTACCACTACTGCAATCTCCCAGGATGCTCCAAGGCCCTTTGGCTTTGGCTTTGGTGGAGCAAAGAATGAGAGTCAGTCCCAGCAAGACCAAAACTTGTTTTTCCAGTGCATGACCCAGAATTCTGGCTCCAGCCCAAGCCTAGCTGCTGGCCAGACACAGGCCAAGGACACCAATTACTTCACCGCAGTGTCTGAAAGTCTGAGCAAGGAGCCCCCAAGCCTTTTCAAGCCCACAACTTCCACTGAGGGGCTGAAAAAGCCTGAGCAGCCCAAAGTGCCTGAGACGCATCCGACAGGAAATGGTGTGCTCAACAAATCGTCATTGGCCTTTCAGGGCATGGGTGGCTCTGCAGTAGGAAGAGGCTCTGGTCTAAGTATTGGTGGTCTGGCTGCTGCCTCTGGGTCTCAGAGTACTTCTAAAAAGAGTAGTAATAATGGGACCTCTGTGGGGGGCTTAGGGCTGCAATCTGGTTTTAATTCTTCAGATAGCCACCAAAACCTTTTTCTGCAGGCCTCCAAAGAGCCTGCTAATCCATTTCTGGCATATGGGGACAAAACTTCCCACACCTCTTTTGCTGGCCTCACTGGGGCCACTGAGCCACAGACCCTTGGTCCTGCCTCGGACAGCAAGCCGAACCTGTTCACGATGGCAGAGCCACCCAAAGGGATTCTGTCGTCCCCTTTCCCAGCACTCTCAGCTACTTCACCCAGCTCTTCCTCCTCTCCAGCACCAGCCTCATCACAGAGGTCACAGAGTGAAGGCACTGTGACAAAGGAGGAGAAAGAGGTCAGGGAGATGCCTTCATCCACTTCCGGCTGCCCCATGTTTGGAAGCACTGGCTCTGGTGGAATGGAGGATGTCCCTGTGTCCTTTGATCAGAGCCAGTCCCAAAAGTTTACCCTGGAGGAAAGAGGCCAATCGTCCAAACGGGACTCTGATTCCAGTAGCAACAGCGATCTGTCAGACCTGAGTGAGAACGAGGAGGGGCCAGACAAAGGCCAAGTGCCTGGAGGACCTCCACACTCTGCCACTGATGGAGCCATGCTGCAGAAATCGAAAGTCCCAGGGGCTGCTAAGAGCCGTCCACGTAACAAGCCTTTCAAAGGTAAGTCTTGTCCACTCTTTAGAAACCATGGAATGGTTTTTGGTGGCAAATACTTAACTAACACTTAACTAACTAAACTTAATTAACACTAAGTTGTCTCCTCCAGTGGGCCAGTCTGTACTAAAAGATCAGAGCAAAGTACGTCGTCTGAAGCAGTCTGGTGAGTCCTTTCTTCAGGATGGTTCCTGTATCAATGTGGCCCCTCACTTACACAAGTGCCGCGAGTGCCGTCTAGAGCGTTACCGTAAATATCGAACTACCGATGAAGACAGCGATGATGATGACGACCCAAATGTGGCCTGTCGTTTCTTTCACTTCAGAAGGTACATATTTCCAAGCCAGTGCTGCTTTCTGTCTTTAATTGTGCCATGGATGAAAGTATTTGAATAGAGGAAGATATCCTTGCAAAAAATGATGTGTATAACCATTTTATTGTATTTTTTTTTTTACCTACAACCAGGTTGGCTTTTACTCGTAAAGGTGTACTGCGTGTGGAAGGCTTTTTAAGTCCACAGCAGAGCGATTCCATGGCCATGGGTCTGTGGCTACCTGCACCAGCTGTCCAAGAGGGCCTTGATCTTGATACATCCAAGTACATCCTGGCCAATGTGGGAGACCAGTTTTGCCAGTTGGTCATGTCTGAGAAGGAGGCCATGATGATGGTGGAGCCTCACCGTAAGTTTACAGACATCTCAATGATCTCCCATGAGCCCATGTTTTCTTCAGATTAAGTCTTATGCATTTGTCACAGCACTTCACCTACAGGAAGTGTTGATTTTATGTAACTAATCCTGTTTTCTGTTGGCCAATCCTTCAGAGAAAGTGGCGTGGAAACGTGCCGTGCGAGGCGTCCGAGAAATGTGTGATGTGTGTGAGACCACCTTGTTCAACATCCACTGGGTTTGTCGCAAATGTGGATTTGGAGTGTGCCTGGACTGCTATCGGCTCCGCAGGAACAGGCCGAGGGAGGGTGAGTCTTTACAGTTGCATTCAGTTCAGTGTTAATTTGGTTTATTTTGTGGCATATTTTTTATTACAATAATTAACAAGGTCAGCACTTAGTGGGATCTTTTGATGTTGAGTGTATTGGAAACACACAGGTTGATTTTTTTTTTTTTTTTTTTTCCTCTCCCTCAGATGTAGATGAAGGTCCAGAGGATGAGGTCTTTGCTTGGTTAAAGTGTGCTAAAGGCCAACCTCATGAGCCACAGAACCTCATGCCTACACAGATTATACCTGGGACAGGTAACTGAACATTATTATTGAATTATAAATATGTCAATTTCTACCTCACAAGCATTGAGTATTAAATGTGGTCTTTTATTGATACAGTAAGAGTTTTACTCATTGATTTTATTATCTGTCTCCTTTAGCTCTTTACAACATAGGTGACATGGTGCACTCAGCTAGAGGAAAGTGGGGCATTAAGGCCAATTGTCCATGTGCCAGTCGACACACTAAGCCTCTAGTGCGCCCTAGTGCCCCCAATGGGATTTCACAGGTACTGTTGTGACACATCATGTTTTTTTTGTTTTGTTTTGTTTTGTTTTTTTTGTTCTGCATTTTGAATAGTGTTTAACCTGCAGACTCTAATGTCTGGTTGTGCTCATGTTAGCAGTCTACAGCAAGCAGTGGTGGCATCCTTGCAGCTACAGCCTCTGGTATTGGCGCCACTCCAAAGTCAGAGGCAGAAACATCAGCGATCAAAACAGACTCTGCACAAACAGCGGCGCCATCGGACAGTGGGGGAGGAGAAACTGTGGGTAGTACCAATAGCTCCACCAGTGGTACATCCTCTCCCTGTAACCTCAGCCAGTCCTCTGCCAAGGAGTCACGCTCATCAGGAGAGGGCAACAGCTCAGCTCTGCACTGGCTGGCAGACTTAGCCACGCAGAAAGCCAAGGATGACACCAAGGGTAAGTTGAAAAAAGTAGAAAGTCAGTCTAATCTTAGTGCTTGAAAAAAGAGCACCATCAGTATTAAAAGTTACGATGCTGTCTTTTTGCCATCATCTCACAGAATCGGGTTCACTTCGCTCCATGATGAGTCGAGACAGCCGACCACCCTTTGGCCTGGACTCACTCAGTGCCCTTTCAAAGCCTTCTGCTTCCAGCCCTAAGCTGTTTAACAGTCTGTTACTGGGCTCGAGCATGGCCCAGTCCAAACCTGAGGGGTCCAGTCTCCGGGACCTGCTCAACTCTGGGCCGGGCAAACTCCCTCAGGGGCCGGGAGACAGTGGAGTACCATTCCCCTCTGTCTTTACCTCAGCAGGCGTAAGTATAAAGCTTTTATTATTATTCTATGAAGGGTTCCAGGGGTGCATATCTATACCACAAAAGCACACTGAACAAGTCTTATGCTGTGGAAGCGTAAGTACCCTTTGGTTGGTTAATCAAAGTTTCCCTTTAATCTGACAGAGTGATAAGCTGAAAAGCAGCCTTCCAAACTTCCTGGATCACATCATTGCCTCAGTTGTGGAGACCAAGAAGGCAGAAGGTCGTCGCACCGGAGCCTCTGAGGGAGGAGAGCTTGGTGTGTTGGGAGGGCGCAAAGATGGAGTAATGGGCCTTAGTGTTTTGGAACCACATACCTCACACTCCTGGCTCTGTGACGGACGACTCCTCTGCCTACAGGATCCCAGCAACAGCAACAACTGGAAGATCTTCAGAGAGTGCTGGAAGCAGGGACAAGTAGGAGTTCCTATTTTGTTTTAACTCTGACATCTGTGGCTAAAGCAGAACAAGAAAGATTTCTGTTTATGAAACATGGGTTGAAACTAATGTTTGTCTAATCTCTTGTGCTGTATCCAGCCTGTATTGGTATCAGGAATAGACAAACGCCTGAAAGGTCATTTGTGGCAGCCTGATGCCTTCAGTAAGGAGTTTGGAGACCAGGATGTAGACCTTGTGAACTGTAGAAACTGTGCCATTATCTCTGATGTGAAGGTGCGAGACTTCTGGGACGGCTTCCAGGTCATCTCCAGTGAGTGTCGAAACGTGTTTTTTTCCAAAATTTGTTGTTTGGATTGAATGATTGGTTATCGGGCGTGTCGCTAAGTTCTCTGTGATGAGGGAAATTGCAGCTAATGTGTTTTTCTGTGAATGCAGAGCGACTGCAAGATGCTGAAGGCAATCCCATGGTGTTGAAACTGAAGGACTGGCCTCCAGGTGAAGACTTTAGGGACATGATGCCAACACGGTGAGGAACCCAGAAACATGTTGCTTCTTGTGTGTCCATTGCATTTGCTCAACCAAGCAAAAAACTTTATCTCCAGAGGTTTTTGTTTTTGTTTGTTTGTTGTTGTTTTTTGTACAAATATGCGTAATACTAATTATATACAATTATAAATATATAATTTGAGGTTATAGTAAGTAAACTGTATAATACTCTCACATGGAGACTGATGCATTTCTATTGACCCTGTACAAGATCATTAATGCTGCTTCGATGAATTGTACCTTTGTTAGTTACCATCATGTGTACTATTAACTATGCTTGTTAAAATATGGAATAGCCATATTTTGGCTGTGCTTCTACGAGCAGTGTTTAAGAAACACATCTACACATGCCATGAATGCAGAACTATTATCGTGACTCAATTAGTTCTTTGTAAGGTACAAAACATTTGTGCATCTTACTTCTGTCGGTTTTCAATGTGGTCTCGTACTTTTTCCAGGTTTGATGACCTGATGGAAAACCTCCCCTTGCCCGAGTACACAAAAAGAGATGGGCGTCTAAATCTTGCCGCCCGTCTGCCCAACTTTTTTGTGCGTCCGGACCTTGGGCCTAAGATGTACAATGCCTATGGTGAGAAGGATTGGCTGAGTCTGGTGGAAGTGTTTCCTCTGCAGTTGTTTGAAGTCTCGTCTCTTTCTCCCTCTCCCTCAATAACATATTGCCTTCATCCTTTCTCTCATCTCTTTACTGTGTCTATTTCCCTCAGGCTTAATCTCATCTGAAGACAGGAAGGTGGGAACCACTAACCTCCATCTTGATGTCTCAGATGCGGTCAATGTCATGGTCTATGTTGGCATTCCTCAAGGAGAGGGAGACCAGGAGCAAGGTCAGTTGCTGTCTGTCTGTTTCTCTCAGGTCACCCCTGTTCTCTCTAATTCACTTACGCACACCTGTACACTTGTATAGTACACCATTAATTGAACATTTGAATGTTATCAAAGGCACTACATTCTTCCCAAAACACACAAGAGGTTTGCTGTTATTGAAGAAAAAGATATACAGAAAATGACATGCACGTAGTTGGATTTTTATTTTAAGTCCTGATTATAAATCACTCCTGCTTTATCGGACTGATCCCTTATGAAGAATCTTTCAGAATATTAATATCATCTTTCAGCTGTGTCCAGTACTTCATGCATTTCACTGTTAATACTTGCTCCAGGGTTGATTGGCTTGGATTGGACCGTGACAACACCCTTAAGTGGGTCTCACTCATTTACATTGTGGCAAAATTTCTCATTCACAGAGGCAGATATCTGTGGACGCAAAGGTCTGTAGACTTTCAGTTGTATCATTTCAGTAGCATGCCCTTCTTCTTGACTAACTCCCCTTCTTTATCCCTCGGCCCCTCTCCCCACCCCCTCACCCTGTTATTATCTGTGAAGTAGGGGCCAGAGCACTGGGACCCATCTGTTAGTTTTGTACTGTGGCATGTTTTGTACAATTCTATGTAAATGCAACCTTTATTAACACTTTAAATGAATAACAGATGGCACTGAAATTTCTGTTGTTGCCCCTCTCAAGATTCTGACTTTCCTCTTCTCTGTAGATTTAAGTGTTAAGTTGAAAAGTGTACTGTTTGAGGTTCAGTCAATGAAATGTGATTTCCATAAATTAACATAAAGTTCACACATGATTACCTATTATTATTGCACTGGGAGTACATTCAGTTCCTGTTAGTTTTGGGTGAGCTGTGCTCTGGTCCTTACACTATGGGAGAAAAGTTTCAATGAAGGGCATCTAGAATTGGCTTCCCTAGTCCCTCGCAGGCTTCTTGCACTCATCAGTGATACTTACACACACTAAAGAGTATGACCACAGGCATGCTGGCCTCAAGCGCCGGTCACTTACTTACTTAGGATTTTACGCATGTCAAGATAAATCCTCATTTACTGAGTCATCCTGGCAACTGAACTTATGGCTGTGAAGTAATCACACACACACGCGCACACACACACACACACACACACACACACAGTCTGTATATAAGAGATCACATTTGGTTATTTGCAAAATGCATAAACATGTATAGGCAAGACAGAAAAACACTGGGAATAAATGGCTTTGAGCTATTACATAAACAGAAGCAAACACGTCAGCCATTTGTGTGCTCTTCTTCACTTACTCTCTGAATAACTAAGTACTAAAATGAGAGGTCAGTCATTGTCAAACAGTAGTGTCAACTTCTCTGAGCAACCTGTGGATGTGAACATCGTGTCAGTTAATGTGATTGTGTAGTCTGTAACTTGCCCTTTTCTCTGCCCCAGTGGTTCTCAACTGGTCCAGCCCAAAGGATCCACATTCATCTTTGGTCACAACCTAAACATCGTTGAACTTTTGAACCATTTTTATTGATTTTTTTTTTTTTTTTTTTCCAAAATTGATAGCTCAGTAATCTATGTTTATGCACACACAAAGGCAATATTAAAGTTTCAGTTTTAACACATTTTCCCACTTCTTTGAGGACAAACATGAACATACAGGATATTTGGGATATTTGTGTCATGGCAGCCACATGATGCAGTTACAAACTGTATTTTAAGAGACACTGTAAATCGAGAACTGAAAATTTGTCCAATTCAGCTTGAAACTATTATGGCCCACAATCCTACCATCCACTTATGATGGACGTGAAACCTAGTACTGTAGTACTGGGTCACGAGGCACCAGTTGGGAACAACAGCTCTGCACCATGTTTGTCAAACTATATGATGGATGTACATGAATTCACTTCTATATGTGAGAATGATTCCATGAAAGATGAGGGTGTGTCCTGACAGTTGATGTCACATGAGTTAGGCTTGATGCATTCTGTGAGTCATCAAACTGGAGTAATGAAAACACAGAAGTGTCCGATAATTGTTTAACATCAACAATCACTGCACAAAACCTAATAGATGAGGCTACTTAAAGGAATCTCTATTGTATATCTACTCACTTTAGAGGCACTGCTGACCCTTTGGTGTCCTGTATGTGTGTGCTTTGTTGTTTATGTTTGGCCTTCCAGAGGTCATGACCACCATTGAGGAGGGTGACGTGGACGAAATGACGAAGAGGAGGGTGTACGAGGGAAAGGAGAAACCCGGAGCTCTCTGGCACATCTACGCTGCCAAGGATGCTGAGAAGATCCGAGAGCTGCTCCGCAAGGTGAACAGTCACTAAACTTCTGCCTAATGGAATCTGATCACTTGAGCTACAGTGCCATTGGCTGTATTTTTAACTTTGAAACTCAGGCTGAGAGTCTTTTACAATGCAGATGCCTGATTAGCCAAGAGTTACTGTAATGCACACAAAGAAAAATCTGGTTTGCCTTCAGAAAAATGGCTAACCTGCACTATTTTAGCACAACCTAAGTTCTGTGAATTTGTTTTTGTCAGAATCAAAATTACTTTTCCCTCCACCACATCTGTTTATTATATTTAATGATTCTGTGTCAGGTGGGGGAGGAGCAGGGTCAAGAAAACCCTCCAGACCACGACCCCATTCATGATCAGAGCTGGTACCTGGACCAGGTCCTCCGCCGCAGGCTTTATGAAGAATATGGCGTCCAGGGTTGGGCCATTGTACAGTTCTTAGGAGATGCTGTATTTATCCCTGCTGGTGCTCCACACCAGGTCAGAAAATTACTTTAGATGTCTGTTTATTTCCTTATCATTCATGAATTTGTCTTTGATTTACATGTTTGCTCTTTTTTTCTCAGGTGCACAACCTTTACAGCTGTATCAAGGTGGCAGAGGACTTTGTGTCCCCTGAGCATGTGAGGCACTGTTTCAGACTGACCCAGGAGTTCAGACACCTGTCCACTACTCATACAAACCACGAAGACAAGCTACAGGTTGGTGTGCTCCTCTCTTATGTATTAGTGTCACAACTGAATGCATTCAGCATGAGACTGATCTTGTTTCTAAGCAGTATGCAACTGTGTGACAATGTGTTTGCATATTAACCACCTGCTGGTTTGATTGACGAGAATTCAGGCTAGATCTATTAGCTGTTTAGTAGAATTAAAAACTAGCGAACTGAAATCAAGTTAAACTGAGTCAAGTATTACAAGAAACTGACACATGAAATGGTGTTTGTTCAAAACTGCTCATGACTGAAATTCTTTTAATCTATTTTATTATAAGATTTGATTTCATGCATTGAGATGAATGCATTATTGAGGAGAATTAGGAAAAGTAGCTTGCAGGGACATTAAACTTTTTTAAACGTTTTTAATCGATATAAATGATTATGACAGCATTCAGTATACAGTAAACTATTATAGTTCTAAACTCTGCATGACCATTTAAGTAACATAATCGTAACTAATAACAAGAAAAAAAGGCTTTGATCTTGTGTACTCCCTCTATTTATTTGATTAATTCAGCCACGATCGCTGAAAAGTGTCAAACAGTGTCCAGGCTGCTGCAGTTGGTGCCAGACATTATCATGTATATGTGCTGGGGCATGAAGTTGTTTCCATGTTTTGTTTGTTTGTGTTTTGTCCTCAGGTGAAGAACATCATCTATCATGCCGTGAAGGACGCTGTTGGGACACTGAAGGCGCACGAACCTAAACTAGCACGCCCTTAGACCCTCTGACTCAACGCTGTCTCAAAACAACCAGCCTCTGATGACCACTCCACTACACACACACAGACACACACACACAGTTTGTATTACATACCCACGCACACGAGTACAAGCTGCAGAGTGCAGAGTACAAAGATAGAGTGTAGGGGCTTTTGAGGCGGGGAAACTGAAGGTTTAAGGAAAGAGAACATTTGATTTGGGGAGGGATTAGATGGGGAGGGGCTAGTCAGCGCTTCGATGAAGGACGTCCTTTGTCGCTGTTACACAGTACGCTCAAACTTGTCTAGCTGTTTTCCAATTTTTTTGTTTGTTTTTTTGGATTAACTCTGTATTTAAGGTCAGTGTGTATGTTCTGTTGTTTTTGTTGTATATGTAAGATGTGAGAGTAAGGGAGGTAAAAGCTGAGGTGCCTTTAGAGCAGAGGTTCAGCTACCATATAAGTGACTGACAAAATGTGAGTACTGGGCTAACTTTCCTATTTTGATGACGTCAATATTATTTTTCTTCAATAGGAGCCAGGTTAACCTGTTTTTGTAGATTTGTTTTTGTTGGGAGTTTTTAAACAGCTGATTGCTTCTGCCCTCTGTGGCTGAAATGAATTTGCGAAGCAGCCAGTGAGGGGAAGCTGACCAAAGTTTTGTATTTTTTGTTTTTTATTTCACTTTTAGAGTAAGAAGTCTTTTCTTTTTATACACCCTAAGGTAATGATCAGGAGGACTTCACAGAGGGCAAGATTTTTGTTTTTTGGTCACTTATCTCTGTCCCATGAGCTGAAAAAACTGCAGACTTCCAACAACATTGTTCAAGAATCACAATTGCAGCTGAACAGAACTACTGGCCATTAACGTTGTAACAATATATATATTGATCTTAGCAGTCTGTTTGATTTTTCCACAATAAAGTTTACAAAAACTATTGTTTGTTTAATGGTAATTTTTACCCACAAAACCTCTTTGTTTGTACAACAAGGGTGACTATCAGACATGGTAGTATTAAAATGTCTGATTTAAGGCACAGTAGTTTTCCATTATCAGTTTGTTGATTACATATAAGTCCAAAAAAAGTATATGTATATAATGTACACTTAATGACAATAAACCAAAAAAACGCTAATATTTGCAGTTGAAGGTAAATGTATGGAAAATGTAACTGACACGGTTGAAAATGATCTGTTGATTGTTACTGCACTTGTGTCTTCTAAATTTAAGGCAGTGTTAAATATTGTAAGTGCATTTCCATCTTAAAATGAGTTATAAAGCTATTAAATTGTTGCCTTTCTCTTACCCCCATTGCTTTCTCAAATGGTTAGTATTTGGTCTTGGGGGTTTTTCTTGGAACAGAATGGGAGATTTGGGCATGATGACCCTCAGCTGTGAAAATGATCAGTCTGTGCACAGTTAAGGCAATGAGTCTGTGTTACCTTGTTTGACAGAAATCCACACATTTTTCTCGTTTATAGGCCTGAGACAAAATGCTTATGTCCTGATTTGCGTATTGATCTTTGTTTTTTGAACACCAGAGTATAGGGGGGGGGGGAATCAATCATACACTTCTGGATACTGTAAAGCACGAGTCATATTTTCAAAAACGCAGCAGATTATCTGCCAGTCCGTCGTTTTTTTCTTAGTTTTATTTTAGCTGCATCGTTACAATTCTCCAAATGGTCAATAACGTATCTAAATACACTGGGACATTTAGTTGTGCCGTGCTCATCAACAAAGTGTTAAAGAAAATGATTAAAATAAGATTTAATGCAAAAAAAAAAAATGCCTCTTTACAGGACATACCCGTGATCTCACTTTTAACTCTTCATTGACAAAATAAAGGTCTTTAGAATTTTAAAATAATCATGAAACTGAAAAAAGTACCACATGGGTTTACATTTGCTGCATCTTAACCCATATTAACACACTACAACCAGAGTGTGTTTTACTGATGTTCCTTGCTCACGTGTCTTTGCTGTGTGGCCTTACTTTCAGTGCTCACGTCTGAATCAGTAAGTAGATCAAAGAAATGGGGCAGGGGAGGTGGAATGCTCTGAACCTGACCGAGGAGCAGGAAGCAGCCATGGATGCAGTTAGCTGAAACCAACAAAGACCCGACTTTTTATATTATATTGTCATTTCAGCTGTTTGCTGTGTTTCATAACAGTCACTGTGACATAATGTCAGCTGTTATGGATGTGTCTCTCATTATTCTCATTAATTGGGCTCACTGGATCATGTTTGACAGTGTCAGTGCTGCTTGGGGTGGGAGGAGCAATGTGAGGCACCTCTTTAAAGTTAAAAAGAGACACATCACAGCGTGGCCCTGGCCCTTTAAGAGTCCGTTGTAACAACGGTAGAGAGCAGAGCAGCCACAGACTGCAGCACATCCTCAGCTGCTGTTAGCTCACCTGACAGCGCTGCAGAGCGGACAGGCAGCACCGGACAGCCTCCCGCTTCGCATCACAACAAAACCGCGTTCCTGGAGGGGGATGGGGGGGCAACTAGCCCGCTAGTTTGCCAACTAGATTTCCTTGAAGCGAGGGAGGCGCACGGCCGGCGGTCCAGCAAGATGGTATCCTGGATTATTTCGAGGATAGTAGTGTGAGTATGGGCAGGGCTGCATCTGTTGTTGTGCTTGAAAGACTGATCGGCGGCTCCATTCATCAGCTGTGTGCGCCGCGACAGCTAGCCAGGCTGGTGTGCTCTGACAACCATTTCCTCTAAGTTTAGGGCCACCTACACCGCACAGACGTAGAGAAATACTGTGAAATAAGTGTTAATTAGGCGCTGGGTTGAGCAGTCGTCCGTGCTAACCGCGTCCCGCTGTTTCCTCAGCTGATACAATGATGCGGTGCTGGCTGCATCCAGCGCTTGTTAGCCGCTGGTAGCTAACGTATGCTGGCTAGCCAGTGCGCGTCACCACCTGACAGATAATGTGTCGGCCGGCTACCTTATTCAAGTGACGCCTGTTTAATATGCCAGACACAGAAAGAGACTCCAAACCGCCTACCATGGCATTTTAATACGTGCCTCTCTTTATACCGAGCACCTGAGCACCGTATGGTAACATGAGTTTGTAATATTTGATGGCCCAGCAGGCCAGTCCTGGATGTGTTATCCTCTTTCTATCCATTCATCCATCCACGACTAGACCTGTGATCAGTGACCGGCCAGATCAATGTGGATGACTTGTATATTTTTCTACCGTCATGTAACAGAGGTGATCAGCTGTGCAGTATCGGCAGGTCAGGCCTCTGCTTCCACCTGTGCACACCACATCCCGACTGTGTGGATGACTCAACTAAAGCCAGCAACTGTCATCATTTTGATCCCATATGCAGACACCATAACAACGCTGCTTTAATTAATATCCTGACAGGTGACTAGTATTTTTAAGCAGCCTACCCACCTCTGTAAATTATGCTGTCAATTGCTTGTAGATTTACCAATCTTTACTTAAGCTTGGCAGTGTAATCTTCAAAAGTAACTGTAGTGGTGTATTTAAGAGGCCCAGGTGTAGAGATGTTATTGATGTTCCATCTCTATGAATATTCTGTTTGCCTGGATTACATAAGTGGAGAATAGCACATGGGCAAACAGTTACTTTTAGCAGTCTCCAGCTGGCTCTTCCACTTCGCTGCACCTCAGGTAGTCATGCGTCGATTGGAGGCAAACAGTGTGACTGAATATGCATCATAATGACTGCTGCACATCTAAAAGATCATTCATTTCTAATCCCACCCTGTTTTTAAGCTGCCTCATTTTGAAGCTAATCGGAGGGCATGTTGGTTTTTCTGAACCTGAAATACTGAAAACAACAAATAAGCATTACAACTATATGCTTAATACTTCTGATCTTGGAGTCTTAGTGAGAGGGTGGGATGCCCTCAGACTCTGAGAAGTGAACCTGAGACGGGGACAAAAAGAGGCACGGCACGTCTGCTGAGGGAGTCTGCTGGCCTAGAGGCCTGCTATGAGTCGCCTTGGTTTACTGTATAATGCTGAGGAGCGCTGCACACATGACCGAGCAGCTCAGACACAAACTGGGATAGAAGACCTACTTAAATGCTAAGAAAAACAGTAGATGTGCTCAGGCTACTAACAGCTGCAAGCACAAGCCTCATAGGTAGACGCCACATGAAAAAGATTCAGGGCTTTAAAGTGTTACAAGTCAGAGGTTTACACTCTAACTCTAACTGTATTTTCCCTGCTGTCCCCTCACTCAGCATTCAGCATCCTGTCACATCAGCACAAATCATGACAGTGGCACAGGATGCCACCAAATGCACATCAAAAACACAGCTCTGTGTGCACAGTGTCCCAATCTGCACGTGGACTAACACATGGTGACCCACCCCTGGCAGACTTTTGTGTGTTTTTCCACTGTGTCTCACTGCAGCCTTCCTGACTGTGATGTCCATTATATTATTTTGTACCGATTATCAGGATGTTGTGTTTTGACAACTCTCTGTCCTTCAACTTCCTACTGTGGCATCACTATTCACATCAAAACCACAGAGAGATTGCCTTTGTAACACAGAAATATATGTGTTTACATAAGCTAATACATAAGCAGGAATACATTTGTTAGGTGTCTGAATCAACGGCCAGAGGCCATGTTTCTGAGCTGGACCCTCCTCCTCTGACCCACGCTTCTCTTCTCCTATGCTTTTTGCAGCCTTGCTTTTGGGACGCTATATCCAGCATACTCCTCATACAAGGCTGTCAAAACGAAGAATGTGAAGGAGTATGTGAGTATCACCTCTGGTTGCTAAATCACAGACGACCGTTTGGACCTCTGTCCGGTTTGTTTGACTTTTGGGATATTTTGCTCCGGGCTGCTGTCAGCTATTTTTACCCTCATGTCTTTAAATGCACATTGTAATACAAAGCCCACAGACAGGATTTAGGCCAGGCACACATTTGACTTTGAATTGGAGGACACTCACCTGGAGTTATTTCTATTTCAGTGTTCATCAGATTGACTATTCTCTTTCCTCAAACACTGCCACTTAAAGACTCCTTATGACAATATTTAAACATGTAATAATGAGCAGGGTCTCTGAGGCAACATGGCCTGGCAGTTAATTGGGGCAAAACAGCATTCATAAAACAGGGTCACTGAGGCACCATAATGACTCCAAAAGACGAAGCAATGCCTCCATATCTCTGTATCAATCTTCAACATCAATCAGTTTTTATGTTTTTGAACATAAAACCTTGTTATTAAGACGAAACAAGTCAATAATGTGGGGATCCACTGCTCCGATACTCATAGCATGTTAAGCACATTGAACTACCCAATCCCATGATACCTGAATGATTCATAGTTCAATTGTTCACTCCCTTATTTTGTCATGATGTCCTTTAGCTCCTCGAACCCCAAAACCTCTCAGTTCCCTGTTGATTTTTAAAAAAGCTCATCACAGTCCATGCTGGACTTTGCAAACATCAATGATGAGGTGAAAAACTTTGGCATTTGGCAGCATATTCCAATTATTACTAGAACGTGTTTAAGTCAGCATATAAGTAGTAATGATTTTAAGATGGTATGACAAGTCTGAGAAAACTAGGATAAAAAAATGTGTGAATTCCCATTCTGTCTTTGGCTAAGAGTCGGGTTCCTCCCTGCTTACCTCATCACTGCATGGGATGAGAGAGTGGGGGTCCAGGAGGATGAGGAGGAGGTGGTAGCAGCACTCTGGCCCTCTGCCTAGATTTGCTCTAGAGAACAGTCTGCTCCTGGCAGGTTACCATGGCAACCCCCCCTCTCTCAACTGCTATTTAAGCAGGCTGCCACAGAGGGAGCAAACAGGGGAAGGAGGGATGGGAGGGAGGATGACGCCATTTTTAGAACTGATGTTTTCATTCCTGTTTGTCTAATTTTTAATGAGTCCAACAATTCAGCATCAAGTGTGTTTACACCGTACATGCCTATGGCCTGTTTATGCCTTCAAACTGGCAATGACCTTGCAGTGTTTCTCTCTAATTCAGTAACATTTGATATTCTGTAATAACTGATGATGCATTTTTACTAAATCGATGACAAGCGAGTTTGCCTCTGAGTGCCTCCTTTTTACAGCATTTCATTTAGATACACCGGTGGCCTACATTTCCTTTGTCTCTGGGAGATTAACCGTGCATAATGATGTGATCTGGCAGCGCTGAAACATATGTTGTATTTCCGCCTTGACATGTCTGTTTAGCCCCACGTGCCTTAGCACGTGCACACTGGATGCTGTGGGTTTACATGTGCTATTTTTGTGATGTACTCCCAACTCTCTCTGTGTGCGTGTGCATGCATGTGTGTCCAGGTGAAGTGGATGATGTACTGGATAGTATTTGCGTTGTTCACAACAGCGGAGACGGCCACAGACCTGCTCTTATCATGGTGAGTCAGGAGTTGCTCATGATCATGACCCTCAACTAGCTTGTAATAAATATAGCACTTATATAATATCAATAAAGGCATTCATGTGTGCATCTGCTGTAGTGTGAAGTTCTTGATATATTTAGTCCAACGAACTCTTGTTAAAGTACCTAATTTTCACTTTAGCATCAATCACTCACACAATCACTAACCCCTTTTTTGTTTTAGATCAGTGGCTTCCCTTCTCTAATTACCACTGTCTCTTTATAACTCAGGCATATGTATGTTCCTTAAAGAGTGTTTTTTCTTTCTTCTTCTCTCTCATTACTCAGGTTTCCATTTTACTTTGAGCTTAAGATTGCCTTTGTGATCTGGCTCCTGTCTCCATACACCAAGGGCTCCAGTGTCCTCTACCGCAAGTTTGTCCACCCAACCCTGTCCAACAAAGAGAAAGTAGGAACATAACTTTTATTAGTCATTATGTTTGTCTCCCTAATATCCAAGTTTCGTTCTCATATTCAGATCGTTCTCTGATCTTTTCCCTGTATTTTTTCTGTTTTGATTGTTTAAATTGTTCTTTTGCTCTTCCCCTTTGACTGTCATCCCATGTTATAGGAGATAGATGAGTACATTGCACAGGCCAAAGACAGGAGTTATGAGACCATGATGAGATTTGGAAAGAGGGGTCTCAACCTGGCTGCTAATGCTGCTGTCACTGCAGCCACTAAGGTGAGCAGTGGGCTCTGTCTCTGTTACAGGAGTGATCTTTAAATTTAAAATCGTCTTCTGTTTTCTTTAGGATAAAGTCATCGCTGTTTGTGTAAAATGTTTGACGTGTCTGCTATCTGCACTCCACTTTGTGTCTGTAGCCTTGTTCATACTTGCCATCTCTGATCCAGGCCTGGACATGTTGTGTTTGAATCCAAATGATGATTTCAGAATGTGTTTCAGATGCTTCTCTAGTGACCACTTAGATCATGTTGCGCTTCCCTGCTCAAGTGATTTTCATCAGTGTGGAAACTTGAAAAGAAACTGATGATTATTTTAACTTGGTCTGGAAACTTGCTCCAGGAAACAGACTCGATTCTGTCGTTCAGACTCTATGCTGCTTATTTAAAGGAGACTTATGTGCTCAGATCCCACAGCTTCATGTTGGGGTTGAATCTGTGTTCGCATCGGTCTGCTTGACATAAAGTAGATTATCCAAGGTCTTCAAAGCTTGGTTTCTGATGCCTCTTTTATGTTTTAAACAATATGAGCAGACCAAACACATTTCTTTACTGAAGGACTCACTAACACATTTGGTGTGTGTGCATGTACGTGTGATGAGGATGGCAGTGGCCTGGAGGTGCAACAAACTCTTCTTGATCAGATACTGTGACGATTCGTGCAAACAAATGATAAGTCCTCTATTTACAGTAATGTTCAGCGGAAGTCTTCACCAAAGCTGTTGTTCTCAAGAGTTCACACTAATGCACATTCAAATAATGTGTGTCAAGGTTCTGCTCCATATTAACATCCAAGTCATTTTTGTTTATATTCTTGAGCAGAGGCTTATGTCGCATAAACTCAGTTATACCAACCAGTTAGTTAACTGACATTCATATATATTCAATTTACAATGATACTAAAAATGGAAAACTAGTAAATACTCAGTACTGTCCTCTCACTCAGTATTCAGTATACTGTCACATCAGCACAAATCACCACAGTGGCACATCATGCCCCCAAATGCACATCAAATGCAGCTCTGTGTGCGCAGTGTCCCAGTCTGCATGTGGACTAACACACAACAATGAGCAAATACTCAAATAGCTGTCAATTAATTGAATGCTCATTGATGAATTAATTAATGGACTAATCATTGCAGCCCTAAACGAGCCATTTTTGTTGTCCATTCCAGTTGGTGGAAAAACACTGTCTGCCTTGTTTTGTCTCACTAGCATTAAGAATTGGCAAATGAAATGAAATGAAATGAAATGACTGCTTCCCCTTTTTTTCATGCTGTGACATATCAATCTATGTTTGTTTGTGCTGTGATGCCCAGGGGCAGGGTGTGCTGTCAGACAAGCTGCGGAGTTTCAGCATGCAGGATCTGACTCTGATCAATGCGGACGATGAGCTGGCCCTGCACACTTCAGACTCCCGCATGAGACGGGACCCCATGGACGAGATGAGCTCAGGGGCCAGTACGCTGCCCCGGGCCAAGAGCACCACTGCACGCCAAAGTGAGGCCACACGACACGTACAACCCACATTACTTAATGAGCAGCTTCACACGGACAAGCATGAAATCGCACACAAATCTGCATAAATATATACATGCTGTGCGTCTGGTTAGTTAGGGCCGGATCGTCACTCAGAAGAACTCCTTTATTTATTTTATTTTATTTATGAGCATGACTTGGCTGGACCAAGTGGAGTCATATGATTTAAAGCACTGCAGGAAAGAGGAGGGGATGCAAAGAAGTGGAAGTTCTGTGAAGAAGAAGTCATGTGATTTCAGTGGGAGGAGAAGCTTAAAGGGAGGCCGGCCGGCTGGCTGTGTGTGCCTGACAAGCTGTGAATTGAATACTGAGAGAGAGAAAGAGACAGTGACACAGTGAAGGGAAAGTGTTAAAGAAAGATGGAACAAAACAGTGCAGTGAAGGATCAGACTGCTGGAGTGACTGATAAAATCATCAGGGTTATTTGACACAGATGTTCCTTTTTTTTGAATAACCTTTAGGAGCAATACAGTAAAAAGACGTCAAGCTCATAGGTCCACTAGCTAATCATTCATCTTTTTCTACCACAGTAAATACGGCATTAACAAGCAAAAAAAGAAACGATTATACAGTTTACAAATGAGCAAATTGAACTTAGTTGGTCAGTGCTGCACTCCTTGTGACCTTATCATTATCATATCACAAGATTGTTTTGTCTTTCTACATCCTGAGCATCAGTGCATCCATTTGGTGTTCAGACAAACAATGACCAAAGATCCAAAATGGATGCTCTACATATGCCCAGTCTGAGTTATTAGCCCTGCACATTTCTTTACCCAGATACTGTCATGTGAGGGATGAAGCTGCTAGTGAGCTGCTGAGTAATTTAAAATGTGGCCACTGGGTGGCAGGAGAGGCTATTCTTCTTCATCCTCTTCCTACAAGGAAATCTGCCTTCCCCTGCATGAAAACAAACCAAACTTGCTCATTGGTCCAGTCCTACACAACCATTTAAAAAAAAAAAAAAAAAGAAAAAAGAAAAAAGAAAATTCATAACAAATTATCCCATCAGACAGGGAGTCCATCCAGGGAGTCCATCACTTAGTTTTAGTCAAAAACCTAAACAAAATGTGCACTGCATCCTCAGACTGTTCTCCAGAAACAAACCAACAAGATTTTAGATATACTCAAAAATTGACCTTACAGTCCATTAAAATATTTTGCTGTAAATGTAAACGTTAAATGTGTAAATATCATGATAGATGAATGGCGAATTTCAGAATTGTGTCTCTGCGACTGATTTTGTGTTTATTTTGGATTTCCTCCTTTGAGCTGTTTTAGCACTCAATGGCAATAGAGCATCTTTAAATGGCAGTTACTTATATAGTGCATATTCTACTCATACCGGACTGGATCATTTTCCTTTGAACTCCATTTTAGTTTGAACCCTTAGCTCCACTGTCATTCAGTGACCACCAGTTTTTGCCCAATCTTGCAGCTCGCTCTTTGGCAGCCACATCACTCGCTGACGACGCGTCATCCCAGCACAGCTCTGACCAATCAGACACAAGGACTGAACACTCTGATGACGATGTGGTGGAAAAAAACACTAAACGAGCACCCAGCGTCAAGACAACCAAGAAACCTGCTGCTGCTAAGACGGAGGTGCAGCCAAGGGACACACACACACACACACACACACACACACACGCAAGAGTAGGATTGGTGAATGAGGGCTGATTCATTTTACGCTTTCCATTGCTCTATATTGTGCATTAGAGAGTCTAACAGAATAGTGTTTAGGTGTTAGCAACTGCTTAAAATATAAATCCTTCTATCACTGGTGTCCGACATTGAATGTGATATTTTAGAGAAGTATTATTGAAAGAAATAAAACTAATTATGTTACATAAAATGACATGCCATGTGCTTGATCATAACACTGTTCAGATGCTGGAGAGACATCCCCAAAAAATTATTTTTATCATTATTATTATTGTTATTAGTGGTAGTCGTACTAGTAGTAGTTTTTTTTTTTTTTAACATTATATTTTGTATTATTTTTATTCACATGTTTTATTGCTTTATATATTTTTGTTAACAATAACTTCATCAATTTTCATAAAGAAAACTTTCCTAGAAAACAATAGTACAATTTTCATATTTCAGTGGGAAGTGTTTAGTGATAGTTTAGGTAAATTAGAACAGACAACCAACTATTCAGAGGTGCACTTCCACACAGTGGGGACTTTTAAGGAACAGGTTTTAAAATGACACTCAAACATCCTGATGTTTAGCCCCGAGTGTTAACGCAGCTTGATGGCATTTTTGATTAGACCTTCCCTGCACGTCACATGACCTTATCTTTCAAAGTTCATGTCTGCAGCTTATATGACAGGTTTTTACACAGTTACTTGAAGTTTCAAGTCTCAGTGGGCGTAAATCCATCCTCTGGTAGGAATACTTCTACTTCTACTGAAGTCCAATTCAAGCATGTTTCCCTCTGCAGTGATCTCGGGCCTGCTCTGGCAGATTAGCAGGTCTTTTTTTTTGTTGTTGTTGGTCAACTTCAACAGAGAGGATGTGCATTGTCAGCCAACAGAAGCTAATAGTGTGATAATGTACTAAAAATAGAAAAGTGTCACTCGTGCAGTTCAGTGTTATTTTCACAGACGTGACGAAGTGTGTCCAGAGCTACAGAAGACATTGCACCACTGTATTATTGTCTATACCTGCATTTACAACTCGAGCTTCTCTAGAGGAAATATCGTTGCCTCTTTTCAAATATCATCAAATAAACTTGATTCATCACACAAATGTTCAACCCTTTGCTGAAACTTTGCTTGTTCCTCTCCATTTTTAACTATTCACTGTTGTCTCATTCCTTCCTTTCTACTCTCTTCCTACTCTCTCTCTCTCCCCCCGTCCGACTCCTCCCCCTGCAAGACTCAAACCAAGACGGTGAAGAAGCCGACAAAGAAAAAGACAACAACTAACAATGCAGAGACGCCACCATGAGGCCTGCGTTCCACATCTACCGGCCTGCACTCGCTCCACCCACAGCCCACAGGCCCCTTCTCCTCTGTTTGGTCTCCACGCAAACACATACACTGTATATACGTATCAAGCACTGAAACTGTGTCACTCTTGCTGGTTTTTAGAGCAAAGTGCGGTTTGGTTTTTAGCAGTATGTAGTCTGCTTTAGGGTGGCAACAGTTCTTTTAAGTTGACTGGTTTGTTGCATATTTTATCTTGCTCTTTGTTTTCTAGACATCATTTTGAGTCTGATAATGCTTAGTGATATATTCATGAACACCCCTTTTTCCATTTGCCCCTAGACCTGTATGTAGGTCCCCGTGCTGTTTTGTCATAAACAGACCATGTGCAGTATTTCAAGTCAATTGGACTGGTCCATTATTCATTTTCTGCAGCTGACAGTCTTGAATGAGGCTGTTTTTGGTTGAGGTACCTCCGGTCATATATATCACATTCTTTACTTTCAATTAAAGCTGCACTCTCTTGATGTGTGCAGGTCTCGATTCAGGGTCCTCATCCGGACTCGGCCATGATGGTAGAAATGCTCGGTTGCTGTTTGGCGCAGCGACAGCTGCAAACCTGCTTTGGTCCTCCTTTTTTAATCATGATTAGAATCTTTTTGACTGCATTTTAGACCCCAGAGCTTGTGGACAAGTTTCCACCCTTAATGAGAATCCCCTGTTAAGCCTGTTTACCTCCTGAGTGAGTCTGGCTCTGCTAAGTTCAGGTCTCACCTATGGCAACCTCCTTCTTCACAGTTTGTGAATGAAGGAGTCCATGTCCAGTACAGCTAATGGAGTGTTTTTGTTTAGTGTTGGTTTAGTTATCCTTATTATAGACCTCACTCTCTCCTAGGTTATTTTCATTAACATTACCTACTCACTTTTGGTCTTGTCATATGAGTAATTAGTATGATCAGTTGTGCATATTTGGGCCTCTTAAGCAAACGTTGTAACTAAGCTCTTCCAATAAGTACAGTAGTCACAGAAGAGTTGCCAGTGTTTGTGAGGATACCTCTCTGCTTTTACCTCAGTAGTGATGTCTGTGTGTTGGTCGTGTTCAACGTGAGAACATCGTGGAGTAGTTCTGCACATTCTCACCCCTCTTACTTACTGGTTGCCCCTTTATAACATCTCTGCCTATCTCAGAAGCCAGGCTGAAGTAAAGCAATATGGAAATAACTGAACCAACACCAACGTCAGGAGACTAAGAATTATTTTCTCATCCCCATGCTGTTGTTTGAGATGTTGAGAGAGTGTCAGACCGGGCTGTGGGTGTTTCTAAACACTGGACTTTTGTTTTGGATTTGTCTGGTTCCCCTGCCGCTGCATTGGGCCTGGTTTCATCTGGGTGCTCCATAATGACAGATTTAAAAGCACGAGACTCCTTCTGCACTCAATACTGCTATCTGCAGCGGGACACCAGTGTGAACCAGTAGGCGGGGGTAACAACCCCACCTCAAGTGTTGGTGAAGTTACTAAACAATATGTAAACACAATGTAAATAGTAACATTGACTGTATATACAGTACGAGCTTGCTTGCCTTACTCACTCTCTGGGCTTAAATCCATTTAATTTTTTTTACAAGTTGTGTGATTTTATTTTATTTTTAAATTATTATTATTATTCCCGACAAATTACAGGCTCTGAAACAGGAAGAAGCTCAGACATCACAGTGTGGTCTTCTAGCAATAGAAGCTATTTCCTTTTTTTAATATCTTAATATGCTTATACTTTTCTTTTTGTCTTGATCAGACATTTTAATTCCTCTCCATCCCAAACGAGGCATTCTGTTGTCTGACTCTAAGCTGATGTTTTTGCATTGACATTCTGCTGTGAGCTCTACTCATTCTGGTTAGAAAATATGTTAAGACCAAGAGCTGAAAAACACTCTGTTTCTCTAGTTGTTCTTCAAATGTAATGCTTGCCTTGAATAGGAAAGAAGACGGCACAGAATTACGTGTTTTATCACAACACAACCCTGCATTTTTATCTTGCCATTTTGGGATATTTGTTTTTCTCAGTTTTAAAATCAGTATTGTATACAGGGATGATCATCTGTATATTGTTTGTGCCAATTCTCAAAGCTCCATGTAAAAAGGACTACAGTATGTGTGCTGAGACAATGGTATCTAACAAGGTCATGTATCAGTAATAAAACTACTAATAAAGGAAATGAACTCAGTGTGTTACTGGATGTTGTGTGCTTAAAACCCAATGTGTATGTCCAAATAACTTTGGTTGTTTCATAACATTAAATATGACTCTTATAAAGTAAGGCAGTTGGTTTTTTTACAGATAAAATAGTGACATGCATGAACACAGTAAAAGAAAAAAAATCAAATGACTAAATACAACACAGCTCAACCAACTAGACAGCACAGAGCTGTACAGGTAGAAAGATGTAGGGAAATTTAAGCATTGTTTACCTTCATATGACAAAGACCTCTCCACATAGGGAGGAGCAACTTGTTTATTGACCTGTTCTGATGGTCTAAAGACATAAATCACTGATAAGTAGGAAAAAAACACAGAGCATTTAAGATTTTGTTATTTTATTAAGAGCCAGAACTGAGTAGACAACAAAGTTCCAGAAAAAAAACAATTCTTGAGTTGTAATTAGTTAATTACAATTACAATTGTTAAAATAAGTTTTTTTTCTCTCTCTTAAGGGATTTGAAAGAGCTTTAAAGGGCAGCTGTTTCTCCAAGATGAATATTTAACAACTGCAGTGTTGAAATCTTCAGTTATTTTTTGTTTTATAGGTGTTGCTGAACTCTCTAAAACCAGGTGATACCAGTTCTTTTCCAAAATCTCACGGATTTCATCAGAACATGAAGCAATCACTTTCCTTCCACGTTCTAAATGCTCCTCAGTCACACCTGGGGGACTTTCTGCCAGTGCCTTTAGAGCCCTTTCAGCAGATCTAATGTTCATATAGAATTTTTTTTTAAAAATGGGATCTAACTTTGAACAATTTTTATAGATGTCAGGCTTACAAATGTTTTCCCAATATGTAGTGTCTAATTCAAATTTTTCTTTCTCACATAATTTCACGTATGGGCAGAAAGGAGAATCTGGATTTGAGATCTCAGAATATGTAAGCTCTTTAAAATAATTTGGACCACTTAAACCCCAAAATTTAGTAAATGCTACCGTTGTTAAAATTTTATATATGGTTTTCCATTCACAGGCCTTTCCTTCTAGTTTCGACATACAAGTGCCAATATTCTTTTCCCTCTTTAGACAAGGACTATTGAATGTATATATGAATACATTTGTCACTTTGGTTGGATTTTGATCAATTTTCATCAATTAATCCAATTAAAATTTCCTCACTGTGTAATGTATGTTCTCTGGAAGAAGAAGCAGACTTTTTCTTCCTGTGTTTTGGAAAGACAGGTCCAAAAAGTTTGTATTCATGTTCTCCAGAATAAACTCTGGCAAATGCAAATTGTTTTTCTTCTTGTCCCTGTTCCCCACAGAAATGTTTCCGGAGAGTCTTGCTGTCAATTACATTACACACGACATTGACACTCAATTCATTTTCCCAATATAAACGCAAATCCATAATTTCAATAAACAGCTCAGTCTTATCACTTTTTTTAAAATTATTACATAAACTATGACAACTTTCCTTTAGATCCTCCTTTTGCTTTAAACAAGGATTCTTGGATGTATTTTTAAATATATTCATCACTTTGGTTATAATGTGCCGTAGAACACGAAAAACGAGAGAAGAAGAAGAAGCAGACTTGTTTCTTCTGTAGTTTGGTCCAAAATATTTGTGTTCATATTCTCCAGAATAAGCACTGTGTTCCCCACAATAATGTTTCCAGACATGCTTGATGAGATCCTCCTTTTGCTGATGGTCGTCCTCCCTGGATAATAGAAAAAGCTGAATTTAATTTATTGCGCAGGAACAAGAAAGATATACTAGTGTTATGTTATCCAAGTTTTCATCTACAAGGCTCTCACATAAAGCTATACTGTTGTAAATGGCCAGCAAAGTGTAACTTTACAGTAAGTGTACTTACTCCACTTAGTTTAGAACAACTCAACCATGTTAGATTATGATGTACAGTATGCTACAGATTGTTACACAATATTAATATCAAATGCATTGCTGTAATAAATTATTATTATCAAATAATGAAATTTTGTGATCGATGATGATGATGTGTAAGATTTATCAGTGTACCGTTGAGATGAGAAGCGCAGCGGGTGTATGCCGCTGGCTGATGACATATTACGCTTCTGGAACTTGTTGTCTACTGCTGTCCGGCTTAGTGAAAAAAATGTTCATTACCGTCTCTGATAAAGAAAACATATAAAACTTTAAAGCTTACAGTCATCTGTACTGTCCTCTGATGTTAACAAGCAACATGTCATTGTGAAATTACTTTAAAAATCATATAATATTTCAGCAATGACAAACATTTGTCAGTGTTGTTGATCATTTCATCCCTTTTGTTTAGGAATGAAAACTTTTTGCAATAGAGGGAGTAAAGTGCTCACTTACCTGCTGGCCTGTGGCCGGGGCCACTATTGAGAAAAATAAGATTTGATTAATGATTAAAAGAAATGTAATTTTCTTTATTGTCAATTGTTTAAACTTGGTTGGATGATCATAGTATGAGGACTTTAACCCTCAGAGGCCCACAGCTGTAACAATGCAACATCTGCTTGTAGCAGTCAAGTAGTCCTATTGCTCATTGAAAGTAAACAAAAACAGTATATCACAACACCCCAGCTCAAACTGTATAATTGCACCATGTTTGCACCAGCTGTTGCAATTTTGCAAGTTTTCACTAAATCCTCTAGTAAAATGTACATCAATAAGATCATAAAATCAATGCTTGGGCCAGTTTTACACATTAAAGCCAAGGCTCCACACAAAGCAATATAAATTGGAACAAAACAAACAAACAACTTACCAGACTTGATCTTGTCTCAGACCAGCAGGGACTGACAAGCTTTCTTTTCTACAATAAGAGCAATTAACTGTAATCCAATTTAATTCTAAAATGAGTAGTTATTTTAATTTAATTTAATTTTAGTTCTGTAGATAAGAATGGTTGTCAGTCCCTGCTGGCCTTTCTTTCTTTCTCTCTTCCTTTGTTTCTTTTATTTGAACGCAAGGCTTCATACACGTCCCTCCACTGGCCAATCATTTTCTACCTCATTTGCATATTGCACAATGGCATTCTGCATCACCTGCAACTCAAACGGTGGCGCACACAGGAATTACACAGAAACCCATTGTGTGTGTTCCTACATATCAAGCCATATTTACAGTAAATCTCTAAACCTCTCTACCTCTGTCTAAGAAATGCTTTGTTCATGACATTCTTTCACTTTTGTTTCCAACAGGTGTGGTGCTACTGTGGGTGTGGTCAGACCAGAATTGGCTTGATGACATTTACGTGGATGCTACACTGACAAGAGGTATTGGACATGAATTTATGTGGATAAAATGGCATCTACTGTTCACACTGCCAGCCATGGGGCATTCACCCAACTGTGATGCTTGTACTATTTTGACATTATTAAAGCAGCTCGTTTGTTATTGCCATGCAATGTGGAATGGAAGTTAAACTGAGACTTTATGTTCTTATATATCAAGCCATATTTACAGTAAATCTCTAAATCTGTCTTCATTTCAGTCTAAGAAATGCTTTCACTTCTGTTGTTCATGACATACTTTCACTTTTGTTTCCAACAGGTGTGGTACAACAGGTGGGGTGGGGTGCTGATAGTTTCACTACGTAACACTGCTGGAACGAAGACTAGATGACTCCTATTAACAGGTAGAATGTGTGCTGTCAAACTATACTTTTATCCCAAAAACCAGTTCTATGGTCAGCAGCCTATTAGTAACAGCCACAGCTAAAATATTTTTGCCCAGTGATATTTCAGAAAACATCAAGACTGTTTTTAAAGCCAAGTCCAAATGTTAACAGAGTAGCATTGGCATTCTTTAACAGCAAAATATGCATGGTTGAGACCAAGACCGGTAAATGACTGTGTCAAATGAAGCTTTGTTCAATCAAGAAAACTATCTTCGTACTTCTTCTCTTTGTTGTTTCTTTCTACTTCTTTCCATATCCCATACCTTCCCACAGCTTTGGATTTGCTACAGAAACCCTGGTGAGCCCGACAAAAAGTTGGGTCATGAACGAACAAATTCGTACCATGGACAGTTCAGCAAAATGTTTGTGAAATATTGTATACAGCAAACTAGCTAGCTATGTTTTTTATCTGCTGAATCAGATTATTGAGAGTTAAGAGCTCACACAATTTAATTTGAATAATGTTGAAGCAGCTCTCTTTTCACATTTGCAGGGCTAGATGTAGCTGTCCACAAGTGCTGTAGCATGTTACCTAAGGAACAATCTTTGTTTTATGTGATCATCTAGTGGTTACTGGTGCTAATGGTATGTGAGATGAATGTAAAACACTAATGGTACAAACTTTTCACTAGGCCAATGAAATGCCAAGCATGTAGTGATATCATAAAGTCAAGTAATCCATATTTGATTATAGACAATTGAAACTCAGGAATAAAATCATAATTACATCTAGTCTTCAGTCACTCATGCAGTGCTGGCTTTGCCATTTCAGAAGGTGGACTAAGTTGTCCAGTAAAAGACCATTGTGGGTGGATCTCAGTGCTTATTCCATATCTACTCACAAATAGGCTCACTCCTGCTGTTCAAAAGAGGCAAGGACTTTCAGTTTACTGTTATCGATGTTCTCCATGCAGAAAAGATCCCAGCCAACCACCTGATTTACAACTATAAAGTTAGGCAGCAATGGAGATGGAAATATTAATTAATGCGCTGAGGGTATCAGAAGTTAATGAGAATTTGTGTGGCTGGGATCTCCTTCTTGTGGAGCCCAGTAACATGTCGGAAAGAACAATGCAGGAATTTCATCATGGAAGAGAAATAATAAAATGTAGTGTTATTCCTACTAATTATGATTTGAGTGACTTGACAAGATCAATAAGATTCAGAGTGATTTGGGAATACAGAGTGCATTAAATCAGAGAAGGTGGGATTATTCTCAAATGAAAGAGATCTGGTTTAAAGGCCATTGAACAAAACTTCCAACATATGTCAATATAGTGAAAAGCAACCTTCCCTGAACACAGACATCTACTTATGTACCAAGGAAATGGTGAAAAGCTGTTATCACTGTCTGTTGGACGTGTTGGTGAAAGCTGTTGAGAGGAGGCTGAGTGGAAGGATTTCCAGGAAGCTCTGGGGTACTGGATCATAACATCACATTTAAAACTGAATTCCTGTTAGCATGACTAATAGTTTGCATTTACTTAGCCGAGAGTCGTGTGATTGAAAGGAGGGCATGTCATGGCGTAGGAACAGAGAGCCCATGGTTGGAGCTGGGACAGCAGTTCCCAGGGTCCTGTGGGGTGTGACGTCGGCAGGTTGAAACTTCGCTGTTAATGACCCCGGGACGTTTTGTTTGCGGGCAGAGTTAATAGCGTCGTTTTCCAATTAAGGGATTCATGGCATTCATGGCATCACGTGCAGATTTTACTCCGAGAAGGAGCGACAGAGTGGATGCTTCAGCAGAGGGACCATGCTCTGGATGTTTGAAACTTTTTCCAGGTGTAGGAGATGTTGTTTGAGGGGCGGCACGCCTCTTTGCCAGAGCTTTACCTTTACCTCTGGGAGAAGCGCGGCTTGAGTTACCGGCGCTCAAATTCAGCTTTCCTGCTTCTGAAGTAAATCGAAGGCCGGAGGATACTGACATTTTCCTCCAAGGTGACGAGTCTTTTTCGGTGCTGGAGTTCTCGCGGTGGCATGGATTTCACTTCCATGATCCTGGGTTTCAGGAATAAAGCCAACTTCCTTTCCCTGAGGACCGAAACTCACTGGACATGACGAGAAACGCCCCGAACAGCACAGTCAGATGGTAAGATAGCACTCGCATGAAAAATATCATCATCGTTTATGATGTCAGAGAAGGCAGCAAGTTATGATAGATGATCATGGAATGTGATGAAGACAGTGCAGCTCGACTTAAATGGCTGAACAAGCCTGCCAACATAACTCAGTTAACAGTGGACAGAACACGTTCCTCCTCATTAAGTCCATTACACAAACTTAACTCCTTAATTGTGGTTATGTGATTTTCTCCTTTATGCTAATTACCCTAGAAAGGGAGCTGGTACCTGTAAAGGTTTGGCATTTGCACCACCTCGCTGCCTCTAGGTTGGTCCATAGAAAGAAGAAAGTCTACTTGATAAAAAAAGGAAAAATAAAGATTAGTGGGATCATCAACACATACATTTTCACAATACCACAAAAGGCATGCAAAAAGCCTCTTTTACCAAAGGCTTTTATAGTGATATCAGTAACTACTCAACTAATTATCACAACTAGTGCATCCTGCCATGCTCCACGCTTTTAGGATTACATGCAGCAGACTGTAAAACAAGTTCACAGATGTCAGTTAGCCTTCCTTATCATCTGGAAATAAAAGCAGATTGGAGTCATTAAGTGATGACAATGAACCTCCAGGGAAGAATGTACAAGAATGCACCTCTACAGTAGCTGATCCTACAGAGCTAGAAGCTGATGTGACATGTGACATCTGAAATAGATAGGTTGAGTGGGTATCTTCCTCAGGTTGTGTCATGTTGATGGACAGCAAGACACGTCCTGTTCCCTATAATTGATTTTGGGAGATCATTAAACTCTATGAAAAATGAAATAACAGACCTGAACTTTGTCAGATTATGATCCCCTCATTGTATGCAACTAGCTATCTCACATGTAGACGAGTTCAAATTAGCGGTATATGTGCTGGTTGTGTATATACATACACACACACACACACACACATATATATAGTACAGTCACAGTCATCACTTTTATGTTTTTATCCAGGTACACGTTCAAGGATAAGTTTGTTGACGTTTCATTAGGTACTCCTCCACTGACGTGAGCCTTGACTGTACTGCACACTGCCCCAGACTCCACACTTCATTGAGGGCCTTCTCCTCTATGTGCTTCGGAGTCACCAAATGTACATAAGGATGCATATTTACACAAACAACAGGTTTGTTAGGAGTGCAAGTAATATGATGTCATTTTTAGGCTTTGTTAATGTTGAGAACTATGAAACTGGAAACATGTCAACACCTTTTACAACTGTGAACTTTTACCAGCTAGTGATAGATTAACGTTCAATTTACCAGCCACTCAAAAACAAGTCATTACAATTTGTCTGAGATATACCAGCCACGTTCATATTTTACTAGCATTTCCAACATGCAACATTCAGTGTATTTTTATTCATGATTGGAAATGTAAAACAAGCATGTTCAAAATCACATAAAATATAAATCAGATGTTTTGTTAAAATAGGAAAAAAATGATATGATTTAATTGAAATTTTCCTAGAATCAGTATTTTGCAGGTTCTCTCTCATCCACATTTTATTATCATTGTCCATCATCATGTGCAGCCACTTGAAATGAGCCATTTATTAAGTGTGGGGAGGGCTGACTCTTCCATGGTCTATACTGCCACCTTATGGCTCCCTGGTTGTTCTAAAATAGTGATATACAAATCGTGTGAACAAACTGGAGGACAGGGAACATTAATAGAATGGCACTGTGAGAAAATAGGCCTGGTCAGATTTTGCTGACCTGACACAAAAGTGGAGGCTGCTTCACAGGAGCTGGGACAGCAAAAGCTCACTTCACGTTAGGTTAATAATTCAAAGCAGGACTGATTTCATTTGCTCTCTTTGATTTGTACAGCATTACTCCTATAACTTTCTTACAAAAAGATTTGTCAAATCCAATTAAACCAAATTTTAACATAGAAAATTGAAATTCTAACAGTGAAAATTGTGAATCAGTCTGTTTAAGAAATATATAGAAAAATCAGGTGCTGTTTACAGAAAAGATGCAGCCCAAGCTATAAACACTTGGTGGAGCTGTCTGCCCAACAAAGAAAGAGGCAAGAGGCTGGTGAGTTATAATGTGGATGTTGAGACACAAACGCAAAAGAGATCTTTGAGCTGAAGGGGGCAGCCACGCTCTGCAGGGTACAACTGTCCTTAATATGTTTTAATTGGAACATTTGAAAAACAGAGTTTTGCAGGAAATTGGTCAATTACTTTCACTAAGAAAACACATTCAACAGAGAACCCAAATTTATGTCTATATACAAACTGTTCCAGAATCAGTTTGCTTTGCAGCTTTCAAGAAACACACTCTATTCTCCTCCCAGGTGAGGTGATGTCTTTTAACCCAAACATGGCCCCATAAACTGGTCTGTCAGCGGCTGCTTGGCCACATCACCACTGAGGTGTAAGGAGGCTACTGTTCCCTCTACACTCTACCTCTGAGAAATACAGTTTTCGACAGCTTATGCAACATGTCAGCTAAACAGGAGAGACATTTCTGGGTGTGTGTTTGTGCGCACGTGTGTTTCAGGACATACAATATCAGTGTTTTAGACTGTTGAAGGTGCTGGCAGGGGCAAGGCGTTGGGTCAGAGTGTCAGGACCTATCTGTCCTATCTGTTTGGGTTCACGTGGTGTTACAAGTGCATGTGTATGTATGTGTAGTTATGTGTGTGGATGTACTGTATGTACCGGTGTGCTTGGTTGTAGCAGGGGTCAGTATGTCAGACAACAAAAGGGTTGCTGTTGGAAACACCCGCACAG
The DNA here is from genome assembly GCA_008933995.1 of Datnioides undecimradiatus. Taxonomy (NCBI): domain Eukaryota; kingdom Metazoa; phylum Chordata; class Actinopteri; order Lobotiformes; family Datnioididae; genus Datnioides; species Datnioides undecimradiatus. The sequence continues at coordinate 1,360,879 of WARS01000014.1, forward strand.
ACTTTTGGTATGGCGCTCTGCTAACAGGTTTTCTGATGATGGATAATTACAAGACTATATAAGAGGTGTCATTTGCCACCACCTTTTATTTTCTTATACTGGGACACATTGTGGTGTATTAATTGTTTTCATATGCACCTTGCCATGTACCTGAAAAGAGATCTGTACCTTAGATTGTCTAGGATGTCATTCCTAGACAGAGAGTTTGTTTCCGACAATGTGTCCGACTCTCTCTTTCTCTGTCTCTCTGTCTCTCTCTCTCTCTCTCTCTCAAACACACACACACACACACACACACACACACACACACACAGACACGCGCACTCATAGAGCCAACCAATCTCTCTGTACGAAACACTGCTCCTACTTCCTCTGCCTTTGTAGAGCTTTTGTTTGCTTTCTCCCTGCTCCTTGTATCTGTTCTTGTTATTTCGTCTCATCTCTTTTATCTATTTCTATCTACTTTTTCTCTGTTTTACCAGCACAGTGGTAGAAAGGATTGCAGGTATCCATAGCAACATGTTTGTGGGTGCGCGCGTGTGTGTGTGATCTGCGCGTGTAGCCTCTTGTCCGAGACACAATGTGGTAATTACCGGAGCTTACCTCGGCGCTAATTAACCGTCGCCGTGGTAATTGGAAGGGTCAAGTGAGCAGGACGATTGGCTCACCTTCCTGCATCATCCACTATCCTCTCCTCTATCATCCCTCGCTCTTTTTCTCCTCCACTGACAACTTTGCTACTCTACCTCCACCCCTGTATCTCACCCTCCTGTCCTCCCCTCCTCCCTCCCTTCTTTTGCCCTTTCACTTTTTCATACTCTCCCCTCACAGCATCCTCACTGTCACTTTAATACCACAAGGGCCTCTGCTCTCATCTCTCTGCAACTTCTTGGTGGTGGTGTTTTGGATGACAGCATTATCACAAGATCTTTGGCTACCATCCCTAAAAAGTCCCCTCCTTTACCCGCTCATCCTGATTGGGCAAACTGACAGCTGGCTGCCAACCAGAGGTGGAGCTTTTGACCTTCATGGTCTCCAGGAGTCCACAGCAGCATTTGATTAACTTACGTGGAAATGTTTGCAGACACCATGGAATATTTTCTGCCTTAGGATAACAACAATAAACATAGAGTTAGCACTCTTAAACCTGAAAAATGACTCACTTTGTGCTTTATTTCTGCTGAAAAATGCAAATATATATCTTCTGTGCTCTTGGAAATTTTTTAAACTGGATTGGCAGAATGTAGCGGAGCATTTAGCAGCTAAAGAGCAAAGTATTTCTCTGCTTGCAAATGCACAGTTGGTAGAAGACTAAAAATAAAGCTAAAACTAAGTGAAGACTGGACTTACACTGATCTGGTGGCCACAACCTGATTCCAACACAACAAATAAGCAACTGACGTGGCTATCGCTCTGCTGTATGTACTCACACATGCAAAAATACATCTTTCAGAGTTAGCAGTTTTTAATTTGGTTATTCAAATCTAACCATAGCCATTTAGATAATAGTTTAGCCTAACATTATTAGCACACCATTTTTTAATTTGAGGTATGGGCAGATGGTGTAACACGTGTGAAATCTAGTTTTAAATCTTCCTAGATTACAATATTTTTTTATATGTTAGTAAATGCTCAGTTAGCCATGCAGCAATTAAGCCTGGCCACAAGGGGTGTATAATATTGAGTAATAGCTAATATCTACACAAAAGTGAGTATGTATGATTCACTTTGTAACCACTTATGTTGTAAGGCCAGCTCTTTGTATGTTGGATGTGATTTTGGAGACATTGCAGGTGACTTGGGGACAATCTTAATATTTTAATCATGTGTCCACAGATAGGAGGAATGACTTAGTCCCTCACCTCTGGCACTGCATCTGCCAAAGCTGGCCTGGGATTTAATCCTGTCAAAGCTTCCTGTCCTCTGTTTCTCCTCCTCGACCTGCATTTTCTCTCCATTTTCTCGGTATTTGAATGAAAAACAAAAGCGTTTTTAAGGACAACACTCTCCCTATAAAGGGAAAAGGGGGATACCAAGCGGTAGCAGTATCTGACTTTTGTCTTTTGATACCCTGACAGACACATGTATTCTGCATGAGCTGCCCATAATCTTTTCTCTTTTCTGGCAAAGAGCTGAAGGTTGCTAAGGTGTCTGCTATCTTCTACACATTACCCACTTCTTCTTCCTATCCCCTCTATCGCTCCTTAGGGTTTCAGATTCCCCTCATCTTTCTTGTTCTCCAGGCTCATGAAAAGAAATCCATCTGCCCTTTAGGGGAAAGAGTAAAAAATAGTCCTGCAGCTTAAATCGGACAGAAGAATGGATAGAGGTCCTTGGGAAGGAAGAAAAAGGTGGATAGTGGAAACTAAAGTGTTCACCGGAGCACAGAGGTGAGGAAGCACTGAAAGATTTGGTGATAGATAAAGAGTGAGCCGTTGACATTGCATATGGACAGAGATGGAGGAAGCAATGAAGGCAAGCGGGACTGATAGAAGAGAGGACTGAGAGTCAGAAACGTGGTGAAAGAGAGGTCAGGAGAGAATGTTAGATGCAGTCAGAGCAGAGGCCAGACTGAAAAAGGAGTCAGAGAGAAAAACAGCACAGATTGATGAGGAAGAGGATGGACGGGGTGAGCGATGAGAGAGCTGGAAGAGGGGAGATAAGGTGAGATGTGGGTTTGACATCATTACCATCAGCAGGGCTTGTGTTTACCGCTCGGCTCCTGTTTACAGAGGAACTCATACTGAGAGGACACCTGGTGAGCTGTCAACACACGCACACACATACACGGAGCCAGAGCAGTCGTCACAGTGCTGCTCTCCATGGTGCTGAACCCAACATGAAGGAGCCCAGAGCAGAGCAGAATGTGGCGGGCCTCCTCCTCTGCTCTCCTTATGGAGAGGCTCCTGCCAGAGGGGGAGAACCAGGGGGGAGGGAGGGAGGATCTATATTTAACCACTCTCCTCATTGTTTATTAATGAGCGGGTGTTTAGTCAGACCTGGGGTGCTGTTTAATGTATGATGACAACGTCGCTCTCCGGGGACCTTTCCCATACTCCTCGCACCGCATTTTACATAACCGACACAGATTTTGGGGGGGTGGGATTGGCAAGTTGGCCATGAGTGGGGGGTGGTGTGTACTCTAATGTGTGTGTGTGCGCGCAGACGGGAGTATATCCTCTCCCTTGCTGCTGAGTTGTGCACTCATGGGGAGGTTTAACAAGGGGCCACGCTGAGGTTCCCATTTCGTCTTTGTGCTGGGAGCAATCTAGAAAAGCAGCTGAGAAGCAGCTCTCCTCTTTTGAGTTGATGTGGAGACATACAAATTTGGTATTATGTACAGCCTGACTGTAAAGGAACATAATGTCAGATTTCAAATATACTTTGCTCACTACCCTGCTCCTTAACCCATCACTGCAAGAGTCTTGGTGTTACAGTACATTAGTGTGCGGTCCAGTGTCTGTTTGTTCAGGAGCAGTTCAAAGACCATTTCTCCCTGCTGAAAAACTGGAAACCGTTATTTATTCATTCATTACGTCTCATCTTGACTACTGTAATGCCCCACTTGCTGGCACTAGTAAAAATGTTTTTTCATATCTTGAGCATGTTCAAGTTTCAGGTGCCAGGATCTAAAAAAGTGAGAAACAAAATAATATTTTACACATTTTTTACACTCCTTTCATGATGCATTTGGAATAGTTTTTTTTCTGATAATAACTTTTACAGTTCAAATAGTATGTATGGTAGTATGGCTGTATGGTGACTTGCATCACTGAGCTGTTCCCCTTTGCCACTTAGAGATCAGCAGATGTTTTCTTCCTGGTTATTATGAGAATGTGATCTCATAATTGAACCTTTGTGGTCAATACTCTTAAACTCTTGAATGACCTACATGTAAAGATCAGCAGCAAGAACTGCCTTTCTCTATAAAAAAAAGCCTTTAAATGATACATTTTTGATATTTTAGCTTTTTCAGCTCATCTCACCTCTAAACATTTGGTCACGTTTGCAGATTTTTGTGCTGTGATTATTTTATTATTTCTAGTTTTTTGCCTTTTTTCTGACTGTACTTAAACTTTCACCTGTGTCTTATTTGTGTGGTGAAAGAATGGTGTTTTATATGAAATAACTCTGCACCTAATGCTGTCATAAAGGTATTGTAGAGATTAGCAAACCGTATTCAAAATCTCAGTGACATTTGTAACAATGCTAATAATTGAAAGCCTTGGAGAGGAAACATTTTCAACAATATGTTGTGTGCCATTCTTTATGTGTCTAAATAAGGATAGCAGTTTTTTTTTTTTTTGTTTTTTTTTTAAATGGTGTAATATTGACTATGTAATATTTCTGCTTAGACCTTTGTGGGCTAACCTTCATGGCTTCTCAAAAGAGGTGAGTAGAACCAGCAAAACAGACCAGAAATGGGGAAAAAAAATACTTTACAAACGACTGTTGTTGAGTTTTATGGGTATAGATAAAACCAAGTTACAGTTTTAGTTTCAAGTTTTAATGGAGTGCCTGTAGCTTTGCTCTGAAAAGTGCTGAAGTGCTGTATGACAATAAAAGTATAATGTGTAATCTGGTTGTTTCGTTATTAGATAAACAAACTGCTTATTTCAAAAGTTTTCTAGTTGCTCGTGCTTATTTTGCATGTTTCATGGGTCCTCACATGCTGACATGCATATAGTACACAGCCTCACACCGGCGCTGTGGACATGCTCGTAGTAGTCTGAACACACAGAGAGTGAATGAGGCAATCCTGTTGAGGCGTGCCTGAGTGACACAGGCTCGTCCTGACAGTTGCCTAGAAGACCTCTCTGGGTGCGGAGCAAAGGAGTGAAAACAAACCAATTTGTTTCCCCATGCCAGGCTAAAGAGCACACACACACTTGTGCACGCGCGTGCGCGCACACACACACACACACACACACACACAAACAAACACACGCCGGCACACAGGAGGGGTGAGTCACGAGAACTCGGGGCATCCGCTGAGCTTTAATGTGCTGAACAGACAGGAACGAAAGAAACGAGAAGAGAGAGCAAAGAAAGGCTGGAGGTGGCAGAGAAAAACAGACGAGGTTAAGAAAGGGGGGTGGTGAAAGAACGATGGTAGGCTTGTGAGGTGGCAGATGATTACGGAGGGATCCAAAGAGAGATATACTGTAGCTTGATTGTAGCATAAATGCATAATAATGTAACATAAAGCAGAATTTAATTAACATTCAAATAATCTGTGCTTTAATAAGGCTGATATTACTACGGGGACATTTAATTTGCATGTAAGACTCTCTCTGTCTCACACACACACACAAAAGAAGCTTGATGTACAGTGCACCACGAAGTAAGAAAGTGCTGCAGCGTTCATCAATAATAAAGAAGAGAGAATTTGGAAGACAACAGAACAAATGAATCATACTGGTCCAGAGAACAGGGCAGACAAATGGTAGCATTAACACCTGCCTGCGCGCGTGTGTTTGTGTGTGTGTGTTCATAGAAAGCTGACAAAATGACAAAACCACATAACAAATGATTATTAGATTCCTAAAAAGGAGCAAGGCCACCCTCACCTTCAGAAAAGCTTTAGCCCTTCAGAACAAGAAGCACACAGAGCGACGATTCAAAATCAAAATACACCTACATTTAGATAAACTGGCATTTCAGTTGTCCTGTTTCAACTTAAAATCCCAGATCAGGCAATAGCAGGTGGTTAAATAAGCTAGTTTATGTAAACAGTGGCAGCAACTGTATGAGTGAACCTCAACCAAACATCAAATGTACTCAGCCTGACCTGCAGCTTCCCTGGTCTTTATGGAGCTTTATAGTGATTTCCCTAACAAGAGTTACCTTGTATTGTTTGTGAACTCACTGGTGGTTGGTGACTGTGGCTACAGCACTAGTGTTCAACAGTAATGGTAGTCACTGTTCATAATTTTACTGTTTCTGTATCACCTCCTGTAGATGTAGTTAAACCTCTTCTGACTTCTGGACTCCAGGTTTCTGTGCTGTTTACACCGTGTTGTGATTAAAGGCCCTGTGAAGCTCCTGACATGCGGCTTGTGTTGAGCCCGTGTCACAGAGGTGCTAATTAAATTCTGCTGTAAGGTCGTAGTGATTATTTTTGGATAAATGTCTGAAAATCCAAGCCGTGACCACTGATACATAATGTTTTTTTCTTTTGCTGCTGTTGCTCATTAAATCATTTTTTAAGGTTTCTTTTCTGTAAATGTTAAATGTAGGTCTGTACAAAGTCCCCAAAAGTGACATAAGGAATGGAGTGTGTGTGTGTTTTGTGACTTTCCCCAAATGCACAATGTTTGAGCGTGCACTGTGTGAACTGTGTTCATTGTTTGCACATGTTCATCGATGTGTGCATATGTGTGCACGATCACTCTGTGCTTCAAGTATTTCAGCCTGCATTATTTAAGGCGGTGCATCATATTATTTGTCTTTATGTAACAGCTGCCCGGAGCAGCTGACATGCAATCCTAATGTGTGTGTGTGTGCATGTGTATCTCTAAATGTGTGTGTTTGTTTGCTGTGTGTGTAGGTGTGTGCTGTACAGTAAAGAACCTTTGAGTCCACGTTTACATAAGAGTAGCAGACATTTCACTGTTCCGTGGCGTCGGGAAAGCCCTTTTCCACCCACATCCGCTGCTGCAGTCTGTTAACGAGAGCTGAGTCCACACACTCACACAAACACACACACACACTCACTACAACTGTCGCCTTGAATAATGAAACACGACCCTCTTGATATGGCTTCATAAATATTACATCAATAATCTGACATTAATGGGTTTTCCTTCCATGTAATCCTCCCGTCTTGTTTGTTCAAAGCAGCCACATAAACAACAGAAACTCCTGAAAAGTCAGAAGTCGTGCTTCATACACATGGAGCGTGTTGTGTAAGGCCCTTAGACAACAATCTCACAGGCTGCTGACCAGACACATTTGTTAACAGTACACATGTGCGCAGCATCAGTATATTCATTGAAACACATTGTATTAAGAGCATTAGGGCCAGGCAATAATGCATCTTTTATGTTTTACCTGCTGTCTGCCAACTATAGGTGTTGTTGTTTGATATCTCGCTGTGATCGCAGGCCTCACAGCTGTTAACAGCGTGGGGGAAGCCCTTTGTACATCTGTGTGTACTTGTGAGTGAGTGCATGCGTGTGTGTATGTGTGTGTGTGTGTGTTTGCTTTTGTAATGAGGCGGCTGGTTTCTGGGGAAAGCCCAAGGGCTAACCTCCACCCACTCACTGTTTCTGGATACCTCTCTGTGCATCCCTCTGTGTCCCTCCCTATTTCTGTGTGTGTGCGAGTGTGTGTCGGGGCTATGTTCACCTCATGCAAACACATCGGCTTCTGAATGTATCACTCACACACACAGTCTTTCTTTTATTTTTTTCCTCTCTGCCCTTTCTTAAAATCCCGTTTGCATTCTCTCACTTCCTCTCAAATCAAGGGCACAGACAAGGCTCAAATTCTTTATATAGAGCTTCATTGTTATGGGAGAGAGCTGATGTGTGTGTGTGTGTGTGTGTGTGTGTGTGTGTATGTGTGTGTGTGTGTGTGTGTGTGTGTGTGTGTGTGTGTGCGCGCGTGTGGACATGAAGTTGCTAGTGAGGCATCACTCCGGAGCAATGTCCTGAAAGATTCATATTCATATTCAGCCTATTTGGCGGTCTGTTTAGGCTGCACGATTTCCCTCCTCTTCATCTGTTCTGCCTGTTCTTTTAGCCTTCCACAATCTTCTTCTATCCTGTCCCATCCACCTGCAGGCTTCAGTAAGGGGGTTCAAGATATATGCTCATTACTCCCCCACAACTCAATGCAAACATATTCTGTCGGGGAGGGGGGTGAAGTTGGAGCCTAGTTGGACAACAGCCTCTAAATATGCTCTGCTGCTGTACTAAGTTTTCAGACTGAACTTACTGAATGATGAACATTTTAGTTAGTGGGAGTTTATGACCTGAAACACTAATGAAATTCCCATATGCCTCATCTGTGCTTTTGTTTGTAAAAGCTTTAGCATGCTAATGTTAGCATTTAGCTCAGTATAGCTGTCCACAAGTAAAGCCAAGTACAGAATCCCACTTAAATCAAATGTCAGTTGTATTGTGAGCAAATTATTTTGAGATTTCAGTGTGGCAGCACAACTTATGCCAGGAAACACGATGCAGGAATGCTACATCCTACCTGCTGCTTCAAAACAAAGAAACAGTTCTGCTACATTAAATAGTTTCTCTATTTAAAAACACAAAAGTTTAGACTGAATTTTATTTATTGATTGGATTTATATGAATCTCTGTGAGCCTTCAGGACTTTATTGCATGTTTTTTGTATGAGGGAATGAACATTTGTACCTGAAAATCAGCAGATCTCAAAAGCTCATACAACTTCTTCCCAAAGAAAAATTGTCTGGTAATATCACAGCAATACCAGAGGTGGACAAAACAATATGAACACTTTAAAATACAGAAAAACAACAGAAAAAAATCACTTTGTCAACAAAAATTGAACCTACACACTATTTATTTTCTATCGTATTGCACTATACTCACACTATTTTTACTTTATTGTCCAAAGGTCCAAACTCTTATCATCACTGATGCTTATTTCCAGTATCTGCATGGTGGTCCAGTGTGCTGAAAATTGACAGGACTGCATCGTCATTCTACCTGCATCTGTAATCACAAGCATGTCAATGTGACACCCACTTTGCAAAATGCCAGAGGAAACCCCATAGAGGAGCAATACACCTCCATGTCATATGACAGTGTTCACACCATTTGTTTCAGAATTCATTCCCACCACTATTGACTAATCAGCCGTCTGCCTGCGTGTGGAGTGATATAAAGGGTGTGTACGTGGGTGTGTGTGTGTGCGCGCGCATGTGTGCGCGCGCATGTGTGCGCGTGCGTGCGGGTGGGTGGGTGAGGTAATAAGTAGAGCCTGTAAGTAGCAGTGTGGTGGGAGGAAAGGTACTGGCTGTTATTGGATGTAGAGTGGGAGGCAGGCAGGCAGAAGCAGGGCTCCCCTGGTTACTGTTGCTCTGTGGGTGGCTACCAGCAGCCAGGCTCTCCTCTCTCTTCATGACACTGTCACTGGGCTGAGGGGGCGATGGACGGGACTACCTCTTTCCCTCTCTCTGTCTCTTCAACTCATACTCCACGCCCCCTTCCTGTGCCTGTTCTCCTCTTTCTTTTCTTTTTTCCTTCTCCTCCGCCAACACAATCCTTCACTTTCTTCCAACATCAGCCCCTGCATCACTTGCTGTCCCTCCACTCCTCCACTGTTTCTTTTATGGGTTTTCCTCAGTCTTTCTCCCACGCTGGCCCTCCCGCTCTCTGGTCTTGAATGGAGGTTTCTGAACTCAACAGTGGTCTGAGGAAAGACCTTTTCTTCATCCTTCCAGCCTCTCCACCCACCTGCCTGAAACCCCTGCTCTCCTCTACCTGTTGCTCTTCTCTTCATTTACTTTTTTACAGTTTTCTTATCGATTCCCCACGCTAACAGCCACAGTTCACATATACTTGTAGACCACTGACTCTTCTTCCTTAATCATCCAATCTCATTTTTCTTTCTCTTTTTTTCCTTTGGCCATCACTTTGTGCGTCATTGCTTTATGCCAGTTTTGTGTTGCAATCTTTATTGCTGTGTGTGTGTGTGTGTGTGTGTGTGTGTGTGTGTGTGGTCAGCTGTTCTTAGTGCTACACAACTGATGTCAGATTGGATAGTCTCAAAGCAATAAGGCAGTAATCTCTTAAAGGCCCAGAGGCTTTTAAGTCCACACCTTCTCTCATCACACTCCTTGTACTCCTTTACCTTCCTCCCTCCTTCTCACCTTTCGAAAGAAAGACTATATTACCTCTAAATGGATCTTTTGGTGCTGTGATGCCCTCCTAGCTCTCTCACACACACAAACTGATGCATACATGCGTGCTTGCACACTCACAAAAAGTGCATGTACACACACTCGCGCTCCTCTGGACGTTACTCTGCACCCACCATCTTTATGAAGCTGAGAATTATCCCACCATAGGTAATCATAACTTGCCATACCTGGGACTCATACAAATACACCTCGGCCCCTTTTCTCTTATAATGTGTATACAGTGATCTAATATAGAGGCTCCAGAGCAAAGCTTGATAGTCTTTAAACCAGTGGGAATATTCAGTGACCCAGTGCTCTCTTCAGTCTCTTGACTGTCACATTTTCAGTGGTAGACATGAGCAGCACAGGACGAACTGTGCGACTCTTTCTCATATTTTCTTATACTTCTCTGTGTTTACACTAAGGAATAGCTTCAGAGCACAGAAGCATTAAAATCATGTCTTCATAGCAGCATGCACAGAAATAGAAGCACGCTATGTCGTTTGATACAAAATGTGCGCTTTGGGTGAGCGTGAAGGCAGGACGGGCAGACAGACAGGAGAGAGAGCTGCCCCCAAGCTAACACTTATATAACAATATGTCTAGGATATATAGCACACAGAGGATCCATACTGGTGTTGGTCAACAGTAGAGTCATTTAATACAGGCCTGTAGGAGCCTGATGTGCTGATGTGCATATGCATCCCACAATATTTTCCACTGCCTCAAAGTTTTGAAGAAACTTGTGCAGATAGCACTTCTACAAAAGTTTATATTTGGTACTCGAGAGCCAGAACTGCACCAGCTAGGAACAGGCCTGAGTTGCATGATTAGACTTTCTTTGAATCCTAAGCTGTCTCTATAGCAACCACTGTAGGCAGTTGCTGTGGTAATCACTAGCTGTTCCTGCCCCTGGCATCGTTAAGTGTTTGAAGTTGTCCCAGAGGTGCTCCGCTGAAAGGGTTAACTCCAGCGTTCCCCTGATATACGTGTTCACTAGCACACTTATTTGTCTCTTTGATGTTTCCCAGTGAAGGGGTTATCTGGCATCCGGGTCTATCTGGAGGTGTTTGGAGTGAACGAGCGACGGGTCGCAGTCTGACATTGATGCTAAAGCCAAAAGAATAGGTCAATGTGTCTGCTGGTTTGTAGATGTGCCACACAAACGAGATGCCCACCACTCAACGCAACGTGGCGCCCCGGGGTGAAGGGGTGTCAGAAGCCGTTAGCCAAAGAGAGGCAACGGGCGCTGACACCAGTCAGAATGGCAGATGTCCACACGACTAGGCAGGGTGGCACATGAGGGCACGGGACAGGCCAGGACTGGCATGTAGAGGCCTGTCCCCTCTGGACATGGCAGGAAGCAGACAGAGGCGTTTCTAACATGGGCAGCCGACTGAACCCTCCACAGCCCAACCTCGCATAAACTCAGAGCCACATTAAAGGCTGACAGAATTGATTAGGAGCTGATTCCAGTGGTGACCCAATGTGTGCGTGTGTTTACACGTACTTCTATCTTAGCGAGAACCAGGAGTTTTAGATCTCCAGTGAGGACATTTTCCCTTTTTCATGAAGTATTTACATTTAGCATGAGAAGATGCGATTAGCACAAGTTAGGTTAGCTTTCTGTTGTGGTCAAGGTAAGTTTAGGGTATATTGTTCAAATATGCCAAAAAAAGGTCCTCACAAGGATAGAGGTACAAAGCCTTTAGTGTGTGTGTGTGTGTGTGTGTGTGTGAGAGAGAGAGAGAGAGAGAGAGAGCGAGAGAGAGACACAGGGACAGAGTGTGTATAAGAGTGCATCTGTGGTCCTGTTTCTACAGATTTCTACCAAGGTCTGTCAAACATGACAGCACAAGCAAATTGTCTTGGCAGGATATTGAACACACCCGTCATGTTACTGTCAGTCTTCAGACCAGCGCCCTCTAGTGGGCAAAACCTTTGACCAGATTTGTGTCCTTTGGAAATAACTGTTAAAGTAGGGACTCCTCAAAAAAGATGACATTATTTTTTTAAATATATTTCGTCATATTCAGGGTACATTTTACTTGCTTTGCACTCACTTTTTATTTTGCTTGCAGCTTCAAATGATACTGTATTTCAAACATTATGGTCTGTGAAGCATTCGGTGTTGACCGCCATTATTTTTACCGATTATTATTATTGACTGTTCTGCTGTTAAAACACAAGAAATGAAAGATAAGACCACTGTAGATAGAGGTAAAAGTTTTACATCCAATGTTTTGCATGTTTATGACATTGCTGAATGATCACTTGGTGTGTATGGCATTCTGTACACACCTCTGAGACAGCTTTGCATTTAATTGGGCACAAAACCTGAGCAGCAAACGGAAGCCCTCGGTTGTCGGTGGCCCAAGAGCATGAAAAGAGAGGTGAATCCCAGGAGTTTTAGCTGCACTTATGTAAGCTCTGATCTGATGTGCTGGCAGGCCCTCTCTGCCTACTTCTCCACACTCCTCATCTCTTCTCCTTCCTTCTCTTCTCCTCACAGAGATTACCTCGATTACTCTGGCAAGACATCAGAAGGAAATCATGAAACCGGGAGAAAGAAAGCAAAGAATTACTGTTGCATGACTGAAAGTGTGGCTTTATCGTAGCTAGCGGGCAACTGCCATCTCGCAGAGTGGGATATACTTTGGTCAAATAAAAGATTCTGTTTTTTTCCCCCCTCTTTTCTGGAACATAGCACATACATGTGAACGTAAGGACTGACAGGACTGACAGCTGCATGTGTGCAAATGGCAGTTTAGTCGTGTGGTTCATGAATAAAGTATCCGTTTAAGATCAACCGTACAGCGAACTTCAATTCAGCTGACAGTGTCTTCAAAGGCCCTGCAGAAGATGGAGCTGAAGCAGATGCATTATTGTAACACTGCATCCTAACAGATGACAAGAATGTCTCTTTCTATATTGTTTTCCGTCTTTAATTATAAATCTATAAGTCAACCCTGTTTTTTTCCTTGCTGTGTTCCTGACTTTACACTCACCAGCATATCATCCGGAGTGATTGGCTCATAAAACACGTCTAATCTGCTAATACTGAATGGAGAAAGCCCATCATCTCGCCAAGACTTAACACAAGCCTCCCTCTCCCCCCGCCTTTGTTTCCATCTCTGATGGAAATAGCAACACATGGGCCACTGTGTTTGTCTTTAAGATGGCACACAGCTAATCCTGTGTGAAGCTGGAGGGATCTCTTCAGCTACTCTTGTCAGCGTTGATTTGTCAACAACAATCTTTTCATTTCCTCTGTAAGCTGACACCATCATGTCTGTGCGATAATGTGATAGAGGCGAGGCTGGATTGAATCTGAGTGGGGCGCGTTCGTAAACCAGGCTGCCACTCTGCCGCCGTACAAGTGGAGCTTTTGTGGGTTTGTGCACTGTGACTTTAAAAATAAAAGCTCAACAGTTTAACGAACAAGCCAAGCAACACAAAACTGTTGACTTAACTGTGGTGTTTTCGAGGACGCAGGCAGGAAAAAGCATATACATACTGCAGAGCACCCATTTAATCAAGCAATTGTTTGAAATAAGGGGGACGAGTATTGAAGGTAATTAAAGATTCCAGCCATGGCCGCCTCGCTGGAGAATATGAAGCTATGAGCAAAAGAAGCAAACAACAATTAAAAAACCTCAATAGGAACACCCAGCTTAAAGCGAGCAATCATGTCCGAGATGTTGGGCCTAAATGAGGATGTTGTTTTCTCTTTTCTGTTCTGTCAATCTCCGCCAGAAAGCGATTTCCTCCTGAAGAGTGGCGGCCAGGGCTAAAAGCATGTTTTAATAAGCGCACTGACACATCCATCTTTGTTTCTGAGAGATAAGTCACAACGAGCGCAGAGCAAAGCATCCGGGGCTAGCTGGAAGGATGCCCATTGCTGCGTATCAGTCGAATGTGCTTAGGCACACAAAAACACACAAACGCGCACTTCCATGCACACGCGTACAAACAGAAGAGCTGTCACCCTAACTTAAATCCTATTTACCACCAAACCAATGGAATTTTTCCTTGGAGCCGAAGGTGGTTGGCATGTTCACTTTATGCCTCCTCGGAGATTAGTGAATTCAGCCCTGCTCTGTTCCCACTGTGTCTCCTTTTAAGTCTTCCCTCTTATACTCCCCCTTCCTCTTCTTCTTCACATCACTGCGCTGCATTAAATGTGCTTTTATTTGTTTATTTATTTATTTGTTGTTTTTCATCTGGGAGAAAAAGGAGTGAAGTCTCAGATACCTGGGACTTATAGCTGGCTGGGGCTGGCAGCTGTGTGTGTGATTGAGGAGCGTGACAGAAATGTCCTCATTAGGTCTCCACAAATGCGGCGAAGAGAGGCATGCTGCACATGGGAGGAGAGGAGAGGAAAGAGGAGCGAGGAGCGAGGAGAGGTAGAAGGCAAGGAGAGAGGAGAGAAAAGTTTGCAAGCTTTTGACACTTGGTGTCTTTTATCTGTGCGGTATCTCTGGGTTTAAAGTTGAGTGTGCTCTAAAAGATATTCATGCAGAAGCACACACGCAAGCATGAGTTCACTCTCTCTCTTTCTCTGTCTCTCTCTCTCTCACACTCACACTCACACACGCACACACACACACACAGAGTCACAAAGTGCATTGGAGTAACTTTATGTCATTATTATACACTATTAATTAAAGAGAAATAATAGAAGGCAGATGAACTTCTGTTCAGCCTAATTATCATGTCTTTGATACCAAATTGTGCAGAAAAAGAGAGCGAGTGAGCGCACAATGGAGAGAGAGGAAAGAGCGACTCGGGGGGGCTTAGACTGGGACTTGGGACTTGGGGAGAGGAACTCGGTGAGAGGAGGATCTTACGCTGCATCCCAATATGGCACCCATAACCCTTCCTTGAAATCAAAGCTCAGTTTCTTAATTACAGAACAAGACACACACATACACACAGAGGGAGATGTAGACAGAGACGGACCACAGGGAGGGAAAAAGGGTATAAAGGAATGAAGGGATAGAAGAAAGGGGTAACAGTAGGGGGTAAAGGGGTAGAGGGAACTGTTGCTCAGGGGAAAAACAGCAACAACAAACAACAATCATCTGTTTTATCTCGCTGCCTTTCCTCCACATCTCGTCCTCTGCGTGCATCGAGTGATCTCTGAACTCCGCGCTTCCACGCCAACTCCCCTGTTGCCTTGTTTACATGTTGTTGCCTCTGCCGTGTTCACGGCGTGTTGATCATTAACATCATTATATGTCTATGATACTGCATGTCGAGTCACAAATCAACTTTCCTTCCATCCTTCTGGCTGGTCTAATGATCTGACTAACTTTGCAACCTTTTCTTTTTGTTGAGATGTCTCTCCGCTCATTGTCATTAAAGTGCTGCAAAACACACCTGTTTGTTGTCGATGTTGCGGATGTGACAAACCGCTCTCACCGTGTGAGTGCAATACTGCCGGCAGCCTCTGCCGCCCGTCTGGGAGATGAGCTTCACCAGAGCGAGAAGCAGAGGAAACAGTGCCGGACACAACACAAGTGACAACAGGGTGATCAGCAGCAGCTTTCGGGAGAGGTATTCAGCAATAAATGCAGTGTGAATAAGTCAAACAGGGGGAAGACAGAGGGAGAGAGAGAGATGGAGATGTGGAGAGAGAAAGAGGAAAAGTCAAAGACATAGGGGAGAGGCAGAGAGGAAGAGGGAAGGAGAAAGTGGTGGCACAGCTGAGGTTGACACTAATGAGGAGCCTTTGTGATGGGACCTGACAGAGGAGAAGAAAGCAGAATCCCCCGACACCGATGCTCCACAACACTCCTCCGCTTAATTGGGAGAGCCAGAGCCCACAACGAGGGTGTGTGTGTCAAAAAGAGTGTGTATCTGTTTTAGGCGGAGTAAGTGAATGTAAGACAAAGTAATCTTATACATACTCACTTAATTAAGCCTACATATTGTGTGTTGGTGGATAAATGTATGTAATGGCGCTAATGTAGGTATTCACAGCTCACTCCGTGTTCTTGGTGGATTTTCACACTTTTTGGTCCAGAATTTCACGCTTTTAGTTGATGCTGGCAAGATACGCAGCTTAGAGCATTACATGCACGCCGATGGCTTTGAGGTTCACACGTCGGATATCTGCCATCTTCTCACATTCTTTAAAAGTGTCAGGAATCCAATGCAATAAGCCCACCCTTCCGCTCTTGCAGTAGGCATAAATGTACATGCATACTGTACACACACACATTCACTCCAGCGACAGCACTTGCACGCTCACATGAAATGGGGATTTGCACTCGCCGTTGCAGCGCAGCACTCGCGCACATGCCTGCACTTAAAAACATGCACTTGTGTGCGGACACGAGTGGGGACACTCGCTCACTCCCTGCGGTGCAGTTTCCATCTTTGACTCTGAATCAATCATTTTTAATTTATCAGAGGGGATTTGTGTCATGAAGGCTGATGCCAACTCCAATAAGAGGAAAAAAACAACACAACAGCAGTGAAAAAGCCAGAGCAAATCCCTGCTCTGATGCGATTATAACACACAACCAAATCAGAGCTGACTTGAATAGACACAGAACACAAAATCATATTAAGGGAAATTCGATGTGCATGGCATTACATTGCTCTCAATCTCCCCCTTTTTCTCTTTCTGCTCTTCTCTCCCTTATTCTCTCTTTGACTTTCTTACTCCATTTCTTCCTGTCCCTCTTTCTATCTGTCATCATCACCATTGCCCCGCGATTTTTCAGTGCAAGTGACCTGAAAAATTTGTTGCCAGTGACTTATACGGCCCCTTCCTCTTCTCTGAGCAGATTCTCTGATTTCTGCTGCCGGTAGTGATTCTGCCATCCACCCTCTCCCTGGGGACAAACTCTGTTATCTCCTCATGTCACAGGTAGCACACAGGCCCTAACAGCAACAGATTGAAGCTGGATACCATATAATTTTCAACAATACCTCAGATATATGGTAACAGATGAAAGGCAATCTCTTAAACACTGTTGAAATGTGGTCACAGCAACTGCTCTTGTACAATAATGTTTGATTTAAATGATAAAATAGCTCTGCAAGTATCTTGTAAAAAAAAAAAAAAAAAAAAAAAAAAATCCCAACAAAAACATCAGCTTTGCGATCAGCAAGAGAGGTGAGTCAGGGAGAGAAACTGCGCGGTATAGAGGAGCTGGGGGTGGGGAAGGGGCAAAATACAGTATAGAGAGTGTGAGAGAGAAGAAGCTGAAGAGATGGATAGAGTAGGGTTGTTATGTCAGAGGCAGTCGAGCTGCTCTCATCTTGCCATTATCTCAAGCACCCTCACATTACCATAATAATGGCTTTTAACCAAATGTAGCACTCTCCACAGCAGCACAGGCAGAATCTGTTTTAACCAAATGTAAAACACTCATCGACAGGCGGAATCAGAGGGGCTTAACGTTAACATCACCATAGACCCACGAGTGCTGTGTGGAAGGCGTGTGTAGGTTTGAGTGGGAGTTTCAGGCTGGATATAGTCTGCTGATGTATTCTTGATTATACATATAATGTACAGAGATCATTTTGTGTGTCACATACGCACCCACAGATATACATCCCTGTAAATGTTCGGCAGCGACACATTTCGGCTGTCGAGGATGTGTGAATGTGTGTATGCGCGAGTGTTTTCGTGTAACCATGTGTCCATTCCTAATCATGCTACACGTGCTGTATGTGTACATACATGTGTCTGTGTATTAGTGCGTGTGTGATATTGTGTGAGTCAGAGCTGAGGTCCAGGTCTGGCCAGGTACTCTGCATGTGTTTCCCCCGTCCAGATGGCCTCTCGGCAGGCCTGGGCCGGGGCGCGGGGTGTCCTCCTGCCCTCCCACCCAGCCATCGCAGAAGGTCGACTCGACCGCGCCGCCCGCCTGCCTTGTATTGCTGCCTTCCAGACCAGCAGCTCCCTGCCAGAGGAAGAAAAAGAGCCAGAAAATGGTACTGAAAGCGAGTTTGTGCCATCTATGTCATTAAGCAGGTGCATATATAATAATGACCTTCTGTTAAACTGACCAGAGAAACATTGTTTCTTCAGCCGTTTATCTTTTTCTCTTCATCTCTCACATGGTCATATTTCTGCCTCTCCGTCTCTTCCTTACATTGTTCTGCCTTCTTCTTCATCTCTCTTTCTTTTCCCATGTCTCCAGTGTTATCGTTATTGTGTGTGTGAGCGTGTGTGTGTGTGTGTGCAGAGTGAGGTGCCAGGAGGGTGTGGAGACCCACAGATGGTCAGGGTGGTTCCCACTCAGTGAGATCTGGGTCAGAGCCCACTCTCAGATTAGTGGGCCTCACTCGTGAAGCACCACCCACAGGTTTCTGGGCAGACCTGGATCTGACACAGAGGTTTTGTTTTGTTACGGAGCAACACACTCATTCGTGATATCATATTGTTTCCGCCAGCTTCTGAAAACAGGCATGTCACCTTTGTGTGCACCTGACTGTTGTATTAGTTGGTACTGTTGCAGGTTTAAATTGGAGCTTTCACTGTAAGCCTTCTTGAATGGGAGATTTAGCTGTATGCCCAAAATATCCATGTAAATATGAATTAAAATTGCTGTGTAGTGGGGTGCTAAATGCCTTTTGCATGTATTTCCTATCTCATTTTGGGGGTCCTTCCGGGCCCACAAGTGCAATGTGGTCCCTCGACAATTCTTTTCACTGTCTCCTATGGCAGGAAAACTACAACACAACAGCAAAACAAAGGCAATTCTCCAGCCACCACAATATAAACAAATAACAAATCTATGCATGCGCCTTACAGCCATGAGATTCCTAAACATTAAATCCGAATGTAGATACTAGCTGTAAGAACTGTGTAAAAGTTTGTTCTTTGCAGTTTGAATGTGTGCACAGGGTCAGTTTGGGAGTTGAAGGGATCGTGGTCCTCTGGATCTGCTATGTACTAAGTGTCTTACTCAAAGGTACTTTACAAAGGTGAATGCCTGCTGACAGAGTTGCCTAAATTTGTTCAGAAAGTTATGGTTTTGTATTCAAGTGATGCTGAATGCAAAACCATAGTCTGAGTATTTTGAGTCTGAACCATCAAGGCTTTGTTCTGCTATACAGCAGCACCATGTGAAAAACAAACAAACAAACAAAAAAACCCCCACAGCCACATAGCACTAAAAAAGTTGAACCTGGCTTGACTTTCACTGCTACGCAATATCATCGCTTCATGGTAGATTTGTAATGTGAACACTGTATTTTTTTTACTATTTACCTCATAATCATGGAAAGATGAACCGGTTGCCACAGTGACAGGGTTGTAAAATCCCAGCTCTGTGTTTTCTTGTCTTGCCCTTAAACTCATGCATCTGTTACTCAAAGTGGACCTCCTGGATCGTATTTCATGGGACTTGAACATGCCTCTGCCAACACAGGGGCAGGGCACGATTAGTCTAAATACCCCAAAGTGAAGGAATACATCACAAAAGCGGTGGTGATGGGATTGCACTTGTGAAGTAATAGAAAAAAAAAAAAGAAATGCAACCCAAGTCCCGTTAACACACATCAGCGCTCTTTTTGGTAAATGGCTGGTAGATGCTACAGAGCGGGCTAGTCACTAATCCTCAGTCCATAAGTGGGCATGACAGAACGTACAGAGGGGTAATGGTGTCACAGTGTGCAGAGCAGCATCCCATTGGTTTAAGACGCAGCAGGTATTCACAGATTCTGTCAGTTCTCATTCTTTACAATGATGCTCATGTCCGTCACACACATTGTATGTTTATGCACACATATAGGAATATGCTGGTACATGTACAGTCATGTGCACAGACCCCTCCCCGCCCCCCGCAACCCACACACACACACACACACACACACACGTACATATATACACACA
Organism: Datnioides undecimradiatus; assembly: GCA_008933995.1. NCBI lineage: Eukaryota > Metazoa > Chordata > Actinopteri > Lobotiformes > Datnioididae > Datnioides > Datnioides undecimradiatus. The sequence goes on from WARS01000014.1 coordinate 1,380,621, forward strand.
CATTCCAAGCCAGACCAATGAATTAATTACAATCACAACCAGTGTGTTTGTGTGTACATGGTGCTAATAGGAAGTGACAGGGGCTGCAGTGATGTACTCATCACTCCAGGCTTCTTCCCTTTCCCCACTGCCTCTCCTGACACCCCCTCCGCCCTCCCAACCCCCCCAATCACCCAGTTCAGCTTGACATTTCTATCTTTGTAGTGTGGTCACCTGTCATTCTTTGAGCTGCCTGTTAGCTCATCACTTGTACTGACACAAGGGCATGTGCGTGAACACACACACACACACACACACACACACACAGGCATGCAAATACATGTCGACAGCATGCACATACACATGCATATCTGTTCTCACCTAGTAATCATGCACACAGTCTGAGAAAGAAATACAAGAACTTGCACACACACATGCATGTTATGGTAGTTAAAGCTACCATAACATGTGCGTTTGTTATTTATTCATCGTGTTGTGGAAAGAAAAATCTATTCATGTTGTCACAAACACGACGGACGGACGAAATCCAGTCTCTGCAAGGTTAACCATTTATTTAAGGGTTTGTAGTTGGCTCTATGCTAAAGGTTTGCGTTCTTGTAAATTGACACGTACAATATGTCCCCATGAAATGTACCTAAAATGTGCTTAAAGGTGCTGGGTTCAGGGGTTCCAGCGTATAGCAGGATAAAATGAATAAAGCCTCCACAGCAAATATGTGGCTTCTCACCTCATTCATTATGTAATGGGAGTAACAACCCTCCTCCCTCTCCTCTCCACTCCTCTCCCTCTCTCTCTCTCTCCTCACCTCCCTCTCTCCACCCCGTCCTCCCCTCAGCCTTCACCTTCTGTTCACCACCTGTACGGGAACAGATTCTCTCCTCTCTCCGCATGACACTTCAATCTGTTCTGCAGCAGAAAGAAGGATTGAGCGTTGGTATTTTGTTTTTACGTCTTTTTTATTTTTTTTCTTGCCTATATCTTGTCGGCCTGCACGTGGTAGTTGACGACTGACATGCCTGGATGCCACCGCAGGTCATATTCAAAAGGTTAAAGGTCTGACATTTGAACACACCGCCAGCAGGGCTGATGCTCACATACACGTGACATTGTGCACACGCATGCACATCCGGGCAAGCAGGGATTTCTGCATGCTGTGTGTGATTATGTGTGTAAACATCCGTGCACGTCTGTACGTCTGTGACCTTAAATAAATGGCTCATCCTACTTGTGTTGTTCTGTATTCAACATATGAGCTTGACAAGCTTTGCAGCTTTTTTCCAGCAACATTGGGTCAGTTTTGTATCAAGGCTGATGATCTAAATCTGTAAAATGTGAAAAGAGGGAGAAGACACTTGTGAATGACAAAAAAAATGTGAGGGAGGGATGATACAGATGGATACAGGAAGACAGGAGGAAGAATAAACAGCAGGTGAAAGGAGAAATCATTTACATACTCACTCGCACACACATTCAGGTTATGGAGAGGTGGCAACAGAGGGCTGATGGTTCCTTCTCGTTGCTAAAGATACAAGTGATGACAATTCTATTAATCCTGTCAGTCCTCTCCCTCCATCTCTCTCTCCATCTCAACCCACCCCCCTCTTTTTCTCAGTCCTTTTATAGATGAAAGACTTCCACTTTTTCTGTCAATGGCCTGCAGTCATCTGAATTAAACATTGATTTTATCGGAAGTTTAGTCACTGTGTCCGTGACGACTCGCTGCCTCCTCAAAAATCACATGCGTGTGTTTCATCGCAGAGGAAGATGGAGCCAAGGAAAGAGGGATGAAGGAGATGGGAGACAGAGAGTAGGGAGTTAGAACAGAGGAGACAAGGACGGGTGGGGTGGTGGGGGATTTCAAGAGGACGACATTAAAACGCAAGACGGGAGACAGATGGGGACATAGGGAGCCGAGGAGGGAGACAAGGAGAACACAGGGGGATGAGAAAAAAGAACAAGGGATTCGGCGAGCAGCAATTAAGAGAAGAAGGAGGGAAAGGAAGAAAGACTCAGCGGTGGATGAGGCAGGGCTCACACAGAATAGAAAGGGGAAAGGGTTTTTTTGAAGTGCAGTGTTCAAATCTCTCTTTAGTTCCCGTCATTGTCCAACACCTGCCACAACTCATCTCTGTAAAACTCCCTCCCTTTCTCCTCCCTCTTCCCATCCTCCCTCACTCCTGCCATCAACAAAGAGGCATCACTGCTAATCAGCTGGGCCACCACCACACAGGCCCACACGCTTCCTTCTCTCAAATACTAAGAAGTTACAGTTTCAACATCCAGGCAGTTGCTGCTGCTTGCAGCGAAAACGATCGGAGATAAAATAAAGCGAATTGTGCTTTGACGTGTACATGAAACCTCCTCTGCTTCACGTCCATAACCTCTGGTAACAGAGGGAAAAAAAGGGTTATGTTGACACTCGGTTCTTGAACACATCAGCCAAACTAAGATAAACAGAACAGGTTGACCCCTAGCTGAGAATGCACAAGCTTTGCTGTCGTCCCCCTCTGGCCAAAAACTCTCTTTTTCTTCATCTGTGTTTCTTTCCTCTCTTCCTCCATCGGAGGTTTGTTGTTGGGCACCCCGAGGAGACGGGGAGATGAAAGGGAGCTGGTCTCAGGGGAGCACCAGCGTTGAACGAGGGAGGCCCCACGCTCTCATCCCCACAGCGGCTCGCCATCTCTGGGATGAAGCATCTCTAGAGTGGGACAACGGGATCTGCTCACCCCTGTTCATAAGTGCATTGCGCACACACAAATTCACATGCAGACAGACACACACACACACACACCTTGGAGGATATGGTCCCAAGTGAGCATTACGGATAAAACTTCCAGTCTCCGCAGCAGTCATGTTCATAGGGTGTGGTAGACTCGAGGGGAAGTAAAAAGCGAATGCGCATAGATAACAGCAAAAGTGCGTTAAGGAGGCAGAATAAAACTAATGGGCTAGTTTTCATGGAATTCATGAATATCTCCCTCCCCTCCCTACTCTCCCTACTCTCCCTACCTCCTCTCTCTACATGTTCCTCTCTGAGGTCTTCTGGCAGCTAATGGTGGAGTTCCCTCACACCCATGGCCCCGGGGTGGCACAGCTTTGGCTCCCAGAGTGCACTACTGCCCTAGGAATACCTCCCCATTTGGGTCAAGCTCTCTTTCCCTCTCTCTCTGTCCCTCTTTTTCTGTCTTTCCTCCTAGTTTCTCTCTTTCCCTTGCTCGCTCTCTTTTTGCTGCAGTAGGTATGAATAATTAAACCTGCGTTTCCTTTCCTCTCATGTCATGTCTCTGTCTGCCACCCCTCCTCCCGCCCTCTCCACTGTGTCTCTCACTCAGGCTGAAGTGTTATAACAGAAGTGAGTCATTTAGAAGAGGGAAAAGGCTGCAGATCAAGGAGAGTTGAGTTCAGTTTGGAACTTGGCATGTTACATAAGCTGTCACTGTGTGTTATTGACTGAGGGGGGAGGAGGGGTGGAGAGAGAAATGGAAAGATGGCGAGAGAGGAAAAGGTGATACTGTGATAATGGTGAACAGGAAGCGTGAGTGAGAGAGAGATGGAGAGTGAAGGATCACAAGTGAGTTAGTAGCGTGGAGAGTGATGTCGCAACAGAGGTGATAAAGTTGCATTTTCTCTTAAAGGCGACCAAAACACATGTCACAATTTGTAAAGACGCCGTTCATAACCTGCAGGGTTGTTGCATGTATGATAAATGTTTTTCTTGGTGTGTAATAATAAAATCATAAAATAGATCGGTGATAACAATATATATTAAAAAAGAAATTTTAGAAACATTAAAAGATGAAAAAGCTTGTTGTTAGGACCACTAACGACAAGTTTGAGACAGTTTTAACATCAAGACTGAAACCTTGAGTTGAGACCAAGTCAAGACCAGAACCTGTTTCACCTTTATCAGTCAGCTGTGATATAATCTTAATTCTCCCTGAGAAAGAAATTCTACAAGCTTATTCTTTAACCTCCTAGGACCTGGCGTCCACATATGTGAACAACACATGCATGGGAATGCAAAAAGATAATTATTTGTTTTTACACTTAGCAGGTCCCAATCAACCCAGATAACAAAGAGAAATCAATAAAGCATGCCATGCAAGAGTTTAGGTCTTAGGAGGTTAAGTATGTCAAAAAATGGACTGCATTTGTTTCGTCATTCTAGTTTTCCCACCATTCAAAGCGCTCAACACTTCATGTCAGCATCCACGCAGATGGCCAGCTGCTCATCAGAAAGGAAACTAAGGAAACATTCATACACATTCACACACCCATGTCAGAGCTAGCAGGAGCAATTTGGAGTTTTGTATCTTGCCCCAGGAAACTCATGCAGCATGACTGAGTTGGGGATCAATTAGTAGAAGACCTGCTCTACCACACAGCCTCATCTTACATGAAACTACACATTTTAAACTGAGGGCTCTTGGTTGTTAAATGGCAGTAGAAAACTATGAAAAATAAACATGAACTGTTGTTTGAAATTACGATAAAGAACAGTGCATGTTATATTTATGTGCCTATGGGGAGCTGACAGATGTCTGACAGCAGAGCAGCATCTCCAGCCCAATGTGCTGTGCGGACACAAAGACTGGGTGGTCCTGACCATTCATTCAAGTTTTGTGTCAACCTGCAGCATCCTCTAATTACATGACCGTTCATATGACTTCTTTCAGCTCATATGGGATGTACCAAAAGATTTGTTATTAAGAATAAACCTTGTTAAATTTACAGACCACAACATCACTTTTATTCTTTGCCTATGAACAGACTTCATCAACACGTCAGAACAATCACATAACCTTGTCCCCATTATGTACCTGTTTGCCCCTCTGCTATCTGTGCACACATCTACCTCGTGCTCTCGTCTCTCCCCTTCCCTCCATCTCTCTTGCAACTCCTTCCCTCTTTCCGTCTGTCTTCCCTCAGGTGCCGTATTACCATAATGGCTTCTTGTGACGATGATGTACTAAGCAGCAGTATGGAAATGCAACATGCCACAGCGCACATTATCAGAGCTGAATGCATTAGATGTCATTTGTGTGAGTGTATAGCTGTTCGGTCATTATGTGTTAAACTGTGGGAAACAGGAGGAGAGGAGGGGGACAGAGGGAGGTAGACTGATGGTAAACTATATTTCATGTACAGTTGAAGTATTCTGCAGCTTGCGTGCAAAGAGGAGTGAGGATTATCAGTGAGATGAAAACAGGGAATGAAAATGTCCTTTTGTCATTCTTGTTTACTACAATATTCACTGCTGCACAATTGTGGCGTGTTTAGCTGCTGGACTGGCTGAGGCTGATCTGCGTGTGATGGCACAACCTTCATGTTCACAATAATGACAGATGTACATGGTCGCGGTGAGAGTGTTGATGGCATGATACATTTGTTTGCTTTCTCCCCAAATTCTCTGCACTCTTAGTGCATTTTTAGAAAGCTCTCGGGGTCTCATTCCCTGTCTGTTGGTCGGTCCGCTAGTCGTTGCACCACTCTAGGCTGAAATATCTCAACAGCTATTGGATGGATTGCCTGATGAAATTTGGCACTATATTTATTTTTTCTTATAACTAGCAGCTGTCATACCAGATCCTCGAAATTGATGATCTTCAGTGTCCTCAAATTCTGCTTTGAACTTGGCAAAAAGTGTTTTCATACCAAACTCTCTGGGCCTGGAATAATTTACAAGACAAACTTTTCAAACTGGAAACACCGCCTTCATGTAGATATTCATTAATTATCATTAATTAAGAATTTAACAGCTTTAAATAGACGCGCTTTCTTTAATGCCTCTCATATGCCTCGTTTCATGTACTCTTGTACTCTTAGAAGCAATTTTGGTTATTCCTCTCTTGTAAAAGACTTCCAGGATAAATAAAGCTTAACATTTCAATAACATTTTAATTTGACCAACTCTTGACCAAACACTTACAAAACCACTGACATTACCATCAGCTTCAGCTGCTCTGCTAATTGGCACATGTTGGCATGCTTACATGCTAAACTAAGATGGTACACGTTACAGAGTAAAAGTCAAGATGACCATAATCTAAGACAAATCAGCTGCTCTTTTGCAATCAGTTAGAAATGTGAAAATGATAAAAAGTGTAAACATCAACTTTTTGTGAGAAACCCCCCCTGCTCCCATTGAAAACTACAAGCATGGTGGTACATGTTCACATCATTTAGAACCTGTGCTTGTCCATATCCACTAAATTGTTCAACTCTCACTTTTAAGTTTCTGCTGTCTAACAACACTGTTTGCTCCGTTGTGTCACATGTCTCAAGTAACTCCTCAAGTCAATCAAAGACTCTTTTGTGAAGCCACAGTGTTTAAGTCCACAATGGTCTTGGGCTTTATCGATTTTCAAAAAACTACCATCCTTATCATCTGAAGTGAGCCACATGGCATTGGCTACTACTGTTCACCGGCATTGCTGCAGATGTCACCAAGATTATGAAGATATTCTAAGATATTCTAACGTGTGAAACAGAACCAAGAAATGTTCTGTTTGGCTCTCTGCAGCTGTCAAACATGTCAGCTATCAATGATATGATATATATATATATGTATATATGTTCCCATGTATCTCAAAGCACCTCTGCAGAACAGCCTCACAGAGCTGCTGGTATGATGGTAAACTCTTCAGTGTGAGACGAGTTGTGTTTTAAACCAGAGGCATACTAACCTGAGCTGGTTTCCATTAGCTGATGGTTGCTATGTTCACTGTCCTTTGGTTTTGAATGCACCGGAAAGGATTCATATAGATTTGATAATAAATCCTCCACTTTGTCTCTAATAAGGACACCCGGCATCAATGATTTGGTTTTGTTCTATGTCACTAAAGCACTTTGAAAACATTTTACCCCTTTTGTGTTAGTGGCAATAATGAGGACTCTTCATCTTCCTCTTTCTAAGAACACTGACCTCTTCCCTTGAACATAATGTTTTATTTCCTCCCCTGTGTGTTTGTGTGTTACAGCAGGTGTGAGTGTTGGTCTGAGGTTTGTCTCCTCACTGCAGCAGGACCCTGGGATGAGTCACTGTCTTGCCGTAGGGACACTCCCTGCCCTCCTCATAAATATAGCAAAACTTAAAGTGCAGAAAAATGTTCCTTTTTGAAATTGGTCGGAAAAATAAAAGGAAGAAATATGTATGTATATGAATATTTCAGCGTTTATATAAGCTCTGAGAGACACTGAGGGTCTGTTGCGGAATCATTTTGAGGAAATAATTAAAAAAAGGTTTATTGTGATGCACAGTTTTTATAGGCGTAGACGCACAGGACGCACTTGTGCAGGTGAGAAAAGTTTTTAAACACAAAGTGAGAAAGCTCAAAGTTCATGTGACTCACAGAGATGGTGTGCTTTTTTGTTAAATAAAGGCAAAGAGGGTGGGGGGAAGAAAGGAGAGTGTATCCGTGGGCAATGCTTCAGGGCATCACACTCAGAGTGCCAGAGAGAGAGACAGAGGAGTAGAGGAGCATCCTGTCACCTATCAATCTCTCCTCTTCAGGTGTTATTTATTTTACTGTTTTTCCCTTCACCTGTTTACACAAATTGTTTTCCCTTCAACCTCTGTGCTTTTCGGATTATGCAGGGCTCAGTGTGAATGGATGTCATTGTTGTGGAAACTCGAGAGAGGGGACCATGAGGCCTCCAAACTCCAAAACTCTCTTTTTGTCTTTAGGCTGTCAAAGTTATCGCTGTCACTTTTCACTTACTGTACAATAACCGTACAGTTTACGCTTGTAATAGTTCAGTGATATGTGTGTTTACTACTGTATGCTCTGTTTTTCAAGTACTTCTGTGCCTCTGCCACCATTTTTCCCTGCATTTGAAAATTATGTGTTGTATCCCGACAGAACAGATGATGGAAATCAGTTTTTACAGCACTAACTCTCAGTGATTCACGCTAACTGCAGCCTCAGAAACACTTGCACAATCGCATTTCTGCCAAACCGGGTGAGAAAGTCAGGAATTCATTTATAGTCTCTACCCACTCAATCCTTTTCACAGTCACCAGGGACTCTGAAAAGATCACCAGTCAGTCAGTCACAGGGCCGTCACAGATAGACAAACGCTCACTCACAGTCATGTTCACATTCAGATTCTTACCTAACGACGCTTCCCGAGAGTGGGAGGGAAACAGAGCATCATGAGGAAACTCCACTCCACACAGGCTGGGAGTCGAGCACTGAAGCAGCTGAGCCAACATGACACCTTCATGAGTGAATGTAAATTCTCATCAAATCAGTTAATAAATTAATTCTTGGTTTTCAGAACGGCTCAGAAAGGTTGCTGCTCCCTGTTGCTGCTGTTGCCTGCGGGATGTTTTTCATCCAATGACATTTTAACAGAGCTGTTGATTTGTTGGCTGCATCATTTGTTTCTTGACACAACAGCAGGACTTGTTGAAAGCGTCTTAAAAACTCAAGTCAAGATTTGTGTAGGGATTTCAATTTTCTGTTGTTACTGTTAGCGGTTGTGAGGTGATAGACTATAGGTGTACATTTTAAGGGTGACCTACTAAAGCTGGACTAATGTTGGCTTTTATTTTGATAACACTAATAATAACCGCTAATACTGCCAGATGCATTACAGTTGCTTTCATTCAGGTGTAATTATGCTCACTCGTTACCATGGAAATTTGTAAGTTCATATCATCTGAAGAGTTACATAGTAACAGCCACCAGGGTGAATTTTCATCATTTAAATAGGATTTGAATAGATTGCAACATTATTCACATCATGGGTAACTCACTAAATGCTTCTGCCTATGACTTGAATTATCACATGGAGCGATGGATGTGCTCACCTGTTGCTTCCTTATCAGCCTGTTAGTGACTAGTGGCCACATTTTTCCTCTGTGCACAACAAGGGAGGTCAATGTGTAACTGTTTCCTCTGATCTCTGACATGTTCTTGCGTCAAAGTCTTTTCTCCTTTGAGTAGTGTTTCCCTTCAATTAGAATCAGATATCACTGGAATTGCATGGGTCAGCGTCCTTTAATTACCACCTGTGGCAGCCAGAGCTGCCGTTCTTGCTGCGCTACACAAGTTACATAACCTCGCTTTAAATATTACTAGTAGTGGTCCTGATCTTGTACTGAAGGGAGGTAAATTGGACAATTCCCAAAATGTGAAACTATACCTCTGATAGAAAAAACCCCTTATTTTTACTGAGTTTATTATAAACTAGCGACAGGAACGGCAGACATTGTCTATGTGTGTGAATTCAGGGTACTTTTTTTTGTTCAAAAAGGCCCGTTTGTCATTGCTGTATATTTACAATGTCAGCCCAAATGTCATCACAAAGATCACTTTTTACCTTGCTGTTAAGGAGCTGTTGGTGTATGCCTTCTCCAGTTTGTGGGACTGAGGGGGACAGATGGAGGAATCCCTTTCTAATCGCCCACTCCTGCTTCAGCTTTCATCCCCCAGGAGGACTCACATCTCCCTCAGCACAGAGGTGTTTTCAAATTAAATACTATCTAATGAACTGGAAAACCTGCCCCCACCATGCTGTGTGTGTGTGTGTGTGTGTGTGTGTGTGTGTGCGCGTGTGTGTATTTGTTGAGTACATGTTGGGGAAGTGTTGGAGAGCAGGACGAGAAAATGAAGAAAAGAAAAACTGTGAGAGATTAAAAGAGAGAGGTATTTGCATTGCGATTTAGTGATTGCACAGCCTGTGTGTGGCGTCATGAAGCGTGTGTTCGTTAATTGTATATCTCTGCAGTTCTAATTGCTTTAATTCCCTGTAATTAATCAGTAATTGCAGTGAGGAGCCACGCACAGCTTCGCTCTGAACGCAAAAGAACTTTTCAATATGGAGTACATAAATATAGATGAGAGAAAGGAACAGACCGAGATGCTGTGGAAACAGAGACGAAAGAGAAGAAAGAAAGGAAGAAAGTAGGGGGGGAGGAAGGAAAGAGAGCAAGAAGGAAAGAAAGGAAGAAGGAAAGCAAGAAAAAAGGAAAGCAAGAGAAATCTTACTATATTTAGTATTCTCTGAAAGGCCTGAACCATGAAGTATATGGCAGAGTCTCATTTCTCATTAATGTATTCTGATGCGAATGAAAATGAGAGATTATGGGTGAAAGTGGAGCAGTCCCCACAGACTTGCAGCAGTGCTGCAAATAAATCCCCACAACTCGTAGGAAAAAGCTTATATTGCAGAGACACTTGAAAGTTTGTCCGCAAAGCAGCTTCTCTGTTCAGGAAACATTTTAGTGTGTAAACCTCCTGTTTGATATCCGGGCTTCACATGTTTTTTTTCTCTCAAGTTTGGATGATGTGAGTCCTTCTCTCTATATGTATGCACACAGGAAGGGTGTGGCAGCTGTTTCCAGGGAGATCCCTGTCCCATCAGTCCACCAGAGAACAGGAGTGAAAGGAAAATCCCTCCCACTCACCATACTGTTGCAAGGTAATCCCCTCCTCCCTCTCTCTCTCTCTCTCTCTCTCTTTCTCTCTCTTTCTCTCTCTCTCTCTTTCTCTCTCTTCTTGTCTCTCCTCCAATCCTTCACTTCCTACCTCACCTTGTCTCCCTCATTAATTCCCAATTAAGACAGCAGCCCACCCACCCACACACCTCCTTATTGTACATATTGCACATAAATGCTTTTTCTGGCCAGACTTTTAATTTACAAAGGTTTGAGCTGAGGCTAGCAGACTCACTCAGCTGTGTTAATGTGTGAGTGTGTGTGTGCCCACGCGGGGGTGTATGTGTATGTTGTATAATGATCGGTTTCTCTGTTCCTGTCCCCAACCCCAGATGAAAGCAAACCTTCGTCATTCTCGATCGTTTTTTAAATGAGAGTTGGTGGCTGGTCTTCGGTGACCTGCTGTGCCCCTCCTTCCTCCTCTGCCTTGTATCTGCCCCCTTACACCCCTCCCCACCCACACCTCCCTCATAAATGGCCCCGGCTCCCTCATAACAAGCTGGATTCTCATAGATCTCCATCAATTTGTGTCACACCAGGGATTCCCTGAACAAAGATGCCTTTGCCATATCACCCACAACATCTATGCATTATTAAGGCTAGAAAAACAGCCTGCAAAGTGTCTGCCACAGCCTCGGTTACAAAGCTAAAAGATACAACGAAGAACAGGAAGACAAAGCAGAGAGAAAGACAGAGGGCAAACGAGAGACTGATGGTAAAAGGCTAACATTTTAAATGCCAACGTGTCCATGCATTCCTCAGTATGTTGGTGATTTGACTGTTGAGCGGAAAGCATGCTCTGCCGCTCTCCACGCTGTCTTCGTTCATTTAAGAGATTTCCCAAGATGCATCTCATCCGTGAGCGGCACACATCAGCGTGTGTGTGGCGAGGCTTGCGTTGATCTCTAAATGATAGCACAATACTATTAGAGTGCAGCATGTCAAAAGGCCTGACACCGGAAAAAGGACATTTAAGCAGCCTTGTATTCAGCTCCCGAGAGCCCTCAAACAGCACGCTGCTCTGTGCAGTTCACACCTACTGTCACCGATACACTGATAAACTATTCATTGTGTTCTCAGAAAGGGCAATTACAATAAAATAACAACCTGTGTCACCTGCAAAATTTGTCTTGGGGTAAATTCCCTTCACCTTTAAACATAATTTATGGTGTCATGATCTTTGAGAAATCATACATGATTCATGACCAGGAGCAGCTTTCTGTGGCACGATTACAAACGGAACAATCAGGCTCTAATTTGGGATTTAATTAAAGGAAGTCAACATGAAGAAACTGCACGGCCAAAAAAATGGAGAATACGTTAACTCACAGAATGCTTCATCAAGTATTTAGCCACTAACGAGTTTCATTTAACTGTTCGGAAAGGTCATGAACCTCAGCTTGGGTCTATTTGACCGTAACATCAGTATACAGATTCATTTTCAACCTCTGTGGAGATCCAGGATTGATAATAAACCACAGAGAGGAACAGCCAAAAATAGACTATAGAAAAAGCATGTGTGACTCCCTAATGAGGAAGACAATGAAATTGAAAAATTCACACATTGTGCCCAATATCATGAGTGCACGGTGGAGACAATATACATGACGATCAACATACATGAAGCAGAGACTGTGAGCAGCAACCAGTTCAGCAAATTCTCACATACAACATCTATTTACATTGTGCTCAAGTGACAAAACCCAGGATCAAAGGAGGAAGCCATGTGACATAGAGCAACAAGTCTAATGTGAGGCAGAGGTTTGAGGGTGATGGATAAAACATAAACTCTCATAGAGATACCGTAACTATGTCACACAGATACAGCAGTAGCTTGTTGATATGTACGGGCATATATGAAGGCTATATGTAGCTGAGTATTTTGAGTTTTTGAGTATAGGGTGTTGCATGTGGCACAACGTTCAGGGATTTATGGCTGTTGAGTGGAAATAAAGAAACCTGCAACAACGTTCTCCAAAAATATTAAGCTGCAGCCTACATGAAACTGATTACATATGGAATCAAGACGTGCGTTACCATACACACATGTTGGTATATTTTTGTTGTATCATTCAGAGAAGTGACCTGGAGTATAAAAGTATTAAATAAAAATGCAATTTACACTTAATGGTACTCATGAAAGCAAAGTGCATCCTAAAAGGCTAAAACCACTGAGCCAACTGCCTAACATGGGAAAACGAATCATTGTGAGGAGCCCTGAAGCCCCCAGGAAGTCTCTTCTGTATTCTCTGACATACAGTTCGACCAAAACAGGAATTGTCAGGAAGTGAACAGTAGCTAATATCAGCAGTGGCCGAGTCAAGTGTATGGCTTTGTAGCACTGAGCAGCCTCAGCAGCAAGGGCACATGGCTACAGTCGAATATTATTTGGACATTCATAACCTGCAATGCTTAAAGCAAAATAAACTTTGTCACAAAGTTCTGTGTGAGTTTGTGACATTGTTGAGGTCATAATGCTTCTTTTAATAAAGCTGAATAACTAATAAAAGCTGAGTAGGCAGAAGGAGCATATGACAATCTCCTGGGTGCAGCGTGTACCACTGCAGACACAAGTTTGAAAATCCTTCCTTCAGTTTTGGCCCTATTTAAAATGGGAGACTGCTGTTCACATCATGCTTACAATTAACAGTCACTGTTTTTTTTTTTTTTAACATTAACCTCTGTTTATATCCCGTTTGCTGCCCTAACATGACAAAGTGTTTGTTTTAGTCGAAACCTAAAACCTAAACAAATTTCTTTGTTTTTGAATTTAACCAAACCCTTAACCACTGTGGTATGAGGACAGAAATCTGATTTATGTTTCAGCAGTAAAGTTTTTGGACAACACAGACTAACAACATCTTCCTGCCGATAAGCCATCAGATCAGAAAACACAATCTCTGTGTTGTTCTCGAGGGTCAGGACAGCCATGTATGCTTTTACTTGTTGCTGGTTTGTTAATCATAATCATTCACCCTGTTGGTTATTACCCCTCTATGAGCTTGCCCTGCTGGCAACACAGACACACACAAACATACACCATACTGAATTCACAGTGCACCTTTACCTTCTCAACAGTCGCAGTAATAAGATCAAACTTGCTCAGTGAAACCCAACCTTTGTTTTATCCGATGGAGGCATGAAATGAGATTCTATTAATACCTGCAGCCCAATTGGGCTGGCTGGCTGACTCCCAACGGAGGCAGCACTGAAAAGGTTAGGTGCGGCAATTATGCAGGTGGAGTTGCAGAGGAGATGGGGGTGAGGAGGAGATGATTCTGCCTTGATCACTGGCTCTGAACAAGGTGTTATCAGCTGCAGCGATAGAGGGAGGGAGGGAGAGAGAGAGAGAGAGAGAGAGAGAGAAGGGAGACTGGGGGGTGGGGAGGTGGATATGCTGCCAGAACAGCGTTAATGACTCGCCTTGTTTTTTGAAGCGAGAAGTTGCCTTTTCAAAGGCAAGGCAATTAGAGGGGGACTTGTTCCGTTGTGCTTGGGCTACTGCAGTGACTTAGTAAAGCTGTCACCTATACCGGCCAATCAATGCCGGACAGGAGCGACTGGTGAAATACTAACACACTGCAATATGATGTAATGACTGTGACACACACACACACACACACACACACACAGAGTGCACCTATACATATCTAAGGAATCTTTTCTTTTGCAAACACACACGTTCTGTCTTTCTCCACTCATCTCAGTGAAGATGACATGCATACATTCATGTTTGAGTTGCATGAATACAGTATAGTTATTGTGTGTCTGAGTGCTTTGCGCGGAAGTCACACACTGTATGTGAAGCACAGGTGACAGAGATAATTGGAACCCTTCAAATCTCATTATGCTGCCTTGCTCAAAAGAAAAGAGAAAACATGGAGAAATTTGCCCCCTCGCGCGCCCCAACCTCTCTCTTTGTCTCTTTGGATTATCCGGTAGCGCAGCAACACACCCACCATTAGTTTGCTGCTGCTGCTGACCCCAGTCATTCATTTAATTGGCTGTTAATTGCTATTCTCTCTACAAGACACAATGTATATGTGGAGCTATATTTAGGCTCGCCCCTCGATGGCTCTTCATGCTAAATTACAACTTTCAGCCAGCCGCTGAAGGGCCCCATTGTGGCCTGTCGTTCTCCCCCTCTGTGACTGACTGACAGGCTGAGGAGGGAGGGGGCCATCCTCCTCCCTCTTTCTATCCCTCCCTCCTTCTCTTCTCCTCTCCTTCCCTCGTTCTATTAGCTGCTGTACTGTACAGTCTGACACCTAGATCAGGCTGCGTGTCACTCCCTCTGTCCCTGTCTGTTTGACACAACAGCAGCAACTTTTCATCTGTGTCGGAGACGTCTGAGGACTTCACCCAGTCTACATCAGTTTCTCATCAGTGTCTGTCTGGTCTGCCACTAGCTGAGAGGGAGACAGCACGTATTCATTTGGCAGATTTTACATTATGGACTGTAAAAAGCGTTTTCACCATGTATGCCACCAGTCTCCCTAATTTCTCTGCGTCTGTGCCACCAGCTCTTTTCTCCGGAAAATCTTGATGAGTGATTTCCACACTTGAACATCAAAGTTAGATTCCCAAAAGTGGTTTATTTTTATTTTGTATTTCTCCTCCATTTGCTTCATCCATGCACGTCCACTTCAGCAGCACAGAGCAGACCAGCTGCGACTGAGTCATGTAGGATTGCAACACAAACACACAGACACACACACGGGAATGTTTGTGACACAGATGTGAGTTTGATGGATGACATGGGCCAACTGCTGACGTCATCTGGTGGAAATCCCGGATTACTCAGCCCCCCCGCTCCCCCCGCCTCCTCCCCAACTCATCTGCCCCTCTTTCTCCTCTGTCCATATCTCTGCTGTCTCTGGTTCTGTCTTTTTCTCACTGGCAGGACAGGCCGAGCCACCGTTTGTCCAGGTTAGACGATGACGGGAGAGGGTGATGAGGGATGGAAGGTAAGAGGGTGGCTGAAAGAACCTGTGGAGGGAGTAATCGGGAGTGTGTGTGTGTGTGTGTGTGTGTGTGTGTGTGTGTGTGTATGTATGGGGGAGGGTCCTGATTTATGGCTCTGACTTTTCATTTGTAATACCCTGATTATCTCTGGGGAGGTGGGTGGGAGGACGGTGGGGGGAGGAGGGACGGGAGCCTGCTGCTGGTGAGAGGCCTGAGCAGCTTAATAATGTGTACATGCCCACAGCGGCGGGGGGATATAAGGCAACAAAAATGCTGCCCTCTTAAAATGAGACGGGGAAACGCCGCAGCAGAGCACACCTCTTGTTTCAGCAGATTTAATTGTAAAACAGCGTGTCTGTGATTTCACCTGCTCACCGCTTTTGTTCCCTGTCACGTTTTTGTCATCATTAAGCATTTTTGCACCTATTTGATAGAGATTGAAGGTGATAAAGACTTCAAATGATTATGCACTCATATTGAATTTCTCCCTTTTGCTTCCATAGCTTTTGCAGGATGTGAATCCGGCGAGATGCAGTGATGAGATAATTAGTGCAAAGTCTCTCCTAATGACAACTGCTAACATTAGTTACGAGTCCCACAGACGCAGGTGTGTCATCGCAGAAAGAGAGATTTATACAATTTGCAAAGTGAGATAATCTTCTCACTAGTTTCTTAAACTAAATAATTCAAAGTGCATTACTGAAGTAATAATGCAGCTTTTGTGTGAAATGTGACAGCTGATGTTTCTTTCACACATAAAATGATTTTCAGTGGGTAAGACCACTTTCTGCTACAACCATTTGCTCACTTTCTCTCTCTCTGTCTCACGCTGACACTGACATGCACGCACACACACACTTACACACAGCTGTTGATCACACAAAGGTAAGCTCGGCCCTGGAAATAACACCCTTATCATCACTGCAAACGTCCTAATAATCATCATCACAAGATGCACTGTTGTTATCGTAATCAGATCTGCGGTGCTACACAGCTTTAACGAAATGCAGCATGAACCCCGCTCATAATAATTGGTACGGTTGTGTGCACACGTTAGCTGGGAGTGCATCTCCAGTTTTCACACGGTGCTATTATCCCAGCACATAATACCTTGCTGATTATCCATTCAACGAAGGCGTAGCTATCGTAACTGTTATGATAATAGCACGCGTGGCTGTGATAATCCACACAACCGGTGCTCTCTTTCTGTCAGATGCTAATGATGATAGTGGGTGGTCATGCACACAAACAGCAATAGCTGGTGGGAACATTCTGCTTGTTCAATGGCGAGCCAATGTCGTGTAAATCTATGTGACCCTGCACTGCCAGCACTGGACATGCTGGTGAGGGGCTGTGGGCTCAGGCGGCTCGATCTCAGCTCTGTGGATCATATCACGAGTCCTGATTAGCTCATTTAGCTGGATTGATTAAGTTAAATTGGGACACCTGTTTACCTTACGGCCTGCTAATATGTTGCCATGACAACAGCCCAGGACCCAGTGTCTCCTGTCATATCTGTTGTGTCCTGTTCAAGCTCTCTACACTTACTCCTCTGCTGGTGAGACTCTCACCGTGGCCCTCCTCACAACAAACACACACAAAGCCACACACACACACACACACACACACACACACACACAGATGTCTCTCCACTGAGTCCCTCCATCTGAAGTTGCTGAGGTAAGAAGATCAGGTTTTCCACTCAGTGGAGCGAGAGCGCTCTCACCTCTTCCCCACGGTCCACCCAGCAGCACCTGTGTGTGTGTGTATGTGTGTGTGTTTATGTGTCTGTGTGACATTTTGGGTCCAAAGTGGAGGAGGCTAAAGCTCACAGGTGCATTTCACATGTCTATAAATCGTCTTGGTGTGTGCTGTGGGGATGTGGAAGGTATAAATCACCATGTTTTTTTCAAGTTCCTGGCTGGTGGATTACCGGTCAGATGTTTCATCCAAATAGCTGCAAACAAAAGCAAAGCTAAGCAGGGGTAATTAAATGCATCGTTTCAGGCGGGAAGCACTCAATTTTAGTCTCAGCGTGAGACAAAAGTTTGCAGAAGTGGACGCAGCAGAGGAGGATCACTTCCTTCAGCTCAAAGTGATCTGAGTTTGTCTTCATCCTTTCCACCTCCCTCCCCCTCTTCCCTTGCTCTGCCTCCCCCCTTTCTCACCCTCTTTCACTCTGTTTCTCTCTTTCACACCTTACATCCCATGGTGGTTGACATGTGTCTGAGTAATGTCTCTGACTCCGTCTCTCCTGCTCTGCCTCACAGCTCCATTTAGGTCAACTCTCTAACCTGAAACAATGTGATGCCCCCCCAACACACACATACACATCCTTTTACATATCTGTCTTTCCTTCACTTCCTGTGTTGCCCCTGTCTTTTCTCCTCCAGCAGTGCTTTTTTTATTTTTTGCATTAGTTGTCAGTCTGTAGTTGCACTTGCAGAATCTATGTTTTGTTGATCTGTCACATCCTCTCCTCTCCGTCTCACTCCTCTCTCCTCGGCTGTTTGTTTCTCCCCTTGACTCTGGCAGACTCATTATCTTTGTGGAACAGCAGTGTGCGTTCGTCAGCAGTGATTAGCAACGTTTCATTCCAACATCGTTAAGGAAAGACAGTTTGATATTTGACGAATGAAGATATGGCATTCTCTAATCTTCCACCGCAAAACTGTGTCATAGTAGATAGAGGCTTTGGTTAAGTTTTCCATAACATTAAAGCTTGCATTGATCATAATCCAATTAATGAAAAAAAGGAGAAACGGACAAAAAGGACAGGCGAAAAAGAAACGCTTGCCTCATTAAATAGAAAGAAATCAACTGTAATCAAACTGCTGAGTTCTCAGAACTGATGAAGTGTACAAATTTAAAGATCTAATGAAAATACTTGCAGTTAACATAATTAATTTGCAGCCCTTTTGATAAGTGGTAATGGCTTGGAGATTATTGGTTTAAATGAATAGTTTTGTTGTACAGCAGAGAGAGAATTTGATGGAGGGGGGAGGGCGAGTGTACGGAGGGAAACACTATCCTACTTTCAAAGTTCCCGAGGAGATGAAGCAATGTTTTTAAAAATACAATAAGACAATTAGACTCTTCTATAAACTAATTACTGCTGCTTTAATTCCTTTTCAGATTAAACTGCAATTGTAATAAGACGATGTCTCAAAGGAGATGTTTGTAAGCAGGGGGGAAAGACACATTTGTAATTAAAGGTGGAATAATATTTTTCTCATTAAACAAATATTTGCACAGGCGATAAAGGTGCAGACATCCGTTCTGAAGGCACTTGTAGGTCTCTCGCTCTTCTTTCTCTTTCTCTCTCTCTGTTTCTGTGGCGATGAATTAGAGGAGATGCTGCTTTGCATCGCCTCCAGAAACAGACCAGCAGCCTGCTAACAGGAGGTGAGCCAGTCAGACATCTTCTCTGACAAGATATTAAGACACAATCTGATGAGGGAGGATTGTTTTGCTCTGAGGCTAAAAAGTGGGACACTTAACTCACAAAAAAGGAACTTTTCTTTTATTCCCGCAATGTTATTATTGTGAGAAAGCGGCGGTAATGTTATTATTGCTCCGATCCACCGCAGGCTTCTTTCTCATGCTGTCAGCTAATGTTGATGATGCCCTCCCCTCGGTCGTTGCTCCACACACTAACAGCATCGCCGCTGATGGACTCAAAACAACTAGTTTCAGCACGACTGACTCTCTCTTATCATAATTTGATTATTTTAATGATCTTGTTACTAAACCTCAGACACTGCACTTGCATACACCCTGGGGGAAGCCATGGTTGAACGCATTGTATGAATCTCACATGAGGCTCGGAAAATGTCCAAGGGTGACTATACGCAGTTGTGTGTTTACCCGTGTGTGTGCGTGTCTGCGTGCGTGTGTTTATTAATGCGTGCATTCAAATGTGCTTGTGTGCTAGTGTGTCACTCTCCACAGACATTCACTACCCAGCAGCACCGATTGCAGCCATGCCAGCTGACACTGAGAACAAGGTTACGGAAAACTATTCGCATGAAGCAGCCCAGTGCATTATCAGTCAAACACTGGAGCCAGAGGGGGCTTGATTGTGGCGTTTCATCATCGCCTATTGAATTATCTGGATTAATTTAACGCATTTAGGCCTGTGTATTTTCCCCAGCTCACAACTTTCCCATCTCTTCGTTAGCGATAATTACACTAAGTGGGTCATCTCCTTCTGAGCTCCCTTTTTTGTTCTCTCTCGCTACATAGTATTAGCATTTTCAACTTCTTAAACAAAGTTTGGCCAAAAAAAATCTAATGATATAAACGTCGTGATTCACTCTGCATTCTGTGGATGAAAGCCTTGAAAAGCAGGCGGTTGACTCAGAAAGTGGAGGAGTGGAGCGAGAGAATAGCAGGGTTGAACTAAAGGTTTTCAAACTCACCTTTAATTTTATTTTACTTTCTCACACATTTGAGCTCTGAGTCACAGAAACTTGTGTGTGTGTGCCGTGGCTGTGTTAACCTGCGTGGGCATTGCTGGTCAGTAAAAC
Source organism: Datnioides undecimradiatus (assembly GCA_008933995.1). Taxonomy (NCBI): domain Eukaryota; kingdom Metazoa; phylum Chordata; class Actinopteri; order Lobotiformes; family Datnioididae; genus Datnioides; species Datnioides undecimradiatus. The sequence continues at coordinate 1,400,559 of WARS01000014.1, forward strand.
TACTAATGCTGAGTTATAATATATCACAAGTCATGCTGAAGCAAATTTAGCAAAGTGGGCCAGATTATGTAACAAATGCCAATATTTTATTCCAGCGGTACTACAAAATGGTGAGAGTGTGTTTCTCAGTCCCTCCACTGAGCAACAAAACACTTTAAACAACTATTAGACACTGAAAGGAATCCAACAGTTGCCACGGTAACAGCATCCTTGACTTAAATCCAGCATGTGCTGGCGGCTTTATTTGTTATCCTTTCAGAAATTTTTCATATCAAAATCATATTGGTCCGATCAGGAAGCAACCCAACAAACTGAGACTAAGTTCATGCACCCGATCCAGTATTTTAATGTGCATTTAGAAGTATTGTATCAGAGAAGGTTGATGGATGCAGCAAAATTAAAAGAAAAAAAAAAAGTCCTCAAATAGGCAAAAAAGCTTTTATTAAATGTGTTCTCTGAATGACTTTAGACTAACAAACATTTGACTCACAACTGATTAGCTGTTTCGACTCTATGTGGAGGAGAAGAAGAAATAGAGGAAGATGCTTTTTCTGTGTATTAAAATCCCTATCTCTCTTCTACGTGTCCGCATTGCTTGACGCAGATGTGATGTAACCTTGCTCACATTAATGCATAAAACAAACAGAAATATCATATTTTCATCGTCCTTTTCTTCATTGTGCTTTACCATTGAGGTTCATTGCTCTTTTAATCATAATATCTCAGCCTTTTCTTCTGCAATAATGGTTTTCCCATTGGAGAATTCCCGCCAATGACTGCTTATCTCAGTGAACCAACTCCTAATAACCGGATATGGGTATTGGATGAAGACAAGTGTATGTTTGAATTTTCTTTTGCTGATTTTTGCTAAATTGGAAACCAAGCTACTGACAGCAAAATTGAGTCATTGTCCACATTCACTCTGATACTCCTACCTGCTACCCTCCTCCAATACTTGCTTGCGCCCCAGAGGGAGGCAGCCTAAGCTGTTGGTGTGAAACCTCACAGAGGAAATATGGCTGTTAAGTCATTAGGCAGCTCATTAACACGTTGTTTAATTGGTGTCTAATTGATCATGGATGTTTTAAAAGCGTTGAACCTCAGGGGCGTGGGGTAGCATCAGCAGACTCTCAGGGGAGCCATGGAGTCAGTTAAAGTCTATGTATAGACTCACCGTGTCGATATTGTGCTGCACAGCTGTGTGAACCACTAAGCAAAAACCAGAATGGTCTCAGATTTCAGTTTCAATTCCATCATTCAAAGTTACAAAATCTCCAGATTTAGCTTCTGCATCACAGTGATTCAGAGAGGGCCACTTAATTTCAATCTGATCAGAGGGTTTAGTCACCTAGAGACAGGAAGATAAGGAAGGAAAATATGAGCAAAGACATGATATGAGGTGCAGCTGGAGGAAAGAGCAGTGGCAGAGGTGTCATCTATTTTCATGCAGTCTCTCTTTCCCTCTTTTTTTCCTCTCTCTCTCTCTCTAACACACAAACAAACTCCTGAGCTGCAAGAAAAAGTCTTCACCGGACCAGCTTAGCTTCTCAGGTGGTCTCAGGGAGAAAGAATCTCCTGACTTGATGTTTTGACCTCTGTTTGGCAGCACCCATTTCCTTTTATTTCCTTTTCTCTGCCAAACACTGATGATGAAAGGAGAACACACCGGGGCTCAAACCTTGTGCCACTTTTCAAATTGCTTTCATTCAGTTGAAAGCAACTTTCTTATGTATGAGATAAAAGAAACCCTCAATGTGTGATCCATATGCTCAAAAGCCTGACTGTTACAGGCTCTGTAGGCTCACATACATAATCAATGGCCTTTGCGTAGAAGTCTTTATAAGTTAATGGAAGGTAAGAGGAAACCTATCACTGCATCACTTTCTCGACATATGCCTTCTCCTATTTTTGTGCTTGTTTTTTCACTCGGAGCGCTCTGCTATCTCTCCCTGTCATTTTGTGACAAGAACTCACCTGTGAATAATTCATGGGGAGCAGCACGTACGATTACACTGGTTAAAAAGTAATGAGGCGCTGCCATAATAAAAGGTTGTCTTGCATTGTTTTACCAAGTGTCTTTCACACACCTATGTCATCACTGGCCCTGAGTTCACATGAAAGCACATCTTTGTCGCCCCCTGACAGAGCGCAGCTTTAAGAGAGAGAAAACACGAAAACAAACCACGGCCTGTGGAGCAGGTGGTTAGAAAACAGGCACCACAGAAGCCCCCCCCTCATCCCGCCCCGCCGCCACTACCAGCACAGCGGCGTGATCTAGCCCAGGCTATGAGCTGTCACTGGAGGCTTTTCATGTCTGAGCTTGGGAAAGATCAGTAGACTCCCCGTCTGAGCTCGGAGCCCTTTGATAATCGATGGAGCTTACAGTGGTGCTTTGTAACGACAGCGACCGTTCACGGCCCAATCAAACTGCACTGCTGTCCTCACTTGTTTGTTCCCAGGATTGTGCAGGCTATTTCCTGTTTGACTTAAAATGAGGCCTTGTGTTTTATGAGCACGTCAGTGTTGACAGCGAGGAGATACATCGGCTTTACAAAGCTCCTCCTTTTTGAGTTTCGCTACAACATCAGTTTTCAATTCTGCATTGTTTTCTGTGTTGTTGTTGGAGCAGATGTACAAGGCTGACACAGTTTTTACATAACACGTACTTACACTCTGTGACACTTCGCTTTGGTAGTTATGAATCAACTTTATACCTCTTTATTACTATAGAAACATTAATCTGAAATTAGCCATTAGCCATCCTCTGTCATACACCCAGCACTTAAGATTTGTTAGAAAAATTAAACATTGTCAACCTTGAAGTGAGACTACACCCTAAAAGTATTGTAATGTATGACTAAATTACTACATTTAATTATTAAGGTTAAATTTATGTAATTGAAGCCACACTCAGCCCCAAAAGGGCTTTTTCTAGTCGTAGTGGTGGGGACCAGCAGATGTGTGAGAAATTAAAAACAAACAAAACAAAACAAAGCAAAACAAAACAATAAAAATATAAATTTAAAAAATGTGAACTTCTCAAACTACTCACTTATGAGCTCAGTACATCTTTAAACTGATTTTTTTTTACCAAAATAAAATACACAACTGTGTCACTTACCGCCGTCCTCAAACCTCCATCATGAGTAGTGTATTTTAGCACATTTTGGTGAAAGGGTGATTATGTAGGGGCAGCAGAGAGACAGCTTATGTAACAGGAGTGGTTTGTGGAGTTTCTGTGCTGTTTTGTTTTTTCCACAGTTAAAATGGGAAACCATTACAGTCAAATGAACAAACTGCTGTTTTCCAACAACAAGGAATCTTTTGACTCTTGGAGCCCATTCTTGCATTTCTGGGAGGAGCATCACTTTAATAACCTCAGAAGCCTTGAGTTGATGAGACTGGGGCCAATTGGCTTGTCATCAGACAAGCTGTGCAGGAAACGGAGAAGAAAAACATGATGATTTCAAAGATGTCGATGCAAAATGTGTCAAAAATGGCTCCCATCTTAATCTCAGGTATTTCTGTCCCACAAATACATTATTCAGTGGCTGTGAATCTAATTAAGTATTGAACACGCACAGATGGTGCTCTTGACCTTCTGCGAGTGCAGTGTGTTGTATGTACAGTATGTGCCACAACAACTGACGCACGTGTCTCTGTTTGCGTGTGAACATACAGTACTTGGGTGTGTCTGCATGTTACTGTACAGCATTGAAAATTGGCACACACTCTGTCGTGGACACACTATAATGTTTGTATAATGTTCGTGACTCTAGCTCATTTTGTGTTGCATAGCATGTAATCACAGTACGAATCATACAATGATGGATGGAGGAAACCAACACGTTTCACTGTCCCCCTCAGTTAGAAAGATCTAGTTAATAAGCCATCATGCTGGTGACATTGTGGTATTTCTACTGCCTGCTCTGAGTGCATTCACACATGTGAATTTGTTACTCTGCGTGTGTGTCTACCCCGCAATTCACGATGCCCACTGAACAGGACAAACAGTACAATGACAGAAATAACATGGGGAGAGAGAGAGAGAGAAAGAGAGACCAAAGTAATGGATGAAAGAGTAGAAAACAGATTGATTGAATAGGAGAGATATAAAGAGCCCATGTAGTGGAGGCACTCAGTGTTCACAGCGAGCTCACACTCCCCAAGGTTGTTTTGATATTTCAGAGCTACTTCCTTCAATCTAGCTGTGTCCGTACAGTATAGCTATAGGAATTACGAGTGTACATTTATTGTGTGTGTGTGTACACGTGCATCTCTGTGTCTTTTGTATACAGTATAGAGAGTATGTGAGTCACCGTTGTGTTTTCTCGGTCATGAACCGTGTGTCCGCCTCGATGTGTGTATAAACGGGGAGCGCAGGTATCAGCGTCCTTTCTGTCGCAGCGTTCTTACCCTCTCAGTTCAATCTTTAAATGCATTCTTCGCTTTTTATAGTTCATAATGTTAGGCCTTGTTGGTGTTCGACGCACTTGAAGGTAGAATTTCCTGCCTGCCTGCAGCTCCTTCCTCTTTTATTGCCATCCATCACTCTCTCCCTCTCTCTCCCCTGTCGACCTTAGCCTCTATTCTTCTCATTTAATGTCTGCTGTGGACTGGTCAGATCAATTGTCTAAGACAAACATGCACAGACATAAACACACACACTTATGCACGCAATATACAGGCAGAGAATGAACAAACCACACACACACACATTAAACAAACATTTCTGGGTCCTTCAACTGTAATTACGGGGACTCTTAGTGTGGGGATAAAACGGCTGATGTTTGATACAATTACATCAAAAGACAGACAAAAATACACAGGTAAGGGGCAAAAGTGACTGGAATTGAGGGTGAAAAGCAGAGATAGGGAGACTAAAAACCATCAGTCCTGCCAACCAGCTGCATAGACAGGCAAGACTTGCACAGACAGCATCAGTCAGAGAGTGCAGGGCATGATTACCATCCTGTGAATGTGCATGAACGGAGTGGAGCTGAGGTGAAATGACTTGTGTCACGTCTGCGGGACTACAAGTGGCTGATGGCCTCATCACACACAGCCCCGAGCAGCCTGCGTGCAGAAACGCGGCTCGCCTGCTTGCGCTTAAAAAAAACAAAAAAAAAAAAACGGATTATGACTTTTTAGCTTTTCAGATTTTCTCTGCCCCTCGCTCGGCAGCGGATGCACCCAGTCACAGTTACTCAATCCTGGCCTCTGGACGATTAGGCACCATCTCACTCCAAGCATGACCGATTCTTCTGCTCTCCTCTCACACACTCGTCGCTCCCTGGCGAGGTCAGGGGACAGACAAGCCGAGGACTTCATTCCTTACGCTTCTGTCGTTTAAATCAGGTCGGATGAGTGTCATCCTCCCCTCCCCTTTAACAGCATGGTAATCTGATTCTTTCTCCTCATGCCTCTATCTGCTCTCTTCTCCTCTGCCTCTAACTCTCTCGGTTTATCCTGCAGGTCTGTCTCTCTGTCTTCATCACGGGTGTGTTATGATTGAATTATGGCCTCTGGAGTGGCTCTATAGGCTCCTATGTTGCTGCTGCGCTGTCACCAACAGACGTACATCTCCTTTCCATGTAACCCAGGCCACTCTCTCTGTCTTCACACTGTTTGCTCGCTCGCCCTATCTGCCCCAGCACTGCCCTGTCACCTTGGATCACAAGGGAGGAATGAAATGAGGGACAAAAGGAAAGAAAACAAACTCTGACCTTGTGGCAGCTTTTTTGCCTGCAACATTTATATGTGCACATCTATGAGATGTGGCAGAAATGGAGAGGTGGTCTGCTCGATGTTATCAGTGAAAGTGAAAACAGCAGAACAATGTCCTTTGAGGCTTTTACACCATTTCTCAACTCTGACCTTTCTCTCATCTTCTGTCTCACTGTCTTTCACCATCTCTGATCTTAATAATAATACTAACAATACTTTTTACTTATGAACGCCTTTCAAGACACTCAAGGACACTTCACAAATCTAAATTGAACACAGAATAAAAGATAAAAAAACTCCTCTTATCCTAAATTTAGGGCTTGACTCTGGTTAACATTTAAATGATGCATTGTGTGAATTCTGCAACAAGTTCTCGAAACCATATTCAGGTTTTTATTCAAGAAAAATCCAGAGTGCCATGGTAAATATTCCTGCCATCTCTGACCTTTGCAACAACTGTTAAAGTAGAGATAATCTCTGTTACATTACATCTATACATACATCTTCTCCGCAATGCATACACAGTGCAGACACAGATACACGCGTGCAGCAGCAAATTCAGGCAGATAGTGTGTGTTGGGGGGAGGGCAGGGAGGCAGAGGCTCTCCAAACAGGCTGGTTAGAAGCATGTTGTCTTAATTAGGCCTGACAGCCTCCTCAAAGAACATGAATAAAAAGCGTGGAGCCCCAGACCCGGATTCATGCATAATGGTTTAGTGCAAGGACTGCCAGGGAGAAAAAAAAAAAAAAGTGTGGCTTGCACTTCAGACACATGTAATTAATGCACAGATTAAGGCAGTGATAGTGCAGACGGATGTGTGTGTGTAAAAACGCGTGTATGCAAAAAAAAGTAATGACTGAGAAAACCAGTCAAGACTGTGGCAGCATCTTTTTTCTTTTTGTACATGACACGAAAAAGAAAATCCTTTCTCTACTCTCTCTATTGATTCCTGTACTTTATAAGACATGCGCTGAAAGCAACACAATATTTGCTCCATTGTGTTCAACTCTTTTCAGCGCTTTCAGAAGAGAAACAACTTTTCCTTTATTTCTCTCTCTCTCTCTCGAATCGTAGGTGTCGCAGAGTCGTGGCCTTTGATTTCCATTGCACTTTATCAGGTTGACGAGAGAATCCTTGTGCGACTTACCTTTACTACACTCGCTTCCTCCCTCCCTCAACGCCGTGGCTCTCAGAATAGTCATATGCTCGTTTCCAAGGCAACCAACCAGGACCTGTGTCCAGGGAGGGTTGACAGACGTTGAATGGAGGAACATGAAACAGTGGTTGCTCCTACCAAATACCCGTACCTTTTATCAGACACTAACCTTACAATGTGTTATAAAGATCCAGCTAACAAAAACTAATGCACTAAAATGCAAACTTTCTTTAATTTAGGAATTATTTAATTCATGCTGAAAATTGCCTGGTGTAATATTTTCCCTTGCCAAATGGATGAACCATACTAGATTCTTTCAGGATAAGCTGCAGCCCCCCTGGAGGAAGAGAGACTTCATTTTCTTTTCCCCCGGGTCACTACACCAAGTAAGCCCCATTAATGTAAAGAGAGAAATTAGAGGCTTACAAGAAGTGAAAAAGAAAAACAAAACTCAGTGGGCCAGCACTAAGAGAGAACACTGCTATCAGTTGTCTAATTAATCTGTTGGCTTGGTGATGTCCGGGGAGCGGAGGGAAGGACGAAGAGCTGCAGCAACGACAAGAGACAAGAAGAACAATAGAAATCTCAGTCTCACACTTCTTCACCGGGGTGTTGTATAATCCTGGTTTTTTGAGCAGCAGAAGGGGACAATTAATAGCAGGGCACTCAGAGTAAAGTGCTTCACGGGTCAGAGATTTTTGAATTATTTTGTGTCCACTCCCACAAGAGCTGCACAATACTTGTGACTTATATCTACACTGTAATAAAATGACACGTAATAATGCTGGGTAGACCCAGACCATTAAAACACATGGAAGCCTGAGGTCACAGACTATTTTTGGGGACTGCCCATCAAAGAGATGCTATTACTCTCCAACAGGGGGTGCTAGTTCCTGTTTTGTCTTGTGGGTGAACTAAGGGAGAGAGAGCGAGCGTCAGAGCTGGTGGCCTCAGTCCGAGTGACCCTCCCAAATTCATCTCAGCATTCCCGCTGACAGCAGCCCCCAAAGACGAAAAAAGTGAGTCATGTCTAAATTTCTGTGCTATTCTTCTATTCCTCCCATTAAATTGGACATTATATAGGAAGAATAATGGTGTGAATGAGCTGCTGCAGTGTCAGAGCAGGTGTGGGGTTTGGTATTCGTCTAATGAGCGTACCTCTATTTAGTTTGTCCTAAAATGGCTGCAGAGGAAAATGGAAAGTTCAGTGTTGATTTGCTGCTGCTCACGCTCAACTATTAAGACATTTAAAACAAAATTTAATGCGTTGCAAAAACCAAAACTCAAAGAGGAATATATCATACGGGAGAGGATAGAGAATCAAAGTGAAATCATAAACGTGCAAATCCAAGCCAACATTTGGTGCAGTGTAATCACACTGTACACACATCTCACATCTCTCACTGTAAATTGAAGCTTTGGCTCAATTATATTCCTTGGAGCAGCTTTCAGTTTAAAAAATAATAATAATGTTATAAGATTGCGTTAAGGACAACCAGGGAGGGAAACCAATAAGACCTACACTTAGTGAGGTCAAACCTGCTGCAGTTTAGTCTGTGATTAATGAGAGAGAGAGAAAGGAGGCTGCCGGCTGCTTATTTGCTCTGCTGTTGTTGAACGACGGCTGATAGCTGATATCCAATCAGATTCAATTTGCAGGGGATGTTTTCATTATGCCTGGAGCATCAGTCAATATGTCTGGCCCAGCTCCGGCTCAGGGAGATAAGAGTTTTGGTGCAGACTCAGGTTCAGCATTCACTCCTCCAGACCCAGAACTTCTGACCCTACAGACAATCCACAGAACAGACCAGGAGTCAGCGCAAACGGAGACACAGATCCTCCTACAGATCATGAACGTTTTGAGAAAGCTTAAGTAACTTCCCCCCCGGTAGCAATAATCATTTAAGCAACTGAATCTAAAATTAATGAAAAAAAAAAGTTTATTTTCAACTAAACCTTTATTTCACGGTCTCACCAAATTATTGGACACATTTTCGTTTGATTGCCAAATTCTATTATTTTTACTTGAACAAATGACACAATAGAGAGAGAGAGAGAGAGAGCGAGAGAGAGAGAGGGGCAAAATAATAGAAAATTCTCCTCTAATTTTTCTTTCACTGAAGTTTATTCCCTGTAATTTTTTTTCTTGAGGCATGAGAGAATGAAATGATCAAGGACAGACAGACCAAGTCTTTCTTTGACAATATGGTCCCTCCTATTCTTTTTTTTTTAAAATCCAAATTAAAAAGCAAAAAAAAGTACTGATTGAGTGATGCTGCAGCTCTACCTGTCCATCAATAAATAAAAACCAAAGAGAAACGATCAAAAAATCCTGAGTGGGGAAAAAAGAAGCAGCTCTAAAAAGGCGTTGTGTTCTCAAATTCAGGTCTTGTACGGTAGATTAGGAAGTCAGAGTCCTTCAGTTTTCTTGGAGTAACCCTGCATTTCCCTGTGATGAAGTCTTAAAGATCTGAAGAGCATCAAGAGACATATCTAAGAGAAGTGCCTTCAGTTTTTATTCATGTTCCTTCCCCTTTCTTTTTCAAGTGATCTGCAGCTTCAGAGAGAGGAGGGTGAGGGAGAGAGACAGAGAGAGAAGCAGGGAGAGGGAGAAAGAGAAGTGTTTTCCAATAGAAATGAGGCGAGTCGAAGTCGAGTCTTCAGTTGGGCTCTGGCTGTCACTGCTCAGTTCAAAACATTCTGCCATGCAAAACAGCCAAAAGCCCCCAAAACCTGCTGTATGACTTCACTTTGAACATCAGGGAAACTCATCCACAAGCAGGTCAGACTCTTTCAAACTTTGCGACATTTTAAAAAAATCCATCCAAAGAAGAGGAATTGGTTAAAGGATGATACATGTCTTTTTAGTAAATCTCTGCAAATTACTTTAATTCTTTTTTTAATCCAGAATTTTTGTTTGGAGTTTTATTTGTCTTACTCAATGAAAGTCATTGTTTCGCTTATTGGCAAGTAACAAGGAGTGAATTTGTCATAACCGCAACCATGCACTGTAAACACACACACACACATACACACACACACACTTGCACTCTCACACACATGGTTCTCATAATCTGGAGGACAGCTGCAGGGGTGTGTAAGCCTTGGGAAAATGGATCATGGAATCAGGCCAATCAACTTCCTCTGTAGCCAGCACCTGTTTGTCTGTATCTGCTGCTGACAATTTCACAATACAAAGTGATTATGAAAATACACAGGGATTAATACACACATTCTGTTGGTGAACGCAATAGATTACTGCCGCACATACATGTCTTCGTATTTTTTTTTTTTATTGAAGCCATGCAGTACAGTAAGTATGTATGATTTTCTGCTCGCATGTTTGTCACTGAGGTTTATTCAACAGAGATTATGCAAATTTGAGTCTATTACACATCCTGCCCTAATTCACTAAACCCTGTTATAATTAAGACACACAATCACCATGGAGAAAATCACACGCGCGCACACACACACACACACACACACACACACACACAGTAAGAAGACACAAACACACATCACAATAATAAAGTGTTACCTTGAAATATTCCCTCGACCAAAAAGAGAGACGAAGAGATGCTGAGAAGATGACAGTTAATACGCCTTGATGTTTTTGTCACTCAGAAAAGAGGAGAACTGAGTGTGTGTGCGGTTGGGTGTACACATGTTTTAGTGTGTCATGAGAGAGGCTGTGCACGTGTGTGCATGTGTGTGCGAGCTGATGGGGGGGGGGTAGACGATCTTCTCTGAAGCGGCCCAGGCAGGCATCAGCACTCAATCATCCCAGATCTGCCAGACGACACCAGCAGAGAAAACACATTACCCGTGTCGTGTCGCCTCGTCTTCTTCTGTTGTCTTCTCTTTATTATATTTAGGGCTGCCTTGCCTCAGGGTCAGGTGACAATCTGCATTCTCTTTCTACAAGTTTTCTCAAAACTGTCTGGAGTTTTTTTATATTATTTTTTGTATTTTTTTTCTACCTCTCTGTTAAAGGGGAGCTGTTGATGGTTTTTAATCCCTACATGAGTCCCTTTGCAGATGACTCTGCTGGCATGGTGTCAGAAAGAAGCTAACAGAGAGCAGCGCTACGCATTAGACAGAAGATGAATACCCTCAGAAGGGAGGGAGGGAATAGAGAGGAGAGGCAAAGAGCCCATTTGAAGTGCCTGTCTAAGTTTTAGTAAAAAATGAGTTCTTTATAACAGCATATAAATATATAAATGAAACACTTAAAGACATTATCAGGCACTTTCATTCTCTCTGCCTTTTGTTCGCTGGTTGAGGTGGGAAACAGAAGGGAAGTAAACACATCTGCATATCTGAGTCATTGGTTCCAAGGGAGCTGTTATGGGCTGTCTCTGCAAATCTCTTCTCTGTGTTGCTTACAGCCCACCAGCAACAAAATCACCCCCCTACGATGCCGGGTCAGATATTTCAACAGTCTTCTTACTGATGTAGTTAGATTTGAGGCTGGCAAATCTGATTTTGGGTCTCTTGATTTCAAATGGCTGCGCAACCTTTTAGTTTATCTCTTCTCAGGTTCGAACACATGTGCCCACGGTCTACAGCTGAGGAAGGCGGCCCGTGTGTCGCCGTCGTTTAGTGTCCACTTGACGGTAAGCTGGCACAGTTGGTGTAACAGACTGGGCCAAGACCGGTCAGGCCCTCTGTCTCCACGGCAGCCGTCACCTGGATAACCAAGCGTGCCGAGCCTGAAGCCACATCTGAGGGATCAGAGGAATGGCAACAACTGGCAGCAGACACAAAGCTGAAGATGTTGCCTCTCTCTCTCCCCACCTGCTTCATATCACACTCACATATACATACTGTGCACACAAAAAGGCAAATATGGGGACACTCAAGATTTCCAGTCTTCCTAGTTTACCCCCAAAGTCTTGGTAAGCAGGTGACTCCATGTTTGAACAAATGCTACAAAGATGCCGCCTTGGATGCCCTGTTAATAGATGAAACATGATAAAGTATAGGGTGCCGGGTCCTTTTTTACTGTGCCATTTAATACTGTTTGGAAAATATTTAATGGTAATTTAGGGAAAAATCAGCAGGTCTGTGCAACAGAATCTTTCCACAAACCTGTGTATATTTACTGTACTGGTACATCGCTGTATGTATGTCTGTTGCCTTTTGGCCCCTGGTCAAAAGTAGTACCTCACATATATTTGCAGCTGAACAGAAAGATGTACAAAAAGCACCTCGTGATTGATTAATTCCACCACCAACATGTCAGAGCAGAGGATGGATAAACGAAGCACTTTTTACGTGTGTTTCAGTGGTCATGCCTGGATTTCCTCTATCCTTGACATCCTTTCCCTTATCACTTGTTCACTTTGTGCGTCTGTGTGTGTATTATTCCTTCCTTCCATCAGTGAGAGGACTCTTTCAGTATGGCTATCACCCCCAGGACCAGGCTCATACAACGGGAGTAATGAGCAACTATTCTGCTCTGTCGCAGCGAACCAAACAAGGTTTACAAAGAAGGACTCCGGGGGTCAAAGCTCAGCGCTGGCTCTCTCTCCCTGTTGCACATAAACCACACACACAACACACACTTGTTTATGACATCCACTTTCTTAGGTATGTCCCCAGTGTATAGGGGTCACCATGGTAACTTTGTCTTCTGCAGCAAATGGCTGGGATGCTGTGATGGGGTCTTGGCCAAAGTTTATTGATCCACAAGATTTGGTGCCTGTTTCAAAGAAAAATCTCGTTCTGTGTTGTTGAGACTCGCGATCGATGAGAAGAAATCCCTTGAAACAAATTCACAGTCCTCAGATATTCACAGTTTATGGGCTGTGTTCATGTGTTATCTCTAGCTTGTTGCATGTTCCAGTAGATCATCCTGAGTGTGTTTGGCTGTTTTGTGTACCAGGCAAGCGTGTAGGTTACGTGTGTTCCATGGGTACTTCCTGTGGTTATGTCTGTGCAGCAGAGATGATTCATGACTTTCAGTGTTGTTTCAGAGAGAGAAAATTCACACCATAAATTTGTCTCTTTCCAACACTCTATGTCACACTCATAGATACACACACATACACACTCACATGCACAAACACACACGTACACTCTGGCGCTGTTACGTTAGAGTGTTCCAACTCCCACACAAATAGACAAAAATGAGTGCATCTTCGTTTATGCCTTTTGGGGTAACTGACACAAATGAACCAAAAATATCTTTAACGTGCACTCATTTCGCACTTCCTCTGACTAGCAGCTCATGATTGTGGTTATAAATATCTTAATCACATAACAATAGGCAAGATTTACTCAGTGCTGTCTTATAAATTCATTCATATAAATAAGCAGTTTATATAACAGATTACTTTCTGAAATCTGTCTCTTAATTCGATGCTCCGCTATGCTTTATCAGGAAACGCTGCAGCATATTTGTGTCTAAAGTACAAAGGATGAAGTCCTTTTTTTGTGGTTCTGGAAAGGCTGCGTGTTCTTCGGTGCACCAGTGTGCTTTGCGGAGGTCACAACAAACAATAGCCCACGGGAAGTGAGAGCAGCTACAAAAGCACGAGAGCTCGAGAATATGAAAGAAGGAAAAAATGATCTATACGCGAGTGTATGTGCTTGTTAAAATCGATTCAGGTGTTGAAAATTTTGTGCAACAAAGCACAGAAATGATTCCACAGTTATTCAAAGTAGCATCAGCAATAATAGCAGCAGTACATTCAGTCGGTTGCTCACCTTATCAACTCTGCCTATCATGTTATCTGAAAGGGGAAAGTCCACAGGCAGGAAACTTTACAGTTCACTTACAGTATCCATTTACAGTTCAGTCAACAATTTTCCTTTTTCAAATGAAGCCACAACTTCCTCATCGCTGATTTTCCACGCCTCTCTGTTGCTTTCTTTCTCTTTTTTCCGAATGTTGCGTCACTGGGTTGTGGCTTTCTCACTACTCACAGTGCACAGGAAGTGTGTTGTGGCAAAACAGGTCCCTGTCACTGTTTCCACTCCTCACTGAGGACCACAAGCTAAATTTAACACCAATAACAAGATCACAGGTGCCCAAAATACTCACTTCCACAAGCAGAGGTTTAAATTAACTACTCTGAGCTATTTATACTTACCATGTTAATATACTTATGTCTGGGCTGAGGTTAAGTTTACTGTGTGACGCAGTCTACCACAAAGGAAGCAGCTCAAGCCAATTAGCAAGCCTTAGAGAGGAGCTAGTGAAGTCAGGACAGCTAGCTGTTAAAGCTGAGCTGTTTGTGAAGTCTGGTCAGAAAACAGACTGATTGGCATCGACATGTGTAATGACTGAGAGCCAGCGCGTAGTTTTTGACGCAGACTTGGTCGTCATTGATCAGTTAACTGGATTAGCCCTTTTACTTTGGCTAAAAGTGTGCCCAAGTTAAATGAAAACACAACTGCTGACGTCTGAGTTGTTAAGTCCTCTTCAGTAGAAGCCAAATTTGAGGAAGTGAAATGTCTGACACATAAAAACCAGTACAATCAACTGTCACATGTTGGTTGTAAGAATAGAAACCGATCTGCTATTTTAATCACATGTACGGTTCATCAGTCTCACACCACAGAAAATAGGAAGGGAGAACAAGACTTTTGGTGTCAACAAGTATGAGAAAAATACATGCAATGAGTGGAAAATGCAAAAATGAAAGAGAGTGAGTGGAAAAAGAAATGTGTGAAAGACAGAAAAAAGCAACCAACAGGCTACAGGGAGGAAAAAAGAAAGAGAGACCACGGATCAATCACGCCTAGAGAGGAGACATGAATGTAGCCGTGTAGCATTGTTGAGTGCCTTCAGATCTTGTCAGGGAATATATCTGCAAAGGACCAACAGTATCAATATCAGCCGCTTTATCTGGAGCAGCTCCTCTCTGCACGCGGCCTTTGTGTTGAGGGTATTGTGAGGCCTCGACTGAACCCACCTCTGTGCGCTGCCAGTGTACGCTCAGCGTATCAGTGCAGTGGAGGGGAGGGTTGATGGGAGTGGTGGTGGTGGGGTTGAGAAAGAGGCCAGTGGACTTGGACTGCAGCCAGGGCCAGAGTGGGTTTTACTCCAGCTAAAGTTACGTGCCGCTCACTGTGACTGGCTCCGCTAACTCAGTCTGGCTGGGAGCAGAAGCCAATAGTGGGACAATTACCCTGGGCACTGCCGAGTCATGTTTGCCAAAGTCTGGTCTGTGTCCATGTGGGTGTAAGTTCAGTCACACACACACATAAACAGTTGCTACACATAATATGCTGATTGGTAAAAATCTGAGAGTCCCTTATTGTAAACTTATCCCACTTTTTTTCCCCTTAAGTCACATTAAGGCAGGCAAAAATCATTTTATTTCACAATCATCTATTTCTGACATTCCTCACAAGTAAATTACTATAATCTGTATCAGCTTCCTTTAGCTCTCTTTTGAATTTATTTGATGTTCACACTGAGAGAAATGCTTTTTATTGTTGTGCTCTAGTTTGAAAATAGAAATATGCTGTATATCTTGTGTGTTTCTTTTTAAGCTCCACCTGATAAACACGGTATCTTTGCTCTCTCCGCTATAGGCTGAGTTATGTGGGTCTGAACAATGTTTGGCTTCTCAACATAACTTTGTAACAGTAAACTTATGCTTATATTTTATCAGCAGGTTTCATTGAGAGTCTGTAACTTTAGTGACGGGTGAAGGGGTTAAAGAACAGACACGCACACATCATCAGAGGCAGCAAAGCCTCAGTCTCCTTCACTTTCTGTTTCATTGTCTTTATTTTTTTTTCTCTTTGCCACTTCCTCCCTCTTACTCATTCCCTCTCATTTATTCCCAGCTCTGTCTCTCCATGCCTAACGCAAACCACCCCTGTTCTTTCGCTAATGATAGGCTAATGTAAGGTAGGTGTGGTGCGGCTTTGGAGAAAGCAGATTAGTTCTTATTGTCACTAGTAGAAAATGAGCCAAAGGGCCCCGTGCTATAAATAGGGCGATTTAGTCCACCCCACTACTCAGAGCTTGGCAGGAGATCAGGCTTGGGAGTGCAACTTTAAGGCCAGGGTCAGTGTGTTACTATGGTGACACGGCCACGGCAGAATGTGTGTGTCTTTGTGTGTGTCAGAGGGTGGGGGGTGTACATGAATGTGTGTGTGTGTGTGTGTGCCCCCCCGTCCTCTTTCTTTGGGTCCTGTGTCTCTCCAGCAGCAGCGGCGGTGGCGGCGGCAGCAGTCAGTCAGTCTCCCAGCCCCTGTTGAGAGAGAGCATGTTGGGTAACAGCAGTCTGGAGTTCCCCTGGACTCGCTCCAGACCTCCTCTCCCTTCCCTCCTGCCTCTCTCTCCCACAGTTCTCCCCTCCTTCTCCCCTCTCACCCACCCACTTCCCCTTCTCCCAGCTGGCTTTTTCACTGAGGAGTGATATGGGTTTGTGTGTGTGGAAATGCTTGGCTATTCCCAACAGTCCTTACAGTACAACTGCTGGTTTATTTGTCCTGTTCACAGCAGGTTGTCTTCTTTTAATGTCTTCAGTGTTTTCAGCACCACCCTTCCTTTGACCTCTGTTGCCAGGCTCTCTCTCTCTCCTTTAACCCCTACAGTCTCAATCTCCCTATTAAACCATCACGTAGAACTGATGCAAAGTCAATGTCTGCTGTCTCAGCATCTCAACAAATCTGTTCTGACTCATTTTGTCTAGTTCCGCACTCTGAAAATGAGAAATGAAGACTGATTTCAAAACAGCTTGTGCCTATTTGTAGCTCTGGCCAAGCCTAGTCAGAGTATCATCATCAACATCATCATAGCAACAAATGTCAATGTGGTAATGGGTGATGAAACACTTCAAATCAAGGTGTGTATTTCCAAGAAAGATTGTAGATGTGCCAGAGTTTTACAATAACTTAAAAGTTTCAGGTACTGAGAAGGAAGTCACCTATTTTTTGTCTGAGGTGATATAAAAGTTCAACTGAGTATTTAACATGTGCATCTATGGCCAAATCCCGATTTGGTTTTTCTTTTGGCTGATTTTAGTCTTAAATGCTGAGTAGAGGCATGAATCCCCAAACCGCCAGATCCCAAAGACAGAAATTTCAGAGATGGAATGATGACAAATATTGAGAAAAAGTAGGTGTATGAATGTGAACCATGTCAACAAGGCAGCACAATTACCGAGAGGCCTGTTTTAGCATGTTTACCTGCACCCACTTCATTCAGTGTTTAGCATCCGTGCCAGTAGAACAAGCAGCCGCACGCTTCTGCCACAAACTCACACAACAGTAACTCACCCTGCCTTGCACCCAGCGCTGACAAAGCACAGCGTCACAGTTTCCGAAACCTCTCCTTCCACTTTTGCATCACCCTGCATGCAAAAAAAACGAAATGTCAGTGCATCGGTGTGAACTGACAGGTCATATACACACCGGATCTTTGCATGCAGATTGAATTTTATGGTTACATACTGTACATTAACAGACTGTACAGAAAAGAAATACTCCCTCTGATTTATTTGTCAGGCTTCTGTAATGAAAAATTAAAAAATGATTACTACTAACCTCATTTGTGGAAAAAAATAGAATTATTGAAATTGACACGACTGAAACACAAGTGACTAAGCTGGCTGCTGTTTAAAAGAAAGGATACACAAACACAAAGGCCAATATTCAGCAACCGCTGACCTCAGCAGCCAAGTCCACAAAAATATTTACATGTGTGTCATTATCAAGTTTCCAAAAAAGCCCCCCCAAAAAAGGTGATTCAAGACAGTCAAAGCAGGTCATGAAGGCTGCATGTTTGTAGCCCCTCTGATTAAGTAGATAAGTGACTTAAATTGGATCAGTTTATTTGTCTGGCTGGCCTTAAACAAGACCACAGAGTCTGGGACTTCTGAGCCACAGCCACTGAATGAGAACGAAACACAGACTGCTTCCTCTTTCCACCCATCAGCCGCACTCCACTCTGTCTTTTTTTTCTTCCTTTCACTCTATCGTTTTCTCCGGCCTAGCCTGGTGATATCACGGAGCAAAGGATGTGATGTCACTTCCTGTTTGGCTTTTTAGTCGCGCTTGCCAGCGACTACAGAAGTAGCAGCTTACTGACAGCTGTGAGCGGAACTGGAAACATGCAAATAAACGGGGTCAAAGGTTAGAGCTCGCTGATTGTAAGTGTTTGTAAGCCCTCGCAGCTGCTTTTTGAAGCCACATTAGAGTCGCTGAACATTTTCACTTTGTTTGGTCATGTGGATCACCTTAAGCTTGTTGCTTGTGAGTGCGTTGCTCTCATACAGGTGTCTCCAAATCAGTTTTCCTACAAAACAGGTGCAGAAATCACTGAAGGTGAAATTCTTCCATTGCACAACAAGCAAGGCCCCACAGCTGGAGGACATTACAATACTAAATATAAATATATCTATTGTCTATTATCTCCTCTGCCAAAAGAGCAGCGGTAAGAAAACTCCAACTCCTTTTCCTCATCATCTGTCGCTAGTTGAGAGTCTCCTGGTGACAGACAGGCTGTGACACCCAGCCCTGGTAATAGAAGGCAATTATAAGCCCTGGCGAGAGCTGTGGCAATGGGGAAAACTTTTATACAGCCCCCCTCCTGGGGCGCTGACATGCAGACACACTGAAATTAATTGCTACAAAACATCAGGCGAGCTTGACGCACACATGCGCATAGTCAAACTCCTGGAAAGGAGAAGAATGAAACAATACACATCATGAGACGTTGCACTGATGCGCGTGAGGAGGAAGAAGAAGAAAGAGAAGGCAGCAAAGAGAAGCAGCGAAAAAACAAGTAGATCCCTTCCAACAAATCATGTTTTCATCTAAATAAAGAAGCCAAAGACAATAGACTCGGGTACCTTGGAGACCAGGAGGACTATTTCTCCATGGCAACCAGTGTGGTGTGTGACAATGCCGCAGTGCGAGGGTTTGAACTGCTAAAGCTGTCTGGGAATGCAGAGATAGATGGGGAGAGAGAGGGAGAGACTGGGAGAGTGAGACCCACGGAGGGATGTCTGCGTGCTCGTAATGAGAACACACACTGTCACAATCCCACTGCGAGAAAAATGGAAGTTCATGACTTTTCGACTCACGTTATTTTCTTTCTTTGACTCTTTAAGTCAATGCAAAGAGAAGCCGTGTCCCGAACTAAATTATGACACAGAGCGTGTTTATGTTTCCAACAGTGCATATCCAAATATTCTTGTACGTAAACATTTCTCCAGTGTTGCTATGGAGTTGTTCCCCTGTTTGGCTGTTAGAAAAGCAGCACCATGTGGCCTCCGTAGGAGATTTATTTTAATTGTGTGGTGTATTGTGGCCAAGAGAATGTCAGGCTATATGCTTGGGTGTGTGCCGTCAGCACACTTGTGGATACATGTAGCCGTGCTGCCCCTCGGACATGATCGTGTTGTGTGTGTAAGTGGGTGTTTGTGTTCAATACGCCACGTGCATAGTGTGTTTGGATAGAAAGACAAACACAAATAATGGAACGCGTCAGTTTGTGTCCTTGCAGCAACCTGTGTGTGTATGTTTTCTTGATGAAAGGTGGGCGATAAAGGTAATAAAAGAGCTTTTTAACTTCCTGTTTGATCACTCCTCCTCATGCATGTGCTAAAATCCTGGATTTAATTGAGGTTATTGTTCCGTAATCTTGACTCTGGCAGCTGAAAAGGGAAAAAAAGGGCAGACCGGGGCTACTGGATGTCTTTTATAAACTGTGTACTACTGCAAGTCTCAACGCCGTCCTCACCCATTTCTCCTTGTCAGCATCACCCGACAACCATCAACATGCAATCTCCTTTGTGTGTCTTTATTTTTATTTGCAGTGCGCTTTATAGAAATTCATTACACTGTCTGCCGCCAGCGTAGGCAGAAAAATATTCCCCCGGCTCAGCTGAACTCTCACCCTCCTTTAATGTAAACACTGCTCACCAGTCACGTTTCTCCCATTAAGGTAAATACCTGCATTATGTATGAATCTAGTCTCCCTAATCCAGTTGCACCATTAACCTGCACACCTAGTTGTTTCCAAGTCATTGCATGAAGAAATGGGAAGACTCTGGTCCTTTGTAACAGATAATCTAAACTTAAAGCATTAGAGCAAATTACTTATAATTACATATCATCACTTGAGATCCTTTGTCATCTGGCTGCTGTGGAGTTTACAAAATCTGCTTTTGAATCTTCGGTCCAAGTGACCCAAAGTGACATTTGGCCCCCGTGCCTCAGCTCCTGAAAAACCCATTGTCCCATAAGCCAAATGCTTCTGACAGTTATTCATTTATTCATTCCTCCCTCCCTCCATTCCTTGCTTTTTTTTTTCCTTGGAAGCATACAACGGGTGTTGCTGTTAGTGTTGTTTGTCGTCTTGTCTGTTGGCCTCGTCAGCCGTCATGCCTGTTGACGTATGGCACTCGGAGTTAAATGATTATCGTATGATTGCAAAGGGTTGGGGGGCTTTCTGATGGAGACCTGTCTCCTCAACCCTGTAGGCTATCCCACATCGGCAGTCTCCAGCTGGGGTAGAGGGGAGGGCTGGAAGGTGGAGGGGGGAGAAGAGGAGAGGGGTTTACCTGAATCAACCTGTCGTACCTGCCCTGAGGCCCACCTGTCAACAACCCAGCGACAGTCGCTTTCTCTTTCACTCTCTGTCTCAGTCGCTTTCTGGCTCCACTTTTCCATCACTTCCTGTGCCTCTGTATCTCTCCTTACCCATTTATCTCCCCGCCTCTCACCCTCTCCACTCCTTCACTTTACTTCAGCGTCGACACTACAAAACAAATAACTCTCACCTGAGCAGATGTGCCTCTCACAGACTGTCATTTTCACTTCACAGCAAAGTTATTGGGAACAGCTTTGGCCATTGGACCCAAGGAGACTATTTGTCTTGGCAACTTCTGATCTGACTCAAACTCAAATAAACTCTGGAGAACAACTTAAACGTTCGAGTGTGTGTGTGTGTGTGTGTGTGTGTGTGTGTGTGTGTGTGTGCGCACGTGTGTGTGTGTGCACGTGTGTGGTGTGTGCGTGTATGTGTGCCTTGGCTGTTTGTATAACACTAGGTTTAGATGGGTCATCCCTTGAGAGATGGGTCGATTTCAGGTTTATTTTACCAAATTTGCAGTAGCTCAGGCTTTGTGTTTATAGCTTTTGATTCAGAGAGGAAAAGATAAAAACCAAACTATCTCCCCTTTCTTACCATTCTCTCAATAAATGTCAAGGTCCAAGGAGTGAGCAAGGGTGATGGCGTGACAGTCTGATGCAATAATAAACCCACACTGCATAGAGCGGCTCTTCCACATAAACAGATGTGGACTGGCAGAGCTCCATTAAACTGTGGACTAAAGTAAAGTTTAAGCTTCTGACAAAAATCAGAAGACTGTAGTAGAATAAAAACAGGTCTGTGAGTCTGGATGTTTTCTGTCTGCTCCGAGTACGTGTACGCATGAGTCACACCCAAACGTGTTCGCTAAAGACAACAAACCAGTGCTGCTCAGTCTGGACACTGAGGCCACATCTTTCTGCCTCCCTCGCTCCTTCCTGTTGGTCTGAATACGTCAGCAGTGTGAGTAGCAGTTGGGCTTTAGTCAGCTTGGTCGATCAGCCAATAAGAAGCTTTGTCCCAGTGAAATAATGCGCAACATCCAGGCAGGTTTGAAGTAAACTCAAAATGAATCTGGTCTGGTTTTGTGCCTGATTTTTCTCCTCTATACAGTGGCTGACTGCTGATTAGGCTGGCTAAATGTTAAACACGACAGCAGTGCTGGAAGACACTCGGGTATTTTCCCTCAGTAAAAGTACCAATACAGCAATGTAAAATCATTGTAAAAGTACAGAAGTATTATCTGCAACACATTTTTATGATGTCAAAGTAAAATTACTTGTTCTGCACAAAAATAGCCTCTTTAACTAATGTATCACTGTATATTTTTAATGCGTACTGTAGTTACATGGGAAGTATTTATCTGTTGTAGCTAGTTTAGGTGGCACTAGTTTTTCATACTCATATACTTTATATATATTGTCATGTAGTTATGTTTATCATCGTATGTTTTTTTATGTCAGTACAAGTACTTCAGTTGTACTTTAGTACAGCACTTGCTTCTGTTTGATCTGTTTAGCTGCTGTCCATCACTGATCAACAGGAAGGAAGAAAGATGAAGAGATGTTTGGAGATACCTCACTCAGGGAGGGCCTGTTCTGCCTTCATGTCAGGTACAGTTTGCACAAAGAGCCAAATTTCATCTCACAATCACTAACAGCACAGTGGGTGCCTTTACTTATCTAGATGGATAAAATTCAGTAGTATTTTTGAATGAAGTATTTTTTATCTGTTGGCCCCACCTAATAAATAAAAAGGCTCTGTAACACTGAAGATGCCATACAAAGCCATGACCTATTATACATGTACTCTGTCAACATGCTGGGGTCTTGCCACCCACAGATTATGGTCAGACAAACAGAAAAGTGGTTTGTGACAACCTTTAAATGTTACCCGTTGCTGTACTGGGACTGCTGCATGGTGCGGGGAAGCCCCCTCTTTCAGCTTGCTACCGGTGACTCATCGGGAGCTAAAAGGTCAGGGGTCAGATCTTTTGTCAAAAGCATCAAACAAACAAGCCGGGGGCTCAGTGAGTCACACATCCTCGGGGACGTGTTTGGTAATTGTCTCTCTGTCACCTACCTCCTTCGGGAGGCAACAACAGGCAGATAAGCAGATAGAGTGGCTATTCGATGCCAGGGCCCTGTTTCTGTGTGATACGCTAACAACAATCCTACTCCACAGCCTGGGGGGTGCTGGGGTGTTAGGGTGGTGGTGCAACAGGGAGGGATGCCTGCAGTGACTGTGAAGTGCAAGCGGATTGTTTTTCAAACGTCGTCACTGGGGCCTAAAGCTTTTGTAGGTCAGCTCCCGCAGTAAAGGAAAACTTGTGATCTTTACCCACAGCATAATCATACGGCGCTAACACAAGGCCAGCATTCCTCAGCGGCATTCCTGGACAAAAAAAAAAATGTCTGGCTGCCTCAGCGCAGCAACAGGTGGCGTGCTGTAATCTTCTGCATTGTATTGTAATGGGCTGTGTTAGATTTCAATAAGTGAGCCAAGGTTTATGATGACTGCAGGGCCGAGTTGAGGTGTCAAGTATTTAAACAGACAGTCCTGGATGTCTTCATCGACGGTGGTTTCCAGAATCCCATTAGATCCATTTGGCTTTTCATGCATGTCAATTAGTCCGGAGATTTTCCATGACCCCTTTACACTGCCAGTTTCCTCAACGTTTCCGACAGATTTTATCCCTCTCACGCCAGTTCGTCTTTTCCCAGGCGCATCTCACTCGGTGTGTAAAAGGTCAGGCCGCACACTCCTGCTGGCGTCACTTTAAAAGCTGGGAGAAAAGTGACATTTATCAAATACCCTCCTATCATGTTCTCCGCTGCTCTCCCCATCACTCTATGACTATGGGCTAATATTCAGCCTGTCACTCTGCCCGAGACGATCAGGCCTCCGCTCCTCTCCCATTTAATTATCAACCCTAACCCTGTGTGCTGTATGGGCCCCAACACATCAATGCCACATTTAAATTTTTTTTTATCATCTTAAAGTGCACCACTCTCACCCTCATCCCACACAGCAAAAAAAAAAACCTGATAGCTGTTGAGCTCTAAAATAGCCAGGTCCTCTCTCTTTCTCCTCCTCCCTCTCTGTCATTGCATTATCTCTCCCTCTCCGTCCCCTCGGCCACATTATGTAACATGCAGGCTTCGGTAACTGTCATCGTCAGCCTCTAATCATGGTCCGCCCATCACACAAGGCTGAGCACACCTGTATGCTAATGGGGAGGGATTTCACCACTGGTCGGCGTGGGCGGCCCAGTAGGTGAGGAGGTGTGACAGAGGAGCAGGAGTGTCTGTCTGTCCTGTCTCTCTGACTGACTGCCTGGCATTGGCTGCTGACAAATGCCAGCAAAGCTTGGTATTTGCTCCCACGTACAGTATGTGGGTGTGAGGATTCTCTCTCGGTCTCTCTATTTTCTATTTTTCTATCGCCCTCACCCTTCCTTCCCACCTTCTCCATCTCTTTTTCTCAACCTGCCTCCATCTCCTCAGTATCTACAGTACACATCTCTATTTCTCCACACTCCCTCTCTCCCCTCGCCCTTTGTTTTTATGTTCCAACTCCTCTCCTTGCTGCCACCTCCTCTCTCTTTTTTTGGCTTCCCCATCTACTTCCTCGCCTTTTCTCCGTGGCAGATTGGGGCATGATTAAATATCAACCGGTGCTCATGCAGGGTGTGTTTGTGTGTTTGTGTGAGTGTGTGAACAGGGGCGTGGTGGCTGCGTAGGTAATGGGAGAGCCTTTCTTTCTTGCCGGCTGGCAGAGCGTTGGAGGCGAGGACTCCTCTGGCTGACTTGTGTGGGCAGCAATGGGGAACACACCGAGGAGAATTTACCGGCTGACCCAAACACATACACACACACAAACATGAAACAGTGCACACATCACGCACACTGGCACACACACATGCAGACTAATTCTCCTTCCCTTGCCCTTACAGCATCTGGCTTCCACCCCCTCCATGCATCAGAGTGAAGGGAGGCCCAAACAGCCACTGTGAACTGTTTATCATCTTTATTACTTTATTACTTTTCTGACAGTTTTCCCTAACCTGATTTTATTACATTGTCATCAGATGATGAGTTCTCTCATCTACTCTCTCTGTTCTTTCTTCTTTGCTTTGCCACAAATTTATCGACCTTGGTAACTGATGCATGACGGCAGCAAAGGATGCAGACACAAGTTGAGATTTGGCATCACCACCTTGCCAAACTGTGACAGTTACTTTCTGCAACTCACCATCATCATGTCCTGAGCTTCTGGTCTCTGTTTTGTGCTTTTTATTCATGAAAATAGAAGTAGAGTGTCATCTCCTGTGATGAAAAACAAAATGTAAGCTCAAGTTTAAGAATTGAGCGTGTGCAGTGGGACCACCACTTTCCCTTCTAAAACACAAAACTGCAGTGCAGAGTCTCGCACCTTCAAAAGTGATTAGATTTGATTATTTATATGTATCTGACTGTATGAATAAACAACATTACACATTCTCCAGCTGTGCCTTCCACTTCAGGCTTATTTGGATTTTGTGAAGGAGCCTCTGCTCCAGATCATCCATAATAAATGACAGAATTTTGCTATCAGTCTAATGGGGGTAAACAGAGAGATTTGCCAGAGGCTGAATAGGAAACGCCTGGGAGAGAAAGCAATCCAGTAAAGACCAAAAACCTACTGTGTGCACCTGAACAGTGTTTTATGTTCCGCTTTGTTTCAATATCTATCTATCTATCTATCTATCTATCTATCTATCTATAAACTGATGGAGATTATATCATTGTGAAACCTGTAGATGTCAATCATGGATTAAGAACTGCAATCAGTATTTTGAGTCTAAGTCAAATGATATTTGAAGTCTCACCTGCTTTGCCTTGTCCTCCAACATCAGCACCATCTCTCTTTTCTCTCTCTCTCTCACACTCAGGCCACCTCAAAGTGTCCTGCCCACGATGTTTCCCAATGAGGTTGCTCGCATATAGATCCAGTCAGCAGCAAGGGAAACACATTGATTTCCCGTCAGCAATCGCCGAAGAGTGCTGGCGCGCCAGCCGAAGCTGGAGCAGCCGGGGGGAACATCGGTATCCCGCAGGCGTCCTGGCAGCTGTGCGCAGCGTTGTTAATGCGGCCCATTAGGCCGCTGAGTGGCAGAGAGATTCCCCGAATATTGAGCCGGGGACACCCCTCAATTAGACGGATCGCCCCGCACCTCGTCAGCATCCGCGGCTATCTGTTCTCATTAATCAATGACACAGCCGAGAGAGATGGAAAGTTAATTTGGAAGAAGTTTGCGAGCAGCCAGCACAGTTTGCACAATCTTATATTTTTAAGTTTATGGCCTTGGAAATACCCTCATTTAAATCGCGTCATTTCAACACGTCGGCTAATTATTCATAATCAATTAGCCAATAACCTAGAGAAATGCATGTTCATGTAGCCCCCTACCATAGCAATATGCATAGTACATCCAGTTGTTGCTTTTTTTTTGCTTATAATGTATGTGTATCATAAATATCCTATTAAATTTGTTCTATTTCCATGGTTTACACATATCTTCTCACGATCTGCGCACGAGCACACGGTCTTCACTGTTTTAACATTAACAAAACACACGTAACGTAGTTTGCGTGTTGCACAAAGTCTTTCACATAAAACGTAGTGGTTCCGCTGAAGCCATGCTTTAATACAGAGAAGCAGGGCTATGCTGCTGACATTAGTTATTGTGAGCGCAGGACATGATTTGCACTCCAGCCTCTCATTCACTGCCAAGCAGCGATCAGCGCTGCCTCAGGAAGTTCCAAATAAGGACAGGGAAATGGAAACCCACCGGAATAGGTCCTTATGTAGTCACGACCTTATAAGGCACGGCGGAGCCGGGCTTTCCGGCAGCAGCGGAGCCTGCTGCACAGATGGGAAATCCAAATCAAATCTACGGGGCGACCGGGAGAGAGCAAGAATTATGCTGCTGTCTCACAGAGCTGTTCTGCTGTGAAGATACATTGATTCGGGGCAGAGGAAGAGCGGCGTTGTCTTCGCAATTTACTGCGAGAGCTTAATATAAAGTCTCTCCTCTCTGCTTTCCCCCCAGGCCAGCGTCATGTGTCCTCCACTGCAGTGCCTAAATATGGGCTTCCTCCGCTCCAAATATGGACATCTACGTCACGGCAAGAGGGTATAAAAGGAGCGGGGAAACCTCTCAGCTCAGAGAGAGCCCTGAGAGCCCACAAGAGCAACTGTTAGAGCAGAGATAGATAGACAAACACATAGAACTCCCTTACTGAGAAATATCACAACAAAAGTAAAAAGTCAATTCAAAACAACAACCATCCAAGAAGGTCAAAACCTGATTGGATAAGTTATTTAATACAGAGATAAAAATCAAGATTAATTTTGTTGATTAATTTTGATGAAACTTAGGGAATGAGTATAAAGGACACTTTTGATTTTTTCTGAAAAGACAAGTGGATCTTTACTCATCTCTGAGAGAAAAAGGAAAACAACTGGACAACTGGAAACCAAGAGTGACGAAACGAGGCAGAATACAGCATCTTCCTCGGCATCAGCAGAAGTGTGCAGCGCTCCCTGAACGGGGCTAAGTGATTCCCTCCACCTGCGAGGCACCGCTCTGCCAGCGTGCAACCAGCCTCTCTGCACTCCTCACCAGCCACCAGCGCAGCCTCAGCCCTGCAGCTCCAGCGCCAGCACAGGATGGCTGCAGCCAAGACCGAGATGATCCTCCCAGCCCTGCAGATCTCAGAGCCCTTGAACTTCCCTCACTCCCCCATGGATAACTACCCCAAGCTGGAGGAGGTGATGATGCTCAGCTCTACAGGGACCCCCTTCCTCACCGCCTCCGCACCCGAAGGTGCAGGCTTTGGCACTGGAGAGCCAGGAGAACAGTATGACCACCTTGCTGGAGGTAAGAGCTGGAGATTTGCCTTTGGTTTTTTATGCTGCATGTGAAGCTCATCTAAAGATTAGATCGCATCTGCTGAACAACACTAAAGAAAAGAGTTAAGAGAAATAAACAGGTGCAAACTTAACAAACTTAAGTTATTACTTATGTTCTGCTGGCATTATAAATGCACAGTTTATTGCTTATATAACTGCAGACAACAAATTATGTTTTTTAGTTATAAGTCTGTGTTAATTTGTTTTGTTATGGTTTGTGGTGAGAAATTTTATACTTAAAAGTGAAATTGAGGTCACAAGTAAATTATAATTTTAACTGTCCAGACACAAAACACTGGTGCAATAAAAATCTACAAATAAGCAAAAGCAGGGAAATTATAAAAAACCAAAAACATCTGGCTTAATACCAATTTACTGATAGCTCTAAATCCCCGTCGACTCTCGAAGGACTCAAACACTGCTCAGTCACCGCATGCCTCTAGACACTCCTACAGCTCAATTCAAATTGCATTCCTAAAACCAGCTGAACTGCAGTTTCGGTAATCAATTGCCTCAGGCTCTGTGATGGGCTTTAAGAATGTGTGTGTTTGTGTGTGTGCGTGCGTGTGCGCAATACAGGAAGCCAGAAAGAATGAAAGAACGATCGACAGAGTGTGAGCAGAGGAAAATGCGAGTATAGAAAGCTTGCACAGCAGCTCTTGCTGAGGTGTGGAAGAGACAGTTTTTGAGTTTCAGAGGAAAGAGTTTAGTTTGGGCGTAGGGGGTTTCTCTGCGTGGGCATCTGACTGATCTGTGATAGAGGTGACGGGTGACACACTGTCCATTGCTCTGGCAGGATTCCCTCTCTCCCTCCCTCTGGATATTGACAGTTTGATTAATGTCTTCTCTTTCTCTGTGCTCCCTGCAGATACGTTACCTGATATCCCCTTCAACTGTGAGAAGCCAGAGCAGACCTACCCCACCCAGAGGCTGCCCCCCATCTCTTACACAGGTCGCTTCACCCTGGAGCCCGCCACCACCTGCAGCAACAGCCTCTGGGCGGAGCCCATCTTGGGCCTGTTCACTGGTCTGATGGGCAATATTGCACCCAGCTCCAGCTCTTCCTCTGCTGCCTCACAGACCACCTCGTCCTCCTCTTCGTCCGCCCCGTCCTCCTCCACTTCATCCTCTTCTACCTCCTCTTCGTCTCAGAGCTCCAGCCTGAGTTCCTCCATTCACCACAGTGAGCCCAACCCCATCTACTCAGCCGCCCCGACCTACTCTAGCCCCAACTCTGACATCTTCCCAGACCAGGGCCAAGCTTTTCCCAGCTCAGCTGGAGCAGTGCAGTACCCTCCTCCAGCCTACCCCAACAGCAAGACCTGCAGCACTAGCTTCCCTGTGCCAATGATTCCTGACTACCTCTTCCCTCAGCAGCAGGGAGAGATCAGCCTGGTGCCACCTGACCAAAAGCCCTTCCAGAGTCAGTCAAGCCAGCCCTCCCTCACTCCCCTGTCCACCATCAAGGCCTTTGCCACCCAGACTGGTTCCCAGGACTTAAAGAGCGTCTACCAGTCCCAGCTGATTAAGCCCAGCCGCATGCGCAAGTACCCTACTCGGCCAAGCAAGACACCTCCTCACGAGAGGCCCTACGCTTGCCCCGTGGAGACCTGCGATCGCCGCTTCTCACGCTCTGATGAGCTGACACGTCACATCCGCATCCACACGGGCCAGAAGCCCTTCCAGTGCCGCATCTGCATGCGTAACTTCAGCCGCAGCGACCACCTGACAACACACATCCGCACTCACACAGGTGAGAAGCCCTTTGCATGCGAGATCTGTGGACGCAAGTTTGCCCGCAGTGACGAGAGGAAGAGGCACACAAAAATCCACCTACGGCAAAAGGACAAGAAAGCGGAGAAGGCAGGAGCGGTGGCAGTAACAGCAGCACCGGTATCAGCAGCTTCACCTGCCTCCAGCTACCCTTCACCCATCACCTCCTACCCGTCTCCAGTGTCTTCTTACCCCTCTCCTGTCACCTCCTGCTACTCCTCTCCTGTTCACACTTCCTATCCATCTCCTTCCGTCGCCACCACCTACCCATCGGTGTCCATGTCCAGCACCTTTCAGTCCCAGGTCACCTCCTCCTTTCCCTCATCAGTTGCCTCCAACATCTACAGCTCCCCTATCCCAACCCCGCTATCAGACATGCAGACCACTCTCTCCCCAAGGACAATCGAGATCTGCTAAGAAAGAGCAAAGAGAATAACTTTTTTTAGTCTCGCCGCACCTCTCCTTCCTTAAGGTTCTTTGACGGGAAAGAAATCAGCATCAAAAGACTTTGTTTTCCCCTCCAAAAAGCACTTTTCTGTCTGCTCCCTGTGCAGTGTTAGGTGAATCTTGAGATTTACCTGAAAGAGAGGAAAAGACACATGTCAAGGACTGGGCAAAGACAATAGAAGATGAAAAGGAATTTTTTTCTGTCTCTGTAAAACAAATGCAGCACTTCAAATGCATAAGGGACTCACCAGATAGAGAGTAGAAACCGGTGCTGACGATCTCCACCATTAGGTACACAAAAACCAAGAGACAAACAGGTTGCCAGCAGTTGTGGTGCTAAGGCACGTTCGCCCTTGCAGGCACTGATACAGTACAAAAGACATTGAATGATATACATAAGCTACCATATATGTATATTGTACATGTGCCATGTTTCGTTTTTATCATTCTTTGGTACCATTGATGTGAAAAATGATTTGCATATTTGCATTGTATTATTTGAAGTGAGCAGGGCCATATTTTCTACATACTTTCTCTATTATGTAGTGATGATGCTGTGATACGTTTTGACATTGTTTGGAAAAAAAAGCCCTTAAGTATTCAAGCATGAGTAAGAGTGATGTTAGTTTCTGTTTGTAAATATCATCCACTGGTACTATCTCTTTCTCTCTTTCTCACATGTGACATATCGCTTGGTTATATGGAAAAATAGAGAGAAAAAAATACATTTGTAAAAAAAACTAAACAAGACAAACACTCCCGTTATTTGGTGCCTTTTGTGAAGCCTTGCTGATGTTGGGACTTGGCTGCGCGCGCGAGAGGATGCACTGCATCTCGCCTTAAGGGTTGAGGGGATATTTTTGTTACAGAATGTAAGTCATACTCAGAGGGAGGAAAAAGGGATGAGCTACGAGGGCACCGCTTCATTTCATTAGAATGTAAGCAAAAAAGGAGAAAAATTATAAAGTATATTTTTGTAAAACTTAAGTGTAAATATCCACATCTTCAAGAGCTGGAATGTTGAAGTTACCTACTGAGTAGGCATGGGATTCTTTTGTATGTTATATACATGCAGTTCATTATTTTGTGGTTATCTTTATTTTGTATTTGTGTTTGTTAAAACAAGTGACTGTTTCTGGCTTCTAAACACATTGAATGCGCTTAACTGCCAATGGGATATTTGGTGTACAAGATATCCTCCCAGAAATGAAATATAAATAAAAATATGAATATATATGTATATTTGTTTTCATTTTTTATCGCTTCACTTTTTCTGTTTTCAAATATTTCCACTGCTAACTTAAAACCATTTCATACACATACATCTTCATGGCATTACATCCCACCCTTCATCTCGTCATGTACATCCCTCATACGTTAACATCATATGTTACATCATCTTATATGTTAATTGGATGCAGATTTATATTACCAAGACTTCAAATCACAGAGAGCCACCATTTAATATAGGAAAAATCTGCAAAGCTTAATCTTATAGAAACTCTCCTGCTGTTCTCCAATTGAACCCTGCATTAATGATAACACTAACGCATAACTCCCATGCCTATAAACACTGAGGATGAGGAATTCTTATCTAGATCCAACATGCTCTTGAAGATATTAAGCTTATCTAAATTTTCATTTCATTTGAGATCTTGTGATACATACTGGCCCTCACTGTTGAGTACACAGACTTCCAGCAATTTGATCTTTCAGCAAAATGGCAAAAAATAAAATATCTTTCTTTCCTCCTCTGTTTGCTGTTAGAGGAATGATTTTTTTTTTTCCTTTTTGAGAGGGATATTTAGAAACCAACTGTGCTTAGACATGCACAGGGTTATTTTCACAGAGTGTAGGTGAAATCCATCACATGATAATTACCGTCTTTTCCGCAAATGTGGTTGGCGAGATGCTGTCACCTCATAGTGAATGAGCTGTAACACACAATTGGGCAATATCCGTGTAGGTTAGACTGAATTGTTGCACGGGTGCAGCTTGAACAGACTGGCCCTGAAGGTTTAACTGCTGTTTCTTTTGGTTTTTCAAGCAGAATATAATAACAGCCTCGTCGCACCGTCATTATTCATCTGCCACTGTTCTCCAGGCAAGGCATTCTTGCTACATGTTGGAGTATGAAAATAAAGCAGCTTGGTTTTTTTTAGTTCATGTAGACAAGAAGCCTCCTAAGTTTTTTTTTTTAATCTGTCTCTCTGAGCTTTGGAGTAATTTTGTGTTGTGAAATGCACAAACCAAAATACTCACAATTGCAAACACAGCTAAAATAGAAAGCAGGAAAACAAGCAGAAGAGAGTGATGGAGGGAAAAGAAAAATAATTAAGATAATTGGTCTCCTGATCCCAAATTGACTTTCTAAATTGGTTCTGTTGAGTTGTGTATGTTTGCATCAGTGTGTGTGCGCACACATGTATGCAAGCATTTGTTTATGATATACACAGTGGCTGTCTATAGACTCTGACTAATGTAGTCGTTTCCTGCTGTGTGTCTGCATGCTGCTGCAGTGATGTGTAAATGTATAATTGTGTGAAATTTGCCGTGTTAGCAGCCATTGTTCTGCTCTGCGTTTCCTTGGTTAAAGCTCAATGTCCCCATGAAACACATCTACCTGGACGCTACCCTCTCATCTGCTGACACAGCTCACACGCATGTGTCGGTGCCCGGTGTGTCTGCTTGAGTGAACACTCCCAAATGATACAGCAAAAGGCAACAGAAGGTAACGATTTTCTCACTTGAAATCTTCACTGCTACAATTTGACAAATAAACTAAATGCACACAGATAAGAGGATATACTACAATGAATCACACAAACACAAATCAGCACTGTGGTTGATCTCTATGCTCAGTTAAATCATTTTGATGTTTAAACAATGATGTTCTGTACTCAGAAGCACATCCAGCATTTTTGGGGCAAATCTAAAGCCTCCTTGTGTGGCTTAAAATCCTGAAATCTGTCATTTCCTGTCATTGTTTACAGCCTTATTTTGGTCCCTGGCTGCAAATCAAGAGCCATTCAGCAGATTTTGCATCACAACTTTCTCATACTACCATGCTTTTAGGAAACTCTTTTACTCAATTTGAAAACCGCAGACTGTGCTTCTCTCAGCCCTTTCTCATGTTCAGAGACAACATTGAAACCAGTGTTGTCGCAGTCCTTGAGCAAAGAAAGATAGCTGGTCAACATCCCTCAAAGTATGAGGGAAGTGTGTAGCCCATCATATCCTCTTGCTCTGATTCAAAGCTCTTCCTCTCATATCAAAGCTCACGTGCTGGGCCTGATCTGTTTAGGGAGGTGTTAGAGGAGCGTGAGAGGAGCTGGGAGCGCCGTTGTGCCGTGGCTTTACTCTGTTGTAACCCACAACGGAGCCACCTCACGCCCCCAACGGGCTTCCACTTCAAGAGCCCTGCCTTTGTTCAAAAATGTATTTGTTCTCTTATTCTTTTTGGGAACTGTGTAAAACAAAAAAGGACGAATGGCGAAAAGAACCATTCTCTCTCCCTCCCCACCCCTCCAACCCCATCCCACTACCACCTCCCTCCCTCTCTCTCCCACTCTGTCTCTACCTCTCTCACCCTCACTGGTGGTGCATATTTTGCTCCAGATGCTAATGATCTCCCCCCTCTGTATTCTGATGCAAGGTCTGTCTACACTTTTCCCTTTCATCCACATACAAATGTGCTCTTATTGCCTCTTCGCCCTCGGGCCTTTTAAGATGCCTTTTTGAAATATGCCGTTTGATAAGCACATCATTGGCCAAGTCCCCGCAGTGATTAGAGCTCTCTTTAATGTGAGCAAGTTAGAAAGTGAATGAGGGGCTCCGGGGCCAGCAGCTATCCGTTCTCCTCTGCCCTCACCCCTTGACATCTCCCCGGCAGCTGGGGAGGGACCGATGTTGGGTAGGACAATCCAGAGTCCGGTTTAGCACGTAGGCATAGTCAGCCATCCTCCATCCTTCATCTCAACATGGAGATTAAGCACGAGAGGAAAGACACTGGAGAATCGCCTTCATACAGACACTGTGCTGTATGCTGGAAGGCTAGATTCCTGTACTTTATCACAGGGATATGACAGGAGGACTGCTCTCTAATGTCTTTTAAATATGCTCCATTGATCTCATGTTCAGAGCTCGCCTTGCCTCGCTGGAATAGTTTTTTTTTTCTCTTTTTTTTTTTCAAACTTGCCAATAGGGAACGCTGATACAGTCGTCAGGTGCTTTCTCCTGTTCTGCCTCTTACACTCGACACCTGTTGAGCCTTTTGGGATAAGTAGGTTATATTTAAACTGCTTGATTTCAAGCCTCCTCACAGTTACATTTCAGGTGGATTGCAACATTTACACAGACACAGTGTTCGGGAAACGTGCTCGGCATATCACAGTGTGAAACCAATATCAATCAGAAAGTATGACAAACCTGGGCAAAATGCTGCAGTCCACTTTACATTCATCTCTTTGTGCTGTAAACGAAGCACTGACAAACCAACCCAAAAACAACAGACACTCTGCTTTGCACATCAAGATACACAAGCACATCATAGATAATCAAAATGTCACAAATTTGCTCTCCATTTCTGGGTTAAGATGTGTGAATCTTTTGCATGTGCGTTGGCTCGGTACCAGTTCAAAAACACGCGAGATGTAAGAGCGACACAACGCACAAGCATCTTTGAAATTATTTGCGGCACACAAAAGAGATTTTTGACGTATCACTTCCACAATAATCTACAGGTGTCCTGGCAACTTTAGCTCTACTTAATAAGCTGTGCTTGTTTGAAGTACATGGCTTTGAACAGACAACAAAACAGTGCATGCTTAAGTACCTCCAAATATGACACCTCTTCAACTCAGCATCAAGTACACTACAGCTTCACAAAAGGCACCTGGGTGGCTCTGAAATGCAAACAGGCCCTCCTAAGTCTTTATATGTTAAGGCTAGTAAGTGGGCTCGAGTTGTTTTCTTTTCTGTCTGTGAGTCTGACTATCATATGCAATCCCCGCACAGGGTCTCTGAGGCTGGGTAAATAAATGCAGTCATGCCTCTCAGAGACCTGTCTGTTTTGATCAGAGGGACGCATGTTCTGCAGCAGATGGCTTCCTACTGCAAATTAGAGGCTTCTGACAGCACTGTGCAAGACATCAGTTCCTAAATAACAACAGTTCAAACAAATTAATGAAAGTATTTATATGGGAGACTAGAGTAAATCATTGTACTGTCTTGCCATCATTTGGGGACATTAGCAGAGTAGTAGTAGACTGGTAGACAGCTACACTGCCCTAATTTTGCAATAAAACTAACACCAATAGTGTGTTCAGTTTCCCCCCATTAATCCGCCTGTTTGTGTGACCCATTTTAATCCACATAAAGCAGTAGGGATGCATTTCGGGGTCACTGGTTTTGCGTGAGTTTAGGTTCAAGAGTTCAGAACAACTACCCAGTTGTCACAACAGCCTAGATTAGAGGTGAGAGCTGCAGTGCTGCGAGGATGTGTGAGTATATATACATATATACATATATATATATGTATATATGGAGAGACAGAGAGTTTGGTTATTTACATGGTCTGGACTGTCCATTTAGGAATTTGCACAGTTTCACATGAGCACTGCTACAACCATGACAAAATGACACTAGAATAATCAAGTTCACTCATAAACAACTGACCTCCTCCTGTGATCAGATCAGTCTCACTCTCATACATCAAAAGCTGAGAGAGAGAGAGAGACAGTCCTAATACACACACACACACACACACACACACACACACACACACTCCAGATGTGCCCGGCAGTGACTTTACCACCTGTCATTCAAAAGGCAGAGGCCAGGTGTCTGATCCGACACCGCAGCCACCTGTTCTGAGATGCACCACACTCACGTACACACGATCCTGTAAGTGCACTGCTTTTCCACAGTACATCAGCACTGTCCATAACTTAATCTAGCTTGGTGAAATTTGTCCAGGCATTGCCGAAAAATAATCCCTAACCTACTTATTAGGTAATACCTGTGGAGTGAGTCGATAATAAATAATATAATCTGCCACAGATATGAAGCTTTAGTTACTGAAAAAAGAAAAAACAATATCACAGATTCAGGGCCAAAGATAATAGAATCAGGACTAACGGTGGTGGCAAGAGACATCCTTTGTCTTGGTGCTTTATAGTTATGACTTACACTAACAATAGTGCTGTGTGCTGTCGCTGCTCTGCTCTCATAATACAGCACCAGGTATTACAAAAGCAGCGCTTGTTATCCGGCTGCTGCTAAGCCTCATTTAAAGCCTGAGCCACAATCACATACAAAAAAATTGGAAATTCCTTAGTGGATAGGATGTAGAATTGGGTAAACAGGTGTGTGTGTTTGTGTGTGTACATACATACATACATACATACACACACACACACACACACACACACACACACACACACATATATATATATATATATATATATATAAAAAATTCCCATCTCGTTCCTCCTCTGCAAGCTCGGGTCCTCTACCAGAGGCCTGGGTTCTCCGCAGTATCTTACATGTCCCTAGTATTGCGCTTTTCTGGACTGAGATGTCTGTTGTCTTTCCTGGGATCTGTTGTAGTCACTGCTCCAGTTTGGGGGTCACCGCTCCGAGTGCCCCGATCACCACAGGCACCACTGATGTCTTTACCTGCCAGGCTTTCTCCAGTTCTTCCTTCAGGCCTTGGTATTTTTCTAGCTTCTCATGTTCCTTCTTCCTGATGTTACCATCGCTTGGGATTGCGATGTCCACCACAACGGCTTTCTTCTGGGTCTTGTCCACCACTACAATGTCCGGTTGGTTAGCCATTACCATTTTATCAGTCTGTACCTGGAAGTCCCCCAGGATCTTTGTGCGCTCATTCTCTATCACCTTTGGAGGTGTTTCCCACTTGGATCTAGGGACTTCCAGCCCAAACTCTGCACAGATGTTTCTGTACACTATGCCGGCCACCTGGTTATGTTATATATATATATATATATGGCAGTATATGCTGCTGCCATAAGGTGTTATCAGTCTCTGGGGTGACAGCATGATCACGAGGGAGTGGGAGAAATGAGAATTAGGGAGGAGGAGGGACACGGTGAATGTGTATCATCATCTGGCCAGGTTTCCTTTCACGCCCCCTCAGTACAGCTGTCCTCCATGTCTGATGAAAGCTCTGTGCTGCTATATTTGTCCCACAGTGATGAGGTGGAACTAATGGCCACTTTCACACCAGCTGATGTCATCAGTGTGCTGCGCCTGGGGAGCCAGAGGGTGAGAGAGGCCGGGATACCTGCTGGGAGCTTCTGTTGTCCACCAACACACTGACACAATATATAAATGGTTTACATCAATTCATAAACACGCTTGTTTTGTGTCTGTGTTCTCAGGGGAAACTCAAGGTCAGTGCTCTCCGAGCCTCTGCCAATGCTTAAAAGAATTGTCCAACATTTTAGGAGATATGGTTCTTTGCTTTCTCACTGATTAGAATATTGTCACCACTGTCATATGGAGATACTGAACAGTTTCATGTTTCCTGTAAGGACATAAGCGTGGTAACAATCTCCTCACTCAGCAAGAAAGCCAGGTAGTGTATTTCCCAAAATGTCAAACTAGGTTTTTATTGTAATCTAATTTTTATATAGATATAAATCCAAGCAATCCATCCTCTTCTCCTCTTCCTCTCTCTCTCTGTCTGGCTCTCCTTGTCTGCCTTCCTAACAGCTAGTTAACAGTAAGGAGTGTGTGTGCCATGGCGAGCTCAGCACAGCCACATCTCTGTCACATCCACACCGTTAGGTCCTCATTTAGGGCCTGTGACTGCATGCGGTGGCATGTCAGCATCTGTCAGCTCTGTCAAGTGTGTATGTAGGCTTTTACGCTTCCTAATGTGAAACAGTTGACAGGTTATTACTGCCAAAGTGAAGTCATGAGCCTTGACCACAGCTATAACCCAACTTTAACCCGGGAAAATTTTGGGCTCAGCAATGAAATGCTTTGACAAGGTGAGACAAGCAAAGTTTTCTATACAGTCATCTCAAACATCCAGCCTGGTGTAAGCTGTGCATTACTGTATCCTGACTATCCTGTTTCCATTAGGGTATATCTGTGATCAGATCATGAACTCTGTACGCTTTCAATGCTTCAATCGTTTGGCTATAAATATCTCAGATGCCCCCTCACTGAAATCACCCCTTCAGCGGACCTATCTCCTCCTGCCCTCCATCATTTTCATCCTCTAATGTATGTGAAGCTGCCAGTAATGGTGCTAGATTACAAAGAGTGCTCATAGTGTGTGTGTGTGTGTGTGTGTGTGTTTTTACAGCTTGGAAATATCCCTGTAGTTAAGTATAATTCACACACGTAGGGACGTACATTTGACCTGCACACATACATATACACACACACTTAAGCGTGATCTTTCTACACCTCAGGGTGTGATTGCACAAGTGTGTATGTGTGTGTGTGTGTGTGTGTGTGTGTGTGTGTGCGTGTGTGTGTATACACTTAGCTCTGTACTCTGGCTTAATAGAGTCCTCCCTTGTGAGTAATGACCCCCAGCCCTATTCTGTTATTCTGTCCAGACCAGCAGGCTAAAAGTTGCAGTGAGGATGAGAATGAGGGTCTCTCTCTGTCTCCAACGCAGTGAAATGAGGAGAAATTGCAGTTAAATGAAAGGTTGTTTACTCAGAGTGTTGTACACCTCACCCATCGTCCTCTGTCAATGTGTACACTTTTATATTCCCCTATTTGACTTTTACCTGTAACGTACATGATTGCTTTTATTTGTCGCTGTTTTTGTACCATCACCAACACATAGATGGATAGATATTTCTCTTTACATCTGCACATGCTAAACAGCATTAAGACCTTTTATGTATATTTGTCTTAAAGGATTTTACTTTTGTGGATTGTCTCTGATTTTTATATTGATGTGAAAGCACATCAACCTCTGCAGCAGAGGAGAAGCTGTGGCTGCAGGAAGACAGAGCTCCAGGCAGCTCCGTGTACAGAGAGGTGACACTGTGCCATCATGCAAAAGAAATGCACAACAGTGCATCAACATCATTACGGAATACGATTATGTTTTACTTTAAAAAAGGTGTCATCTACCTAAATGAGTCACTGATTTCATGTAACATCCGTCCAGCAGTCTGTTTGAAAGAAAGTGAACACGTGCAGGTTCATGTTCGAGTCTGGTTAAAATGATGAATTCCCCAGCAGTTACTTTGACGTTAACTTTGAACTTCTTACCTTTTGTTAAGCGTGCATGACCTTTCTGTCATAGTTGTGACAGAGATTATTCAGTTCAAAGTGTTGAGAACTTTGACGAGCACAGCAGGACAGAGGTTGAGCAGACTGGTGATATTGTGCTTTAAGACTGAGCAAACAGAGAAGCTGAACCTCGAGTGGATTGTGGAGGACTTTGCAGTGCATGAGACTCACAGAGTGCTGTTCAGACAGGTGAGTACGACAACAAACTCACTGAGAGATGTAACTCTCTCTCCACAAGAGAACGTCAACAACCACTCCGTTGCTGAGCAACATAGCATTGTGTGTGTGTGTGTGTGCACAAACTGTGCAGCTCTCTTTTTGGTGTAATATGTGTGTTTGTGGCTGCAGCTGCTGTGGAGTTTATATTGTTCATACATTTTCCTTGGTGTCTGCTGTGAGGATGCTTTATTCTGCTGCTATTTCTCTAAAAAATGTCAGGTTGTTTAATTTCTGTTGCCTGGTAATACCTGTTGCATCCACTGCACTATAGCACATTTTATTTATTGATGGTCATATTTGCTTGCCTGAGTTTTGTCCTCTTCGGTGATAATTGGCTGACCAAGGTTGTCAGGCTACAAAGTGTGCATCTATAGAGGAGAAATATATTGCTAGCTTAAACAAAAGTATCAGTGTTCTGATGCTGCTCCACTTTTATTTGAGTAGTAACAGTAGTTTTCTAATTTAAGTTTCTTTCCATCCCTGGCTGTGCATCATGAGGTAATCGCCCAGAGAGACATGACAGTATAGGAAAAACATGAGTTTGTGTGCCTCAGGTTGTGAATGTCAGTGTGTGTGTGTGTGTGCGTGTGTGTGTGTGTGTATATATACTTTTTATTTGTGATTGTTTGTGTCTAGGACTGTATTTCACACCCTGCTTCCTGTCTACTGTCCATCCTCTCTCTCTTTCTTTAATTCCTTTTTCTCTGTCTGCTGCTTTTCCTCAGTGAGTGTGTGTGTGTGTGACAGAGAGAGAGAGAGGAAAGAAAAAGAAAGGAGAGAGAGAGTGCGAAAGAGCAGGTGCAGGACTTAACTTGTCACTTCACAGATTTATGTCTGATTGGAGCACTCACTGTTTACCAGGAAACATCTGTCTATCTGCCTGTCTTTCTGTCTGTCTGTCTGTTTGCCTGTCTGTGTAGGGACAGTTAAAGTTTATTGTCAACATGAATGCACAGATGGCCGATCAATAAGCAATGAAGCGTGAGCCCACAACAAGGTTTCAGCCTTTGCAGGAACAGTGTCTGGGATTTGGTTGTTGGTACTCACTTTCACAGCTCCAGAAAAGGCGAGCAAACAGGACACAAGCATCACTAACATCATCACTAACTGTCGAAAGCTGTGAGAGAGAAGACAGAGCTCAAACACAACAGGCAGATGTTTTGTTGGACTTTGCTGCACAAAAAATGGAAACAGGATGTCTCTGAATGTCAGAGCTTAAAATAAAATACCGTAGAAAGTGCTTAAAATAGAAAGAATTGAAATAATTTTGCAACTTTTTCAAGTTTCCTTTACTGAATGCATTACAGAATTAAAGTGTGCCCAAAATGTCACTTCTTAGTATTTCAGGTATGAAGAGGGTGTTACATGAGAGGCAACATAAACTATACTGTGTGTCACTGATGAGTGAAGACCACACCGACATCTAACCAAGCCAAAGCGACATTTGCAAGTACATTCACATGCTGTTTAATGTGTTGCAGCTGAGCAGCTAATTAGCTTTCTAGCCTGCAAACTGATGTTAGCAGCATGAGCATCAGCAGCTGATGTGACTGCTTCATGCAAGTTTTGATTGAAATACAATCTTCATCAACACAGATGGATACCAAAACTTTTTTCCTGTATGTTAGCGTATTAACATACAGCTACCTAACATGCTGATTACATGCCTTGATAGTATAAAGTAACAAATACTTCCTATTTGTTTTTGGTAAAACAGGACATTTGATTTACTGACCAGATATTTCCTGTAGCAGACAAAAATGAAATTTCATTTCAGTTGGACTGAAAGCAGGTTTTGATCAGCCTAAGGCAATAGTTTATCCCAGACTGGAGTCATGATAGCAGTTATGTGAGACTCTTTGACGTTTGGAGCTAAATGCTAATGTCAGCATGCTAACATGCTTACAACAACAATGGTAATATGCTGATGTTAAGAAGCTATACTGTTTAGCATCTTCACCATTGTAGTATAACCTGTTATCAAACTAGCACTACATATAAAGTACAACTAAAACGGATAGCAATTGTATTACCTTTGCAGGTTGCTTAGTTGGACATGAACCAAAGCATGGACAAATTGGCCAAAACAGACTAAATCTTGATTCTTTTTGTTCTTTTTCTTGAATGCAATCTTGTTGTTACAACTATCAAGGATATTCATAGTTAAAACCAGATGCAGTCCACATACACATTCACCATGCTGTCTCCATCGTTTATGATCTATACAGCTAATGCATCACTATGCTAATAGAGCAACGTGTGCCATATTACATTACAGACTGCACAGTGGTATACCGTATGTCATTAGCGCAGAGAATGAATGCTGGCCTGTGAAGTGTCTGCTCCAGCAATAAGCCACTAGCTGCAGGCTGCACAGAGAATGAAACAGAAAGGGAGGGAGGGAGCGCAAGAGCTGAAACCAGAGAGCGGGCCCAGCCCAGCCCAACTGGCGGCCCACCACCACCTCTGTAGCCTGCCGCAAGCCTTCATGTGATCCCCTCTCCAGAAGCCAACCAATAGAGGAAATGTCAGTCTTCTAGCTAGCCAGGAAACCTCCATGCCCAAACAAGGAGCTTCCTGCCCTGACACAGCTCTTCCTGTGGGCTATGTAAGGACTTTCCTGCCCTCTCTCCCTCTCTCTCCCCCCTTGTTTTCTCTCTCTCTCTCTCTGTCGGTGTGTGTCTCTCTCTCCCACTCTTTTGGCAGGCTGCCCTTTGGCAAGCTGCCTCAGTGCAATCCTTTTTTTCCTTGCCCTCTTGCAAGGTGTGTGAATGTATGTGTGTTTATGTTGTTTCATGCTGGTCCACCCTCTTGTAAGGAAATAAACTATGTTGAGCCACAGCT
The DNA here is from genome assembly GCA_008933995.1 of Datnioides undecimradiatus. Taxonomy (NCBI): domain Eukaryota; kingdom Metazoa; phylum Chordata; class Actinopteri; order Lobotiformes; family Datnioididae; genus Datnioides; species Datnioides undecimradiatus. Next base: position 1,442,538 of record WARS01000014.1, read on the forward strand.
GAAATGATTAAGCCTACAGTCTAGTGTATGTGATGCAGACAGTTTATGTGTGCTGTGTATCTTTAAATAATATCTCAGGAGGGCCCATTGTGTTGATGGAGCAATTAACCTCATCCTGCTCTTTCCAGACATCTGTTGGCCGGTTTTACAGACTAGTAAATGTGTTATAGGACCACAGCCCAGGGTGGAACTTGTATGCAAAACTGTCTATAACATAACTACGATATTAGGAGACACTTGTTCTTTGGAAGCTTATTCCCATCTGTGGAGCTTTCTGACAAGACACACTTCTGAAGTCCACGTGAGAATTAAAGATTACTTCTTTTAACTTGAAAAAAAAATATATATAGACGAGTCTAACACATGTAAGACAATGAGCTGTATAAGGATATGAAGACCTGCCTGTCATCTTGTAGAGAGCAGCCTTTTCTAGTTTTCGTAGAGAGAAACAGTTTCTCAAACTTCTCTTTACAGTTTGAGGGCTGTGACAGTGAAACTACATAACCAGTTATGACACCCAGGTGTTCATAATATTAATAATTGGCAAGGTCCACCGTCTCCTTTCCTAATTTAGAGCTGATGTCACTCCCCGACTGGCATCACCTCAATTCTGCTCTTAGACTGCGAGAAATTTCTGGAGACTTTTTAACCATGCGAGCAGCATAGAGATACAGGTGATATTCATGATCCTCAGAGGATGATCCCCTGACCTTTCCTTCAGTGTCATCATGAGATTAACAGCTGTGGTTTCAAGTTTAGTTTTTTTGAAAGCTACCTACATTGTCATAAAATGTGGTTTAGACATTCACACACTTTTTAAACTTTTCCTCCTTCATCAGGTCAAAAATTCTGTTTTGGTCGTAGATGCTGAATGTTGATATATGATCACAAAGAAGCAAAACTAGGAGGAGGAAAACAATATTTTCAAAATGTTACAGCAGGAACGGCCAAGTACTCTTTATCCCATCAGTTCCTCTGTCAGTTATAACTGTAATCATAAACCTTTACATGGTGGTTCATACACACACACACAGCAGCATGTCTGTGTGTGTATGTTTGATAGCGTGTGCACTCATGGCCTATCATGCAGGGACAAATCCCTGTCTGCCACCAAAGCTGTATGTGGCACAGTATTTATCTTACAGCTGTAGTTAGCCCCAAGTGCTACATTTCATCTGTACCACTTTCAATTGTATTCAGACGTGGGAGTTGGAGCACAGGGTTGCCTCGCTGTATCTGTATCTCTCACAAAGCACAGCAGCATGCTACTGTTACATTATCTGATTTATGGCAAAGGGGGGCGAGTGAGAGGCTTTGCAGCTCAGAGCAGGATGGCAGCGTATTTCAGCTGGGTCTTTTGTACAGAACAGTGGGATTTTTCCCCTCTAAAATACATTACTGCAAAGTGTGTTGAATCAGTGATTGAATGGAATAGATAGATAGATAGATAGATAGATAGATAGATAGATAGAGAATCCACCAAATATTGTCCTTTGGGCTAAATTGTCCTCAGACAAAAAGGTTGAAAGTTTCAAAGACTGTTTATCAATGTATATTATCAACAGCATTACATAAGATGTCGGTCCTACCTCTTTTCCAAAATTGGCCTTTTAGTCACATTTTTCATGTTCAATTCAGAGACTAAGTTCTGAAATATTCATTGATTATTTTTTTTTTTAGCTTTCTCTGTCTTTGCTGTGACTGTAAACACATCTTGCAGATGTACAGCCCAATGATTTAGCTGTCTTTTCTCAAGAGATGTGGGCAGAATGGCTATCTATGAAACAGAGTTATAAATTTCAGGTAAGTGCAAGTGCAGGAAACAGACAGTCTGTAATGATAGACTGAAGCATTTTATTTGGCCATGACTTGATTGTGAAAGAGAGGAAGCCAATTCATCCACTTCTCTTCCACTGCTTTATGTGCAGCGTGTTCAGGCACAATACCAGCAGCATCTCAATAATCGGGCTGTTTACACTTAAGTGCTCATATACTTACAGTAGGTCTGCTTTTAATGCTGAGATCTTGATCACAGCTATTACGCAACTTCCTCATGCACTCCTTGCTTTCCAAGAGATGCCCCGTGAAAGCATCTTAACAGTGCTAAATGCTTGAAGCCTTTGCCTTGCCTGGAGAGTTTGTGGAAACACGTCTGACATTATTAAAGGAAACGGCAACAAATTTAGTATGTTTCAGTCAAAGACAAGGAATGAAACCTATAAAAAGGGACTTTACGTGGCTTTGAAGAGACACAACAGACTCTCGCCACAAAGAATCACAAAGCTCCACTGACCTCGAAACATTTATAAGCAGCGGTAGAGGATGTAAACAGGCCATGGACGTCTCCTCTTAAAACCACAGCAATGGCACTTTGTGAGAATAAACAGATTAATTGAATTCCAGAGGGGAAGAATTTCTTTTGATCTGTTCAAATTGATTTCAACAAAGTGGTAAGTAGTCATTTTACAAAATGCAGCTGTTTGTATCATCAAAGCTGTTAAGATTTTATTCTGAGGGTGTTGTGATTTGACAGGACGTTACTTGACATGCTGTTACAACACCTTGGTAGGCATCATCAGACTCCTTCTTTCTCTTTCTCTCTCTCTCACACACACATTGTCGACATGTACTCACACACCCTAACGCACACATACAGTAACATGAGTTCCCTCATATGGCTGCCTGTCTTGCAGCAATTACATGATGTGCGGTAATTGCCAGTCTCTGAAGCGGGCTCTTCAGACACACTTCAAAGGGAGCGGAGCGCGTCCACGGACGCAATTAACAAGATCAACGGAGCCCAGATGAGCTGGCGGGCCCCACGCTCCTCTCCCCATTGTTCTCATTTTCACTCTCATTAGCGAGTACGCGGTGGGTAGGGGTGTGGGGGGGATGGGTTGGACACCTGCGGAAAAGCGGGGTGCACTACACAAGCAGAGAGTGACATGGAGGAGCTCACACTAGCACAGCACAGGGACGCTGGTGTTAATGATGGTTGTCTAAGCTACAGGAGAGAAGGGCACAAACAGCCAGCTGTGGGTGTCGAGGCATGTGAGGAAGTGGAGCCGACTCCTGAGAGGCAAAGGTGTGTGTCCCTTTGCGAGTGTTTGAGAGAGACAGAGTGAGAAAGCGTGTGTGTGTGTGTGTGTGTGTGTGTGTGTGTTTGTGTGAATGTGACTGATGCACCTGGGAGAGGATATCACCACGGCAACTGGATTGAGGCTGTCAGTGTGCACAGGAGAAGCTGCAGCTTCACTTCTCATGCACAGACACACACATTCACACACACACACACACACACAGACACATATAAACACACACTGAACTGTCTGGTCCATGAACATCTCTAGTGACACCTAGAGGACAGCAGGTGGAAACAGACAGACAGATGGGCACATAGACAGATGGAGTGACACCTCTGGATGCTGTTGATATCCCATCGAACACTAAAGTCATTTTTAAACCCAAAACTGGTGAGGAATTTCATATTTTTCCACATTTCCCTGGTGAAATATGTCATCACCACTGTTTGGGATAACTGGAGTTGATCCCAAGTGTTGGAGACAGTTTAAGTATGTGATGATACATCACTGTTCATCAAACGCTCAACAATCTCTCCATCCTTCACTCATCTGTCTCTGTGGCCAACCAGCCACTCTCCACCAGCCCCCTTAAGATTTGAATATTGCATCTCTGTGGCTCCAATTCAATTTCTGCAAGCAGTAAACCAAATGAGTATATATATGGTACACTACAATGCATTCAGCACCACCAAAGGGGGAAAACATTTAACTTCAGTTGTTGTATTCTTTCAAAGTTGGATTTCCTGCTGTCTAGACCACTTTAGTCTTGGTTTTTATTCGAATGCAGCCTGGTAGGCTTGTAAAAGCCTATTGGTTAGAGCTTTTAAGAGAGCCTTTCATTTGTTTCTCCTGAATGTTTAATGCCATGAGGCCCAGTGGTGCATAGGAAGACTGAAAAATGTGGTGTGATGAATACTGAAGTGTGGCACATGTAGCAGCAGCCGGTCAACTTTTATCATGTAGAGGTGCATTAAAATACATTACTGGCGTTCTGCTTCGGAGTACCTCTGAGATAAATGGACCGGGGAGATAAGGGGAAAGTAATCACACTAACCTGACGCTTTTCAGCAATTTCTATCCTTGCGCACTGTGAGGGAAATCATCCAACTCTCAAACATTCAATGTGCAAGAATCCTGAAGCAAAGACAAACGTGTGACTAGCAATGTGTGCCATTTTTCACACAACAGCAAAACTGGACTGAGCATTGTATTCACAATGTAGGGAGCAGACAGACGACATTAAAACATCTAACCCGACCATGCTCTATCTATCCAGTCTTACCCTGCCCAGACCGCATGCTTCCTGCCAAACCACAAGAGGACGAAAAGGGTGGGGGAACAGGGACCATTGGCCTGCTGCAATAACACCAGCTTTAAGAAGACTTAAAGTAACACCAAAAAAGGCTGTTTTTCTTGTACATGCTATTGTTATTGTCATTTGGCTTTTATAAGCTGGAGTGAAAATTTGCTTGTGTGAAAACAAGGTATTAAAAGTGTTGGATGTGTTTCTTGTCTTGGCAGTTGGCCTGATGATGGTAATAGACTGAGCTAGCTATAGTTGGCCGTCTGGCTGTGATTTGTACAGCAAGGCAAGTGCTTTGGAACAAATTGTACCATGCGGCTGAGAATATAGAAATTGCAGCATTATTCTGGCTGCTTAAAGCAGCTCCACTCCATGTGAAAGAAAGAAAATCTTGGCTGATGTACGAACACGTTCCTGCTTGTGTGCACTTACAAACACACATACATGCACACACACAGGTGCACGTTCACACACACACACACACACACACACACACCATTAAACCACTCTTGGCTGGTACAGATATGCGACATACAGCACAGTTTGGTAAATGTCTGTCTCTGCAGCTTAGCGAGAAAGAGAACACTGTGTGAATGTGTGTTTACATCTCGACTCCAATGCTGTGAACTTCGTTTCACAGCGGCCAGATGGAGATTTAGCATGTGAACATGCCCGCCACAGAGATGAAAATACACATAGCGAAATGGACTAAAAACAGAGAGTCTTGCCACTCTAATCAGGTCTGACTGAATGTGGCTTTTGCATTGGGGGGAGGGCAGCCCTAGTTCAATCACAAGGTTTTGGAAACTCAACCAACAGGACACAAAAACTCAATTTCTCCAACCAACAGATTGCAAGCTAAAACAATGACTTCTCTAATCAATCATAGGCACACGCATTAGAAAAACACCAGTATGACACACACACCACTAAATCAAAAGTGGTTCTGTACATCTGTAAAGAAAAGAAAAAAACAAAAAATGTTTTCGTTCAAATACTTAAATTATGTAATAGACAGTCACAGTGTCTCAACAGTCCAGACAGATGTTGAAAAACAAAACTTTTGACCCACATTTCATCTGAAAGCATTTCTGTATTTATGTAAATGAGTGTGTGTGTGTGTGCGCGCACGCACCCGTGCACGTGTCTGTTTGTATGCGGATGGGAGTGGCTATGCCTGGTGAGGGGAACAGCAGACAGACAGACAGAGAGTGCGCCTCGGCTTTAACAGGGCCCGTGTAATTATGGTCAACCACACTCCCCACTGCCACCTTTATTTATAGGGTTGCAAACACACTGGGCTTCAGAGTGCTTCTCCCTGTGCATTCCAGTGCATTGGGACTTTTTGGTGGGGGGTGTAAACAAATGATATTTTAAGTAGAGTGTAAGGGGGTTGGGATTGTGAGCATGTTTGTCTGTGTGTGTGTGTGTGTGTGTGTGTGTGTGTGTGTGTGAGTGTTTGCAAGAGAGAAAAAGAGAATGTACATTTATGTGACATTTGTAAGATTCCACAGTATGTCAAGGAAAAACTTCACCAGATGTTAACACCAAAAGGTCGGTTCAGTGGTTATTGCAAGAGGTTTGGGAATAACTTTGATCAAGCTGTAGAGAAACTAACACTAACTAATCCAGACAGAACTCATCAAAGAAACATGCTGTTGAGGTTTGGTCAGAATCAATGTGGATGAACGGCCTCTGGCCACGAACCTCTAAGGACAGTGGGCCCATTCGCCCCACAGCCTTTAGGCATGAGGCACGGTAGCCCAAGCCAGCCGTCACCTTGGGGATGCGGCAGAGCGGAAGTGAACAGACATACGAGTTAACATGAAGAGAAAAGAGGAAACACATGGATGTGAACTGGTAGCTGGCTATTTTTTTCATGGCTTGACTAAGAGCATTACCAGCTCTCTCTCGCTGTGTCTTTCACTTTGTGCCAGTCGAGCACATCTGCTGCACAACTGAAGGAAATGTAAAATGTTCAGGATATCCTGTTGTAATGAAACTCCAGGTTGAATGAAAGAAAATGGGGTGAGTGTAGGAGGGGTAGCTCATGTGTAATGTCGGTTGGTGGACACATGACACAGCGGTGACGAGACTGAGGGCTGCTAAGGAACACATGAGCAGGTCCTTCAAACTATGTGTGTGTGATGTGGTGGGGAGGGCAGGGGGCTCATATTGAGTGCAGGTGTGCTATGAGAGACTGAGATGGAGGCGGAGTTATAAGATGTGAACAGAGAAAATTAGGGGCTTTGATGAAAACGAAGGACATCTGTGATTATGGTGTATGTGAGTGTTCACGCATGCCTGACATATGCTTGGCTGCAGCAACCTCAGGTGTTCTATCTATCCATCTATGCATCTGATCTGATCTATGATCGACCTATAGCAGTTCTTCATAATCTGGTAAAGCAGGAATTTTTCATCCCAAAGGCAGCCCATATTCAGAGGGGAGTGAAAGAGATAGAGATGGGGTGTCATGAATAAATCACTTAGTATCAGTTCACTCTCCTCAGCAAGGCTCAAACCTCAATGCTCAAGCTGGTGGCATCTCACCTCGGCCAATGAGCTGGATAATTGATGGAACTTGAAATGATTACATGTAATATCAAACTCCTACGCTCACACGAGCAGTTGCCCCTACCCAAGCCCTCTGAGGACTGGCGCTTTCATTCTTGCAATGGTATAATTTTCTCTGTAATGCACTGACAGAGCAGCTGACCCAGCTGTAACGAACGCTTCTCTGGATTTAAACCTTGTGTGTCTTGTGTGTCCCTGGGATGTAATGCTGCCGCACAATGCTTACTCGGCTTTGTGCGGCAGATGCATAAAAAGCATACACGCAGTCTCTATAGGACCCAGATGGCTGACAAATAGGGAATCATACAAGCCACAGATAAACAGAAGACAGAGAGGCATAGAGGGAAGCTTCTCACAATAACAAGCGGTGTGTCGCGAGCCTTTTCTCAGTGGTTGTGTTTACCCTCGCTCAGTCCTCCAGGGGTAATTTGGGGAGAGGAAGAGAGACAGAAAGTTAGACAGAGCACAGAGAGACCAAAACTAGCAAATAACTGTCAGGAGGCAGCCTGTCTCCTTCAATGTTAGGTGTTTGTGCTGACAAACACACAAAGGCAACTACACAGCGGCACACTGATACATCAGTGCACGCACGTACGCTACTTTTTTACTTTCTCTCTTTTCAGACACGCAAAGTCTCAGAACTGGAGCTGAGCTTTAACGATACAGTATGTGAGCATGAACATTTGGCTTTGTTGTAGTCGTTTTGGCAAAGAGCAGTTAACGATGCACCTTCAAACTTAAGCATCAGTGACAATATCTCACTCCCATCCATCACTTGCTGCTGGCTCACACAACTGAGAACAGATTCACACCCTCTTCTAGCCTGTTCTTAACCAGCAGGAGGATGAGAAAATACCCAGACCAGGGTCAGCGGTTGGGTCAGGCCTCTGCTGGCAACTTGGTCCTATCTGTGTGTGAGCGAGTCACAGCGACAGAGTTGGGGGAGGGTTTGGGGTTTATTCCTTGTTTCCAGAGAGAGACATTGAGCCCAGGGTCAATATTGACTGTCAACCATCCGTGAGCTTGGCTGGACACCGCTTGACTTTTCAGACTCCCGTTCACTCTACTTGAACAGAGAGAGGGAAAGTCAGGGGAGGGGACCCCAGCATGGAATAAAACCAGGCTTAACTGCTCATACATTCACGCACACACAAACACAGTCACATGAACACTAATACATGCACACGCACCAGTCTCAATCTGCCATCTGGAGAAGACAGGCAGGTATGAGGAGGCTTTATGGTGAACTGTGTGGGAGTTGCAGCGGTTTGGGCAGAGTGACAGAAAAGGTGACAGAGAGAGGGAGAGAAAGTGAGAGGAAAAAAGAGAGAGTGTTGGAGGAGGAGGGGGGGGTGGTGGTGCAGTGAAACGGGATTATAACAGCATCACTGAGGCCACTTATATTTGTTTTAACTGGATACGGTCGAACCTTCTCGGCTGCCCGTTTGTCTTTTGGAGCGCCATTCAAGCCTGACCTGGAAAGCCCCTCACCCACCTTTCCTGCACACACACACACACACATACAGACACACTTACACACACACTGTATTGCAATCCCAATCCATGTTGAGCTGAATACTTTCACCACAGTGTTGTAGCCAGAGCCATTGGTATGGCCCATAATGCTCTCCTCTCACCAGCAGAAAGCAGTTGTGGGCCAACAACAATACAACATGAACACACTTCAGACACCACCACAAACCAACACCACTCAAGGGGAACTATGCTATGGCTATACGAGGAAATAACAGTCCAGATTAAGGCTTCACTCTAAACATTAACAGTGTCTGAGCAGACACAGGGATTCAAAATAAAAACGGACGTGCTGACTGGACATCCGCCACTCTGATCTGAGGGCTTTTCATAAAAGCTGTTAAAAGTCTCACCCAACAAAGGCAGCTCAGACTAAACAAGTGGTCTGCCTGCAGCCCCACGGTAAGCCGCCCACAATGCATGACAGGACAGAGGTGAATAAAGATAAAAGAGATGCTACCAGATTGTGTCATTGAAGAATATTTTGGGGTCATTAGGAGGGCCAGGGACAAGTCTGTTCCCACCACATGATCGACTCCTCTCAACGCTCCCATGTCTTCTTCATGTCTCCATACAATTTATGAAAGTTGAGATGAGATGAGAATCGGCGGAGGAGGAGGAGGGAGAGGAACTGGATGATGGAGGCAGAGGAGTTGCGATCATCTTGGAGAGACTGCTCCTTTGTTCTGTTGCATTAATCTGCTTTTTTCCCGTTCCCCTGCTCGTTCTTTTGATCCGCTGTTGGATCATCCCCTTGATGATTCACTAACAGCAAAAGAAATTAAATACATCGGATTGACGACCCCCCTCCACCCCCCATCCCTGCGTCTCCCTGCTTTTCGCCACCACTGCCTCCCTCCTCATCCCCTTCCTCCCCTCTTCTCCCTGAGGCCTCCATTTCTTCAATAGATAAGCAGCGGATCTGTTCTTTATCGCTTCACTCTCCATCTCCATCCTTTCTCCCTTCTTTCCCTTCGTCTTTCTTTTCTGTTTTTTCCTCTGCGCTGGGTTTAATCCCAGCCTTGCGGTGGATGCATGTCAGAGATGTAATTCCATTGTTTAACATGCTCTTCTGAGCCCCCACCCCACCCCAAACTCAGTCACTCCCGGGGCCACATGCATATTCATCAGCTATCAAAAACAAAAGGCAGATCACACTGTTTGTCATGTACCACAACCAGCGCTATTCAATTCGCTCCCTTCTTTGCTGCTTCTGGAGGATTAGTGCATGTTCAACATATCTCAGACACATAAATCCAAAGTACTAACATATAGACATTCAATCAGAGAGAGAGAGAGTCTGTAGTTTTCTTAACATGAGAAAAGCTCCTTATACTTACTCTCTAATGTGTGGATACTGGGAAGTCTGGGGATAGTGTGGAGCACAGTGATAGTTGGAGGCAGAAAACGACAAAAGCAGTAGATGATTTAAGAGCAATATAGGAAAAAGGGGTCAGTTATGCAAAGGGACATGCATGGCTCTGTGAGACTGAGGGCCATTCATCAGGCACTGAGAGTCGCTCCCCAGGTCCTCCTATAGTCTTCTGGGAGATGTCCAGGATTCACCAGCGCACAGCTCCAGGTTCCAGGCTCCAGGCTCCAGGGCCAGACAGATGTAAACACGGCCTGACCGCACACAGAGGCGCAGTGCCAGCCTGCCCTCACCTCGTGCATAAACAGCCAAGAAGGCCACACTGTGGGCCAGGGGACAGACAGCACTGAACTTGGCTGGAGGCAATTGGGGGGGGGGGGGGGAGCAGGGAACAGGGAAGGAAAGAGAGCATGAGGCAATGATTTTATGCTTGTTAGAGCAGTTCACATTTCTGAAAAAAAAACCAACAACTGTGGCATCAAGGCATACTTGCCTTAACATTGTATATATTCTATTCTTATTATTTGCAGTTCCTAATTGCGGTTCATGCCACCAGCGGTGTGTGCATTCGGGTGGATCTGCTTAGATATTTTCTCCAACGCCCTGTCGTGACAGATGCGCTGGGCTCCTCAGCGCCTGTTTGATTTATGCGTCAGGACAAATATGGGTCAAAATGAAACATCCAACACGGTGGCTTCTTCTTGCTTGTTCTTCTTTCTTCTTTTTCATTCCCTTTGCACTTTCTTCTTTTCAAAGCTCGGCTCAGCGGGACTGTGTGTCTCTGCTGCACCACAGCCAGGTTGTGTGTGTGTGAGTCTGAGTGTGTGTGTGTGTGTGTACATTTGTGTGATGAGACGTGACAAGCGCCTTCATCCTCCCCTCAGACGCCGCATTCCACAACGCTCCGCCACTCGCTCCGTGTGGCGGGCTTTTCATCTTTCCTCTCCCCGTTCCTTCCTTATTCTTCTTCTCCTCTTCTTCTCTCTCTGTGCTCTTCTTCTCCTCGCTCTCACAGGTGTAAGAAAGGCGCATGGAGGAATGAAAGGGACAAGATTCTAATTAGAGGAGGAGGCTGAGACAAAAGCAGGGGGATAACGAAGGGAAGCAACGATAACACATGTAAAACACAAAGCCTTAATCTTAGAGAGCGTTTGGAGGGATCTCTCATTTCTCTCCCTCTACAGTGAAGCGAGGCAGGGGGGTTGTGTGTATGGGAACACGAGGGGATAGGATGTGATTATGAGCACAGAGCTGACAGACAGAGAGATTGGCGTGTGTGTGTCTACGGATATGTGTGTGTATCCCCACAGGGCCTTCAACTCCCTCTGTTCATAGGGACCAACTTAAAAAACAGCCATGTAAAAACATGCAGGCGGTTGTACTTTTAGCATTGTTTACTTATTGGAAAAAAAGTGCAACAAAGTGCCAGTTTATTTAAGTAACTGCATCTCAATTTAACACCTGTTAAGAACTTTCTGTCACGGGTCAGCCAGAACATAAGGTGGCAGCAGGGATAGGAGCTAACCAGCAGGACAGAGGACAGAGAGGAGGTCTGCACATCGCAAAACCCATTCTTGTTAAACCTTGTCTTTACAGCCCTAGTTTCTGACACTCAGCGCTTGTATCTGATTCTGCTTGGTGACACTGCATCACTCTGTTCCTCAAGTACTCAATAGCCTTTTTAGTTTTTAAAGATTTCTGGAGAAGTTTACTTGTTTACTTGTATTTATTTGTGAGTCTACCACCAATCTTCTCTTTGTAGACCTTGTGATTTTAACTTCTAATTTTGAGTAAAAGAAAAACAAAACAAAAACTTTACAGTAAAAACAACTCAATCATAGATCCAATGTAGGCAGAGAGAATGTGTGATGCAGTAGCCAATCAAGGAGCCATGCCATTATCTAACTCCCTGGAAACTTATTTTAAGAGTATTTCAGCCTGCACCTGCACTTTCTCTTCCTGGAGTCACAACAACATTGCAGCTAGATGCTCCTTTTACATCTGGGGTTTCAAACAATCCTCAGTTTCATGAACCCCAAATATCATCTTCCCAGCAGTACAATGCTAATGCAGTCACAGGTGTTTTGCATTAGTGTTCTTTAGTGTTTTAACTGCAGCGTTTAGAACTGCATTAAGATTTAGAAAAGACAAAGGAGTGGACTACTAGTGTGTTTGCTTTCTGGCACGTGCTATGTTTAATTGAAACATCACAAAATGCAAACGTTTGACCATCCTGTTGTAGTCGCACAGCTGCTGAACATGCTCTCACTTTTTGTCACTACTCCACATTAGTGGACCTTCTGATTCTGGCTTTTCATGGTGGTGTGGCTAATAAGGTGAAGGATGAACTGTGGTGCAAGTATTGGGGATATGATCTGGAATCACATGAATTTAAGACCAGAGCAGAGAACAGAAATTTTGGAGTGAATCCATTGTCCCTACCCTTTAAGAGTGTTTCATGAACCACCACCTGAGTGAAGAGCCTGTGTAACCAAGCTCTACCTGAAAGAGAAAGATTGCAACTGGGAAGATGCCTCTGTTGTGAAGAGACTGAAACATTTTCCATGCAAGATCAACACAGCTGTCTGCAGTTTCTGACAGTTTCTCCTTGGTCTTGGAAGGTGTACTTATGGACAAGATGTGCTGGTGGACCCTGGAGTACAATGGATGGTTAGATGGTGCTCCAGAGCTCCATCTAACCATCCACCAGCTTAAACAGCATCATCCTGCAGTGAATGGGAGAAACATAATGTCAGCACCACCAGTGTGTCTTTCCATGGCCACATCATCCTCTTCTCAGGCATTCAGATCGATTGGTGCAAAGCAAAGAGTGTCCTGGAGTTGCCTCAATCTACCACACTACATTAGGTACAGCATTTTTGGGGATTTGCAAGTTTTGTTGCAAATTCCAAAACTTTGACTCAAGGTTCACCATCACGCCTCCCATATGACCAAACATCCAGGGATGATGAGCACCTTCAAGTTAATTGAAATGCAGTTCTGCAGTTCAGTTCTTCATCTAGACTTAGTTATATTTGTGCACAATATAAAGCATTCTGTAAGTGTACAGGTGGTCTACTACAGTTACTTGCAATCAAATGGACCATGGTGTAATCTTTCTATAGTTTTCCTTGAGCCAGCTGAGATCCCGGTGTAACGCCACCAATTGCCCCTCTGACTGCAGTCACAGAAGATCATTGGTCTCACACATTACAAGCACATCAGTACAGTATCCTACAAATACTTGCTGCCATAGACAGTGCAAGTTTGTCAGATTTTCATGTTTCTTTGCTGAAGCCTGTTAATTTTGCCTTCTGAACCTTCACTATTTCTCTCCTTCTTCACCTAGCCCAACCAGTGGTGAATTTACTGTCAATACAATGCTCTTGGATGATAATGAACAACTTCACTTGTGCATGAGTCAGAGGTAGAATCAAATACTTGGCTGATGGAGAAAGGTTATGGATAGGAGGAGTGTGCCAAGGTGTGTGGTTGTGACATCCTGGATGCCAACCTCATTTCACCGAGAGCATCCGAATGAGCCAACTGGGGCATTTGCAGCCACCCAAAGAAAGAGGGGTACTGTCAAGTGTCAGCCAGAACAGCAGAAGTAAAACTAAGCAGCAGCATAGTGTACAGAGAGGAAGTCCTAGCAAACACTTCAACTTTTGTTAAGTTTTGTATTTAAAACCTTAGTTTTGTTGCTCAGTGCTGGTTTTTGATTCTGCTTGGTGGCAATGTGTCACTCTGTCCCTCAGGTACTCCCAGCCCTTTTGGTTATTAGAGCTTTACTGTTCCAATTTTTCATATTTAATTATTATACATATGGTATGTATGTGTAACCTTTTCATGTAAGGACCTTGATCACAAGCTTGACTGCCATCTTCTGTCCACTGTATATGATTCTGACTTCTTCTGCTCACCAAACCAAACAGTTTCATGTGCTGGTGAGGTTTTTTTCTGCTTTATCTACTGCAAGGTTTTCAAGAAAGGGAAGCAAAGACACATTATTATAACCCTGAATATATTTTTGTTGCTACTTGGCCAAAAAGAATAACTGGCTGCTTTTCAAACTCTCTCTATCCTTCCCTCCAATTTTTTTGTTGCTTTGCATGTGGATTTTGTCTGTTTACTTATTTGTGTCGCCTCTGAGCTTTTCAGACATGCCGCTGCACCTCCAGGGTCTTTGGGTGATATGATAGGGCTTGGGGACTTTGGTTTCCTTGCCACTGCTGTGAAACTCCATTCAGATGATGAAACTGTGGTGCAGCTGTGTCTGAGGCTCACGGTGGGATGCTGGTGTCTTTGTGGCTCTCTGCAAGGCTGAGGCAAATTCTCACTGATGAAAGAGCCTGCAAATGTGCCTCTTTAACCCGGTCCCATACATCTTCTCACTGAGAAGCCATTGTGACTGTCATCTGCCTGTGCATGTGTGTATGTGTGTGTGCTGGGCTTTATACAAATAAGTCTGCACTATTCTCTTGTGATATTATTTAGCTGTCTGACATACACCATTATTGTCTGAGAAGACATTTTTGTGCATGTTGTTAATTTATCTGTATAGGCTCTGAAGTGAAGAAACATCGACAGTTTGTCAAGACAGGTATGGAAAAGATTATTTATTTTACACACACACACACACATATATATATATATATATATATAATTTTGTAAACAAAATTTAAACAAAATCTTGCCATGAGGTTTGGATCCTGTGAGTCACAGGGAGACTGAAAATAACAGCAAAGATAACCTGGCAAAGCACATTTCCACAGAGTCTTCCCTGAGGTGATGCAAGACTTTAGACAAATGTCTTGTTTGTTCACCACTGAATGGCCATCTTTCAAGAGGTGGCATGCCAGCACACACACACACACAGATTTGCACACAGGAGCAGATCATTTTTCTCCCTCATGAAGTAGGTAGCGAGAATATTACAAACCAAAATCATAACGTATTGCCGTAGGCCAGAGGTCGGATGAGGAGAGGAGAGACAGCTGTTTAATTGAATTACTGTCTGCAACAGATGATAGATAGATAGATAGATAGATAGATAGATAGATAGATAGATAGATAGATAGATAGATAGATAGATAGATGTGAATGTGTGTATGTGTGCATGTGAGAGAGAGAGAGCGAGAGAGAGAGTGACAGCAAAGAGCCTTATCCTCCATTAATAACAGCCACTAATCCCCTGATGTGATTACCTCTCCCTACCTCCCTCCTCCTCTACTTTACCCCCTCTCATTGCATCCTTCCACACTTCTTCTCCCATTCAACAGCGCCAGCCACTTGTCTTCCATGGCAGAGCTCAGCTGGTCCAATCCCCTGAACAGATCCAAGACTTCCACTGTGTTCAGCTGCCAGGACTATGGAGGTCTTCCAATTTGACGCCTCTCCTTACTAGAACTCGCCTCTGGGCAGGTGTATAAAAAAGCAGAAGTCAGTGGTGTTAGCGTAGAGAAGGAGGCACATTTAAACAGATTAAGACCCATGCTTCTGTTCAAAGCTCTGACACTTAATGCTGCCTGAATGAGAGGTGACGTGTGATATGAATCGTACAAGATATGGTTTTGGATGTTCAAACGTTTATGGAAATATCTGCAAGCATTAAGGATTATGGGTGTGCAAAGGGAGGCAACAAGCATGTCAGTATAGCTATTTCTGTCCTCAATGACTGGCTGCCAAATACATTTTTTCAGCATTTGATAAACTCGCTACATCAATATAAAGTCTAGTGTGTTTCTATGGAAACTTAGACCTTCGAGAAGGTTGAAATTTGCCACTTAGCTCAAGATATGCTCAATAAAAACATACTATGATGAATTCAAAGGTGTTCAGTTTACATATGCATCACAGAGACATTTTCTGTAGAACACATGCACACACTGTCAGACGTATGTTATAACAGAAAGTCTTTTAGCTCAAAAGACTTCAAATCAAATCATTTTTAATGTGTTATGGTCAGAAGCACAACACTAATCAGTTTGACTACTTCAGACAGCTTTAAAATATATGTTTTTCACATATTTTGAAGTCTTTTAAAGTTGCTTCATGCTGTAATTTTTTTATTTTAGGTTTAGTTAATGGACTGCGGAGCAGTAAGAAATAACCAAAACTTGAATCTTAATGCCTTTGTAAATTCACAAAGCACAGTGCAGAGTGGGAATTGAGACTATCAGACAAAAGCTTTCATACTGTACGCACATGCACAATCATGCAGATACACACCAACACGCGCAAACACACACACACACACAGGCTGATGCAGGTCCCCCAGGGAAGCGACAGTGCAGTGCAGCGTTGTACTTGGTTTACTTGGTCTACTTGGTGATGTCTCCATGGAAACTGTTATGTCTGACCTTCAAACATGTGCACTGCCTTCCATCTGGCTTAGGTTTGCTAATCAGATCACATCAACACACACACAAATGAACTGTCAGGTCTCATCATGAATGGAGAGGAATTTTTGGGGGTGATTTTATATCAATGTTTTTCTGAACAAGTTTGTTATCAGTCACTGTAATATCCCTTTTTTTCCAGCTCACATAAAACTTATGGATCTGATTTTAGGATTGCTACTTTGCCTTGTTTTCATTTGCACACTGACAGGCATGCTATAACTCTAACAAGATGAAAAGTTCCAGTCGCAGGGGTTTTGATAACGACTTGATTCAATTAGTGCCTCTTTTATCAGCAAATAGGCCATACCCCAGCACTCTGCATGCTTTCACAAAGTCCCTCTGTGTCCCCCCTTTCTCTTTTTTGTTTCACCTCAACTCCCTGCCCCTTTCATTTCTGCTCTGTTCAATATTTGCATCTGCTCTGCTGTTCGCTAATTCATAAGGCCCTCCAGAATGTTAAACATCTGGCAGCTCCTTAGGCCCAGGGCCGTGCATCCGTTTTGGGGCAACAAGGCCTGGAGACCAGCCCCTCCTGTGGAGCTTAGCCTTTGGTGTGTGTGGTACCATTCAGGGTCTCCATTTCCTGAGTATTTGTGCCTTGATGTGGCCAGAACCATAGCACATGATTTATTACAGTACTAACTCTGTCCCCACTGCTAATACTGCCATTATTATGACCATACACTCCTCCCTCCTTCCTCAATCTCCCACCTGCAGTCTCACACTAAAGCCTTTACCAGATACAGCTGACACAGCTCTGCATGGCTTCCATAAAGAGCATTGTGTTGTTGTTAATGGATGTTTGGTCCCAGTAGAAGATGTTTAAAGAGGGCGGGGGAACCGTGCGATGAGTGAGGTGACAAAATTGTTGGGTCAATGACACTCTGTTAGTTGACTGCAGATCAGCGAGATCAGCTGTCTTCATTTGTGTCCCATCTCCTCCTCTTGTTCTCTGCTGGTTTGCTGCTTTGTGTAGTTTATGAGCCACAGGCTAAGTCCAAAGAGAACCAATAGGAGTGCGGCTGGAGGTGGCTAGGGGGTAAATTGTTTTTTGCTGTGTGGCCTATCAAAGCGACCTCATCAAAGTCATCCAACCAGTCCCTCCCCCAACCTTCCTTGCCTCTTTTTTTCTGTTTATGTAAGTTCTACACAGTGTAATCAGGGCTTAAACAGAGAGGAAGATGACTGAAAGGAGAGGAGGATGGAGAGGTGTTGAGATGGATGAAAGCATCAGAACAGGAAATCTCCAGTGTTTGTGTAAGCAAAGGCAGAGTGACAAAGCAAAGGAAAGAACGAGAAGGGCAGCGGACTGCGGATGTGAGGGGTCCAGAGATGAGAGGAAGTCCAGAGAGGAGGGATGTGGTGGAGTTGTGTTTACAGGCCATGAATGCACAGCGCACTGTGGCTTTGTGCGTCAGCAGCTCTAAGTTTGCTATGGGTTACCACAGCAAACCAAAAATCAAGCAATATTTACACCAAAGTAGAAAATTAGTCCATTTCTCAGGAAGTATAACACTTTAGCATGGTCATGCAAAAACAACAAAAACAATTGTTCCTTCATCACTGACTTAGTTGTAGGACTTCTGTAGAGAGAGACATAAACAAGCAGAAAAGGAAGTGGAAGCCCCCTTTTTAAACACCCATTCATACACGTACAAACGTCGATCCCTATAGTGGTCCCCCACTGAGACACAAGCTTGGGTATCCCCCTTGTGATCCCCCATTAGTAGGAGACTCCCTTATAGGCAGCTGCCGCAAAGCCCCACAGAGGTATCAGATCTCCTCCTCTTCCTCATCTCCTTAATTAGGACAATTAAGAGCTTTACAGGACAGATGGATGGAAATCCAGCTGGCTGCAGTGCCTACCCCTGAGGACGGCTCTGTGAATGATGAGGTGAGATGTGAGTGAAAGCTGGAAAGCATTACAACAACTCAGTGGTGGGACTCTGGTGCCCTCTTGTGGTTGTTGTTGCACACAGGTTGTTAGTGGTTATGAGGGTTACTGAAATTCAATGTCATACATTTCTGTTCAAGGGCTTATGATTAAATAGTGTTTTGTTAAATAATAAGTGGAATGAATAATCTTTACTTGAAAAAACTGAGTTGCAAAAATTGAGTGTGAGTATAGTCGAATAATTGATAGACTTAGATATGAGTTATAATTGATAAGATTTTAATCAGGGGATCCTTTTGTTTAGATTTGGCTATAAATAGTTTTTAGATTTTTAAATAATTTGAACATTTAAAATTACTAAGACCTAAGACACTTTTAAAACAATTTAACCAAAACTGAATCTCTCCAATCATAAACATTTTCACCATTGTTAACAGCTGATTTTATTTCGAATATTTTTTTAAGAGCTACATATTTTAAAAGATTTTTGCAAGTGACTAATAAGTAAATCTGTCAAGTTTATTTTCTCAGTGATGAACAAAAAATATTTTCCCAATAAAAAAAAGTACATGTCAATGAACAATTACTGTGGACATTTATTAAACCACCACAAAGTAATATACCAGATGTGGTACCATTCAATTACAGAAAACTTAAGAAAAAAACAAAACAAGTTACCTGTTGCCATTATGTAAGTGTGAACAACAATATATTTTTGATTGTTGTGATTAGAGCTTTTTGAGAGTGTATAGATTTTTTTGTTGCTTTGGTTAGTTTGAATCAACTAAACATGCAGCTTGTTTCTTTGCTCTATGATATAATAAAGAGAAACTTAACAGAAGTATATCTTATTTTGCACATTTCACAAAATGTTAAACTACAGCTGAGTTGTTGTGCTAAAGGTTCAGTGTAAGTGAGAGTTTTACAGCTCCTGTAGTGACTCAGAGACTCTGTAACGGAGCGCTCCACCGGTCAGCCACCTGCAGACAAGAAAAACTCATTGTTCAATCCAGCTGAGGCAATTACAGCTAAGTGTTTTTAAGTGGTGTAATTCTCTGTATAACTGTGGAAAATACTACAGCCACTCACATGTTCAGACTGCCCTTCTTCTGTTTTATTCCTACGAAGGGAGAGTGGGAGGATCAAGTTAAAGAAGCACATTTAGTTGGGCTTGTTATGTTTATAGTGTTAGGAATACTCACGTCGAAGTTGCCATGTGGTTACTATGGCAACAGTCAGCAGCACCAGCACCACTGGCACCACAATGGCAGCTAGGTGACCATTTTGACTCTCCACAACGCTGGCCTAGCAGAGAGGATTTAAAAACAGCTCAGTGAAGATGTACTGTTGCTTTAATGTCATTTTCACTAATGAGTTAGCAAAGATCTGTCTGAAAGAAAGTTAGCACTCATTTGTGCTAGTAACCTGGTCATCTCAATGAATGAATTCACACTCTTTTTGCTCTGTTTTGGTCTAAAAAGTAGTTTGTACATTCACCCTGCGTCTCTCTTAGCCCTTATTATAGAGGTTGAATCTCTGTAGATACAGTAGATATGAAAAGTCTACACACCTTTATGAAATTAGAGTTTTTTTAAATGTAAAAACAAAAATAAAATAAAAAATCCAGAGGAAAAAACAAATTATAAGGAATATTTTAAAGAAAAAAAATACAAACTTAAAAAACCTGCAACTTTTTATATTTTCTCTAACTTATATTGTCTCTAACTCTATTGGTTTGTCACAGAACTTTAATTTAAAATATTTTTATTATCATAATAAATGAATGTAAGGAATGTCACTGTTTAAGTTTACTCAAATCCTGTACTTCGGTACAACTTTTACTTACTTTCATGTTACCTTATTTTATTCTATTCATGCCACTTTGTTCAAATCCACAGTATTTGAAAGGAAACATTTTACATTTTAATACATTAACATTATTTGAAAGCTTTAGTTACTGGTTAGTTTAGGGATCTTATATTATTAATATGATGCTATGTTATAATTTAAGCTATTTAGCATCATATAGAAGTACAGCTGGAATTATTTGTTGGCAAATGATTAAATTAATTGGCTTCACAAATGTGAAAATTTGTTGCTCTAATTTGTAGTTATCTTAAGAATTTTACGTGATTTCTAAGAATTTTCGGTTTTATACTATTGGTTGGTTCACAATTGAAAACACAATTTTACTTAAAGTGGCAACCCCCCCCCCCCCCCCCAAAAAAAAAAAACAGTTAATGGCACACTCTTGTTGGTTGGACAACTTGATCACTTTCTGTTTTCCTCAGAGCTTTGAAACAACCAACATCGCAAGAAACAAGACTTATGTGAGAAATGATCAACAGCACTTTGAGAGTGATAACATTTCCTCACTCAGCAGCAGAGATTAGTGTCAGGGTGGAGTAAAAATAAACATTACATGGAAAATTCTGAGTTTATTCATTCATTAAGATTATAATGGAGACTATGATGTATTTTCCCATGCGATCGTACCCAACACCTGATAGAATTGCACAGTGAATGTGAGGCTCATTGGGAAACATTACAATGTGAAATCAACTATTAATTCATAAGCAAGTTTGAGAAAAGCATCTTAATACTTCCCCCACCTCTGTTGTGATTAAAGTCCTTGGTTTCATACTTACAGCGGCATGAGAGTCAGTAGACATGGTGGTAAAGACATCATCTATCCGATAACCTACAAGGCACAACCACAAAGGAAGGTGTCTAAGAGGAAGTACTGAAAATATTGCTGAACATGCAAAAACAATACAACTAAGGAAAGAACTGAGCAGAGATATTGGGCCACATAAAGTGTGTTTCCAGTGTTCTGAGGAACTTGTGCTATAATGAAAGTGTAGTATATCTATGTCTTTGGCCTCTCTTGTGAAATGTAAATAGGGGTCATTACCTCTGCTCTTACAGAAAAGGAGAAGGGGCAAATGAGTCAATCGTTAAGGAACCACAACATCATAGTAACACATTGGTAGAATCGAACAAAGAAAATATCTGCCCTGTTCTCTCTGACGTTTAACATTCACATACAATGCAGACAGTGAGAATAAAAAGGAGCTGTTATACTACAAAAAAGCACAGCACCTGTTTTTCCAGTGGTGATGGTAAGGACATTGCTAGCTTCGCTGGTGCCCCAACTGTTCTTGGCAAACATGCGGATATTGTACGTTGAGGGATTTATCTCTATTATTGTTGCCTCTGTCTCATCCGGATTGAAGTCTACAACTGTTTTTGTGTAGTCCCATGAGGCTGTGGAAAAAATAATGATTTTACATAATATTAAATATTAAACAAAATGGTTAAACATACAGGTTTACCTTTCATGGTTAAATTACAGTGAAGTGGCAACAATTTAATTACTCAATTAAAGTTTTCTCCCACCGTTAACTGCTTTATACTCGAGGCAATATCCTGTAATGGGGCTGTCTCCTTCAAACCCAGGAGTCCATAAGAGAGAAAATGTATTATTTTTGACCTCCTTTAACTCAACCACGGGGGGATCAGGGGGCACTGGGTGAACATACAGCAAAGACCATTAGCAAAGAAAAAAAATGGGGTTTTTTGTCCATACAGCTCAGTTTAAATGTTTCTTCCGCAGAAATACAGACGATGATGATCATGTCACATACAGACAAAACCTGGAATTGTTAATAATGGATCCACTCTATCACTATAACAGCACCTTTGTGGTCTAAAGGTAATTTGGACATAATGTCTGTAATCAAGATTAAATGAAAAACAGCAGCATTAGTTACATTCAATGTTAGAGGAATGACTCTGAACAGTTCCTTAGGGACATCCTGCTAAATATTTGTGATTTTCATGTTGAGAGATACATTTTACTGGACCTGTTAAACGTGATATCTTTTTTTACTGTAAAATAGTTTAAGAGGCGAAAAACTCCAAATGAGACACGTGAAGTACCTGGTGTGAATCTTGTAGTGTTGTCTCCCCAGAGTGTTGCAGTAACAGTAACAGGCTCAACTGTTGTTTTCATGTAAACTTGGGACAAAGTATTAAAAAAAAGGTTCATAATCAACTTTCATTAATGTTCTATAATTTCTATATTACAGTATTTTTTAGGTAATGTTAATTTTACCAACAATGCTAACCTGAAGTGACACTGGTGTCTTGTACCCACTGTGTGGCAGAAATCGTGGTGCTAGTAGATTTACTGGTAGATGCTGTTGTAGTTTTGTGAACTTGAAACAGAATAAAATGCATTTTTCAGTCTTATTAAATTACTCATATTTAACTGGCATCATTCTAATAATTAAATTCAAATTTGCTGTAGTATTTTCGTATACTTTCACATTTCCCAATTCACCCTCACCCAGAGTGGAGCAGAGAGGTGCAGTTGCAGCAGGTCCCATTCCCGCATTTGTTTTGGCCTGCACAAGGACGCCGTATTTGGTTGAAGGCTTCAGGTTGCTCAGGACAACGCTCTCCAGCTCCCATGTGGCACTCACACTTATGTGCCGCCACGCTTTAAATTGTCTGCCTTCAGGGTCGTACTCTCTATAGCTGATGCTGTAACTCCGAAGAACCCCGTTTCTAAGGTCAGCCTGTGGAGGCTAGTAAAGAGAAAACAAACACTAAGCCTGAATGCTATGTAAAGTATTTATAGGCTATGTTATGTATGTCAATTGTCAGAAAACAGTTTTTGATACTGTCATCGAAGGTGAAAATACAGTTTAAAAATTGTGAATTACCTTCCAAGTGACTCTGATGCTTTGTGAACTGAGGCCTTCCAGCCTCATATCCAGTGGAGGGCCCTCTGGTGCTATGGAGAAAACAAACTGTTTTTTTCTGCATAACTCTGATTATTTGCTCAATAAATAATGACAAACTCTACCAGCTTCTTTTGTTGTGATTGTCAGAACATTGCTGGGTTCGCTCATGCCAACACTGTTAGAAGCAAACATGCGAAGGTTGTAGGTCTTGGCTGGACGCAAGTCCACCAAAGTCAGCTGAGTCAGTTCAGGATTCGTGAGTTCAGTAATTACTGCAGTAGTCCAGGACGCTGTGCAACGGGAACACATAGATAAGATCCACCCTGCATACTCCAGAATATATCTTAAAATACGTAAATTAGCCGCATAATGTCCATATTCTTTTAGATTAGATTATTGGGATAGATTTCTTTGCTTACCCTGTTTGTTTTTGAGATCAATCCTATAGGATGTGATAGGCCTGCCACCATCAAACACAGGAGTCCAGCGAACAGTCACAGTTCTTTCCTTCACCTCTCTTGTCTCCACTTTCAGGGGATTAGGTCGCGCTAAAAGGAAAAAATAAATAAATACAATACAGTAGTGGAAGAGGGCCTCAGATCTTATATTAAAAGTAGTGATGACACAGCGATGAAAAACACTGACCTGCTTTCAGTTTACTTAAGGACAAGTACAGAAGTACTGGCCTTTGTACTTAAACAACTAAAAATTCAGTCATTATTATGCAGAGAAGCCCCTTACGATCTGAAAGCTGATAGAGGTGGAGCTAATGTGATTATCTGTACATAAAAATCATACATACACAAAAATCCTTCCCTTTAAATTAAAATGCGGGTCTTACCTGCCACCACTGTCAGAGTCACCTGGTGTTTGTGATCATTGAACCAGCCCGGTATTTCCACACGGCAGCCATAAATCCCTGAGTCGCTTTCCTCAACCTGCCTGATGGTCAGCGACACGTCACCATTGTCAAGATTACCCATTAACAGGTAACGCTCTGACAGTCTGCTGGTCACTGATGTGCCGTCTGATTTGATCACCTCACTGGCACAGCCACTGTTGGGGATGGCCCCTCGACCCCAGCATAATGAAAGCTTGCCATAGTACTGAGCATCATAGTTGCATGTCAAGGTGACATCTGTTCCCACTGTGGCTATGATGCTAGCTGCAGACACACAACCTGAAAAAGTAGAAAGTTCTGTTGGCAGTAGGGAAGATCTGGTAACATGATATACAAACATTTAATCATCATCGAATTCAAATGTCTTACCTCCTAGCAGTAGACAAAAGAGGAGATTGAAACACAGAGGGGGGTGTCTTCTGCCTAAAAATATCATTTTACTTTTCGTCTCAGAGGGAAAATATTAGGTTCACCTGCTAAGCGACACTAAACCAAACCAAAGGCTGGTGTCAGCTTTGAAATCTTTCCAAATCACATGACGCTGTCCTTGATATGCTCACACAAACAACTTATTCTGGTCAAGAGGAATGTAGAAGGAGCTGTTTCCTTTTCTGTGGTTTTGGTTCCTTAATCCAGAAGTGGTACACTGTTTCATTTTGATGATTAGACAGACTGAATCAAGGTTATCAACACACTCCCATTGTTTGCTCTCAGCCCTTGTTGTGACAGGGACAAGCAGGCATTTATAAGGTTTTACCCTTTCAACTTTACCTAACTTGTTTCTTGGGTGAACAGTGGAAAATCAATTGTTTCAGTAGAAAATATTCAAATTACCCCCAAAGCCTGTAGACCTCATTTGTAACTTTTACTGTCATCATAAGTGCAACATAGAGCAACCACCATTACCAAAAAACATATACTCATTCTCCCGAAACAAAACACTGATGAAAGTCTGGTTTACTCAAGGTTCATGGACTCTTGTATGTGTCTTGGAGTGCTGAGCAAACATTTGGGTCTGCTGGATGTTTGGTAACACTACATACAACTTCCTCTTTGATCATCCGCATGAACACATGGTTGGTACAACTAAATGCTATAATATTCCTAAAACCTAAAGACTTCCAGTTTGTATAATTGCAATTATCTATCAGATGGAAAGCAGACAAATCAGTCACTTTGGTATACAATCACATCTGTTGGGTTTATCTCCCTGTCAAATCCATATTCCAAGTGGATTTATGAGATTGCTTTACTTATTTGTTTAACTGAACTTATAGCTCTGCTCTGTGAAGGTGCCACTTCTATTGTGCGTTTGCACACGGGTTCACCACAAACATAAACAGCAAGAGAAAAGCTGCAACGTTTCTAAGAAAACATGCAGACTTGCCACAGTTCAGATGAATCTCTCACATCAGTCATGACGTTTCAAATTCCTCTTAAGACTCACAGCTATGTGAAAAGTCGGAAACTCAATTCTTAGATTTTGCTTACTCTGCTATACCAATTTATAGAAACAAAATACATAAACAAAACCATAACATGTCAGTATTTAAAGTCCCTCTGTATTCAATAAACATTCACATGAAAAACAAACAGAGAAACAGCAACTTTCAGACAATGAAACATGACAACATGCAACTTGTCAGTAATTTTGTCCATCGTTGGAAAAAAGCTCACAATGTGTGAGTGTGTAAATAACAATATATAAGAAAGAACTTTTAATTAAAGAAAATGTATTGATTGTGTGGTTTACAAGTGCCCAAATCTTGGTACTATGCATAATGTGAAGGACAACAGCATTCATCATTGCACTGAGATAAACACCAGCAAACTGTGGACCCTGACCAGAGTTAACTGTGCTCAGGGTGCAGCCGTCTCCTCTATTATTTTGATAACAATGTGAAAAGTCCAGAAGGTGGCATTGTGTCCACAAATACAAACCACCCCCATGCTTTTTCATGTCTTGAGATTGATTTTACCAATGAAGAAATGGACAGAAATAAAAACATTTAGAGGGAACTAATAAATCTGCGGGATGTTTTGTAGCAGGAGCTACATGTGACATATATTGGCCCTTATGATTACAGAATAATGGGATCACATAAGCTGCTGCTTTTGAGAATTGTCTTTCATGCTGACGAACAAATAAGCTCAAAAGGTTTCCCTCAAGGCTGAGAACGTAACTAAAGTCAACTGTGACAGCATGATGCATAGTGTTTCACACACAAGTTCCTCAAAGAAATCTGCATGTTTATGCATGTTGAGAAAAATCATTAAACAGAAACCAGAAATCTCTTCATCTAAACAGCTGAATAACCAGACAAAATTCTGCAAAACCTTATGTTTAATGCTAACTCTTAATTGTTTTACAGCATCAGTACGTTTAAAGTTAGGGAAAGATTGTCGTTATGGGAAATAAATTGTAAAAATTACAATAAATTGTAAAAATGGTTAAATTACAATTAGTACTGGCATATGAAGAAATTACATGCTGCCCATCCACCCATCAAGAGTACTGTAATGCCTGTGTTGGTACTGAATGCTGGTATCTGATTTGAATTTTACTTTGCTTTCTTTTACACATCCTTGTTTTCCAAGGATGTGTAAAATCTGAATGACATGTGAGTCACAAATATAATCTGTGACACATTTACAGAAAATAACAACAACAATTATGATTGAGTTAAGAAAATAACTACTATCCTGCCAATATTCCCAACTTGGAGGAAGGATCTACATTTTTTTTCTTCATGTACCATGAACATACAGCGTATTAAAAGACAAACTCTAGTATAACTTTGCATTCTGTCTTTCTTCTAGCCTTCACTGCAAAAGGTGCTTACATATTTTACATTATAAACCTATTTTTTGATACTAAAACATTCCTACATATGCACAACACTAAGGTTCAGCAATAGTCAACTGAGAGTACAAAACCACTTTTTAAAAAAAAATATTTTCACTATGAACTTTATTCACTAAGAAGCTAAAGAAACTTTTGCGATGACATTTAATTTGGGAAATGAAACCTGAATTTTGAAAAATTCTGGTCAAACTTCTTCAGCTTTAAATGTGGATGTTGTCAACACATCTGAAATTGACACAGCCAATTGCTCCAAAATAGAGTCTGTTGAAAAAAGTGAAATATCATCTACTCTGTTTTATCCCTGCATATAAAATCACTGCTAATTAAACAAATGATGCAAGGCATTTAGATCTGCAGAAGAAAAAATAGATTTTAAGACGTTGATTCATTTATATTTAAAGCTGTCATGCTGAATGTGAGATGCAAACAATGTGTCAGTTGTAGCATAGAGGATGAGCAGAAAGAGGGCAAGGTTGTTTCACATGAACATGGTTTCATTTTGTAATTTAAACACATGTTTTCTGAAGAAAGGCAGACTGTAGTGATAATGTCCTTGAATGACAGGGAGAATTAGTCTGTCATTACCAACATCAATCAAACATATCAATTTAAAAAAGCATTTGATTTTGTCGTTTGTGTCAGTTGATGACATTATGATAATATTTTCGATCTTGTTGCTGCAATTTCCAGGGTGGTTATTGTTTTGAAATCTTTTTATGATAAATTCTCTCTACCTTTGTAGATTAAATGAGTCCCACCACCTCATGAGAAGTTAGAAACAATGAAACACATCAAGAACCTGAAGTGAAACTTGCATTGCTTTGTGTCCAGAATGTGGTAGCAGCTGAAGCAGTCTGAACAGACTTATTAGTAGTTTGAACAGGTTAACAACAGCACTCCAATCTTATTAATTCATTAAAGTTAAACTGTTATTATCAGTGAATCTATTGCAGAAATGATTAATTTAGGTTCAACTATAGCTTTAAATTCATATACAATATGTTAGTTGCTGCTGTTGAAGTTGAGCGTGACTTTGAAGCAAAATTAAATACATTGCCAAGCTCAATTCATTGATTTCATTTAGTTTATTTTAAATTTTATATCTTTTAATAATTCCTGACCTGCCATCATCCACAGGGAAACAGCAATGTAAAAGTGAGGCAGGTCTCACAGACGCATTTGTCCTGGCTTGTATAAGCACGCTGAAGATGGTAAATGGCTCCAGGTTTCTCAGGATGACACATCACACTTTTCACCTTTTAAACCAGTGGGGCCCTACTCTCTGGTGCTCATGCTGTAACTCTGCAGGGATGCCATTTCTGAGGTCAGCCCAT
Source organism: Datnioides undecimradiatus (assembly GCA_008933995.1). Lineage (NCBI taxonomy): Eukaryota > Metazoa > Chordata > Actinopteri > Lobotiformes > Datnioididae > Datnioides > Datnioides undecimradiatus. The sequence continues at coordinate 1,470,556 of WARS01000014.1, forward strand.
GGAGACCTGTCGAGAGAAAACAAAGAATGGGCACTCAACACAAATTTAGTCCATTTTCTTTTTTCTTTTTTTTTCCAAGAAGCTGAATGTGTCTGGAGCTTATCTTTCAAAAATTTTGACAACACCTTCCAAATAACTTGCTGTGAGCAGTGAGGCCCTCCAGCTCGGCGCTGAGGGGAAAATAAAATGCCTTAAAGTGCCTTACTCTACTCTACTTTAGTATTCTTCTAACTCAGAGCATTGCTGGCTTCACCCCTGTTTGCTCTGTCGGCAGCAAAAATGAAAGATTGTTGGTCTTAGCCGGGCACAAATCCACCAAAGTCAGCTATGTCAGTTCAGGATGTGAGACTTCAGCTCCGACTGCAATATACCAGGATGCTGTGCAACAGGAAACATTAGATGGATCTATTAACAATCAAACACACCATTTTTTCGTTCAGTACAATGGACAATTATTTCCACAGTTTGAAGATTGTCTGGACTCGTTTAGTTGCTTACCCAGTTTGTGATTAAAATAGATCCTGTAGCGATCTGCCAGCAAACAGTGATGGTCCTCCTTTCTAGTATGAATTATTTGTTCTTGTATTTTGGATTATTTCTAAAATAGACAGTAGCATCTAGTACTTTTATTTATCCCCTAACAGAGGTTACAGTTATTCTGTGGGCCTCTCACCTGTCTGTCAGAGCCATCTTGTGTGTGCAGGATCATTGACCCTAGTCAGTATTCTTACCCGACAGCTGCACATCCCTGAGTCACCCTCCTCAACCTGCCTGACGGTCGGCGACACATCACCTTTATCAAGGAGCATGGAGCAAACTGCTGGTCACCGACACCTTGTCTGATCTTATCACTTCACCTATGCAGACCCAGTAAGAGAAACATCATGTGGTTCTGTTGGCAAAAGGGAATATTTGGTAAGATCCATGAAAAAGAAACCTTTAAACATGGTGAATTCAAATGTCCTACCTCCTAGGAGTAGACAAAAGAGGAGGTTGACCCACAGAGCAAGGTGTCTTCTGCCTCACAAGATCATTTTACTTTCTCATCTCAGAATGAAAACATTTAGTTCAACTGGTAAGTGACACAGAACCAAACCACAGGCTGATGTTAGCTTTGAAATCTTTCCAAAACATATGATGCTGTCCTTGATATGCTCACACAAAAATACTGTTGGAAGAACAGGAATATGGAAAGTGCTGTTTCCTCTCTGTGATGTCTGTGGTTTCCTAATTTAAACTAGTACACTGTTTCATTTGGATTTCACTGGATTAGACGGAGACTGAATCTGTATCAGAACACTGTCCTTAATCCCGTTTTTAGTTCTCCATCCATCTAGTAACAATTACAAGAAGGCATTTATGAAGTTATATAAACATTCAGCTCTTCATTTGTAAATTCAGTGAGCAGCATATAACATCCTCTTCATTTCCAAAAAAAAACAATCTCATCCTCCTGAATTGTGACAAGAAAGAGAACATATGGTTTACTCAAGGTTTGTGGACATTAATATGTTTGACTGCTGGGCAAACATTTGGGTCTGCTGGAGGTTTAGAAACCCACTGAAATTCTTCTTTGATCATTCCCACAAAAACAGGGCGCGTAGTAGCAGTCTTCACTAACTACTAGTTTTATAATAATGTATTAAGTCCAGTAGATGGCATTGTGTCCACGAGTATAAACCTCAAGCTTTTAAGGTCCACGAGATCAATAATGTCATGAAAGATAGGTAGAAAATAAAAGTAAATTAACTAAACCGCAGGATATTACTGCATCCTCCCAACCACAAATTAATCACAATGGCGAGTAGTAGTCAGCACATGACAGACAAACAGACACATTCAGCTAAAAGAGCTGTGTACAAATCTGCAGACTCCTTTGCTCTCATTATGATGACCATCACTCACCACCAGGACACATTCATAAATGTTGTCAGCAGTGGTGTAGAGATGTTCCATGGCAGAAATACTAATATGAAGAAATGCAAACATGATATGATATTCTCAGTCTCTAAGAGGAAGACCCACTCAGAGACTTCGGCTCTTCAATAGACGCCCACTTTTAACATGTAAAATTAATCTGAATGGCACATGAGTCACACACCATATAACCATATATTCCACACTTGCGGAAAATAAAGATGAGGATTATGATGATAGTGAAGAAGAAAATAGCTGCCACCCTGCCAACATTTTCCACTCCCGGGAAGCCTTTGAATTTCTCCTGCAATTAAAATAAACCTAATCATGAGAGAGTGGGTCAGTTGCAATTGGCACACATTTAAAATATGTGCCATAAATACACATGAATACATTTGTTTGGAAAACCATGATACATTTTTGTAGTTCCCATTTGTCACTTTCCAGGCTGAACTCACATCTACATATGCAAAAATCACATGAAATTGAATTCTTATGTATTTCAATAAAAACAGATAATAATGACAACTGCACTTCTTCAGTTTTTGAATGGAAAGGATTATTTATTAATTTAAAAAATACTCCTGAAGATGATGGGATGTGCCAAACTATTGCTGATAAATAAATAAAATACACTGCGCCAAATCAGTGAGCTCATTTTAAAGCCTAGTTATCTGAGAGTTCTCCTGTAAAGAAAATAATTATCTGTTAATGAATAAACAGTATCATACCTCAGTTGTCACTGTTTCAGTTAAATCAAACACTGGGTCACCAGTTTCTACATTTTTATGCGTGAATATTGTCAATATTTCTGTATGCAGAAAGGCAGGAATACAGGCAGATTTAGAATAAATGCACTGGCCTACAGTATATTTAATCCTTGAATAAAAAACAGCATCTTAAAGACGTTAAGATTTGCAAAAACAGAGCAATTATCATTTTCACATTATTTATTTATGTATTCACAGATGAATACAGTGTCCAGTCTTCTGTCACTGGTTGCTCCACAGGAGTTGAATTAAAAGAAACACCTTACACCTAAATAACAGAGTGCAGCATGGATGATCTTCATGAGCATTACCTTTATGACCCAGTGTTGGACTTACAGTCAATGAACCACCCTGGGATCTCAAACCTGCAGCCGTACACCATAGCATCACTCCCCTGAACGTCCGTGATGGATATGGATGCATCTCCACTGACTTTGACAGTGCTGGAAGACATTATTGAGGACATGGATGACTTTGATTGAAAACTGGATGACACAGTTTGCAATTGCAGTTCTGAAATGTGAAGCTCACAAATGCAGCCACCCTCCTGCACACACCACCACCACTTATACACCCACAAGCACATCACAAACACAAGAAAGCAAAAAAGAACAGAATATTGACTGACCTGGGGTCAGGATAAAGAGGAAAAAATAACAAAGACCACGCATGTGTGTAGGCTATTGTATAACAATGTCCTGAAGTGAAGAGAAGATAAATTTCTCCCCCCACACATGCTCTGAGACAGGCACTGCAGGTGTAACTTCCCTTTTTTAAAATCAGGAACGAAATCAATACCAGTCTTATCTACAGTTTTCTTATGATATGCAGTGAGCTCACTGGGAATATGTCTGATCTGCTGCTATAAACCACATCAGAGTTCACAATTGTTCATTGTTCATATAAAACTTCGGCTATCACCTGTGACAGGATAAGTATATATAAATGAAATAAGCAATGCCACATCAAATGTGTGTAGGAAGTTTAAAAGAGGCCAGAATAAGATCACACACTCATTTTATTTACAGGAAACATCATGATGAGTCAGTGTCATAGACTGACATTAACAGTTTGTGTCTGTAGCTCATTTGCCTCTATTTTATTATTCTGGGCTTTCAAATTCTTCCACAATGCTCATTTTTTGGATCGAAATCCCCAATTTTCCACAGGGATCATTAAAGTTTCATCTTATCTTCAGCAGTAGTGGTAGACTGTGATGAGTTGTTCTCAAGGCATTTCTCTCTGCTGGCCCTGAAGGAGACAAAAACTCCTCAGCCTGCCCCCTTCATTACAATTACTCAGCCTGGCAGTTTTATCAACAGCTGTCTGGTTACTACAGGGTTTTTTCTGTAACTTCCATCACAGAATGGCTTAAGTCTTATCTCAGCATCGTACTTCCAACCACATGCTCCACTCTCAGGGTTTTCCTTTTGTATCCAGTGTTTAAAATAACTTTGTCTACCCATTTGCCATTCTTTACGAGAGAAAACAAGACCCTTTACCAGATCATATTAGGTTTAAAAGACTCCTCAAAGTGGCCAATAAACTTCAAATGATCCACTTTATTAGTTTAGATCATTTATAATACTGCAGACCACATTGTTGTTTCTTTCTTTAATTTTTTTGTTTTACTGATTAGTTTCTTTCTAATGGAGCAATTTGAATTAAGAGCCTTTCGATGGTTGCATCTCTTTCCTCAGTTGTGCTGCAAGTTTTCACAAAAACTGTATTCTGATGTGAAACCCACTGTTACCCCAGTAGTACTTCTACCTATCTGTCAACCAGAATTCATATTTGCCACTGTAAACACTTTTTGTCAGGTAGCATCAAATTCACCACTGGTGCTTACACTGCCTGTGTATCCATGTGTAGGAGCATGTTTGTGTATGTCCAAAGGTCAGTGCTATATGAACATTACAAATGGGAAAGAAGAGTCAGTGTGTGTGTGTGTGTGTGTGTGTGTGTGTGTGTGTGTGTGTGTGTGTGTACAGCAGCCTAAGAAAAACATTTTGTCTTTGCCTTTATCTGCCCTCCGCTCACCTCTGACAGGCCCATCTCCACCTCCACTTGTCAACACTGTCAGCTACAACTGAGCTGCTATAGTGCTTAGATCACTGTCCTCCCACCATGAGGTCCTGAGTTTCGTCATTTCTCTGCGTCTCAGATTGTTTATCAACAGATAAATGAAAGTGAAACCTTTCAACATGAATGTGCTGAGATAATACTAGATATCGGATATCGTTCGTTTCCTTGTTTTAAATCTCCGGATATGGAAGAAAGAAGTTTACTGAAGTCATAAAACAGTTTTGATATCAAATTTCTCTCCACTGTACTTCAAGTATCATGAAAGTAAATGCCATTGTGCATGCATTACAACAAGGGCTACAGCAGTTACAAGCTACTTGCTCAAACTTTGCAGCAGGAGTCTTGTTTACTTTGATTTCCTGTTTGGGTTCAGACAGGAGCCATTGTCAAGCTGCTGGAGAGATAAAGGTTTAAAAATGGCATTTTTATGGCAGAATAATTGGTCTGGTCTAAAGCCAAAGTACTAGCTCTGACAAATCTGTGGCTGGGGGACTTTTGCTGATGTCTGATAAAACCATTAGCAAACAGAAAAGGAGAAGTGAGATGCAGAGGTCAGAGTCTGTGTCATTTTTAGACATTATGAAGGAGGTGGTTAGTCGCTGCTGAGGCGGTGCTGCCATTCCTGGAGGAACTAAAGTGCACAGAGACCAGTCCTGAGTTTTCTCCATGAAATGTAGAAAAAGTCAAGAATGATGCTTATGCTAAGACAATACATACATCACAGCTTTATCCTTTGTCTCTTTGAGGTTTTCAGAAGTGATCCATCACTGCAGTCAGACAAGAGAAAACATTGATTTGCAATATTGCTGACACTGGAGGAACCACTGTTACCTCTGAAGCAAACATGCTGAGCTGTCAAAAAGTAACTTGGTCCATCAGATGACCTCTACTCCTTAAGTGTGTTTGCCTGATACAAACCATCTGTTGGAGGGGAACATAGGACAACCGTGTCTTTAAAGATGCTTCTGTCAATATTGTCACTTTTACTTCATTACTACAGTATATGCACTTATATATGACGGCCATTGTTACATGAGCTGTGAAATATTTCAGCTAAACAGACAGGTTGCGCCATAAGTCAGTGTGAGGTGAAAGTCAGCTACCTGTGTGAAATTGATTTATTCATGTATTCAATATGATGAAGACCCTTATGGTCACAATGTTGAACAAATATTTTGGTTTGACAGGTTTGCTCTGCCCCCTGCTAACCTCTGATGGCAGCTTGTTTTTGCCTGCACTTGTCAACACCATCAGCTGAGATAAGATAAAAAGGCACAAAGACAAAGACTGAGTGCTCAGAGTAAATATTACCAAACCAAATATTGTGGTTTTCATGATATTGAGTTGAAGCCATATCATGGGTCATTTCTAGGGTTAGGGTTTAGCGGGGCATTAATGGGGGACAATGCAGCTTTAAAGCCCACGTGTAATACGCAAGAGCCCCAAAATGAATGAAGCACTAATTATGGATTTTATTAGAGCACCAAAGCTCATGTTGGAAGGAGTTTGGAGATGATGGATCAGACAATAACACTTTAGCGCTGGGTACTTGTTCGGTTCCCTAACCTTAGCCATGTGTTTATTATTGTAACCATGACAACAAAGCTCCCCTGACCTGAACAAAGCAGTCATTTTAACCCAAAATATTATCTAACCAAATTAATGGTTGGTTTTTGGGCTTCACCCTTATGAAAAAAACAATTCAACAGTGGTTTGTTCCAAGTTTTCAAGGCACAGAAATGTTTCTGCCATAGAGCAGTCACATCAGAAAACAATTTGTCTTGTCTTTGCTGGCTAAGGAGATACCACATGGAGATGACATGAACTGTAATAGGCTACTTGTGTTTTTTCAAGTTCAAGAAGACCCACAAGCCTTCTGCTCACGTCAAATCACACTCTCAAGCCAAATATTCACCAATTTAACAAAACAAATATTCACACTCCAACTTAAATCTCTGTGAGAGAACATATTGAAGGCGGAAAATATATAATAATTAAATACAATCAAAGGCTCGATGAGACCTATCTGTCCAGCACTGGGGTCGTGCAAAGTGAAATTCAATAACTATAATACAAAACTTAATCTATCCAAGGAACAACTCCTGCCAGCCTATTATCAAATTAAGATCAAATTCAGCTCAAATCATGCAAAATCACTCTTTAAATCCACGAAATCACCAGCAGATAATGGGTGTTTTGGTTTTTATCATCTTTCTCAACCATGAATGAGACTGGAGAATTTATGCTCTTACAAGGGATGATTGAAATTTTTTATGAATTTCTCAATGGTGTTTAGATGGAATATAAACATACAGAGTAGGTGTCTCTGTCTATTCTCACTCAGTCTCTTTCTCGCCATTGTTTTATTTCACATTTCCTCTACAAGAACATACATAAATATGTCCATGTACGCTTTGTGTGTATGTGTGTGGGCAGCTAATGCATGATGGATTTATGGTTGCCACTCCCGGCAACTGTGGAGCCCCGGCCCTTTCCCCACTTCTTACTTTCCACCCTCATCCCTCCTGGGAGTGTGTCTCAACGTCCCCCCTCCTCTCTCCTATTAATATCCCACCAGGGAGACCAGAGCTCATGGGGAATTTGGGAGCGGAAACGCCTCCAAGCAATCCTGGAAGACATAGAGCTGGATGAGGGCAAGGAGGCGAAAGAGGGAAAGAGATTAACACAAGTAGAGGAGAGATTTGCAGTGTGAATGTGTGAAACAGGATTAGAAAGCGTGAGTAAGGAGGATGGAACAGGGCGGAAGTGAAAGAAAGAGGAGATGAAGTAAGACTGAGAAAAAAGGACGGAGAAGTCGGCACAGGACGGGATGTGGAAATCTGTCCCAGAAATACACCTTACATTCACAAGTACCAGATTTTTTTATTTTCAATGTATCTTCTTTTAAAGGAGTCAATCAATAGGTGCCGTCAAACAGGCAATGTTTCCTCAACACAATTGATATCATCATTTTCACTGACCTAATAAGTAAATCTTTGTGGTTTGAAAATTATTTGAAGCAGTGTTGTCATGTTATACATGTGCCAATAAGGCACAGACAAGGCCAGGCTGGTGACGCATTTTTAAATGGAATTTGCTTATCATTAAATGCACACATCTAACAGGTTGGAAAACATGACAGCTTGCAATTCAGCATGAAGTTCTGATAAATTTGACAGAAACTTTGTTGACAAAGTTTTAGTTATTTAGACAAAATTCCAACTTTTAAATGTGCATTACTCGCTACAGCCCCATAACAAGCAGGCCAACAGGTACAAGCAGGTATTTTACCTTTGTCAGCGATTTTTCTTCATTGTAATTTCAACCCCTTCTTGTGTGCAACTGAGCAGCAACTTAGTGATGAAAGGTTTAAAGGGATGTCATTGTGTTATGTATTCACTATAGTTATGGTAATATCACCTCCAAACCTGATCAAGCCAGATCAGGCCAGCCCTTTTGATTGAGATGGCTAAATGAGGCATTTTGTTCTGATTGAGATCTTATTCCAATTTTAATGGAATTATAGGGCCCAAGTTAACACAGCTATTTTGATTTTACTCTGAACGTTCCCAGTCTTCTTCCTTTTTTCTTCCCATCCGCAGTTTCTTGGGACCCTGGAGTCATGGCTACTCATGGCAGCATCATTATGAAACGTACAGTTGCAAACAGTATTTTCCCACAAATAATAGTTTCTGGATCAATGACTTACCACTTGATAATGTTTGGAATCATCTGTGCTGTGTACTCTGCAGCAGATTATGGCCTAAAAATGGGCATGGGAAAGGTAGGATGCTGAGACTGCGCCTCCATGCCTACATAGCATGCAGAAGAGAGGCACTGTAGGATATACAGAGACTTAACCAACAGGATTCTCATGAGTTCAGCCTCCTTCGGCACAATCGAAGGGGAAAAATGTGCAAACATAAACATGCCCTTAAAGGAAAGATGATTAGGGGTGTACAGAAGAGAAGTTCTCCTGACCCTAGGCTGAGCCAGATCCAACTCTTTCTCTCCGCTGGGAAACCAAGTCCTCTTTTCATTTCTCACATGGCCTGGCCACCCGGGCTACTAACACAGGAGAGAGAGATGCTGAGAAAACCATTCGAGAACATGAGCAGGAGAACAGTCTGGGAAAGACTGTCCTGAGCACAAAGTCCCCTAGTGGCAGTGATGTAAAATGTTCAAGTTTTATGGTTAGTCCACCCAGTCAAGCTAAACAACGACATAAAACAAGGATATAAACTTACAAAATCAGGGGCAAACAAGTTAAGCAAGTGTAGGTTAGAAGATGAAGTGCTCTTGCTGGCTAAAGCCCCCGCTGTTCCTATCAGAGTGTTTTTTCCTGTCGGTATGTCCGAGCAGACGGAGCCTGACTCAGCCACAATACTGTGAATCAACCCAAGGCCACGAGTCCTCCGCGCTAAACACAGCAAGAGTCAAGGTTCATGAGAAAATTTGTGCTCAATCTGCGTGCAAGCGGTCACACACACTCACACACATACACACATGCTTCCATGCTTTTGTAATGCATACGGTGCATACTTTAAAGTTTATTTACTGGGAACTACAACATGAAAATCTAAAAAGTCAGACGTACAGCGCAGTGATGAAAATAAAAAAAAGATCAACTTCATGCGCAGGTGCACATTGCACATAAAAAACAACCAATCATATATTCTTTATCATAGCAGGTGCTTATAAAGCCATACGGACTATAAAGTGTTAAAACTGAGATGCTTTCATGACAGCTACCAAATTGATGTGAGGCTCTCAAGGGACTCATGAGGCGAGGGCTGTGTGATAGATGGAGTTTGTTGCAGACATTAGTTAACTACTTTTCTGTCCCCATACTTAGTTGTTGTACAGTAGGAAGAAATACTTGGCACAACTGCTCTTGAAAAATAAATAATAATAACTCTCTGTGGGAAAGGGATAATGCAACAAAGCTTCCTCTGCTCAGTTTTGACAAAGCAAGACATTTTCTTTTCAAAGAGCCTGTCTGTCTGTCCAATGAGACACCAGCCAGCCAATAAAATATCATTTTGAATAATATGTTTCTCCATTAATAACATGATATAATATGAAAAGCTCACAGTCAGTCTAGTCCACAAGATCACATTATTATTTACAGCTTGAATAGCCAGAAATGGTCAGCTGTTACAGATGTTAAGTACTTGTACTGGCATGTAGGCTACCCAGGAGAGTCAGCCTCAAGGGTCATGATATGATCTCTACATGATGGTGCTGAAGCATAAATCATAACCTGTTGTCCTGCCAAAGGTATAAACGTCTTGCTGACTTGTCGAATCCTCTCCTGTCCTTTTCAGTCTTCCCAATCAAACATACAGGTGAAGATTTATTCAACCCCAACAAAAGTAGAAAACAGTCCAATCAATAAATGCATGACCGAGAAAGACAGCTTGTCTTTTTCCAGCCAGTTCTGAATGATTCAGACCACACTGGTGAAAGTAACGGTCGTTCAATGGCCTCTGATTGAGTCATTGTTAAAGACAGAGGGTGGGTTGATTTACTGCTGCTCCTTTTAAGTCAGACATAGTGGATAGAAGGCTACCTCAAATACCTGCCTGGAACATAAATCAGCAGGGTAAACTAACAAGTCCAACATTACAATGGGCAGCTACAGAACAGCTACAGAACACAATTTACTACCATCTTGTCAAAGGTTAAATCCAGGCTCATTAAAAAAGGTATTTAAGCAGAATGAGATGTTTTTGTATTTATTTTTTTTTTTGTTTTTGGAGTAAATATTAGGATATGACACTTCGCAGTGATTTAAAATGCTTCTCAAACTTGCCACTGTTTAATGTTATGTCAGTTCTCACATTACAGCTGGTGCTCCTGCTGCGTTGGAGTCAGAGTCTGTACTTGGACCAGTTTACCTCCTCGAGGTATTTAAGGAATTTTTGCAAACACATTTCATCTTCCTCAAGCCGTCGTGTCTACTGTACAGAGCACATCATCCATCTTCAGCAAGTGATCCCTGTTTATTGGCCCTATAGTCATTGGGAACCTCAACAAAGACGGGAAGGAAACACACTGTCTGCATGGCAGACACAATGGGGAGCTGGAAAGAGGGCACCGAGTCAGTGGAAAAAATATAAACCTGAAGGAGCAAAGGTGACATACCAGAGATCAAAAAGACAAGATGTTCAGTATATTTTATTTCTGTGAAGTACTTAAAATACTTTTTAGGCTAATTCATTATTACTTTCAAATAACATTTTACTAATTTTACTCTAATATATATTTTAAAAAGTATATTTGTGCAAGAAAAACAAGCGGCCAGGAGACCAGAGGTGGTCTAAACAATCCTCAGTTAATGCAGTTATATAAGCCATATAAGCCAAGTGAAAACTGAAATGAACATTTCCAAGAGGTACATTAAAATGACTGCATCATAATAACTGTGTGCAACAATGGTGCCCTATTGTGTTTCAGCCCCAGAGACAGGACCTAGAGAATATTTACAATTGATAGTGTGGCTAATAATTGTTAATATTTCTCTTTTGGAGTTAATTCCTGACCTTTCAAATACCAGCTGATGAAACAATCTCATAACCAAATGAAGATTTTCAAATTTTCATTTTAGCAACATGGTTAAGTGCTCTCCATAACATTTCCAATGTCAACAGGGAAAACTCTGTCTGCAGATGAAGATCATGTGATACAATACACAATACGCATTAACTTGCATTATATGATACAATTGTTTTAAGATATTTCAATAAGACCGTTTATGTGCAGATTTGTTTAAATGTGCCATGTGGGACATATTGCAGTCATCTAAAGCTTTTGCTTACATTCAGTGTTTCTAATCCAACCTCTGCGTGTCTCTTCAAGGCCTAACAGATGCTCTGAATGCATTTCCTGCATTCCATCATGTTATTTGTGGGAGTTTTTCACACGCAATCAAACAAGGGGACAGATTTAAAGCGTTTCAGATACATTTCTCTGCAGTTTTTGCATTGTACACTAACACAGTGCCAGTGCCACTGTCTAAATTCTCTACAGCTGTGAAGTAACTGAGTAAAGCAGTGTCAGGATCAGGATCAGTGATTAAAACGGCAGAGTATCACTGAAATGTATGAGACACCAAAACTTTCATGTTTTGGACTTGTAAGAAACAGTGCCCAGAATGGAAAACTGGAAACAGAATTTATACTAACAGTCAGCAAGAGATCACTGTGTGTCTCGCTGCAGTACAACCACCTGTTGATCAGCTGATAAGTGAGAAACTACTGGTGCGAACGTGCATTACACACACACGTGCACCTCTGCACATGCTTTAGGAGAAAGAAAACACAGACCCACTGATTAACACTTTGCTGGACAGCACTACTAGTAGTCAAAAACTTCAAATGACTGACTGCTCTGAAGGACTGTAGTAGTTGTTTTGGACCTGCAGTGAAGCTTAGAAATAAAATATAGTCATGATAAATGAATAAGACTGTCAAATATGAATAAGATATTTTTAGATTATGACTGTACATGGTTATGTTTTTTGTTGTTTATATCAAAAATAGCATGTAACATCTATTTTGAATTTTGCCAAGACATCTCAGTGTCTGACTTAAAATACTGCAAAATATATTTAGTGATGCGCAGTGATTTAAAACTTGTCCTACAGCCAAAAGTGAAGACTACTTTGACGAGACTTTCTAACAAACCATCTGTGCATGGTGGGATTCTTCCTTTCTCTCCTCCTCCTCTTTCCTCTCACTCTCTGCTTCATGGGTTTCTGGTGAAGTCTATCAGCCTGGGCCCAGGCATGAGTGACCAATCAGTGAAATTACACCCAGGTTATGCAATGGATCTCACGTCTCAGCTGCATTGTGCTGCACCCTGTAGGCAGGGTAGAAACATGGAGGCGCTCTTTTATAATCCCACTGGAATCTCCTTGGAGACACTGTAGCTGCAACTGTGCAGCTCGTTTGGCCCCGCGTCTGGTGGGATGGTCTGAGTTTCTCACAGACGCCTTTGGCATTTCAATTAGGGCAAAGAAAAATACTTCCACTACTTCCACTGGCAACTATGTGAAAGGAAAAAAAACAACCAAGTTTCCTGTTTTAGACAGGAAATGGTGATGTTTTTTAAATGACATAAATTGATCTTTTTTTTTCTCCAACAAAGATCTAAACTGGAGAGGATATTACTCAACAAAGCAATTTAAATGATTTATCCCTGTCATATCTGGCATCCAGGTTTACTCCACACTCTCTGTATATGGCTTCAGACATTAAAGAGTCATTAGAAGAAAAGAGATTTGGACAAATTGCTGGCAGTTCCCTTAACAACAATCTAATTTGTCTTCTGAGCACGAAGTCCCCGGAGATATACACATCTTTTGCTCAGGATTTCTTACATCTGTCAAAACTACACTTTTGCTTTGTTTTTTCCACCTCCTTTCTCATAATAAACACATCTGCCAATAAGAGCAGAGAGGGAGCGACTGTGAATGAGGGATGATATTGTACGAGCTCCTATTGTATCTCTGTTTATTCTGGCTGAGGTCTGTGGATTTCAAAAGAGCAGTGTTTGCACTGAGAGGCTGCAGTACGTCTTGTCTGTGACTCTTTCATCAATAGGGTCTATAAACACAGGTCTTATGGTTGCATGGTGTGGTTCTGCTCAGAACATTTTGGATTACGGAGGCCACAACAAAAAGCTGCGGCTCTTATGAATAAAAGATCATCCACCCATTTCTTATTGTGTTTTTGATGTGGTACCAGACAGCTTGGTAAAACAAAAAAACACAGTTTTTTAAAAATTATATCTGTTATTGGGTTTTTTTTTATTGTGCTGACAGATGTTATTATGTTGAACTATAAATGGGTTGTTGAATTCAGTGAATGAACCATCATAAATGCATTAGAGAAGGTTGGTTAAGTTGAGTTTTGTGGGAAGACAAAAGATACCAAGGTCTGATGAATGTTAAATTTATTTGTAAATTATTTTGATATGGCCATTGATGATTGTTATTATCTGTGATTATTAGTTATGTGCCATGCTGTTTTAAGGTTTTGAATATCTCTATGTGATACAAAATTATTCATATTAACGTTTAATTAATGCACTGTGCTCATATTTGAATTATGTATTATAAACAACTCATTAGTTGGGGTTATCAAAACTGATCTCTCATTGAACAATAAAAAGTTAAAATGAGACATAAACATTGAAAAGCCTCTTTGCCTGCTATCATCAGCATTAATAAAAGAAAATTTATGAAGCAGGGATTTCCATTTTCTCCTCATTCATTTGGCGGCACCCCACACACACGACACATGACACTGGAAACCCTAACGTGAAGCAAATGGAAACAGAGTCAAATTTAACCAGTTTTACACAAAATAGATACACAATAAAATCATCATTTGATCTCATCAGAAGATTAACCGAGCTGGAGGCCTCACATTACCCAGGAGGGGACTGAAGGGGAGCGTCCATGATGTTGATGCCCTGTGTTTTCATAGTTTTGAAATTTCTCTTTCTTTCAAGCCACTGAGCACTTCAAAGCTTCAAAATATGCTGTGTCCCTGAAGTACACAGCATGGTGGAGCCAGGCTCATAAATCACACTCACACATGTGACACAGCAGAGCCAAACAACTTTCATTTTTATATAATTAATTCATAATTTCAAACATGACCCTAATATACACATGTTGGGTGTTTTTAAGGCTTACTGTAACATAGGTCACTACCTTTGAGTCAAACTGAGTGGAGCCTTTTGAATAAAGATAGAAAGATAAACAGCACTCTATCATCCTATATTAGCTTACTACAGAGTATTGGAATATATGTTAGCCAGGCTCTCAGTTAGACCATCATAGAGGGTCGTAGCACTTCCAGAAAGCATAACTCAAATTCATAGATCAAATGTGAGGAAAAACATAGAGATGTGGGTACATCTAAATATTTGTAAATCTCTGTTTACCACAAATCATGGCACATGTGTGAAGAATAAACATATTCCTATTCAAATTGTCGTGCTGGATCATGTTTTTTCTTCTCAAGAGCTTTTCTGTCCAAGTAGCCAAATGGTTACCATATTTTTCCAGCATCCCTGGCTGGATTGTTGCACATCACACTTCTCTCTCCCTTCCTGTTTCCTGTCCAACTCTTGATTATCAACTGTCAAATAAAGGTTAAAAAAAAGGTCTAAAAACAACTCAAGCAGCCTAAACTGTCAGTATGATATGTTCTTAAGACCAGCCCTCTGTAAAAATGATGCAGCATGAAGTTAAATGACCAGCTGCATTACAAGACAAGTGTGCAGTGAATGCAGCTCCACTGTTTTGACTGTTGTGTTGAATCTTTTTCAGAGTAAACTACGCAACATTCTGGGAAATGACAAAATATAAAAATATAAAAATGTTCTACATATTTTTCTTGCTGACAAGCCTTCATTTTTAAAGCAGATATAGTCGTACTGTGATAAGGTAATGCTACAAATCTGGGGCTCTTACTGTCATGGCAATGCACAACAGAGCTGAATATGACGGATGATTTAGCGAGGCGCCCGGGCCTGGGAACAGCACCCCCGATTGCTGTGTGAGTCTGGGTGGATGAAGTAAAGTGGGAAAAGACAACACAAACTCTTGTCTGCACTATTTCCTGTAATGACAGTAATTAAAACAGCGAGAAGATAGCAGCTCTGCTCCCAAATGGCATGCTGGCACATTTTAATGTCCATTGTGCGTGTGTGTGTGTGTGAGCTCGCGTGCATGTGTGTGAATGAGGAGATAACTAACAAAAGTAATAGCCCTGAGGTGTTGATAGCATTGAGATGCAGTGTGAGGACTGTCAGACGGATGGGTGGCAACAGAAAAATCTCAAATACAAAAATTGTTTCTTTTGTCAATCTTTCACACACAACTTTGCCAGAAAATGGGTTTAGAAATTAAAAATCTAATGAAAAACAGGCAGCAGCTCATTGCCCGCTAATGGTTTTTTTTTTTATCTGACCATTATGTGTTTTCTTCTAATTTGTTCTACTAAGCACGTCCTTCTGTGGTGAGCCAACACAGTGTTCAGCCTTCTTGTTCTGTGCACATGGAGATATTTTCTTTAATTTAATTTGTTTGGATGCTGCATGGATTAAACAATAAAAGTAAAGGGATATAATTGGGTCCATTGACTAGCTGCAAGTCTGGCTCACTTTTCACTTGGTGAGTGGGCACTTGAGTGTGAGAGATCAGCGAACAGCACAGCTCATTAAATATCAGTTGCTCCCTTTGGAAATCTCTCATTTCTCAGTATCTCACTTAATTTTGAGTGTTGACATTATTATTTTGTTTAACTATGACGGCAGCTCCTCATGCCTCTCAATATAATAAAATGCTTTTTAATGTTTTATTTCAAGTTCATACAGAACAGCTGTGCTCAGACACACACTGACTCTACAGTTTTAAATGTGCCCTTGATGGCATCCTCTGTCATTTTTGACAGTTATCATCACAATGTGGAGCACATCATCATATCAGTGTGGTACAGGGCTGACATTTTTATTGTAATAGCAGAGCTCTTACCCGTCATGTCCAATTACTGTGCTCCAGCATACCATCGACAAGTAATTAATTGCCTTAAAATAAATTAAAGATTTGAAACACCACTAAATTGTTGCTAATAATGGTTATGGGTTTTTTTTCTCCATGTATTGAAGAAATTATTTTACTCTCTTTTACCACAATATGGTTTATTATTTTCCTCATATTTCTCTCATGAGGCCTTTCAGAACACATCAGAAACGATATCATTTTGTACCTGTAAAAGGCAGTTTTCAACACATCAACATTTTAAAGCACAACAGAACCATTTGAAAAACTAATTTCGTCAAAGTAACTATTGGGGCTGAAAGTTGCTCATAAGTCAAACCCAAATCTGCACAGCTTCATTACACCAATCAAATCCAGGGTGTCTAGGAGAGAACAGACGGCGTGTTTATGAGGTTATTTTTTATTATGTGTGTAATATGTATTGCAGATTAAAAAACAAGTTTTTGACTTGTTTTTGGTTGAAAATATTACAAACTCTCATGAGCAGAAAGTGAGTGAGTTCAAGCTTGCAAAGACATTCTACACAACATTTGACAATAATGTGTCGTTTTACACACTCTGGGGTTTTTGTTATTTTTCTAATGACATACATTCTTTCTTGGTTTGTTAATTGTGTACTCAACAAGTATTAAAAGACCTCAGTGAGTGCTGGTGATAACAGAGCATCATTTGTCTGATTAAATTTAATTATGTGCAGCTTTGTATCATTAGCCTGTACATTAGTATTGCTGTTATTGTGAAGTTTATGTGGGGCCAACCATGGAAAGAAGAAAAACGAACTGTCAACCAGCAGCTTGTCATTTTATTTAGAAATGGCTTGTGTGTGGAAGGAGTTTACATGGTATATCATAAATGGCTTGAATCTGTGACAAGTTTCACTGCCTGCAAGCCAAGTAAAACTTAGCCTCTGGTGGGCTTGGATGACCCCCTGCTCTTAGCAATTTAGGACAACTATAAAGCTTGTATCTTTCTATCTTAAGAGCACCATTCAACCCACTGAGTTACTGCTTTAAATGTTTAATCTACTTCCAATAATTGATTGGGTGCCTGTGACAGTCTGTTTTGCAACTTTGAATACTTAAAAAGATACATATATGTTTTGTTACTTTGGTACGACATTTTCCTACATTGTCAGTTTGAGTTATTTGAATTGCTATGGAACATATTTTCTAAAATGAAAACATTATATATAAAAAGGAACTTAGTAAATTATGCCACATTATCTGAAATTGTATCTATAGTGTAAAGTTTAAACAGCCTTCCCTGTATCAAACTTTTACTCACATTTAGATTTATAGAACATTGATTATGAGACATATCATCCTCTCTGGATTTCTACCTGTATGGGACTCGTGCTTTATATTTTTTTAAATGATAATATACAACTTAGTTATGTTATTTTTTTATCATATGAGTGACAAAACTAATCCTACTAATTGTTTATTTGTTGGCTCATTACAGCAATTTCAACAAGATGGTGGATAAAGTTTGCCAGGGCAGAACAAACAAGTGGTGCTTTTGGGATCAAAATGTTTTCAGACTATAAAAACATAAAAATATACTGTGTCCACCATTCTCTTCAAAGTAGCCACCTTGTGCACTGACACACCATTCTTAGTGCTACTGCCACATTACGAAAGTACCCTGAAAAGTCCAGTTTTTTAAGTATATCAAGGACAATCTGTGTCTTTTACTCTGTGAAAATGGAGACATTTCTAGTAGAAGGAGACACATTTAGCAAGCGAGACATGTACAGAGATACTATTGTGTTGGTGTAGGCAGAAAACTCACATATTTTCAGTGCACCGTGAACTGACATGTTCTCATGATGGAGCATCCACATGCCATCGCACCACAGTTCAGGTGTGTGTCTAATGTCTTCCCTCAGACACCTCCTTTAGGTTTAGTAGAATACGGCATTGACAGATCCTGGGGGCAAAGCCATTACAGAATTCTGCAAATCCCAGAGAAAACAACCAGCAGGCCTTCCGCACCTGAGGCTATGACTTCCCTCTTTGACACTGTAGCTTTTCTACTGCTCAGACTGCTGTTTAGTCTCTAGGTCATGTTGACAGTAACTCGAGTCCAAATGTGCATGGGCTGGATCCCAAACGTACACCTATAAGTGGTCCCATAATGGCCAGTAACTCGTATTCACATGGTGATCGCACCACATAACTCTGTATGCTATCTGTCAACAGTTCCAGCGGGCAGCTGCCACTTCCTTGTTACCGAGCTGAGCTGCGTTTAGGAAAAGCAGCCACTGTCTTAAAACATTTTGACTGCATTTCGTAGATGATGTCATAACAGCTACAGCCAATTATGTTTTATGCCTGTATCTGATTCAATAAGCTACATCGATAGCATTTTAACCTTTTTTTATTCCTGTAAAAACATCTACTCTTCACAAAATTATGAACTCCATCTACCATGCCAGTGTTGTCTGTTTATATAAATAATTGCAATGGATTATGGCAGCAGTACAAGATTGTGGAGACAAATTGATTAAGACAGCAGTGGAAAAAATTCTGTTCACTGATTGCCAAAATCTAGAGACACATTCTTGCTTGGTATATTTGGGGAGAGAAACTCCAAAAATAAACCTTTCCCATGGGGAGTATGTGTTACATGTACACCCTGTATGCACATACAGTCCTCATCTCCTCCTTTTGTAGTGCAGCATGACAACCACAACAAAAGAACATGCAGGTTGAGCAAACTTGTGTTTTTGACTCATTTGTAGTAGTTTGTTTCCAGGATTACAAGCTGCAGACATAAACGCATTCCAGAGAAGCAAAAGAAGGAATAAATAGACCGTGTTCTGTTTGTCTGCTGTGGCACAGACTTCCTGATCAGAGATATTATGACAACAAAAACTTTTAAAAAGTACACAACACTGTCTTCAAATGTAAATAAAACAAAAACTTTTCTCCTTGCACCTTTTTTAAAAAGACATCTTTTCAGAAGAACTCTACTCAAGCAAATAGGAAATCAGGGATCATATGAATGTTAATTTATGAAGGAATTCAATACCAGACAGGACACAATATATCTATTCTGACAATTCACAAACTATTTTTGTTTTCAGGAACATCATTTTAGACCAGCTACACTCAAATATTACAACTAAGCTGCTTAACCCACATAGGATTTAAAAATCCACATTATTGTTTCATGTTTCCTTTGATATACGGTCACTATGCTAAAGTGCTAATATGCCACCGTGTTTGTCTGTTATGCACATTCCTGCATTTGATGTTGGCCAGTTTTCACAAAGTTTAACAATTGCCGGTCTGGCAATGTTTTTTGCCCACCTGGGGACTGATCCTCTATAATACAGTACAAGTATTGGCTAGTAATGGTCAACACACACTCTGGTGCCAGACTAAAGGCCAAGGATTCAAAAGCCAAAATTTAAACACTACCAAAGCCCATCATTCAGCTTAATGACAAAATTCTTTAAAATGACTAAAACTAGTGCTATCCAGCTATGTACATACTTCTGTTTCTTAGATGTCTACTGTCTCCCTAATACAATGGAGATAAATAAAATTATGTGTCTGGTACTTAGAGCACTGAGAAACTACTTTTAGATAAACTCAACAGCAAGACGCCTTACAGCTTTAGTGTCAGTTACTCTGGTTAAAACACAACGTGAGCAGATTCACTGGAGCGACTTTCTGTGAAAAACTAATTGTCTATTTAAAGAAACTGCAACACTGATTTAGTGTACATGCATAAAAACAAATATTAGAAGAAGATAACTTAAAACCTGTGCAAATAAACCCAAATATAAAACCTGACTATCAGTCTGGCTAGATACCACTGATGTTAAAATATTCAGCAGGTCAGAGGCAAAGCAGCAGGTGATTTATTACTCTAAGACTCTAAGAGCAAGGTATTTAAATTGAGCTATACCGCATCTGGTTCTAATAGCCGCACCTTGTTATAAACAGATACGTAACTGTAACATTAACTATATAACAGCACCACCTATAAGGTTAGATTCATCATTATCAGGAGACATTTGTTCTGTTTGTAGAAGAAACTCACTTAGAAAAGAACAAACACATTGTGGTGTGGCCATCAACTTGTTAATGTCTAAAGAAACAATCTGCAAATCAGTTTGTGCAGTGTTTTATAACTCACAGTCTCATCATGACGTCATCATAATACGTTTGATTATATTTTCTCATCAAGATGAGAAAGCTTGTCCACACAAGATTTATGCAGGAGCGATGTGAAACACTTCCTCTTAGACTCTCCAGAAGTCAGAGTTCGAATTCAAGTGGTATTACACAAAGCTGTCAAAACAAGCGTTACTACTTGAGAGTCTTAGCTTTATGGGAGAGGAGGTTCTAATATCAATTCCAACTCAGCTTTATGGAGGCATTTGTTGTCTCCTCTGGGCAATAAACTGTGAGAATATGTGTGTGTGTGTGTGTGTGTGTGTGTGTATATATATATAAAATTTGCAGGAGTTACTTAAGTGTTATTATAATGCCACTCACATTAAACAGCAAAACCCAGATTAACCAGATTTTTATTGTGGATCTAAACAATTAGCATTAAATCAAAATTTCCTGTGGTCCTCATCCAAATCGTGACAGCCAGTTTTTCTGAGGCTCTGCTGAGCACCACAAAGCACTTTACTCTCTTCTCCATGAGTTCAACAGTACCACAATTAACTTGTACACAGAAACTGGAGGAAATAAGTGATAAATGGCATAGCATATGTTATAGTCTTTCAAAACAATTCCTTCTTCCTTCCAGGCTGATGCAATATGGGACTGAAGGGTCAGTGTGTTGTGTTATGCAGGCTGTTTACACAGGCCTGTATGTTAGTGTGGTTTTATGGCCCATATTAATCACTCCTTATGTACGTCCAGCGCCTTCTGTGACCTTACATTGTTGGACTAAATGAGGAGAGTACAGCAAGAAACATAAAAGCCTCCTGCTGTACTTTGTCCTGATTTAACACAGCTAGAGCCGGTGCTCAAAGGGTAATTCCAGTTGGGACTCAGTGTTAGTCAACTCTGAATGCTCTAGTTCACGTTGAAACACAAAAAAACGACACCAACAAAAATTTCCTCTGTTCTGTCATACTTTCTATAAGTAATTTTAATAGTAATTAATTGTTTCATACTTTATACACTGTATCAGCTACGGGTCATTAATAAAGAAAACCTTTGGTTGCCAGGTTGAGGAAAATTTTGTCAGTCTTTAGCACAGTGCTTTGCCTTTTCTATTCAATTTCACAGTTTGACCACTTACACTGTAGAAAAAAGGTCTGCAGAAGTTTACCTCATAAATTGGCCACTCACTGTAACGCTGCCAGATTTTATTAGTCCTATTTAGCTTGCTAATTAAAGTTAGCTCCATGGGGTGGTTGAAAATGCCGTTACCAGCTGACTTTTTAATGGTTCCTGCAGACTCGGTCTAAAACAAAAATCTTGTAAAAGGGCACAGCAAAAACTCAGCACCCTCACTAGTTGATGACCCATGTAGAGGACACAAAAACATATAAAACCACGTATCAGACTTATTTTGTTCCAACATAACCCTCTTCTTAGCTTACATACATTACAAAAAAGCCTTTCAAAGGATTGGTTGAGGTCTAACCAGTGTGTCTATCACTATCTTACGTTAATGTTCACCTGAATTAGTGGAATGCAACTAATTAATTAACTAACTAACCTTGAAACCGACAAAGCTACTAATGGTGCTGGTATTTCAAATCTAAAGTAACCCACAAACTAATGTTAGTGAATTATTTAATGCTGGGTGATGGCATTGAAAGTAACTCTTCTGTAGGTTTTGTGTAATGAACCATCACACTTTTGTTCTTGTGTTTTTGGTTTTGGATAGTCTGACTAAGAGTTGCTACCCTATAAACTCTTTAAAGCTACTTAAAGACTAAAATACGGAAACAGAAATCATATATTTGAAAGACCTGTGTCTAGTTATGGCTGACTAGACAATTGCTGTCTAGGTATGGCGTTTAACAAATGGTCCATCGAGGAGTAAATAATACAAATAAAGTGTGATGCAGAAACACAAAACGGATTTTTCACTCCCTGCCAATCAAAGGTTAATCTATTAGTAGCTGATTTAATTATTACTGTAATGTGAATAATGGTTGAATTATTTAACATCAAGAATTACAGCTTGTAAAGCTTTTATTTAGGGTGTCCTGTTATGAAGTGGTACCATCCCTTTGGGGCAGCACGTGGGGGAAGAGGGTATCATTGTGGCGTAGAGCCATGGCTTTTTTGGCAAGCCCAGACAGTTTTCACATGGGAAGCTGGTCACAGCAGCCTCTTGTTGGGACTCCTGAGGAAGACACGGAGAGATAGGAAACCACAAATGAGAACAGAAGCTGTTTATATGGACTTGTGCATACCAGACTGTCCATGTACATGCTTGGATTACCCTCAGGGCAAGTGTTCAGATGCCCCAGGGCCATAGACCACTGTTGTGCATGTAAACACATTTCCAAATAATGTAACGTCAGTGCCTCTGTGTGTGCACACTCTCTGCAGGTGAAATCAAACTTTAGGGCCTGAGATTACATTTTACCCCAGAGCCCCTTACACTTTACTCCGCCTGTGTAGCTGTAAGGATGAAACTGCTCCTTAGTGACTTTGTTTGTGGGTTAAGGGTTGAACAGGCTCGTGCAGTAGAGAGCTTATCTCCACAAGCATCGTGTTGAGGAAACACTGTAGCAAAGCTGAGAGCATGTGAGGTCATGCTGTTATCCAGAGGGGTAGAGTGTAATCTTCCCACTGTAGAACATTTTTACATGAAGAGATTGATCGTAGAGAGATCGGTCAAAGTCAAAGAGCATCTTTTGCAGCTTGACATGTTATTCCTGTATGATAGGAAGCTGTAGCAGAGAGAGAGGGAGAGAGATGAAGCTTGAGCTGTTGTTGCAGTTAAGCACAAGGATGCATTTCTGCACAAACTGGAACACTGGACATCTCAGCCTTGTCAAGTTGCTGAAAAATCAGTTTCATAACATGAACACAGATGCTTAACAAACTCAAGAATTTCCGTAGTTTGGGGGCCGGATGCTCTTCCAAAAATCTCTTGCTCCTAAGGGAAACCAGGCTAATATATTCCCTGGGGTTGTGTTTTTTATCATTAGCAGCAGCCAGAGAGGTTTAAAGGGTGTTGTAAAGTATATTTGTGAAATGTACTTCTCTGTGTGGACAGCGTCGAATAAAACTGCCCAAAACCCACGAGACAATGTTTATGACAGTCCTAAAAAGCTGAGGGTGGTAAGATAAGAGCCTCTTCTGAAGGATCAAGGCCAAAGGACATGGCTTAGATTATGATCAAGTTGGCTAACAGTTATCAAACTCCACTAAGACAGGCAGAGGAGGAAAAAGAAAACCAAACAATGAGCCACAGTGCAGCAGCTGCTGTGGATCTGGTGAGTTCAGTCAACCACAGTGGCTGTGGTCTGGAAGCAATTACTGCTGGCTCACACTGACACTGAAATTACAACTGTTACTACACATTGGTCCAGAATAGGAGATCCCGGTAGATTTTGAAGGTAGTAATTAAGTCCCATCCCTCTGATTAATTTTGACCAGTTGAGAAAGGCAAATCTCAAAGTGACATATTAAGTAGGAACAATTATACATTCCTTTTTACCTCTATGTGTGTTTGAGCTCAGTTTGCAGGGCCGTGTGCATTAGGAATTATTCAAAGTGCTTACAGTGATATTCAGTAATACAAAAGCCATTAATGGGTTTACTGTGTGTAATCCAGACCCAGTTCATACAGAGTACAGACAGATGACAAGGTAAAATGAAAAACTACGGGAGGTTGATTTGCTACAAGCAGCCACAACAGTTTCAATGCTCCTTGTAACAGATGCTACAAGTATTTCAAATCTTCTCTTTATCAGCTCAGCCGTCTTCCTTGAGAACATGTGGTTTATACCGTCTATACGAACCTTCAAATGATTTTTTTGTTAGAAAAAGTCTTTTCACAGCAGATAGTTTGACTGACTGAGCACAGTTGCCAAGACATTAGCAATGGCTTCGTCTGCTAGCACCCCAGTAAGTGTGACAGAGACAATGACGGTGAGATAGACAGTGAGCCTGCGAAATACCAGTACACCAAAACCACCATTCATTTTATTATGTACATACACATGACATATAAGATTGACTTGAAAAAGCCCTGCTGTTCTCTGTCATACTGTTACCATATTTATGGTGTGTTTGTGTGTCGCTGTCCATAAACACTAAGGACGACAGATTGTGGACTCAAAACAGATTAGGTAATTTAAATTAAAGTTTACTGTGTTATAAATAAGTTTGGCAACAGGGTGGACAGAACAGGTGACCTAGCATATGGTTGCAACAGAAGCAGGCAGAAAGCCCAAAAAGGGATGTTGTGCGGACTTGACACAGGAGTGCAGGCGGGTGTTGAGGTCAACTGAAGGTGGAAAAGGTGGAACCACAGTGTAGGAGTCAATGTGACATAATCAAAGTGAAATATACTTGCAATCACTGTGAAAAGTTGTATTTTTTTTCCAGTTCCTCACTGTTGCATTCAGAAGGAGTTGGTGGGTCAGAGTTTGGGATCAGTTACACAGTAACTAAACAGTAACCTTAGAGGTGGCCAGAATTCAGTGCCTTGCTCATCAACATGGGGCTTTAGACCATGACCCTCCTGGCTGTCTTCTCAGTAAGCTGCCGTAAAGCCTCTTGTTGTCTGCTTCTTTAGAGAATTAAGTTTATTTGTCTTTGTCTGTCAGGATCAAATTGATACAAGGCCAGTTTTATTTCATGTGGCATTAATCAATTGGACAATCTTACCAGCAAATGTCATTGTAATATTTCAAGACTTTCCCACAAAGTTTAAAGCAGGCAATATGTGATTAATCCTTTTCACTCAAAAATTCATCACTAACACGCTATTAATCAAAATAAATTTCCAGTTATTCAAGCTCACACTGCCAGGTCTCTCACAAACCAATGTTCCTTGAAATTAGCTGTTTCTCATCACTATCATCCAGGGCATTGATCCATTACCTGAGCTCAAATTGA
The DNA here is from genome assembly GCA_008933995.1 of Datnioides undecimradiatus. Classification (NCBI taxonomy): domain Eukaryota; kingdom Metazoa; phylum Chordata; class Actinopteri; order Lobotiformes; family Datnioididae; genus Datnioides; species Datnioides undecimradiatus. Next base: position 1,495,971 of record WARS01000014.1, read on the forward strand.
ATGGCACCCTTTCACTCTAATTAACAAAATAGCTTCATAAGCACACATCTGCCAAATGGTGGAAACAGAGGACAGAAAAGAGAAGAAGGTATGGTTTGAGTGTCAAAGAGGGAACGGCATAACAAAGAGAGAGGGGAAAAAAGAAAATGTCTGAATGCTCCGTCACAGTCCTAATTAGTTTGCGGTCAAGCAAATGACACAAATTGTTTCTTCTGCATCAATAAACCAAATTAACTTTTAAAGGTGTAATTGACAATCTGTCAATCAGTGTTTCAGGTGTAGAAGACTGAACATAGAGCTCCCTGAGCCTATCAGAGAGTGAAAAGTGAAACTGGACATGGTGTGAAAGGGATTGTTCAAGAAAAACCTGCTTTACTGCCGAGTCCCTAAAGTCAGTTTTGAAAATAAACTGTTTCATGTGCAGAGAAATAGATGAGAGCATTGATACCATTATCATATCTGCACATAAATATGAAGCTAGCCTAGCCCCATCTTGGGCTGATCAATCCACCTACCAGCACCACAGAGCTCACCTTTAAGGACTTTGAAGACAAAACCAAGACGATAGTGAGTGTTGGTGTTTTACTGTGTGTTGTGTGAAAGGGGCTTAATTAACTATTTATGTCTGTTTAATCTGTTCAAACACAAAAGTGTGAAAACACCATTTTGCTGTGTTACAGGAGTGCAGCAACTTCTTTGAGTCTCAGTGCCTTACTCCCAACAAGTGGCTGCACTCACACACTTTCATGACATCCAAAAAGTCCAGCTGAGATTAGTTTTTATTGGGTTACACTGCTGATCACTGTCAAAGGGAAAATGCAATTATTTCTATCAGCAGATACGCCTGAGCTACCCTTGAAATGGTGGATAAAGAATAACTTTATAATGGCCTGAGCACTTTTACTTACCCCTCACTACTGGGATGAAACATAAATCACCAAAGTGATAAATGACATCAAGCAGAAGTGATTTTGATGTCTGCGTTTGATCACTGGCAACCTGAAATTAGTTTCCAGTGGGAGCTGATTTGGCAGCTTTGCTGCACATCTCACGATGTGGAAATCGAGCAAACACAAGTAATCCATCTCACTCTCAGTGGCTTTGAATGGGTCCAGACCTATTTTTCGATCATCTACAGAAATACTCTAAGTCCCTGGTTCTCCTCGCTGCCTGAGGATCTCATGGTGCACAACAATTCTCAGGATGAAAATATCTCCGTGCTCATGGAGGTTTGGCCATGGTCAATGTCAAGAGAGCTATCTGTTAGGTCTTATTTTGGGACTTATTTACAAACTTCCACGCAAAGTTTATTTTGACTCATGTACTTTTTTCCATTTTGGCAAGTCCTCCAAAAAGAATCTGAGATGATCACAATGCTCCAAACTCAATTTTTTGCTCCAAGTGTTGTGTGTCCACATGTTTCTTTGCATATTATGTAAAGTGAAACACAGGAGTGATACTTTCCACACCTGGTTGGAACGTCCACAAATCACTTGCATATCATCTATGATTATTCACTGCACCAGATCTTCATGATCTGCTGCCAGTTATCGACGCTGCTGTGAGGATGCACTTGATGTCCACACACTGTGAAGGATCCTGGGAGCTGAGATTTATAATAGCAACAAAAACATATGACCCTATAAATATACCGTCTACCTTTGGGAATGATAACTCTGTCCAGTGAGGAAAGCATCTCTCTTCTCAGACTTGATGCAATGAGTTCTTCCAGCTGGCGGTAAGGGAAAATCACGACGCAATGCAGCTTCTTTGAAACTATGCGGGCCAGAAATAACACTTCCAAAAGGTGAACCATAGGTGACCTTGTCTGATACAGCTCAGTAACATTAAGACATCTGGCACATGGAGAGATACAGATTTCCAGGGTGTTCTTTATCCAATATCTAATCACACACTGGAAACCAGATAATCAACTAAAGGAAAATTCTAGTATCTCTTGTGGCCGTTTTGACCATGGCTTAAGTTAACTTAAGAGATCAGAGAGAAACCCCTGCAAAATATTGGGGGAAGCAGCACAAGCCTCTTAAGGACTTTCAAATGATTAAAGCAAATATAATCAATATTATTATGATGTTTAACGTAAAGAGTTATGGAGACAAATCCATACAATTTCAAAATGAGAAAAGCTACTTCAGGGGTCCCTGGTTCTGGAAATATGACATTTGGACCATGGATTATGTCAAGTGTCTCACAGATGAGGCACCTATTAGATCAGCATAACACTCTTCTGGATGAATCCCCAGCAAGGACACCTTTTTACAGCTGAGTATAAAACTCCACCCGTGGGTTACAAAAGATCAGCCGGTGCTCAATATTGCATTTAAGATTAAATGATAATCACAATTATTTTCAGCAACTGTTTAGTCCTCAACTGCACCAACGATGCACAATGAATTCACTATCACTCTGATTTTCATGCCTGAGTGGCTTCTTCTCCATGGCAACAACGGTTGATGCTCACTGTAGTATTTTGAGTTGTCTGCTGTGACAAATGTGATTTCTTGGAAACCGAATAATAATAAAAACTGGTGGAAATACAAAATGAGTAAAAACCATTTCACATTTTCAGTTAAAGGCAAAAAGCATTAAAAACTCACTGTACACTTCCTGCCAGGCGGCAAACTGCAAACAGAAAAGAGAGGAGAGCAAAACAGAGATAAAAGGAAATATTGGACAGTTAAAAAGAAATGTTGTTTCGAAATGTTGTTCTGTCTGAACACACTTACCATACTTGTAAGGTGATAATATGTATGAGCATGAGCTCACAGCTTGTTTCTGTTGCCCTGAAGTGGCCAAAAAATGAGATATTGCAGGTTTAAATTTTACATGAATGATTTTATATGAAACTTTTTCTAAAGGCAACCAAGCTAGCTGTTTAGTGAGGAAAGTAGCAACCTATCTGAATGATTTTATGCTCAACAGTCACTAATTTAACAGCATGCTGTTGACACTGAAGTCCTACAGTATATTCGTGCATCTTTGGATGTGATGGAAAACTGCCGCAGGGGCAACGACCTTCAACTCGAGCGCATACCAACTCAACCACAGCTGTGCTGTAGAGATGTTTTTAAACAGAGTGAAGGCAGTGGGGGCTCAGAGGAGAATCATGTTTGATGAGGAAAAGTCAGTTTTATGTACTGACAGCTTTTCTTTGTCTACAGGGGGCCAGTTGTGACCTCTGTGAATTCAGGGTTGTGGTCATATTATCAGAAACCTCTTGCTGCTTTTAAGACCCTTTCCAATGTCAGATGTCCAGGTTAACTAAACAAGTCAAAACTAAATAAAGAAATAGAGCCTCTTCCCATAGAAAATGTCGCAATATTTTCTCTAAACATGTTTTCTCATATAGACCTCCTGAAGAGCACATTGTTTATGCCTTTAATTATAATGTGTACATTCCTTTTTAATATATGAGACATTTTTCAAAGATCAGGAAGCCTTTGATGGGTTTTAGCAGCTCAAAATAAACCTATCCTCATGAGAAAAGAAAAATGAGTGTGGGATGAGCACAGTGCACCTGGACCTGAAGGAGGACAACATGTTCCTTCTTTTCAATGAAGAAAATCGATTTGAATAGACAGCTCCAGCAGGTCATTCCTCATCTGTCTTAACCTTTCTGCCTGCTTCCTGAGGAGCGGTTGTTACATTTGCTTGTTATGTTTGTTTGGCTTGAGATAACACCTCGGGCACAGAAACGTATTTAGTAGTTTTGACAGGATATTCTGAGAAGCGGAGAGCCATTGACGCAGGCAGGCTCACCATCACTTCAGCTAAACTCAATAGGTTTTCATTAAGGCTTCAGTGCTGAGGTCATGTGACCTATCTTGGCTCTGTGTTCTTTTGGATCAATGAACAAAAATGGCTGTGGACACTTTCCTTTGCTAAACAAGCAATACATCACAGCAAGCAATGTTTTGTGTACAGCTAGTCTATACTGACAATTCAGGTTTTATTTGGGGTTTTTGGGGCATTTTGTTCTTGGAAAAAACAATTCAAGGACAAAACTTTGTCAAAGGATTCAGGTGTAAACTGTGTCTAAGTGGATAAAACAGCTGATGAAATCATTTCCAAAGTGTCCATTTTGTTTCAGCACAGTGCTTGAGCCTGTATTATTACCTTAGACCCTAAGTACAACAAAGCCTGTCACCATTCATCATTAGTCATCTGAAACGGTACAACAGATAAGAAAATGTAGTTATTGGAAAGCCTGAAAGCAGAGTGTAAAGTATCAGCCAAATTATAAAAAGATCCATGGCACACATGAGAGACAGATTACTCTGAAAATATGGGATGTCTCAGCCAAAAGTACATTTAGAGAACTCCAAATCGTGACAGATATCTTGAAATTTCGACCAAAAAAGAGAGTTGGATATAAACCTTCAGGCAAACTGTAATCCTGACATTTACAAATAGGTTGGAGTTAGTTTTGCAGGTATTTGCTCATTAACCAAACCAATAAACCAAAGTATTTTGACCCGAGGATGCTGCTAGGAGAGAGAGTTAGGAGAACACCGACAATTCATCCTGAGGGGAACATGAACATCTGTGTTGGATTTAAATTCATGGCATTGCATCCAATGAGACATTTCTCTCCAAACTAAAAGTGTCAACATATTGGCACTTGAAGAAAATCAGGGGGTGACCTCAGTGAGCAGGATTCATCATCTGAGGACCATGAATGTAATGAGTAATCCATAATGTGTCTTATGTTTCATAACTCACCGAGAATGTATTACTTCCTCTTTGCCTCTCTCTTCCTTCCTCAACCACAAGTTTTTTCATACTACTTTGTCTAAACGAGACAAGCAGGACAACATAAACATTTGCTTGATATATTGAGTGCATCTTTTAAATGAGTGGCTTTTACTGACAGTAATTCATTTAACTCTAAAGGCCCAGCGCCAAGTTTAAATTTAGTTTGCAGGACAACACTGATTAATATACAGAGATGTGCATATCATTCCGCCATCAATTCACAAAGGTCTCCATTCCCTGTTTTCCCCTTTTAATTTCCTTGATGGGCCCAGACAGAGGCTGAAGCCGGATGTAAGCAGTGGAGCTAAATGTAACTGCATTTGTCAAAATAAAGATCTAAACGCGTGATTGTTGTAACTCTGATTTCAGTTGCGCTCGCTGAAGGTTTGGTGTTAAAGGAAGATGAACAATGCGAGCTGAAACGCTATAATTTATCTGATTGGTTTCTTATTCTCATGTCAATATTAGTTTGTCAGCTCCATTTGTTCCACAAAGTGCAGCGGCACACACTCATACACTCACACTGACAGACTTACATTTCAATGCTATGCACTCTTGAATCACAATCTGTGCCAAAGTGACAATCAATCTCAAATTATAACGACAGACACACACACATACACAAATTCCTTTAAATATGGGCAAAACATTTCCCTAAGCACAAATTACTAGTTACATCAAGGTGGAATAAGATGGTATTCAAATGGATTAATGACGTGCAGCTCGGAGACTCGTCTATGAGGCCAAATTACTATGAGATACATTCTTCTTGGATGACCGAGGGCCTGAGGCTGCTATTAAGGTGCTATTTGATGGAGCCAATCATCACATCCTAGCAGTGCTAACAACCTGTCATCGGAGTTAAAATGGCAAATGGAAAGTCTGGATTCTCTGATTTTATAGTGAAACAATGTCACAGTTTCATTTACAAGCCAAAACCAAACAACCACCTGGAGGCCTCTCTCATCTGAGACCACTGCATCATATCCATTGGCATTTCTTCCACATTGGTCAGAAAACATGCAGAGGACAAGTTTTATAAAGTTCCAAGGATGTTGTGGTACACTGTGAGGGATCAAAGACCTCATCATCAGGATCGTGCAGGGGAAACATTTAAGACATAACTCTCACTCTCTCCTCACAAAACCTCAGAAGCAATCATCTAATGGTTGGGGCTCACCACACAGCTAAAGTGTCCACTCAGCAGCACTCTGTGTATGTCGAGCCTGGGCTCCTGCCAGGCCATTTCCAACCCTCAAGCATCATCGGCCAAAAGTCCGCTCTGATGAACACACCTTCCTATAACACTACTACAGTACAGCCCATCAACCTAGCACACACACACACAATCTCACACGCAATCTCACACACGCACACAGACACACACACACACACACACACACACGTACCCCAGTCTTGTTTTTTGTCTTTGTCAAACAACCTGCAGTAACACGCTTATTTTGCAGCCATGAACATTTCTTATGGGGTCAGCCAGGAGCCATACCAGAGCTTTATCAAGCTTAAGTGATGCGGCCTTACGTTCACTGCTTCCGATTCCCTTTTGTCATATATAAATAGTGCTTCAGAAAGTGCTGGACTTGCAGTTTTCCCACTGAGGGAGGAAATCACCTCTTTGCCAGCTGTTCATTTCCAGTGGGGCAGGTACCCTATCAATGTGCAGCAATAAATGCCCCATTGCATGGTGTATATAACTGTGTATGGGCAGTCATTGTGACTGCGGGCAGGTATGATAACTTATCCTGGATGGTCAGTAATGTTAAGAGAAAGAGGGAAGGTAGGAGACAGGGAGAGAGGGAGAGAGACATTGAGAAGTGAAATCCAGAGAGAAGCTGAGCTAAAAAAAAATAGTCTTTCATTGTATCTTCTACCAGATAAGCTCAATCATGCCCAAGGCTCTTTACAAGCAAGAGAAAGCCTATTCATCTGTTCTTTTGTGCAGCCAAAACAGTTTGGCCTCATCTGGCACACTGGCAGCTGAGCAGCATTGATGAAATCCATTTTCTTCTCTTTTCATTACTCTTTACTGACTGATGCCTGCTGCTGAGCCGTTCTGAAGCTGTGATGTAACCACCAGGATCTTGTTGTCCTTAAATTATTGTACCACTCTGGTCCAAGATCCACAAGGGCGAGAGTAATTTCCAAATAGTTTAAACTACTCCAATTCACATTAGACAAAAACAAATTAGCTGATCCGATCAGGCAGATAACAATTGCTGTTTCAACAGTACTGTTGCTGTAGATTTCAAAGTTTTAGTTTATTGCCAAGCATCAGCAAGGAATTTAAAGAAGTTCATATTACAACGTAATCAGCGCATAACAATAGCCAAGAGCAGCCGAACAAAAATCACCAATGCACATATGTACACTGTGTTATAATACAAAACAGTAAGATATTGTGTAAAAACACAGAGCTAAAGGAATATGAGACAAGAAGCATATGCACAATTCTTCTCCCAATGTGGTTTAGAAGATTTAATGTAAAAAACACTTGGGTCTAGTATAAATATGAACTATTCACCAGTTCACTGAAACAAATTTGACACCATTTATTATTATGATAACAAATCTGTTACTGACAAAAAATTTACAATCTCACTTTGATGTTTAAAACCAAATCGTTTGTTATCCGGACCATTACTTTTCTCATAGCCTTTAACTCGGCTGTGATACAGCTGACGAAACCCAGAAATTGGATAAAGAGTGTGAAATGGAAGAAAATTGTCTGGTTGCTGTTCACACACAAATTCCAATATGACACAGGATGCGGGAGCTGGGAAGGTAATGTGTAATACGTGCATTGTGAGTGTATTAAGTGAGAGTTGTGACTGTGTGCAGAACATCCACCGTGTCTGCAGGTATTTCTGTCTGGAGCGCTTAGCATTTGCGAAGCAGTATCGTCAGATCTGCATTCATAAAACATTAGCAAAGCTCTAAAATCAGCAGTTTGACTCATGGGGAGCAGGAGGAAATGGTTTCTATTCATCTCTTCCACATTTTAGCAAAAAAGCTTTGGGCTTTCTCCGCAGCAATTTAGCATTGCAATAATCACCCCAGTGCTACACTGCTGTAGAGGGAGAATGTATTTAACTGCTGATGGAGAAAATTAAAAGCATAAATATAATATGTAACTTTTTGTTTAATGCAAAATACACCAGAAAAGAAAGTCAATTCAATTCGGTAACTGATCAGTTTTTCTGAAAAGTTTTCATTTTTATTCTTTACCGCCTGTCAAATTTATTCCCAGCAGAAGTCCCAATGGATGCTTTAACTTTAACTTCTCATTTTGAGTGACAGTCTTTGGAGACTTGGATAGATATGTGGATTTTTTTGTCCAAAATAAGAAACATTAAGCCAAAGCTCCAGATGTCTGTTGTCAGGGAAACAAAAGCATAAAATCAGCTTCTGCCAGCCTGGGTCTGGTTTCTACGTTTGTTGTGGTTATGTGTGCTACCAGGTGGCTATGCCTGCCACATACATGAGCTAAAGTGTGAATCCTCTGCTCCTTTGATGGAAACCAGATGGGATCATCATTGTTTTTCCATGAGAGTGTTAGATGTTGAAGAGAGAAGAGAACATTATTTTTAAGTTAAAGTAGAGTACAGTATCTACTGAAAGCTTTATGCACCGATGTGTGAACAATGCCAATAGCTTGCCATTAATACGTGTTTTTTAGTGACATAGGCTTTTCCAGATTATAAAAACAAAATAAAGATGGCAAACTATGAGATAATTTCAATGTGTCTAAAGGTTTTTAAGGAGTTATTAAAGAAAGAATAATTGATTTTTTTGCCACATGGGTAAAAGCAGCTTTGATGTGTTTTCACACAGTCTAATATGCACTCTCCTTTTTTATCTACGTTTTGGTTTCCACCAACTCCTGTGGGAAATATTTCTAAATGATCCACCGCGTTCACCAGCTAATCACTGACTCTTTGACGCTGGGCAGGCGGTACATAGTGAGTTTTTAAAGCTTTTTCACATTAACCAGCTGCCTGCTTCACTACAAAACAATAAAGCTGGAGGCTTTAAATCCCAAATATCGAGCTGAGTGACACTAAAAAGCTCCACAGTGCTGATCCAAACACACTCATTTGATCCACTGTTAACATAAAGGCATCGAGTAATGCAGCAAAGTAAGTAAGCTGTCTTCACTTCCAACTAAGGATCGCACTGTGTTGCTGTGGTTGTAGCTGATACTAACCACAACAAAGCTATTTATCAGATCCACATTTGCTACATGCAACCACATATGAAGTCATACTTCGCTTCAAAGATACCACCCATCTTTTTTGTTTGCCCTCTGCGCAGGGAGGTTAGCAGGGTCACCAGCTCAGCAGATGAGAGCAGGCTGACAGATCACCTTGGCCTCAGTCAGTTAAGCAGACCGACAGTGGGTGTGATGCTTACTTAGTGAGTGACTCTGCAAATGGTTTCGTCTAATGAGAGCTGCCTTGAACCTGTGTCTTTTAGCTCAGCTCTCTTGTCTCTTGTCTGTTTCTCTTTCTGTTTTTCTCATTTTCTCTCTCCCTCATGCTCCTTGTGCACAGCATTAGATATAATATGTGAGTCCAAACCACCAAAATGCAACACACCAGCCCTGAAGATGAGAATTCAGAGCTAGAAGATATATACTTTAAAGTACTGTACTGTTTCTCTTGTATTCAGGACTTTTGTTTTTTCAGGTCATACCTAAATGGATATGAAGGTAAGAAATTGTTTTTTAGGTTACAAAACTCTCAATTTGCAGCTTTTAACAATATAGAAAGGAAAAACAAATAGAGCGATTGCTAAAAAATGAATTATTAACTTGGTGACAGTGAAGTTTTGTTCAGATGTAGTTTCAGGTAAACATTATTTTCTTATTATAACTGAAATAAAATTCAACATGATACAGCACAATGCAGTGTATACTGTTAATGGAGGGCAAAATGTTCTCTCTGAGACGAGAGCTTGAAGAAAAGAGCAACCAAACTGGAAGTGCTAATCGTTTTCTCTTCCTTCGTATTTTGGCTCCTTAAGTCTATTTATGGTCTTTCCAAATCATATTACTAATCCCAAAAAACTGTTATACAACAAAAAGTATTTTCTGGGTCTCAGCATATTACACAACATCTTCCATACATGGTGTGGGAGAGACTACACGACCAGGCAGCAGGAGCCCACACATCCAGGTGGGCTGCTATAGATTAGATCAGTGTGTGGGCTTCACTACCAGCTGGCATCTATCTGCCTATTGATGGGCTAAAAACATCAAAACGCATTTTACCCTAAAAATTTTGAAACTTGTGTTATATAAGTGCTGTTGGTGAACTATTTCCAGACTTATTTGCCCCTGAGGTGCCTGATTTTTTTGTCAGAATCATTGCAGTCCAGTCAGGTCACGACAAACACTACAAGTTCAATAAGATAAATAAGAAAGTTTTTACATTTACATTTGAATTTATCACAGTGTTGAAATGTAACAGAGTACATTTACTCAAGCATTTTACTTGAGTACAATGTTGAGTTACTTTACGTCTTAGTATTTCCCTGTTATGCTACTTTATACATCTGCACCACTGCATTTCAGAGTGAAGAATTGTACTTCATCAAATTTGTCTGACAAACAATCTAGTTACAAGTTAAATTTAACTATTATATTAGAAAAAAATAGCTACACTGAATACAATGAATTGAGTTGTTATATGAATCCAGTCATTCATGACTCCATTCTCAAAAAAAGAAAATTTGTATCTCCTACTCCATCAATTAATTTACTAAATGTATCTTTGGAGTGGGCCTGACCTCTAAGTTAGGATCACTGGACCTTATTACATAACTGTATGTAAAGTATATAGTAATGTAGTTTCACCTTGTGCAGCTGCAAGTGTAAAATTCCACTCACACACTTATGCGTCAGTACTAATAGTGTCATTGATTATTTCTACATTACTGTATTGTTACTCTTATATAAGTAAAAGATCCGAATAAAAAGCTGGTTCACCATCATCTGCTTCATGCTTGATAAGCAGCAAATCTGTCATAGTGCTGAAACACAGTTAATCCCAGATAAAGTTTTTTTATTTAGTGTGATGATAAAAGGTTTTGTGTCTCTTGGTGAACTCTGTAATGCTGAACATGTGCTGTCTGTTGGCACAATATTTCCATGACCAAACCGGTTTGAAGTGAAGCATCAAAACAGAAGTGCAAGGTCAAAGAAGGTCTCTGACCTCTGACCTCTTAACTCCTCACAGCAGGAAAAACATTTACCAAGATTGCTGAACCCAGTTTAATGTAGAAGCTCTGGACATTCAGAAATGAAATGAACTATTGTTTTACAACATATTGCACCACTTCAGTCTGCAAACCTCCCCTGTTTGATAGACAATCCTCAAGATAAAATGTTTCAATAGGAGTGTACAAACAAATAAATCTCAGACGTGATAAATCCAGCTTCTCTAAATGTGGAAATGTTTTATCTGCTATCTTAAAAAAACATCTTCTCTCCTAATCTCTTACACTTACTCTTTGACTGATGTTACATGGATTGAAATAATGACAAATTACTGGAGCCATGGCTTTAAAAAAGAAATCAAATTGCTCCATGTCTTATGTAATTCAGGATTTATTTCTTTGCCCTGCCAAAAAGAAAAGTTGATCCTCTTGAACTTGAGGCAAATCCACACCAGTGAGGCACACAGACAGACCGCGGACGCTCCCGTTGAAGTCAAATTTCCTAGGGAAAGATATGAAACTCTTCTCTCACTCAGAGCACTTGGCTGCACGCTAAGAAGCAGAAGCTTTTATGTTATTTGAAAGCTCAGTGTATTCAATCAAGTGAAATGGGAAGTGAAATGCACTTTATCCCAGCACTGAAATCCAGTCTTAGAAGTAAAATGATATAATTCCAGGTGATTCATCTTTTAAGAAAGATGTTCCTAATAACCAAGCGCTCAGGTGTGTGTTGACAGCTTGAAAGACTGCGAGGGCGTCTAATGTCTAATCTGCTGTGAAGGAATGTTTCCACATGCTCTAAAAAATGCAGGGATCTCTTGGTTTGCAGCTGATCTGATCTAGCTCTGAAGAATCTAAGTATGCCTCAGTTTGCAGCTGATCTGATCTAGCTCTGAAGAATCTAAGTATGCCTCGGTTTGCAGCTGATCTGATTTAGCTCTGAAGAACCTAAGCATGTCTCTTTGAATCCTATTCATTGACTGTTATTTGGCATTAGGTGTTTTAAAAATGACCTTTTGTTGATCAAATTGGTTCAGTAAAAGTCTTTACACTGCAGGTGACACTGACTTTTGTTATGAATTAGATTCCATTACTATTTAGGATTGTGTCTTTTCCTGTTATAGTTACATTACAAACTCATTAACATCACAACCACTGCTACCAACCTGGACCTAACACCAAGAGGAACAACTAAAAGTTTAGGTTGCTGCCCCAAGCTTTAACAAAAGTGAGTATTGTTGGTGACATAATGACAATTACAGCTGCATTTTAATTGCATTCCCAACAGGATTCCTGACACTGTTCATTCTTCCACAAGCTTATTAATTCACTGCAGCTAAGAATAACAAGAGTCAACTTTGGGATGATAATTGGAAATAAAAGCTAAACACTCGAGAAATGATCCACACACTTTTAGCTGAAACATTTCAGTATATCTATTTTCTTCTTTCTCCCCTCCTGACTGTGTTAGCTGCAGAAATTACTTTTAACCTGTACCTATTTATAAACTTTTAACCCCACTTTTAATATTCAGGAATTATTTCTTGTTTCCATAAGTTGTTATTCTATTTAGTTGTGATTATATTCTACACATCTGACTTTGATAAATATCTCTTTTATTGTTGGTACAATTGAACATCATCTATTGTCGCTTGTCATCGACAGCTACCAAATTTCCCATGAACACGGCCAAAGCTGTATAAGAAAACCCAGAGTGACCAGAGCCAGCAGATGATCTGCTTAGTGATATATCCAGGATCATCAGTATGAAGACAGGTGACTGAAAGACTCTCAGACCTAAGCTGAACTTACTTCCATGACACAGGGTCTTGTAGCCTTGTTGATGTTAAACCAAGCAAACAGGAGCCTACACCGAGAGAAACAGCTCCACAGCACCACTTGTGATCAAAGCTTCTTAGGGAGCCTTGAAGGAAAGGACAGAACTGACAGTAAGATGCAGGTTAATGAAATAATAGGAGACATTCATTAAGGTTAACCTTTTCTTTTTCATTTAAGTCATTTCTTCTATTCCTGTGTTTTGTTAATTATAAAAGTTATAGATAGACCTTTTGATATGTGAAGTAAAAAAAAAAAAAGCAAATGCATTTACTTTCCCCTTTGCTCTCGGTTTGGGTTTGCAATGTGCTTCGGAGGAGATGGATGCTGTCAGGTTTTGTGAATATGCAGGAGGAAGCTGTCACTTTACAGTTTAGCTGTGAAGAACCTGTTAATGTCAAATTTTATGATAATGCAACTTTTATTAGGTACACCAATCATCAGGAACATGTACATCTCAAATGAGAGCATATTTAGTCTTTACATAATTTGTGAATGTATTCTGCACACCATAATTTATGGTGCATATCCAGTTTGAAGAGAAAGAAAATATAGAGTAAAGAAAATATTAAGAAATAAAAGTAAACACGGGGGTTTTGGTGGTACAACAAGTATCACAGATTTATCTCAGGCTTAATATAATTGTATAGAGAATGAAGAATGAACATTAGGAATAAACACAATAAATATTCCGATTTTAAATCAGTTCATCAAAGTCGAACAACATCCCAGAGCTTTGACCTAACCAAAAAGATCAAAACATAACCTAAAAACATGATTGTACTGTTGGGGAAAAGACAATAATGTAAGAATAAAGACTGTGCAACAACTTCTCTTAAGATCAAGGATGACATTATTGAAAGGTTGTAAATGTGAGTGAATAAAAACAGCCTCACAAAGCTTTGATGATTCCATAAAAGAGGGAACTTGTTGTTGTCATGGAATCATTAAAATTATCATCCTTTGACAGCTTTTCATAAGAAACTTTTGTAGTATTTGTCCTCCTACTCATGTTGCATCATGAGTAGTCAAAAAGCTCTGAAACAAGAGGAAGCTCTGTTTGAGGAATGTGAATGTTGTCTGGACTTAGCCCATTAAATCAGTCACTCCTCAGTAACAGTGCGCACATCCAAAGTGAGGTTACTCTGAAGAACTCCTGCTTTTGACCAAAATAGGAGAGAAGTATCTGTTATAGCAGAGGGCATTGTATGAGACTTTGTTCTCTATGTTTAAACTTTTACAAGTCAAGTTGACCTTTGGCTTAAACTTGAATATCTTTAAGCACCAGAGATGGAAACTTATTTCAGGGGTTAATTACAGCAAACTTGTACAAGCATACCCTGAGTCACGTTTTTGTGTTAGTACTTCTAAGGACTTTCAACCATCATTAAAGCCTAATGACATTTTAAGGGACTAAAGACTAAAAACTGACAAGAACGTTAAACTGGTGTTGGCAAAAAAAAAAAAAAAAGTCTTTCACTTGTAATTGTCCAGCTAAGCACCCTCCCACAGTGAGGAAAAACAAATACAAGACACTAAAGAGGCACTTCTCCTCAGACGCGCAAATCTCCACTCCATCCCTCCATACTTGCGTAAAAAGATGCAAATACATGTTATGTGTTTTCTGTGGAGTCACGGCGTTGCATGCCATGATGCGTCGTGCGCGCTTCATAGGCTCGTGTTTAGGTATGTCTGGTCAGTATATGGCAGGGCTGTGTGTGATGCAGAGGAGGTAGGAGATGACTGCTGCCCCCCTCACTTCTCCACTGAGCCTCAGGAGAGTGGAGGGAGAAGGACTGCATGGGGACTGCACGGCTGCTCAGTGAGCGTGTTTTCTCAACGCTGATTTGAAGACAAAATGCAAACACGCAGTTAAACAATGCAGACTTAGACCATTTACATCCGTTATTTATGTTTCGTAAAGCTCTTTCGTGAGTCGCAGTTACAAGTGATCTGAAATTTGCTATGGAGGACTTCTTGAGTCAAAATGAGTCTGAGCACTGACAATGTCACAAACTTGTGGAAAAATGGTTCCTCGGCACTCGACGGGACTCTGGACGCGTCCTCCGCGCTCAACTTCACCAACAGCTCCGGAGGAAACCACACGGTGCCCAGCGAGGTGGACCTCACCCGAGCCATCCCGCTCGGCTTGGTGCTGGGGGCTTTCATCGTGTTCGCCATCGCGGGCAACATCCTCGTCATTCTGTCGGTGGTGTGCAACAGGCACCTGCGCACCCCGACGAACTACTTCATCATCAACCTGGCCATCGCCGACCTGCTGTTGAGCACCACGGTGCTGCCGGTGTCCGCCACTCTGGAGATCCTAGACTACTGGGTGTTTGGCAGGATCTTCTGTGACATTTGGGCGGCGGTGGATGTGCTATGCTGCACCGCGTCCATCATGAGCCTGTGCGTAATATCCATCGACCGTTACATCGGTGTGAGCCACCCGCTGCAGTACCCAGGCATCGTGACGGAGAAGCGTGCTCTGCTGGCCATGCTCGGGGTATGGGCGCTGTCGGTGGTCATCTCCATCGGACCTTTGTTCGGGTGGAAGCAGCCGCCGTCGCCGGACGACACGGTGTGCCCCATCACCGAGGAGCCTTTTTACGCGCTTTTCTCCTCCCTCGGCTCCTTCTACATCCCTCTTGTCGTTATTCTGGCCATGTACTGCCGGGTCTACATAGTCGCCAAACGGACCACTAAGAACCTGGAGGCCGGTGTGATGCGTGAGAGGATGAACTCCAGTGAGCTGACCCTCAGGATCCACAAAGGCTCGCAGGTGCAAGAGGAGCCCGGCAATTCAGGCGCCGGCAAGGGCCGCGCGCACCAAGCGAGAAGCTCCCTCACGGTAAAACTTCTGAAATTCTCCCGGGAGAAGAAGGCAGCAAAAACTTTGGGAGTTGTGGTCGGCATGTTTACGCTCTGTTGGCTGCCCTTTTTTCTCGCCTTACCCATAGGTAGGTCCACCGGGTCCTTAATTCTCTGGTGCTGTTTCCCTGATGTGAAAATGTTGCAGAAATACTCCCCAACCCTTTTCCTCACAGTAAGCCAATTTACCAACATTTAATTCAATTAGTTCGCCTAATGAGAGTTGAAGAAAAGATATTAGAGTCATCTAAATGTCTGTGGAAAGATAAAAATGAGGCAGTTAATGGCTGCTGCAGGCCTTGTAAATTATATCCATAGCTGGCACTGGGGGGAATGTCTCCTGCGTATCATTTACTGCTCTGCACTGTCACCGAACCTATGAGTGGGCTGTGATATAGTGTGGTGGTCATTCTATACTGCAGGCATAAAAAATAACACCATCCATATATTATTGCAGCAATTCAATATACGTAAGGCACAGTGAGAGTAGATCTATATTATTTCTCTGAATGCACAGCATCTGTTTGTGCACTTTAATCAGTTTTCATCATGTTTTATAGCACAGATGTGAAACTTTAACTAACCATAAAATGTTCCAGTCGTGCATCACTCACTCTGTATCATCAAAGCCGTACTTGTGTTATAATCTCTGAATTCAGGACTTATATTAAGGGATAAAACATGCTTTTAAGAGATTGAGAAGGAATTCTTCTCAAGCTTAGCCAAACATTATTAGTGTTATCTTTGCATTATCCCCCGAGTCTCACTTAATCTCTTGGTACAACAAATACACTCATCAAGCATGCCAAGTGAGGACTAGGTGGCCTCCTCCTGCTCTGGTCAGTTGATTCAGAGACCCATGAGGGCCGCCAGAGCTCCCTGATGCCACTGGGGCTGGCAAGCATTCAACACCCTGCTGTCATGGTGGTTTCAAAAACTGCAGAGGAAATTAAACAATATATTCTGTGGCGAAATGCTCATGCCTCAGGCCGTGTTGCAGCGAGGAGGGTTAAGAAAACATTAAGTTGTCATGATGGAGTCTGAACTACAAGCATGGCTGCTGTATTTTAGATGACCACTTGCATGAGTCCCTGTTCACCGGGGCATTGATTCCAAGTGTGTGTTTGTCTGCTGGCGTGTGTCTGTCTGTGTGTGCATACATTAACTGCAGTTACATGGGAATGTGTTTATGCTCCTAGCCTCAAGCTGTAGCTCATCACACACATCCTCACATGGACACACATTACTACCTGGGGCAGGATCACTATGCAAGGTCACATAGTGGGGATTATTGTGCCCTCAGGTATTCCAAGATACCAAAAGCATGTAACAAATGTAATTTTCCAAAGTTCTGATCGTCAGATGTGAGAGGTTTCAGAGGGCAGATACAGCAGGATTGGAGGTTCAGGAGGGGGCTGTTTATGTAACATTAATTAACAAACTGCCATGAGACCCCAAAGGGTATGTCTCTCTATACAGTCTCTGGTGCAACATACTGATA
This sequence comes from Datnioides undecimradiatus, assembly GCA_008933995.1. Lineage (NCBI taxonomy): Eukaryota > Metazoa > Chordata > Actinopteri > Lobotiformes > Datnioididae > Datnioides > Datnioides undecimradiatus. The sequence goes on from WARS01000014.1 coordinate 1,513,189, forward strand.
CAGAGTAACAGCACACAACCTTATTTCATGCTATTTTTTAAACTGTTCTCAGAAGTGCAGGAAAGAAAGGCATCCAAACAAGTCCTCTGGCGGGGAATTCTACATAATGCATCTCTTATATGTGCACAATGTCAAAGCTTTTCCCAGCATTAGAACCTATTTCTAAAAGGTGATGTTGTTTTTCAGTTTAAGGTTTGTGCCTCTCCTTTCTTGTGTGACTCATCTGAACTAACTAAAATACAAGAAGTATGAAAGGGCAGCAGTGCTCTCCTGGTGTTGCTCCCTGAGTATTCATTAGCCTCCACCCACAGAGTGGGATTTCCTGTCTCACACTTGTTATTACCCTGCTCCTTCCTCTGCACAATGTCACTGATATGTAATGTATGTGGGGGTTTCTGTTTGGCAATGTGTGGCAGTGGATGGCAGTGTTTTGTGTGTTTGTACCTGTATAAAATAGTGTGTATGTGTGTTCTGAGTGATTATGTGAATGTGGTTGCAGCTGCTTCTCCTGTTGATTAAAAGCCTGCATTGATGAAAAAGAGGCTGCCAGCAAGAGCGTCTGTGACCTCTGACACTGAGCACTGAGAGTCCACATGCAGCCTAAGGAAACATGCAAAGTCTCTCTCTCACGACTGACCCAACCTATCAGACTCACATTCTGTAAATACCTTGTTTTTATTTTTGTACATAAATGGCAAACACGCAGCTACCAGTCCAGTTTGACTCATTCGATTTCAGTGTCTCCTTTTACGCCTTTAACTTGGAGCATAGTAAGGTATACAGACTTCAAGATTATAAACACTACATCAAAGTTTTTAAGTTACTGTTACTCCAGGCAAGCTTCCTTGCACAAAAAGCAGCCCAAAATTTCATACACACACTCACTGACCTGTCTAACTCGGCCTGTTTGTCAGCAGTGGTGATATATATAAACTTAAAGTTATTTCGGAACACATTCTGTCTCTGTCTCTCATTATGAAGAAAATATAAAAAAACATCTTAATTACGCAATACAGACGCACAGATGAACCAAAAAAGGCCTTTCAAGGGACAAGACGCAATGCAATTAGACGGAGATTTACAAAAATGTATTTTTATCAACATTCTTAGTCGCCTTTCAAATTGCACCTCTCCCACCAGCAGGTCTTAATTACAGTATGTATCGGAATGTATGTATGTGTGTATGTTATAAAATCTATATTCTGCTGACGAATGGGGAAATTTTCTCTATTAGGCAATGTATTGATTAGTGTAATTGTGCAATAATAATAATTAATTAACAATTAATCGATTATCAAAACTGTTGTTGCTAAATGATTTCCTGTGTACGGACTAACTGATTAATCAGCAGCAAAACTCAGATAAAGAAACGTAAATATAACACAATTATAAGCATTAAAGCATAAAAAAAGGTTTTAACATTTAAAACATGTTGAACACTAAAGATTCAATAGGACATCTACATCTAGGTGTTGAAAGAGCCGTTTTGTCTTGTTCTCTGCTAAAAGCTCAGCTGAAGAGAAATCACAAGTCCTCAGGGGATGCTTGTGTTATTTCACCGCACACATTGTCCCACAGCTCTTTAACACCCAGCACAGGCTCTAATGTCCTGTGAAGGCCTCGCAAATAGCAACTGGTGCAAGCAGCGTGCCCATATGTGAGAGAAACTAACACTTTGGGGTGTTAACCAATTGTTTCCGTGTATATGTGCTTTTGGAAGTGACGCTGTGTCTGGGCGCATGTGTGCATCTTACACGTGTGTGTGTGTGTTCCTTTTTTTTGGGTTACACAATCTGGCCAGCCCCAACCGCTTGAGGGGTAATTGAAATGGTTTCTGAAGGGGAAAAATAATGAGAGTGCTAAGTGTCAAAGCAATGCAGAAGAAAGGAGGTGGCAGAGCTGAGCTGGAGGGGCCACAGGGCAGCGGGGGTGAAAGCAAGGGTCCCTGGGATGTCAACCCAATTTTCCAGAAATAGCTTCATGCTATGATTTCATTGAAAGCAATCTGCAAGGGCAATAACAATTCTGTCCTTTCAGATTAAGACATATTAATCTTATTTATGGGTGTGTTATGAAACAGGATGTGTGAGTTTTTTGGAGAGCAGATTGTGTGTGTGCGCGTGTGTGTGTGTGTGTGTGTGTGTGAGCGCGCTCTACATGGCACAGAATAGGCATTGCTCCTTCCAATTAGCGAGAATAACAGGATGCCTTGTTTTGTTAAGATGTTCCTGTGTTTCATAGTGAGATGTGTGTACGTGTGCCTATCCACAGGAAGGAGGTGCAAACGCCCCCCATCCCAAAGCTATCTATGTACCATTGTACTGCTGCATACTCTGCTGTTTATACTATAGCCTTTCAACATAAACACTGCTGAGAGGACAAACATAGACCACGTTCACACAAAACTTGAACACACAAACATGCACCAAATCTGGCTACAGGAAGGTCTGTTGTCAACCAGAGTTCATTCTGGGTTTCCTCAACTTTTATCCTGAAAGGTAACGCAGGACAACTGTGCTGGCAGTGTCCCACTTTTTGGTGATCTCTGTTGGGGCCTCCAGATGTGTGTCTCTGCCTGCATCTCTTCCAAACAGCTGTGTCACAGTCCACCTGAAAGGCACACGAATGAGACTGAAATTCACTGTACATACTCATAGAGCATACCACAGTTTTCTTTCTTCAAGCGTCTCAACTCTTGACCAAACCAAGAGATTTGATTGTGAGAAAGCCACAAGCTGTGTTTCCTCACCAAATCTGTCCCTCAAGTGAAGCTACATGTCTGCCAATGAATACTCATCCGTTTTAGTTTAGCATATATGTTCATCACTCTGTAAAGACAGGAACCAGATAGGTAACCTAAAAATTTGTAATGACATGGAATAAAGATTAAAAAATATAAATGAATCAATAAGTACATTTAATTTTAAAAATAAAACCAAAAACATTCTCTGGCTTCAGGTTCACTAGTGTGAAGATTTGTTGCTTTTGACCGATTTAGATGATTTTCAAATTTGTATTTAGACTTTTGTATTTTGATGGTCATTACTTTTACTATTATTAAAGCTATTACCTGAGATTAATGAAAAATACAAACACATCTATTTAAATTGCTCTAGTGAAACAATGTTGTAATGTTAAAAACAGCCTTCAACAGGCAGTGAACATCACTGATAACATTTCAATCATTTATCCTGTTTTAGCTTTCTCTTCTAGTTTCTTTTTTTGGTTTGGGTTTTCCTAATTTGTGATCTGTGAGACCTGGAAAAGAGGGGAAAAAATCTGACTTGTGATGCAGGTGTCACAATCAGAATTCATCAAAAGTTGCAATTAACTATTATCAGAGCAGAGAGAGGGACGGCGAGAGAAATGAGAGAATGACCACATTTGAATTCAGCTCCATCGCACTCTGTATCCTAATCACAGGCATAACTCGCACGGTTATGTAATCACAAGTAAGCGGCTGTCCAGAAGCGAAAATAGCATGTGAAAATACCAGCTAGTAAGAAGAGACCCATTCATCTACAGCCCAGGAGGCCAAGACACATTCAGATAGAGGAGATTCAGAACTCTCTGCTTTCATCACACACTAACACACATGCACAGAGCTTGTAGTGGAAGTGACATTTCCTCAAATTGTCACACAATCACTTTCCACTAGGTTAACAGAAAATCATTGTGTGTGTGTGTGTGTGTGTGTGTGTTTGCGTGTGAATGGTTGGACAAACTTTCTCTGTGATGTCAAGTTTGCATTGTTGCATGTATGCACACACATTTTTGTGGCATCAAACCAAAACAGTTTGGGATGTTTTTGATTATTTCCATTTTATTAAGTTGACACAGCTGCGTTCAGGCTGTTATCATTAATTACTGCCAATAATGCACTTCACCCCTTGGCTGTATACTATATATATACCACCTGAAAGAATTGTTAAAGCTGTTGATCTGATATTTGTGAAGAATAAAGCTGAGGTGTCTATCTGTCTGCCTATAATATCTTACCAGAGGCAATTTCATACTTGAAAGCCTGAGATTATAGTGCATCCTCAGCCTCTTCAGGAATGGGATATTAATTTAACAACGTGGGCTGGTGCAAAGAAACACAGTTTTACTCACATCTGCCCACACACACCAATACACAAAGTCTTTGTATTACACTAATCTCACACTTGCTTATGAATTCTCTGTTTTATCTGCAGGCTTCCCCCTCTCACCTCATTAGCCTGTGTGATACTCTTCCTCTATTTAAGCTTGGCCACAGGAGGAGATAAGCACCACCAGGGTAGACAAATACAGTTTAATACCGGCTTACTTCACTCATGCATACATGACAAACCTGCCTATTTTGTTGGTGTTTCCATCACTAGGCTTGTCTTTCTTTGTCTTGTTGAGTTTTACTGACTCACTAAAGATAATACTCCATGACACACCTGTAGGGGCAAAAAGGACAAAGTTTGTTGTGTTAGTGCAACCTCCATAACCTACCAGAGAAAAGATGCAATGTAATTTCAACCAAAATATCTAAGCATCAAAAACATGCCCACAGTATATTCATACATTTGTTAAAGAGTATTCAGTACGATCCCATTCTCGCTGTATTCTTGGAAAAGTCCTCCAGGTGAACTGTGACGTAGCAGCTGCATTGGCTTTTGAAAAGGAGGTCCTTTTTTAATGATAAATAACATATGTGACTGGGTGTCCCCTCTGGTCTTACGCTCCTGTGCTTTGCAGCCTGTCTGCCCACAGTCTCACCTTTCTTAATAAATGCTGCCACCTACAGAGCAAAATATAATCAGCAGTCATACAGTGGAAAAATCCAAATGCAAGACAAAGAGTCCACACGGAATAAGCAGGGACCCAATACTACCTTAATTAAATAGACTGAATATCTTTAGTAGCTTTAAGGTTTTCAGGTCTCAGTGTCTGTGCTTTTTGTGACATTTTTACATTATTTCTTTATGAGAAAATCCCCAAAATTCTGACCAACATAGTATAACATTTTGAAAACTTTTGGATCTCCGAAACAAAGAAAATGTGAAAATGTGAGTTTGAACAAATTACTGTAATGATTAAAGGCTTATCTCTGCATCAAGACACTTTGGGAAATGCACCTATCCACTTTCTTTCTGAGCGTAAGATGAAAAGCACAAAAAAACTCTAATGTCTGTTTGTTGTAAATGGAGGTGGAGGTGATTAGCTTAGCTTAGCATTGACTAAAAGCAGCTAAAAGAAGGTCAGCATTGAGTGTTGGGAACACATAACCCACAGCTTCCCATTTGTACAGTTGAAAGCATATTTCTTTAAATCTTCAAGTATTCCTTCAAAGCCTCAGAAAACTTGTTTTCAGGTCTGTTTCAAAAGTGGTTATCTTTAATTAACACTAATTATTCAGGACTAAAGCTAACATTACATTGAGGTAAGGAAAAAGGTATTATCTATTAACTAAAAGTATAACTGCCAGAGACAAAATGGAGACAGATACATTTACTGTCAAACAACCAAACCGTTGATAGCTTTACAACTTTGATAGACAACACAGTACTCATGTAGGATCCCATTGCTTAGAGTAAGGAGTTGCTTGGAAAAAAGCTTGGTTTTTTTTTAAAGGCTCATTTGAAGTTTCTTTACGAAGCCATTGCTGAATTTTACATTTCTATTTTGCTTCTCTATTGTATTCCAGGGTCTTTTAATGTGAACTTGCGTCCACCCGATATCCTCTTCAAAGTGATCTTCTGGCTGGGCTACTTCAACAGCTGCCTGAACCCCATCATCTACCCCTGCTACAACCGTGAGTTCAAGTTGGCCTTCATTCGCATCCTAAGATGCCAGTGTCACCAGCGGAAACGACCTGGCTGGAAGGCTTACAATTACCGTTCCTCCAACTTCAGCTCCTCTGGACACTCACGCAAAGGCTCAGCGGATCACAACTCCAGCTGCTTGAATGGCAGCCAGCGTACCCTGCCCTCCTCAGCCAGTCCAAGCCCCAGCTACCTGAGTAAGAGTCTCCCAACTTGCCCTGAAGGGGAAACATTATACATCTGGGGTGCCTCCACCCCAACTCCTTCCACACCTAACCTGCTGCCTGGCAGCCCTGTAGACTGCGAGCAGGGAGCTCCGAGAGGAGACACGAGAGGAGGCAAAGCAGCTGAGGAGACAACTGGTGGCGTTTTTTCTTTCTCCTTTGGGAAGAATCGAGACAAGGGAGGGATCAACAAAGACAGGGTTGTGCCTGATCATGACAAGGTGTGACTGCTGAGTCTTTCTGAGATATGACTTGTTCATTACTTACAGGGATTCAAGTGACAATAGGTGTAGGGTTTCACATATTTGCTGCACTCACTGTACATGGTCCCATGATCATTCATCAGTGGATTGTCATTGTCATTAGTGGTCAACGTAAGGTGAAGATAACTGAGTTTTGACTATGCTGCTGTATCACAGGTATTATGTCTATGTTACTGTATATGTGGTTGACATAGACAGAAGGTTTTCTCTAACAGACAGTCAGGACTTCAAGACAAAATCACTGTTCGCTGTCCTTTTTGGGACTGGAACACCAGTGCATGTGTTTTGATTAATCAAAATAAAATATTTAAAAAAGGAAAAGGACACATTTTAAGAGAAGAACCAAGTCCAAAACACCCTTCCCTCCACCTCGCTTGGTTAATAAAAATCCATGTCAGCCCTGTGAAAAGACTGAAAACAACGGGAGAGCCTGACTCATGTAAAATGTGTGATAAGACAGTCCTTTTTCTGTTGCAGTCACTTGATATTTTCATGATATGTTGTGGAAGTGAAGTATAACCTGGTTTATCTGCTGTGCGCACAATCATCTGATATCATCTTGTTTGTATGTTTGATGTTCAAAAAGTTCTGAATATCAATATAAGAAATGTGATCAATACATGAATAAACATAGAGCATTGCTGAAATGCTGTTTGGAGGCCAACTCTCTGTGTGTAACTCTACAGTGAAAGGTTTTTTCACAATCGCATATTCTCAAAGCTGTCAATTTGATTTTATGACACAATCAGTGAATGATATTCTTTTAAGATGGGTGTGTCCTGAGTGAAGAGAGGTGCACAGTTTTGAATGTCTGAACTAAAGAGCAAATATTAGACTCTGAGGAACATTGTCAGTGTGGAGAGACAATTCTGACGGTTTCTTGCTTATCTAGTCACACATTCAATCGCAACTCAGTCACGAGACATCCACCTGTATATATTTATTTGTTCACTTACCTCATGGCCCACTGACTCCCGGTACATGCCAGTTAATCATTTACTCCTGATGGTCTTTGTCTTCTTGATGGATCAATACTGAACATACGGACACACACATAAACACACCCACAATCACAGGAAAAGAGTCTGGTACACATCACAGGACACAGGACAGAGACAGGTTTAGATTAACCAGTGATACATGATCAGCACTGAAGGAAAGGTCACCCGCTTGATGAACTTCATGGATTTAAATTGAGTGGCTGAATCCTTCCTTTTTGTTGCATCATGATTTCGATGCCAGGGGCTAACGGCTCAGGTAACCACTATTTGACAAATGATTCAGCTTTATTTAATAGCACCGCTGTTAAAGTCTCTGTGCTATGTCTGCTCCTACCCATCCCCATCTTTGCCATCATGGGAAATTTGTTCATCATGGTTGCAGTGGCACATTTCCAAAGCCTCCAGACCACCACCAACGCTTTCATGGTTTCCCTGGCAGCAGCAGACTTCCTGGTTGCTGTGCTGGTAATGCCTTTCAGTCAGTGCGTTCTATCGACAGCTGGCACTTTGGGCACTGCTTCTGCCGAGCACATTTTTTCCTAGACGTCACCTTTTGTACGACCTCCATTTTTAATCTTAGCTGCATGGCGCTGGACCGACACATAGCAGTGTGCAATCCGCTGCACTACCCTGCCCGGATGTCTCCCAAACATGTGACCATACTGCTGCTGCTCTGCTGGATCCTACCACTGGTTATCTCTTCCCTTTGTGTCTCCCTTGGGATGAACACTCAGTTCCCTCTTTCTGTGGTGAGCAGCAGCAAACAGCAGGATAGTCAAACCTGTCTAGCTATATTTAATGTCCCCTATGCCTTTGCAACCTCAGCCGTTGCCTTCTTCTTTCCCATGGGTTTCATGCTGTTTGCCTATGGGAAAATCTTCAGGGTTGCACAGAAACAAGCAAGGTGGATTCATGCAATCAGTCACCGTAGTGAGCAGTATCAGATGAACCAGAGCCCACTGAGAAATGACTCTACGAGAAGAGTCCAGACTCTTATGGAAAGATATTCTTTGAAGAAGGAGAGGAAGAAATAAGACGCTTCCTGCTCTGTTGGCTTCCCTTCTTCTGTGTTAACGTGGCCCATCCTCTAAAGGACTACAGCATCAGCCCAGTGGTCCTGGAGGTGTCCATTTGGCTTGGATATGCTAACTCCTCTCTTAATCCTTTCCTTTATGCATTAGAGAGAGCTACCGCCATGTATTTGCAGCCATGTTAGATTGTGGACTTTTGGAAGGCAGTTAAGAGCAGGTTGGGATCTTTTACTCTTTGGTAGACAAGCAAATACTGGTGCTACCTTGGAGACAATTTCATAATGATGTTTGTGTTTTGGCCTTATAATGTTAGGCAAGTCCTTGTGGGAGGAAGGGTTAAATTGTTCTGTTTTGCCATAAGAAATCAGAGTTGCTCATCTGTGCCACCAGCGCAAAGTAGTTTTAAGACTGGTCAGAGTCAGTGCAGCAGAGGCTGAGATATCCAGGCTTTTTGAAAGCATTTTTCATCAGACTCTACCATCCAGGTAAATACCAAGGTTTTTCAAACTACCCACCATCACTTTGTCACGACAGTTTTCTGTTATCAGTGTGTAGCCTGATGGCCTTCACACCCTCACCAGGGTGAAGGTGACCCTTCAGAGTCACAGATGATTCTGAAGAAAAAATTGATGTTTTTATATGGTGAGCAGTACTACTTAGGGAAAGTAAACTTTTTAATGTGCAAATGTGTAGGAACATGTGGTTGATGGATTAGTAGGTATGGCCCCTTTAAATGTTATATATCACTTAACATTACTATATTTTTTGTTGCTGCCACTGCTGCCTTAATTCTAGGGTATTAAGACAAACTTACCATCCAAGGTGCTAAAGCATCAACTTTTTGTGAGAAAGCATTCAGACTTAACAACAGGCAACCTTTTCTGGAGATACACCCAGAAAGTCAATCAAAGGATGCCCAGAGTTCACACTACTGTGAAATGAATGTCAGAAATCAGACAGCAGAAAAAAATCAGAAAAAAAATGTGTGGTTATGGGGGGGCTGAGTCAGTGAACGCCCAACAGAACAACAACACTGTGTCCATCTGTGAGCATTTTGACACAAGCGTAGTGGCTTGGTGTTCAAGCACAGCCACGAGCCAAGTAGTTTCACCCTTTTTTTCTTACCTTAAAGGCAAGGATCATACCAGAAACCAGAAAGTGTACAAGAAGCTACAACTATACGCAGATAATTTCTGTCAGACATTTTTCAAGCTTTGAAACTGGGAATGTCAAATGGTGGGGATATCATAGTGACCAGAGGAGTTGGAAACCAATTTAATTTAATTATAATATAAAACAATATTTCACTAAAGTCTGATTATAAAATATTGTTACTCCAAACAACTGAACTATTAGGCAGGGATGCTTTGAATGAAATTTTGCACACATGTCAAAAGTGACCAACATGATATCTGATATGGGTCATATGCATGGGTGTGGCAACATACAAACATAGCACTCCCTAGAAAATGTTAAAATCACAGCCCTACACTTTGCCTTTGATGCAGATTTGAGAATTTTGGTGAGCACATGAACTATCCCACGATTAACAAGAATGTCTCTTGGAGTGTCCGCTAAACCGTAGAGGAAAGTTATATATATTTTATTATGAAGATAAAAATGTTATTGATTTGGGGATATTTTCAGGAGTTGTTGTAGAGCAACTTCTGTGAGACAATTGATCAGATCAATTGATATTCAGTCAGCATAATCTAAAGACTGTGTGATGGTAAACTGAGAAGCTTTTGAGCTTTCATTCAATGGCGTGGCCATGGCAGTATGGCAAATTTCTATGTTATCCTCTATGGGAAGGAGAATGAACAATAAGCATAATAATCTGTGCAGTTCTTTATATCTGCCGCCATCTGGTGGATGCAGTTAGACACACAGACTATGAAATACATAAGACAAACTGCTGTCAGTTGGTGGTTACTATGACTATGACTCAATATTGCTGTGCAGATGTCTTCAGGACAGGTCACTTATAAAACACACTAACTTTGGGGCAGATTGGACTGTGCATAATAGATTTAACAACTTCCTCTACATGGGCCTACCAAATATCACCATCTGAACTTCATCACCAGACCATCTGTGTAATGCTGCACTGAATTTTCACCTGTTTTGGACACTGCTTAAAGGTGAACGATGTCTGCGACGTGGCACTGCCTTACACTGACCAATTATATGCTAATTCCAAGTACTTCAAGTGAGAACCACACCTGCTTATTTTCAGCAAGCTGGACTATTGTATTGGCGTCTTCACGGGCCTCAGTTAAAAAAAAAATCAATCAGACAGGCTGCAGCTCATCCAGAACGCTTGCAGAGACGTCGCAGAGACAGACTACACACTGGAAAATGAGTGACAGAAAAACAGAGTAAAGTTTGGACACATGTTAACGTGATCGACAGTACTCAGGCAGAGTCTAGACTGTGCAAAGTGAAAATTTCACAGTGAGCAGGCTCCACAAACAATTTGCACAGGCACATGCGAACTGTCCATCCTTCAGTGCCATTAGAGGAGAAAAGACACGCAAGGGAACCTGTTAATGAAGGTGCCAGTGTGTCGACTGCAACTGCTGCTGCTCCTACAATGTCTACAGCATCATCCTACACATAATTTGGCAATAAATTAATTTAAGTAACTAAAAAAATCTGAGGAGCCACTTGGGAGCTGAAAGAGCCGGCTGTTTTAGTGAGCCGAGCCAAAAGAACCGGCTCTCTGAAAAGAGCCGAAATTCCCATCACTACCAAACAAAGTGAAGCAGCTTCTAGTTTCTATGCTCCTCACCTCTGGAATGAGCGTCCCAAACACCTTAGGTCTGCAAATACAGTCAGTCAGTCATTTAAATCAGGGCTTAAAACTTTACTGTTTACTGCAGCATTTCAATAACTTAGAAACATAACTCCTTTGATTTCATTATTTCTTTTAATTCAATGTTTGATCTGTGACATCTTTATTTATTTCATTTTTTATTGCAAATTATTTTTTAATCAATTCTTATTTTAGATATAATTTCCATTTGATTTATTTTTAATCCTCTGCAAAGCACTTTGAATTGCCTTGTATCTGAATAGTGCTATACAAATAAACTTGCCTTGCCTAAAGAATGGAATATAAAGAAGAGATTTGCTCAAGACTGAGTCATACACCGTGAATACAGTCAACACTAAAGCTCAGAGAAAGTAAGAAAAAGATGGAATGAAGCTGAAAAGATCTACATGACCTCGATTCAGAGGCTGTTGGTAGCCTGTACACAGACAATTCTCTGCACCATACAAGCTCAAACTTGCCAAGTGCAGGAAAAACCTGACACTGACAGGACCTTGGAAATACTTTGGATTTTTGCCAGGTTACACCATTGTAGCAAAAAGCAAGGTGACAAACTGTCTTGGAAAAATAACAGTTGAAACACATGTAGGACACATGGAGAGGTTCATATTGAGCGGAAAGGAAGAGGCGGACATGGGCAATGATTCAAAGAGCAGGCCACTCCTCTCTTTATTTCATAAACTCCTTGCTCACATTCCACATTCTCTTTCACCATCATGGCTTTTACTGGGAAGTACGAGCTGGAGAGTCAGGACAACTATGAAGAGTTTCTGGAAGCAATTGGTGAGCAGATCTTCTTCTTGATAGATGAGCAGTAAGTGTATAAATGTGCCATGTCATTGGTTTAAACTTTGCCACATCTCTGTCACAGGGCTTCTCAATGCCAAGACAGACCAGAAAGTGGTAACAGAGGTGGTTCAGGATGGGAACAACTTCACCTGGACACAAACCATTCCAGGATGGTCCTGGTCTAATAAGTTCTGCGTCGGTCAGGAGTGTGAACTTGTGACAATGAGGGGCTCCAAATTTAAGGTGAGTTAATTACATTAAATATCCACGTGTTGGCTGTCGTTTAATCAAGCTCATCAGACATTTTCCTTCAGTGACCTTTTATCCTTGTGACGTGTAGGCTCCTGTCACTATGGAGGGTGGAAAGATTTCAGTACCGTTTCCTCAGTACCACTTCACAGCAGAGCTCATCGAAGAGAAGCTAGTAATGGTATGAAAATGAAACTGTGGCACCCCCCACCCCACCCCCACCGAATACTCACTGGGACCAGTGCTCCTAAAATATTTTGAAGAGTAAAGCTTGTTTTTATCTCAAATTATCTTTCACTTTTCCCTACCATGTCCTCTAGAATTGTGTAACGCCGGGAGAGAAGGGCGTGACTTTCAAGAGAGTAAGCAAGAGGATCTAATGTTGCGAGACTCAACATGCTTCACTGGAAAAGAGGCAGCGGGAGGTAAAGCACATCATGAAACTGCTCGCTGTAATTACTGAGGCTAGATGAACAAAGTAACCATCCGTAGGGACGAGGAGGTGAAACATCGCTTGGCTTCGCAGGATTGCATTTTGTAGTTTTACTTTCAGATCTAACTTAATAGAAGTGATGAAACTACTGTACTGTAAGTCTACAAGGATGAAACAATTTGTCTGTACCAGAGTCCATGCTTGATCCAATAAAAATCACTTAAATATAGCTTGTTTTGCCTAGCAACAATTGGATTTTCTTTCTTTTGCTTTACACAATTGATGTTCTATTGACATTCTATTTCTAAAAATAAAACAGACACATCTTTTCAGCATCGGAGCTATTTAATGTTAAAGTTTGAAGCCATGTGAAGGAAACAATCAAATCTGACAAGCACACTGAGCTGATTTGTGCTGAATTGACAGCATCCTTTTGATATTTTAGGTGTCATACTCATATCATGTTTATCTCAAATTAGCAGAAAGTACAGTTTTCCTGTATCTAAATTGGTTTGGATTACAATATTGATTCAGGTACACTAGCTTGAATGTTATATCCGGTTAGTATATGAATAGAGTTTAGTTCATTGTTGGGTTTGGAGGCAATGATTTGTATGTCTATTGTTGTATCTACCTAAATGCAAAACATTAAGACATCCATGCCTTTCATGGCTTGTGACTTGTGAAAGGCTTGTGAAAAAATTACTTCAAAATGCTAAATCAAAAACAAGTTTAAGTTACCAAATGATTGAATTAAATCATTCACAAAGAGATGAATGCAGAGTGCTTGAAATATTATGCTTTATTGATGGATCTTAAATGCAGCCATGTGCTCTGTTCTCATTAAGTGGAGCCGTTCAGTTTGTCTTCTTACTAATCAACTTGCTAGTAATGGCACCAGTGGTGTTCACCTAAAACAGTTAAGATAACAGTAAATATAACAATGTACATTCTTACACACGTTCATTATGTCACCAGTGTGAACATAACTCACCTCAATGAGCTTGTCTCCCACCACCTCAGCAGTGTAAAGGTAATTGGGAAACTGAATCTTGAGTTTACCTCCATCCAAAGTGGCAGTAGTCTAAAAATAAAAAGTGAGTGATCAAACATCAGTGGAGCAAAGACAGTTGGTGATTAAACATCCAAAAAAATCATTTCATAAGGAAAACATATGAAATAACCTTGAATTCCTCTCCATCCATCGTTTCAAGTTTACTCTCTCTCCCAATGCTGAATGTATTGTTCCAGGTCTTTTTCATAAAAAATTTGGTCAACCTGAAGATGTCGTTCTGATAGATATCAGTTACAACCTGATCATTGATGAGGCCAGTGTTAATTCCTGCAGAGAAGAGTTCATACTAATCAACACATTTTAATCAAATACCTCTGAAATATATATTTTTTTTTATGTCTGTGAGCACAGTTCTCTTACCAACAGCCTTCAAAAAATCCTTGTAGTTCTCCTGGCTCTCCAGCACATATTTCCCTTCGAAAGCCATGATGGAGCAAACTCTCTGCTGCCTGTTGCTGTCAGATGAACTGAACTAAACAAGCGACAATTGCCAATATATATCCTGTTTCATTCAAATATCTGAATGAGCTGGTGTCTGTATATCACTAGTTTAACCAAATTAATTGAAATCTGTAAAGAAATGTGTTTCTAACTGATGGTCTTCAGTTGGTGCTTTTCTTTTCCACACATGCAATAAACAAATTAGCAGCAGGGTGTTTTTCATAACATTCAGACGTACTCATTGTGCAACTTTGAACACATAAATCAATGAACACTAACATTATAAAAAAATATTCCCAAAGAGAGATAACATTGCCACAATGTTTAACCGTGCTCATCTTTACCAGATGAATCAAGGAAACTATGGGTTTACACTTAGCCTAATGGTTTCTTTACTGCTTCAACCTTGCAGGGATGGAAAGAAAACAAAGAAGTGACTCTGTCATGTTATTATCATCAAGTCTTAAACCAAAAATGTTCTCTAGCACAGAACAAAACAAATAAAATAAACAAGATACAATTTGTTAATAACTGATCTTAAGAGGTGTTTGTAGATTGAATTGTACTGTTGGACAGAGTTAGGCTGACCTCTGTGTCTTTATGCGTAGCTGAGCTTAGTAACAACCAACAGAAAGCATTGATGGAACTAAAAGCACAACTCACATTAGCTTCTAAAGTATAAATAACATTAGCTTCCCCAAGCCTTTGGTTATTTCTTAAAATTCCCCAAAAGTGGAAGTGTTTCTGTGAGAAGTACTGTGGCATCTGTGCTGTTTGTGTATAAAGTTGAATTTCCTCTTCCATAAAAACCTGCACACCAGCTGTCCTGACACCAATATTCCTGGCTGTGCACCAGTTTTACTGGAGCAAATCAAACACTGCAGTGGAGGATGGCAAGGCTGAGTCTCATGGTTTCATAAAAAGCCAGATTCACTGTTACAGCACTTACTTACAGAGGCCCCAAGATGATCAATAATAGCTTCCGCTGACGAGCAAAGGAGGTGCTGGTGGACACATAGATAGATTTTCTCTCTAACTTCCGGCAGCAGCAGTCCTGAATATGAACATGGTGACGTATGATATCTTGAGAAGGTATGCACTAATAAAAAGGTATGGTATTGACCAAATTATCACTGCTGATTTTCCACGGGTGCCATGTAATAGTATTGTGGAGCACATTCAGAGAAACAGGAGACACAGAGGGCAGATTTTCCCATTGCATGTGTTAACAAAGAGCAGTGAGCAGGTCACGGAAGAAGCAGCAGGGTGATCTTTATCTCTTGTCCCAGGATAATCAGGGAACTTTTAAAACTTTAAAATGTTTATCTTACAATTGGTTGGTTTTTTGTGTTTTAAAAAAAGTAAACATCATATATTAATGATGTGGTAGCTTGTTAGGTCAGTTTTACTTGTTTTCTTTGTATTTAATCATAACTTGATTACTGGTTCTTGGTATCTGGTCCCAGAGTACTTCTCTTTTTATCTTGCTTTCTTGTCTTCTTCTCCTTATTTCTGGTTGGTCTTGTTCTATTACATGCAAATTTTCTAAATCAAATCAAAATGTCTGTTGGAGATTCAGTTCTTTGTCAACATTACTAAGCAAAATGAGAATACATTTTAATAGATATTTGAATAATGTGAACTCTGCCTCAGGAGGTTCTCACAGTTTAAACTCAGTATCATGAACAAGCAAGTTAATACAATGCAATAGTTTAAGATGTAAGAAAGACTGTTCATTCAACTTAAATGAGTATTTACGGAGGTTCAGAAAGGACATTGTAGTATTGGTGTCTATCGTATTTCAGGGCTAATTATTTCAAATGCAACACGTATATATAACCTGGTTCCAAAACTCTGAATCTCCTTTTTTCATTGATTCAAGTTTTAATAAGGAAATTATACAAGAAGAATATGAAGCAAACTGACATGGCTCCTCACTCTGATTATCAGCCTAAGAGGTACGTATTGAACATCTGAGAAACCCAAGACTAAATGGTAAATGAGACCAAAGTGCTTCAAGTAAAATGTTGTTTTAGGAAGAACACTTTATTTTCTATTTCAGTGATTAAAAATCAGAGATGTAATATGATATTAATATTAATATGATTGTTTTTGGGTTGTTTTTTGTTTGTTTGGTGGTTGTTGTTTTTTTACTACTAGGATTAAAGTTTTGCTTCAAACATGGCTGTGTGTCTAGGAAATACGGCTATCAAGTGGTGGCTTTGAGGGGGTCTCAGCCACCCTGATATATCCACTGCTCTTTTTTTGACATGAATGTATTAATACTGAAATCACAGACAAGTGTCCCAAACAGCTATGTTAACAATGCAGCTATTGCTGTGTGTTAGAGACTCTCCTGCAGATGAGCGGCAGTTTATATTGTCTCCACTACATGGCGCCCTTGTGCTACAATAAAACACCAGAGTGTCGCAGCTACTCAAAGTAACCTATGTTCGTTTATTTCAGCACATTAAAAGAGTTTTTACTTTTTGCAAGAGGAATATAAAATTTTAGATATTAATATTGTCACAGTTGATTGCTGTTGATTCTGTATTATAGTGTCAGCACAAATACATTGCTCCCTCTGCAACAGTCTTCCTCAGCCTCTGACAAGCTGTATTTCACCATGAAACAGAGAAAAAAAGACAACTTGGACATATTTTGTTGCTTTTGCAGCTGCTGTGTGGCAAAAATCTTATCTATGGTATCATATCACAGGGTTCCTGTCATGTCCTTGTGCTTGTCAATGAGTGTGACATCACACATGGAAATGAAGTGTGGCAGCTCTTCTTTGTCATGCATTCTTCTGGGGAATAACACTGAATTTTCATGAAACAGACTGAACTTCAGTGGCCCACTTTGTTTTAACTATTGAAACACAGAATTTATATATTATCTATATATTAACATTATAGTTGAGAGATCTCCTTCCTCATTGACTTAAATGAAGAGATAAAGAGAACAAAAACTGTTATACATGTTTAGCGTCTCTGAAGGACAAAGACACCACATGTTCACAATACAAACTTTTAAAAGAATTCATAATATGGTCATTGGAGTGCACAGATGTAAGTTACGTCACCAGTACTTTTACAGAAGTTTACTTGGTGAGTACAAGTGAGCATCCACAACTTACTGTTTGATGTAGGAAGAAAGTATAAGAAATGTTACGTAATATAGCCTTGAAACTAAATTTTTGACAGAGATTTCCTCTAACAGACGGGATCTGAAGGTCTGGTAACAAAGCAGGACCTACCTTCAGGCCTCTATTTTATCTGTTGGTATTGTGACTTCATACTTACCCCACCCCCCTACAACCTACATAGCAAAAAGCAGTCGACAAACAGAAAACTGTTAAACTGTTAAAGTTTACATGGAGGGATGGTTTCCCTCAGCGTTCCTGCTGTAAGTGCCATGATTCCTACAATCCCACTGATTAAATGTTGTATTGTAAGTTTAAATGTACTAAGACACCCACCACAAACATAAGGTGATCAGCTCCTCCTGCAACCCCCAACAAATGCTTTTCCAAACTCTTCCTTGAGGGCACATTAAAGGAAGCCAGCATCCTGCTTCTTTAGCCCCACATACAAAAGCTCACAGGAGACTGTGGGAATGATCCATTATCAAATCGACAGCTCTGAGCACTCCCTGTTCTCCACCCTACCACCTCCCCGTACAGTTGGGCCACTTAACACTGGAGACTTTTTCCTTAATCTCAACATCAATGCACACATTTCTTGCCAAATGTTATTAATAAACAAATCATGTAAATAGTGTGCACAAGAGCACTGCCAAATACTAATTGCTCTTTAATCTGTATGCCAAGTTAATTATGTTTTGATCAGGCTTATGTGGAGGAGTCCTGTGTAGCTTGATTCCTTTTTAGTCTTTTTTTTTTTATCTAATTCAATGCTAATTAAAGATCTGTGAGCTGATATGATTAGTCATTTGCACATGGGTATGTTCCCAATTTGTGACTTTGGGAAAAAAAAAAAAAAAACACACACAAAAAAAAAAACTCCTCAGTTTCATGGTAAAATATTTTTTGTTTGAGAGAACAGACCAAAGGCTCAAAATCTTCCACAGTCCACTGTTCTGTGTCCAACACAAGAGGGGCGTTCAATTTGCAAGCATTATATAGGCCCTATATTACAGGGGAATAATGTGTTGTGTGTGTGTGTGTGTGTGTGTGTGTGTGTGTGTGTGTGTGTGTGTGTGTGTGTGTGTGTGTGTGTGTGTGAGAGAGAGAGAGCCCCATTGCTGAATAGCTTTCTATATATCAAAATGCCACAAAACATAGGAACCTCTGACTGGGCTGTAGAGGCGGAGTTAGGAGGCAGAAGAGAGGCTTAACTTGTCTCAAATGCTGAATAATAACTTTGTTTGCAGATAGATGAGTAGTGTTGCACATAGATATGCTATTCCAGTGTAGGCATGACAAAACTGTTTTGGATTTAAACTCAAACGCAAAGTGTGCTTTAGTCAGTACCAGAAAATCTGTATAAATGTGCACATTCTATACTTACAGTGAGAGTAGCACTTTAAAAACTTTAAAAAAATAAAAAAAAAAGTCAGTGAAGTCAGGCTCCATATCTGTAAAGACTATTAGACTATTTTAATCTGGAGAATATGTTTTAAACCTATGTTGGGTTTGTTTTTTAAATGGGTTTGTTGTTTTTTTTGCTAATTAAAAGAACCTGTAGCTACAATTCTCAAATATCATATAAATGTATTAGAGTAAAAAGTTTAACATTTTCTCTGCAATGTAGAGGGGAAGAATGAAAAGCAAAGGAAAACAGTCAGCCACTGACTACACTGTTTCAATGAATAGTGTGTTGCATCGACAGTATGTGGTCACAGCTGGAGGACTGTGTGCAAAACCTGCAACTGGAGCCGTTGCATCGTCTTCTCTGTGTTGCTGTGTTGCAGTGGAAAGCTTCATCTCTCGAAAAGCTGCAGGCACTTCAGTCATGCTACCTGAGAAGAAACACATCCCTCAGAAACTCAAAGTTCACTTGTGTGTTTATTTTTTTCATGGCACATTAGGATAAAAGAATTCCTTCTATCGTTTAGTGTCATATAAACCAAGACTACAAATTGGTACAAAATAATACAAAAATATAAATTGAAAGTTTGTGGTGTCATTTCTTTACTATCACATTAGACAGTGTTGTTTAGTGTGAGTGACATCAGCACCTTTAACGGGAGGGGAAAATGCACGGTAAACCTCTAAATAGCTAAAAGACAAAAGCATTCAGTAATATCTATTGAAGGAGGTGGCTGCAATATGCAACATATTCATTGTGTTCAGAGTCCACTGCCCTCTAAAGAGAGGAGATCCAACTACAGCAAGTCAAATCACACAATTATCAAAAAATAAGTTACAAAAGATGAACCAGTGGTGCACACAAGACAGTGATGGCTGTGGTCAGTTTAAAGAGAAAAACAACATATTGCACCTTTGACACCCCAGTGAGAAGTTGCTCGTTAGTTATGAGAAAAAGAGCAAGATGGACTCTAAAATCTTGTTCACACTGACAGCATTCACCGGGAGAAATTACAAAAAGCTTCAACTAACTTACACCAAAAGGAATGTAAAAAAAAATGCAACATAACTGTACATAAAAAGATAAAACAAAGGCATAGTATCTTAGCTCATATCACTGAGAACCACCTTGACATGGCCTCTTCAGTGAAAATGGGAAAACAGACAGGTGTCTAGCTGGAGAAGGGTCGCTGTTTTCTGTGTATTCTGAGTGCTGCAGTGTCAGAAGGCCTCATAATTTTCTCTGAGAAAAGCACATCCGACTGCAAATTCAAGGTTTACAACTCGAGCATGAAAACTGCTGAGGATGAGGTTTAACATGGACAGGTCCAACGTCCACAGAAAAACATTTTAAAGTGTTAAAGGTGCAATATGTAAGAAGTGTCTACCTCAAACTCCAAACAAACAGGGAGCAGGACATCAGAGTAACTGCTGACTTCTGCTAACTCTGTTCTCTTTGTACATCCACAAATTAACTAGTTAGCTCAGTTAGCTGTGCAGCTAGTCAAACTACACACTGCTAGCACAGGAGCTTTGTACCACAGGAAGAAGAGGGACAAAGAGAGACTAGGGCCAATTTGACACCGGGGCTGGTGTGGTTGACAATGGCTCTGACCAGGACCGGAACGACAAAGACAGGGCTGGTTCAGGTGGGGTCAGGAGTGACTTGAAGGACTAGGCAGAACTAGAAGTGAGAGGACGACGCAAAAAACCCATGTAGATACAAAGTATTTTCAATTCTAGGTGTATTTTCACTAAACCGAGACGCAACTTTGATGAGTTTTATTTTGTTTGTCGAGTTTTAATAAAATGTTTTTTATGATGAGTTAAGGCAATTAAGCTTGTCATAGTTTGGTAAAAGAGAGAAACTTGAATTCAGAAGATATACGGTTATATTTGAATGTTTAATAAGGAAAATAGATGTAAGAATATCTTTTTTGGCATTTTGTAAATTTATTTTGTTCATTAAAAAAAAAAGTTGTGGAAGGTAGTGGACTCACCAATCTCAGATGAAACAACAGGAAGGAGGAGCCCTGAGCTTATCTCCTCTTGATGAACAGAGTGGCATTGAGAGACAGGACAGGCACAGGCTAGCTGGCTAGCATGCTAACTTTAGCAGATACCTCTCAAACATAATGCATTAATGTCTTTCACATAACATCAAATCATTTATTAATTTTGTGTTGATGGTTTCAGTTTTCAATTGAAATTCTTACATATTGCACCTTTAAGACAACACTTTTTAAATTGCAAACAAAGAAGGTTCAGGTGAGAAATAAAAACCATTAGCTCATAAGTTAAAGTTGCACAGTGGTTATTGGTTGCAGTTCAGTGATCATCATCCCAGAGGTTTGGATCCACAGTAGAGCTGCAGCAATAAGTGGATGAACCAATCAGCAGATCCAAAAAAGCTGAAATTGATGTAATTCCAGCTTCACAAATGTGAGAATGTTCTGCTTTTCATTGTTATAAATGAAAGGGAATTGAATATCTTTGGGTTTTTGACAGCTGGTCAATGCTGTGGAAATTAAAAGGTTTTTTTCTATTTTCTAGATAAAATAATGGAAAAAAAATAAATGACAGATGAACCAGTATTGAAAATAATTGCTAGTTGTAGCCCTAATTCAGCTATAATCATCACAGAACCTGGGGTCTGCAGTCATTTAAGGTATCACATCACCAGTGGGCAACCTTTGTGACCGACACTGGGAATCTGGATGTGTTTACACTTAAACAGGAAGTGGCAGATTGGGCATTGCAGCTTTAGAAATCTGGGAAGCAATTACTGTTGACTAGCTACAGATGTTTGTGTGTGAAACCAGTGACCACGAGGTTATTCTACTATGGTGAGTGTTTCATGCACTGAGTTAATCAGTTGTAAGCAGAATATGGTCCAGTGATGAAGAAGGGGAATATTCCAGCCCCTGCAGATGCTCCATTGGCATCCTCTTTAAAGCATAATAGCACAGAATAATGGGAAGGCTGCTAGTTTCCGCCTGAAGACCTGAGGCTGGGTATACAGTTTCTACAAAACAGGTACAAAGAAAAGTAAAACTAATCAATGGTGTGTTTCTAGGTTGGTATAAAAAGCTACTCTACATCAAACAAAAATGAAATAAAAGTTAAAAAAAAAAATCAGGAGCAAAACAAAAAAGGGTCATCATAAATAAAAGCTATGGCGTGTTTCAATGGCATCATATTCAAGTAATCTTGTTCAAGTCCCTGATACTTAGTGGTTCATGTAAACATTTGAGTCATAAACACAGACACAGAACCAACAGTTCATAAGAAGGCAGCAGCAATTCATATGTACAATACACAACCGACATCCATGTCTCCTTCACCATGCTGGTCCAGTCACTTTGTGTTAAAATTCTTTGAGTGGTGCTGGAGACGATGAAATTAAACTCTTAGTATGACAAAGCCTGCAGCTGCCACGGGCGCCACATTTTCACCCAAGTGTTTGACGGCTCTGCCACTAGGCTCGACTTTGGAGATGGGAGAGATGACGAGGACAGAGAGGAAAGGGAAAAAATGAAACACTGTAGAAGCCTTTGAGCTGCGGGCTTCACCTGCTGTGGCCAAACAATGAATTCTTCATCCCCTCTGTGGGTTTATGGGGTGAGGAATTCCCAGAGAGGCCCTTCAGCTCCAACAGAGACTACAGGAGTTAGATCAATGTTCACTGATATTCAGGAGACACAGTCGAAAAATTTCATTGACATACAGCAGCCTTTTCCTGCACGAACATGACAGGCATTCATTTCTTCTTCTATCACTAATACCAGCCAATTTTTCCTCTCCAAAATGTGTTCAATTTTTGGGATTAGAAATTTTAAAAAAATATGTCAAGCAGCAAGATATCCTTATCACAGATACTTTGTGTTCTGCGCACTTCTAAAATTGGCTCAGCTATCACACAACTGAGAACAGGCACTGAATGAGGTGGGTGTTAGATCACACTGCTGCTTTCATCTCATTCACAGTGATGACAGTCTCAAAATAACACCGATATATAAAACCAGTTCAGACTATGGCGATAACAATTTTGCAAATGCCTCTGTGTTTCTGATGAGTTAGTGGAGCGTTTGTCAGGTCAGTGTGATGACTTCCACCGGGTCTGTTTTGACTTTGGACCTCTGTTTGCGTTTGAGGCGTCTCTGTGAGAGGGACGTGGGAGCTTGACAAGCTGACGGTGTTGCGGGGCTGACGGAGAGAGAGAGGAGGTCTGGGAAAGGATATTTCGGGGTAGGGACTTGGGATGGAAGCATAGCACTGCACTCCCGTGGGGGTCTGTGTTCCCTCTCCGTCTCCTGGCGTCACCTGTCAAAGCAGCCAGCTGTAAAAGTGTGATGAGACCCCAGGTAGCCCCCACTGTAGGCCATACTCAGACAATGACGCGGCTCTCCAGCGAGGGCCATCTGCACAGAAATTGGACCCTGGAGCGGCAGCGCACGAGCCCCCGACTGCAGACTGGAGGTCAAGCCTGGGTAGGAGGGGAAACCACCCCCAGGAGTCATGGAGGGAGCCCCAGTGAGAAGACCCATCCTGTGGCTCTGAAGAAAGTCCTGAGACATGTTCACCACAGGCCCCAAAGCCTGCGAGTCAGCTAGGGCTTGTAGCTGGGACAGGGACGGAGAATGCTGGGAAAGGTGTGGAAAGCTGTCTGGCTGAAAAAGCAGCTGTGGGGTAGAGGAGGTGGAGGAGGAGGAGGAGGAGGAGGAAGAGGTTGGTCTCTGGATGGCTGACACTGGAGAAAGGTGAGACGTCTGGGGCTGAGACTGCAGAGAGGATGGTCGGTGAGGAGGAGTCGATTTGGTCTTGTTGGCCTCCTTGACGTCGTTGTCGTGAGCACTGTGGAAAGGCACAAGTAGAAAGGTAAAAACCAAAAACGAAACAACATGTAGGAAACTAAGTAAAAGATCTATCCAGAAATAGTGACTGCTCACATAAATCCATTAACAGGGTCAGAGATTGGTCCATACCAACCTTTTTCACTCCCACACAATTAGTGTGAACATGTGCAAACAATTACACATACACAGAGGCACACAAATAAACACACACAGCCACCCACTGACCAAGAAATGTGCAACTTAATTACAGTTGTTACATTACACAGCAGTGAGGCTATCAGCTAGGATTATCATAAGAACAAGCTCCGTCTGATGGTACACACAACATCATAAGCCAGCAGCTGGCATCTTATAATCCAAAACCATGGCAACCAAGAATAGAGAGATAGGGGCCCTAATATCTTCTACCTGCCAGCCTGGCTTTCTTTTAGACCTTTGTACTCTACTTGAGCATCTGTGAGTGCCTGTGTGTGCGTGTGCATCTGTGCCTGTGTGTGCGTGTGCATCTGTGCCTGTGTGTGCGTGTGCATCTGTGCCTGTGTGTGTCCCTTACAGCAGCATGAGTTCAATACACTGGGTGAGGTGGTCCCAGGTGTAGCCTGTTAGAAGATGCAGAGCAGTCGTCCAGCTCGGGGAAATCTGAAGGCAAATACGCGAAGCTGCAACACACGCAGCAGCAACCTGGGATGGTCGGAAACTCAGGAAGGCGTGATCTAGAAGAGCCCAGGGACAAGAGTTTCATAAATTATTTGCTCAAACTCACACCACAAGATTAAAAACAAATGTATGTCCAATGCCTCTGGAACAAATAAAAGCAAAGCCCAGTCCACCTTTCTCCTCTTCACCTACCTTGCAGGGAGACTTCCAGAAAGTAGTGAGTGTATTTATCCATGAAAGCCTTGGTCTTGGAGAGGGAGGAGAGGGGCCAGCCGTTGTATAGGTCGCCCTCCTGCACAGAGGCATGGAGGTAGTAGTCAATAAAGTGGGCAGGTGTGGGCATGCACAGGTTCCAGCCAAAGGTCTCCAGCAGCAGAAGCTCCATTTTGATCAGATCCTTCTTGTTGAGAACCAGGTTCAGGCTGCACATAAAGCCCAGAGAGTTCAGCTGCTCCAATTTGGGAACCCGGTCCTCCTTCTCCTCAAATTTACCTAGAAAGACAGGAAATGACACTGCAAGGTTACTGAACAGTGTTTAATGCAATACATACTCCTTTCCAGTACTATGCTATATGTTGGCAAGATACAAAAATATGTCAGTACTGCGGCTGAACATGTTTGGGTTGAATTTCATTACATTATAATGAGTTCAAACCCTCAAGTGTGTGAATGCAGTATTTTTGTATTGTTTGTCATTTTATTTTTACAATACGCCAAATCTGAAGCAGTTCATCACTGATTAGCTGACGAACAGAAAATGTTTTTCTAATCAATGAATTATTTAGGTAATTGAGCAAAAACCAGCACACATTTCAGCTAAGTTAGAAATGGTCATCTTGCAAAAAATTGCTTTTTCTCAGTATTACAATGAATTTTAATATTATCTACAGCCACATGGAAGAGGTTTACAGCCAGCTAAACTCTTTCTATGAAGAAGCCAGTCAGCTCCATGCCTAATATTTCTGTCCTTCTCACTCATTCAACTCCTGATCCTCACGGACATTACAGCAGTACCATTATGGCAATGCCCCCCCCCGGCCCCCCGCCGCGCCCCCGCCTGCCACGAGACATCCTCCTTTCCATGGCAACAGCCCACAGGCCTCAGGGGTCTGTGTGACCAATGAAGAGAGGCAATTCTGCCTTTAATCCAAGGGTCCAACTGGCCTCCTGCTCAAACTTTAAAGAATGAGGGCGAGGAGGTGTCAGGTTACTGATATTGACTGAAAATATGTGCCTTAGCGCTCGCAGACTTAAGCAGGAAGATGTGGAAACACATTGTAGAATTATCATGGAATTGATTGGCACTCAGCTCAGCTACAGTAAATGAACTGTATATTATAACACTACTATGTAGTTGTGAGCCAATGTTTATGAATCTAATCTGGTTTGTTTTAATGTCTTTTGTGCGACTTTTCTAATTAAATATTTAAAATACATCTGTTACTACAATTGCTGTGTGTGGAGCATGGAACGTGCCACACTTGTATTGTATAACAAGAAATTAAAATCTTCTGTTCCTTTTTAATGTGCGCAATAACTTCAACCTGGGTACTAATGAGTTAAGGCCAGTGCATAAACAGATAATAAATGACAATACAGGAAAACACAGTTGTAACAATACAAATGTGTTCATAGGACAAGTTATAATTGCTTACAACTACTAGACATTAACATTTAAAAGTTCTTATATGTGCTGAGTGTTATAACCATTTGTTGTGTATATGCTTTTTGTAAATGCAAAACAGGGCTTAATATAAAAATAAAATAAACATAAATCGTCCTTTTTTACTAATATGCAAGTGGTGCATTTTATAGTTGATAGCTGTCTGTGAGATAACCATGGCAACAGTTTCTAAATGACCTGACATACAGAATCTTTAGCATTTCTGCACTGTTGCTTCTTGTTGTTCTGTACCAGTGTGCATGCAATAAGCCAACACTGACAGCCTGGCTGATTTTGTGGCTTTGGCTTTACAGTTTTTCTTGCTCTACTCAGAATTATTCTTTATGCAGAGTAAAGTATGATTAGCACAAGTCCTTAAACAAATACCTGATAAGTCAAAGTACATTAATACATTTAGAACTGCTTATTTTTCATTAAAAAAAAAAAAACCCAAACACACACACAAACAAAAACACACGCACACACTGCTGATAGTGCTATTGACTCACTGTTGCAGAATTACTTTTATATACTAATATTATAATATATTATTAAATGGTGTATTGGCTTTGTCAAAATAACCAGCATCCAGCTGGGGATCACAACAACCCATCTGATGTGTTACCTTTGGGTCTCTAATCTAAAACTGTGGGAACCAAATGTTAAAAATTGGGGATGTGCTGACTTTTCCAAGGTGCTTTTATTGGCTGAACACAATTGTCTGCAGTTGCACAGCTACTGTGGTTGTCTTTCATGGACCTCATTTACCTCTTTATGCCAAGGTTTAAGGGAGTTGGGCGTCTTCCTA
Organism: Datnioides undecimradiatus; assembly: GCA_008933995.1. NCBI lineage: Eukaryota > Metazoa > Chordata > Actinopteri > Lobotiformes > Datnioididae > Datnioides > Datnioides undecimradiatus. The sequence continues at coordinate 1,539,856 of WARS01000014.1, forward strand.
CCGAGTGCGAGTTTTACCACTGGTGTTGTGACCGACCATTAAGCAGGGCAGGAGAGAGGAAGAGAGGGGGAATGGCTGAGAGAGCATTAGGGGAGGGGAGTGGGGGATCTGCAGCCCAACAGGCCATGGGGCTAATTAGCAGAGAGGCAATAATGGCATCTCTCTAGCAGAACAGGAAGCACTATGAAACAGGGCTGTTTACACCCACCAGGGCTCGTTCCACAGCCCAGTCCACACTTGCCCGATTCTCTCACCCTCATATCCTCTGGATCAGTGCTCTGTCTGCTGCTAGACTGCAATGTCCACAGACGCTGCCGTAAAAAGCCATCAATGCCCCCAGTATCCACACAGCCCCAGGCTCTTTGATCTTAAAGACACAGCGCAAGTCAATCTCATCATTGTGCTCTGTGATTACTCTTCTGGTTTACTTCTGTGGGTGACCGGGCACATGAGAGACATGGGATTCCCAAAAGCTTTGAAAACAAAAAACAAAGCAACTTCAGAGAAACCTGAAGAAGCACTGTATGATTAAAGTCACAAACCAGTTTCATTTACTGTCAAAAGAACTGACTCCTGTGTGTATTACAGTCTGCATGACAAAAACAGCGGTTTCATTCTTTTCAATGAGTTGGCACAGCAGGGGTGCAGCCACAGAAAAAAAAAAACATAACCATGGGGTAGTAGGGCAAGAGGACTTGGTCCCATCAACTTTAGTTGCAGCACAATACAACATCATCAAGCAACATTGTCAGGTAACCTTTGAAGAGCCAATTAGGGCTACAGATAAGTGTTTCATTACATGATTGATTGTTTAGTCTAAAATGGTAGAATTGATTGTTCTAGTTTGTCAGGAAATAATTAAAAATACCCATCCCATTTTCCCTAGAGCCCAGGGTGATGTCTTCAAATTGCATTCCACAACACAAAGACAACCAGTTTACTGCCACAGAGGACTAAGACAACCAGTTAACATTCACACCTTAATATTTGGAATACATTTCAGGTATCTTTGCTTAAATAGTTAACTTAAATGGGTAATCAGTTATCAAAACTGCTGCCAATTTATTTTCTAGATTGACTAATCCACTAATAGTTTCAGTAACTATTAGTAACTGATCCCATCCTAAATAAATAGAAATTGTCATTCAGTGACTCAGTGTTTAATAGACACTTCTACTGAACCAACTGATGTGATGTCATCTTCTCACCTATACCCTGTTGCAACATACCAGCACTAATGCAGCTCCCTGTTCCATTTAACTGTGTGAATGTGGCCTGAAAGAGCGGTGCATTCCTCTCCTGTGAGTTCAGCCTACCTGGAATGCAGGCGGCTAAATGATCCTATCTTCAGACAGGGATCTGGGAAGAAACAGACTTCCTTTTCATCCTCAACAACTACCTTTTCATACACGGCAACTATAAGGACACCTCTGCTTTCTTACAGCACCCACAGGTGATGGTGATGATGAGAAAAGGTCAAGTAAACAGGGAGAAGTTAAAGGTCAGGGGTTAGAGAGAGGTAAGGCCGGGATGCAGGGCCTCCCCCCAGGTGTACCATTTGGGGAAGAGGTGGAAGCCGGGAGAAGTTTCATGTGATACGGGCTGTTTGGAAACCTGAGAGCTATATTCTTACACGGAGAGAAAGCCCTTTGTTTCTGTTGCTCTTCATTTTGTAGGTATCATGTACTAGTCGATATGTCTGGTTAGAAAAAACAGCTCCATGCTTTTAACAGGCTGATTTGTCTACAAAATGCTTTATTAAAACCATTATTTTAAAAAGTAATTACCAAGAAGCTAGAATAATAGCGCCTCCGACACAGAACCAGACGGCAATAACTTTTGAGAACAATCTTCTTCATGGAAATCATGACACACATCTTGACTACAAGGAGCACAGCTGGAAGAAAATGGGAAAAATTCAAACTAAACAGACCCAAGAAACTTTGCAGAGCTACAAACGAATCAATCAAGAGGACTGCATGTGTGATGGAAAATATGGGAATGTATGTTTCAAGCCTATTTTTGTCTTGTTATCGATTAATGTTGATTAACTCTTGCCAATGAAGATTCAAATATAAACTGAGGACAACCTTCATTTTTTTTCCTCATTCTCTACCTCTTTTTCTCCTTGAATTGACAGCCATGGAGGAATTTCCTCTGCTCTTTAAACTCCCTTTATTTGCTGGTTCATCTTTCATTGGGAGTGTGAAATTGGTCACAGCTCCATCACAGAATCTCCATGTTGCCACCCCTGGCCCCGGCAGCTCTCACAATGTAGGCCCAGGGCGACCCTTGACCCCTGATGCTAATGCCTGGGTGACCAAGGAGAATCCTAGAAACCCATCCCTGTGTATGTGTGTGTGCTTTTGGGAGAACCGCTGACTGAGGGTGTAATGCCTAGCTGTTTGGGTGATCAGGGCTGACATAGGGAGTGTGTGTGGGCAAACAGAGCCCCAGGCATTACACAACACAAATACAAAATATAATTATATTTTAACATTTGTAAATTAATTTATGAATTACACAAGAGTTCTTATTTAATAAAAAACTGAAGTGGGGATTTGGAAGTATCTTATATTAACGAAAATTATTAATTTTCCAAACCCATCGGTTCATCTTTACATAATTTCTTTAATTATGAGAGCCCCACACGACAACAGTTCCAGGAGAATTATTGTCAAACCTCTCAGAGGGGGACAAAGGGGGAAGTGGGTTCCCTATTAATCTACATTTCAGGGCACCCTGCTGGGTGGTTCAGTTCTAACATGCCCCATTTTGCAGGCCACCACCTCTACCTCTCTTTCCACCCTGTTTAACATCAGCCGCCAACCTGCCTTTGAAGTACCGCTCCCCTCGTTTCCCAACCCCCCAGGGATGTGGGGCTGCTTTTTATTGGCCGTCCTGTCCCAGGACTGGCTTGCTCTGCCTGTCCCTGACAAGGTGAAAGAATGAAGAGGAAACAGAGCCAGCAGCAAAAGGTAAAAGGACACCACCAGAGCCAAGTCCGTTAAAGGGTTATATGGCAGTAAAGCTATGCCCTTTCAGTAGGAACTTCTCTAATGCATTAGACTTCAATGTGAATTCTCAATTAGATGATCATGTGGGGGGAAAAAGAACTCCATACGTTTATCCAAAGGTTGCCACAGCGACCATCTCCTCATTTAGCAGAAACCATACACATACAAACACACGCCTGCACACAGAACAACCTCCACCCTTCAGGCTCTGCTCCCCTCCCCCTCTCTGGGAAGGGTCTGGCTGCCTGGCTGGCTGTCCTGCTTGCATTTGACAGGCTTTTGTTTGAGGCCTGACTCGGAGAGCATATGGCAGGTGCCCCTCAGCACACACAGTTCCTCCCCACCCCCGGGCTCCATGGTCTATGTAAGTGCTCTGTATAGTCAATATGACTGAGCTTCTTGTGCTTTTCACAAGATGCTCTTTTTTTTTTTTTTTTTGTTTAGGACGTGGAAACAGGTTCACTAAACAAAACTAAATAAAATCCAACTTCAATAATTATTTGTGGCAGAAACACACAACATGGATCATAAGAGCATTCAGTGCTTATAAAGAGCCAAACACAAAACTTAACAAAGTATACACATAAAGACTAAAACAGTGACAACAAAAATGCCCCTAACTTTCTCACTAGCTGGCAGCAAAGGCACATCCATGATGTCATTTACCATAACAAATAGCTGCAGTATGCCGGGCTCTGACTTCAGGGACCAGGATCTGCCAGGAAGACTGATGTGATCACTGCAGGACTTCATGGAATTTAACGCAATAGAAACTTTCAGAGTATAAAAACAGTCTTCACTAAAATTCAGATTCAATTACACAGGATTTTTGTTTCTTTTAGTAACTGGGTTTACTGGAATGAGTTGAGGTCTCTAAATAAGTGCCCAACAGTCAATAACACTCAGCCCCTGTGGGTTTAAAAAACTGACCATAATCTTACTCCTGCAAATAAAGAAGAGCTCATCCATGAACAAACACATGCACGCACAAGCACCCTCAAAAACACACACACACACACAATAGGGTAACAGGATTAAGCAGTGACTGCTGAGAGGCACAAAGGAGGTAGCGATTAATTAACAGAGTGCGGAAGCCAGAAAAATTTAAAGAAAGACAATGTATGTGCCTGTCAAAGGCAGGCGGTGGGACCTGGGGAGGCTGTTCAATAACTAGGCCAGATTCCACAGCACCTCAGGACAGATAAAAACCCAAGACAACTTTGAATCAAACACCCTTTCAAGCCTTCATCAATCATGGCAGAGACTCCCTGGAGTCCTGGAGGAGTCAGAGGCAGGAGAGCAGAGATGAGAGAGACTAACTGAAAGCCACAATCAAAAGATTAATAAAAAAATACAGAATAATCTGTTAGAAGAGCCTTTGTCCAGGTTACCTTGAAAATATTTATATCACTCCAGAAAACTCTCAAAGCTATTCTTGGATTCTCAGGAGATTGCTTTTAAATAAAACCTCTTTCAAGTCTCATATTCAAATTTATCCCACCACAGAAACTATGCTGATTGCAAAGATGGCTTTTGCGTGAACAAACACACGCGCGCACACACACACACACACACACACACACAGAGCCCTCCCAAGTGAGCGGGCCCTGTTCCAGACTCCCACTTTGACGGCATCATTAGTCTAATTACCCATGATGCCAAGGGCTGCATTAATGTACAGAAAACCTCACAGTCTGTTAATCACCAGACAGACACAGAGACACTAATAACTACCACACATCCTGCACTATGCATCAGCAGGGGAAGAATGATTAACACACCTGCTTTGTACAAAACACACACAAAGACACAATTTTATATTTCAGAGCAGAGACATGTGTCGGTTACTAGTTATATCAGATTAAAGCATCATTTCAGTCACTTCTACACTGACAGCCTGAGAAATGAAGAAACTACAAGCAAAGACTGACATGAACCATCATCAGTGTAGAGAAGAGGAGATACTTAGTTTCAGCTTTAACCCTTTTTTTAATCTGCTGAGTGGACTCACTCCGTATGTTTTCAGACACCAGTTTACAAGAGAAAGCAGCTATTGGTCTTACAAAATGACAAAAATGAAAAAATCCTTAGTCCAACTCATGTACACTTTACTGTCAACAACACTGAGCTCCAGCCGCATTCATAACAAATAAAGATGTAAACCTTAAAAAAAAAAAATTATTATAATTATTATAATAAATGTATTATTATAAAAGGGCTCAGTCATTTCCTCATAGCTGGCCACTGTAGCTCTCAGCAACTCATACAGAGGATAGAGAGCACGTATTGGGGTCTGTTTTCAGCTGTGGATTAATACACATTTGGTACTTCCTTGAATATTTACGGCACAAAGACAATTTATGGGTTATTGACACAATATTAAACCCAGAGGCCATGTCTGTGGTAATAAAGAAACGTGACCCAATGAAATTGTGAACAAAGGAGTACAGATGAATAAACTCCATCAGTATTTAGATACAAAAGAAATATATATATATATATATATATATATATATACACACACACACACAGCACACACACACACACAAACACACATGTCCTGTAAATATACATCATTAAATTGCACCTAAGGAATGAAAACAGTCTCACCCTGAACGATATGCCACCAAACAATTTATATCAAGACAAAATGGATTTGTATGGGGATTGAGAGTAGGCTGTCCTCTGCAACAGACCACAGTTTTTAATACCAGAGTAAAAAAAACAAAAAAACATCACACCTTTGATTAGAGGACATTTTGACCTTAGCTGGTATGATCTTAGTTAGACTGAAGTAACAGCAGCAGCCTCAGACATGTTGGTACAGCCAGGATCAAAGATGACAAAATGTTCTGCAGACACAAGCATAATCCCCAACAGTTTCTCCTGAAACAATGGCACAGTGATCCTGCCACAATGGCAACCTTGTTTTTCTTTTAAACCAACATTGCATCTACAGTAAACTGTCGTTACTGGCTATCTGTCTAAAATGTCGAGCTGGTAGAAAAAAATACCACCACGGTCTCTCGAGCATAACTCAAATTAGTCTTGATGTAGGAAGTGTTTCACCTTGTGCCATCTGTGCATAAACCACAGTCACAATATCACACATAACAATGATTTACGATGTGACTCTTGTGCATTTACAGATACAACGCTTTTCAAGATTAAACAAAGAGCCTAATGTTATTGAAGTTACATCTGTACTAGAATTACATTTAGGAAATAATGAATTAAAAACATTAATCAAAACACAGGCCTGAGTCTTGAGTAGAAAAATGAAGCATTGGTCTTTAAATAATTGATCCTGTCAGGCAAAAAGCTGCATAAAACACAAAACAAACATGCAGATGGATTTAGGGGAAGAGGTGGAGGACTGATAATGGACTTACTAGCTAGGAGCAGACAGGAGAGAGCGATGACATAGAGCTGCTTGACGGCTACATCATAGTGGTCCATGAACAAGTCCAGCAGGTAGACGGCGAGGTGACGCGCTGTAGGACATAGCTGATAGCGATTGCTCAGGATGGCCAACAAGTCTGCAAAGTACCGTCGCATGCCAATCTGTGGAGAATGGGCCCTGTAGACTGGTAGCTTCAGCTCCTGGACGTGAAGAGGAGAAGAGGGATGAGGGGGGATACAACCAACAGGGGTGTCGTGGGGAGCAGCAGAGGAGCAGGGTGGGCAGGAACAAGGACTTGAGAAACACGGGGGTTGTAAAGAATATAAATATGCATAATAATAGAGAGCCATGCATGTCTCCTGCTGACTGGGTTTAACTGCTGACAGGGGAGCTGCTATGGGTCTGAAACACTCGCACCAAGAATAAAACTCAATTTACCGTCAGATATTCTTGATTACGTTTCAGCCTCATTTCAGTTTCATTTAATTCACCATTGCTGCAGAGACCAGGAGCTAATATGGGTCATCGCAGGGGTCTCTCAGAAATGGGCAGAGGATGATGTGGTTAAGGTGTGTGTGTGTGTGTGTGTGTGTGTGTGTGTGGTGTAGTTGGGGGGGTGGGGGTTGAGTAGTAGATAGGATTAGGTTTCACTCCTAGCACATCTCCTATTCATGTTCAATTAGCTGCATGTGTTTCAAAGTGGAAGGAAGATACTCAGGGGCATTAGCATTGAATCAGCCCCGGGTAGCTTTCCAGTCAGCTCAAGAAAACTGGGAGCAAAAGGCTCTGGTTTCAAATACTGCCTCAGAGTAACAAACAAAAAACATTTAGCACTCCATGTACAAACTCACAGCAAATACTCTTCTGAATTTAAGCTGCTTATAACGAAAACGTTTTCGTTGTTTTTTGCTCTCTGTGAATCTAAGTCAAAACAAGGGCTTCTGAATTGGATTTAATAAGAGATTGAGGATTGGTACATTAATCTCCTTAAGTTCAAACCATGTGTGGTCCTTACATTAGAGGAGAGATTCGAAAAACATCCATATTGTGTCAGGGCTGTTGTTTAGGATCATGATCAGAGTCCCAGTGTGCCTTTAAAGCTCCATGCGAGCCCATAGAAAGGCTTTCTAGAGTCAGTACTTTGCAAAATACAATGTGCTGTGACGATAAAATGGAGCAACACCGTCAGGTTTACACAAATTGTCAAATATTTATTTTTAATCCCCTCCCCCCGGTTCCACATACAGCCACTCCACCTCTGGTGCCACAACCAACCATACCACCCAATGCTCCCCAAACTCTCTTCTCCTCCCACTGCTTCAGCCTCTGCCTCGAGTCCATCTGTCTGTCTGGGGGTGCAAGGGCAGCAGGAGAATGGGGGTGGATGGGAAGGGGGGTGGGCTGCCAGAGTCTGGAGGGGCTCTGGGGGGGGGTCTGTGTGGGTTGGAGAGGTGCCTTTGTGGGGGACCCACACCATAATTAAGGATTCCACAGCTGCCTCCGCCTGATTTGCATGTCTGATAATTTGCCACATGCTACACACCACAGCTATCTCCCACATCAGGGCATTACCACTGCAGCAAACGTCATTAAGGCTGGAGACTGTGGGGGAGCAGGCACCATGCAGGAAATCTGAACACTCTGTGAAGGCCTTTTTCACACAGCTCTGACACTGTTTTCACTATTCTTTTCCATTACTAAATTTACTGTCATTGCATACATGTCCACTCACCAATCTATAAATAAGTAACTTAACTCTCTCAAGGATTTTACCACTCAAGCAATCTGCTCAATTTAGTGATCTTAAAATAGAAACTAAATAGGCTGCTGCTGACAATTATTGTTTGAGATTAACTGTTCAGTTCTTAAAATATCAAAAATAAGTAAAAATATGTACCCCAGTCTCAGAGTCCAAGGTGAACCTGATCTTGAGATGGATTAGTTGAATAATTGCTCAAAAACACATTAAACAGGCATTTACTTTAACAATGGACTGCATATGGCACACATCTGATAGCCCTACGTATTCAAATATGAAAATTCAGTTTTTCTTGATCCAACACTTCAATATTACTAATTTGGTATCATATAATATAAAAATTACACTCTTCCATACTATCATCATTAAAAAAATATATTTCAAGTTCCAGGTTTTTTATCATAAAGCATTTGTTCTTTTGTTTTCATCCCATTAAGATCATTTATTTATTTATTTATCATTTTAATTGATAATAATGAAAATAATGTCATGTAATCGTGTATATTGTGATGACACAAAACTGTAAAATTCTCGGAGTTGGATATTACCATAAAAGATACAACCATTATATGAATTGGACTGTGATGTTTTATCAATTATACACTACACCAATTAATTGAAAAGATAAAAGACAGATTATTGCTAGACTCCAACTTTTTTGTCTGACAAACAAACACTGTGAAATTCAAAATCATTTAGATGAGAGAAAAGCAGCAAATCTTCATATTTGAGAAGCAGGAATAAATTCTTATCAATAATTATCAATATTGGTTGTCAATGGACTGAACAGTTAATGTGTTAGGTCTTTAAGAAGTCACTCAAAGAATTTAACAAAAGTCAAGCTTTAATGCCACTGACAACCAGAAAGTTTATTTGCAATGGAATCGATTTAACAATTGAGAGAAACTTCGTCTGCAACTATTTAGATACAGTATAATTACTGGTTTAATTTGTTTGCTGGTCAAACAAAAAAGCTATCAAGAGTAAATAACCTTGGCTTGCTTTTGTGAATTTTCTGATATTTTAGAGACAAAACAATTCATCTGTTGATTAAGAAAAACAAAAAAGATCAATCACTACAGTTGATAGTTGCAGATCTAAAAGTGAGTTACATTATTAAAGAAATCTAAAAACTGGAAAAGAGATGCTGTTCTCAAAAAAGGTCCAGCAGACCCACTCTCAGATAAAAAAATAAAACAGGCAACAGTAACGTACAGTGGTGAGTGCTGATATAGGGTATCAAACCTAACATTAGACTGACCATCTCTGTGTCTTGCTCTTATTATAGTATAGAAGAAAATAGGGGGTGTGTTGTTTAGTTTCCTGCTCTGTGTTCAGATTTTCAGTGTAATTGACAGCTCACTCTGAGTCAGACACTGTCCAGCATGAGTAAACCGGCATGTAAATGAATGACTCATTATAAAAAGTCTCACAAACATCTTATTCATAATCTGATAAACTGCAGACCTCACTGAACAAATACACACATGCATACAATCCCTGGTACGTTCAGGCAACCGATATCTAAAACCTGATCTGTATTCAACTCAAAGAGCGTGAAGCTGGCAGCAGAGTCCCAGCTCCTAGATGCCAGTCAAGTGACAGATGTCTCCATTAAAGTGACACATGGGAAGAAATATGATCACGCTTCGAGGTTAATTAAGACATTCTCAATTAATGAGCCTTAACTCCTCCATGTAATCTAATTTAGATCATGTTTAAATAGACAACAGGACCATGTAATTATATTTTCTTCCCAACTTTCAATACATTTTGTGACGTGTACTGTGCTGTTGCAGAATATCATCACTGACCTGCTGTTTCTTTTTACTTGTAGGGCTATAAGCAATGATAATTTTCATTATTGATAAATTTACCAGTTATTTTTCTAAATTAATAATATATATCAGTTTTTTTTCTAATAATATAACAGCAGCAGAAAGACTGCAGTTAGGTGTCTTTTTTTAAATACTGACAAATCTAAAATTTGAATGATTGATTTATCATTTGGTCTTTAAAATGCACCATGTGTTCATTAAGCTCACTGTAGCTCTCAAAGCTCGACTGACATAATGATCTCAATGTTTTTCACGGTAAATGTCGGGCTTCGTTAACAAGTTACAATCAAAACAGGTCTGGCTCACAACGTCAACAGCAGTTTTCCATTAAAATAAAATCAGTGCAGCGGTATCAGACTCACCTTGATGCGGAGGGACTGATGGATATCTGCAGCTAGCTGTCCTTTCCACCATTGCAACTCCCTGTCCATCTTTCCCATCCAGAGGATACTTCAAGAATCAAGTTATACCTGCTAAGACAAATGTGGCCAGAGTTCAAACATCTCAAGAATGATTGTGCGGAGGAGTGAGGACAACCAGAAAAAAATGTATTGTTTTCAAACTAGATATTTCAGCAACAGCAGTAATAAAGTTCTTCTACATGTGTGCACATTAAAACAGATTTCAGGATATAAAAACAATACATGCTTGAGGAAAGCGGTGGTTTGATAAAGTTTTTGAACACCTAGCTGATCCCACAGTAGAGGTCTCTCTCCCTGCATAGGCCATTTTCTCTGCTCGGGAATTTAAATGACTCAGTTAAATGCCCGCTCGACCACGCTGCAGGTCCAACGACTCAAAGCAGCCTCGCAGTAAGGTCACTTTCATCATAGCTGTTCAGCATCAGCGACGTTTTTACTGACGAATCCCTACACTTTGGATATCATTCACCGCCCGTCTGCACCACGAGACAGCGGCCAAACAGAGATGAGGCTACACAAGTTAACTGCCCACCGAGCGCAGACACACTCGCCTCGATTTCAGAATATACATTAACAACATACTGCGAGGAAACTAAACAGGCCGACACACACACGGCTCATTTCTCCAGCAACCTGGTGAACTTTTCATCTCAGTGGTTAATGCATGTGCAACTCACCGCTCCGACGGGAATGCCCCCCAGACCCCTTTGTCTCAGTCCGACATCCTGAACGAGAGAACTCCGCTTCGGCTCAACTTTGAGAAAGACCTCTTTTTATCGACAAAAGGACAACGTTCAAATCCACTGACAAGTTCACAAAACACCTGCCACCGCCAAATCCCGGTCACAGGCGCTCGGTCGAGCCGTTTTACTCCAACTGTTACACTTTTCCGAGAGGTTTCGCTCGACCGTTTTCTCTCCGGTGGCTCCGCTGTAACAAAGTAACCTCCTCGGCTGCACCAGCTGCTGCTGTTGCGGTGCGCGGCTCGTGCGCTCGACGTGAAGGACCCTCCTCCAGCTTGGGAATTGTAGTTCTTCAGAGTTTAGTGTCAGAACTACAAACACCCACAGTCGGATCACATAACCGTTGCATTTTAACATGACGGGTTTTTTTGTCGTAATACTTTACTCTTTTTAGGTTTTACTATAATTAATTTAAATTTACAAGTTATTTTTGTTGTTTTTTTTTACTGAAAAACAAAACTCCTGTTGAAAACATATCACAAAACAGACCAAAAACCCCTTTTCAATGTCACCCTCCAATTATTATTATTATTATTATTGTTGTTGAAATATTTTCATTTAACAAATTGATAAATGTCTTCTTTAAATTCTTTTTATCCATTTCATATAATTCTTTCATAGCTATTTCACCTCTTTATCTGTTCATCTGTTTTCATCTGGTAGCTAATTCAAAGTCTTCCTTAATGTACGAATGTGTTTGGCTTAAGATTTTGTGTTTAAGATATGAGCACAACTTTGTGACATAGCATCCAGTTTGGAAACCAAACATCTAATTTATAACAAGCGGGATGTGGAAACTATGCAAATGATGGAATAAATCAGGTTAAAAGACACATACATAGAGATCACTCTTCTTGTTCTGTCTCCTCTTTTCAGCCTTACTATCCAGGCAATCTCATGGTCTTAAATTCATCTAAGATAGACAGTGAAATAAAACAACTTCTTACATGAATCCAGGAAACTATCTCAGCTGGTGGTACCCAAACCCCACTTTGGGAATACTGTAGTAATGCATCCTAAGAATGTGTTACCCATTATATGTTGTGTCAAGCCATACTTTAATGCATCACAGTATGTGAAAAAAGTTAAATAAGGAAATTACAGTATCCTAAAAAACGACTTCTTTTTTATTTGTCGGAGAGCAAACGTCTCAGTTTTCCTGAATCTAACAAATGGCATACACATCATTACCTTGTGTGATCAGGAATATATTATACTGTAACATTAATGTAATAACATTGGTTTAACTTCAATTCCAATTTTATGTCAGTTTTGTGTATTTAAAATAAAACTGTATTAGAGAAGAAGACGTAGTGCTACTTTCTACCAAAAAAAGTTGCAGCCTTGCCGCTCCTCTTATGTGACTCTGAAAAAAAAAGTTACTTATTGTAGAAATTCATCTGAAGAGACTCATAGCACCACACCGGAGACTTGAGCCAAAACACATAAGGTTTTGATATTGATGCATTTTAAGTGGTTGACCTTTTCTGTTGTTGTGCGCCCCCTGGTGTCATAACTCAAACAACAACTGAAATACAATTAAACCGACCAATAGAGAAGCAGTCTCCTGAAACGTGTGTTTCCAAAACATTGCAAGATGAAATTCAGAGAGTTATTTAGAAAAGGACAAGGACATTTCAGGATATCAGTATCAGCTGTCCTCCTGAGCATTAGCTCTTCTATCGGCCTCAGTGAGATAGTCCTGGTCAGCATAGATCAGAAAGCCAGTGAAGGTGCTGTCCGTCCAGAAAGGGTCAAAGAAGAGCCCGTTCTGCTCGGAATAAAAAATCTGCAGCCAGACCTGGTCTGACTGCTGCAGGTGGAGAACAGTAGAACCAGATGCCACGTCATGGTTCCCTGTGTTTGCATCAAATGTCTTGATCTTGTACTGTCCATTATGGACCAGCCCGATGGCCAGGTGCTTATTTGCCAGAGTGATATCGTATGTGAAATAATAGACCCCAGGAATGGCACAGACAAACTTCCCACTGCTGGCGTTGTAGTGATTCCCCTCATTCAGCAGGATCCTGCTGAAGCGGATGGGCAATCGCTCTTTAGGGTAGCTCTTAGTCACCGCCACAGAGAAGGCTGATCGGGCTGTGCCACCACAGTTGCAGCCTCCGGGAGCACCTGGCTGGCCCCCATCACCTGTCTCTCCTTTTGGTCCTCGTTTACCAGCTACCCCAGGTGTTCCACGTACTCCTTTAAGCCCTCGAGGTCCAGCCTTGCCAATGACACCTTGGCGCCCTTTCACACCTGGCTTGCCAGGGTTCCCAGGTCGTCCTGGATCACCTGAAATTCAGTGATCCATTAGCACTTACCCTTGACTGAGTATCTATTTGTATTTTGAAGAGTCATAAATATTTTTGCTGAATCAACACCGCATTTGACACCAAAACAGGAGCCTGTCACTATTTATATCTACACAATTTTTGTTGCTAATCTTCCACTTTCTTATAACAAGCACTGCTGATTTAACTGTTGTTCAGAGGTATCTTAGTCTCTTTTTGCCCTTTAGCTGTCAGTCTGGTTGCACCATTAAACAACACTTAGTTCTCCATCAACAAAACATTACTTTCTTTGCAGAACCATTGTATAAAATAACATGACTTTGTAAAGAGGATGTTCTTAAACCTAAAAGCATTAAAGACCTTTCAAAAAAAGACTAGTTTCAGCCATTTGACTGGTTCTAATTAAGTTCTTGTAGCAGGCAATTCCACGTTTGAATGGTATATGAGATCAGTAGGACACCAAAGAGGTTAAACTGCCTGTTAGACATTCTAATAACAGCTAATTTCTACAACCTAATCCAAATAAATTTGACAGCTATATGTTAAGACAGACTTGAGATAAGTCGTGCCGTGTACAACTGTGAACAACAACCATAGATTGTGGATATGAATAATCTATTGTATTTGTGTTTGCATTGCATAAATTATGGAAAGTCATGAAGTATCAAACTGATAAAACAGTGTATGTCATGTATGTTGTTTGAACCTGATAATAGAGGAGAGTCAGTCAGTAATTACCTCCATCTCCCTTCTCTCCCTTCACTCCATCCTTTCCATCTGGGCCATCTTTTCCTGGGGGACCCATGGGGCCCATGGCCCCTGGTGATCCAGGGAATCCAGGGATCCCTGCAGGACCCGCTGGGCCCGGCAGACTGCAAACCAGCTGGGAGGAGTGAACGGTGATGTTGTGACCTCTTCGGGGTGAGGCATATGTTGACTGGGAGAAGACAACTGCCAGCAGACAGTACATCACACACATCTGGAGCATGATGATCACTGCGGAGACACAAGAGGTTGTGGCAAAGTATTTGTTTACAGCAACATATTTGTTTTGGGGCTTTCTGTGAGTTGGTCACAATCAGTTAATTTGGTAAACAAAAACATAAAATCTGCCAAGTTGCAGAGATGGAAATGTAGAGAGGAGGCAGAGAACATGGAAACTGTCTGCAGCTAGAATTAGATGAAACATGTCAGCACTTAGTGAACAAATGGTATGGTCAATGTCACACCATGACTCAATCCCTAATGAGAAATGTGATATCTCAGTTATGTACGTGTTGAATCAAAGCACAGAATGCCGCTCACAGCATGTTTTTGCAAAGGGAGTGTATCAGTTATTTAAAAACACAGAGAAACAACTCACCAGTTGAGAAACTATGACCCATGGGCATTTTTCAACTCTGTCCCAGTCCTTTTTCTGCATGAGAGTGCACAAACTTTCCTACATGATTTTCCAATAATCGGGTAAGATATCATTCTTCAAGTGAAGCGCTGCTGAGAAATGTACAGCCCAGTGAATCATAGTCCATAACATCCGCCCTGCTTCCACTGCCAAAAAAATACTTTCACCATGATGTCATCAAATTCAAGTCAGTGCAACGGGATTGCACAGCTGAAGCAGTGACGCATCACGTGTTCACTCTTACTGTGAGAAAACAGAACGTTATACAAGAGATATGATGAATAGTAGAGAACAAAGACATCTCGGTTTGGTTACAAATCATGTTTAAATTATGGCTTTGTGCAGAATCAAACAACACATCAAATGTTGTGTGCAGAACTGTATAAAATGCGCTAAGAATATTACCAGATGTGTTTGTGTTTACAGCTGTGATGCAGAGCCAAGAAGCTCAGGACTTATAAAAGTGTTCCAGCTGTTGGGTGAGGCAGTGCCTTGTGTTTAGCTATCTACTGTACTCACCTTTAACTGGAACTGTGAGAACAGAAATTAAAGCAGCAGGATTGTATGAGACACTTTCAGCAAATAAAGACACATGACCACATCAAATTCTTCCAAATCAGTAAATACCTGACCTGTACAAACTTTACAAAAGAGCTGTGTTTAGTTTTAAGTCTCTAAGATTACGAACGAGTAGGAATTACACCTAAGACGTGTGACAGTGACTATAGTAACGTATAGCCTGAAAATTATATGGTAGACTGGTAGAATGCACATTGATTCACTGCAGCTAAAAAGACCTATTCCTTGCAAAACACAGTAAGAGAGAAATGGTTAAAATTCACCCTTATTGTATATAATACAACATACAACACTTCCCTGTCCATCACTACTCACTTTGAAGAGATGATCAGTATGGTTAATCTAGCATATTAAATTGGGTAAAAATGCACATTCAGGCTAGCATTTGCACATTTATCAGGATGCTTATGAAACATTGGCACGCAAACTATTCAGACAAATATACATTTTATTATAAAAATGATGCATTAATCCCACTAAAAGTAGTTCATTTCCTCAAACTACTGTTTAGACTGAAGGGAGCTTCTGAATCCAAGAAAACTGTTTTTTTACATTTTTGGGAAAAATGTATGAGAAACTGATTAAATACAAACAATTGCCCATATCATTACTGTATTGTCCATCAGTCTATGGCATCAAAAAACAAAAAGTGTACAATAATAAACAGACAAAAAGCTGCACACAGTATTTGACAAGTGGGTAAGCCAAACAGAGGCCTCCTCCTGTGAGTTTCAGAACAGGGAATTTTATATTTTATCCCCCACCGAGCTGCAGCTCTGGTTAAGTCCTCTGGAAGAGTTTAGGTGAGTCAGCCAAGATGAAAAATGGGTTACTGTCCCAGGAAAGAAGCCATGGGATCATCTGGCCGGCTGCGTTTCATGCGGAAGGCCTCCATCTCCTCTTCAGTGGGCGCCTTTACTTCTACAAGGCTGCTGTATGGCCTCTTCCTCTCATCCAGCTGCATCATTGCCTCTACGTGTTTCACCCGTTTGTCTTCTGCTTCTAGTGCCTGAGAGGAGAAAACAAGGTGGACGTCAGTCACAGAGAAATAAGCCAAACCAGAGACCCAGCCACATTAACACAAAAAGATGACTTTACCTTCTTCAGCTTCTCCTTCTTCTTCTTTTCATCCTCTGAATCGCTGCTGTCAGAGCCGTGCTTCTTGTTCTTTTTGCTCTTCTTTTTCTTCTTCTTCTCTTTCATCATCTTATCTCGATGCATCTTTGGATTAGAAACATGGACTTGATGAGCCCACCAAAATGTAAAAAACAAACAAAACAAACAAACAAAAAAAAAAACACCCATGTAATCATGAACAGGAACCGTAAATCTCCTCAGCGTCACTTACTTCCAGCAGAGACTTTGGCGGTTCTTCTTCCTGTGGCTCGGCCAGTCCTTCTTCGAATGGGACACAGTCCGAGTTGTTCTTCAGTTGCAGAGAGAAGAAAAACAGCATGCAAGTTACAAAACTAAAAAGTTACAAAAACAGACTAACACTATTAATACATGTAATGTATCTACTTACTATTCCAACTCCAGTCTCTCCCGTGCAGTAACTCTGTTTGACCATGGAGTGACAACACTTGTATCCCCAGCATCCATCTTTCCAGAAGGAACCCCAAATACACTAAAGATAGGACAATTTTTAGAAAACAAACAAAACCAAATACAACACAAACAAAATGTAGTTTTCCCACTGGGGCCACAGTGTGTTCTGCCATCCTTACAGTGTGGTTGTTGATTAGCACGTCCTCCTCATACTTGGAGCGAGCCACAGCTTTCTCTTGCCCCTTCAGCACAGCACCGTGACGAGAGTACTCCACATAGTCCTCCGTCTGGGCCAGCAGCAGCTCCCGTGGCGGTGCATCCAAGTGCTCTTCACCTCCATACTGACAGTCAGACACAAAAGCACAAACATCAGCGAAGTCTTCAGCCAGTATGAATACATAGTACGAAATAGCACAGTGCATAGAAGGTTAAGAGAAGCATTTTGACATCTTGATGACATAAAAACTAGACCGCTGCTAAGAAAAGACGCCAGCTGCGTACCTTCTCGAGGATGCCATCTCTCTGTTTCTCTTTGAAGTCCTCCTTCTTGACCTTGAAGGACTTGTGGAGCAGCTCCAGCTTGGTGGGGTCAGCCTGAAGATGCACCTCTGAGCCCCTCTCATAGGCTTCCCAGGCAAACACTGTCACAAGATGGAGCAAGGACTATTATTTACCAGGTACAATAAAAAGTACATGCAACAGAGCTGAGGGTAAATCACATGTGTGGTCTCTTTATTAAAAGAGCCATTGCCGCCTTTGGTGTCTCATCTCATCGTCTATCCATGTTACATCAGAACAGAAGACATGCTGGGAAATTTTCCCAGGACATTTAAACAGCACAACAGTAATTTGTAAACAAATTGAGTACTTTGATAGTGAAATTGAACTGTGTGTTCCAACAAAGGCAATGTGACTTCGGGGACCTAAAGTGATCATTTAAATACATAAGAAATATTTCTTTACTCGATTTTGCTCAAATCAGTTTCGGTGGCCCTGTGACTAAAGCACTGAAATTGTTATGGATGTTTCCTGTTTGCTACTTTTTAATGTACTGTTTCAAATAAAACTTTCAAACAGACATTAAACCAGGCACTTGGGAATCTAGATTGAGAACGTGTTACTTGCACTTACAAGTAATTGTCTAGATAAAAAAAGGTAAACAGCCCAATTTGTCTGTGGGAGAACAGTGGACTACTTCGTCTCATCTTGACCCGCCAGGGCAAAGTGAAGAGAGGTTTCTTATAAATGAGCTAGAAAATGTCTTGGTAACTCACACTGTGTTTGTGCCATTGTGATTGTGTCCCCAGTGTAGCGAGCAAAGTTGTCTCCTGCATACCCCACTCTGTCAGACAAAACAGACCAAAAAGGATTTCAGTGTAAGTCCGGGGGAATGTTCAAGTAATCAGAATATACAGTGACAGTAACTTACTCGTCAGGGTTCATGCCAGTGTTGGAGTATGGGTTCTCTCTCATAGCTCGAGTCTTTGGATCATAATATGCTGAATTTGGATCCAAATTCCTCAAGTACTGTAAAAAACATGCAAAGTTCAGATTATTGGCTGAGCCTGAGATAGATACACTACCTTATCTCTCGCTTAAAACAGGACTTGTAACAAAGGGCAAATTAGAGGCAAAGAGCCAACAGGAACAGAACCACAGTTGGAAGGCTGAGAGTAGAATAACACCTCAGCATCACAATAATGCACACGTTTTCAGTCTCTCACTTTAGCTGTGTCTTCTCTGATACGCAGATTCCTGACAGTGATTCGTCTCTTGGAGTCAAAGTTCTGACCAGGCATGTCGATGTCATCTGCATATTTATCTTCATCCTCATCCTCGCTGTCGTGTTCCCGCTCCTGTAGGAAGAGATTTCAGTTCAATTATGAGATAATGTTCTGCACAACAGACTGTCTTCCATCTCAATAACACAATCCATTATTATTACAAACACGACTTTGCTGACCACTTACAGTTTGGTCCAGTTTTCCTGAGGCCAACTCATCCTGAAGCTTCTGAGCCTTCAGTGTCCTTTTGGCCTGAGACGCAGAAATATATAAAAAGTAATTTTCACAGGGAAAGCAGATAACACAGTTACAATTATCCTATATAGTCTTAATGCCAAGTAAGATACGGTGCAAATAAAGCGTTAGCAAGAAAGCAAATAACTTCTTGTGTGTCATGACGCCAATATTGCAATTTTTGATTTTGCAATGATCTGGGATTTCTTGTGGCCAAACATAAATATTTGATCCACTCACTAATAAAAAGGAGCAGTTGTTGTGTACAGCTCGTTAGAATAAGGTTTTTCTTAGTACTGTCCAAAGACGGCAGAGATCTGTGTCTGTTTTTCTTCTTCCCAACAACTTAAGTGTGAGTTAAAACTTAATGTTCCACTCGAGTGCTTACCAAGTCCACTTTGGCATACTCTTCTACGATGCGCTGGTGTTCCTCTGGATCATACCCATTCCAGCGGTCCCGCTTCCCATCATAGTCCAGCTCAAGCTGCACCTGACTGTGCTCATCTGGAGCTATGCCTGTGCCTGTAAACTTCGCCCCAACTTTTCTGGGTCGCTGACAAGACAAAAGTGAAAGTCAGAGAGGTCACATTTATTTATTAATAATACAACATTCTTGTAAAGTATGGGATGAGAAATGTGTAAAAGTTCATCTGTACTGGATGACAACAGACTGCTTTATCCATTTTACCTCCAAGCAGTCCTTCTTCTTGTGTGTCATGGCGCCGCAGTTTTCACAAGCTCCTTTACGATATTTGGTGGACAAAGAATTCTGCTTGGATATAATAAAAATCTGGATATTAACTTTAACGTTCATTTGTAATGGCTACATGTAAGTAACTCAGTGAATTTAGAATTAAGAATTCCTTTATTAGGCCCACAAGAGGAAATTTGCAGTGTTACAGCAGCAATGTAGGAGAGGCAAACATAAAAACAACAATAAATAGATAAGTAAGAACAGTATGAACAGAGTTAACAAACAGTCATTCTGGACAGTATAAACACTATATACATATAGATATTAGGAGGTAGAATCTCTCTCACCTCTTGCACTCCTCTCTTGTACCACTCCCCAATGGCTGAGTACTGCGTCTGGCTCTCTCTCTGTGGCCTCTGATGCTTTAGTGTGGGCCTTTTGGATGGGTCGATGTACCATGGCACTGATGAAATATACTGTGGGATGTGAGGATTGATGTCTCTGGAAAACAAAGAAAGCAGCACAGGTGGTTCAGGCTCATGTTTCAACAGTAGCTTCATTGTAAATAAGACAAGAAGAGAAAGACACTCAATAAGAGAGCCATGAGAGATGTCGCTCGGCCTGTGACGACAGAATCTGAATGTCCTCTGTGGCCTTGCAAGGCCCTCTGTCACGTCAGAGAATAACCAGAATGATGTCATTAGATTTATCTAATCATTAGATTTATCTAATCTATCCCTCACTTTACCTCATTCACATCACATGGGAAGGACAGCAGAGATGAGAAAGATCCTAGGTTTTACAACTTGCAAGCGCTCACATCAACTTGAGAAAGCTGATGGCAGAGCTGGCCAAAAAGAATGAACTGAAAACACAGAACAGGACCCATTTCATTTGGGTTTATTTCCTAGTGTCCATGTTTCTATGTCTTCAAACATTTCCATGACAAACCTGACATGATATGAACATGACTTCTTACCATGTAGGCAAGATCTGATGAAAGATAATTAATTAACCAATCAACCAATCAATCACTGTGAGATGGCATTACGAAAAAAATGGGAATATATTTCAAAAGTAGAATATAAAGTAGCATTACAACACTGGCCTCTGTTAGTTAAGTCGTGAGCTAAGCAACTGTCTGCGCAGACATAAACTTACTTTCCCTCCTCGTCCACCTCAGCTGGAGCGTTTCCCAGCTTCCTCTGCTCCTCCAGCTCCTTCTTCTTCCTCCAGTCCTCCCTGGTCATTTTCTTGGGCTCGTCCAGGCCCACGATCCCCTCCGAGCTCGCGTTCGTCTGCTCGGTCATGACTGAATCTAAGACCAGAAACACACCTCACTGAGTTTTCAATACAACCGAGTAACGCAGTGAATTGTTTACCAAGGTAGTTCACTAAATATACTCTTCCTTTCGTCATTTGCTTAGGGACAACCCAGCAGTGAGGCCATTTATCCACAGTTACAGAAGTTCAAACACAAGCTGTCGTCCATCAAGCGTGAGCTAATGTATCGTTACCTGTTTACCATACGAGTGGCTTTAACGTAGGACAAGTAGTTTATTTTTTACACAGAATTAAACAAAATAACTGGGTTACCTTTGTGAAATCCAACAAGCGAGACAGTGTTAGGTGTTGCCCTCGTAAAGGCAGTAATTTTCTCTATACAACGCTCCGTCGGTTGTGTTTTTGACTAACACACGATAGTCGCCATTTTACAACAACTACAGCCGCGCCACTTCCGGTCTTTCACCGTGCCCCGGAAATACACGATACAATAACCCCTGCTGGAAAGAGCGACATCCAGTGGACAATGTGCCTGCACTAACATCTACCAACTCATCCGCAAAGACACGGTTGTCAACGTGTTTGTGTTATTTAATCCGTACATGTTTTCTGTTTGTGGTTAATAACAGATGTATCATACATTTGGACTATTACGTTTTAGTGCACAAGCACACATTGCCCGCTGTATCAACTGTTCTAAGTGGGCATCTAGCCCAGGGTCAGTGAGCTCTAGGTTTTCTATGTGGAGTTGTTGATGAGCTGTGGTAATCAATTGCGAATTACTGCGGGAATATGCAACACCAATGCAACATATACACTGACGTAAGGGCCTATGTCAGGTCATTGTATCAACTGATAATGATCTCTCGGGTTGTCTTCACGTGGTTCCCTGTCAGATTAATGCCATGTTTATTTAAACGTTGTACTTCAAATTCAAAGTGAAGTGTTTAATAAAATTCTCCCACAGCAAAGCTCGGACAAGGAGGGATTCTAGCATAGAGAAAACATAGATTTTGCTTTTATTAACTTAGATTTTATTTTCTAGTTTTGTGAATGGGACAGTGGTGATGGATGCAAAACAAATGTTAGTTATATTTGTGATGCACTTAGAGAACGTACAATGTCATGACAAGTGTTGCAGTGGCACAGCAGTTTCACGGTATAACATCATATGAAAATGGATCATTATCACACCATGTACGTTTGCTCACCTATGGTAGTGCATGCAACGAAATTAGTGTTATTATTAAATAAAGACAAAATCATTTGGGACAATACAGTTAAGCATTCACTTAACAAAAAACCCTTCAGTTTTCATCCCAGTAAAAGAATTACTGTAAATGATAACAATAATAATTCTGTAATAGTGTGTTACCGTGAAACCGCAATCTTTTCTGACACAGTTACCGTACAGTAATGTGAAAATCGCATACCATTACAACTCTAGCCATGAAATTATTTTTTTCCCCTGTGTCTTAGCTGCCGAGCTCTGACCTGCCTGTTTAGAGGACAACGGGATGAATTAATAGAAAGAAAGCCTCGAAGACTCCAGTGGGTTTATTTTTGCATTCATCAGAAGCACCCAGCAGGTATTGTTGTGCTTAGCTGTAACATGGACCAGTGAGAACATTATTTTGATCACTCTTGTGACGAGAAAGACAAGGGTAAGACAGTTACAACAACATGAGATGCCATTATGATGACAGTTTGGTCGGGTGAAGCTTCTCACCTTTTACTTGTATTCCAAACATTTTTAAAAAAGGCCCAAAAAATGTAAACAACGTTGAGAGAACAAAAAACATAACAGCACCAGATACAAATAAACATATCGACAGAAGTATAAAGAGACGGACTGAATCAGTCCTCGAGCCGTAGCACCAGTACAGATCCCCGCTGTCAGTCCAGCAGTCTGGGGATGAGAAGGCAACGTGGTACCAAAGTGAAGGCAGTGTCGCGTTCAAGTAGGTACCAAAATATCAAAACTCTCATGGTGTGTTTTTAAACCTCTTGTCCTTTGAATGTCTACTGAGAGTTTCTGCTGAGTCGCTTTGAGGGGATGGTTGGACATAGTCACTTGTCTTCGTCCTCCACCCTCCACCCCCATTCCTCCAAGTCCTCCCCCTCCACCTCACCTTCATCAGCATAATCGCCCCACGTGTCGTACACCCCCCCCCCTTCGTCGTCCTCTTCGTTGTCATGCTCCTCCAGCAGGTCACCTCCATACAGCGGTTCCTCCTCATCATCCTCCACTATCTCCATCTCCTCCATTTCATCCTCTTCCTCCTCTCCTTCTTCATCATCGTCTTCATCATCATCATCATCATCATCGTCTTCATCATCATCATCGTCTTCATCATCTTCCACGTCCTCCACCTCCAACCCGCACACCTCCCCATCCTCCACCTCCCCATCTTCTTTCTCATCCCTGGAGGAGGTGGCAGTGGAAAACACATTCCCTTCAGTCCTGTCTGTGAGGTAAGACCTGTTGGAGGGGACAAAACTCGAGGTAGCAGTCTTTGTGTTGATATAGAGACGAGGTGGTGGCCCCTGCCCATCTGTCGCAGCCTGGCCGGCAGAGGAGGCGATGGGAGCAGGGCCACCTCTGGAGGTCATGTTGGGCATGTATTCACGGATCTCCCCTGGTTCCAGCGGGTCAGGCCCACAGGGATCATGTTCACTGCAGGACAGCTTGCCATCCAGCTTGGAGATGAAGAGCATGCCTTCACGATGCTCCTTACAGTAAGAGCTGGGGCACATCTCACAGAACGAAGCAGCCTCCTTACCACAGACATCACACTGGTGCCACGGACACTCCCATCGCCCTGGAGGCAAGATTACAGTCATTAATAAGATAAAATATATTTTGAGGCTTTATACTAAACTATTTTGACCAAAAAGGGATTGATAAAAGTAATACATTTCATAGTTTTAAATAATGACAGCTTCAATCCCAAGGCAACCACTCAACTGGCTGTCAGTGTGAAAATGCACAACTGCAGAAACGGCAGGTTATGCAAAATAAACCATCTGTCATTATTCATCCCAAACATGGTCGCTAAAAACTTTGCTGTTTGCTGCACTTTCATCCAAATTCAGCCCAACAATAACAAACATAGATTTCCGAAACAGGATAACTTCAGAGAACTTCAAACTTTAATTTAGTTAATGTAACACAAAAATCCTTAAATGATTCATCTATTTGGGTATAAACAAACAAAGAGACCATCAAAAAAATTTACATTCCACTAAAATTAGACTTTTATTAGTTAGTTTAATATTGGTTTCTGGGGACACATTTTCTGTTCAATAACTTTCTGAACCATTGTCATCTTTCATCTCACTTCATCTTCACTTACATTGTTTTTGCTTGAAAAATGAAAGCTGCCCAATGGTTTGTTTTGTTTTGCTCTATCCTTATTTATCCTTCTAACCATGTGTACTGTAGAACAATCAAAAACATAAAAAGAGTCTGGCTACTCAGGAATTTACACTACATGTTGCTCCTTAATTGGTGCAATACGGACTCAGAGTGATCCCCATACAACAGTGATAGCCCTCCACCTCTACTTGCCTGCAGGCCTCTTGGTCAGGTTGAGACAGTCAGCGTGATAGACCTTCGGGCAGCCCGGCTTCTTACAGGACACTATCTGGCCACCATCACCACAGCTGAAGCACTCATCCTCCCTCTCCTTGGTCACTTCTTGCTTGGTCTTCTTCTTCATGGGGACCTTCCTCTTGCCTTCCTTCAGTTTCAGTTTCTCAGCTGACGGCTGGTTCTGAAAAAGAGAAAGGACAGGTTAAAATGCAGCACAAGTGTGCGAGTTTAGAAGGGTATCAGGGAGGCAAAAAGTGTTCAAATGTGAGTTTTCACCTTTGGCCTGACACCCAGGAAACCGCTACAGTTGGGTGCTCCACATTTACAGGCAGTTTTGCCATTGCCAAGACACTCTAGGTTATAGTTGAACTTCAGCTCCACACCTACAAGAACATGTGGCATTAGATCTAGGCTGCTCTCCCCTATGTAGACTGTAATTTAATGGAACAATCTGCATTCTCAAACCTTTTGGGATGTCTTGGAGAGCAAACAGCCCCACCCTGGTGTCCCCATTCACAGTCCACTTCTGAGTCTCACAGTTTGGCTGACAGCTGTGGTTCATGAAGCGAGCCTGGTTCCCTTTTGGCCCGGCATCAATGATCCGGTCCTGGAAGAACAATATACAAACTGGTTTGTGACAAGCACAGAGCGGAGTGGAGTGTGTTGTGATGGAGTAACAGAGTGTTGTGTTTGTGGCCTTCAGGTTCACCTTGTCCAGTGTCAGCATGTAGAAGTTTGTGATATCATTCTCCTGGGCATGTCTTATCCTGGCTCGACATTCTTCTTCATCGATCACTTCTCCCACATACTCAGTCACAAAGGTTCCCTAAGCGGAGACAGGAAATGAATAAGGGAGAGAATTAATAAGAGAAGATAAATGTGAGTATCACAGGCACACACATTTTGTTGTTATGTGATTTCTACCTTCTTGATGTCGCACACGCTGCGCAAACCCCAGCCACAGGAGAGCGTCCTGTAGATCTCCACAGGTGTGTACTGGCGCTTTGTGAAGGCCTGGTTCTGACATCGCTCCCCTGCGGCACACACCTGAGGGTGGCACTCGTACATCAACATGCGATTAATGCACTCAGAGTCGACGCCGCAGGGGTTCTCATCTGACGCCTTACAGTTACATCGCGGGATCTCAGACAGGTCTGCAGTAATGATCTGCACCTTCCCAACTGGCCGGTTTACCTGAGAGACAGAGACATTTCTTTTACATCGCACTTGTCACTAAATCAGGCTAGAAAACCAGGGGTGAATATGCGGTGACACACAGTACCTTAATGTGCCTGTACGGAGGAGGTTTCTTGTCATTCTTTCTATCCTCCTGAAGCTGCTTCATCTCCTTTTCTGCCTGGATCTCTTTGAAACGCTCTGCTGCTTCAATCAGGGCTACAAACACAAAACATGCTCTTGACTCAAAACAACTGTATCAGCATTTTCATATCAAAAGCATTAACTACACAAATGACAAGCACATACCCTTTTTGTACACTGCATCTGCACCCTTTCCCATTTTCTCAATGTTGTGAGTGTCACCCTCCATGTAGGCAAAGACCCGGGCCTGGTACGTCCACACAAAATCTTTGGAGCCAAAGAACTGCACTGGAAACTCTCCCACCTCGTGTTTCATCCTCAGGATGTTATTTGGGACGTCTTTGGCCAGACATACCTCTGCAGGCCACCACCTAAACCAAAACACAAATTTGTGTACTTCAACTGTTCCTTAAATTTGTAGTGTGCATATGGGGAAGATAACAACGCTCTCCTACCTGTAACGCCCCCATTTGACCCACAGTATGTCTTTAATACGCGGCCGCTTTCCAGCTTTGCAGTCGTTGCAGAACCAGCTCCCCTGAGGCATCTCCATATTCAAACATTCCCGATGGAAAGCAGCAGGACAGGCTTCACAGCACAGCAGACTGCCCCCTACACAATCACAGCACATTGATCGGGTTGTTTTCGTAATTAGCTCATCAACACTCTAAAAAAGATGTTTAATTTACAACCGTATGAAACTGAAAAAATTAACACCACACTATTGCTCTCTTATCAGTATTGTGATGGACAGTATTTACGGTTTTCATCTTCAGTGTCAGTAAAGATAATGAACTCCAAACACAGTAATACAGTGTTATACAGGTTCCTTTCAGGCTTTCTGACTTTTTATAGATCCTTGTGTGTGTGCAGACAGAATGCAAATAGAACAAAAAGCCATTTTTACAGCTAAATTTGCCAAGTGGGAGCATTTAATTGAAAATAGGATGGAGCATAAAATCAATTTCGTACACATTACGCTTTCCTGATGAATCTCCGTTCGTGAGTTGCTCTTTTAATGTTTTTTATTAACTTCAACTTGGAAACAGTTTAAAAAAAGATCATGTCATTTAATATGTTTCACAACTAAACGCATATTGTGAAATTTATGCATAACAGTAGTAAAACGACTCTGATTGCAGGTTAAAACGAAACAAAACCCAGATGTACCTTCTGAGCAGACGAAGCACCAGCTAACGTTGATGTGTTCATGGTTTTTGCAGCCCTTGCGGGGAGTGAAGTGGTTTGGGCAGAGGAAACTGTTGTTTGCGAGCACCAAGCTGCCTGCTGCCATACAGTTGTCATTGGCATGATAGGCCACAGGGCAGCGAACGCATCGAGCCAACCGACCTACAACAACCAAAAAAAAAGTCAGGGGCAGCTTAATCCTTGCACATTTGGGCATTTAGCTGAAGTTTTGTGAGAATAACCAGTGGAGTGGATTCTCAAAAGATGGTACCACAAAGCACAAGAAAGCAATTATTGACGTGTGCCAAGTTTAACCAGTGCCTGGTCCACTCCAAGTTTACTGAGCCAAAATCTAGAGCCAGGTCAAACTGCCAAAATCCTTGACAACACACAGACACACACTGTTTCAAAGATGTTGCACAAAGCATCTCGGGCTACTGGCAACATTACTAATGACACACGAGCAAAGATGCCAAAGAGTTATCACCTCCAGCTACTACATTAGGTACAACTCTCCATTTACTCAACCAGTCCACTGCTTCAGATGGTGAAGTCGCTCATTAAAGTTTAATCACCAAAACAAATCCTGATATCTCAGGCACTGAAGCTGAAAGCCTATTAATATTGAGTCTAGAGGAGGTGCTCAGTGCTTTACAGCACAACTCTGATTCCAAAGAAGTCGGGATGCCGGTTAAAATGTAAATAAAAACAGAATGCAGTCTTTTGCAAATTCTTTTCAACACATACATTCAATTGAATACCATATAAGGGTAAAATATATCATGTTCAAACTGACAGACTTCACAGTTATGTATGCATGTTGGTTAAATGCACATGTAAAAGTGGGGCGTACCTTTAGAGCTGCAGATGTTAAGGGGGTTGGTGATGTGGCAGGACAGACACACATGCAGAGGGCAGCGGAAGCCTTTGTTGTGTGACTGGGTGGCTGAGTAGGCCATTATACAGTCAGTGTGGTAGAACTTCCCACACAGTGGTATCATGCAGCGCTTTACCCCGTTCCCGGACTTCTTACACACAAAGCATGAGTGGACTCCTGAAGGCAACAGAAAAGGATTTCTCAACTTGGATACATAAAGAAGGCACAGTTCATGATCAGTGACAGAGGAAGAACTGAGAGCGAACCCACCAGTGTTGCATTCATGACAGAGGAATTTTCCCTTTGGAGGTGCAGACAGGCCGATACACTGCGGGTGAAAGGCTCCATAGCACTGGCCGTCACACACCAGCAGGTCTCCTGTCCTCTCACACACCTGCACAAACATGCACACAAATACAGAAAAACGGGCTAATGATCTACCTGTTACAAATACAGGACATGTCAGAGGCCAAGTTACACTAACAATATACACTCTCTGATGGATGATCCCACCTGACAGACATTCTCCTTCAAGGATGTAGCTCCTATTTTCCCTTTTACATCCAATTGTGAAGAGAGACTGTCATTCAAAGGAACAGACAAAACCTACAGAGATCAAGAAAGGGATGTCGTCATTAAAACGCACAGTTGGACTGGATTTCAGATTATTTTTCTCTTGAATCGATGAGCCATCACTTTATTGCTGAATAAGACAACGTGTTCACCTCAGGTTTGGGAGTTAGTGTTCCAGTGTGTGCACTCTGTTTCTCCTCAGTGCTGCAGGCCTCCATCTCTGCCTCCTGCTTGGGGGTCTTAGATCCTCGGGGGGTGGGAGGTCTGTTTGGAGTGGGACCCCCGAGGAGATCTTTGCTTTCTGAATGCTGGGGGGCAGCAGCAGGAGCAGGGGATGTGCTGGGTGCAGGCTTTTCTTTCTTCACAGCTCCGACCTATCCAATGTGAGAGTTCATTTGGTTTAGATATGTATTTTAGTGTCACATTGTTTAGTGCAATTCGAGGGTGGCAGTTATTTGAGGTGCTGTTTTTGTACCTGAGTTCTCTTGACTAACACTTTCAACTTCGAAGTGATTCCACTGTGTCGCTTCAGCTCCTAAAATGCAAGCAGGTTGTGGAAAACACTCAACATTTCTGATGTTCGTCCAAAATGCTCACTGGACTGTCAGTACTCTAAACAGTCCGAACATACCTTCTTTGCAGGAGCAACAGCCACTTCTTCTATGGTACAGTCAAGCACCCTGTGCGACAGCTTTCTCGGCCTCTTTCTTTCTTGGTTTAACCCTGTGTAAAAAAACAACTCTATGCTGCATCAGCTATTTAAATGTTATTTATATTGCTATTTAATAATGATTACAATAAATACATAGTATCGGGCCACTGCTTACCAGATTCAGGAGGTAGATCCGTTTCTGCTTCTACTGCCTCTGTGTCGAGGGAGGGTTGTGTCGGGACTGGAGATACTGAGGGTGCTACAGGAGAAAGCTCATCCTGTGATGGACTCTGTTCCAGCTCTGACGGAGCCTCAGCGGGCTCTACAGAAGACGAGGATGAGGCCGAGGCTGAGGTAATCATCCCTGGTGTGGTGTCAAGATCGTGAAGTGCTGTCATCCCTGATGTCTGCTGCAAACCAATCACCATCAGATAATCATCAAATATGTTGTTTCAAAATGAATACACAGGGTGTGTTTACAGGTGCTGAAGGATGGTAACATAGGACCGACAACAGAGCAACACTTTCTGATGATATTTTAGGTTTTTCACTCAAATGAAAAGTCAGTAAAGTTGCCATTTGTTTATCCTATGACAGCTTGCAGGAAGACCACAACAGATGGAATGATATGCCTGCTTGTACAGACATAATCAGAACAGTGTGATTACTAGGCCGTGTCATTATACCAACTATTCGCTAAAAATCTGTATTTCTGAGCAATTTACTTTACACAAGACTGATTTTATTTAGAATTGTGTGAAGTACAAGCGGATCAGATTTATATTTACAGAGAAAGACAACTGAGATGGCCAGCTGAACGGCCAGATGTTTTTAATGAGCTGCAAAATGTGTCTGAATGTGTTGTAACATAAAAAGAACTTATATGAATAAAGATAAATCATATTTATCGTTTGCGGCTGCGTACTTTTGTCTGTGTTGGAAGGAAACTGAAAGAAAGGGGAACATCTTACAGTTTTGGAAGATTCTGAGGTGTATTTCTTTGATTTCTTTTTTGGGACAAATATTTGTTCATACTCCTCTGTTGACTCCAGGAGCCTTTTCGTTGGTTTCCGGAGACGTTTGTTCTCTGCATTTCCTGTTTGAAAGCAGACACAGATACAGTTACATTCACACTTTTGTCCAAAGTTTGATACTAATAAAAGGTACAATCACAGAACATCAAGGCCAAGTCATATAGATGTAACACACAGCAGTTTGAATCTTACCGGCTGCACTGCTTGTCTCTGAGAAATACAAGTCATTTCCCGCCTGCCCCTCAGGTCCCAGATCAAGATCAGGTGCTGCTCTCATCGTGTAAGAGCCATTCATCTCAGCAGACACCTCCTTCCTAACGTCAACCTTAGTCTCAGCGGCCTCCTCAACCAACTGCCAGCGCTTCTTTGGCGCCACTGTGGATCCTGAGCTCTTATCGAGGTAGCTGGCCGAGGGAGCAGCAGCAACGGGAGGGCAAGACCCAGTAGCAGCTAAGTCAGCATGGCCGCTAACAAACTCCCTGCCATAAGCCAAGTCTGCCAGGTCGGATGAAAGGCCAGGTATGTTGAGTTTGAGTTTAGCGGGTAGTCTTTGTTTTCTACGCTGTTTGTCTGAATTCCCAATCTGAGCAGGAAAGTCCTCACAGTGGTAGGTGTCAGCTGTCATGATAGCTTTAGTCCTGTTCTTGGTTTTCACAGCTCTGTTTTGGGATGATGTGGATCTCCCTGACTGCCTGTTCTCTGTTTTGATCCTTTTAGTGAATCTATCACAAGAAGCTGGGTCTCCTCCAGTAGAAGTAGGGATAACCAGCGGCTCCTCCTTGATTAGGACTGGTGATGGCGGGAGCGTCAGGGGTTTGCCCTCTTTTTCTCTGGTGTCATGCATGTCTTTCAGGAGCATCAGGAAAGTACTGAATTTATAATTGGAATCGGGACGAAATACCGTCACCTCAGAGTCACTGCTGTCCTCCTTCACAAGAGATTTAAACATTAACTCCTTATTATCTTGGAAAGCATGCATCGGAGACAGAGAGGAGGACGGGGAAGAAGAGGAAGACAGATCTGGGACAACATTTTCTGTCTTGATCTCAACAGGTTTCGTTCTGGGTGCACTTGACTCTACACACTTCATCAATGAGCCATTACGGATGTGTTTCTTGTCAGGCTTCCTCGCTCGCCTTTTTGGAGAGCTGTGATGTGCAGAGGATGATGCATTGCTGGGCGAGTCCCAGTTAGGAGACATTTCAGTTTTGATGAGTGCATGTGCATGTGTATTATTCGGACAATCTTCAGCCGGGGCATCTGTCGAGATTTGGCTTGCGGCCAGTGCATCTTTGAGATCTGTGTCTTCCTCGGCTTTCAGAGCCCTCGTCATCAAACGGCTGCTGGCAGGAAGATTCATTGAGTGCTTTTCAGTTGAGCTATATGATAGTTCAGTACAGCTGCCTAAACTCTGCTCAGAGTTCGTATCTTTACATTTAGTAACTTTTTCTGTTAAAATGCTCAGGGAATCACAGGAATCTGCAGAATGGTTCATTTTTTCAGTAATCTTTGCTTTAGCTTTTGATGAACTCTGTTCTTTTCTGTCTATTCTGTCTACATCCTGTACCGGAGACACTGCTGTGCGTTTAGGACGATGCAGCATTGGAACTGAATCCAAGTCTGAATAAGGTGAGTCCTTCGGCTCTTCTTTCAGTGCACGAGTTGTAGAATGAAACTGATCCACCACATTTGTGATGGTGGGCGCCTCCCTTGATCCACCGACTATATGGCCAAATATGTCTGACAAACATTTCTTTTTCTTCTTACAAGCTTTGCTCTTATTAGACAGACCTGTAGCAGAGTTTTTGACAAGATGGGGCTCATTTCCATTGGGGGCCATATTGGGCGACGGAGGTCGAACATGGTCCATAGAGACAGAGGGGGCCTCCTGTGGCTTTTCAGTAGAGAGAGGGCTGGGCACACGCTCCTCTCCATTGATGGATATAGAACGCACGCTTTCAGTATTCCTTTGTCGACCTGGGAGCAGATACTCAGCTTCTGCCACACTGACTTTCCACGCAGTCAGTAGACTTTTGGGTATCTGCCAAAAAACAGACACAACATTCAAACGAATATTCACAATAAGACTGAACATTTTTTGTCAAGTCAACACTTGAATTTACCGTGTACTTGTAGTCTTTCTCCTTCTGTTTCCCCCTCCGTCTCAGCACAGGTAGGTCTTCAAACTGATGGCCTCCTTCAAAAGGAAGAATGGCATTCCCCGGGACCCAGGCGCTCTCTATAATCTCCCCAAATGTCTCCAGGAAATACATCCGACAAGGACGAGGACTGGGAACTGAGGCAACATTACAATAATTGTCAGCTTTTTCAATAATTCAACCTGTGAGTTACTGGTTAAGCTGTGGGAAACAATCTGACTATAAAATCCATATTCATATAAAACTCTATGAATGAAACCTCACCTTTCATCTTAGTGTGGGTCCCCAGGTTGGGGTCACAGGTGACATGGCAGGGCCACCAGGGCCGTCTGTTGAATTTCGCCCACACCAGGTCCCCTTCCACGTATTTCACTGCAGGAAGAGGCTTTTTCTTTGGGCTGTTGGACTAGCCAGGACAATGAAAAATATTAACATGTAATGCAGAGAACAGCAGCACACTACATCCTGTAAATCAAAGTTCCTGTCAAGATTAAACCGAGTAATAACAGATCTAAAGATGCTCTTTACAGTAAAATTACACTTTGGATGGCAATGTTGCACATCTACATCAGGCAGGGTGTTCTCGTTATCATGATACATGTGTGCACCTGCCTTTCTCCGTGGAAATAGATAAACAAGATACATAACATCATGTAGCCTTGGTTGTTTCCTAAGTCTTATTTTAGACTTACATTAGAGTTGGTGCCAGCTGGCGAAATAAGTCCAGGGTCAACAGGAGAGGCAAGTTCACCATCACTGTCTGATTCCTCACCCAAGCTCCACCCATCCCTCATAGTGATTTCTGGCAGTGCGCTGGGGCTTAGTGTAGGGTTGAGCTCAGATATAGTTTTGGACATGAGATTAATGACGGCAGGTTTGTATGTTCTTTTGTCCACCCCTGAGCTGCACGTGGTCCTGCTGACACTAACAGTTCGGTCCTGATTTAACTTTGGGGAGTGGTTAAAAGGCGCCAGGTCGTCACTGCTACTGTGCTCGCCCTCCTCATCCTCCTCCTTAATGTCACTGCTGTCAAACAGCGTGGACTCAAAATGCAGGTAGCCGTTGGGGATGGGAGAGCAGCGCTCCAGGCTGTCATGACTGTGAGGGGAGAAGCCGTTCCTGTCAACGTCCTGTAGAGTCTCCAAGGGCTCAATGTCATCATTAACTGGAGAAGGAGGAAGCTGGACTGATGGCGCCTCAAACTCATCATCATCACTGATTGGGCTTGCACAGTGCAAGTGATTCCTAGTATGGAGGTCCCTTTCAAGGTCTGGTCTACTGACCACAGTGTTCAGGTCCTGCAGCCTCTTCAGAGGGCTGTAGCAGTGAGATCGGTCGGGCTGGTTGAACCCCAGTACAGCAGGCTGTTTGAGGCTGCAGGACGGCAGTTGCACGACTGGCGGTTGGTCCGACCCACGCCTCGCAATGCCACATTGGTTTCCATAGGAAGTGCTCACAAGACCATTGCGGGGCCTCCGCTCTGGCTGGCCTGAGCCAAACACCGAGCCTACTCGAACAGCAGGTCTGTATGACTGATTCATGTTATCACGGCTATATCCTGTCAAAAAAGAGTAAGGTTAGAGAAGACAAATGGGCCATTTCATTTTTCTCACTGATTATAAAATGTGGTGTTATTAAGACTTACAATAAAGCAAAATGGCAAATACAAACATTACGGAGCAGAGCGACAATCATACGGAGTCGGATAGAAACCTGTAAAGGAGCATACCAGCTATGGACTGTGCGCACACACATACACACACTCATGAGCCGACATTGCATGGCCTCCATACTAGAGGCCGGTCGGACGGCACAAGACAAAACACAGAACACAACCGCCGGCCTGCTCCTTAAACACACTCCATTCACAAACTCCGAGGAAAAACTGTACCGCTTTGTCTGTCGGTTGTGGGTCATGACGATCGCTGACTAGTACAGTCAATGGAGAAGCGCTGAGGCTGTAGTAGAGGTGGTGACACTGAGCCATCACAGAAACACAGTGACTGGCTCACACAAACAAGCTACAGCCACACACCGACATACTGTAGGAAGCTACTATTACCTCTCTCTCACACACACACAAAAAAGGTCTGATCGGCACTAAGTTCACAACACACACTCCAGCACGTGGAAAAACGCGAAAAACTCACCATTTGGAGGTCGGTCACCGTGAAACCAACAGCGGATGTTTGATAGTGTGGCACAAAGCGAGTATTTTTCTCGGTTTGTGAAAGCGGATCTGCACAATCCCAGCTGCAGCAGCACTAGTAGTAGGCCAAGGCACAGCTCTCATTCTCTGCACTTCATCGCCTCATCAGCGGCGGCCCCTTGAAAAACTGTCACCTTAAATACAAAATAACAAGGAAATCTCCATTGCGCTGCAACAGCATACAGCGGCGAAAATCAGTGTGCCATAACTGGTCCCCTAGCAGCCACAGCGGCTTATTTACTACATGATTTTTGCCTGCTGTCGAAGTGCCCCCGGTTATGTTAAAACAAGCCCAGACTGACTGTGTTGGTGAGCAGCAACCAATCGGCACTGCTACCCAACCCCCCGTCTGCACAGGGCCGTGACACTAACCCTCCTAGCGCACACACACACGCGCGCGCGCCAGCGCATTTAAAAGCAGGCATTAACGCAAGCATGCACGTGGGCGCGCGCGCGTGCACACCCAGGTGAAGTTTTTGATACTCGCAGATAAAAAATGCGCACATACGTGACATAATACTGACAAGCGTATGAATGACCTGTTTTAGAAACTTGTCCCGTTTCTGCGCGTCTGTTTCATTGTTTCTTAATAGATCTCTGCTGAGTGATGCAGGACTGAGTGTTTTTGGTGCAGCACTGCAAATGGAGATCGAAAGAACAAAATGATTGCAACGCGCAAACAGCCACACGGCCTCTCCAGTCCAACCAAACTCCGTGCGCCATGTTGCCTCTTCACTGAGTGCTCTGACATGAGGAAATAGGCCGCTAGGCGCTCTGAAGAAGAGGATAAAGAATGAGTCACTGTGGCTGTAAAGCGTAAAAAACGAGGTTTGCTCCGATTAAAAACCCCGATGTTCTTCCTCCATTATGCCCTCACGTTATACCAATGGAAATTCAGTGCGCGTATTGTTGATCAAATTTGGACATATCCATAAACGCGCAAACTCATGAAACACAATAGGCTCGCTGCAGTGGGCCAGTCCTTGAAGATCAAACAAAGACCATGCAACTACACGCCGACTTGACAGCAGAGGAACTTACCTCTATGTGCAGATTTTTTCAATAAAGTAACAGGGGGTTTGGCTCAGATCTGTGGGTGGTTCGTTTCCATAACCATTTTGGTGAATGATTCGGTACAGCACCACATAGATTCGAGAAGTAACTTATTCACTCACCATAATAGATCAGCTGTCTGACGTTTACATTAAACTATGGCCTTATATTAGTGTTTTAACCCAGGTTTGCTATTATACTGTGTAAAAACACGCCCCAACAATAAGGCCATGACTGTCAGTGCGCCGTAATTTCATTTAATATGGGGTAAATAAAGGTTTTACAAGGTGATTACTATTGTCTGAGGACACCGGCCCCCTTGTGTCCAGAGGGAGAATGACAGGCTTTCGATTTGACAGGAAATAGTTGTGTGGAAAAGACAATTTCTTTCTTTTATTTTGGTTTCACATACATCACGTTAGCATTTATTACATATTCAACAAAGCGTTTTATGTTTTATTAAGTCTTTTTCTTTTTCTAATGAACAGCATAACAACATACGTGTAAATCTGGAAGTGCTTCTCAAGTGAGTTTGGGGACAAAAAACAGGCTGTTACATAATCAAAATGACGTTCACAAAGTGCAGAATTAATAACAAAGAATATGTTCAAAGGGATATTATTCATTGAGCTTTCCCAGTCCAAGCTAATTAAAAATGGACTGCAGTGCTCCTGTGTTAGTCATGATGCTGGGATAATGTCACATAATAAAACACATTTAACTGGACAACACTCAAAAGGACAATTACACATCCACATATTAATGCTCAGGAAAAAGCCGATCTGATTGGCTAGTTGTACTAAAATGCACTGTTTTAATATATAAATGTAGAAAATATCACAAGAACCCGGCCATATAAATATTAAAGCAGAGTAAGAGTCACAAGTCAGAGGAACAAAATGCTTGAGGGGAGAAAAGTTCCACTCTTTAGTGAGGGTCAAACCACAAACTGATGAATACATTTTGCCTATACAGATTGGTGTGATTAATTCATACGCATGCATCTCTGCTGAACTGGAATAACATACCTCTAATTCAGTTATTTATGATGGAGAGGATGAAAACAATGTCAAACACTGTACAATGAAAACTCAATCAACAGCTTTTCTAAATGACGAGAAGTTCTTTGTTCCAACATCTGAGAGAAATGTTTCCCTAAACATCCTCCTGCTCATGCACTCAAATGTTTTTCAAGCACTAGAGGGAAAGCTGCAGAGTTATTCGCTAGTTTCATCCACTTTGCTGCCGGACTCACAGGGTCTTTTCTCCATCATATTGTATGGAAAAGGTGGAACATCACAGCTAGCGAAGTCCAGTTTCTTGGGAACACCGCAGTTGCTAAAGTCAAGCTTCTTGAGTCGAGCTAGACTCTTGATGCTGCCAGGTGGTCTCCCAGGACTGACCTTATATCCTGCTGCTTTGGTGGTACCAAGGGGCCTCCCCGGGCTGGTTTTGAACCCAGCTGCCCTAGTTGTTCCAAGTGGACGTCCAGTACTTGTACGGTAACCAGCTGACTTTGTGGTCCCTGATGGCCTCCCTCTCCGGCCTGACTTCACCATGCCTTTCTTCTTCTTTGAGCCATCAGGCCCTGCAACCTCACTGCCCCTGATTCTCACCGTCTGAGGCTGGAAGTCATTCTGGGTGTCTTGCACTTGACATGCCATGGCTTTGTGCATGCCCTGCGGCAAAGGGGCAAGGCCCGAAAGGGACAGCTGCAAACCAGGGGTGGTCGGAGAGGAGTAGAATTTGTTGGATTGTGTGCTACATAGATCAAAGTGGCTGGCTGGGTGACAGTCCTCTGCCAGTCCACTCATACAATAGTCACTGTTGCTGCTGGTCACTTGATGCATCATTTTCTGTCGAGATGCAGAGAAATATAAACTTTAGGTAGAAACATGCAAATGTGAACAAAAGCAAACAAAATCAAAGGGGCATTTTTTTGGAGCTTACTTTGGAGCAAACAGGCCTTTTAGCGTTGCAACACAAAACACAAGTGGTGACAAGACAAAGCGAGGAGAACTACAGCTATATATACAGGTAGTATATAAAAATAATGACGACAAGCACAAAATTAAATGTTATTGTTTTCCACAGCATATTCTGGACTATTTTGACCATGTTAAATGAGTAGTTCGTACCTTATTTGTTGGTGGATGTTGGACGGGAAAGAGTTAATTTCGAATCGCATACATTTTCCTTCTCTGGCAGCCTCAACATCTTAGTGAAGGCGCTGCACAAACTGCGCCTTGCCGCTCAGCAGTATCGTCTTGAAGCGGGACTGCGATTTCTGCTGTTTATTTCATGCTCATTTAATCCTTTAAGCAGAGGTTTGGATGAGAGAGGCAGCCATTTTCGCCTGAAAAAAAAAAAATCATAAAACAGGATGCGCTGACCACGCATGCGCACAAAAGCTTCCAGGAAACGCAGCAGCAGATTCAGTGTCGCCCAATGTAGTTATGCTAAATTAAGACCATATTAATACAAAGAGCTATCTTCATCGCACAAGCATTGGACTGTAGTTACAACGTAACCACGTTTACCGTTTTTACGTTTTCATTGTCTACAATTTCACGTCTTTACTGACTAAATGTGTTTTGATCATTGTAATTGCTCATTGAGGAAATATGTGCTTACAAGTGTTCCAGTCACAACAACAATCGATGACAACAAAGGCCAGTTTCCATTTTTGTAGTTTTTATTCACATCCATATGAACTTTAGCACAGATACTGGATTTATGGAGCAACTGAAGTGCTAGAACAGATAGCAATATACATTAATCAGCTTTCCCCGATGGCTGCCTCCAATCTTTTGCAGAATTAAGTCCACAGGACTTAAGTTTCCTTTATGAGCTTGGTCAGCTTCTGAATCTTTGTTTTGGTGGACATGTCCACGTACTTGTCTCCGATACTGACAATCATGCCACCCAGGATTGAAGGATCTGACTGTAAGAAGAGGACAATTTAAGCAGGTGACTTTTAAAATTACATTATTGCTGATTAAATGAAGTGTCCATTAACATAAAGTCACATCAAATGCAAAGTAGTGCTTTGGTCATTCACTGATGCTGTACCTTTGTTTCCAGCTTGATAGTTTCACCCTTCTGAAGAAAGCCGTTGAGAGCTACTTTCAGTTCGGCAAGATTCACTGCATCCAAAGGCTGAAATGAAACATATTCATTGGTCAATTGTACAATTTATTTACAGTAAAAAGAATGCAATGAATTCCTTCCAAGTTACTGGTATTGAATAAGAACTGTTGAGTTGAAGTAGCTGCTTTTGTGTAGGAGATTCAACAGGGATGCAGCTTATGCATGTCCACCCATTTCATACCTGAGCAGTAGTGACAGAGCAGATGACCTCTCCACGGTGTGCACTCATCATCTTGCCAAAAGCCGTGATAACATCACCAGTTAGAGTAAGACGACCATTGTCAGCCAAAACATCTGTAAAAGAAAAAACAGAATAAGTTTGTGCAAGATTCACTCTCTGTTCCTCTGCATTACCAACTGACAGGCTTCAGGAACTAAATTAAAAAAAATAATACAAAAAATTACACAGCAACAAATATGTATTGTTTGATTTCATCCAACAGGTCCCGTAAAATAAAATTCATGCATGTCAAATTTAAAGACATATACTCCAAAATGTGTTTATAGTGTGATCAAAATCAATATAGCCCTGCAGTGCAGTAGTAGAGCTGTTATAAGATATACAATGTGTAGCTGCACAGCTGGTCTATTGAAGAGACATTTTTAATCAACATTATTTGTATTTGAGGATGTATCTTGAGACAATAACACTTATTCTTCTTAAGTGAAAACATTGCCCATTTCACACAAACGTTCTAAAAATAAAGTAAAAAACAATGACACACCTTCACAGATAGTAAGAATAACTTGCAAATCAGCTGTATAACTCTACTGTAATTATTCAGTCTGACTATCTGTAGGTCCTTGTGACCCCCAGGTCACAGGAAACCAAGAAAACATTAAAAACTGCAGCTGATTTCAAGTTGTGTGTATATATAAACTGAGCAATCTGTACAATTGTCTTAAAAAGACAGTAAAGACCAACAAGAAGGCATGCTTATAAA
Organism: Datnioides undecimradiatus; assembly: GCA_008933995.1. Taxonomy (NCBI): domain Eukaryota; kingdom Metazoa; phylum Chordata; class Actinopteri; order Lobotiformes; family Datnioididae; genus Datnioides; species Datnioides undecimradiatus. The sequence continues at coordinate 1,579,608 of WARS01000014.1, forward strand.
CTTAAACTACACAGATGGTTTTCATTACTATGCATCCTTTTATCTTTGAAAAACTTCAAAGCTACAAAAAGAATTTATGTATACCGTTCTACCAAGTCTATATCAACTTTCACATTTAAATTTAAAGTTACCAAAACATTGCATGGTATCCAGATAGTGATAACTCACTGATGAGGTTGATGGTCATAGATGAGAGTTTAGCCTTTGTAAGAGCATCACTGAAAGTCTTCTGCTTAATGCTGCGCTTAACATGAGGATTCATGACAATGCTGGAAAGCTTGGGGTCCTTGATCAGGGCCTGAAAAACAGAAAGGGCACACAGTCAAAGACAGCTGAATTAATATTGTGGAAGAAAGGAAGGCTGAGCTGAAACAGGATGAAGTCAATCTGACACGATACTCTACTGCTCAGATATATTGCACATTTTTAAAAGTACTTTATGACCCCATTTAAATAAATAAAAGCAATTTCAATAGCACACTTAGAGGATAGAAAAAAAAAAAATAGTACTACTTTCATTATCTGTTCACCTCTATGTCATTAAAGTGCCTTCCAGAGCCTTATTTTTCGACTTACAGAAACTTTCCCCAGCTCCTGCTCCACTTGGTCCAGTTTGTTCTGCTTGCTGGCAGCTGAGAACAGAGCAGTGGCATAGCGGCCCTCGACTCCATAAACTTGGATTGGAGGCTAAAGGGACAAATACACACAGTTTTACCACTTCTGCGGCAATCCATGACGTTAGGGGAGCGCTAATGGTTTGTGCAGACTGACGTTATTTAACCTACCTTGACCAGTTTGGCTGCAGGTCTGACAACAGACGTGCTGAACTGGCGGACCTGGACAAGTGTACAAAAAGAAATGCATGATGTGAACACAGAGAAGGCACATCTTGAGCTGATGGACTTTTGGCACGCTTTGTACCATTTACGTTTACGAGAGCTAGCTTGTGGGCTAACACGTTAGCAGTCATTCAAGTGCAATGCCTCGTGTGAATTTTCTGGACATTGAGCTTTATTTCCCAGTCCCCACAGGGAAAACAACACATCAGACATTATTTAAGCTATGAAAATCTCGGTAAAAGCGCTCAAAAAATTATTAACATCGCCAAAATCATTGAATGTCTTACCTGCTGTCCTAGCATGAGTGCTGCCATTTTCTCCTACAGCTGTCCAGAGTAGAACAACCGTCTGCGCATGTGCATTTGAGAGGAAGTCGTCAGGCTGTGGGTAATGTAGTCTTTTGTATGGTTTCTGTGTTCTGACAGCTGGATAAGCTGTATGTGACTAAGGAATGTATGTTGACTGTCATCTTTTTTTTGGATGGCTGCAAGTATATGTTATATAAAGTGTTTCTTATTAAAGGTTAGCAAAAATAACATTTTCAAGTTAAATATTTTCTGGACAGACATCGTTCACCTGCATCAATGGTATAGCCTTACTTGACTCCTCCTGAGGAGTTCCACTTGGAGGCAAGGGAGCATATATATATATATGAAGAAAATTATATATATATATATATATATAATTTTCTTCATATATGGAGGTTGAAGTAGCTGCTTTTGTGAAGGAGATTCAGTTACAGTTGGCCACTGTTCATACGTATGCCTCTTACTGTCTATCCATGTAATTACCTGTTTAACTATAATGTTGATTACTATTGGTGCAACCCCTGTTTTGTTTGTTCATGTTTTTCTCCTATTTTAACAACTGATTCTTTTCAGGGAGCTCCACCAGCAAGAAATATATTGTTGTGTCTCTTTCACACTGAACACAACATAAATGCCTAAATGTCTGTTTTCCTATATTCATATTTGTCATTTATGTATATTGTTTTAATTTATGTTGTGTTTCTAGAAATCCTATTTTTACAGTTCTCTGGCATCATCACGTAAAAGCCTCAAATTTGGAATGAAGACCCACTTGGACCCCAGGATGAACTTGTGTTCTCAGAAACACAATATACCAAGAGATATACCAAAATTCAGCAAGGAAACCCTAAGGAAAATTCATCGCATCTGGCACTAATATCTACTTGGACTTGAAGATGAAGTGTGATCAGTGGTCAATGGTCAAGGTTGCTATGACCCAACTTTTTTTTTTTTCTTGAGCATGAGCTCTCTGGATTGCTATGAGGCAATCCCTTCAAATCTGTTACATTCATTTGGAGTTTTTGCAAGCCCAGCTGGCCAGACCCTCAGTGAAACACTAAGCCATAGCCTCAGTTGCCTCAACTGCCCAGCAAACAGAGCCTTAGCTTTCCAGTGTCATGTCTCTGATCGTCACTTAATGATCATTAATTAATTATGAATCATTTTAGTAATGTGTTTACCTGTGTTTCTGGTTGGCCACTGCACCTCAAAATGGGTGTCTTGTGTGATGGTCTGCCTATCTAATCTCAATATTGTTTCAACTGTTGGTTTGTTTTCTAGAAGGTTTACAGTTTTTATTTATTTCCTTCATGCCTTTGGTAGTGGGTCTCGTACGCCACTATGCCTAAATCTTAAAATCAATCTCATGGTTTATTTATTCTATTTGTCATGCATCGGTTTGTGGTTGGCCACAGTGCCTACATGTTTATCAGTCTTTCATCTAAAACCAATAATTTGATCTTTTTTTTTCTGGACCAATTTACTGTCTTTAAGCCCTTTCTTTACCTATCTCTACTTCTACCTCTCTACCCAATGATCTCTTTCTATCATACCTGTGTTTTTGGTTGGCCACAAAAAAATCAATGATTTAATCATTTTCTTTCTTATATAATTTGCTTTCGTTGAACCTTTGGCATATACTGTTGTGCCGAGATCGGAGAATGACTTTTTTTTTCCTGGTTGTTGATTCTATCTACCGAACATTCAGTCTCTTTACCTAGTGATCTCTCTGTCAAATCTGTTTGTGGTTGGCCATGGTGCCTAAATGTATCTATTAATAACCTGAAACCAATAAAAATCCTACCCCCAGAATGATGTTATCCTGTTTTTATATTGGACTATAATATTTACTGGGGAAAACTTGACCTGATGGATGACATCCTCTGCTCAGTAATGGTGTTTTGGTAGACTGATCATCGCCAGTCCAGGTGACCACTGTAGAAAGCTTGCCCCTGCAGCCGCCATCTACTCCTAATGGCTTGCAAGCTTATTGAATCACCCAGGTGGAAAAACAGGTAAAGATATAGCTAAGTCTGTTTGTCATGTTGTGGTTTTAAAAAAAAATATCTTGATTTTAATTGCTGAGCATTGTCGTGAAATGTCAGAGGATTTTTTTTTAGATGCTTTATTTTAAAGATATGCAAGACAAGTTTCTAGTCTGTGCTTTATTCCACCTCTTGATCTGTGTTTATTCATGTGCACCTGATTGTAAAATTCTTCAGGGGGTATGTGGTTATAGTGTAACAAAAGCTATGCTGTTAATGACAAGGTGCTCTTCAGCCTGTCTTGTAGTTTAGGCTAGCTGCTCCGTTTCCTTCTCTGCAACTTTGTAACCCTTTCCACGAGTTGGCATTGCGCTGCCTTCAAGGACTGTCAGAAATTTAAGATCGTCAAATAAAACCAAAGAGACAAAATGAGTGTTTTCTGCGTTTTCTGTACAATAATTATGCAGTTTTTCTTAAACAAACAAAAAAGCAATGCAATACAGTGCTTTTATTTCTGATTAAGTATATTTACTTTGTTAATGCCAAATGTCTGTTTTGTCACGTCCTCCACCTGATTTTAATACTGATAACAGGAAGATTCAAATTGTAGTAAAGATATGGAGCCATTGTAGAATATTGACTGGACTCCTCTCTGAGTTGACACTTTTATCATGTCTTCTTTCTTCATCCCAGTCAGAGAAGCAGTTGCAGGTGCTTTTCAATGGCTACTAAAGATAAAATTGTCTGCTCTTCGTCGCTACAGATACTGCATTTGAATCCATAGAAAGTATCATGATTGGCCAATTTCACCCTTTTCCCAGTAGTCTTCCAGTGCCCCGGCGCACAATTGAACTAAGTTAAACAAAGGTGTAACACAGGATAGTCCTCTGTGACACATTACCTGGGCTATCATTTACTGTTGAGATGAATGTTACTAGCCAACTATTAACTAACCCGTGAAGCGTTTTATTTTTAAAGACGTTACCACACGTCATTTCGTACCAACAGTTTGGTCCAGCAGAGGGCAGATTAACCAACAAATATCAGTTTTTCTGAATAAGTGACATTCAGAAAACACAGTATTGGCAAGGTAAAGTGAAGAAAAAATATTTATCAGCTATACATCTAACTGTACGTGCAAATAAACAAACATTTAAATCCATTTCAAAGGGTCCACCCAGGATGTTATGATGTAAATCTGTTGTTCCTCAGCCTCTTTTTGGACCACAGTCAGCTGGGTCGGTCTGCAGCCTCGGAGCCACTTTACAGCCTGTAAGATACAGACAAGCACCTGTTCGTCCCCGGTGCTTTAACAAGGAGATGTGCATGATTTCTCAATCATTTCAGCTAAACACTCTTGTCCTCGCAGAACCACAGGGACGCAGGGCAGTTGACGCACTCGTTTTCGCGCGCGCACACACACGCGCGCGCACATCCAGGCTGCGAATGACCAGAGAGCTTGCTAGGACGTAGCGTAGCCGGGCCAGCAACAACGTAACGAAACAGCGAGAGGTTTTCCTGAGGAATCTTAAAAGCTGGTCGGCTCGCTAGCTGACAGCAAACCAGGCATGGACGACAAGTCATTCACCAAGGAGTTGGACGGATGGATTGAACAACTGAACGAGTGCAAACAGCTGTCAGAGAATCAGGTCAAAGTCCTGTGTGAGAAGGTAAGGTTTGCGCAGCGGAGGCAGGCGAGCTATTAGTCATACGCTTCCCACAATGCTAGCGGACTGGTTAGCTGTTACATTCTCTGATCGGTGAGGCTGGACCACCGTCAGCTAATTCATGTGGCCTGCTTTGGAGCACACCATTTGGCTGCTGCAGCATGCAGTACATTGCTATGGGAGACCACTCGCCAAGAAGATGGAGGGGCATGCCTGCAAATATGTTTTCCCCAGCTACGCCCACTCCTGCTACCTCCTCACCACTGGAGTGCACTGGCACTACCGCAAACAGCATAACAATCTGCTATATCGTTCAGAAAATGAAAAAGGGTCAACACTCAGTGTTTTCTGGCTTCGTTTTGGTGGCTTGGGGGTGGATTAAACATGTCTATTGTGCACTCCTACTGTACACTGCACCATACCCTGTGTTACCTGTTAATAAGCATCACCTTGTGGTTTCTTGGTCCTCCATCTAAGGCCAAGGAGATCCTGACAAAGGAGTCCAATGTGCAAGAGGTGAGATGTCCGGTGACAGTCTGCGGAGATGTCCATGGTCAGTTTCATGACCTGATGGAGCTGTTTAAGATCGGAGGCAAGTCTCCAGACACTAACTACCTCTTCATGGGAGACTATGTTGACAGAGGCTACTATTCTGTGGAGACAGTTACTCTCCTAGTCTCTCTTAAGGTAAAATAATATACAGATATGTTGTACGTCAGCTACAACTGTGATATGAATGGATTTGGGGGAAGGATAATGTTCATGGCTGAGCTGTGCTTAAAATCTATTTTTCTTTGTAGGTAAGGTTTCGTGAACGAATCACAATTCTCAGAGGGAACCACGAGAGCAGACAGATCACACAAGTATACGGCTTCTACGATGAGTGCTTAAGGAAATATGGAAATGCCAATGTTTGGAAGTACTTCACAGATCTGTTTGACTATCTGCCCCTCACTGCGCTGGTAGATAACCAGGTAAGGTTGTTACTCAGATGTAGCATGTGTTATTAAACCACAGGGACTCTCTCATGCATTTTGTCTTTCTTCTCTAAGATATTCTGCCTCCATGGAGGATTGTCCCCTTCAATAGACACACTGGAACACATTAGAGCGCTGGATCGCTTGCAGGAGGTTCCTCATGAGGTACAGTTCAGTCCATCAAAATTGACATGGGAGAAGGTTTTCTCAGATGATTAATTATTCTGAGTAATTTACTGTGATAACACATACACGTTCACACATTCATGTTATGGAGTGTGAGGGTGCATGTAGCTGCACAGATCCTCACAATTTAATTATATCAATTTTACACCATGATCTGTTTACATGCATTATTAACAGATTTCATAATAAGGTTTAGGGCTGAAATGATTAGTTAATACATTAAAATCACTTGGAGACTGTTTTAATAATAAATGTTTTTAAGCAAAATACTAAAGCTTCACTGGCTTTTCAAATGTGAATATTTTCATTTTTTCTTCTATCACAATGTCAACTTACGTTTTAAAATTGTAATGGATATTTTTCTAACAAACTAGATCAAGAGATAGTTCCTGGGAATTATCAGCATATTGAGCTGGTAATGAAAATAATTTTAGTTGCAGGCCCAACACAGTCTTACGTTAGTTTTACAGTATCTTAAAAGCATCTTAAAACAATGCTGATGTTTCATCTGTGTTTCAGGGTCCAATGTGTGACTTGTTATGGTCAGACCCAGATGACCGTGGCGGCTGGGGCATCTCACCCCGTGGTGCTGGTTACACCTTTGGGCAGGACATTTCCGAGACGTTCAACCACGCCAACGGCCTAACTTTGGTTTCAAGAGCCCACCAGCTGGTGATGGAGGTATGTTAGCTTTGATTATCTGCTATTACTGAATCTATTTTGTCCTCAGATGCACTGCAGAAGCAGCTTTGACAGTATGTGTTGTGAATTTAAAATGTATAACTTGAAAGTTATGTCTTGATCAGGGTTACAATTGGTGCCACGACCGCAACGTAGTGACGATCTTCAGTGCACCAAACTATTGTTATCGGTGTGGAAATCAAGCAGCAATCATGGAACTTGATGATACATTGAAATACTCCTTGTAAGTGAAGTTTTTTTACATTGACATTATGGTGTTTTCACATGCTTCACAAGAATAATCATCAGAGTGTGGGTTGATGAGGTGTCCTGCCCTTTGTTTGCTTTAGCTTACAGTTTGACCCTGCACCACGCAGAGGAGAGCCCCATGTTACGCGGCGTACACCAGACTATTTCCTGTAGAGACCACTGATGAGAATGGCGAGAGGCTACACAGAGGTTTGAGAATAAAAAATACTCATAAACCCACGGACCAAAAAAATGTGTGCCATAACCACAGTGAAATGGAAACGATCACATCTCGCTAAAGACCACGATCCTTTCAACTTTTTCCTCTCTGTGCATGATGTTTTTATTGCTAGAAATGATTGCTACTATGAACAATGCCGTCACAATACCTGCTGGTTTGTCAGGAAACACGAATAAACGAATGCTGAGAATAACAACTAAATGTAAGTAATCTTTGTGTTAGGTTGTTCATAATGCCCAGAGTGTGTTTCCATATACAGTACGTAAGCTGCATCTTTCACTTGGCATGGCCTCAAATCAAAGGTTGCAGTAAATCTAATGTGAACTCTTTTTCTTTTTGTAACTGAAGCGCAACAGTTTATTTTGTGAAGTGAGATGATAGAGTTAGATGTCGGATATGAATCTGTTCTCTTTGCACTTTTGTATTTGATTTTTATCACATGGCACTGACAGACTCTGTTCTTTTTATACCCTGTTATAGTGTAAGTAGCTCTCTCTCTGCTCTGCTGTCTCTTAGTTAATGTAATTCATTTCAGTAAGCAATATTGGAACAAATAACATAAGTTGTAAAAAAAAAACAAACAACAACTTCATGTTTTGCAGCCACAGCTATACGAAATAAAGACTGAAGTTGCCTCGCCATTTATATCCTGTAGGTACAGTTTGCAGCATTATTCACTCTAACCTGTCACCACTAGATGGAAACAGACACCCAAAAACTGCTAATTATCAACTTTGATAGAATAATCCACCCTCCAGTGAAGATGTGCAGGAAATATTAATTTTTCTTTTATTGTTATAACAAGCATTTGGTCTATCATTATTTCAGAACATGTAATTTTTAAGACTGCAACTGAGCAACGGGGGACTGTATTTTTGTTTCATATTTTTCTTGTGTATCTTTTTTACATGTAATAAAAATGTTGTATGGGACAGTTAGCACTTAGCCTTTGGATGTTAGGCTAGTGTACATAAAGCAGTGTGTGTGTGGAAATCCAAAGTTTTACCAGTTATTAATAATTTACTGCCTGTGTATCAATATGGCAAAAATGTCAAAGCATTACCGGATGTAGAGCGCAGCTCACTGCTGAAAATAAAAGCCTCATTTCAAGAAGGAAGTGAAATTACACTTCATTTGTCGCTTCAATGTTTACATGATATTTTATAGTTTTATATGAAAGAAGAAAGATTCATTTTCATATATGTTTTTCTACCATATCACATGACCAGTGTCCCAGTGTGAGTATCCGCTGTGAGGCAGGAATTTTATTTTGTCGGCGGGCTTCCTGACACTGGGGGATGTGCCACAGTGTGCTGTGTGGCTGCGCTGACGCCGCTGCATGTAAAATTAGCTGGTTGCAGCCTTTCAGGGACACCTCTTGCGGACCGCCGGAGCCCACAGTGCAGTAAGTAACCTGTCTGTGTTTTTGAAATGGGTCCACCGAGACGTCGACGTTAAAAAGGAGCAACGTGCACTTTGCGTTTGAGGTCGGGGAAACTGTCATTAGACGCGTTTGGCTCCTTGAGAAATCCTGCTGGATGTGTGGATGTGGCAGGCTGATACTAGTTGAATCTGGGGCGCACAGCTGTACAATTACCGGGCCGGGCAGATGTCTTGTCTAATTAGTCGTTTTCAAAATATATAAAAATATTTGAGTTTTTATTGTTTTGGTAAATCTTTAATCGGTTGTGTCCAGATGCAGAAAACACCTCCAGTTACGGTCCAGATTTGACTGGTCTACGTCGGGTTGAACAATTAACCGTATCCAGTCAGAGAGCATGTTTACCCCCGACCGCTGACAGAAAACAGCTTTTTTTCCCGTCTAACAGATGTAAGATAGACAAAAAATGATGGTTAAAATATTTGCAACGAGATGCTGGTGTTTGATGTATTTGATCATCAGGAGATGTTGTGAATTGCAGGTTAATGTGTAGCCACGCAGGCCGCCTTTGATTGGTTGAGAGTGAGGGCAGAAGCAGTTAATAGATCAGAGGCTGTGTCAATCCAAAGTTCAGTCCTCTGATATCACCTTCATTCAGCGTTATATTGATGCTTTTATCAGGGGTAAGACGGCAGGAAGATTCCTGAGACCACAGTTCCCAATAGTCCATGCACTGCTTTAGTCTTTTATTGGATGAGCTCAAAGAAGGGGGTGTTTTGTTGTCAACTCGTGAGAACCCCATGGAGTTTAATTCAATTTAAAGAGACAGCACGCCTGCTGCTTCACACAGCCGTCGGGAAGCACGAGACTTTTTCTTGTTTTCTTGTCAATCCAGCAGCCATCTTTGGTGCAATTCCAGGTGGAGTTTCATCATGCTGCCGCAGGTCCTTGCACTGACTTGCTGCACTTTGGTGTCTCCCAGTTGTTCGTCAGAAGCGCGGACCAAATGGTTAAAAACCAGATCAGACTGGGTTACATGGATCCACACACACAGTAAAGAATGCAATACACATTCACAAAGTGGACGTTTTTGATAGTGCGGCGTCCATTCAGTGCAGTCCGGTCTTATCTGGTTTTGAGTTATGAAATCATGAATGCATAAAGTTTGAATGAAACAATCACTGGTGGTGGTGATGATAAATTACAATAAAACCCAAATGTTGCACAACCTACTGTACTTTGCCCACTTAACCCTAATGCAGTTTGTAGGTTATTGATAAAAATAAGGCACACTTTGTTCTGCCTGTCACAGCTGTTCACACACACACACACACACACACACACACACACACACTCAGGCCTTCATCACTTGCTTGCATGAGCTGCTTTCGGCTACAGTTTGGGGGTTGGTATGTGCCCATAATAGAGCTTTGCAATTTAGTGCTTCACAACCCTTGTGTCAGGTCAGCCATTACCATGGCAACATTATGCTGAATAAGCAACATGGCAATCCAGACTGGGGCTTTATTTTCAGGAGTCCTTCTTCACTGACTTGTGTCTGCAAAAGAAAACAAGAAGTGAATGGCTGTAACTCCTGCGGAGAGGGCTGGAGCAGGGCCCGGGAATCCTGCAACAATATCAGACTGCATCAGGCAGTTTTGATACATTTGTTAATCTAGATAACTAATATTCAGACGTTAATGAGAAGCTTTAATTTAACATGATTGTCTCAGATCACTATTTCTGCTTCCATGCATTTACTCCAGAAGAAGGTGACTGAAAGTCCTTGAAGCATCATTTCTATGTTCCATCACGCATTGACAAGTTATTTTTATTGTAACATTTTTCTGTCCCCAGATAAACATGGCAGCAGAGCTATCCACTTCCATAAACATCAAGGAGCCTCGGTGGGACCAGAGCACATTCGTAGGTCGTGCTAAACATTTCTTCACTGTCACAGACCCCAGGAACATCCTCCTCACCAATGAACAACTAGCTCACGCACACAAAATCATCACAGACTACAGGTAAACCAGCCGACAGCATCACAGACACATACATTCTCTGTTTAAAACAAGTATGGTCAGTGCTGTTTGAGTTTACTGTAAGTGTCATTACCTTTACTGTCTCCCAGGCAAGGCATAGTCTCCCCAGGACTGACAGAAGATGAGCTGTGGAAAGCCAAATATATTTTTGACTCTGCTTTCCATCCCGACACTGGGGAGAAGATGATCCTGATTGGCCGCATGTCAGCACAGGTTCCAATGAACATGACGATCACTGGATGCATGATGACATTTTACAAGTAAGAACTTGCAAGAATTTGTAATTAAAGTGTGACAGTTACGCCCAAGCTTATAGATTTAATTCTGTGCACCATTACTACTGCAGAAGCTAAAACCTGTACAGGTATTTGTTTCTCCTACTGTGTCAACATGTCCGTAGTGACCCAGAAGTAAATGAGGTAAAAATGGATGATGGCTGAATACAATTTAGCTGCTTTAAATTCAGGGCCCTGGTACCCTGTCACAGCTTACCACGACTCTTAATAATTGTCCTGCAAATTAAAAAAAATAGTGTTCCTGAAGGACCTCTGCAAAGGAAAATCTATTTTGAGCCTGGAAATCCACATTATAAACAACTCATTCATGCTTTGTTATTAATACCAGGAAATCCAAACCTTAGCTGTAAAGTATAATATATAGTCCTTTCCTTCGAATTGCCTGCCCTGTCCTTACCCATGAGTCTGCTGTTTGTAATCTTGCAGAACCACTCCGGCTGTGTTGTTCTGGCAGTGGATTAACCAGTCTTTCAACGCAATAGTCAACTATACCAACAGGAGTGGTGATGCTCCGATTACAGTCAGGTACGTGGCTTACAAGATTTTAGAACCAACACTGGCTCATATTAACCCTTTTTAATTCAGTCGTTTCTGTGTGCACAGTTGTTTTGCGTGATGTGACCAGTGACTCTTTTGTTTGCAGTCAGCTTGGCACAGCTTATGTGTCTGCCACCACAGGGGCAGTTGCCACCGCTCTAGGACTAAATGCACTAACAAAGGTATCAGTTCATCTAACCCCATTCTACATCTCATTGTTAATGTATCTACTCCAGCATGAGGGTCGCGTTACTTACAGGGCCATGCCCTGGTATTGGCATGTTGTCTTGCCAGCTTCTATAGTGACTTTGTGTTATGTGTGCTGATTGAATGGTAAACAAACCTCCATGTGCAACATCTGGAATATAAGCTGCAGTAACCTCAGACATCCTTTAGTCTGAAAGGTTACATTGGCTGTGCTATCAAGGTACAGCAGAGCCAACGTGATTCATCTCTCCCCTCCTGTTTTTGTGCCTCCTATCTCCTGCTGTAGCACATCTCACCCCTGATTGGCCGGTTTGTCCCTTTTGCTGCTGTAGCTGCTGCTAACTGTATCAACATCCCACTGATGAGACAAAGGTAAGGAGGACACGCAGCATTCAGCAAAACACCTCAGTGTTTTTAAGCAGGTTGACAACACAAAACTGCTTTGACCTTGGAAGCAAACAATGTTAATGTTGAAAATGTCCCTGTGAACAAAGATTTTCAAGGCTACTCCTCTCAGCAGGCGTAAACAAAGGTCAGTGTGATTCCTCTGATTTAATTTGTTTTGCCTCTGTGTCTTCAGAGAACTCCAACACGGCATTCCTGTAACGGATGAGAACGACAACAGGTTAGGAGAGTCAACGAAAGCTGCACAGCAGGCTATCTCTCAGGTTGTGGTCTCCAGAATCCTCATGGCTTCTCCAGGAATGGGTATGAACATCTTTGCATCAGCAGTTCCACTAGACATCTGATGTGAGGTTTGTGAACCAGAAACTGTTGTTGGTGGAAAATGTAGTACTCAGTGGTATTTTATGTGTCTTTTCAGCCATTCCGCCATTTTTAATGAACCATTTGGAGAAGAAGGCCTTTCTGAAGGTAGGTTTGTTTTGGACTTAGCACCCTCCTTTAAGACTGAAAGTGCAACACGCAGGGCTGCATTTTCTGCAGTGACCACCTCAACCATCGGCTTCATTGTCATAGATTAAAAATATCATTAGGGTTTAAGTTTAATGATGGGAACCCTCATGTCCCACGCTGCGTTTCCTTTTTAGTAATCACACATCAGAAGCTTGAAAAGCACAGAGGACAGGAGGCCACTCTAGTACGGCAGTTCACCGCTGCTTTTGTGTCCCTCATTCGTTTTTCTGCCTGGTCTTTTCAGAAGTTCCCATGGATGAGTGCACCTATTCAAGTCAGCCTGGTGGGATTCTGGTGAGTCGTCACAGATGGTCCACCTGATAAGCAGCCGTGTGAAATTCCATTTGAACTTTCAATCTGGTTTCTTTCTACAAGGATCTGATGCCAAGATAAAAGCCACTTAAAATCTTGCTGTTCAAGTTACTGGGAAAGATATGTTCCTAAGATTTATTAGTTCTCTGAATTATATCATGTGTTGTGTTGTACATTCCTCTAGTTCAGCAGTTTTTAGAGCAGCACATCCTGCCAATCAACACACATACGCGCATGTTCACACACACACACACACACACACACACACCCGACCCGAGACCCATTGTAGAGCTTGGTGATCTGCCGCAACACCTCGTGTACCATGAGATCATGTACATCATTTAAACATTTAATGTCAATGTAGCTGTCCAAATAATATCTTGACTGTTTCAGGCCATTTTCTGCAATGTTGCAAATCAGCTAGCAGGTTTTAAAGCAAAAATGGATTTTGATTTGGATTTTTTTCATCAGTGTGATGACGTTTATTTATTTGTCATGTATTTCATTCACCAAATTATAACAACTGGCAATCTCAGCCTGTTATTTAAGCTTTATGTACCCAAAGTTCTGTTGGACCACAACCTTGGTCCAGGCTGAAATATCCACCATTGGACAGACTGCCATGAAATTTAGCACAGACTATGCTAATACATGGACGCTAATAATATCTCTGAAGCACAGAAAAATAGTTTTCAAAGCACATACACATGAAACCTCTCTTGTGTAATGAGTGCAGGAAGCTCTGAGCTGTATGTTTTAAAGATCTGCATCCCTTTTTCAGCCTGGTGTTTGCCACGCCACTCTGCTGTGCACTGTTCCCTCAGAAGAGGTGAGTGAAACACTGAAGCTCACAGCTGAGAATGTAGTAACCGCTCTGTCAGAGCCTCAGACCTCTGGCTTTTCCCTACTTGAATATATGCAGAGTATATATGAGAGGATATATGCTCTGCCTGAAAAGTTGCATAATACGCCTGTGGTATATGTGTTTGACCCATTAACCCCTACGTGTCTCCTATTCCCTCCCACTGATCCAGCTCTATGTCAGTCAGCCGCTTGGAGCCAGAGCTGCAAGAGAAAATCCGGGCCAACCACCCAGGAGTGGAGAGGGTCTACTTCAACAAAGGGCTATGAGCGTGCGGCCCCCCCTCATCCAAACACTGCCATAGCACAGCTGCAGGCTCAGTCCTCGCCTCTCTGCCAGCCCTCCTCATTCAGTGTGCCAAAGTTAAGTTCGTGTCTCCTCATCTCCACCATTCAAGATGGATATCTGAGGACTCTCCCTCTCAGTCAGTCTCTTTGTAACAAGATGTTTGCTTTTGTCAATGTGATTGTTGATTTTATCGTAACTGCTTGAGAAGATTTTTCTCCAGTGGGCCGAATGAAAGTATGATGTTTATCATAACAGATACTGTACAGAGGCCCGTGAGGCTGTTTTTAAATGGACATTTCTTTTCTGTGCAGTATTTTTTTGTTGAGGTTGGTGACTTGTCGCTTGCACATCACCGCCAGACCATTCTCACACTCTCCTACCTATGAGGTTGGCAGTCATCTTATTTCTTAGCTGCAATATTACTGGTTAATATCAGATTGTGACATTGAGTTGTTAAAGACCTCTGTAGTTCACGCGTTTGCCAAATCTGTACTCACATCTTTTTAGACCTCATCAACGATGAAGACCTCCTAGTCCTTGACAGTGTTATTTCAAGGAGTGGCATTCACTTCAGCTCACTTTAATTCAGTTCATTTTGCCAAATGAGTGACATTCAGTGAGGCCTGCTGACATATAATCAATAATCTAAAAGACAATTCTCCAGGGATTCACCCTACAAAATGTGATGCTATGATGGCGGCAACCACTGATGGGCCAACACGGTGCTATTTGATGTCTTAATAATCAGTGTTCATGTTACTATTTATTCTGCTTGCCAAACATGCATGAACAAACCACTCCTCACACAAGCATCGCAGGGTTTTAACCCATAACACACAGAAAATACTACTTTCTGTATATTTAGTCGCACCGAGGCTTGACTCAGGAGAGCTGAACGGCAGTGACAAAGTGTTATTAATGATAATTCCACACCAGTTCTCACTTACCTAATCCCTAATCTTCAGTAGTTAATCCAGGATTTTGTCATCACAGTATTTGATGCCGCCAAAATTCAACAAGTCATTAATGCCTTACACAGACTTGTATGGTATCTTCTGTTCCTTAATGCAGCATCCTAAGACATTTGATTATTGCTGCACATTTTAGATTTATGTGGCAGTTTTATTATATTGTTTTTGAGGGATCAGAGTACATTTATACTGTATCTGGAGTCCATGGTAGATATAAATGTCTGATGTATTGATGAAAAAAACATTCTCAACATAGTATTTTTAAGGCAAGGATGATAAACAAACAGATTCAACCAACTAATATTTCTTTTAAATATGACTTTTACCATTATGGACCTGCTCTGTGGACTACTACAACTACACATTAATTAACTGGAGTATCCTACAAAGTTAGTTTAACCTCGGGCAGATGAATTTGAGGACAATTCTTGGATTGTTGGATTGTTATCAGTCCCCCGCTTATTGTTTTGTTTTATTTAGTGAGAAGCACACCTTAGTTACATCAGCACTCACTATCACAGAGCGGATAAAGCAGGTGCAGTCTTATGGCCAGTCTAACTTTTGGTCTGCCCCCATCCCGCAGTGGTCTGTATTCAGATGATAATGCCTGTCTGGTATGTTTGGACAGTCTAAACTGTGCTGTGTGGGCCCAACACCAGGTGGCATTCATCCAGAGGGCCGCCATGTTGTTCTGCGGGCGAACAGGGTTGATGTGTGCCAATTTTTACAGCAACTGTATTTTACCGCGTGAAGTTGATTTCTAGACCAGTGTCACATCAGAGAGGCTGCACAGCGACATGCCGGGTTTGTCACTGGACTTTTTAAAATCAGGGACGAGAGTGAAAAAGATGCACTTGAAGCCACAAAACAAAACAAGCAGTATTTAGGAAATGTTTGACCAACCTAAATTTAACAAAGCTGATTGTAGGGACCAGTATTTTTTAATAATTTGGTTTCTGAAATTGAAATGTTTACATCTCAAATTTAAATGCATCATAAATGCTTGTGAACATTTATTTTATTTTATTGTTCGCTCATCATGGTCTGTAATTTCTGTAAGGTGTTTAATGTTTAATATGCTGTAAATCTACTGACATATATGGTTGTACAAGTGACTTTATTTTAGCTTGTCAGTGTTTCCAGAGAGATTTGTCGGAGTTGGAGCTGTTCCCTAGCTGGTTTGAAGTGAAGTTTGTTATTCTAGTGTTCAAGGTAACTGAATGTAGCATTTTCCAATTACGGCCGTTTGCAGTGTGTTAGTCCAGAAAAGCACAATGTTGTTACATATTTCAAAAGCCGCACATTTCTAGAACCTGTTCAGTTTCCAGACCGCAATGCTTTTCAGCATATCCTTGATCAGCGAGGGAGTAAGAAAAGATGAGAAGTACTAAACTTGCCCTTTGGTAGATAGTGTTATTCCCCTAACTTATGACTGCATCTAATGAACTAACAAAAAATCTTAAATGAATCCATATGTTCACAAGCTTCAATCTACCAAATCAAAGTTTTGTCACTATAGCCAAAGCTATACAACTCAGCTCCAGAAGAAATTGTCATTTACAGTTTGCATTAACTTGAATATTTTTAAAAATCTGATAAAAATGGTATATGTTTTGCAGTACACTGGGGTGCTGTGATGTTTAGACTAACTGGATGAAATAAAGTTGATGAAATATTGTTTGGTGTTTGACCATCTGTCTCTGCAGCTGGTGACTCCATAGCGCCATCTTCTGGTTTAAACGGGACCGAAGCAGGTGACATTACAAAGGCGTTTTATTCCAAGGCACATCATGTTCAGAAGAACTATGAAAGATGGCAAACACGGACTTGCTTCATATTTGACTGCACACAGATCTGAAGCCCTATGGACATCTTTACACAGCAATGCACAATAACAGATTGGCATAATTGCACTCAGCAAGCAGCTACAGTACATAATGCATCACGGGAAGGTGGCAGGGGCATAGCGCTTCGGTCACAAATCTTCAACTGCTGGACTGCAGGAATTATCTCCTGATTTGACTCAGCAGAAAGTAATGCAAAAATAATTTTACAAGAAAAATAAGAAAGCATTGACAGTTTAACAGTTGCTGTCTGCAACTGGAAGATGTAATTAGTGTGATCTTCATTTTCCCAATTACACAATATGATCTTTATGAAACAATCTACTTAATTCATCAACACAACTGCTGGGACAAAGCTGTGTTCAAGCCGCTGATCCTGCTGTGTTTCCTGCTCCCCTGGGATAAAACCTGTTTCTTTGATCAAGTGCAAAAGTGTCAATCACTAAAAAGCAGAGAAATCAGCAAAGAGTTGTTTCTCTGAGGAAGTAACAACATCTGGACTAGTGTGATGGCGGAGAAAACAAATGGCTTGCAAATCTGGCCCCTTCATAACAAACTGCGTCACAGCACAATACCTTTACCGGATGACAGACAATGGCATCCATGTAACAGCTTGTTTATATTAAACAGCAAGTTGCATTCACATTATTGACAGATATGTTATATCATTAACCAAAGATCCAGAGGGTTGACACAACTAAAGAAAGGTCTCCTGTAGTCAGTGTCTCCATTTACACTCAGCCTTCTTCAGGTCTCTGCTTTGAGTCATTGACCTTATGTCTGTTCACACTTTGTGCACATGAAGTCCAAGGTTACCTCTGTACAGTGCTATCTTTGGAATGTGTTGGACTTTGCCAAGGTGGCATTTCAACTGGCACTTATGTAACAACCACAATTCAACTCAGTCCATTAGCCGTCTGCACAAAAATCAGTTTGCAGCAAGCTGAAAGACTTCTGTGATCGACTTGGTTTTTATGCCTTACCTTACTCAGTAATTACACATTTTGGGAGATAAACACAAGTAGGCATTTGGATTCAATAACTTCATTTTTCAAATAAGATAAAATGAAAAAAGATAAATAAGGGTAATATAAATACTCTGAAATACAATTATACAACAGTGTTATTATAATTTTCCATTTATGGAAAATTAGTGAAAATATAACTCTGGAGTGTCCACTTTTACAAGGGGCAACACTGTTAAAATGTCTTTGGATAGATGTTAAAGATTGTACAGGCAGATGGCCACAGTAGCAGAACTCATCACATCATCACTCTGCTTCCTGGATGTGGTCATGTGCTTCAAGGCTCTGAAGATGCTTCCTGTCCCTTCACACACACAGTGTCAGAGGATCAAAGGGCTGGTCAAAGAGTGTGCCCAAGGGCAGTGACCTCAACAAAAGAAAAGTCTGCAACTGAATGAGATGAAATCACCCCAGCGTACTCCAAAGAGCATGTGATCAGCTGGTTCAGCTAAAAGAAAACAGGGGGCATGTAGGCTTTCAAGTCAACAGTGCTGCCCTGAGGCACCTACAGCAGATAGATGGGCCATTACTCAAAGGGTTAGCCTTTCAGCTTAGCATGGCCTAGCCTTCAATAAATGCAGTGACTGTCTACTTCAACATACAAACGTGTCGCTGCTCCACATGAGCTCAACGTCTTTAGCAAAACTCCTCCTCACACAGCGCCTCCCCCACCAGCAGTGAGTGCTTGTCGGGCTCACTGAGCGCCAAGCTGTTGAGTGAGTGCTTGTCAGAGCGCAGGGAGTTGATGGAGGCGCGGCTGTAGTTGACAATACGGTCCAGCAGGCTTAGTTTGGGGGAAGGACGACGCATTTCACCCATGCCAATGTGAACGCTGACTTCGGACAGACTGCCCTGTCGCCTGCTGTTACCCAGTCTGGCCTCCAACTTCTCAGCACTGGGCTTAGTGTAACTGAATAAAGACAGGAGGAGAAAGAGAAATTTAAATATACTAAAATTGTTGCTGATTATGTATTATAATCATTAGAGAGAAAAACATGAAAAGGCATCAACAAAGCAATTAATATTTCATTACCATTTTAATAGAAGGGAGGACAAAACCACAGAGACGGATGACAACGCCATCGCAGCAGAGCCCATCCACGGCTGTAGCACCAGACCAATGGGAAGGAATACACCTGAGAAAAGACACGGTTCAGGGTTACCACAATGATCACGGTCACGGTCATGACATCATTTTAATAAATGTTGTGCAGTCACTTACCAGCAGCAATAGGAATGCCAACCAGGTTGTAGATAAGAGCAAACACAAAGTTGATCCTGATCCTCTTGACTGTCTTTTTAGAGAGGTCAATGCTACCCACCACATCCAGAAGGTCATTCTACAAACATGACCAAAAAGATGATCAATGAAAGGGGCAATGAAAGGTTGATGGGTAACATCAGATAATTTGGGCTTCTTTAAAATAAGCATCCATGTAGCAGGTGTACTTGCATCTGTGTCTAACTGGCTAAGTGGGAGATGAAATTGAAACTGATTTGTTTTATTCATGTTGCAGCCAAAACACAGCAATGAGTAACTGAGAGACTAAATTCAACTTCTTTCTGCTTTACTTTGTATCCAGATTACACTCCACTTAAATGACAGAAGTAGAGTTGGACTTGAATGCACTGGAAAATATAACAACATAATGTACATAATATTATGTGTTACATTTCTGCTGATTACAAAATTAATTGCTATGTAATAGGTACAGCTACATAAGTTACAGTACTATGTGAATGAGTGTTTTCCTCTTCAGTGACATGGATATTGTGACAAATTACTTGTCATACACAACATATCATGATGCTGTGTTGGATTCTTTACATGTCCTGCATGTTCTGTGTGGGCAACAGATCATGTTTGACATTTTCATGTCATCTGTAGACCAGAGACATTAACTAATGACTTTTTAAATTTCCCCCGAGCTTGAATTCTCACCCTGATCAACACCACATCTGCAGCCTCTATGGCCACATCTGTGCCAGTTCCTATGGCGATGCCCACGTCAGCCATGGCAAGGGCAGGTGAGTCGTTGACACCGTCACCCACCATGGCTACTCTCTTTCCTGCCTGCTGCAGCTGCTCCACCTTGGCCACCTTGTGGGAGGGCAGCACCTCAGCAAACACCTTCCTGATACCCACCTGTGGGAGAAACTGACAAGCTCAGAAAACAAACCAAAAAAAGTACTGACTGATTTTTTTCCAACAATAGTAAAACAGCTTCAACAACGAATGGGAAGACATCTAGTGTAAGAACTTTGTTTGCTGTATTGGTTTCATATTGTGGGAGTAGCTTGTGAATGAATTTCTTTTTTTGTTTTTTAATGCAGCATTTAAGTTTTTATATCAACATGCTTATGCTTTCTTCTCAACCCATATCACTCTTCCTTTAAATATAAAATGCAAATGACAGAACAGATTTCCACCTTACAAAATATATTTAAATACAACATCCAGCAAGTGAGTCAAAGGTATGCACTAATATTGACCTTTGCTTTGTATCACTTTGCTTTATATCCGAACATACCTGGGCAGCGATGGCCCGAGCCGTCTTGCTATTGTCCCCAGTCATCAGCACAACTTCCAGACCCATGTTGGTCAGAGTGTGGACGGCCAGCTCGGCCTCAGGTTTCACTGTGTCTGCAATGGCTATCATCGCACACAGCAGATCTATGCACAAATAAAAATGTGTGACAGGAAGTATACAACTATTTTCTCTACATAAGTTTTAAACAAGAACATAACTCAGTCAGGAAATTATTGAAAATTAAATTTCATGGTGAACAGTAGTACTCACTGTCTACAGCTACCAGAACGGCAGTGCGTCCTCTGCGCTCGTGCTCTGTCATGGCCTCATCTATATCTGGTCTGATCTGCAGACAGTTCCTCCTCATCCACTCTCTGTTGCCAATCAGGACAACGTAGGTGGCCGTCTGGACAAGGCCTTCACACAAAGATCACTTGGGTTAGACAACAGCAAGGAAACACAATTTGTGAGCAACTCTGTCATGGCCTAAGTTCATGGTAAAGAGACCTAGATAAAAATGTTTTGACATTTCCGCTGAATACATAACAAAATGTTAGAACTGCATTTGTTCCCATACTTAGTGGCTGTGGGTCCATGATGAGCGGGTGGGAGCTCGTGGACATGCGGGTGTCGCTAATTTGGACGAGGACGCTGTTGCGCTGGTTGTTATCCTCGCTGTCGCTGTCGTCCTGTTTCAGCAGCGTCTCTGTGTTGCTGACCAGACATCGGATGCCGCAGCCTGGCACTGCCTGAAAGTCTGTGCAAGCACCAAGAGATTCTGTGCCAAGCTCCTGCACACAGACAGTAATTGATGCTTAAATAACATCGACAAATCTAGATTAAATGGTGAACTAATGATCTGCGACAAGGACTTGCTGGAGGACATGTGGAGGTTGAATTTGAGGACCAACCTGTTTACAGTATTTGGTGATAGCTGCTCCCAGAGGATGTTCACTGTTGTTCTCAGCTGTACCCACGATGGCCAAAAGTCGGGAACGAGGCATCTTGTTCCCCTCCACAACAATCTTGACTTGGATAACCTTCGGAGCACCATATGTGATGGTCCCAGTCTTGTCAAACACCACCGACTGGACCTGTGCATATGAGAAAAAAAGAAAAAAAAAGAAAGGGGAATTATTATCAGGCAAAAAAATTTAACATTTTACAATATTTAATCAGACATTAGAAACAACTAGATTAATGTGGTTGTGTACCCCAGGAAACCAAAAACCATTTCATAATGCGTTTAAATTAACAGTTGGTCTTGTTACATAATTGGCTGGCTACACAGGGGTGTCAGAATATCATTATAAGCACACCTTATGCGCCATCTCAAGTGGCTCTCCTCCCTTTATCAGGATGCCATTTTGGGCTCCAACCCCTGTGCCCACCATGACAGCTGTCGGGGTTGCCAAGCCAAGGGAACAGGGACATGCGATGCATAATACTGTTATGGAGGCCTGGAAGGCGAAGCGAATCACTGCTTCGGCCCTGGAAATGCTCTTGTCGTAACCCTGCAGGGAGGAAATGGGGCTGTTAGCTTTTCTTTCAAATGAATTTCAACAGCTTTTACCTTCACTGAGGAAAAGTGTGGAGTTAAAAGCGTGAAGTTAAATAATGTTGAGGACATTATCAGAATCAGGTGTCAAGACTGCAAAGAAGACTCACAGGAAAGTATTTCTCCACTAGTGAGAAGTCTAAAAACCCAATGATGATCCAGGCGATCAGAGTGAGGACAGAAATGGCGACAATGAAGGGTACAAAGTAGCCACTGATCTTATCTGCATACTGCTGGATGGGAGCCTAAAATAAAATATAAGAAATTAAACACATGAACAAGCCCCATCAAAGCAGGCAGACGGAGTGCAGATCTCCAGCTACACAAATCACCTTTGAAGTCTGAGCCTCCTCCACAAGTTTGACAATCTGAGACAACGTGGTGTCCATGCCAACATGTGTAGCGCTGACAAGCAGAGAGCCATTCTGGTTAATGGAGCCTGCAATCACAGAGCTCCCGGGCTTCTTAGTCACTGGCATGGCCTCACCTGTAGGCACAAAGTTACAGCTGGTCAGCAGCAGAGAACAGAGCAGGTTATCTGTACAGAACACCGGTGCTTTGGCAGAAACAACAGCAGAAAGTGTTCACTGATATCAACTATGTGGGTTGCTAGTGTTGAACATTTTCAAATACTTGCCTCTCATGTAAACAAACTGCTCAAATTATTTACACTGTTAAAACTAAAAACACACACATTTTAGGGATCAATCGGAACATAAATGTGTGTGTGCATGGAGATTTCTTACTACTACTACTAGTATTAATGTTATAGCATTTCGTAGTCTCCAGTTCTAATACTAATATTATCACAGGTTGGTCATTACTAATAGATGACCAACCTGTGATAAGAGACTCATCAGCCATCGAGTGTCCCTCGATGACCCTCCCATCCACAGGAAACTTCCCTCCAGGTACGACTTTCACCACATCACCCCTCTGCACCAGCTCAACATCCACCTGCTCCTCACTAGAACACATGTGGATACATGTCATACATTGTTGCCAATCATACAGTGTCAATACATAGCTAGACTATTACTAGTAACACACTATTGTTCTAAATATATTTTTTGGTACAGAAAACAATAACACAGTATGTTATTGTGCAGGATTTCTGAAACCTGGTTGCATTTTTTAGTTCAGCTAACTTGACTTTTTATAATCACATATTAGCACTGAGAAATGCTGCGTTAGATTATGATATTATCATATTTTAGGTTTAGTTAGTGCTGTTATCAAATGGCACAAAAAATTAAAACTTGAGCTTGAATCTGAATCCAAGATGGAAGAGACAAAAATATGCCTGTTACTCTTACAATGGAAAACATGCTTTTGCAGTCCTTGTTATGCCATATCAGAACCTTCTGACATTTCAACTGCAAATATTTAAATATACTGTAACCTAAAACCAACTAAAGATATGAATAGTTCTTGTAAACAAAATGAGCAAAGAGAACATTGAGTACCTGAGAACAGACTTGTCGCTGCTCAGAGTAACCACTGTGGCCTCAGTTGCTTGTAGAGACATGAGCTTGGACAAAGCCTCAGATGTCTTGCTCTGGATGGAAGAAGGCAAAAAACAAAATTTGAGAGTGACTAATGAATTTAAGTTCAGTTTAGCACTTCAACACTTCAAAAATGAATAGTACATGTTATAGATATTATAATATAGATATGTATAAGATAATGAGCGAAACCTTGGCTATCTGCTCCAGCCAGCGTCCCAGAGAGATAAAGACAAAGAGCATAGGTGGTGTGTCGAAGAAAGTGATTGGATTGACTTTTGCCTTCTCCACCACGGCCACTATTAGGACGACCAGTGAATAGGTGAAGGCTATGGAGGTAGCCAGAACTATTAGCACATCCATGTTGGCAGATCGGTGTTTCACTGCTTTGTAGGCTTGAATGTAGAAGTAGCGACCGCCGATAAACTAAAATAGGGAAAACAGAAAAGCTTGTAAATCACAAAACCACAAACATTTCACCAGACTCCCTCCCCTCTCTTTTGAAATCTAAATTTGTGTGTGCAGCTTAAGTTTCCATACCATGTTTCCTGTTCCTGCAAGCTCATTGATTTACCTGTACAGGTACACAAAAGATGAAGGAAAGGAGGTTCATGATGGAAAGGCCTGGGAGCAGTTGCCTCTCCAGAAACATGGTGGAGTGGTAATGGTTACGATCCTCCACTGTGGCGTTGTGCTGATGTGAGGCATTCATTTGGTGGTCCATGATAATCATATAGGTCATCATTCCCATCACAGGCACACAGAAAATCAAGCTCACCAGGAAAGACTTCCTCCACCTAAAAAAGCATAGGCAAGTGTGTGTGGATGTGTCAAGTGCACATGGAGTCTCTTCATTATGAAGCATTGACACACAAAAGCTGCATATAACTGCACAGAGTGGTGAACAAACCCAAATACACACTTGTGCCAGGATGCTTGCATACAAAGTATTATTTTAAGAGCAAAAATGAAATCATATCCCATGCATCTTATTCCCACATACATTTCAAAACATTATTCTCAAAGTACAGCTGTTCAAGTTGACATGAAACTCTCCATAGTCTTAATTAAGGTTTCATTTTTATTTCTAAGGCACCAAAGGTCCACCCTATATGAGGTCTGCAGAAACTGGGTGTTGTAATAATATGATCTATTGAGTAATACATACGGGAACTTTCTTGTCTGTGCAAGCGTTTTTAACCACTGCCGGAGCCAAAAACAGAAGTGTTTATGAAACAAATCATTGATTCATCATTTAAAAATAATAATATATATAAGTAACATTCAGGGTACACCCTAGAACATGCTTGCCACGCAGTGAGTGTTAGAGAGATGGATTAAAACAAACAAGCACACATGATCACGTATCTTGCAGCTTACTGTCGTATCTCTTTGCTGTGATCCAGGTGACTGGCAGTGCGGTCTCTCTTTACCAAAGATGCTTCAAATCCCAGATTCTACAGAATACAGTCAAACCACTGATCAAATGTCATATCCTCATGATTATCACTTTCTATATAAAAATATTAAAAAGATCAGAAATTCTCTGGTTTGCATGAAGAGCATATAAAAAGGAAAATTGCCAAAAATAACTGAACATATGCATAAATAACAGACAGGGACATGAATAATACCTCGATCAGCTTGATGATGTCTCGCGGCCCAATAATTTCCGAGTCATACTTAATGTGGGCTTTGTTGGTTGCCAAGGCAACAGAGGCATATATAATCCCCTTTTCTCTCATGAGGCTGGATTCGATTTTGTGAACACAAGAGGCACACGTCATTCCCCTGACCTGAAAGAAGGTGAAGAGGAGCAGTCAAGTAGAGAAAGGGACAGAAATACATTAACAGAGGATATGCAGTGCAGAACAGACATGATTCATTTCATCTATTGAAACAGAGCTCTCCGGCATTTTACATTCGTCTCAACTAGTGATGGTGTTTATTTAGGGATCTCATATTGTGGAAGCAAATTACTGCGTTGAATGTACCTTGTCTTCTTGGTTCACCACAAACATAATGTGAGTACAGCCTCTCTTTAACTCACCACCAGTTCTAGGTTCCCATCTGAACCTTCGTAGTTCTCCATCACGGAGGCGGTGAAGCCCAGCTCTTTCACACACTCAGCTATTTTCATAGGGTCGATGAGTTCAGGGTTATAACGGACCTCTGCTTTGCTGGCCATTAGTGCAACCAGAACTGAGTATATACCTGCAAAACATTTAAGATGTTCTATTTAGCAGGAAGTCAATGCAAAGAAATACAATTTTCCTTGATTAAATAAAACTAAAATATTTGTGTTTTTACAGACCCGTTTCATTCTTGAGGTTTCGTTCAATGTTTGCCACACAGGAAGCACAGGTCATCCCTCCAATCTGAATGTAACATTTGGAGTGTGTTTCTCCGTTCTGTCTCTGGGGTTGTTCTTTGTGCAGGTCACTGTCTAGCTCTTTTTCTTTCACAGGTGCGAGATTAGAAGACTTGGGGAGACTCTGATCTGGTTCAGGCAGCAGTGAATTGGTCTCTGTAGATGACAAATTACAGGGCGGTCAAATTTTGCAGTTACCTTTTAAACCCAACAGTTAAAGTACCTCCTCCGGTTGAGGAGCATCCAGAGGCAACAATGTTAAACTGACAACTATCTGCAGACAGTATTTCAATCTAAACTTCAGAATAATACCCCTCTAACCATTTTAACGTGAGAAAAATTAGCTGACTTAACAACCAAAACATGTATATCCTCTCACCAGGTAGGAAGGCATCAAAGCCCATGTCCTCAATGGCCTCCCTCAGCTCCTCTGGTGTGGTCAGAAGAGAATCGTACTCAAAGATCCCCTGGTGATCAGCCAGAAACACCTGAGCGGAAATCACCCCCTTCCTTTGGGAGATCATGCTCTCAATGGACTGGACACAGGAGCTGCATGTCATGCCTTCGATGTGAATATTAACTACAGATGCCAGTGGCTGAGTAAAACAATGTTGTGAGGCAACAGATTTGGCGTTAGGCTGAGGTGACGATAAGGCAGGCGTGGGCAATGTGGATCCAATACTGAGAGGGTCAGAGGAGTCCCAGGGTTGGGTCTTGAAGTTTCCTGGAGGCAATGCCTCAACTGCCTGCTGCAACTGAGTCATGGTCATTTTTAGAGGGTCAAAACAGATGGAGGCCTTCTCCTTCTCCAGAGAGACCTCCACTGAGGAAACACCAGGCAGCTTGGAGATATTGTCTTGGATATTGACGACACATGATTGGCAGTGCATGCCTTTCACCCTGAGCACGACAAGAGTCGTGTCTATGAAGATTTCTGTCTCGTCTGATGTCTCCGATGGTGAAGAAATGGTTGGTTTCTGAGAGTCAACAAAACGTTCAATTTCACTGAGGGACAGCTGCAGAGGGCGGGGTTTTGACTTAACAGATGCCTTGAAGCCAGCCACAGCAATCTGGTCGATAATGGTTTGGACAGTGATGAGGTAAGGCAGGTACACAACTGTGGCTTCCTGAGTCTCTAAAACAACTGTGGAGTATTAAGACATGATTAAGTTAACTTTTAACTTCCTTAAAAGTAGAAAGAACTTTAATGGAGCAGGAAGTGATAATGCACAATTTGGGCACAAAAAGTATTACCATTTAAATATAAATACAAAAAATACAATCAGTTCAAAGTTCAAAAGTTCAGCACTCATGTTCATAACGGCACGTACTAAATGAACGCACATGCTCTAACAATTTTTACAATTTATTGATTTTCTGTACACTGTGTAACTTGGGTTTTGAAAAGTGATCTACAAGTTAATACTATTATTATTGTTATTATTATTATTATTATTATTATTATTATTATTATTATTATTATAGGGACTTGTGAAGAAAATGTTACAGTTGGACAATGTATCGAATATATAAAATAAAAGTGATAATTCTGGACTCAGCAAACATAATCCCATCTGTTTACATGTAACCACTTGCAGCAATCTCAGTGAAAGGATTTCGTGAGTCACATTTGAATCTCATTAAGCGATCTGTCAGCGGTGGACAAACACAGAGCCTGACATACACAGTGCAATTAGTTATCTTAACATGCGCAACAACTGCTTCGACAGCACTATAATACTTCACTACAAACTTTAGAACAGATGAGGTACATCACCTTTGATCTTTTCAATCCCTTTCAGTTTTCCAATCTTCCCTTCAATAGTGGTGGTACAGGAGTGACAGGTCATTCCTTCAATGCGCAATTTCAGGAGTGACACTCCCCCTCCTGTCGTGTGAGATGGGGACAAGGTTGGACTGCTGGGTGTGGGGGTCTCAAGAGGTGTAAGGCTGGCCACCACCTCACTCAGCTGCTGCAAAGAGGTCAGTGATGGAGCAAAGGTGACAGTGAAGCCTGTCTGGGCCAGGCTCTCTCTGACATCCAGCACTCCCTGAATCTGGGATAACTTCTCCAAAGCCTCCTGTTGGGCTGCCGGTGTCAAGCCTGAGGTGGGGATCAGGTGGGTATCCGTAGAGACGTGTGCTACTGTGCTGGATTCTGACAGGCTTGATTCAAAGCCCATGTCCTCGATGGCCTCTGAGAGAGACTCCGGATTCTGTTGGCTGTGGTCAAATATGACAGTGGCATTCTTCTGCTCTAAAGACACCTACAAAGTGAAAGGCAAGATATACATTATGGAATAAATAGGTAAATATAACAGAGTATAATCATGAAATGTGAGAAAAAAAAAAGTGAAAACATCCAGCCTGTTGTTATACTAATAATCTGGCTGATAACAAATCAAAATAGTTACGTGGAATTTTCTGATAAAACTGGAGAAAGCACATTTTTAGGTCAATAATACTGTTAAGCACTTGAAGATGTTTTGTTTGTGTTGAATCAATGTCTCATTTATGTCTGAATGCTTATTTTCAAAAAATTGTAGTGGAATTGTCAGTTTAACAATGAAGTTTCTTGCCAAACGTGACCCACGTGCTTCAATTCCATTTCAACTGAGTAACATTTTTATAAGCATACTGTGAACAAATCTTGCCCCAGCAATGCCATCCCATTTACTTTACAGAACAATGGGTAAAATGAGTCCATGGCCTTGGTAAGCTCACAGCGTGTTCTGTCAGCATGATGACCCTTAGCTGTTCCTCTTCAGAGGGAAGGAAACATGTGACTCTCTGAAAGGATCACTTGACTGAGCCATAAGTCACAGACCACAGTGGGGGTTTAGTAGTAAGTGAGTGTGCCTTGGATTAACCTTTTTTCTGAGAATGAATGACTTGGGATGGTGGGGAGTAACACAAAGTTGTACCAAGAAAAATCCTCCTCTTAGATCATGTCTGTATAGATTAACTTAAAATGAACCAGGAACTAAATTGTCTTAAGTCACAAATGACATTTCCTGTGGGTACAGGCTGCATATCGACCTGCTGTCATAGTCCTGCAAAGGGCAGAGCTCTATCTGGGACATACTATTACATTATCTTCTCATTTAACATCAGCCTGAGGGGTAAACACACAATAAACAAAACAGAAGATCATGGCTATTGCCATTTAGCTGTCTCTAATGGCTACATTGAGGTTACATGGTTGTAAATCAGACCAGTTAGTCCCGAAAGAGTAACAATATGGGGATTAATTAGCGTGCATCACACTAAAATGGGCAGAAACCTTTAGTTGATTGTTGATTTATTAATGTAAACATATCTACTTTTTCACAAGGTCCTATTAGTCTGTTTAAAAAAATGCTTTTTAAATGCACTGGAGATGTCTGAAAATATTAGGAGCTGTATCTCAATGTGTAAAAAAAACAACAACACAAAGATATTAAATGTAAACATTGTTCTTATATTTTTGCAAAGACTACATTGACCTTTATATGTATTACTCCAGGGAGAGACCCGATCCGCTGCTCGATGGACTGGACACAAGAGCCACAAGTCATACCCTCCACTTCAACAGAAACTGAGCACAGATTGACCTTGTGCGTCATGACTGTTTAATCTAAAAAAGGACAGTAACAAATGTTACAGTGGAACATACGAGGGAAAGTCAAACAAGAACATATAAATGCATCAAAAAGTCTGGGCAAATGATGAAAGAGACAGAGAGACAAAAAGGAAAATAAAAAATCTGTCAACTTAAGACATTGTGGCAGTCATGTTGAGATCTCATGGAAAAAAAACATTGGACCTAATATTTATGAGAAGCCAAAGAAGATTATAAGCTGAGTCATACCTACAACTATAAGCCTAAAGCCAAAACAAGCTAGTGACATACTATAAAAGAAACAGGGCACAAAGAAACAAAGGACATATCTCGGACCAATTTATATGTCCTGTAATCACTATTTCCACATCTGGTGCATTCATTCAACAAAAAACGGAAACAAATCAAAGCTTCCTAGTAAAATAATGGAAAAATGTAAAACAGGTTAGAATTACTCTTTCTTTGTGTCAGCAGAGTCATTTGGTTATTGAACCACTGTTGTCAAGCAACGACAGATTAAAACTTGAACATTGTGTCTCTTTCATTAAAAAAGCAATCACCCACATGTCAGTAATACACTGACAGGGGACAGAGAATTACAGGAAGAGTAAAAGGCAGATAACAATACTCTCCTGGCACTGTGCTTTCAGCTCAATGTTTATATGAAATATGACAACTTGTCTTTTCCTAACTTTTCCTAACACCTACCTCACCAAAACGAGGTGACTGTTTATAAAACGTAACTCTTTCTGCGAATTAAATCAAATCTACTATAGCTACTAGAAAACATCTGCAGTTCACTATGAATATGGCAATGGTAAGTCCACATTAACTTGTTTTTCTGTTGTTACTTCAGTGAAAGGCATTTAAGTAACACATCACATGTAATTAGCAACAGACAGACTCAGTGCATCAATATAAAGTTTGTACATTTTGTTTGTGACTGATGGTGATGGCGACTGAGTGAGTACGATGCTTGTACTCTTGGATTATGCCAAAGTTTAGGCAGCTAACAGTAAGCTAGCTTGATGAAGCTAAATAATAGGTCAGTTTGCTAAAACCAAACGTAAATTGTCGTGCGCTTGTTGCTAAACTTACAGAACAAAAAATATATAAAACTATTTAACGACAGCTGAGTGTCAGTAATAAAATGCTTTTGTAGGGATTTCAGACAAAGTGTGTCGTCTGTTAAAAGACAGACAGTGTTAGCATGAAAAGAAAAAAAGTCCTTACCTTATCCAGAGGGACGTAACGTTCACTGGCTAGCTACAGGCTACTGACGTTGGCTGTCAGACTATGTGGCTAACTGAGTTAGCTAGCTAGCTTCTCCTTTTTACCCTGCGTTACAAGCAACACAGCGGACACTTCTTGGCATCCTGTTACCTGTGAGGGATAACGAAGAGTTAAAGTTAGGGTCTTAACAGTTTTCTCCCCTTGCTCTCACAGCAATCAGCTCCCTGAATCTGTTTTTGTTTCATGCCGACGTGACTGACTTCTCCACACGGCTGCGTCAGTGTCAATGGGCGGAGCTGCGCCAGGGAAAAGCCATGGCAAGAATATGGGACAAATTTGCCCAAATGTTAACCTCATAGGCTGTTTTTAAACAACTGTGTAGTTTACTACAGCTTTACTCCAATAATAATAATAATAATAATAATAGTAATAATAATAATAATAATATTCATCTACCGTATGAACAGTGATAAGTCTTCATTAGGTTATAATTTATAGTTTACTCGTGCTTAGGTTCAGGGCAATGGATTTGCCAAAGACGCCGCCCGAGACTAAGAGCGATCCTACCAGGGAAAACTCAGGGTGAAAAAAATGTACAACTTTTGTTTCCTAAGAAGCTTCGTCTCCTTGACTCCTTTGTCTCTTGTTGGCCCCTGCCTTTACACACCTGACGAGTTATTGTCCCTCTGCGTCCTGTATGGTCAGGTATTCATAATGTATGTAACAAATATGACACATAATTTGTCATTCTGTAGCTTGACATAATTTCAGGCAATGTGATCCAGCTTTTTAAATATTACGCTGTTTGTCCTCCGGACAAACTCTTTTTTTGTAATTCTCTTTTTGTGGTCCAATTGTGATGGAAATGGGAGGAAAGAAGCATCTTGTTAACTGGCCAAAGGATTTCTGCCTTGTGCATGGGACATAACCTGTGTCACTTGCTAATAAAAAGTGAAATAAAATATCATAAGTTGTCTTTTCTCTCCCTCACATGAAGTAATATTGATTCTTACATACATAGATTATAAGATATACAACATCTATCAAGAATGTAGTTCGAAGTTTTATTCTGAGGACAAAAAAACACCAGCGCTGCACTGTAACTGTGAGTACACATGTTCATACCATGAAGCAGTCCTAATACCACTGACTGACCGTGAGAGTCAGTCAGAGCATTATGGGAATCTACTAAATCAAAATGAAAACCTGGCCATATTGGCAAGAACAAGTGGAAGACTACCAGTCTTATATTATGCTAAAAAATAATGAATGCATATGAGTCTTAATGAGGAATAACACTGAACCAAGCAGTGGCTGATTTACTCCCCCAGCCTTCCTCCAGACAGTGTGCAAAGACATCCATCCATGAAACAATAAGCAAGCTTCAAAAGAAGCACAAACAATTCCCCCTTACAGTGTTTATGTTGGCTTTAATAAGCAGCAGGAAAAGGAAATGCAAACATGGTGATGCACCAGTACAGCCTCTCAAAGACCAAACGCTGCATCCAAACAAGTCAAGCTTTGCTGGGATACATACAAGTCATTGCAATAATAAGATCATTTGTTTAAATCTTCTTTTGGATAAATATAATGCTGGACACCACTTATTTTGCTCAGTTTAAGGAATTCCAAATACTTATTCACACTTAATTTGTAAATTATGAGCATACACACCTTATTAGATGACTTACTATGTTTATTATCTATTGTGTCGTGTTTTGCAGTAGGCTATTTAATCTGCAAAAGTTTAATATTCCAAGGGTTTATAAAAAGCTGTGTCCCTCTATGATTACTGCTGGCCATTTTAACATCTCTCTCTCTCTCTCTCTCTCTCTCTCACACACACACACACACACACACACACACACACACACAAACATTAACACACTGACCTACTTTCTCAGCAGCACGCGTGCACATATCTTGTGTACTCCCCTCTTGGGTCACGACACGAGAATCACAAACAAACAGATACACACATACATATAAAAACACGCAATCTAAATAAGTCAACGTGATGGCAGACTTGTCTTTAATGAGGAAACGTATCTATGTCTGTCTTACTATGTGGATGTATTCTTTATGTCTCTGCATGCATGATGGTTGTTGGAGCTGCAGCCGAGCAGATCCATGTTTTCCTCCGCTCACGTGTACCGGCTGCTCTGCAGCGCCCGTCAAGCTGTCGCTAAAGCCGAGAGGAGGGCTTATTATGGGAGCTACTCCTGCTGTCCTATATCAGCAACAGCCAGCAGCATGTCTCTTGTCATCTCCAGCCATGGTTCCGAGTGAACGCTGTCTTCTCCACCAGCAGAGCAGTAAACTACGGGAAAAGTGATTAAGCCGTTCATGTAAGTAACACGCGTTTTATTGACGCTTATGTGTTTTATTGCGCGCTCCTAGACAGTCCAGATTCTGTAAACGTGTTCACCTGGCGCCACAGGTGATGCTTTTCTATTCACGTCAGCTCAGTTTAAGTCAACTTTCTGCATGAAGAGTTCCCCGTCATATTAACACATAAAAAGTATTAAAATAATTACTTCCATAATACTAATAGAGAGACAGCAGGAATTGATCAGTTGAACAGCTAGGTCTGACTATACAGAGTCAACAGAAAAGCCCATTATGTAGAGGCTGGACCAAATTAATTGGAAGCAACGTTCAGCCTCAAACCAGGTTTAGTTTGTGAGAAGTAAATATACATAAAATCATACTCTTTAGAAGATGACCAGGAGCCAATGATGTCTGGCTCAGTTACACATTGATAACTTGGAATCAATATAGAGAAGATTAGCATGACCCCTGTGAAAGGATGGTACACAAACTGGGGAAACAGAAGTCTTATGAACCTCACTGCTGAGGGCATGACACATAGGAGATGAGGTAAAGGTTTGGTTGGTGATTGGTGGTTGTTGCATGTGTATAGATTACATCAGTACATACTGAGACTGAGCAAAGGATTGCTTGCACAAGGCTGGGGAAAACATCTCTAGACAAGGGCAACAGCATCAAGGTTTGTTTTGTTTGGACAAGTTATTTGAGGTGAGTTTAACATTATTCAGTATCCAGTGTAATTCAGTATACTATGTTTAACTGTTTATAGACAGAAAAAATGGTACTTTGTTTCGGTTTTAATAGGTTTCTTTGGAAATATTTTATAGTTGTTTAACAACTTTAAAACATTGCGTTCATCAAATGGATTGCTGCAATACAATACAAGGACATCAACAACCCAGTGTATACAGTGAAGAATTCTTGGGGTGTATTGATAAGAAAAATGATACAACAACCATCTGCAAACCAGCACATGAGTATTTGGGTTTTTTTTTTGACAATTCAGTTGAGCAGCTTTCAATGCACTTTGCATTTTTCACTGCAATTAATGTGTGGTTTATAAAGTGTAAGCCATGTGTTGAAATGAGCAATTAATGGCAATTATTGATTTAACGATCAGAATTAACCAGTGTGTGAAAATGTCCAAAAATGTAATAGATTAAAAACAAACATGTTCAGTCATATTTAAATACTGTGTAATAGGGACATGCTTTAAAACAGAAGCTGATCCAGTTTTTCAGTATCATAACAAACTTATCATTTGGCAGAAAGGACAAAAAGTGATGATGAGCTCATTAAAAGTGTAAGTTAAGTCTTCAAGTCTACATAACTTCCATCTTTATGTGAGAAAATAACCTAGTTTCAGGTGAAGTCAACACTATTCTAAGATTGTTCCTGCTTTTAAAACTGACAGTGTAATTTCATACTGGACTATCATGCCTGGTTGACAACACTATTAAAAATCAAAGAGCGGTGTAGATATGCTGTGCAGGGATAATTATACTGTTTGCATGCAAAGTTTGTTCAGTATCAAATCTAATCATCCCACAACATGCTGATTTGTTTCAGAATGAAACGAGGAAGGACAGGGATCAAATCAAAGTGCCAGACCTTTCCCTCCCATGAGGAGAGGGCTAAGAGACAGAAGCGGGGGGCGTCCAGCTTCGCTCTGACTCCAGCAGTAGACTGGGGTAACCTGCCCCACCATATTATCCTGCAGATCTTTCAGCATCTGTCCCTCGTCGACCGCGCCAGGGCCTCGTCTGTGTGCCGCTGCTGGAATGACGTCTTTCACACCCCTGACTTGTGGAGGAGATTTGAGTTTGAGCTCAATCAGCCGGCTACGTCTTACTTGCGCTCCACTCACCCTGACCTCATTCAGCAGATCATCAAGAAGCATGCCCAGCACCTGCAGTACGTCAGCTTCAAGGTAAGAGCCCTCCCTGCTGTCACCCTTTTCTCCGTTCCTTTCACCTCCTCCTCTTCCTCCATTTTCACAACACAGCTGTCTTAAAAACAATATGTGCCCTCCTTAATCCAAACCATCTGCTGCCGAACTGTTCGTGACGCATCAGCTGTGTTGGCATTAGTGGGCTTAACACATCAAGGCTGAGATTATTAATACACCTCCATCATTTCATTACTCATTTTTCTGTGTGTGTGTTTTATTTATTTTTACCTAAACGGTGAATCACTGCGGGTAAATCAGGTGGACAGCTGCACAGAATCTGCAGAGGCGGCCTGTGACATTCTCTCCCAGCTGGTGAACTGTACCATTAAGACCCTGGGGCTGATTTCCACAGCACGGCCCAGCTTCATGGACGTGTCTCAGGTAAGAGCCTGCCTGCGCTTCATATGCACATCTCAGCAATTACACTGTTACACTATTTGTTATACACAAAGAGCTGGAGCAGGGATGACATGCATGGGTTTGGCACGTCAAACTGAAGAATGAACATTATCCTCTTCACTTCTTATATTGAGTTACTTTACTGAGATAATCCTAGTTTTTACAAGACCTCTGCACATTTTTTGGTGTGTTTCTCTTCAGGCTCACTTTGTTGCTGCACTGACAGTGGTGTTTGTCAACTCCAAGTCCCTGTCCTCTATCAAGATTGATGATACGCCAGTGGATGACCCATCCCTGAAGGTGCTGGTTGCCAACAACAGTGACACCCTAAAGTTGCTGAAGATGAGCAGCTGTCCTCATGTCTCCCCAGCAGGTCACTTTACCTTTATTTAAAGAGAAATATTTGTTTTCATAATCATTTAGCACAGCAAAGAGCTGAACATAAATCAGAGAGAAAAAAAAAGAAGTGATATGCAACCAAAGTCCCAGGCCAAGCTTGAACCAGGACATTTCAAGTACATGGTCAGTGTCAAAATTTTCAGGCCACCAGGATGCTCCATGTTGATTTGCTTTGTGATGACTTTACAGAACGTTTGTACTGAACTTCCATTGATTGATCCAACAGTTGTTGACAAATCTCCATGTAGACCAAGGTGGTGGAGTCATCACTTGTCTTTACTCATTCAGATGTTCTGACTTCTCTTTCTATCCTCAGGTATCCTGTGTGTAGCAGATCAGTGCCATGGACTCAGGGAGCTGGCATTGAATTACCATCTCCTGAGTGATGAGCTTCTGCTTGCCCTGTCTTCTGAAAAGCACGTCCATTTGGAGCACCTGCGCATTGATGTGGTGAGTGAAAACCCCGGCCAGACACACTTTCACACCATCAAAAGAAGCAGCTGGGAGGCTTTGGTGCGACACTCACCCAAGGTCAACATCGTCATGTACTTCTTCCTCTATGAGGAGGAGTTTGAGCCCTTCTTCTGTGAAGAGACTCCTGTCACTCACCTGTACTTTGGCCGGGCAGTCAGCAAAGAGATGCTCGGCCGCATCGGACTGAACTGCCCTCGGCTGGTGGAACTGGTGGTATGCGCCAATGGCCTTGAGCCTCTGGATGAGGAACTGATCCGCATTGCTGAACGCTGCAAAAGCTTGACCGCCATCGGCCTCGGTGAGTGTGAAGTGACCTGCAGTGGCTTTGTGGAGTTTGTGAAGATGTGTGGGGGCAGGCTGACTCAGCTGTCGATCATGGAGGAGGTGTTAATCCCAGACAGCAGCTACAACATGGAGCAGATCCACAGTGAGGTGTCCAAGCACCTGGGCCGCATGTGGTTCCCTGATATGATGCCCACCTGGTAGGTTTACATGAAGCCAGACTGGTGGTTTATGAAGTGCACGTCTTTCATGGACTCTCACTGTATGACGCCTACATGAGAGTCATTTTAACGCAGTTGCACATTTTAGTGCTTAACTGAAGCTTCAGTGTCAGACTGCAGTGTGATTTGCTCTTTTTGGACAAGAAGTAGGCGAGAGACAGACTCTGTAATCACCGTTCTTGGCCAGCTCACCAGAAAGTCAATTCTAAATCTGTCACTTGTATTTTTACCTGCAGTGAATTTGATGTTTAGACTCATGCTGAAATTGTTTTCTAACTTAAAAACCTTGGCAGGTGGATTCCTGTCTGGTTCACTTTCTTTCTATGCATAGATGTTGTGACATGAGATTTTGGTGTAGTAAGTTCTTTCAGTGTTTGAAGGACAGTCTGAGTTTACTGCCACTAAATGCAACCAGTGTGTGTAAAGGATGTGATGTACAACACTGAGTCCATTTTTCAGCTTTATGTGCTATGATGCTGCCATATGTCATTATTTTATATTGTTTTCCAGGTCTTATTTTGTAGTGAAATGTTGTTATTTACCTTAACGTCTTTATAACTCTGAATCTCAGGTCCCATCAACTCCTGATTATGTTAGTGACTGCATTACAGTTGAGAGACCCAGCCACTGGTCGAGTGAGTATTAACAACAGTCATACTAATGTAGCCAAGAGAGAACAAGAGTTTCTGGTTTAGTCAGAGTCACACCTTCATATAAAGCACCATGTTTGAGTCAGTGGAGACTTTGATATTTCAGTCCTAAAGTACAACATTTAAATCTGATGTTTTTGTTGGCTTTGAAAATATCACTATTAAAAGTATTAAAATTTACAACTTTTAAAATATGTGTTATTTAATTAAGAGGCTTTAAATGGTGTTACAACGTACTAGACTCAGATTAAGATATCTAAACCATTTACACTGATGATCCTCTGGCAGGGCAACAGTTGTTTTCATTTTCGTTTCTTCCACTGATGTTTTAGTTTCCAATCAAACTCTCATATTAAAGCTTATGGTGTATTTGTTTCCTCTACAGTCTAAACAGATGAGATTATAGTTATTTAAATCAATCAAACTCCATTCCTGCTGCAGTGGAGATTTCTCCATATTCTCCATATATGAAATTTCTCATCACTGTCATCTTCTCAATTTGTCCAATAATCCCAAAATTAGTAAAAAAAAACAACAACAACAACCAAGCAACAAAATAAAGCCTGTAATACAAAAAAACATCACCTGAATTTAGAAACAGTAAAAACAGCGTGTTGACATACGTTTTCACAATAAACATGCAGGACAGGAAAGAAAAGCATAATTAAATATTCATCCAATCTATTTTGTATCTTTTTAAAAATCTTTTTGGATGCTTGTTTTATTATTATTATAGATGTACATTACAGGTCATCAAGGAGCCCTGGCTAAAATAGATGATATCTTTTTTTAAAAAAAAAGGCCAAATTGGTAGTTAGGATTTTTTTTTTTTAAACTGTGATGTTTTCTCTCTTTTTTTAACTTAACTATTAACTTACTCTCATATTTTATTTTACATTGTGCAAAATAGCACTGGTGCATTTAACAAAATGACTTGTTTGCACAGTATCCAGTGCCACACTGTACCATATATACAAATATGTTTAGCCTTGCATTGGTTAATTTGTCAGTTCATTGTTAAATATTTATCATTTATGCTTATATAGTTTTCATGCAGGTGCAGCAATGGCTGGATGGCTTTATTGTTACTGCTATTTATTTACTAATTCTGTATTTATTCTCAATAAAAATGGCATTAAATTAACTTGACACATGTCCTTGTAAATACAATCAAGCCTCATCTTGGGTGTTTAAATGTCTTATTAATTGTGACTTTGTCCCATTTGACCTTTCTGCAGCTCTTCATTCACAACACTAGAGGGCAGCAGTGATCTAACTGGAGGCTGTGGGACCTTATATAAGCAGAGCTGCTACTGTAGAATGAAGTATGCCAATGATAACTCAGCCCTTTTTACAAGTGGATTCGGCTTGTGCACACTCCATTTCCATAAAAAAGCATCATACTTTGTAGGTTGGAAGCCTTTTCTTCTCATTCCTCTGCATTTACATTTGTCACACACACACACACACACACACACACACACACACACAGACACACACACACAGGGAAAACAAATCTATGTAAATGTATTTCCACAGCTAATTTTACAGATATATAAAACTAGTCACAGGACCAGCCCCTAAAAACATTCATTTTTTGGATACAGGCGAATTATATGACAAACTGTAAACCACACCTGTGTGTTTGCCTCAGTGACAGGATGCATTGTGACTGTTTAGGGTATCTAGGTGAGAGGAATATATTAAACTAGCTAAGCATTTTGTTCTGGAAAAGTGCCATGTTTTGGAGGGGTGGGTGGCATGACTAATTGGGTTACCACTGTGCTCTGAAAACCCATCAGGAAAGTAACAGGCTTATGTGTTCACTATGGCAGCTTGTTATGAGGAGAGTAAGGAGGAGAGGCCCTACATGCTTTTTGTCAAGCAGTTTATTACAAAATGAATTCATCACACCAATCGATGATTTGTCACAAGTGAGAGAGGAAGAGCAGTTCTCCCTGATTGCATTTATGTAAGACCGGTCCCCCCCCAACTGGGATATATCCACTGATGCACCAGTTCAGAATATTTACAAACTTTTTTGAATAAATAATCCTTCAAGTTGCCAATGAGTCTCTTTTCCTCATGTCTGTACAGGTCTCTGATAGTTGTCAGTGATGACATTTAGTGTGAATTCCTCCCCCATGGTAGAAGTGATGGGAGACTGGAGATGGATGTCCACAGGGGTCTCCAGGGTAGGAGAAGGCGGGGTAGACAGCCTGGAGCGTTTGACCTCCCCTCCGCCCCTGAAACTCCTCCACTCCTTGATCCACTGGCTCCTTGTGAAGGGGTCCAGCCGGTCCAGATGCCTGGCTTGCATGAGCGGGGAGGGGGCGATAGAGTTCTTCAGCACGTGAAACATGTACCTGGGGGAGAGAGTGTGGTTGTGAGAAAGTAGGCCAGTGAAAAATATGCGGGCCTTTGATGTAAATCAGAGCATTCCCTCTAAATATCAGCACTTTCAGACATATCAGCAACCAGGACGAAGATGGAGCTGTGGCGCAGTCATTCCTGAACTTCACAATTAACGTTATTTAATTACAAATCTGCCTAGACTGTCTAGCCACCACAAGAACCCAACAATTACATAGCAGTTAATGATCTGAGCACATCAAACACATACTGGAAAATGAGAAATAAATAAAATAATAATGAGGTTGGTGGGGTTTAAACAGAGGTGGAAGGATGACTGGAACAATGGTTTATGACCTTTTGGGCAAGTGACCTATAAAAATGAGCAATGTCTTTGTGTGGTCATCATAAGATATCTGTGGCCTTGACATGGAGCAGTGGTGGAAGAAGTACTGAGATCTTTTACTTAAGTAAATAGAGTAATACCACAGCACAGAATTTATTAAATGTGTATTTAAATACACATAACACTAAAAATAAACTACTCATCATGCAGAAGTTCCCATTTCAAAATGACATATGCCATAATTTTGGATTACAATAAGGTATGCATTCATGTTGGCATCACCTTAGTGTTGCCGTTGGTGACTCTCATTTGAACTACTTTATATAAATTCTTAATCAATAATAATGCTTTATAACAAAAGAACTATTGCAGTTTCTTATACCTTTAATCATTTTGGACCCCTTCACATGTAATTTATTGAAGAGATACATTTTATAAAAATATTATATTTCCTAATATTTCTGTTTTGTTATTTTGTTATTTATTTTTTTTTAACAATTTAATTTTACAAATATTTGTACAGTTTACAGGAGAAAATGCAAAAAAATGGGAGTGATGGCCATAAGATACACAATGGAGCAAGGCATGTACTGCATGACGCTGGTGCAATTACATACAGCCATTAAAAGTCATCTGTAAGAGTGACAAGGGCACATTAAATTACTCTGCCCCCCTCTGGTGTGACAGACAGGGAGGATAACAGTGACGGTACCTGGGCAGCAGAGCCACCACGGTAGTGATGATGCAGATAAGATAGAACATGGGGTCGACCATCTGGCTCTGAAGGATCCAGTACGGGTTGGATGGAGGGTTACAGGTGACGCAGATGCCACTGTACGCGAGTGTCACAATGAAGAACAGTGCCACACTGCCCAGTATGACCACCCAGTGGACCACCGTCTGCAAGACAGATACATGCAGCAACAGTTATGTATATTTGATAACAATTATCAATTTATTAATGATCCCATTAAACGAAAAATTTCATTAACGTAAATAATATTGAAAAAACATGCATGTTGCCAGTTTCTAATGGGATACAAATCATTTTTTGAACCTTAGTTTCAAATCATACTGACTGAAACTGAGTGCTTTGGCTCACTAGAAGTATACTGTGATTGGGTCTAGAAATAGATATCCATCAGTTCAGCACTCACCCAGGCTTTGATCTCTATTGACAGATGCAACAGGATGGTAAATAAAGAAACTGCGTTCAAAGGAGTTCCAAAGGTGAAAACATCAATGTCTGAATCCTGGTAAGCCTGGGGGAGAAAACATTTTAGGCAGACATTAGTAATGTAAAATTACTGGTGACAGAGATGATGCGCCATGACAGAGCAACTGCACAATGTGTAATCAAAGATGGTGAAGCTAAATGTTTCACTTACAAAGTATGGAATAAAGAAGCAAACCAAACTCTGATAGAAGGCATCGAGCATGGAAACCCAGAAAGTTGAAAAGCTGTATTCCTAAACAAACACACACAAGTTTGAACACACAAAAATACATAAAATAGGTTTTTGTATCTGGGGCTAATGATTTGATTTTTTTCCCTCTCATAATAAGGAGTTATTGCACTATTGTTTGGGTGTGTCACTGACCCCTGTACCCTGTCCACTCCTGTACAGTTCAGGTACACCCAGCAGCATCTCTGCAGAAAGGTCTTTGTCCATTATCCCAAACATGATGGGTGGTGCAGAGGTGAAGAACAGGTTGAAGAAAATCATCAGCCAGTAGTCGATCATGGCAGTGGCAGAGAAGCCGCAGAAGAACTGATACCAAAACAGCAGATTCACGTAGGCCTGGGAGACACATTAAACTTTGGATGATTAGATGAGTAATCCAGCCACTACTGTTGATTCAGTCAGCAGATACAAGACTCACCACATTCTTATAGAAGAAGTAAATGATCATGCTGGCCAGTCGAGTGTAGCACCAGTGTCCGTGCACCAGGAGAAGTTTTTTTAGGTGTTTGAAGCGAGATATTGCAAAATCACTGGCCATGACCGCCTGCAGACAACAAGAGTTTAAAACTGTAAGAGTAGAAGAAGAAACAATGGCATTTTCAAAGTTTAGGACAGTCAGTTCAGACCTGCATGCCCTCCTGACCAGACATCCCAATGCCAATGTCAGCTGCTTGGATCATGTTGACATCATTTGCACCGTCACCTGAAGCCACAGAATGAATATCAGATTAACAAAAGTTTTTGACTAAAAATCCTTGTATAATGAATGTAGTAGGTGTCTCAGCGGGATGCTAGTGGAAAACATAGCTAATGTTCAACAGTAAATTTCTTAGGGGCTTCACTGACTCATAATAGGACAACATCAAAATGAGAATCTAATTGAAGGTTCTTAAGATGACTTCTGTTCTTACTGTAACATGTCAAACGTCCTCAGTGAAATAAGCCAATCGAAACCAAGATTTACAATATTAATTTCGATTTTTTTGTTGAA
The DNA here is from genome assembly GCA_008933995.1 of Datnioides undecimradiatus. Classification (NCBI taxonomy): domain Eukaryota; kingdom Metazoa; phylum Chordata; class Actinopteri; order Lobotiformes; family Datnioididae; genus Datnioides; species Datnioides undecimradiatus. The sequence continues at coordinate 1,622,085 of WARS01000014.1, forward strand.
AATAGACCTTAAGTATACTGACATAATGCAAAACAATGTTGGAAGTGAAACACAAAATAAAACGGTCATGAGTATGAGTAACATTATGTATGCAAATTAAGTTCAAACAAAGACATACATAAATACCTGATCTAGTTCTCACTTTAATCTGATACAGTTTATAGTTTACCGTTATAGTTTGCACTTTCACATTAACCTTCTTTCCATATTTAGTTGCAAAGAAGTCAGATAAATGCATTTGGAAATTGGTGAAAGGTACGATTAAAGTTTCTTACCAACAGCAAGGGTCATGACCTTGAGTCTCTCTCTGACCATCTTCACCACACTGCTCTTCTGTAAGGGTGTTACTCTACAGCAGAGCACAGAGCGACAGCGCCTTGCCAGCTCCATAAAGCGGTTCTGCAGGTCTGATGACAGTGCCATGGCCAGGGTGTGTCCATCAATCACCAGAGAGATGTCTGGGGTTGTATCCACATTGCGAGGGTCTTCGCTGTATCTCCTCACCTCTTCCAGTGTACAGTCCAGGATGGATGTGCATGTGAGCTGGAAAACAACATCTGCTTATTTATCATCAAAGGAGGGGAAACATATATTTTTAAAAACCTTTATTTATTGAGGAAAGCTTAAATTAGACGTGTTTTTTGCAGGATTGCTCTGACAGATTTGCATAGATACACATTAGCATCTGGTAGCTGCCCAGTACAACCACAGCAGCTCCAATGGGCCATTTGAGGTTAAGGGTATGGCCCAAAGGCCACTTGTGGTGATTAGTTGTCAAACATTAATTTAATAATCAATTGTTTATTTACATAATGTTTGACAACTAATTTTCATAAAAAAATGCCAAACATCTGGTTCCAGCTTCTCCAATCTGAAGATGTTCTGCTTCTATTTAATATTATAAACTAAATAACTCTGGGTTTTGGATGGCTGGTCAGACAAAACAAACATCACACACCAAACAATTATTTAAATGTAATTGTGAGTTGCAGCCATGTTGCAAAATTTGATTTAAGTAGGCTGAGCTGCACACAAGGTAGTCTAAGATGACTTAAAGAAAATAAGAGGACACATATAGATTGTAACTTGGATGTGTCATCAAAGTCCTGCCATCAGTGCTGATACATCCAATCAACAGCACTGATAATCAACATTGATGTCAGGACTATTCGCCTGTGCAGCAGAGTACAGGTTATGATATGTGCTGGTAAAAGCAACATTACTCTGCTGTTGACTGATGATGTCTGACTATAAGCAATTATGGGGCTCTGGTCCCATTAGGCTCGTCATTGTTGTGTGTAAATAACTGCAGCCTCTTAGCCAAAAGCAAAACTGACATGATGAAAAAAAACTGGGTCATGTCCTGTTATCATGCTTCCAATGCTGGCTAAATTTCATTAGGTGTGGTAGGGTGATGACTGTGGGAATGCATCCCTCAGGTGGTCATCGAGTTACAGTGGTAAAAATAGTTCATTAGCAATACGCCTTCACTCTGGATCATGAGAGAAGGGGTATTTCCTCTGAGGGCTGAATATTAGACTGGTAATTAGATATGAAAGCAGTAGATATTGTATTGGGGGTATCACACTCCATTCATCATCAATGACTAGTCCCGTCTGAGTGGAGTGCGGCAGTCCCTTTGTTCCAGAGAGCTCCCCGTGTATCTGTTTGAACCGACAGATAATTTCGGTCTATTTGAGGCCGGGGATGATTAGACATGGTCAGGTTGTTATGAAGGGCTCATTCCCATGCTACCAGATCTTTAATGACCATCCAAGGAGCAGGGCCCACACATGACATCTTCTCTTTCTCAAATGAAAATGTGAAGGTTTGACCTTTGGTTAAAATGTAAAAGTGATCAAAAAAGGTTTGGCCGTTTAAATTGGAGGGAGACAAACTCACAGGTGAAAGTGACTGAACTTACTGCTTAGAAAAACGCACAACTGGATTATCAGAAAAACTTGATGCTGCCCTTTGAAACAAGCTGTATGTGATACGTGAAATCTAAATTTCATCTTGCCTTAATCTGTTTAAAAGGCCAATGTTCAATTTGGCCTTTTTGTGGTGGTTGTTAGCCTGTAATGATCCAGATCTTTACTAGCTTTACTTTTGGATTCGTTGATTTGAAAACATTGTCAGTGGAAAATTATTTAACATTTTGTATTGTTTTTTTTAAAAACAAGAAATCTAATTAAAGTCTAAATCAAGCTGAATTCAGGGTTGCCCACTCTGTCCTGCAGTCATGAGTCTATGCCCTCACATAGAACATCCATTTTATATTGCTTTATGCAGATTATGCAGATTTAAACATAATTTTCAAAAACTCTTAGAACTATTTGCCAGGACTTGATACTGAAATGTTTCAGACAAATCACAAAGAGATACAAGTTTAAAGGAACAGCAGGTCAACACTTTGGAAAATTTTCTTCTTCACTTTCCCAGAGTTAGGTGAGACGACTGATACCACCAGCAGCCACTTAGCTTAATTTAACAGAAAGACTGGAGAAAGCAAGTCTGGCTCAGTCCAAAGAAATATATAAAATAATCAAAGTTAAAACTTCGAAGTAGTTCCAAACCTCACTAATCAATTGTGCTGTGTTTATTAAATCAGTATAAATTAGCGTCAATGTCAAACATCATTACACTGTTAAACAGGAAGTTTTAGACATTCTCCTCCTGTTTCTTGGACTGGTAGCTTCCTGGGTTCTCTTGTTGTCTTGTAACTATTGATGGACTGATTTTGTTACTTTTGGACATTTTAGATTTTTTTTCCCTTGTTTCTTGTCTTTAGGGTAAACTAATCTAACTGGATGATGGCTTCAACTACATATCTACTTTACAGAGAGTCGGCCCAATCATCTTATCTAACTCTCAGAAAGCAAGTAAGTGAATAAACCAATTTTTTCATAAATGTCGCTTCATGGACATTAACACTTTAATTTCATGATTGATTTATTGAAACAAATTTTAACTGTGGTTTACGAAATGAACCAGAGATGTACCACAATTTATCATTTAACATATGCAGTAAAGAAAAGTAGCTCTAAGTCAAACAGCCAACCTTTAGTGAGGCAGACAGAGGCCTCCTCACCTTGTTTTTGCAGCTCATGTTAATCACCAGGTCTTCCTCTTCCAGTAGCCTGCAGGCATAGCCAATGTTGACAGCTGTCTCCGGCTTGTCACCAGTCAGCACCCACACCTGGATCCCTGCCTCCCGCAGTGCCACGATGGTGTCTGGGACACTCTCCTGCAGACGGTCCTCAATGCCCGTTGCCCCTACATGAGGACACATATCCAAAGTCAGTTGTGATTCACACACAGAGCTTATAATAGAGTATGTTTTTCATGTGTTTATTATGAATGATGTTATGCTGATGTATGTTACCCAGCAGGGAGAGGTTTGTCTCTAGCTGCACAGCAGTGTCCATGACAAGCTCCTCTCTGTTTTCTATAGCAGCCAGAGCTCTCTGTCTGTTCACTGACCAGCTTTGATATGCCTTATCACTCATCACCTGCAGCACACACATGAAAAAGATAAATCAGAGCTCATCTAGTGTGAGAAAACTGTGCAGATAAATATTCGTCTATCCAATTTCTCACCTTTTTTGTAAAGCAGAGCGTACGCAGGCCCTCTTTAGCATAGCAGTCAATGTGATGCTGAGTATGTGCTGCTATATTCTTCTGATTCCCACGGAGATGTTCTGTAGATATTATGAGAGATATAAATATTCAGTTTCATTCTGATTTATAAAATGACCCAAGGTATCTCAGTATTTATTTAACGATGCAAGGGATTTAATAACTTTTCGATAAATTAGTGTTAATATACTTACACCTACATACCTGCATATGGGGTGCCAAGTAGCTCCATGATGGCATAGTCTGCTCCTTTGGTGTACAGCACATACTCGTTGGTGACTGGGTGCCGCACCAAAATAGACATTCTCTTCCTGATGGAGTCAAAGGTCAAGGTGTCCAGCACCTTAAACACCAGGTCTTCCCCTGATGGGAGCCTCACTGTCACACTGTCAGGGGTACGGGCCAGCAGAGTGAAGCCATATGCCTTGGCTGCGTACACCAGGGCTGCTTCATCTGGACTCTCTGCCTCATAGCTCAGATTGTCTATGGTTGTTGCATGCTGGTCCGACTGGGTTGGCGCACGGAGCGAACATGTCTGGTGCCCACTGACGTCTCCAGACACCTCCATTTTTACTGGAGGGTTAAAATGGTCCTCCTCTATAACCGAGTCCTCTGAAGTGGTGCGATTTCTCTTGGGTTTGCGCTGCCAGGTGAAAATATTACGAAGAGAGCCTGACTTTTTTGCCAGGTTGGACAAAGTATCCAGTGGGTTGTTCGTCTGATGGGAATGTGAAAGCCCACTCACCTGAAAATTTTTTTTTTGCAAGGCAAACAGAAATTTGTCATTCATTGTTTTTATATCGGCATTTTGAGCAAACTCCCATATGGCGATAAAAAATAAAAACCTCTTAAAACCTTGTCATCCATTTCCACTCTGTTTCTTTTTGTGCATGTGTGCCTTTAATTACAAACTCAAGGGAAAACCCACATATTTCTCCCATCTGCCAGACCTCAGAACAACACAGTCAAGAACAGCGAGTACTAAAATTAATAAAGGCAACCTTGATTGCCCCTGCAAGTCTCCCTTTACTATGTGGCTAATTTAGTGAGGACTTAGAATCTTTACAACTGGAGTTTCAAGGATGAAAGAAAATTAGTACTGACCACTGATGAATGAACAGAAACTTAATGATAAACAGCTCTTAAAGAAATCATTAAGATTAACAATAAGAATTTAACCTTTATTGTTGTGAGTATTACTGATTAAATTATGGAGTGTGGAGTGCACTGTGTGTACTGCACAAGTTTATAGATCTGTAGAAATCACTGGATGAAGAATGAGGCAACCAATAGATTCTCAACATTGTTTTCTACATGAAAAGTTTGCCATTGTCTTATATGTTTGCAGTTTTCTAAGAACAAATCCTGTGTCCATCTTTCCTCTCCTGACTGTGCCCTCCATCTCTATTTCCCATCCACAGTCACAGTAAATGCTCACCCTCCGTCTCTGAGCTGTTGCCATGGAAACCACCACCGTGTTGCAAATGGCGAGAGCCAGAAAAAAGTCCAGGTAAGGATCTATCTTCTGGCTGCTGCCACTGCTGCTGCTCCCTGCCCTGCTAATCTGCTGAAGCAGCTTCCTGTCTGGAATCACCTCAGTTTCCTGTTGGAGTAAAAATTAAACAGCTTTTTAATTAAAAACTCGTGTTGATAAACTGTTTCTTGCTTACATTAATGTGATGTGACAGGATGGGTAAAAGTTTTTAGTTTTTAATCTTTTTATGCAGTTTTCTTTGCCCGTGTATACAAGGAATGATTACAGGAATTACAGAGGAAATGGAGGTTTTATTCATTTACATACTCTGTTAGAGACACAGCTTGAGAAAAAGCAAAGGGGCAGCACAGGCTGTGTTTGCTTTGCTAGAATAAACACAAGACTATTTTTTGTCTCAGTCTGTATCTCCAGGCCTCTGCTCTTTGCCTCGTGGACAAAAATAGACACAGAGCTACTGTATGGTATATCAAGACAGTGGTGACTAATCTATAATGCACGTTTACAGTTTATGTGACATCCGTGGTCTGTGCCAAGTGATACCCAGCATGACCATATGTCCCATCACAGACACAGGGGCAACTTTGAGCCAAAATGGATGTGCTCATCACTGACACCTAGCAGCTTGGCCATCTGCAGCAGGGACTGGGACCATGAGGCCTTTTGACACAAGGATGGGGGAGATCTGGGTAAACGAATGGCAATTTTTGAGTGTTCTCATAAACATGTCTCAGAAAGGACATCCTTCTCTGAACCTGGTCAAGTTCATTTTCTAGATCACAGAAACATGACTCTATGTGTATATGTACAGATGCTAATTACCAAATGAGACAACAAATATAAAATTAGTACTAGATTAATATGAAGTCATTAACAATAATGACCTGAGATGAATTCATGAAATTATTATTGTTTTTATGATCAAAATCTTGTCAGCTCAATTATTGACTGCCAATCTGTCCAGGATGTTTCCATGCTGGGATAGGCTCCAGTCCCTGAAGACCAAGAGTGAGATACCTAGTTTTATAAATGGACAGATAGATAAAGTAGAGTAGAGCATAAAGACAAACCCACAATCCAGCCTCACTCTGAATTAAATATCTGCCTTTTTTTCCTGACTGAGCGATCATCTTACCAGGGGACTGCTGAAGGCCACATTGCTCTGGGCATTTCCTGCGACCTTGCTCTTGTGCTGGCTGACATGGCGATGTTGCATGTGCTCAGGGTCTGTGTCCTCAGTATCCAGGGACCATCCAGTCTTCAGGGGTCGTGGCCGCTGGTTAAAGATGACATCCTCCTCTGAGTCTGGTTCTTCAAGGACAGCAAGGCGGATGGCTGCAAATCCCCAAAAAACATGCTGATACATACAGTTCACTATGTGCTGTATATCACAATACACTACAAGTGAGATACTGTTATTGTTTGACATGCAGCCCAAACCAGGAGGTACATTCCAACTGAAGAGGTGATAAGCAGCTCACACTCAAAACATCATATGTAATTTGATAAAGTATAGTCTGGTTAGTGGTTCAGCATGAATCAAAACGAGAGAGAAAGGGAAAACTATTTGTAGCCTGTTATCATTGGTAGGACAAAAATGTCTGGCCATGTTGTTAGCCTAAGAACATCAGCTTTATGTTGCGCTAAGTCCAAGATTAGCATGCTACATGCTAAACGTGTCAGTGTGTTATAGCAGTATATGGTATATGCTGTGAACTGTGTTGTCTGTCACTTTTCCACATATCCTGAAATGGATGAGTTTTGCACTGGTTCATAACTGTTATTTCTATCATAATAATCTTGTCAGCCCAGTGATAGCCTGCAAACATAATATCATAATATTCATAATTCATAATATCAGTTTTACCCTGATACATGTCTAAGGTGAGTATGCTTGCATGTCAGTGTGTTAGGCAGTATGAAAATATTGGTTATGCTATGTGTTGTATGCCTTTGCCAGGCATCCTGTGATGAAGATGGAAAACCTGACCCGTTGCTTCACCCAGACATTTGTACTTGTGCTCGTGACTTCTGTAGTCGAGCTACTGGGAACCTTAATGCCATATGAAGTAAAGTGATGAAAACCCTTTAACGGATCATTTTGGAGCAGAATTGGTAATTAAGCTGGCTAAAAATGTTTGTGTGTTTGTATAAGTACTAACAAAAGCGGAAGAAGGTGCTGCAGCAGCTCATTTTGTTTAAAATAAAATTGTGGAAGATTACCATTTTCTTTGTGTGGGTACTCAGTGCCCATTATGGAGCATCTGCGAAACACCATCTTGTTCTCGGTGAGGGTGCCAGTCTTGTCCGTGAAGATGTATTCAATCTGTCCCAGGTCCTCCGTGATGTTTAGGGCCTTACACTGCATGCGGCTGTCTGTCTCCTCATCGTACAGATCGATGTCATTTATGATAAAGAAGATCTGACCAATCTTCACCAGCTCGATGGACACGTAGAGAGAGATGGGAATCAGGACCTGAGGGAGAGGAGGAAAAATGGAAAAAAGAGAGTGAGGAGAAAGCAATCCGAGAAGGGAAAGAAAAAAAAAGTTATGGGGCAGGGTACATAAGTAGAGTGACGGGAAGACAAGACAAGGAAAGTGTACATTGGAAAAGGAGAAGTTGGAGGAGAAAGATGAGCAGATGAGAGTTTTATGATTTTAAGAAATGAAAACAGACACTCTACATTCTCTCTTTAATACACACTCAGAATTGTGCACCTGCAGCAGGATGATCATGGTGAAGAACATGTAAAGGCCAGACAGACTGGGACTGTCCAGATGACCATTGCTGTCGGGGACCAGGTAAGGGGGCACACCAGGCAGCGCCTGCAGCCATAAGAAGTGACCTGCATGAGTGAGGACAGGGGGATTAATCACAGCAACTCTTGTGTAGGGAGGAAAGCTATTTTTGGCACCACACCTTCCCCTGTCTCCTCCCTCTTCCTCTGGTATGTGTTTGAGCCTGTTGCCAAAGTGAGTTTCTTTTTATTGGAAATTAAACGTCACCTTATAAAAGTAAAACCATTAATCATGAACCAGTCTATGTTGTGATTTTCCCGTTAAGTTATGTAATTCATCACTGACCTAGTGCTCCGACAAAACACATGACGAAGAGGAGAATGACGCAGAAGATGACGTCTACGTTCAGCTTCCGCTCTAGTTTGCTGCACTTGTATCTTGGCCCGTTGTTGTTGAGCATGGACTTGGTTTCATGGCCTTTAATTTGGGATGAGAAGGTGTTGATTCAGTTACCAACAGGCACTCAATGTCAATCCATGACAACAAGAAACTGATTATCATATTTTAAAACGTGCTTCAGTTAGTGCAAAGACAAAAAACAGGTCTGTATCCTGTCAAATATCTCAACATGTACTTGATGGATTGACACAAAATGCCCAATAGATATCCATGGTTCCATGACGTTGTACATTGTAATAACTTTGGTTGTCCCCTTAACTTTCAGAAAATGTCAGGTCAGAATTGCACATTGCCTGGTTTAATTCCCATAAACTGTAATTCCTGCTAATTAGGAAATGTTAGCCTGTAAACACACTATAATGCTGAATGTGGACTATTATTCCTGTTAATTTCAACATGTAGACATGTTCATACAGTATATCTTTAGACTCTTGTGGTTTGACTAATCTTGAGTAGTAGACAAAACAAAATTACATTGAAATTAAATGAATTTGTTACCTATATCATAACTACATATTAAGCAGCAGATCACAATGCAGGGAAGCAAAATGTATAGAACAATTATATCACTAATTATGCAAACATACTCTCTAATTTAATACATTTTTATCTTAATATGGACTCATGATGTCAGTATTTCATGAGTCCTGGCTATGGCTAGGGACAAAAAAGCTAAGAGCTCAAGGTCAAAGCAGTAAAGCAGCTGAGATAGCACTGGAGAAAATACCTGCGTATACTACAAAGCCAACAGCGTGGTCCGTGTTTCTCACTGTGCAGCCTCGCAGCAGCAGACTCTCAATTCCAGCGCCCACCTTCTCCTTATCAGGTTTCTCTCTGCAGCAGGACAAAGTGAGAAACCTCCTTTGTACTGTCAGATCTTGTTAGATATTCATTACCACTTATATATCCCCCATTAGCAATTCTCTTGCTTTACAGACATAGCAAAACAGCATGGGTAGACCAGCTGTAAGAGATGTGGTGCCCAAGGAAATCGATTATAGTCTATTACAGCCCCAATAATGCCTCCGGTGGCATCAGAAAGTGCAGCAAGTGGATTGGAATTAGTTTTGCTCGGCTGCTCTGAAAGGCTCAAAGAAAGTGTTTGGGGAATCCATGTGATCTGTGTATCTGATACTCACGCATAACACTTGAAATGATTCAGATTGTTGTTGGGCCTTTCACACACCACAAGGCTGCTGAAGCTTTCAGGTTCAAATTCAGGATCCTGAGGAAATGGAAAAAAGAAGCCTTTAACATCACAATGGTAACAATAGAAACCCTTTAAATGTAACTATATATTAGAAATATCATAAATATATATTTTCCTATTTTTGTTGTCTAAATGACCACTGGGGACATGATTTTTGGTTGCCAGAAAGTCCAGTTAAGTGCTTGTTTTTGCCAGTGACAGGCACACATTGAGATAAAAAACTGTCAAAATTATGAAGCAGAAGAGAAGCCGTGCTCTGAAATCTTGCGACAGTGACAGAAATCACAACTTCTGTTATTTTAAAGATAAAAAACAATTGTTAAAAGCTGCACATTTACAAAGTATGACAACAATATGTCACAGAATGCATCGGCTTTCATAGGCTGCCTTTGTTGGATAAGGATATGCTAGTTAGTTATGCTACAAATAGAGGCTTACACGATGCCAGCCATCAGATCTGAAGTGATCATTTTAACCATAATGACTTCTGCCAGCCAAACAAGAGAATAAATCCTAAACCACAGCCAGGTTTAAATATATCAAAGTTCTGTAACCTACATCTTACCTCCAGATTGACAGACTGAGGATTATAACATGCAGGAAATACAACTGTGTTTCAGGAATGTTCATTTAAAGTATGTAATCCAACAGGTATGAGTTTTTTTGTCTGTCATTACTGACTTTAAAACATTATAATTACACTGTAATAGTTACTGCAAACTTCCAGTAAGTAATGTCACACTGGTTCTATTGATGTGGGTTGTATGTTAATGGTGAGGAGGAGGAGGAAGCTCAGGCACCACAGGGTTAATGAAAACAGACGTTGGAATTTCTTACTGAGATGCAGAGGGCAGACATGGCCTTCCTCTGCTTCAAGTTGGTCTCTCCGTCCAGGTTGGCTGTCTCGAGGTGACACACACCTTTGGGGTCTGATGTGTGCAGGAGCAGGAGGTCTGCAGGGACGATCTCATTGCACACCACCTTTACAAAATCTCCCACTTGTACGTCCTTCCAACGCCTCTCCACAAACCTTTTCTCTTTCCTGAAATCAGATGTGTCAGATACATTCATTACAGATTATTTTTATAAAGAGACATGAGTCCCTGGGTGGCTTTTGTATTGATTTCTGGTCACATTTATTAACTGTAATATTGGCACAGTGTGGGTATTTTGTCTATGTTTATGCAATCAATGAAATATTGACTCACTCCTTATGGATAAAAAATCACAGCAGCTGCTTAAGTTAGGAAATAAACAACACAACCAAATGAAAAATCAATGCTATTGTTTTTGGAGAGCAGCCCAGATGTGTTCTGTGTGTTTTAGAATAAGGAAACTTTCAGAGGAGATGTTTAAATGAAGACACACTGTATGAGCTCAGGCTGTTTCCAGGGTTTCAGGCATCCCAAAGAGCCACATGCTTCATGGTTTGAACCTGCACGTCAAGCTGGATAACCACTGGTGACAGAGAGCTACAGGTATGCTGCCCTGCATGTAGGACCTGATCGGGTGGCTGCCACACAGCACCACACCTCGCCCCAAACAAAGCCAGGATGGGGGGGGATTATGTATTTTTAGTATGCTGTGTTAATATCATACTCACGGGGTAAACAAATATTCTGTCCTGTTAGAAAACTTCAGGTACATTTTCTGTACAATAGGCAGTCGAACAGTTTCCAGTCATGGTAGTTTCATTTCACAACATGCACGGTGTACATGTCAGCACAGACACAGACAAGTGTTTTGTAGTAATAGTTTGCTACTGCTTTGCCTCACACCCAGGTAACTGTATTAAACAAAATGAAACAGTTCGTGAGTGGTAGAGGTGCTGCTAGGTGAATGTTAATGGTGGATCCTAAGTAAACACAACTTTGTAAAAATAAAAATTAAAACTGAAAGCCCTGCAATGAAAATGACATAATGGAATAATGGAAATAACTGACAGTTATTAATGAATAATTAGCTAACCATTTCAGCTGTACTTGTATAAATTGTTGAGAGAGTTTAATTTGTAACAAATATTCATATTTTATAATTCTATTATTATTTATTATTAACTCTATTTTATTTATAAAGTTAAGTACCAAAATTTAATGAATAATACATTTGTAAAGTAACAGCTAACTAAAGCACATATTTACATCTGAATTGTAATGGAGTTGAAGTACAAAGCATGAATGCAAAATATCAAGTTTAAGCACCTCATATTTGAGTCAGTGTACTTGCTATTAGCCTGCTATCAAAATTCAAGTCTACACACACAGTCTATGAATATATTTCAGAAAATGTCGGTCCTTTGAGTTTAAGATATTGTTGTCTGTCGAATCAGTCAAGTTTTACACACCTCAGATGTTTGAAATGATAAAAAGAAAACTGTGAATTTAGCCAGCCGATGCATCTTTGTGATAAAGCTAGAAAATATTTTGCAGAGAAAACAACTACTCAGAGATAAAGTCGACCGTTTGGTTTGATAGTAGGTGCGATATGAGTCACATTCATAAAAAAATGGGGATGACATGAACTCTTAGGACACCAGACAGGAACGGTCTGTTAGGTGTGGTGACTGGTTTTATTGACAATGAAACTAGACATGTGAATCAGTATAATAACATGAATTTGACATTTATTCAATCAGCATGATTACCAGCTGCTGTGTTCATGTGTTTGTGTTCATTGACTGAGACGAGATAGAGGGGATGACCCTGAAGATAAGGCGCCTCATCTCAACACACACACACACACACACACACACACACACACACACACACACACTTCACACCATTGTGAAAACAACATGCAGGTTAGGGTGATGGGAAATAAAGACGTGCATCTGTAAAGGTCTGTTGAATTAGAGTTAGGTGCTTCTCATCTGACTGCATTCCATGTGGGCCTTCGCATGGACGAATAGCAGTTCACCTCGACAAAAAGAAAGTATGTGAAAACCTGAAATGTATTCTTGAGCTACTAATGGAAACATTTGTATACTTCAAAGCAATCCCAGCCAATCAATGCTCTTCTAATCTTTACAAGCCCAAAATGGAGCTTTAGCATGCCCACCCAGCGGGCCATGAGAGACCCATAAGAGCTCGCTCGCCATGATTCAGCTGCTGTTTATCTGATTGCATGAGGCAGAGATGACTAGTGTCTGCTAACAGGCCTGGAGGGACTGGTGTGTTCTCCGAAGTGTCCGAAATGCTGCGTCTGGAGTCTGCGCTCAGGCCACCTGGACCCTACCGCCATAGACACAAATGCAAACACACGCAGACATACACACATACACTCACACACACAAAGACACACACATGGTGTTCAGGCTTTTCCCCACTTCTTGGGAAATTCGAAAGCAGGCAACTGCTGGTTAATGATAGACTCTTCCAGAGGTTGAATCTGTGCACATTCATCACTGGAGGTGCCTCCAGTCTCACGTCAGATCCAGGGGAAATCCACATCCACATTCACATCCACTCCCTATACTCCACCTCCCACTCACAATCACAGCAGTGAAAGAGTTGAAAATGACAGTGTTTATCCTCCTTTGTGAATTATTCATTTTTCATCAGTAATTTAAAAATAGATAACCGCTAACCTTACTGTCTCTGCTGACGCAAGCCCCAGATGAGGATTTCATCAAATGTGCACAATGCGATGGTGAGAGATATTGTTGTGAGGCTCTTCAAAAAAGGCAAAATCTCCCACACATTTTGCTATTTCTAAGTGAAAAATTCTCACAGGGTGCTGAAATGCAGAGGAGGTGAAACACACATGCACATGGGGCAGAAACACACAGCACAAAATCATACACATCTACACACTCTCACAGACATCAACATGCTGTTTAATGATAAACACAGATGTGGAAGTGCTGTTAATGCACCGTGAGTGTTTCCACTCTCCACATTATGCATGAACAGCTCAACACACTGTATCTGTATTCAGAGCAGGGCCATCTTTGAGTCATTTACCTGCTGTAGATGGAGCACAGTGTGTTGTTGACCTTCCTGTCTGACTGGTACCTCCTGAAGTCCTCCCAGGCATCCTTTAGGGCCGTCAAAGACAGGATGATAGAGATGGGGATTAGAGCTACCTCGGGCTGGAAAGCGTTCACTACGGGGACAAAGTTCAGAATGGCCAGGCCAACAAAGTAGATGTTAGCCAGACGGTGAAACTGCTCAAAGAGATTCATGGGGATGAAGAGAAGAAGGCTGTATTTGGTGGTCTTGATGGCGTTTCCAGGGAAGTAGCGGTTGGGTTGCTTCCCCTTCTCCAGGCCCTCATAAGGCAAGTTGGACACCAAGTTGCGGAGGTCCTTTTCTCGCGCCCTCTGACCTCTCAGAGCCTCCCTCACCAGGGCCAGAGGGCTCGTCCACATCATGGCTGCACTGTCTGCTTTTCTTTAACTCGTCTCACCAACTTGTTCTTCCCATCCTCTCAGAACTTACACCTCCTATCAGTTAAAAAGACTCTCCTCTGGGCCATCCTCTCCTTGAACGATCCTCTGTGGGTGTGTGTGTGTACAGTGCCTGTCAGGTTAAACCCAATGACAGCACACCTAGTCCTCTGAGTCCGCCCCTCGCAATGACAGGTGTGTTTTCATTCCTTGTACCAGAGCTGTTGAAGTCTTGCAGAGAGTTGGGAAAGAAGGTTTGCCGCAAGTGCTGCAGTGACTCAGCTGATTTTAATTCTGCTGTCAATAATCTCATTTCAGCAGAACCATTGAACCAGCAGCATGTTTTCAACATATTTAAAATAATTTAGTCTTCTTTACTGCCATTAATACTTTACGCAGATGTTGCCTTTGAAAATCAAACACCAGGTGCCCAGGTAGCTCACTTGCTTTAATTTCAGCCAGGGCCCTTTGCTGTACCATGTCCCCACTCTCTCCCCTGCCTTTTCTGTTACTGTCTCCGGCTGTCACTATCAATCAAGCAGAAATATAAAAAATAAATCCAAAAGAAAATTAAACTCTAAAAAGAATACAAGAAAACACTAATGCAGTAAGACAAAGCCCTTAAATGAGCTGACAATCCAATCTTCGCAGAGCAGAAAATTGGTGCATTGGGTCATATGAAGATCTGAACTGACAACACAACACACAGCAGAGCGCAACTACTCCTCAGGGCGAACATATATGAAGAGTCTGCAGAGTGTGAATGAACCCAGCAGAGGGAACTTACACACCCCATTCAGGAGTAACCAGAATGAGGATACAGTCCACCATGTTTGAAGACACTGAGAACCTCTTTATAACACTGTTCAACACTGTAATTCTTTATTGGTGTGTGTAAGACATGATCTGCTCTGTTTCCAATCATCCTCTGAGACTTCAAAGGTCAGTTATGGACATTATGAGTTCAGAGTAGAACCTCATTAGAGTTTCTTGCTTTACTTTACTTTTTGTTGAGAGTTGAATTGTGTTGTTACAGAACTGGGTTAATGAATCCGTTTACATGTACGTGTGTGAGATTCTTTACGTATGATGGCCTGCAACAAAGCAGCTTCTTGCACAGATGGCACGCATGTAGGATGCCTTCCACTTCCTCATGTTGACATATGTTGTCTTTTCCAGAAAGGCAGCTGAACCTGTTCAGATTTGCACCACGTCACTCATTTATTGTGGTAATGAAACTATATGTTAGTCGTTGATACACAGCATATATCTGCATCATTGGATAACTGCCCTCAAGTTAAGATAAATGGGCCACTTTTGCCTGTTTAAAGGATGCCATGCTCAACATAATGTGATTTATGATCAGTCAAAGAATTTAAATGGTTTCCTGTTTTGTCCTTGAGCAGCTGACACAGACAGGTTCATCTCTCCTGGGTTGCTCAGCGTGTTTTTTTCCATCCCCATACGTGTACAGCAGGGGAGTGGCGTGATGCGAGTGTGCCAGACTCACCCTCTCACCCGTCCCAGTCAGCTCTGGCTGGGTTTGGCTTGGCTGACACGCCGACTGCACAGTGGCGCAGCTGTGAGTCCACACTACACAGATACACACACACATACACGTACACACACACACACACATACACACACACACACACACACACACACACACACACACACACACACACACACACACGTACACACACAAAACAAAACACACTCTTGGAAACAAAACACACACGCACACACATGATTCTACGGAGAAGAGGTCTGTGCATTCCTAATTACTCCAGTGACATGGAAGCACTACAAAGTAGAAAGCATCTGCCTCTCCCCCCTCCTTACATGTCAACACTAATGCCCTTTTTGAAAAGAGGCAAAGAGAGAGAGAAAGAGGGAAAGAGAGGGCCAATTTAGCACCAACCATCTGTCTACTGTAGTGAGATAATACATCTGTTATACTGAGGGGGGCCGGTAATGTAGAGCTGATTTTTACCGATGCATGGAGGAACCTGGAACAAGGTTACATGTCGCTTTACATCACTTTTTACACCACTTTACCATTTATTTGGTAGTTTTGCACTTAGAGGTGCTCTCAGAGGCATCAGACACACACATACACACACACACAGACACACACACACACTCACACACAGTGGCCATGTGCAGTCCTATTCAGAGCAGGGTTTGGTCCCCACTGTTATCTCTAAAACAAACAGCTATGAAATCCTCAAACATTAGCATCCATCCTCTCTGTGTATCATATTAATTTGTCCTCCATTTTCCCGAGCTTGTGAAAAATCCACTGCTATATGTAAGATTCTCTATGTGACTGAATCTCAATCCCAATCTGTTGGCATCTCATTGTGTTCTTCTGGTCCTCTAAGTTCAAAATCAAACATTAGCTGCACATTAGTCCCTGCTAGAACAAAATCCCTTTTTAAATATTAAATATTCAGTGTTTTGCACCATCAAATATTCAATAGCATCCATTTAAGGGCTGTAACAGTGGTCAGGTCAGGAAGAAAGTGCAATGCAGTGCAGTGCAGCGTGCAGTCGGTTTGCTGAGTGAGAGGAGGATGCAGGGGCATGGATGGATGGATGGATGGCTCTTTTTCTTGTCCTTTATTTTCTCTCTCTTCCTGTCTGTTTTTTTTTTTTTGTAGTAGGCACTGTGGCCCCTGCAGCTAGCAGGCCGCAGTTGAGTCCACAGAGTGCCTTCATATCTATGGCTCTCTGCGTTAATGTCCCCTGAGGCCAGGGCTGGCGCACTGCCCTGCTCAGACCCCAGCCGAGCCCATCTCAGCCCAGACCACCACCTCGGCCTCTTGCTCCGACTCCTCTGCCTCTCCATCCATTATGCAGCCAATAGTATCCAGCTGCAGCCCTCACATCTCTCTATTCACCCATACATTTGCCTCTCTCGCTTGCCTAGTCGCTCCCCATGTCGGGTTTAGTTGTTCACTCACTCATTCAGACACTCAATCAGCCGTGAGCCCGACAGTCAGTAATCATGAACAGCCGCACACTCATACAGGACACATTAAATCGCCACCCGTGTACTCTGTTATTGAAGTGATAGACTGAATTGAGTTTTAATTGAATTTAGATACATCTTCATAATTGCTGACAATCATTACACAAGATATTTACAGTCATTATGAAATATTACAATTGGAATTTACAGAAACTTTGTACAAAATATGCCTGACTTCAATGCCTGGATAGTGGGGTCCTTGTTTAGTCATTTCTGGAGAACAAAACATTGACCCAAAAGTCACTGGTGTCTGGAAGTGCTTTAGTTTCAGCAAGTAGATGCTTTTAGAGTCCATTAAAAAGAAAGAAAAGAGAGAAAAGTCCAAAAAGTACAGAGTCAGCAAAGTTGTGAATTCTGTTTTTCTTTTTCCTCAGTTAAATTGCTCTTTTTCTTTTTTTTTTGACTGATGGAACATTTGATCTGTAATTCAACTGCAAAAACAACAACAGAGACCCATTTAAATAGAATAAATCCATAATATTTACACAATAATGTGAGTATTGATTTATAAAAATGAATCATCTCTTTTTCTTTAAACATGATTTATGTTTATCTACAGTTTTTTCAAAACAGAAACCTAATCACAATGAAACGCATCATACTTCTATCATTCAATTCTACTGATAATGATGATTGTGGATTGCCATATTTATGCAGCAACTCTGGTTGCAATGAAACTCAGCTCATCTATCAGCAAAGTTCTTACACCAGCTTAAGTCGTGTTAAAGCCATTCTCCACCTCTGAAGCTCCTCACATGATGGCAGAAAGTACGGAGGAGTCAAATGTTCTCTTTAAAAAAATAACACGTGGTGAAATGGACTTGATTTTGTCAGCACAGCAAAAGCAAAACATAAACTTGGCCAAAGCGTCAGTGTCCAACAGTCCGCTCTTTCACCGGCTAATATGAGACCTTCAACAACTGAAGAAGCTTTTTCTGTTCAGCATTGGCACCATTAAAGCCCCACAAGGATGTCCAGAGAAAAGAGCGCCCCCTGCTGTCCACCTGTTGTCATCCAGCGATGCTCAAAGCCATCCACCCAGGTGGGCCATGCTAAGCCAAAGCTGCAAAAATGGTAACTGACAGACTAACCCCAACTAGTGAAAGTAAAACGCTTTGCGCTCCATCGTCATCATGACTGAGATGCAAATGAAATCAAACATAAGCATGCTTTTAAAGGATGTTTTTGATATACAGTAATTATAGGAAAATAGACTATCAAGGATGACTCCTTTAAAATCATTTATAAAGCTTTCCTGGATGCAGACAGCTTGGCTACGAAGTAAATAGATACTAAACAAAACAAATCCTTAAAGTATATGCAAACACAAGCATAAATATTTGATCCACAGAGAGTAAGCTACGAATGACAAATATTAGTGATATATTGAAATTCTGGAACAGGCACCATTTCTGTCTTTTTAAAACTCGCTCTTCTTTTCGAGTGTTTGTCAGTCGCTTTAAGGTGTTTCCCAAATCCTAAAAGAGTCACTGCTGACTGAAGTGTTGGGTGCTGCTGCAGTCCATCCAAAAGTCTTTGCATTCTCCTCACTTTTTCTAAAATGAACCAGCTAAAAAAGTTGGTGCACTGTTCATCTCTCATTCTCTCTCTCTTTCTCTCTCACACATCATCTCTCTCTTTCTCTCTCTCTATTTCTCTCACCTTCCCTAAACCCCCCCCTCTCCCTTTCCCACCCCCCGCTTCTTTGTAAGCCCGCCACAAGCTGGCCGCTGGATGCCGCCGGGTTTAATGGACGTAGTAGAGCCAGTAGACGACGTTGAAGAAGGAGAAGACGGTGGGGAAGATCATCCTGGACCACTTATCGATAGAGTTCACGTCGGACAGGTCTGGGATATTCACCTTGAGCTGGGAGGCCCGTCTCCGTAGGCGTGACTTCTTCTGGGCGTGGCGCTCCAAGGCGCTATGGCCATAGTTCTGGCGGGCCATGGCCGCCCTGCGGTACTGCAGTGTCGAGCTATCATAGGCCAGCATAGTGTTGCGGGGGTCTCCGGGTGCTCCCAGACCCCGGGACAGATCCCCTGCACCACCCATCTCGTTCTTCATCTCCAGGGTGCTGAACAGTATGTTGTCGTCGGGTGTCATCTGTGTGAGGGTGTAAAAACAGGTGGAGCCATGAGAAGTTACTGCCAAAAGGGAAATCTGCGTTGTGTTTTTAACATAACAGTCTAATGTAAAGTAATAAAAGTCTAATCATAATGTTCAGTCAAAACAAGTGCATCTACAATGATCATTAGGTAATTCACTGTGTAAAAAATACTGATGAGGTGCTAGAATGGGTAATGCAATGAGTCAAAAATTGTGTAACTTACAGTTAATAAATATTTTAAGCACTTTTATAGCACTAAGTAAGTTATTGATCATCTGTCAATCAATATCTGAGTGATAATACAACCACAAGACTATGAGGTAACATTCCTGGAAGAGCACAACGCACTCCACAAACTAAGTCTCATGGAGAAATCTTCATTGTCATCTCAGAATTTCAACCAGAGTTTGGTTAAAATTCTGTCGATTCACAAGACAAACCAAAGAAAAAAAGAGAAAGCAAAAGGAAAAAAATGTGACAGGAGAAGGTTGAAGAGAAATAGTAAGGACTTTGCAAAGATGGAGGAGAGGAAGGCTAAAAAGGTTCGGGGCAGGTCAGGAAAGACGTTGAGGGAAGTGAATTCGGATCAACATTTCTTCATCCATAGCCTGACTTCTGAGGAAAAAACCGTCCCTATAATCCAATCCTGTCCCGCTGTAAATGGAGCTTGTTGTATTTTGTTGTTTTTGTGAAACTCACTTTGAAGCGAAGCCACTTAGTTGGCAGTATTCATCAAACTGCAAATGATCTCTTTCTCTTATCTGACGATCCATTTTTTTCTTTTCAATTGCTTCACTTATTATTAAGAGAGTTATCAATTGCCTTTGAGATTGAGGAGTATATTTGTATCTAAATATGATGTCAAGAGAAGCTACTTGTTTTCTTCTCTCTTGCCATATTTGTCATTTCCCGTCAATTTAGATGTACAGCCCAAGTTAAGATTAAATTAATGCCTGCAGAAATCAAACTGCTGAGCCATGTTTGTCAGGAAAATGCATGAAGAGCAAACCAAGAGAGGGAAAAAACACAATGGTGGGAGTGATGATCAAAGTTGCCTTAAAAGTCTATAGAAATCAAAGAAATGCACAAAAACTACAGCATTTTCCTCTGATCTGGATTGATTCAGATTGATGACATTGTTAGTTTTGACTTTCAAAACCTCCAGTACCTTATTTCTTTGCTCGCCTAGTCCTAATGCGGCATCGTCCACAAAGATGGGATCCCACATCGAGTCATATGCGTCAATTTCCCTCTGTTTCATTCTGGCATACAGAGCATCATCTCTCTGAACTACATTTCCCACCAGCCACTGCAAGCATACAAAATCAGCACTGTTACTTTGGGGAAATCGTAGCTTGCCACACTCAGAAGGAAAGCGTGTTTTATTTTTTATGTTGCTGTTGTTCCTGCTAACCGAATGAAATTTAAAGGAAAGGCTTTGGCACCACAGCCAGTGATTTTTCCAAGGCGCCTTGCCCTTTGAGAGACAGAGAAATATGGAGATAAAGAGTAAGCCAATCATTGCTTCTGCATTCACTCTTTTCAGATCCTAGTTTGAGCAATAAAGTTGATACACAAGGACTAAACCAGTGAGAAACGGAGAGCTAGAGCAGGAGTAAAGAGTGCTGGTAAAGGACATCAAGCATTGATCACAGCATCACATTGACCTTGAGAAGAGAAGAAGTCATTTGCTCCCACAGAAACAAACACACACATTAACTGACAGCACAGATACCTCGACAGGAGGTTTGCCTGCACATGTACCTTGTTGGGGTCGGGTCTCAGCTTCTCGTTATTGGCTGTGGCTGCTTTCTCAGCCGCCTTCTTCTGCCGCTGGGGGCCCTGGCCGAAGAAGATGTAGTTGACGAAGGCATACTCCAGCAGGGCCAGGAAGACAAACACAAAGCAGCCCATCAGGTACATGTCAATAGCCTTCACGTAGGGGATCTTTGGGAGCGTCTCTCGCAAGTGGGTGTTGATGGTGGTCATGGTCAGCACCGTGGTGATCCCTGGATACCACACGTCACACGTTTAGAGAGACAGTAAAGTCTTTAGATGCTGTAAGACATATTAAACATGATCTGTACAGGGAAAAAAATAAGGTTTGTAAAAAAGTTGTATATGTTTTTAGCCTTGGCTACCATAATGGGTCTTGGGGTTGGTAATTACCGCAACACCTATCAGTGGATTAAAACTAAATTCTATACAAACATTAATAGTCCTCAAACAACAAATGCTGTTCCTGATCCCCTGAATTTCTCCATAGCACCACCAGCACGTTAACATTTGCGTTTTTGAGTGAAACATCTCTGGATGTTTCACTCAAAAACTGTTGGATGTGATTGAAAGATGAATAATTCATCATTCATCATCATTCATTTTGAATCTTAGTGATTCAATAATAGTAGCATTATCTAGCCAAAATGTTAATTTGTCCTATATCACTTTCAATTTACATCGGCCCCAGCTGTAACTTGAGTTTAGTGCTACTAGCAAATGTTAGCATGCTAAGTAAAGTAAAATTGGAGGGAGGATATTATACCTGCAAATATCAGCATATTAGAATTGTGATGCCCTTGTGGTGCACGCGTTAGCATGCTAACATTAGCATTTAGACTGTGAAATCACTCAATATTTACAGTATTGTTGTCTATATTTACTTTCTGCCAGAAAAAAACACCAGCATGCAACAGTCCCACAATGATATGAAAAATACGAACAATTCAGCGATGACACAAAATGTAGATGATTGTAAATGTTCGACATCTAAATTTATAGCTAACTGTTCCATCTATTGAAGATGGAGTAGTAAAAGAGTGAACAAGGGTTTCCTGTTTCCTTTTCCTTTGCCCTACATCAAAATAACTGAGATCAGGTGCTTGTCTTCAAAGGATGAGAGTATGTGCTGGTGAGCATGGTGAGTGTTCATGTTTATCATGGACATTATATAGTATTTATAGCAAACAGACAGGCTTGCGTGTGCGTGCTTCCTGTGAGTAAGGTTTATATCCAATCATGTGTCCAAATGACAAGGAGCAAACTGTAGGCTATATAAAAAGCACAGCACTGCCACTGTAAACATCTGCTATTAGTCACAACACGATTCACCTGGGTTTTTTTTTGTGACATACACACATTGTGTTTGATACGTTAGTCATCTGCATGCACAATCTGCATTTGGTCAGATTCACACATATTATAAATAACCCAGCAGCCAGCAGTGTCACTGTAACATGGAGCCTTATCTCTCACTGGCTGCACGCTCTCAGGACACTGAGAGGAGGCAATCTTTAAATCGCGTTACCCTCTGAATGCACCGTCTGGGGCTCCAACCCGCATGTGTCCCACTCCAGAAAACAAATGGTGTGTGACAAGAACGACACACATAAAGCTCAGAGCCATTTCCTCTGCTGCTCTGACCTGTCATACCCAAATTTAACACTAAAGGGAGTGTTTGTTTCAGTATCTGAGGTAGTTTGACATTGACTCACAAGCATTAACATCTAATGTTTAAGGTGCATTTAAACAAATGTGTCCACTTTTCATCTGCCTGTAGTTTAACTGTGATCTAGCTTTAATAAGCTGGCATCTGCGACCAATGAGAGGGTTCGGTCGACAGACAGGCAGAGAGAAAGACAGCACGCTTCAAGGTCGAGCTGCAGCGCTTCTCGCTCTGCATGAGTCATGCATATAGTCATCTCTGAACAACAGACATTTAGCCAGGCAGCCTATCACACACTGCTATCACTCACATGCTTGCAGCTAATGAGAAGAAAAGTAAATGCTGGGAAAATTAAGAGTCAACACAGAGATGGGGCTCATGACACACAATGTATAGATCTGAAGCAATGCCACATGCATGTTAAATGGCTCTTTTTCTGGTCTGTTATCATTTAGCTTTGGGTTATTTCCCGGGGTCACTGTTCAGCAGTGGTGAGGCGATCCTACCCAGGGCTACTCTAGCAGCCGAGGCGTCGTAGTTGATCCAGAAGGAGACCCAGGAGAGGATGGTAATCAGGATGGAAGGCATGTATGTCTGCAGGATGAAGTAACCAATGTTCCTCTTCAGTTTGAAGCTGAGGGACAGGCGGGGGTAGGAACCTGAAGGAGGCACAGGGAGAGACAGGAAGTGGGATAGAAATAGATTTTCCTCAATGACGCCCACTAAAAGCTATATTTTCTTTGACACCAGGGAGCCTGCCACGTCTGTCTCCGATACCTAATAATTTTTTTGTGTGTCTAGATGCTGATGTGTTTTTCATTCACAGTAAATGTCCCTTTTCTTAATTACGTGTTTTCAACTCAAGGAAGCCAAAAGTGCACATGAAAAGGACAAAGTTGACGGTTGTGTACCTGTAGAGAAGACCACGTTCTTGGAGATGAGTTTGTAGTCGACAATAGAGAATTGTGGCAGCTCTATTCTGTCAACCCCAGACACTGCGCCATCTCCACCTCTCCAGTAAAACTCAATGTCATCTGTGGTGTAGCCGTCTGTGGAGAAGAAACCAAAGCTCGGACACTTAGAAACACATTATCATCTTCCACTGGCTTATTATAATACCTGAAAGTGTGGTGCAATATGTTCAGTGACGACATTTTCTGGAGCAGTAGTTTCCAACATAGAGGCAAAGACACTGACTGACAAAGTACATTTGAGGGACAACAAGAATTAAAGACAATATATTAAGACAAGAGTTAAAGAAAAACATTTAAGCTGTGCTCAGTTATGTTTATATTTTGTAATGTTTAAGCAATCCAAAGTTGAGAAGAATCTCAAATATTGCTCACAGTGAACAAAGGAAGAAATATAGAAACAAATAAAATAGAGTGACTTGACAGATGGATTTGTGATCCATCTCAGTTAGTCAGTCAGCTAACATTATTTTTTTTGTCAAAGGTAAACTATACATTTTTGCTAACAAAGTGGCAAGCAGAAAATCTTTTACATTCTTTCTTGGCAGTGTGTTGAGTTGTATGCTTAAGGCTCCTGTGACATCAGTTTTTATTAGATGTAATTGCAAATTATTATTATTGCAAATAAACTCTTTAATTCCACAAGACATTCATGGTGGCTTGTTGTTTTTTTCTATCTTTGGTTTTCTCAACAACAGACCTCGTAACTATGATGTTTCTCAAAAAGCTTGTATGTCGGAGTGTAAAAGTCTATCAAGCAAGATTTTTCAGAAATGCCTCTGCACTCCTCCACTGCTTCACCTATGCAGACAGAAGTTACGTTCACAAAAAAATGTAGCTGTGTCCTCACTGTGATATATAACCGGTTTGTTTTCATAACGTACTTACTTCAGTGAGAAACAATGTATGTAACTCCAAAGTAGGAAAACGATTTCAAATGCTTGGCGATGATGCAAAGAATGTTGCATAAAGACAACATAGGAATCTGCAGCGTATGTTTATAGTCGGGAGAAGAAAAAGGTTAATGTTAAAAACATGAACACGTTTTGGAGCATTTTTCTTTTGGTACAAACACATGCTATATTGAATCTACACAACACTGTGAGCAGTAGAGATTTGGAGCTTAATGTTGCACAGTTGCAGCTGTGTGTTGCAGACTGTGTGTGACGTGAGCAACGTCGCAGGCAAACAGGGAGCAGCCATCTCCCAGCTCTGAGTTCTACTTTGTCTGCCTCATACTCAAAATAGAGGCAGTGACCTATTCAGATGTGATGAATAATTAAACTCCAAGGCTTTGATTTTTAAAAATTAACACATGATTCTGACATTCAAGGTGAAGTTAGTCACGGTGCTCGTGTTGCGTTGTTATTGGTCGGACAGGTAGCTCACTTTACCCACAGGCCTTTTTCACAGTAGACATTTTGACTTGTCATAGTAGGAAAAGCACAGGTGTTGCTAATAATATCAGCTGTGGCTTCCTTCCACATGAACCTGCATGCACAATACCAGGGAGCTGAAACTGAAGACTGAACTGCAGTCATTAATTTGACTTTTCCCTCTCTGCTGCAGCTGTGGAGCCTAATGCAGCTGATGCTAAATTTTGTACCCCAGCAGATGCAGTAAGTTCTCCTCTCCACGTCTGCACTGTCATCATCCCAGCCCTGTGCAACCCTGCTTCACCCCAATTAGGGCAGCGTCCACCATGCTGCTGTTTTGATGTGCAGCTCAGCTCAGTTCTGATCAGCCATGACGGGCCAGGATCAGGAGGGTGTCGAGGAGTTTGAGATAAGGAGGTTTTGGCATCTGTAAGGGAGCACTTTATGGTCTGGGTATAACTGGTCATTGGGGTTGTAGCTCTATTAGTTCTGGACCATTGTCTCTGTACATTTTCTGAAAGAAGTCGGCACGTTACATCACTGCACTCATCCTGGGCTGTTGTGTGAGCCCCACAAGGCTGACATGAAGACAGAGACAATGCAGCTCTCAGATATACATGCATATGTGGGTGTGTACTTGCAATTGTACTTATGCAAAACACAAGTTAAAATCAGTAGTGCTGGGAGGGGTAGAAATCAATTATGGCTGGGTGCTGCCCAGCATGGGAGACCAGTGGCCTGAGCCGCAGCAGTGAGCTGCTGATGTATCAGGGGATCTTGGGTTTTTAAGACTTGTGTCTGTTAAAAATGCATCAAGTTTATCAAGGGAAGTGAGAGTTCTCTGGGCTCATTAGTCTGAATAAAATAGCATGCTCTGGCATGAAGCGATTCCAACGTTAAAACCATTGCCAGTTAATCCATATGAGAGCAGATACTGCCTGGTGATCAAAACTGGAGCCGTGTGTGTGTATGTGTGTGTGTGTGTGTGTGCATTTTGTATTGGGCTGCCTGAGAGAGGAGGAGGAGGAGGAGAAAAAGAGAGTGTGAGTGATGGAAAGAGAGATAAAAAGGCTGGGAGAGGAAAAAAGAAGAGGATGAGACTGAGCAAAGAAAAGAGATGAGAAACGGAAAGAGGGAGTGATGAGGAGAGAGATGGCGAGCATAATGGGAGAGGAGCAGAGAGAGGCGGTTCTGACCCGCGCTGTTTTTGTGCTGCTTAATGCTGCTGGCAATGGTGTGATCAAACCCGGAAAGACTGCACCCTACACCACATCCCAGCCCCATAATCCTTCTCTCGGGGGACCCAGATAAAACACGCAGAGGACCTCGTCTTTCCCTCTCATGTTCCTCCACCCCCCTCCCTCCCTTGACTCGAGAACGCCAGATCACGTACAATTACAAACTCCATGTGAAATGAGCTCTTTGTACTGTACAAACATGGAGCCAGTTTCGGGAGGAAGCTGCATCTATCAGCACATCCCTGAAACACTGGACCTAATCAGGCTCGTCCACGCCTTAGGAAGCCACTGCAGTTGGAGTTGAATTAATTAGGCTGGATGTTATCAGTCAGTGAGCCATTAGTGATGTTCCTCTTCTTGATGCATATCTCTTGATATCTCATCAGCCTTTCTCAGCATTTTACATACGGTCTTATCAACCTTCCCTCTACCTTGCCACCACTGGGCCGGCAGACTGTTTCCAAACCTGATTTCAGAGCTGTACGTGTTCGTGGGATCTGTGTGATTCTACGTCTTCGTGTGGGCGTGAGAGCTGGTTGTCAGGGACAACGGTACTTACAGCTTTCGATCTCCAGGGTGCAGTTTTGCTCATCTAGTGGGTAGCGGCGCAGGTCCATCATGCAGGCTGCAGTTGTGGTGATCCTATACACAGAGCGGGATGGAAAATATAGGATTCATTAAAGAGCCGGCTGAGGCAGTCGCGAGCGGCACAGTTCATTTCATTTGACCTTCACAACAGAGTACGATGTACTCGTCGAAGAAGGATGATGACAAATCTGTATAACTAAGAAGCACCTGATGTGGCACTGTTCCTCTGAAAACATAAAATATCATCAATTCAAGACGCTGAAGGTGAATCAAGATGAACCCAAAACCAAATGTTGTTTGTCTTCCCAGCAGTGGTTCAATGTACTTTTATATAAAAAAAAGAGTTAGGAGGTATTTAAATGAATCAAATGCACTGGATCCCAGCTTTATTTTTTTAATGTAAGTTTAAATATTTGTTTAAATTTTGGATTTACTCACAAAGTGCCAGTAAGAAAATTGAGTAAACTTAAGTTTATTCCCCTCCATCTGTGCATGTATTGCATTATTTCCTTTTAGTACAAATTGTTAAGTAGGTTTACAAGAACAGTATATATTTAAAAATTAGTCTCCTCTGCACACTATTAGTTCAGTTTATAGTATGGAACTGGGACACAACTCCGTTTTTATTTTCATCCCATAAGTAGATAAAATAAGAACAGGGTTCAACCTCTGGTCACACAATCCTGCAATAAAGAGCTGCTGAGTGTGAGCCAGCCGTGTCCGACAGGTTCACTCAGAGCGACGTACTTCCTGTTACACACACGACAAGTTGGCCAGAGCTGAGACGGGCTGGCACCCGGCCGTGCCAACCCCCCGAGGCTGTCTGAGAGACCGGACACACAATTTAACTACAGGGAATAAGGGAATAAAGATAGAACCTTCGACTTATAAGACCCTCCCCCCAACATACACACACACACACACACACACACACACTGATTGATATAAAACATGAGAGCATCATGCGACCATTAACAGTAATAGCAGCCTTTAGGAGAATTCCCAGTATAGGTTCAAATATTTGTTGTGACCTTGGGTTTCCCTTGTCACAGCTACTTACTATCAATTCATCAGTTTAATGCTTCAGTGATCCATTCATTCACAGTGAAAATGGTCTATGATGCATAAGTCTGAGCCAACTAGTACAAGTCATTAGCAGTGGATGGATAACACTCGCTAAACGTCATGTTACCAGGTCACGTTTGTCTAATTAATTCAAGTGAAATAAATCTGTCAGCATTATAAGATCATTTGAACATGTTTTAATACAAATATCAACTTGTAATCTGTTTTATTTTGTCTTGTATGAGATGAGTGTGCTGATGCTATTTATTAACTTTAAGGAAATATATATGTGAAAGCCTTTTGATAAGAAAACTACCAGATAGTGTCTGGTTTTTCAAAGTACAGCTAATGAAATAGAATAGTTGCAAGTTGTATAGAATAACATCCATTACTGACACAAATACAGCTAGCTAGCATTAGGCAGGCACCGTGGCTTTGTGGTTAGCATGTCACTTTACAGAAGAAGGTCTCGAGTTCAATTCCCCACCGGGGTCTTTCTATGCTGGGTTTGCATGTTCTCTCCACGTCTGCATGGTTTCCCTCTGGGTACTCCAGCTTCCTCCCACCACGTCTGATAGGTGAATTGGAAACTCTAAATTAACCGTAGTGAACGTGGGTGTGCATGTGTTTGTCTGTCTCTATGCGTTGACCCAGCATCAGACTGGCGACCTGTCCTGGGTGTCCCCTGCCTTCTGCCCAGTGACTGCTGGGATAGGCTCCAACACCCCATGACCCCGAAAGGGATAAAGCGGTTGAAGAAAATGGATGGATGGAGGCAGAATATACTTGCTGCTGTGAAAGTACCTAATCTGAAGCACTCTTTGAAAATATGTATTGTGATTATTATAAATCACCCAGCCTTACTTGGTGACCTGGAGCAATATATATATATATATATATATATATATATATAAATCTTATATGGTAAGTGCCCACATTTTCGAAACATTTCACACTCTTGTAAATTAGAATAACCCGTAGCAGTAAAAACTGAATCCCAATATCTTTCTTAACTCCATCATAACTACAAACTTATCCTGAAGAGTGCTTTGTCTTTAATAATTAAGAGCAAAAGTTTATTTGAAATCCTTCTACATAAGACTTTCACCTCCCCTGGGCCCAGCCTGGCAAGTTTTGGATTTCGTTTTTTTAAGATGTGGAGACACAGTCTTTTTCTTTCACACACTCAGGCTCTCTCTCTCTCTCTCTTACCCTCTCTCTCTCTCTCTGTCTCTCTCTCTCTGCCTCCTTTTTCCTACTCTCTGGGCTCTTATATAAGAGCCAGTTAGCAGGGCCATGGTGCGCTGAGGGATTAACACAGGAGTCTTATTTCTGTCCTAGTTTACCCATTTTACAACCACAACTTACTGGGATGTTGTGCTCACCAGCCAGTCACTCATCACTCACCATCATCACCATCACCGGCACTAAATCATCATGGTGGCAGAGAAAGCACAGGGGAAAAGCGGAAATGAGGCCAAAATGGCAGGGGTAAAAATAACAGCCTATTTATAGCCCACCTACATCATCAGCAGAAGTCTTGAAGCTTTTTTGTCTGAGGCTCAGCATCGCTGATCAAGAGCTGCATCCCCTGGCCTATAGCTAGCATGTCCAATACCCACGCTAACGATTAATAAACAGCTAATGACGAGGGAGGAGGGGAGATGGACCAGGATTTCTCTGCAGGATTCCCTCCCCGTCTTCGCATTCTCCTCCTCCTCCTCCTCCTTCTCGTCATCTCCGCTGCAGCGAGAGTCTGCTGTGAACCTCTGCAGCAGCAGCAGCAGTGATCACGGAGCACAGGCTTGTTTGCTCATCTTCAACATCAGGGCCGGTCCCTCTCTCTCTCTCATCCCAACCTGCCGGAGGAGAGGCCACGCTCTAACAGATCACGCAGATTCAAACACGCTACATTTGCTCTGCGTCCGAGCTAATAGGACATGGAGCTCTAAAAAAAGGCTGTTTTTTTTTTTTTTTTTCCTCCTGTGCATGTTCCCTCACAGTTCAGCCCAGGCTGTGTGTGTGTGTGTGTGTGTGTGCGTGTGTGTGTGTGTGGACCCCCCCTAAGGCAGCCTGTGCACCTTTATTCCAAATGACCTTGTTTACGGACATAACACAACCACCACGAATTCCCAGACAGAATCTCATTTCGAGGGAGCGTCATGGCAGAGAACCGACTGCAGAGAGAGGGGTTTTTTTTGCGAGCATGTTACAAACCAGTGCATCCTCTAATTAAACTGACATATTATTACATGGACATCATAATGGAGTTAGAAGTTAAATTAAGATGGAGAAGCTTCCTCCATTTTGGATAGAGAGCGGGTGTTGAGCTGTGGAGACACGGCATGCAGGATTGTGTCTCCCTGCTCAGGCACTGTTGCCAAATTTGAAAATAAAATGTCTGCAGTGGCAACAAAAAAGAAAGAGTCCAGTGTGCAAAAGCATGCCAAATCAAAGGAGAGGTTTCCTCGTTTCAAAGTACTGACTGCTCTAAACACATACAACATGCAAACTAGCCCTGACCGATCAGTAGTTTGAGAAAGCGATGGATAACTTTGAAGGCGATGTTAAGCCTGTATTGATTGTATTGACAGAAAAAAAGGCTTATTTAAATCCCTCTCTTCCTCCACTCAGTAGCTTTCTCCTCCTGGCCATGCGATGTCATCTATTGAGCTGCGGAGGGGAACACTCCTCACCCTGACAAAAGAGGACGTCAGTCTCCATAGCACAAGGAAATGTCCTCTTACAAAAGGAGTTACAATATTCACAGAGAGGAAGAGGGAAAGAGAGAGGACAGGGAGAGAGTTAAAGGAGGGGGAGGAGGGAGAATCCTGACAATTTCTCCATTTTGAATGAAGTCTGACCTTCATGTCTCTTCCTTTCTCTCTGGCTCTCCCTCTTTTCTCAATTCCTCTCTGTGAATTTTGAGCGACATGCATCAGGAGTCCTGAATGTCTTTGGTCTTTCCTCCTTCTCTGCATAAAATGAAAGGCTAAGTGGAGGTTGTGTTTTGTTTCCTGTTTTCTGTGTGTGTGTGTGTGTGTGTGTGTGTGTTTTCTCGCAGTCAGGGTGGTATCTGTGTTATTGGCGGAGCCTTTTCAGGGGCTGGGTAATTAGATCAGACTACCTCTCCCCAAGAGTCAAACAGAGCTCTAAAGTGACAGTTGGGAGCTCTGTTGCAATTTTCTGCTCCTCCTGGTAACTGAACTCATATTGGCGGGGTTGGGATGCACAATATATCCAGGGAATAAGGAGTAAACAGCACCTGCATCCTTCCTCCTCTGCATGCACCCCAAAAATAACACTCACCCACTTGCACACACCCACCTATAGACACTGATCCCACACGCACACAGACATACAAACATCTAATGCCCTCTGCAAATTAAACACTCTAATCTATTGGTGTTCCCCAGGTACAGTGTTAGCTAATTTCAGTTAGTTCAGCACATATCCACGTTCACCTATGAGGCCAACAATATGTTTACTTTTGCCGCCTATTATGCAAGGATTTAGTGCGACAACATCATATCGTACAGCGTGACATATTTACAAGTGTTCAGGGTTTAAGAGAAGGCAAATAAGCAATGAAATGATGCAGGAAAATAGCTTTTTCAACTTGCGTTGATGTGTAATTTCAACAAGACATAACAAATTGTGAATGTTGTTAATAGACAGGCTGACTGACTTCTTTTGATTAAACATTGGATTTCCATAAAATTTAATCAAAGTTTAACAATAATGGTCAAAACTGAACCAATAGAGGTCAATATATCCTGACTTTTAGTCTCTAGTCTCTTCCTGTTACATTTCCCATGATGCAACAGAGAGGTATCTTTTCATTAAATCCTCTCTACTTCCATGTCCCGTGTTTGTAATGCAGGCTCTCTGTAATAAATTTATAGTCTCCAAGCCCTGGTGAAGTCACAGTGACATCATCATTGCAGACTTGCAGGATCTCAGTGAAGTTACAGAGGACATTACACAGTGTTTAGACAGGTTGAGTAGCACTCCTCACGACGAGAAGACTGACTTAACTGACTCACGTAAAATCTGTTGCTTGACAAAATCAAAATTTCATAAGTAAGAAAGTGCAAAGCTTCTTCTTTAGAGCTGAGATATTTTAATGCTTTAATGCTTTAATGTTATGGTACTTCTGCTTTGCTTGAGTTCCTCTATTTTGTGCTACTTCATTTACTGTTACATTTCAGTCAACTGCATGTTTTTGTACTTACAATGATGACTTTAAAAATTTAAATTATACAGACAAAACATTTGATTAATTTGTTGAATATGATGCATTTTCACAGAAATACTATGTGAAGTAAAAAATGTTTATATTATAACTATATTATAATGCTTAAGTAATATAACTCTCATAGAAGTCATTCTGCAGCATAAAGAGTACTTTTCTGAAATGCAGCACAATAGTTTACACAGAGTATTTTTACATTGCGGTACTGCTCCACTTACTTAACTAAAGGATCTAAATGCTTCTTCCATCACAGCTGAACTCTACACTGATGATAAAGACTAAAATGAATCCATATCCAATCATGCACTCAGACACTCTGGTAGGTTGTGTGCTCACTCAGACACACACACAACCTGTTTTCACATTGAGGACTCTGGGTCTCAGTTAGCCATCTCCTCCAC
Source organism: Datnioides undecimradiatus (assembly GCA_008933995.1). Lineage (NCBI taxonomy): Eukaryota > Metazoa > Chordata > Actinopteri > Lobotiformes > Datnioididae > Datnioides > Datnioides undecimradiatus. The sequence goes on from WARS01000014.1 coordinate 1,654,489, forward strand.
GTCTACTAAAGCCCTGCTGTTGCAACCAGCCGGCCCGTCTCTACAGGTATGTGTCAGCGTGCTCAGAGCGCGCAGGCATCTGGCCGGGCTGACTCTGACAGAAGCTTGTGTCTGGACTTGCTAGCATCAAATAAAACCTGGACCAAACCCACGAACCAAATAATAGAGGAGCCGGGAGGCACCGGCACTGACAAGGACAACGTATCTGAGGTAACAACCACATCTCTCTGCTGCACGCATACCCTCAAATTCACAACAAGCCTCTCCTGGCCTCCATTGCTTTTTGGCTGTTATGCAAAAATATGTGTTTGGGCTTATATAATTGAGTCAGAGCGTTATAAATTACATTTCTCCACTGTTGAAACAAAACATAGCGATGAATAATCTGGTGCAGTGCAGATACTTAAATTTTTTAAGCAGTCTTTGCGCAAGAAGGGCATCACAGTCTAGAGAGAGAATGAGTGAATGCTGCAACATCTTGAATTAGCAACAATAATCTCATCTTTCAGATGCAGACACTAATCTGAGATCGCTTGCACAGGCAACACACACACATATGAGAGGAGGCGACAGATCAGAGGAGGCAGCAGCACAGTGATGGACAGGCTGTGCTAGCCTGTGAAGTCAAACACGCAGAATCAGTACAAATACAGATTCAGTGTTTGTATTGAACTGCTACATTATTGATTATGAGTTATTAATTATGGATGACAGTCTCCTCAGAGGCATCACAGTCCAACACCACAAAGAGATGTCTTGTAGACGGGCTGAACCATCCTGCACAATCAGACTCAGTTGGGCTGTTTGTGCCACCCTGCTTTATTATTGATCACAACCAATCAATTATAGATTCTGATGATCGTCAGGGGATTTGAAAAGCTAAAACATGTAGGCATGCACCTCCTCCTATACAAAGTTATTGTAAAGAACATTTCCTGCTTTATTGTAACGTAGATGTAGCCATAATTAGAAAATAACAGTTAATCCACCAAAGTAACTGCTGTGGTGACAATCAGACTGTAGACCAGTCAACAGTTTTTTCAGATTATCTCAACAATTGGTTACCGCCTTCTAGCTTGTGACCATTTGTAGATAAAAAAAGACAGCTAGTGTGTTCACACAGTCACAGGTCTCATTTGTGTTAATTTCAGTGGTTTAAGTGGTGTTAGTGGTCCACCATTTCCAGCATTTCCAGTTTTTCGCAACACAATTTTGACCAAATTTAAAAAAAAAACAAACGTCTGAAAACATTTGTAATATGTGTGTTATCGGTTTGTTTATAACAGCCCTTTATAAATGTGTAAATGTTTTAAATGGTTCTGTTTTTTTCTGTTGAAGCTGTAGTGCAGGACTTTACAAATACATTTATGCTACATTTCAGCTATTGCTAAGTGGGTTCACACTACATTGATGAAGCCTGTCACCACCAGCGAAATCTCTCTGTACTTTGTAGGATACTGGAGCTCTTAAATGTGGTGTCTGTGGTGACATTTAGCCTCCTGGTGACATGTAGTGATACTTTGTATGCATTGCAGTTCAGGTTGGCTCCCCCCTCTGGCATCAAGAGTCATTACACAAACACAAACACTGTTCATGCACTGTTCAGCTCTGGCTGCTGCATGATGTAAAATGTATTACTGTACCAGATGGTCGTGTTACCGCAGACACATTACAAATAATAATTTTGCTGTTTGTCTTTATTTTCTTCTTTCATATAAATTAACCTGCACATTTGTTTTATCCTGGTTTGACTACTGATGTTTCTGGATTATTTTTAGCAATATTGTTGCGTTCCAAGATCTCAGCTGTTACACAAAAACCCAGAATTATCCTTTACCTGAATGTTGGGTCATGCTTGGAAGGAAATTAAATAGCCGCAAGAGTTAAAAATTAGAACAGTTAATTAAAAGGTTCAGTCAGGAATGATGCATCTGATACAATCACATTACTTCATTATGCAATGCAATCAATCCACTAACAGTCATGACATGATGGGAAGGGCAGCTGTAAATGGCTTACCTGAGTCCATAAAGCACCGTGCCATCAGGGTGGAGACGGATCATCCTGTTCTTGACAGTGACGCCGTGAACGAAGGACTTCTTGTCGTTGAGGAAGTAGGTGTCGGGGACCCACAGCTGATCTGCCACTCGGTTATCCAGAGTCAGGTTGTAGGCAATCTCGGAGTAGGACAGACGCTTGTCCCGCCACGCTTGCTGGAAGTACATTGTCAAGGTGTAGTCCTGGAGGACAGAGGGAGGGGGGGGCAACCATTTAGTGAAGCCAGAGCAGGACTTGAAAGACAAACTCACAGTGAGAATCAATAATAGCCACTGATGTTAAATACACTAAAACAACACTTTCAAGCAAGTCTCTCAGGTAAGACCCTAAATATCGGAACATGATGTGTTTCTAACATCATCTCATCTGGGAAACATGTCGAGCACTGACATCATGTCATCATGTCATCTCACGCTAACATCTAACTCCATAGATGTGTCACAGCACACTGTATGGACTGTGCATAGTGAGAAGGTCAGCCAAAAGGTCGTCAGTGGTCTAAAAGGCCACGGCCTGTACTAGGGGCCATGGCGGCCGGGGTTGTGGGGTTAATATTCAACTATCCTCACTTAATTTTGAGACCGTTACCAGAGGGGAACTTTCTCAGCTGGCTGACGATTGCTTTGCGCTAAAAATATCTGCTTCCACTCGAACGAATGAATCCACTCTGTGCTTCATGGAGACAATACTGCCTGTAATGCAAATGGCCAGTAGACTTGTGCAGCTGGGGTCTCTCTTTTTGCTTCTTGTCGCTTGTATTTCTGTGTAATAATAAACCAAACCGCTGAGTTTTAGGAGAGTTTTCCACATTTCTCCTCTGTGTGAAAACTGCATCTACACTGTACAGCTTGTTTTTACACATGCTCAGAGATGTAGCAGTAAACTGTATCTCCTCCTCTCTCCCTCACTCTTTTCTCTGCTTCTCACTCTTAAAAAAAGACTTACACCCACACAGCCACAGTAAGACACAGCACTGCAGTTGGATCTGCTCTGTTGCAGTGTATTGCAGTGCAATCGATGAGAAGAAAACAAATTAAAAAATACGGTCCGTGAAACGAGGCCCTTGAGCTTTTACTCCAAGCAGCCATCATCGTCACTTATCGCCGTGTTTCTGTGTTTCCGAGCCACACTGGTGTGACACTGCAAAGCAATCGCCACTTCCACTCTAAAACTCTTATCATTCATTGCATGCAGTGTGCGCAACCAAAGCACTGCGTAAAAAGGGCATCTAAAAATACATGAGCTGCTGCCATGTTGATTTTTTCAGGAGCGAAAAGTCAAGCGAGGACGGCTGCATCCTTATCCTGTTTTACAAGAGTTCCCACTGAACCTTCCTCTCACACTTGCTCCCTCTCTGTCTCATTATCAGCCTGTCGATCGGATGTCTCTATCACCTTTGGGATCGTTAGCCGCTGCCTGCAGGCTCGGCATACTTCACCCACTGAGGCAGCATCCTGCAATACGTCCCTGTCTTTAGCTGCAGCCTTCACCACGTTGATGAAGGAACAACATGAGGAGCTGGAATCATCTGAGGGGGAAGATACTGAAACTCTCTGACTCAATTAGAAAACTGATGCAAACAATATTAACTGGAGCCCTGTGACAACAATCTGGGCAACATGATTGTTTAGAAAATATTTTGCAATATGGTGTCACATGACTTCCCGTAAACATCTCTCTGTATTTTTCATTTTGCTCCAGACAATTTTCTTTTCATAAAAGGGGTGAAACATCCGTCGCCATTTTTGTGAATATGATAACAAGCGCAAGTTTGCAAGTGTGTCTCACAGGCACACTGACATGTTTGATGTGTGAACTCATAGATTTTGATTTGTGTTTTACATGAACAGGGTGAAATTAGAGCTGCAACCAATGACTATTATTTTAGTCAGTAATTTTTTTGGTGCCAGAAAAACGGAGAAATGCCCATCACAGTTACCCAGAGTGCAAAGTTTGTCTAAATTGCATATCATTTTTTCTAACGATTGAAAACATATTCAGTTTGCAGTGATTTAAAATGGAGAAAAGCTGTAAAATTCTCATATTTGAGAAGCTGAAAACAGACAGTTTCCATCTCATAAAGGATTTTTACGAAAGGACTCATTATCAAAAGACTGCTGTGTTTAACTATCTTTTGATCAACAACTTGATTAATCTACTGATGTTTTCAGCACCAGTAGGATTTTTACTTATGAAGTCCAAAATAATTTCCTCGTTTACTCACTAAACAGTCAAAGAAAGTTGATTTGATTTATATATCCCATCTGTACAATCTCAATACAGTCTCTTTTCAGACCCTTGATTTGAACAGAGAAACACCTTTACTGGGTAAAAAAAAAAAGAAAGAAACCTCAGAAAGAGCAACAGAGGAGCGACCCCTCATCAATAGACCAAAATATCAAAATTAGAATGTGAATGTCAGTCATTAGTCCTTAGTGTGCAGCACTGCATTCAGAGATAATTAGCAGAAAGTCAGACTGTATGTTTGAAGGCACTAAGTACTGAATCCTATTCAGATACTTGAATAAAATGGTGGAGAGTAAGTGCAGAGTAAATGCTCTGTGTAGTGGAGTGATATCAGACACACATCAGGCAGACATTTTGAATCATCATAAAAAAGGCACATATATAATGTTTACAATGTTTCTGTTTGGTTCATGTGTCAGAGTAAACCATGACAGCATGCACAACACCGGGACTCAGAAACTGAAGCAGCTAAATGGAATTCAGCCAAAACTAATTTGATCATCTCCACCCACTGTGACATGTCAAAATGTCTGCTGTGGAAAAGGTTTATTGAATACAAAACCTTTTGAGCTTTCCTGTTAAGTTAACTGAGCTTGGATTCAGGCCGCATGCTCTCATTTTTGCATGTGAGTGTGCATTTGTGTGTGTGAAGTCCCTCGTTGGGCACGTTTGAGGCTTTAAGAGTATAGAGATGCACAGACAACACCTGGGCCTGCACGCTGCCTCCTGGCTGTGCTGTAAAATGGCAGCGTAATTACAGCCTCACAGATGGTGCTGCTTACCTCCACTCGGACATCACTTGAGCTCAAAGAGGGACACAAAATACCCCCCACCCCACCCCCACCCCACACCCCACTCTCACTCTCTCTCAGCACAGTCAAAGTTATTTTTCAAAGAACTGCAGTGTAAACTACTGTACTGCCAGAGAGCGCATTTTGTTTTATGACGGGGAGGATGTTGTACTATTCTGGTTCTGGTTGCAGAAACACAAAATAGGAAAATCATGTTTCATGCAAACAAAGTAAATCCTGAACAGCTGCATGCACATTTTTACTCATTTTTTTAAGCTGTATAAAAGGAAGCAAATCCCAAAAATGTGCATGCATGATATTCACATCCCAACATAAAGCCAAACTGTGTGATGTAGCTCTTGTACTACACATCAGAGTGAAAACACAGAGTCACAGCACCTTTTAAAGCAAAATATAAGAAAACATGTGCCTTCCTTGGTTTTGCATTTTCTCTGTCTGGACTAAAAATAATATCTGAATAATAAATATAAAAATACATTTGATGATCTATGTGTGGAGAGTCTCTGCCTCCACACATAAAAGATGGAGAACGAGAAGCAGGTGAGAAGGATTCTGCAGCGTACAGCGTCCAGAAAGATTGGACAAAAAAAAAAAAAAAAGCTACAGATAAGTGAGAGACAGACCATCCCATGCTGGAGTGTCTGTACCCAAAGCGACCTTCAGTCTCCTTGTCACAAGCACTCCTCAGAAACTCCATTAACATCACACAGGCAGCCCAGTGAGCATCAGTGAGGGAGACATCTTGTGGAGAGCACCAACATTAAAAAAAAGAAAAAAGCATGACAGCACTGAATATCTAAACAGGATGAAGATACAAACGAGGCCCGGCTAACTTAAAAAACATCAAGGCTGGTTGCACAGTGACAGTGTCTCACTACAGATATGTTTCTGGGCTAACAAACCCCCATTAAGAATCTGACAGAGTGACAAGGAGTACATTTGTGTTTCCCTGAGAAATCTGACAGCCTACAGTTGTTACAAGACCTCCATTACAACTACATCAGCTGTCACAACCGACATGGGAGGGAGCTGCCAATAGACGAGCGTAACACAATACATACTGCTCTGTGTGGAGATGTAGATCGTTAGAAACGGCCGCCGTTAATGCGTGCACTTTGTCTTTCTGAGGAAACCATCTTGTCAGTTGATCTGTGATAGCTTTGTTTATATGTTTGTTGTTATTATGAAAAGACATATCCACCAATGCAGTCGCTCTCATTTTCATTCTCAGTCATTTCTAATTTTCCTCTATCTCTCTCTATTTTTTTCAGGACCATGAAACCTCTTTAAACATACTCAACATTGTTTTATCAGCTTGGATGACTTTTTTTAGATTTTAAAAAATGCTTGATTTAAAACTGATGGGATATTTCCAAAATCTGCTACTGTAAATCTTTCTAGTAATTTATTGTGATTTCTAACATCTTTTTAATTCAACATCTAACAGGGAGTTAGACATGTTCAGGGTCTCACTGACACCAAACATGAGAAACACCATGACAGCATGTGCTTTTTCTTGTTTGTGAAGGACAAAAAGAGTACATATAATAGTGCGTGTGTGTGTGCATCTGGAGCCCAAACAAATCTATCGTTCCCTGTTAAAACGTCTTCATGTATGATATTTGCATCAGTAAAAAGAATTAAAAATTAAATATTTCCCTATTTGGTGAAAGGGAAAGGCTTGATGCTCATTTTGGTATTTTGTCACCTTGATTCCACTCCAGTTCAGTTCTTCATACTGGGTTTAATAAGGAAACATATATTTAAATGGAAAAAATAATGAGGTTTTTTTGTACACAGACACCGAATCATGGTCTGCGTATCACTTAACAATGAGAAAATTAAGCCAAACTCAACCAAACCCAAAGTTTATTAAATACACTCAACCCATTAACTGCTGGTCTAACAGTGACTATAGTATGTGAGCTCTCCTCTCTCGTTTACAGCATTACGGGACCAGACAGACGTCCACCATATTGCCACTGCTTTCCTCTGCTGCAGAGCGCTCCAGCAGAAGCAGGAAAGGATCTGCTGATGATAACAATGTCTACTGTGCGCAGCGATGAGGAGACGACTCGACGTTTGGACAATAACAAGCTCATCTGCAGACGTCTCGGCCCCTTGTCTGTTTGCTTCCCATCTACAAGCTGGAGGAGACGCCACAGCACATCGACTGGTCAAGCTGAGTTTATTCATTTGTTGTGCTTTCTGTGTCCTGTTAAGTTCAAGCTTCAAATTAACTATTCAGGGTCGAGGGCCAGTTAGTGCATTCTGAATGAGTTGCCGGCCGCACACTCCCTGAGGGAAGTGACAACATGGACGCCTTTATGACTCTGTTTCCAATGGGTCATTTTTCAGCTGCTTAGCTTCAGTGAGAGAAAGTGCCTGACAGAATCATTAAGGGAGTCATCGGCACATTAAAGGCTTTTAATGGAGCTGGACAACTTACTCCCTGTTTGAAGACATGCAGCTTTTTTGTTCCCCATACCGGCCATTATTCAAGAATATTACAACCAGTCTAAACTTGACGTAATGTCACTGTTGCAGTGGGATTCTGCAGGGGTGAGTGTAGATAATAATAGTTAAAGCAAAAAGCAAACCAGGAAAGTAAAAATATTATATTATAAAAATATTATATTTAAGAATACATTTGACAGGTGATAGGTGCATTAGAGCAAATGCACTGTACATTATACACTGCATTTAGAAATATATAAAGCAGGTCAATTGTAATTCAACAAAATTACATATAATCATATAAATATAAAATCATACATATAAAAATACAGTATGACACTTACTGCTTGAGACATATATATTTTTGGCACATTTGACAGTAAAAATTGATAAAGTGGATGTCTTCAAAAGCAGGTTTCACTTTTAAATCTGTTGTAATTATGTTTTTTAAGCTCAGAGTCTCCTCTGAGTTTACTCTATCTTCAAATGAACCCAGTCTCCATGGACTAAACATTGAACAGGGAGCCCAGTGTGCATGTAGGAAAGCTGCAGGATTAAGTGTTGTTCTTGTGCTGTAATTATGCTGCTGACCATATTAATCTGTTACTCTGTGTGTCCACTCAGCATAGCTAATGACATTGTTCTGGACAACCTGCATTCCTGTCTTAAGCTTTCTGGAAAGCTCAGCAGAGCAAAGAGAGCAGGCAGAATCAAAGCCGCACTGGCCGAACAAAGACACAAAATCTGTCCTTTATTTAAATGAGTGGTTGTGGTTTGAAGTAATATTTTTGCAGGAGCCACAGGAAATGGCTGAGGCCCCTGCCAAATTTTAGATTAAAGCCAAAACATTTACTCCATTTAGTGATTATTTGATTCACCTGCAGCAATTCTTACAATCAAGCAGCTGATAAAGTCATTAATGTGTGAGAATTTTCTGCCAGTCTCTGTGTTTAATATGTATAAACTGACTACCTTTGGGTTCTGCACAAAACAAACAATGGGAATGTGCCTCTGGTAATGAACTGTGATGGGTATGTTTCGCTATTTTCAGACATTTTTAGAGTAAAAGAAATCAATTGTTAAAATAATCATTAGTTGCAACCTTATTTAAGATACTGAACGCATTCACATTTGGGGGATTTCTTGTATCATCAAAATGCAAAATATGAACAAAATCCAAAAATAACAACAAAAAAATATGGCTTCCCCTTAAAGACTCAACATCTTTACCTGAATCATAAATGTTTAAAACCTTGAAAAAGTCCCTATAAAAAAAGACAAGAGGCCTTATTTGCTTTTCCTTGACTTCCCTGGATCCACCAAAAAAGGCTGCGTTGTCATGGCAACACTGAGTAAAAATAACACAAGCTTATTTTCCACAAGCTGAAAATAAAATGGAACAGGATCAGTTTGGACAAACAAGATCAAAATGGTTGCTAATTCACAGACACAAGAAGCTGCATTTCTCACGCGGATGTAGTGTAACATCGAGGCCCGTGTTGCTTTCCCTCTGGTCAACACCCCCACCCCCACTGCCCCCACTACCACCCATTTTCTGACGGCCAGATCCCCTTACTCATGTAAAGAAACCAGTGCTTGTCAGGATAATGATCGTAATAAAGGGAACGCTCACGCCCCGCTAATTCCTCCATCCCAGAAGCCACCACAGCTGGTTTGTTTAAATCTTTTAATTCACAGCCAGCTAATTAACATTCAGAGAACAGTATTATAGTACAGGCAGTGCCTCTTAACAACCACCAACCTCAGGTATTTTACATGTAATTAACAAGCGGGATGAAGAGAAGACGAGCAGCGAAAATACTCATTTACCTCCCTCCTCACACCAGCCTGAGAGTGCATATTGTAGCTATACTCGACATATGGATGTATGCTGAAGACGTTATTATGCAGCACTGATGCATTGCTGAGACAACAGACTCTACTTGTATTTAATCAGCTGCACTGGCTGTGTGCAGAACACTTTTTAATGCACCGTAACCAGGGTTCGGTTCCTGGATCTGTGATTTCAGCAAAAACAAACAGCATTATGCAAATGCAATTTCAGCTGCTAAGTGAGGGAGATGAGTGATGAAGCGAGATGCCAGCACTGAACAGACAGAGATAAAGGGGAGGGTGGGATGATGGGGGTTGGGGGTGCTGTGGAATAGTGGGGGGGTCTCAGCCATGATATCATATCTGTGCCATATTCTGCACTAACCCCAGTGAGTCAGCATAGCCCACCCAGCGAGGATGTGTGGTCACACCTCGGACTCGGAGGACACTTCCCTCTCAAAATAGCACATTTGTAATGTCATGCAGCCGAGGCTGCTACCTCGGCGCTGACTGACCTGCACATTTTTATTGCCCGACAACACAGCTGACCTTTGAGCCTCGATGGGCCATCGTTGTGGATCACACGGGACTGCACAGAAAGGAAAAAAAATGACTCTACCATGGCACGTACACACGTGAAGCCAACCTCCTGCATGTGCACGTCACATCGAGCGAGAGGCAGCGAAACTGGCAAATCCCATTTTGTACTCAAACACCACCTCAACGACCATCATGCCCTTCATGTCAGCATAAAAGAAAAATGCCACAATGGCTTCAGTCAGCCCCGACCAAAATGCAGGGTTCATTCTCCACCAGAGGCATTTTTATCTTTAATTAGAGGAGCGAGCAGCTGTCTACAACCCAAACCTGCACACCGCCATCATGGCAGGGCTGCTCACAAACACAGATTTCAAATCCAGGTCCTGACAGCAAATTACTCAGTTTTCATTTGGGTTCATATACTGGAGGTGCAAATTTCAGCCTTGATTGGGAAAAAAGCTGAACCGGTGTGGATTTGTTCAGTGTCTACTATAAAACTTTAAATTTACAGTTTTTACAATTGATACCCTGATTAAAATCCTGTGCAATCAAATAGATAAAGGCTTTGATTACAACTTCTCTCCTTGCTCTGCCTAAAAGAACATTTCTATTTTTTTCATTTTCAAGAACACCATTAGGTTTCCTGGAGCTGCTACACATGACACTGACTCAGCATTTATTCTTTTCATTCTTCTTTTTAACTCTGAAGTTTTTATGTCAAAAATGGCAAAAAAAAATTTCTTTAGATTTAGTTTTAACAGTTTTTCTATAACAGTAAACTGAAAATCAAGGAAAATCAAGACAACAGTTATAGCCATCAACACAGCCTCGATGACATTTTTCACATAATGAAACAACTGATCAATAAAATAACTGGTAGATTATTTGCAGCTTTAGATCAGACAGTTATCAAATCTTTTAACCCATCAAACCTCAGTGAAGCACGCCCAGGCCAGATTCATGCTGTGCAGCCAAACACTCTCAAAACCAAAGATTGTTCTAAATCATTAGGGACGACCCAAAGTTTTCTAAGATCCAAATATGCCAGGATGAAATTTGATGAACTTTTGTGTAAAGTGATGCACAAAACATCCATTTGCTGAAACTGTGCAGCCATCTTGAATTTGAATACCCCTAACGGGCAGTGCAGAATAATTTTTCCAACCCTAAAACCACATGACTAGAGAAAAATGGAAACTGTGTGTTGAGGGTTAACGAAGCAGCGGCTTTTGAGGAAACATGGGGTCTGCAGTAACTTTTCCTCAGCCTCCACCAGGATGTAGACTATCATTAGAGGGGACGGTGAAACCGATCACAGAAACCTTCACCTCTCTCCCACCCTGTTCTTCTGTCTTCACCAGTTTCATCCTCACCCCTCTCTATGTTGTTTTCCTTCTCAGCACTTTAATCTTGAAAGCGGCTGCCCCTGATGAGGAAGATCAAAGCGGCCCGGCAGCAAGCACAGGTCACCAACTCCGTCCTCGTGATCACGGTGCACGGTGATTTTATTGATTTCCCTGAGATCAATCTCGTCCTCTATTGTACCAAAGAGAGTTGGACGTGAAGAAAGGGAGGAGGAGGAGGAGATTTCAACCTGTTATGTAAGTCGCAGGAAGGATTTATCACAAGGTAACAACAACGTGTGGAACACAAGTCCGCCGAGGTCTTGGGTTTTTTCAACTTTTTTGCCTAAAATTGTCTGTCGTGTCAGAGGGACGGCTGTACAGATTTGGCAGGGAGAGCTTTTCCGAGAAATGAGCGAGATGAACGCTCTCTCATAGCCACAGGGAGTTGCATGACGTCAGTCGCCATTCACTGTTTGTGCACAGTTTTGTGTTTTGTTACACACAGACACACACACACACGCACACACACACACACGGATGTATGAAGCAGTGTTTTTTTCCAGATGAATGCCTGCATAGATGCCTAGTTCTTAAGTAAGATAACCCTTTCGAGCAAGGCAGAGGTGGATTACATGGCTGCTGAGCCCAGAGTCACAGCCAGGGATCCAGTCAAAGTGGTGGGAGGGAAGGATGGAGGAGGGAGAAAGAAAGAGAGAGAGAGAGGGAGAGAGAGGACAAAAGCAAGTGAGGGGTTTCTATTTCAAATCTCCCCAGACCCCCAAGGCACTTCCGTTCTGGTTGCATCCTCCACCAAAATAAATCATTTCCATCAAAGGAAAAAGCTCTGACCATTCACTGCTTCTCCTCATCCAAAGCAAACTTGTATACGCTGTTGTACTGATGTGCTATAAACACAGTTCAGTGTAGCTTACAATGACCAGCAGACGCATGGATTCGACAGGCGGCAGAAATTGAAAAAAATCTGACAGGCAAAAATGAATGAGACATCAACTTCAGAATGACTCAATTAATAATAGAAAACACATCTCCCTCCATGTGTACTGGCAAACTTGTTTTTCATGCTCTTATATAACATCTCTATTATGTTGCTCCGTGGAGAGGCTGCTTTGTAAATCATCTTTCCTCACACTCCTCTCCGCAAAGACTGTCCTTAATATTTCTTTTTTAGTGCATCGAACATAACCAGGTATTCCACACAAGAAATACTGTGGATTTAATGCAGTAGAGCTACGCTGAAGTCCTTAAAATTGCCGTCAGCTTCTTGTGGGTTGCGGTCTGTCTGTCTGTCTGTCACACGGATCAATAGGTGGTGCTCTTGCATGGGCTGCTGAACTTTTCCCCCTGTCCTTTCTAAGTCGCACATGACGTTCATCTTTGTGCACCAGAGCTCAAGTTCTTTTTTTTCTGTCTGTATGACCAGACATGTATTATTAACAAATTGCTTACGTCATCTGACAAGAAGGGGGAAGATCATTTACGTAGACGCTGATGATGTGATTGGTAGCCGAATTTTAAAAAAGCAACAAATGATGTAGCAGAAGAGGGTGTTTTTATTCATTTTGTAGGTAACTGCATGGAGAGGAGAGAGGGGGGGGGTTGCGTGTCAACAAAATTACACCACCGAGGCTTGACAACGTGAAGCAGTCAGAAGCACACACACACACACACACACACACAGAAGCAGCTCTCCGCGCGCGCAGCCGGGGCTGTGCGTCCGAGTGCGCCAGTGAGTGTGTGTTTTGAATTCAAATGCTGCAACACACCAGAGCTGCAAATGCGGAGACTGAGAGGAGGATGGCGATGATGTGTTTGGGAACGGAAGCCTTCACATTTTTTCTTTTTTTTTTTTTTTTTCTTACCCGAGTCAAATGTATTCACAAGATGCCTAAACCTGGCTCCCGTTCTCCCGGCTCTCTCTCGCATGCAATCACACACACTGACCCGTGATACGTAGCCCACTTCAGAGGTATTCCAGCCGTGCCAGGCACAATTGGCAACATTGAGCGGGGTAATAATCATGAAGATGCACCTACCATATTGACTTCAGAGACCATGTCTATGCTGGCTATGTCTATATTCATCCCCACAGCCACCGGCGCACCTGTGAAGGAGAGGAGGCTTTAATACAACACATATGAATAATTCTCTCATCATGTAAATTTAACAAATTCGTGACGCGCGCTCAGGTTCCTCTCTGCTCCCCTCCACCTACAGGAGACTTGTGCATCATCGGCTCGAGCGAAAAAAAAATCTTCACGTTTAGCACGCAGATGAGCTTAAAATGCTGTTTATTTCATCTTTCTTGTGAACTAGTCAAACATTGATGAGCGGGATCGATCACGTTAAAAGCCCGTCTCGTCTCCCTCATCAAATGAAATGTGCACATCATTTCTCATAGCCTAATTGGAAAGGCCTATTTGGCTGTGAAGGGATGATTATGTAAATTAAAGCAGATTTTGCGATTCATTAAACATGTATTGCACGTCAGGATGGCGTGAAAACATGACATCCCGTTTTCAATTTGCTCGTTACCTCCGAAATCTGGCCTCAACCGAATGTCGTATCCTTTCATCAGTCTGTCCACTGTTTCTTTTACCAGAGGCATATTGCTCGGATCTTTGATATCCTTGACGCTGGGGAGAAAAAAAGGTGGTGTAATGCAGAAGAGCTTATTAATATCACACGCTAGGCACGCGTTAAGAGGCTACATGACATGCGAGACAGAGAACAAAAGACGCAAATGGGATTACCTTTGAGCCCAGACAAAAGTCACTAGTAAGGAAAAAGTCAAAATCCCAAAGTGGTTTTTCCTGATCCTCCCCATCGCAACAGTTTTTGAGGTGGCTTCGCGATGCGAGTGAGGAGAGCGCACATCCAACTTACTCCAGACAGTGCAGAGGAGCCAATGAGAGGCGCATGCGTGCAGCCAGCCCAAGATCAAAGAGTGGAGACTGATGATGGTGGATGAGCAGTTTCCATTGCAGAGAAAAATATTAAAGGGACAAGTGGTTGTGCGTAATGAAGAAACAAGCGCTTCTGCCAGGGGTGAAATGAACAACAACAACTGCGTTAATGTCAGATTTGTTTATTCTTATTCTTTAACACGTGGCAGTTAAGTTTGTCTATAGCCTGACAAGGTCAAACAGTGGGATGCACTGCAGGGTTAAAGTGGTCAAAATGTCAAGTTAAGATCAAGTTTATTCCATAATTTGTTTAGGTTACATGAACGTGTTACGTGGCTAAAAAGACAATAACTGCATTACAGGTAGACACTTGATATACAATCACCAGCAACAATCATGCACCATTCATACAAAAATAGAAAATAAATTTCATCAAAGTCCCATGGGTATTTAGATCCTACTCTTCCCTGCCTTCACAGGAGCTGCAGTGGAACTGAAAATGCAGCGGGAGCACCAGAGCAGAAAGGTGGGATGGAAAACACAATCCCACAATTCATTTTCTCAGGTTTGAGTACATTTTTGAAGCCGCGGGGAGGGATGCGAGCCTCCTCTAAATTGCCTTTGATCTTGTTGTAGTGGGAGCTGTGCTTCTGTAGAGGGCAGGCTTCTGAAAGCATTGGTTCACTGTTGCATCACCACCAGTTACAGCCATCATAGATTATATCATCCACTTCTTTTTGATGTGTTTCTTCATTTGTGTGTTTGGGTGCGTGTATGCATACTGTATGTGTGTGGCTTCTGTCTCGGTCCAGGGGCCGCGAGAAGTTGTTGTGTGTACGCGACAGGCTTTAAAGTGATTGAGGCCCGTGAAGGGCAGCTCTTCAGCTACTGATCAGAACACAAGTGGGCAGTGGTCACAGCCTGTGAAATGAATAGATGTGCGGCAGGAGAATAAATGAGTTTCTGATTCATTTCCTCTGTCAGATGAGAGCAGAGTGACTGCTGAGAGCTTGTTCTCTCTCTCTCTCTCTCACACACACACACACACACACACACACACACACACGAGGAAGACGTGAGGCTGGCTGGATGCTGAAGCTCTCTCCAGCTGCACATGCTTCCAGGACCTCCTAGTTTTGAAGTTCCACGTCCCTGCCAGAGCAGAACACAGCAGAGCACAAGGATGTGAGAGGAGCATACAGAAACCTCTTCTCTCTCTGTCTGCAGCAAACTGCACAGCCCAAACTGTGCTCCCTGTCCTCCCGGTGCCTTCGTCAAAAGTACAGAGCGAGAGACGTGGCGGAAATATGTAAAGCGACTAGATGTGATGCAGCTGTTCTCATGCTCTCCATCTTGTCTCTCTCATTATTCTGCAGAACGTTCTAAACAAAACAACCATAAAAATTCTCTGACAGGAACATGAGAAGCATGATGAGCAGATTTGCACTCCCCAGTGTTACATAACGCATCTCTCTCTCTCTCTTTCTCTCTCTGTCTCTTCCCTCCGTCGCCCTCCCTCTGTATCTCTCTCTTTCTCTCTTGGATATAGAGCTTTGTGTTCTATAAGTGGCTCACTTATAAGCGGGAAAGTGAATAGTTGCTTTTTTCACGTGCTTAATGTATAAAGTAAGCTCTGGCTTGTTTCGCCTCTGAGACTTGCTCCCCATGGAGCAGCAGAGTTGTCATTAAGACGACTGGGGTTTTGCCAGCCCTCAGGTACACCTTATACAAAAGAAGAGAGTGCCTGATGCATATTTTTCTTCTCAAATTAACTGAGCGCCCAGCTCTTTTTCTATTGTAAATCTGTGATGATGATGATAAAAGCCACAGTGCTGGCGTCAATGCAGCAACAACGCCACCTAACATCATTCTCCTCTTTTTTTTTGCCTACAACTCCTGGGGCTGTTTCAGCATTAGAAATTATTGATGTCTTTACTGCCTAGATAAAAGTCTTTGACAAAAAACTGTGGGTAGTTATTGTTCCACTGAAGCTATCATAATTAGAGCAGAGTGAGACAGGTTTGTGGCTCTTTGAGATACAAAGTAAGTATGCATACACATCCATCGCCCAGTGTCTGATCTTTTTTCCCTTCTTTTTGCCTCATTTGTACAAGAATGCTGGATGCCCTCCAAGTGTGTCTCAGCTATTTTTACTATTTTGCATGTAAAGGCTTTTTGTATCCTGCTGCCTTGTCACACAAGACTCAAAAGGTTAAAGGTGAAAGTCCAAAAGGGGACCTCACTTGTAAAACGCAATCAAGACACAAGTTTGATTTGGTAGTTTGGTAGGTTTGCAAAACAAAAACGTTTTTCTGTTACACAAAAATGAAACAGCATGAAAATATATATAATCACTCTTTTATATCTGATTAAAACATCTGTTATATGAGGTTGCAGGGGGATGTTTGTTTTGTTTTAACGTGTCATGAGCCTAAATGTTTGGAAATGACTTGTAATCTCAGTGAAAGAGCAAATACAGGGGAACAGGGTGAGGATTTTTTTTGTAACTGTCAACAATGAAAGACCAAAACCAGCAATGTGTTAGCCTCTAGTGTAGCCTGTCTGTGGCACTCAGCCCCAGTCTTGATTGTTCCAACGTCAAGACAAAAATCTTCAAAAACAGGTCACAAATGTATAGTTTGTTGTAGAGAACAGAAGTAAACAGTAAATTTGTTGGGGCCTTACTTTGCTTTCAGGTTTGATTGAAAACATGCTTTATGGCACAGAGTTTGGTATGTGGGGTGTGTCCATGTTAATCACAATAAAGGGAAACAGAGCTATGAGCTATATCAGGCTACATGGACAACACTTGGATCAGTTCATTATTGGCTTTGGATTTGTTGATAAAAACAAAAATGCAAGATATTATCAGATTCTAGTAGATGTGCCAAGATAATTGAAAGTGACTGGTGTACCTGGCACTCTCCATAGTGTCCTTGCCCAGGTAGATGTACCAGTAGACTAGGTTGAACAGGGCAAAGGCCAGAGGAAAGAGGATGCGGGCATACTGGTCAATGGGGCTGGTGCCGGCCAGCTGTGGGATTTGAGGAAAAGCCGAGCCCTGCTGGAGGAAAATCGGCAGCGGCGGAGCGTCTCCTGGCTCGCTGCGACACACTGAGTGGTTTCTCCTCTTCAGGCTTTCCTGAGGGCTGCTGTCCAACTAGTGGGAGGGGGGCAGGGTGATTTGTAGGAAAAGCAGGAAGAGGTGAGATGGGGTTAGTGTGGGTTTTCTGCTCAGTAACAGAGAAAAAGCGGTAGGTAAAGAAAAACAAGAAAAAAACAGGGAAAAACTAACCAGCAAGTACATACAGTGCATGGTGATTGTAACATGCTGGAGTCATGTATATAAGCCTGCAAGTAATGTTTGTTCCCACAGGAGCTTTCTCTCAATGGCATGCCAGCATCCCTATAGAACGCAGCAGGTAGTTTGCTCGATGCCCATAGGATGGTGGGGAGATTATGCAGGGAGGAGTGCTGGAGTTGTTCTCTGTTCTCACACTGAGGCTATTTTTAAAGCATCTAACCATGAGCCCTACACGTGAGACAGATCCCAGGAGGACACTGTGGTGGCTTACTGTATTAGCATAAAGCATATAGCAAGAGATGAGAGCACTACAACAGTGCGTATTACTATTTAATGTGTGGTGTGCCCAGAATGGGAAGAATGGAAGAGGCAGGGTGACTACTTGGAAATGCATAGAAAAGGACCTCCTATCTGTGGCAAGATTTCTATTTCTCTGTGTCTGCTGCCTTCCTGTTCATTATCAACATCACTGCATTGAGCTCTGTTCGACGGCGAGGAGACTCAGTGCCTCCGTTTGCCATTATTAGCTATGTAAATGCATTTCAGATTCCACCTGATTCAAATCACACCCCTTCCTCAAGTCAAAGCATACAGTGGTTTTGCTCAGCAGTCTGCTTTCATACTGAGTTTAGGCACAAAACCTGCTGAACCTCTAATAGTCTGTTCTCATGGAAGCATATCTGGTATTAAAGAGATTGTACATTATATAAATAAACATATATATATTTATCCACACGTGTTTACCACACATTACTTTTGTAACATCATATCGCTGCACGCTACAAGGTTTTATGGAAAAACAGGTGAATACAGATATGTGACCAAATTGTTACTTTTTTTCATTTTGCAGTTTTGGGAAAATGCTTAGTCGCTGTGTTGTAGCACTAGATAATCATCTCTGTATGTTAAATCTGAGGCTAGAGTCTGCAGCCACTTAGCTTAGTTAAGCATTATGAAAAAAAAAGGAAAATAGCTAACTAGCTAGCTATGCTAAAATCAGCTTTATGCATTTTTAAAAGTGTAATGTTAAAAACACACGCTAAAGCATGAAAACAATGTGTTAAACTGTGTTTTCTGAGACATCCATTGCATTAAATTAAATGAATTATGTATAGTAATATTAATGATGACAGTGAGATTTCAGTTTGAATCTATTGTTCATTATTGACATGAAGTCAGCTGCTCACCGAAAGTGTGTCACCATCTTCGCTGCCTGTAGCCAACACCTCAAGCTTGTCTTGTCTAGCTTTCTGTTTCTTCAGGTGATGGGCCTGAAGAGTGGCAAAGTAGTTTACTGCTGCGAACTCAATGAGAGCTGATGCCACAAAGGCAAAACATACAGCAATGAACCAATCCATGGCAGTTGCATAGGATACTTTGGGAAGAGACTGACGGGCACTGATGCTCAAGGTGGTCATGGTCAGCACTGTGGTGATGCCTGGAGGATGACAAGTATTTGTGACACACACACGTGGAGATGTATTATACTACCAAATGGGATTTGTGCAAATTAATTGCACAACACTGGTGAGTAGAGAAGCATACCAGCGACTGTGCGAGCAGGAACTGACTCTTTGTTGATCCAGAAAGAGACTTGTGACAGCACAACAACCATGATGAGAGGAATGTAGGTCTGTATGAGGTAGTAGCCCAGCTTCCTCTGGAGGTGGAAATGGACCACCTGCACAGAGTAGTGACCTGCAAGATAAACGCCACGTGTGAAGAGAGCAACCCCCAGGGGACAGAGCAGGGTAGCACACAGCAGATGCCCTTGCCTGCCCTTGAAACAGAATAGCAACTGAGAGAAACATATAGATATATTGTGGCTGTTAGGACCAGAATAGCCCATGAACTGTGAGACAGCATGTGAGAGACAAGAGGGAGGAAGAGAGGAAGGAAGAGAGGGAGGACAAAAAGGAGGAGGGAGCACAGCAGACATTTGGAAATGGGATAAAGGAAGGAACGAGTGAGGTGGGGGCAGGAGGAGCATGCAGTGTCACTATGCGTAACACTGCCCTGCTCTAAACACAGGCATGCAGATATTCACAGACCAAAAACATGCTGCATCATGCACACACACAGGTTCGCTCTCTCTCTCTATGTTTTCTAAATGGGTATCATCTCTACATTTTGGAGTCTGCCTCATCCTTTTCCTCTCCATTCCAGGAATCTGCAGGGTTCACAGCAGGGGAGCACTTCTCCTTCTTCTGGTAAAAAGAGAAAATGCATGCACGTGCACACACACATGCACACTCTACTCCATCCTCCCTCCTTTCTGTCAGTGCATTCACTGGGCTTTAAACCCCATAGTTCTTTTTTAAGGAGCATGGTACGCATTAGGCCTGACCACTTAAGCATCTTACGGTAGATGGCTGCTCAAGGAAGTCTTTGCTTTTTTATCAACTGGTGAGGGGAGCAAAGGACACTAGTGCAGAGTTTGAGGAGACTTATTTGACCTCTTTTCTACTCTCAGATTAATCACCTCATGACATTTATAAAAAAAATTAAACTTCTTATTGACACCTGCAAGAGCGTCCTCATTAGAATAGAAATGTAAACAATGACGGTGAGCATTACCTGTGTTTGATTTGAATATCTCACTGGACAATGTCTGGCCCACTAGGTCATACTGCAGAAGACTCATGGACTCTGGGGGACACTCGACAGATGCTATTGGCCCCTTCCTCCAAGTGAACATGATTTCACTGCTTGTATAGGCATCTAAAAATGCAAAGGTAATAAAGTAGAAGAAAGATGTTAAGAAAAACTTAAAAGTCAAATATTATATCATTATTATGTATAGTAATATGTTATATCATACTTACAGCTTCCAAACCTGAGAGGACAGGCGTGGCCATCCATGGGGAAGTCCATCAACCTCATTGGACACTCTGCACTGATTGTCAACCTGACAACAAGAGAGCAAGCAGAGACATCTCTGAGATCCTCTTCCTATAAACCCAGTCCACAGGAAACAGCTCATCAACAATAACTGTACAATATAAGATCACCTCATGGTGTAGAGGACGGTCCCATTTTGCATGATGCGGAAGAGCTTGTTAGGTGTAGTCATGTTATGAGAGATAGACTTCTTTGAGTTTCTGAAGAAAGTGTCTGGGGTCCAGATCTTATCCACCATGCGGTTGTTCAGGCGCAGGATTTCAGTAGGACCCTCGAATTTTAGACGCTCATCAACCCACATTTGACGGAAGAACATGTCCATGGTGTACTCCTAATAGGACAATAGGCCTATTAGTTCATGTAAAACTAAGTTAACCATAATACCTTAAACCTTTGCTTTAAACTGATGTCTTTGACAATTGCAAACACCCAGTCTCCATCACTCATCAGCATGCATAAAACCAGAGTCTTTTCAACTTACAGTGGAAGGTGAGGAGAGATGATGAGGCAATGATGGATGCCACTCATCCCAGATAATCATTAATCAATCCATTCAGCCATTCCCTCTGCCTGACATGTTGTCATATTGATTTAGGGGCCATCAATAATGGAGTTATAGGGCTGGTCAAACAGATTAAAGCTCATTAGATGGTCTCATGGCAGACTGCCCATAAGGCAGGCATTCGCTGGTCACTGAAGCGCTGTTATCACCCACAGTCAGCACA
The DNA here is from genome assembly GCA_008933995.1 of Datnioides undecimradiatus. NCBI lineage: Eukaryota > Metazoa > Chordata > Actinopteri > Lobotiformes > Datnioididae > Datnioides > Datnioides undecimradiatus. The sequence goes on from WARS01000014.1 coordinate 1,675,636, forward strand.
CACACATCTCTGTACAGCAGTGGTATCTTACCATCTCAACATCTGAAACAGGTCCAAAGCTGGTGACAAAGATGTCTGTTTTCACCTCGGTGACACCACCTGAAACAGTAATTAACACCTGTACAATCCCCACAATAATAACTAATGCACTGGAAGGGTTGAGGACAATTTACTTAATTAACCCTAAATATTAAACTTAAAACATGCCTTTAGGATTAAAGGTTGAATTACCTCCTGATCCAGGTCGCAGTCTGTTGTCGTAACCATCCAACAGTCGATCCAAAATTCGAGTGATGTTGTCTGAGTTGATCTTCTCATTTCCACTTACATTACCAAGACTGCAGAGAAATAAAATATTCAACTGACAGACTCACTGTACTCTGACCCATAATCAGGCAGAGAGGAAAGACTTACCTTAACCAGCAGATTAAAATAACTACGTTCGATGTCAGGAAAGCCATCCTCTTAAGTATTTATCACTTAACGTGTGGTCAACTCTCTAAGGAACACATTCTTTTAAAATGAGGAACAGAGTAAAAGATAAATAGAGACAGATTTTAAACTGGTGCCGTTACAGTGACTGGTAGGTTTACAGGACAGAGGAGACACTAAAACAAGACCTGTAATCTAATTAACAGATTAGCAAATCCACTCCAATTTTAGACAAACTGTGGATTCTTTTGGCTTCCTTCAAACCAAAGACAATTCAAAAAACAAATACATAAATAAAGTCAACGCAACTCATTAACTGACAATACAATCACGACAACAAATGACAGAAGTATGACTGGTATTTTATGGGAACATTGTTTTTAGCGTTGTAGTCTGTGTTATCAAACGACAGGTGGCGCTGCAGTCGCAACGTTGGTTTCAACCGGAAATGGAATGAAACGTCAGAAGAAGAAGAAGTTTCGCGAGAGTGGGGGAACCAAACGACATGGCGAGAGGTGGCACAACCCACTAACAACAAAATAATTTCATCTTGAGACGTTCATAACAACAGTCCCGTAAAGAAGTAGATAAGCTCTAAGTGGCAAACATTAACCGCTGAGCTAACAATTAGCATAACATCTCTGCTAGCTGGATATAGTGTATGTTAGTTAGCTGAGGTTGACCGACCTGTCAGCCGATGAGGAGCAGCGGCATGTCAGTGCACTTCGAGGAGAGGAGCGGTGTCGTCCCCTGCAAGACACCCTGGGGCTCCTGGTACCAGACCATGGAGGAGGTTTTCATCGAAGTCAATGTGCCACATGGGACGTCAGCTAAAGAGGTTAAGTGCCATTTGGGATCCAGAGACATCGAGCTGCATGTCAAAGGGGAGGAGATATTCAAGGTAAACTACTGATATTTGTTACTTTTCTCACGTTGCAGTCAGCATCACTTTAACTGAGAGAGGAAGGAGTGTAAATAAAGGTGATTTGGGATCCAATTTGTTTCCACTGTGCTTTTGCTGGTGTGATCAGTAATGGTGATAGTGCCAGTTTCAGGGTTATGGTGTTGTACCTGTTGGTTCACTGGAGAGATTTCCTGTGGAACTTACATCTTCTGTGTTAGGTCCTCTACACATTTCAGACACATTTCTTAATAGCTGCAAAAGCTGTGTAAATACAGGAATGTCAGTGGCTTTTCTTCATGAGGGTGTCAGTCTCCTCAGCAAGACACAAGTTCAACCAATTCTCAGTTATACCTCCTATATTGTGACCTGAACACATCATAATTTTGATTATGTAAATGCGCATTGACTTCACAGCCTCTTGTTTTTGTCAGGGGAAGTTGTTTGACACAACCATGTCTGATGAAGCAACATGGACACTAGGTAGGTTTCACACCTCACAGTAAAGTAGATTTTAATTAACAAAAACATGTTTGTCTCACTCATGTTTACCTCTTTTTCTGCTTAGAGGACAAGTGTCTCATCCGGATCATTCTGATGAAAACTAACAGAGAGGCAGGGAACTGCTGGTCCTCTCTGCTGGAGGGGGAGTACTGTGCAAATGCCTGGGTCCAGGACCAGATGCAGAGAAAGCTTACATTGGAGAGGTTCCAGCGGGAGGTAAGTCTGATAAGGTGTCATGTGAAGAGTCACAATGCATGATGCCACGTTATCAGATGCATGCATATACCCTTCTTCATGACCACATCAGTGTAACTTTGTTAGATATGACTTTCTAATAAGGCCCCACGTATAAAGGGCTGTTATTTTGACTTTATCAGATGTTATGAACCACGTATACTTTATTGTTAGTAAGCCATTAATACATTTTCTAATAAAACATCAAGTCTTTAGTTGTTCATCCTCAGCATATTACATCACATATAGGAACAATCTTGTAGTGTATATATGCTAGCTTATATGCGTATATGCTACCCTTGGCAATATGGTTCCTGCAAATCAATTAAATGAACTTGTTCTTTGCTAGAATCCGGGCTTCGACTTCAGTGGTGCAGAGATCTCTGGGAACTTTGCTGGCGGTGGTCCGGACTTTTCCAGTTTACAGAAGTGACCAGTACTATGATGTCAAATACCTGCTACGTGCTGGAGATGTCACTTCTGCCTCATGAACACTTCTAGCATGCAGAGGAACAGCAGCTTCCTCAGATCTCCTGTGATGAGAAGCCTTTGAGATTTGCCTTCCGAAGAACCCAAGTACTGGGTGACTTCTTTGTTTTTTTTTATAGCAGCCCTTTGCTCTGGTGCATCTTGGCTGTGGAGGACTAATATTGTTAAGGCCTGATTTGATAAAGTTGCAGGGCTTGTTTTACAGGCAGACCAACAGCTAATGCAAATGGCTCTATCTGGTTGTGAGAAGCCTGTGGCTTGTTATTGTTTAAAGAAAAAAAATTCACATAGCAATAGCTTTTCAATAAAGTTTTATTGAAAGGTACATGTGTATAGGTTAACCAGATGGTGTATTCATTTAGCCATTTTGAATTTGAGAACACATTTTATTTTCATCACTAAAACAAACTTAAACTACACAGGGAAACTGGCAAAGAAAATGCAATACAAATTCCAATCCACATTTCCACTGCAATGGCCAATGTTTTAGTGTTCTCTTCATAATTGGCAACTGAAATCAATAAATGGTGCTTCACTCTGTGAACACAAATCAAGAATCTGTGAAAACGACTCATCTGTAACCACTGATATTTCAGCTCAAACAGTATGGTTAGCCATACATGACGGGATCGTCACTAGCCTCACATCACCGGAGAAAACCAGAGCTCCCTCGCTCAAAATAAAAAAACAAAATATCACCTTGGGTAGGAGTGTGCATTCAGGACAGTTTAGCAACCTAGGGTGGGAGTTAAGGATTTTGGGCCCGATTTCTTGGTTCCATTTTTGCTGTTCACAAAATCCTTCTCCCTCCTCTTCCACATGGTGGACTGAGGACCTAGGTGGTTCTATACTTATTAGCTTAAAACCAGCAACCCGTTCCAGGAAATACCAAACACCTTGGTACGGATTTGAACAAGAACATACTGTACACTTGCAAGCAACTCAACCTTTCTCACAAAGCGTTACTCCTTGTCATTGGGGCAGATAAAATGCAGTGTGCTTGATCAATGTATGACAAACAAACATGAGGAAAACTGTTACATTTTAAGTTCTTCCTTAAAGAAATCCATCATCACAGATGAAGATCTGTAAGGAAAATAACTGGAGCTGTACATGGGTGGCCATACTGCAGGAAAGTCACCCAAATTTGCACCCTATCAGAGAACATAAGATTTAGATTTAGGGACAGTTGTAATTATTTTTCCTCACATGTAATGTCACCCTATGTACCTCCAGGTTTAATAAGCTGACTCAGGTATGGTGGGAAGATGAGCGATCTTGTAGTAGCTGTGCTTCAGCTGACGTGCAGTTCTTCCCGAAATAGTCCAGCGAAGCCTCTGGCTGTTGGGCCTGGAGCACTTGGTGGTGGCATACTCAGCCAGGCATTTTCCAACCAGCTCCCGCACACAAACCAGGTCCCCATCTCTGACCTGCAAAAGTTATGATCAACACACGGCAGTGTACGTTTCATGTCAAGGTAACCTATTTTTATGTAACATTATCTTTGGCCTCTACCCGAACAAGCTACGTTAAAACTAATTTAGGTAAATGCATTACCTCCGTCCAATCCTAAACACAGTGAATATTTTAAAAACTGTTTCTACTTACATTCAGCTGCTCCTGCAGAGTTTTCAGGGCCTCTGATATTTTGTCAGTGTGCTCAGGGTCATGTTGTTCCTGGGCCTCATAACACAGGAGAGCCATGGCAAGAAGAGATGGCTGTATAGTAATGGAGTAGATATTCTTAATAACAAAGAAATGCATAAGCAATGCATGTGTCTGAAAATGAATATGGTCAACACAGATGACCTACTTTACACCTAGATTTACCACCATTATAATAATTTCAATTCAACATGAACTGCTCAATACGACTTTGATATTTGTCTCACACAATATAATTTCAACTGGAAACAGATTTGTCTTTTAAAATATTTTATCCTACCTTTATTTTGGAAAAGACAAATGAGCAGTGACAGGCTTTCAGCTGAGCTTCTAGTCTCTCGATGCTCAGTATCTTCTTGCTGTAAAAATAAGATTAGACAGTCATCAACTGGTCTCAGTCAATGTAATGACGAAAAAAAAATTATATTTGAACCAAGGAGAAACATCATAACAGGAAATATTTTCTTACTTGTCAAACATCTAAAAATCTACGTGATTTTATGTAGGACTGTGCCTGTTGGCATTAAAAATATTTTTGGCTAGTATTTTCTTTAAAGCCAAATATGAGAAGACACATTTTAGTGGACTAAATATAATCTTGTTGAGTCATGGTTCAGCCCTGAAGGTTGATGTGACCATCTGTCCTTACCTCTCAGCATCGAGCTGCTCCTGGATGTGGCTGTGAAAGAGGCGGAGAAAGCGCAAGGCTGTGGGGGCCTTCACCTTCCAGTAGAGCTTCTCCATGATGATCTTCTCCATCCTCATCATGTCAGACACTGTAAAGCGATTCTGACTGATACGGATCAAGTCGTTGGCCAGGGGCACATTCTTCTCCTCCTCTGAAGACTTCACAGCAATGTAGAAGCAGCACAGACCCACACAAGACAGGTGTTTTGGTTGAATCTGTGGAGGATAGGAAAATGAAACTAGATTCTAAAACAACAAGAACATTTTTTTAATTTCTAGACATCTGGTAATATGTAGGCATCCATCTTTACAAACCTTCATTACAGAGAGAAATCGATCCAGCAAGTTGACGGCCAGCGAGAAGGTATCTGAGCTGAAACCAAAGAACCTGGTCAGGGAGAGCAGGTCCTTCACCTCCAGCTCCCTCAGTCTGGTGGTCATCCTGAGGCCATTGTCCTGTGAGCCTTCGATGAGCCTCAAGCCACTCAGCTTTGGTTGGTATCTGCCCTCCAGATCCATCAGGGCCTTCAGCTGAACTGCAAAGGGCTGTGCTCCTGTCAATGTGTCAATCATCTGTGTAGATAGAGAAATAAAACAGAATGATACTGACTACATCAAACCAAAACAATATTTTTGTCTCCAACTTGCAAATTATCTGTATGACTACAAAATATATATTATACTTTACAGTCATAGGTATAGCTTCATGTTCCAGTTAACCTGTACAACCACAGACGTGTCCTACAGACACTTTTTTAAATGCTTAAATAAGACATTGTGTCATTATGGCACAAGACATTAACCATTTCATTCTGCCATAATAAGACAAGTTCAAAGTTGCATCAGTGAACAGGACTGCAGTCAAATAACACTAAAATAGCCAAACCTCAACACTGTCTAGCTTTACCTTCACCTCTCCTATCCATTTTATCAAAAACAGGTGCAATTTTGTCAAACGACAAATTCATCTTAAAACGGCTGCGTAAAATTTATGTAGATTACTGGTGGCAATGCTTTTGGATAAGGCATAAGCATTGGTCATGAGTATCTGAAACATGGGAGTGTTTCCAAATTTGTAGGTTATCAAGTAACAAGCCTTCCCCTAACAGCTGTCATCGAACTGGACTCAACTGGACTAGACAGGGGCACGTAGCAGGGATACGTAGGAGAGACATGTCAAAGAAAGTTTCTCGCTAATTTATAACAGTGAGTTATTTTACCATATTCAGGGGCATACATGTCTCTTGTATAGGCGACTCACGTTGTTTCGGATACATTTTGATAACTTAAACACAATATTTGGCTGTCTCTAAAGAGGAACAGGCCCGCAGTACGGCATGCCAGGACCTGCGTCATGTCGGGACATGTCCCTGCCATACACACCAATGGAGAGCTAACAGAGTCTGCTGACAACAACAACCCCAAGTGTCACAACACAGTTCAAACCGTAAAACTGTGGATAAAACTATGAAGACAAGACACAGAAGGAAACAGATATTAATTCAAATTAACGTAATGCTTCATGAGGGTAAAGGGGAAATCACAAACTAATCTGTCGTTAGCGACGTTACCGTTAGCTACAACCGCTAATGCTAAAATTGTTACATCCATTTACAATGTTCAGTGCGCTACTTTAGCTTCTTCTTCATGGACATGCTACAAAATGTTATGTTTAACGGGTTTTTAATCCCAAAAGGCCAACTTAAGTTAAACACATGGTTAGTTAATCTGATATAGATAAAAGATTGGTTAACTTACCTTAGCTCAAGTTGCGTTGCCTTTGATATCGTGAAAAATCAGCGATGGAAAAAATGCCTCCACACCCTCGAAGTAAGCGAGTGAAAGAAGTTTAAAACACAAAAAAGTATAAGTATGAACTTTCACTAAAGAAAGTTTTAAGCATAGGTTAATTTCTGCCTATGCACACCCCCCTACCCTTGGCGTAAGGCGATGGGGAAAAGGGCAGTTTAGGTTTTAACGCAGGGATAAAACCAAGCCCCTGCCCAAACATGGTGAGCTTTCATTGGCCATTGAGGGATGACGTTTCTAGTTGTATATTTTAATTGGATATATATCCAGTAATTCACAATTAAGGCCCGCCTTCTAAAGACTGCGTGGCCAATCGCAGCTGTGGAGGCGGGACATGATTGACAATTGCGCCTACTGAGTCTGTTATGTTGACAAATACATTTGTACACTACAAAACAAATTTAAAAATAAATAAATAAATGAAGCTGTAAAACAACAGTTGACACAGCTTAGTTTCTTAACAACGTATCTGTCCAGTGAATATGTAGAGAACAGGAAAAAGTAAACATTACAAGAATAGGTAGTTAACAGAAAGCGTCCCAGTGGAAAAACCTGAGAGAAATTTCGGGAAAACTCTGCAGGGAATTATGCAACATTTCATCTAGTTTACATAAATCGGGCACTCATTTTCGTGTCTCTTGTTCTTGTAAATAGACGTCTACAGGCAGGTTTCTGGAACAGTCTGGAAGGAACCAGAGCCTCCTGAGACCACAATATACTACAACCTTCTCTCTGATGACCATTTCAGACTTTTTTTTAAATTTAAAACTGCAGTTATGGAGAAAACAAAAGACGTTTTCAATAAAGTAACTCTTTATTACATCAGGATATACAAAACTGAAGCAGGCCCACACAGACCCAACAAAAAGCTCAACTAACATTAAGAATCTTTTCACCCTGAAATATTTGTCCAGGCCTTTTTTATGTAACAACATTATACATAGTTTTGTAGTTTAAAACTATAAAATACTTTTAACTACATCTTTTTGACACAATATAAGAGCTGACATGTATAGTATATGATAGGGCACATTTTACTTGTACAATGATTAAAGATAGTGTTTGCAATATGACTGTTTTAAAGTGCTTTTAAAATCATAATATAATGTACAGTCCATACATCAATAAACAGCAATATTATGTTACTTTGTAATATACTGTATATTTCACAGTGTAACTTGCCATCAGTCAAAATCTACAAGCATAACATGGCAGATAAAGAAACATTTAGCACATTTAGTACAAAAACTAAGATGCTGGCTATGAAGAGCTTTAATACTTTTAGGGATGGATGTTAAGAGCCATGCAGAGACCATGCTACAGAGCGCTGCTTAAAAGGAGTTTAGTAGACATGGAAGACTTCAGGCTATATTTCACTTCAAGGGATGTTCAGTGCATTTCTATAAAACTGATATTTCACATTGTAAAAATAATACACTTGAATGTTAGTCTGTGATCTCCTGATGTGGTAGAAAGTCTTCTAATTCAAATTCCTTCCTGAGGTTAAGGAGCACGCAGATGGAAGACTAAAGAAGCTACGAAAAGGAAAGAAAAACCATGTCATTTATCTGGACAAGCAACTCTGACTTAAAGTCAGCAGTCAAACCTCACCATGGCACGAAAAAAAGAAATTAGTGGAAAAAAACATTAAAGTTTAATGAGCTTTTTGTTATTCACCCTGTTTGCTGCCAGTGACTGAAGTTAAGAATCAAACTGATACTTAAATTACATTACATTACGATGTTTCTGCAGAAACAGTGTTCAAAATCAGAAAACCATAACCGGTTGTATTTTTTATATGATGAAGACACTGGATGCATTATGAAATGTTGGGAATCATAGAAATGACAGATGTGATGGGAGTTCCCACAGAGATGAATGGGTTCAGCTGACCAAACAGATGAACTGATGCCATGTTCGGTCTTCCATTGTCATTATTTATTTTCACATAAATGTAAGCAAAATGTTTGACTCACTTCCAGATTTACTGTGTATTAATTCAATAGTTTTCTCATTATAACTTTGCATAAAATGGTGTCAGACAATTAAATCACCTTACCTCAAAGTACAAACAATTAAAAAAACATATTAATCAATATTTTATGTGCATTATTTGACATTGTGTCCAAAAATCTACTTAAAAACATTCAGTTTGTGAATAACTTTATGTATAAATATACACAAATGCTTACTTTATGTTAATAGCCTACATAACATAACTCACAATTGTCAGTCAGTAACTGAGAGTATCCTGTTCTATTTCCACGAAGTTTTGTCACTGAGAAACAGACTTAACATTTACAATAGGAGATGAACACACATTCATGGCAAGAACACGAAATAACACAAGCTAAATGTTATGAAAACAGTCCATGGATTGTGTGTCTAGCAGAGTCAGCATTAGGGACAAATTAAACACACTGAGCAAAGCTACCTTTTTGATCCATAAGTACACATTGGCTTACAGCCACCACATTATTCAGGCTGACATACGTGCATTGTCACTGTGACACTGTGTCAGGAAGTAATGTCAGATATGACAGTCCCTTTTTTTCCCATGCTGATGGCAGACACATTCCTGGTTTCCCTGGATGTTTGATCCATAAATCAACTGAAAGGGGAAAAGAAATAAGACAAAATATGGAAAGAAATACAAAATCTGGAAATTAAAAAAGGATTTGAGGTATGGTAGAAATTAAAGGAATAAATGAATGAAATGGGAATGAATCTGTATATGGGATGTAACCTCTTTAAGCATCCAAGTCCTTTCCATAGGCTTATATTATAGGCTTATGTTTTGAGTCAAACCAACTCCTGTTTTTGATTTTAAACATTTAAGATTGTTTAAAAAAAAGACAAATGGAGACCAGACTCTCCAAATCAGATTTAGGCCATACTCACATGGGATAAAATAATATTAAAAATACATTTGTAGAGCCGTTTCTCCATCTGATCACCTAAATCAAGGCTTAAAAATCTCGTTAAGGTCATATCCAACAAGTCTCACAACACTGACACATCGCAGCTAAGTTAACCAACCATGACTTTACCACCAAAAATGGTTGCATAGAAAAATCAACTTGGACTATTCAGCTTGCTCTCTCACAAATGCATGCACTACTGCCGTCATCGTCTTAGTGTACACTGTCTGTAGGACATAATTTTGTGCATTAATTTAGTGTATATAGCTGTTCTTGTATGTTTAAATACATAATAACAATCTATTTACTGCTTTTTCTACTCTAACCTTTTTCTACTCTACATGGATTATATCTGTCAAGGCTGATCTTGAGTGTCAAACTGCATATGAAAGTTTAGTATTTACATGATCATTGCTGGCATTGTTTCCACCTGCAGAAATGATTATGGTTCTATGTGGGATGTCTCAGTGTCATCTGCGTTGCACATGGCGTGAGCATCAGGGAGACCAGTCAAATGTAAACAGAAGTGCCCCTGCCTGAGATACAGTCTGGCAGGTCAGCCTGCAGAAAAATAACCATCAGGCTGTGTCATGCAAGCTGTGACCCTTCCTACTATGTCTGGGCACACAGTGTCAGTCCGAATCTGTCCCTGGATCAGTTTCTGAGCCAACGTGGCTTCTGGGAAGATAACACTATCTCATTAATCACATTGTACCCCCCCACCCTTCTGTCCAAACTACTCCACAGAGACTGGCCCACAGAATACACATCCAAGGCTTGTGAATATAATGTAAGTGTGACATTTAAACAAGTATCCTTGAATAGCTTGAAAGATATCAGTGTTGTTATCAAGCTGTATTAGCACTTGCTGCGACAACTATGGTGTATGGAAGAAGGAGGACAGGGGCACAAGAGCAGCACTACAGATCAAATACATACAGAAAAACAGACTTACTTCTTCTTGTCCTTGTCCTTCTTGAATGGCTGTGAGCAGCCTTGCAGAGCCTGTCCCATCAGTGTCTCAGCTGCAACCTTTCTTCTATTGAAGGCATTCATCTCCTCCTCCAGTTCCCGTCTTTTCTCCTCCAGATTCTTCTTTTCTTCCTGGTGCATCCGCTTGAGCTGCTCGAATCTCTCATGGAGCTGGAGATGATAGGTGGAACAATGTGAGACAGATGAGTGAAATCTGATATATTTTGAATTATTTGTTATTTTATGATGTCAACCCCAACCTCTTTTTCCTTTTCTTTGAGCTCTGCTTCTGTCTCCTTCACTTTATTGACAAACATCTGTCTCATTTCTTCCTCTTTGCGTTGCAGATCCACAAGGAACTCCTTCCTCTTGGCTTCGTATGTCTCCTGAAGGCTGATGATCAGCGCAAAAGCAATGTTAAACTCAGACAAATGTCTGCTGAACAGTATTAGATGCATCACAAAATGAAAATGGGTTATTCCACAGACACTAGTTCCTACTTAGAGCTTAATATAAATGCTTACAAAGCCAAACTCCTAGAAAAACTAGCTCGTTCACATATCACCCATTTAGATTTCATAGGAAAAGAGGTGTCATTGTTGACATTTAATAGAAAATACCGCTTAATAATGATGTAACATGGGAACAAGTCAAGCTACATATCACAAAAATAAAACTACATACCTTAAAGCATGTGTACATGTGTTAATTTTAAAAAAGAGAGAGATATGTTACTTTATTATGTATAATCATGAGACGGATGTTTCCATGTTTATGCAGGGTAGAATTTGGAGTGAATGTGCGTTGTAATTTTGATGATATTTGACAACATTAATTTAATTAAAATTTAAGATTTAAAAAGTCAAAATTAAAGGAAATCTGTGCCGAGCATTTTGTTTGTTTTTGTACCACAGATACAAAAAGTAATCTAATCTTCCCTGGAGAATTCTGAATATTGTTCAGATAGGATTAATTCATTTATATCTCAGAAAGTCATTTAAACAGTGATCTCAATGTGCTCTTCTTCAATAAGATAAAGTCTCACAACAGTTTCAGCATCACAAGGGAGCAGAGTTTTTTGAGCAGTTCCACTAAAGTGAGTTGCCCAGATGCATTACATCACATCTACCCCTAATTTCACCTGAACGACTGGCTGTCCGGGTCTGTGTCCTTGAAGCCCATCTCTTCCAGCTTGCAGCGACGGTAGAGCTCATAATGTCGAGCGTGTGTTTGCTCACGGAGATCCTCCATGTTCACACGCAGTAGCATCTCTCTCAGTTTCACAAAATCACAATGGTTTTCATTCTCCACTGGAAGAAGAAGAAGAAACGTAACATTCAGCATTTTGTACAGATTGAAAATCTACGTAACTCAGTGCTTACTGTGGTCGTCATGTTTCTATTGCATTGGAAAAACTAATAATAGTTAAGCAGCAGGCATCTGACTAAACAGCTCTCGCTGTTTGAATGGACTTTTATGACGCTGTCAATTAAATTCAGTGTACTCACCCTGTACTGATCCCCAGGGGTACAACCTTGCTTTCACCATCTTATTTCCTACTTTAACATCTTCTACACTTCCAACCACGGCAAAGGGGAGATGAGTCTGCAACATATTATACTGATATTGTTACAATATATTTGAGAAAATATGCTTAAAAATATCAAAAGTACAATACTGCTCTTGTAATGTATCAGGATATTATTTTGTCATTTAATTGTTCTTGACATGAATGTGTGTTTCTAGGACTCACATTCATGGAGGAGTTGATCTCTGCAACAGCTTCGTCCTCAGTAGGGAACTGGTAAATCTGCACTCCATTGCTGACCAGCTCACTCATGATCTTGATCTTTAATTTGTCCAGTTCGCTCTTGGAAACCGTGTCTGCTTTTGCAATAACTGGGATGATGTTTACCTACATGGAAGAGAAAAACAAGCACTACACGTGACAGACTAAAAACACACATGAAATGGTGAAACATGCTAATGCACCAGCTTCTGTGGTCACCTTGCTGTCCAGTTTCTTCATTGTGACGAGATCGAGTGACTTCAGGGAGTGTCCAGTGGGTGCGATGAAATACAGGCAGATGTGGATCCTTGTGTCATGGCAGTTAAACAAGGAACGTTTTATTTTCAGCTCCTCCTCAAGGAACTTTTCAAACTGGGCATCGATGTACTCAATAATGGGTTTATAGCTGCACAGAAAGACAGCACAGTCATAAAACACTATCATTTTACCCTTCCATACGTGATCATGAAACTTCCTTTTTGTTGATTGAGAGACACGTTTGTATCCTAGTTACGAACTCTGCAACAACAGTCTTGAGGCCAAAGAATGCCTGTCATTTTTCTTTCCCTGCTGTTAGAGCATTGAACTGGCCATTGAGATTGCATTAGTTCTACCAGTCATTCCCATATTCCCATTCTTCCCTGCCAGTTCACATGCCAGAGACAGGCCAGATCTCCTCCTCAGTTCTATACTGTGCAAGTGTGTTGGCTGAAGAGCAGGACGGGGGAAGGGACTAATAGCTGTTGCTGATCTAACCAAGAGAAATTTGTGTTCCTTGCTCTGTGAATTTTTAAAGATGGGTATCAAAACAGTAATGAGTTTTGTTACAAGTTTCTTATAACACTTTGATCAAATTGTATGCTTCTTTCCTTTGTGCAAGTAAGTTTCTTTCATTTTTTATCCGTTTCTTCCATTCTAACTACAAGTTTGGCAAACATCTACGAGGATCTGTACCTTTCTTCTTTGTTGATCTGGTCTCCAAATCCAACAGTGTGCACGATGGTCAGCTTGAGGTTCACATTGCTCTCCTGCAGGTCATATGTTTGTGGGCGTAGCCGTACCTCACTTTCATAGTGGCTGGCTTCCTCGTTTTCAAACATTGTATTGAAAAGAGTGTTCATTAATGTTGACTTGCCTATCCCAGTCTCACCTTTTTAAAAAGAAAAAAGACAGAGAGAAAGTGACACACAGTGACCAGACATGAGGTAGAAACTAATTCCATATTGATGACTCGAATTCCACATGAATGCACCTTCATTTCGTTGCACTAACTTCTACATTTTGGACTCTTCCAGGGTTCAGACATACCTATGCAGAGGATGTTGAAGCAGAATCCCTGTGCAACTGATTTGCTGACCAACTGATCTGGAAGACTGTCAAACCCCACATGGCCTCCGAGCTCAAGGTTACGTTTTTCTTCATTCTGAGGTATTTTAAAACAGGTGGGACAAAGAGAATAAAATGACTTGCATTTCAGCAGTATTTCACCATGTGACATGTATATGCATCAGATCCTGACATATTCAGAGAAACAACAGAAAAAAAATCAATGGGTCAAGTTAAAAACATTCCCTCTGTCAGATCCCATCACCACATACTGCTTTCAAGCTTAAAAGCATTCTTTGCTAATGAGGTCACCTCTCTCTCTCTCTCTTCTACTTACCACACCGAATGGTTCGATCTATAAAAAGAATCTGTTTCACTTACCAAATTCCTCAAGTAAATGTGTGCACATCATTTGAACTGTGCACCAGTGATGTCACACTTTTTACTTTTTACATTGTGCATTTTGCATTGGTCAGTTTTGGTATAAGGGTTTTTCCTCACTACAATGTGTCGGTAACTTAAAGGCTGGAGACAGTAATGGTTTGTGATTATATAGGTGCTTTAATTTAGGGCAAGACCTAACAAATATCTTCAGCATTTACTATGCTGTAGTTATTTTTGAAATTAATAAGTTATCCATTACCTCTATCAGGGTATATATATATTTTTTTACATTAAAACTTAAAAGAAACTGTATGCATATGTATATTGGCCTGGATGTATGAACGGGGAGGTGGTTCATTCCTCTTATAAAAGATTCACCCTGGGATACTGGCATCTTGCAAAAGGCTCAACATGAGGACCAGGATGTGTTCAATACAACAATCATCCGTTTCTGACGCTCGCTCTTCACAGACACACACACAGACACACTCACAAAGAGCTCTTTATTTAGATGTTATTTCACAGGGTGGAGGATATCCAAGCTGCTGGCTGCCCTGGTACCCATAACACCCCTTCACAGAGAGAGACAAATACACACACACACACACACACACACACACACACACACACACACACACACTGCCATAACTTAACACAAGTCGTCCATCATTTGCAATGCAACCTGTAAACAGGAGCCTTAATATCAGACACGTACTATAAGCTATGATGTCTTTTTAATTAACACATTGCCACAATTACACGTTTGGCTAAGACATACTTAGATTTTCGCTGAGCCATCTAGTGGAGCGAGCTGCCACTTGAAGAAGGATGCTACTTATGTTTATCCTCTTAACTTAGTCTCTGACTGCCTGCTGTCCTGTGTTTCATTGAAACGGCCCATCAAAGCATCCACCTGTCAGAGGTGTTGACACGGTAAACAGCAAAGTGTTGATGCACACCCGTCGTGCTGTCTCATGCTGTGTAGCTGGATGCTGAAGTGCACTTTGTTTTCCTGCACGTCTCTTCGCGGGGCGACGATGCATCATTTCTACTGAATCAACCGCATCTGAAAATCCGTCTTTATGCCGATTCATTAGACACAAGACGCGATCCTGCTGCGTTCTCGACACACTCATACCACATCACCATCACCTTGCTCCCACATACACCTGAATGCTATGGGATTGCTACTTTAATTCTTGTTTCTAGTTTGGAGACACCAAATCATTAGTCACCGCACGCCCGCAGACAGCTGATCATCGTACTTACTGCGAAAACATCTATGTCACTGGCCGCCATCGTCACAAGTGGCTGTGTGTAGGAATTATCAGCCAGACCTGCTTCGCACATCTAACAGGGGCAGACTCGCACTCCTTTCAATATGGCCACTTGGAAGCTACACCCCCTCGGTGCTGGAGGGCGACATTACAACAGCTCGAGATCAGCCTTTACTCTAAGTCTGAAAGAGTCTAGAGCAAGCTACCGTAGTTTTTTCCTTCTTTTTGTTTGTTTGTTTTAGTCTACGGAATTATTCATTTACTGCTGTCATGGCAAACCAGAAACTGTTTCGTCATTATGAGTTCAAATAATTGTATTTCTTTTATCAGCTCTAGGTTCAGGGTTTTTCGCACTGGATCTGGATCTCGCCATCAACAAAAACATGAAACAATAAATAAATAAATAAACAAACAAACCAATTTAAAGTGGGACCAAGTTCATGCAACACTTGGGACACCAGCTGTCTCCTAGCAACACAGTTCAGACGGCAGAGGAACTCAACTGCACTGAGTCAGTGTTGTGGAAAAGTAACTGAGTAACTTTACTTGAGTAAATACTAAATAATAATAATAATAAATGCCACTTTATATGTCCTCTCTAATACATATCATAGAAAATAGACCCTTTGAAGATCAGTTCTACAAAATGTATAGTCCATTGAGTGATATAACTTGACTGTTTAATGTAAACAATAGTGCATGAGTAATAATGATCTAATATGATAATAAATCTAATAGTATTATTATAATAAACCTCCTCCAAGGGATCTATGTTTCTATAGGTAGATTATGGGCGCAGGACTGAATTGAGTATTGTAATATTAAGATTTTGTTATTTTCAGTTCATTATAAGAAAATTCCCATATTTTTGTCCTTTTGCAGTATGGACAGGCTACTCCGTAAGTCCACTAAATGACTTTTCGCAACATTAACAAGATCGTGTTGGGATATTATTCATACAGACCTCTCACTGTTGTTTCCTATGTTTAGCTTAATGGTCATTATTTGAATTAATCAATTCTCATAGATATATTAAAAATTCTGCCTTAGCCTTGGGAAACAGCTTTAATCTGATGGCATCGGTCACAAAGGATTCAGGGTTTGTAAAGGTTTATGATATGAGAATGTACATTTATATCGTGACACATACTTAAATACATACTATATTAGATATATTTTTTAAAAAAGTGCTGATGCCGTATTGCAAATTAAGTTGTAGGTTGTAAAACTAATCTCAGGGTGTAGTTAACATTAACATTGGTTAATTTAGGCATTTTAAAATTCTACCTGTAAATACCGAAAACATTAACCACTGGCCACAAACAACCTTTAACGTGCAGAGCCATAATAAAGAGACGGGTGATTTTATTTGGAGAGGCGCCGGAAGCAGCAGGTTGGTGAAGGACAACAGAGAGGGGAGCACGGAGGACGAGGAGATTATCCTTCTGGCTTTATTTAAGATATCTGCTCTATTTTACATTCCCACCCGAAGCAGGACAAAATGGCTTTGACCCAAGAATCTGTTTTGTCTTTTTTACTGGAGCACGGAGGTAAAGTGAGGAACACGGAGCTGCTGAACAATTTCAGGAGTCAAATCAGCTGCAGCGATCCCGCGGAAAAGCAGCACAATAGGGACCTTTTCAAGAAGTTGGTGAACAGCGTCGCTGTGGTGAAACACATCGACGAGGTAAAGTTTGTTGTTGTGAAGAAAAGATATCAGGACTTTGTTAAGGAGGCTGCACACGATGCCCCGCAGAAAACGCAGATGGAGGACAGTTTCTCAAGCCAAAACACGAGCTTTTCGTACACATCACCGCACCGAGCCGAGGCAGCCAGGGTGATCTACTCTGACATCGAGAACAATAATATGTGCTATCCCTCAAACATAAATGACAAGTACTATAGTGATGCCAAGCATACCTCTGCGGGGAGTATGCAGGAAAGGAGTCCGTTGTTAAGAAACGCCAGCAGCGTGGACACAACGACTGTCAAAGTCCTGAATATCTCCGGAGATCAGACGAGCAGAGCGAGGAAATCTGGAGCTGTGTTTGCTGTCATAGCGGTAAAATCCCCACCGAGAGACCATAGGCCTCTATCACAGGATGGACCACATTCCCAGGTGCAAGAGACTAAAACTTCAGACAAACCAATCATCAAAGTTTCTAAAGCATCAGCACCAACTGTGAACCTCCCAGCTTGCAAGAAGGGTGTGCTAATAGACTCCCAATGTTTGAAAAACAGAGATGCAGAGGACATGCAACCCATGGTCAGGCCCCAAAGCAAGACCACGAGACAAGGAGATGATGCAAAATACTCTGAGTCTGTGCCTCTGGAGCCCTTGGCTCATGAGTGGCTGGTAAAGTGTGCTGCAGGACTGTGGGGACAAATCTATGGTCTGCTGCTGCAGGACATTCGGTTAGCACAGAAGAAAGACTTCATGTCAGGGTTCACAGCACTGCACTGGGCTGCCAAGGACGGCAACTGTGAAATGATCCACAAGATCGTGGACATCTCCAGGAAAAGAGGCACAGGTGTCAACATCAACAGCAAAGCACACGGAGGATACACACCTTTACACATCGCGGCCATACATGGACACACCAAAGTGATGGTTTTGCTCGTGCAAAACTATGGAGCCAATGTGAATGAAAGAGACAACGATGGCAAGAAGGCCTTCCACTACCTGGGCGAAGGTGTGCAAGCTGAGGTCAGAGCACTTATGGGAGGACTGCAGCAGAGCAAGTACAGGGAGAAGACAGAGGATGAAGAATACAGGGAGCATTCAAAAGGACTCAACACTATTAGTAAACTGTTCCAGCCTCACATAGGGAAGAAACAAAAGACAACAGCTAAGTTTGCTCATGACTGGTGAGGATGACATGGAACTTAAAATAAGTTGTGAGATGGACAAAATTAAAATTTGAAGAGAGGAATACTGTATATTTTGTATATTATGTTAATTTAAAACAGCTTAAACCATTGTTGATTCTCCTTTAGACCAATTAAAGTCTACATCCGAATTCAAAGCTGTAGTCTCTCTGTAGCCCTCTTGTACAGTGTATCCCTGTTGGATGTACTATTTATGAATGGTATTTATAAGTCAATTATCTTTTTTATTCAGTCAAATGTCATGCATTAACATTTTTTTTGAATGTATGTAATATATTTTTTCTGACTAATATCACAATCTGTGATAATCCTGCATATTTTCATTATCCAATGTGTAATGAACCTGTAGTGGTTATGTTTTCGTTCATAACCTCAAGTATGAGGAAATATGATAACAGACCACAACTGGGATACAGTTGCTATCAACACTGGTGTGAAACACATCATTGTGTTGTTGATGTAAGATGCTTACTGGTTTTGTCAGTAGCAGATCATATAATTTTGATATTTCTGAACATGATTAAATCAGGTGAAGTTCTATGAAGTGAACTGAGTGTAGAGAAAATGTCTAAGAAAAGAATTGTGGCAGGTTTTGATAGTTCAAAAAGCTGGTTCTCAACTTCAGTTAAAGCAAAGGGGACCTTTGTGGGGTTATGCAAAGCAGGCCAACAGACAGGGTGGTGGAATGTCTCCTTTACAAATCTCTTTGTGAACTTGAGCTGTAATGGATGAGAAAGGCCTCCTTTTGTAGGGCAACATGGACATACTAAGCCATGCTCTGAATACCCAATAGTAATCAATCATCACTCATTTTAGGATTGATTAGAAAACAAATTAGCAAAAAAATAAGTTTAACATGATTTCTAACAACTGAAAAGAGAAGCTAAAGATTAAACTAGTCTGATTTAAATGATAAAGAAATAAACCTAAAGATGAAAACTAACAATTTTCATGTTGTCATTAATGATCCTGTACAAAACATTTTATCCTTAAATGACCTGGGGAAAAACAATCCCTGATGACATAAAAAGAGTTGGAGCTCAGACAATGAAGCCATGAGCAAAACAGTGCCAGAACAATGTCCTTTGTCTTGTTATCTGGAAAAAAAGCTGCTTGCATAATGATCCTGGCAAAGGACAGGCGCACTCAGAGCAACTACTCAACAGAGGCAGCCTGCATTATGAGTTAAATCCCACCACAAAACTTTTCTGTCATACTGGATGTCAACTGCGATCATAAAAGGAACTCTACCACAGAAAGGCTTCCTATTTCTCTCTTTTAATGGCTCAGACAAAATTTTGCAAACATCAAAGATTGTCCAACAATGCTTTGGCGTGGTCCAGGTCTTGTACCATTTCCTGCACAACATGGAAAAATACCTCCGCTTTTTGAATATTGACAGCTACTTTAAAACATACACTATTTTTGAGTCTTGCATGCTTTGTGGCTAAAAAAAAATATTAATCTTGTTCTGGTTCATCATGTCAAATTAATCAACAACTAATCAGAAATAAGCCAGTGGTAATGTTGAAGTTTGAACTTCAAATGTATGTTTCAAGTCATTTCAAGTCATTTTAGTGAACAAAACTGATTTATCCACTGGGACCTGACCCTATCTAATCAGTGATCCCAACATGAGGGCTCATTACAGCTATCTATGCCACACCACATGGGCTTTGGGGAACAGGACTTAATTTTACAATATCGATGTGTTTTGGGTTGTTTTTTTTTACTTTATCTCATGATTTTAACATATGATTGCAGAGTTCTTTCCATTTATTTGCTCTTCATGTTTCAAGCCAGTAGAGGGAGCAACATGCTTACACTGTGCATTAAAATCACAAAGCTTCTGAATAAAAAATTATTATTATTTTTAATAGTTTTCAAGTATAATTTTCTGGAAATTCCATATTTGGACAACAAAATTCTGTAAAATGAGAACCCAGTGATAGACTGAAAGCGTACTACACCTGAGTATTAAATTGTCACTGTGCCCTACTACGAGCTAAGTTGAAAATAGCAGGAGCATGTGTAGCAAATACACTGCTTGGTCAAACTCACGTTGTTAGTATATTTGCAATTTCCAGTACATTTGGCAACACAATAACTCCTACAGCAAAGTATAGAGAATATAGTATATTAACTGACTTGTTAATCACATTAAATTTAGGTAAACATGTTAAACCTCAAGGGCAAAATGACATAAAACAACAGTTAGTTTTAAGCATCAATAGTGGAGTGGGTTTGACATCAGGTTCCTGAGACAGCTTTAATAAAGGAAAAACCTTGCATGGTCTGCAAATTTGTAAAGTTCCCTCCCAGAAACTCAGTTTTCCTGTCTGACTTCCAACACAGATAGGACTATTGGCAAAGGTCTGTCAGAAACCATGAGAAACAGAAAGTCCTCTTGATCAGACCTCTTGATATAGTTCATAATGATAATAGTCCACAGCTGTCTGTGTAAAAGTAGCTTCCAGCTCTCAAGGTCACACTCTAATTGTGCTTTCAATGCGGAAATCTCAAATACACATAAGTAAATTATGGAATGACTGATGAGAAAAACATTTAGTCAGAGAGACAGATATTATTCTCTGAAGTTGGCAGAATGAACCAGTGATAAAATATGAGAAAATAATGTTCCATATTGCTCTGTTTGTGTTAGATATGAATCGCTAAATATAGTTTTATCCTTAAGTGATGAATAGTTTTGGCAAGCTACTTTTTAATCAAGCCTGTGATTTAATGTTTTTGAAAGTTACAGATTGTCATGTATAATGTCAGTGCATCAGTAAAAAAGGACCATTAAACATGTTAGCTACTAACTTACCTAAGAAATAGCAACCAATCTTACTTTACTCTTACTCTACACCTTTAAATTGTAATTTAATTGCCTACTTTTGAGCCCTATCTCAAAAAACGTGATTGTATTGAGGCTACTTCCTCAGCAGTAAAATGGAGACGCTGAGAAGCGCTGCACAAAGATTTAACTTCAAAATAAAAGCACAAAACATGTTGCTATGAAGGCTATTGAAAACCATGTGTAGTGCTGCGCATCTAGGTTAGGAAAAAAAATAAGCAAATGTGTTGAAATGCTTAGTTTACCTGACCTTGTAGTTTCGGTGTAATTTTTCTCTTTTAATCTTATAGCTAAATGTAAATGTAGCCGGAGGTCGCTTTAATTGTTACCAATTTACGTAAAGTTCCTTAAACGTTCTTAACATCTGTGGAGAGTCAGGGCTACAGGAGGCTGAACTGTTTAATTATTTAAACATGCTGTCATTCAAAACTAGACTCGATCTGGTTATGATGACGCATCGTGACGCATAACACGAATGAAACTAAACAAGTGTTAGTTCTCTACTAAGTCTCTTCCCATATGAGTGATAGAGTTGATTGCCAACACCTGAGCGTGTTGATCAGCAGCGGCACGTGCGTGGACCTGTTGACCTCGAGCTCTCAGTGGAGAGTCTCTATAAGTTTTGACTGGTTTCGTTGTTTATAATGGAAAAACAAATGCTAGTGTCAGCTGTCCTCCGTTACCTTCGCACGGTCATCGTACTGCTGCTGGTCACCAGCAGCTTCCCGATGGTTAGATCTTCTCTGACTGGCTCCAATGCGCTGCACAACCTGGGCGACCTCACGTACCCGTACAATAGCATCTTCTCCCCTCTGCTCAAAGCCCTGTCAGAGCACGGAGGGTCGAGGTGGAACCCAGGCCAGAAGAAAAAGATGAAACCCGAGCACAGGTACATGAAATATCTGACGGAGGTTTACAAGAAGTACTCCAGAGTGCAGAGGAGTTTGGATGGGAATAAAATCTACAACACAGTCCGACTGATCAAGCCACAAGATGAATGTCTTGCGGAAAGTAACAGAGGTGAGTGTAATAGACCACAGCCCAGGTGACTGTACAGTGAGCACACATATAATGCAATACACATAAAATAACATTAACAATGCAGATGGTGGAGTAAATGATTAATATTGCATGCCTCTATCTACCATAATGACTCCCGAAGACAGTTGGCACAAAAAATAAGATTATTTAGATTAGAAGATTAGATTAGAAGATGAATAACAATTCAGTTGTCCAGTTTTGGGGTGTGGTTTGTAGCATCATATTGAGGTAAAAGAACAATAAACTATGTAAAGTAGCAGTTGTACTGGAGCATGTCTTGATTATCAACCACTCTTGGGTCCCAGAGGATACTGTGCTTTGAGTGGTTGAGAGGGAGCCTAATTTAGATCACAATGTGCACATATAGCGCAAATCATTGTTTTGTCAAATCTCAACAAACTTGACTTGACACACATAAAACTTGGTGAAAGGTTATCCTGGTGCATAATGATGCTTT
Organism: Datnioides undecimradiatus; assembly: GCA_008933995.1. Lineage (NCBI taxonomy): Eukaryota > Metazoa > Chordata > Actinopteri > Lobotiformes > Datnioididae > Datnioides > Datnioides undecimradiatus. The sequence continues at coordinate 1,698,270 of WARS01000014.1, forward strand.
GATGTGTAGTCTCCTATCTCACTGTACTGAAACAACATAACAACATAGTATGTACACAAAGCATAAGAGGTCCATAGAGTACAACAGCAGTTTTAGGTCTAGTCATTAGTGGGTCCTAGTGACACTAGTGTGTCAGACAGATATTTTTAGGTACCAGACTGAAGTTCATTATGTCCTGTGTAAGGACATTACATCACTCAGCGCTTAACAGATTTGACTAAATGTTTCACAATCTCATTAAACTTTGGTTAAATGAACCGTATTTTCAGGTCTCTGGCCTGATTTGTATTGTGACTTTGATATCTAATATTTCATTACCTCAACAAATGATTCCTAAAAGGAGCAAATCAGTGTGATTGTTAAAACATGACATTTAATTTTATTTTAGTTAAATAACCAAATAGTTATCTCTCACTGTAGTAATTAGCTCTTACTGATGAATTACCTCAACACTACAAATTATTTAGTAATATATATATATATATTATATATGATCATATTTCACCAAGTTTTTATATTAGTCATATTTTAAAAACTATAGTGATAAATGCTCCATATAAAGTTATTATACTTATACTTTATTACAGTGTTGACAGTGTATTTACCTGTTTTTTTTATAGTTTTTTATTTTGCTGTATATGTAACATAATAGTTTAAAATGTGGTGCATCAGTGACATTTGTACAATGAGGTTGACATGTTTATTCTGCCTAATTAAATTTAGTATAGTCACGACTACATGGACTTTGACACTGACATGTGATGTGACACAATGATTTCTGTTTACTCATATTCTCCTTCAGAGAGTTTTATGCAGGATCTTTCCTACAGCCTTGATCAAGTAAGAAGAAAAGAACAGCTTCTGAAGTCGACCCTGCTGTACAGTTTTGACCATGACCTTGCAGTGCCTGTTGACCCTGTGTGCTACCTGAGTATCAAGGAGCAGGACCACTTGAACCAGTGTCAGCTGTGTCCAGAGGTCCACCACGCTGTGAACTTCACAACCAGTGCAGATGAGAGGAGTAGGAGGATATGGATGGAGGTTGATGTCACGTCGTTTCTCCAGCCTGTCTTAAAATTTCAGAGGAAGAATGTACACCTGCTCATCAATGTCACTTGCGCAGATGACCAAAGAGCCAGAAGTGATGGGAGCAAAGACCCAGTGAAGTTCCCCCTAAGGTCCCCTCCTCTGCTTCTTTATCTCAATGACACCAGTAAAATCACCCACCAGAGGTTACTGGTTGACGCTAAGGTCAAAGCAGGTCAAAGGCTGCCCACTGCAGCCAACACATTTCACAGGCAGATGGCTTTCAAACCAGAGCAAAGGATTGGGCGAAAGAAGAGATGGAAGCGTGAGTCTCCAAAGAGCAAACAAGGTGATAAAAGTCTAGATATCCACCTGCCGGAGCTTCTTCCAAGCTCTGAATTTCCGACAAGTGACTGTGCCTTGTATGATTTCAGGGTGCGATTCAGTCAGCTCAAACTAGATCACTGGATTGTTTTTCCACCAAAGTACAACCCCAGGTACTGCAGAGGGATCTGCCCAAGGACCATGGGCTTCATCTATGGCTCCCCTGTCCATACCATGGTGCAAAACATCATCTATGAGAAGCTTGACTCCTCAGTGCCCAGGCCCTCATGTATTCCCTCTCATTACAGCCCCCTGAGTGTCATGATCTTCGAGGCGGATGGCTCCTATGTCTACAAGGAGTTCGAAGACATGGTTGCCACCAGGTGCACATGTCGCTAAGCCTGCTACCAACAAGTATTTTTTCTCTTTTTCTCCTTTTTTACAGGCTGAATAAAACATCACCACAACTCTCCTCAACAGTTGTCACAGGTGGACTCCAAGTATGAGATACTTTTACCAGCCTCAGTGATTTCATGAATTTATAAAATCATGCATGAAAGAAGTTTGATCTGGAGCAGGTGCATTTACTTAAAGTATTTTATCCAAATGAAAAATGTGGAAAGGTGACCTTTGTTTGCTTTTTGTTAAGGCATGACAAGACTGGGTGCTAATGCATCCTATTCTTCAACTTACAGTTTGCAACGTAGTTTTGAATCTGACACACTTGAAGATAAAAAGTGTTGTATGATTTTGTATAATTTTTTTAAGTTTTTTTTTGTTAACTTATTTTGGGTGGGTGGTCTGTCATTACACTTTAATTTAACACAATTGTCAAGTTTTAAGTAGCCCTGTTCTGGACAAAAGTTGAAAAGCAGTCACAAACTTTCATCAAACCTTTTACATATCGTTTTATTCTTGGGATTACAGTCAGCAGTCTGAATGGCAGCTGTCTTCATAGTGTCCAGAATGAAAGTTGTCAAGGTTTCAGTGTATTTATTACTTCTGGTCACTGAGTGACTGCATACGTATAAAGTGACTGCATAGTTATGAATTTGTACTGGTTGAATGTGACTAAATGCCATGTCTATTTATGCAAATTGAATGAATTCACTGTGTGTCTGTGCTCAGCTTAGGGATATTCAAAAGAATGAAAATATGTACATATTGGATATAAGTTGGAAAATAAAAATATAACATGCATCATTGTTGTCTACATACAACTGGCTGAAAATAACCATACATCATATGGTTGGGCACACTATAGAACTAAGAGAAAGCTTTTGATTGGATCACTCCTGACACATTTGCCTGCACAGAGGCTTACTTAGATGAAGATTGTGTGTGAGAAGATCCACTGGCTCAGTCAGTTGGTGTATGAATTTTGGCATTGTGACCCGGAGCCAGAAGAAATCCTGAGCTTTGACCAAACTCCAGCCCGCCAGGCGGCAGAAGCGCCCTCAGTGACGGCAGCCCACCGACGCTTAAATAAAGGGGAAGCACACCGGATCTGCATCAGGAAACACTGTAGAGCAGCAGCACGGTAAGTCTCAATGTCACGAATCTAACGGCGTATTTTAACTTCTGTTAGCGTTTAACGTCGAAATGTTTGGCTTAAATCTGCATTAAAGTAACAGAGCTGTCTTAGTTTTGGCCTCTTTTGTTGAAACGACCGCGTTAACGTATCGGTCACAGAATCGTTTCAAGGTCTGTTTGCACCTTAGCAGCTAGCCTGTTGGAGCTAGCTGACGATGCTAACAGTAACGATTGTAATCAATACACCACATGTAAATATGATTATGAAATATCTGGCCGATCATGTAAAGTGAAATGCTTTGAGAATTACTTTGTTCTTGCACAGCCTCTGAAACATATATTAGATTTTGATCTGGTCGATAAGAGCGCAAACAAATATCGCGATCATTCTTATCGAACGTATGAATTGTGATAATTGATCAGTAATGTGGATACATTCACTTAGCTGGACCAAGACCAATGACTACTAATACTTACTAATTTACTGTAACACAACCCCTAAAGTAAGGAAATTATCAGGCCATGACTCATGCCATGTAATATATATAAAAATGTATTTTAGTACCCAGACTCTAAGAATCTATCTAGTCTCTTATCTTTATTAAAATGTTGTTCTATTGTTCAATCCTAACTAGCTTGTATATCTTTGCAAGAATTGTTGCAGCCACTTATCAGTTCTATATAAAAGTTTTAACTGGAAATGAAATGGCATTTCTGAAATATTAACGCTAATATTACATGAAGATACAGCGAAAAGAGTTTTGCTTTTTTCTATCACAGAACATTGATTGATTTGAGCTGTTTGTGTATGCAACATTTTCTTTCGAGTCTGCTTGTTATTGGAAATTTCTTTTATCATTTCAGATCACCTCTCTGGTGAACATGGGTCGCCACTTCGGAGACTTGGCCAAGGTCAGGCATATAATCACATACAGCCTGTCCCCCTTTGAGCAGAGGGCTTTCCCCAACTACTTCTCCAAGGGAATCCCCAATGTGTGGAGACGGTTCACATCCTCTTTCTTCAAAGTTGCCCCCCGTGAGTACTAGTACTATTGGTATACTATACTATTTCAGAATTTTACACTTTGTAACAGATAATTCAACTGCATAATATTTATTGAAATTTCAATAACCATGAGTAACAAATCATGAATTCTGTCTCGGATGGCATATTTGCATCTACAATGGATTTATAGAGTAGCAGAGGTTTTTGTTGTTTTTTTTTGTTTTCACATTGGAATGGATGATACGGATAAAATCCTAAATCACTGTCTATACGATTTTATTATGTGATATCGTCACATTGTTGTATGTTCATCACACTGACACAGAAATCATATAAGATAGCCAGTTTGGCCAGTTTTTAGTGCTTATAACCCGTGAGCAGACATTTTAGGTTCATTATGAATGCCTGGGTGTTGAGTTGGGCTGGTGCCATGTCATATGATATGCCTGTAACCTGCTTTGGCCCCAGCTTCTGTTGTTGTTTAAATGACAAGTGCCTACCCACAAGCACAAACAGTACCTTTCTTTTCTGCATTCATTAGTAATGTAAAAGACAATCATCAAAAACCTATGTTACAAGTAAGCACAAACAAGTGTTTTTACCAACATTTTATGTTGTGTACTCCAGCAGATTAGAGGACAAAAGCTGGTCATTTGTAATTAAAATGATGCTGGTACATAAAATACTAGGCAGGTGCTTTAAAATCACATTATGAGCTGTGACCCTGATAGTGTTGTGCTTTAGTTCTTTCTCGTGAATATTAGAACATTTTTACCACTCATAATCTTTCTGGCCTGTAGTCTTTTACTATGTAACAAGGATGATTTGAATTGAATTTGGGAAAAAAAGGCTGGTTAATCTTTATTTTTACGTTTTTAATATTATATTGTATTATATTCAACAATTAACAGTTCTTAACAGTTAACAATTTTTACAATCACTTTACACCAAAGTGCAGCTTAATACACTTGACTTTACTGGTTATCCTAGTGATAATTTGTTTTATGATCTTACCTTTTGCAGCAATGACTGTCATGTACTTGACATACACCTGGGGCAACAGTGTCCATCAGCAGAGCAAGAGGAAGAATCCCGCTGACTTTGAGAATGATGAATAAACTCCTGCCACCTCACTAAAAGCTGCCCTGTTCTTGATTCCAACTCTGTATGTTTCACCAATAAAGATGAAAGATATTTATGTGAAATGAGTCTCGGTTGATTTCATTAAGTCATCTCTTTGCAACTGAATTAGTGTGCTTCCAGGTTTATTTAACGCGTGTCGAGTCAGTTCCACAATACAAACTTAGTTTTCTGCAGTGGTAGGATGGCGGGATGGTGGCGTTTTTGTGTGAAAGTAGGTTACAGGATGTTGGTTAGCCACAGAATTTAAAAGTCTAGATCGTCGCAACTAATATGGTATTTTAGTATGGGCGAGGAAATGAAATGGCAGCTTAACATGAACATCTACCGGTGTAAAGATGCTGTTGCCGTGGCTTCCTTCGCCTCTGGGCGGCGCGCGATATCAGGCAGCAGTGCTCTGCAGTCGCATACTATTGGTCAGCGGCACAGACAGAAAATTCCTGAACGCTCTCACGCATCAGCCGGCGCACCGCATGCTGCTACCCAGCTTCATGGAACAAGAACAAGGGTGTATCACCGTCCGCTGACTGAAATCTACTGTAGCTGCCGCTGTCACATTCAGCACAGAACTCAATTTCTGTTCTTCCTCGTAATTACTGCACTGTACACTATTCAGCTAGCTAGCGAAGATGTCAGTCGTCGGCTTTGACGTCGGATTCATGAACTGCTATGTAGCTGTAGCCAGAGCCGGAGGGATTGAAACTGTCGCCAATGAATACAGCGACCGAAGTACACCGTAAGTACGATTAGTCGCACCTTTGTGCGTAGTTTGCGTTATGTTTTTTCCATCTTTGATAACAGGCGCGGAATGTGAACGAGCCCACTTTATTTCATCATAATATTGAGTGAAGCTAACATTGCATATGCTAACAGATTTCACAACAGGAAACAGCATGTGATTGCTAAAGCTAATGCTAGCTGATACGGATCCATTGTGAGTATAAAGAAGTCCTGTGGCCGCTTCACACGATGAAATGATTTTTGAGGCGTCTAACTACACTAGTATTGTTGCGTTGATCTAAAGACGTGTGTAATTAAACTGCTCAGTCAGTTAACAGATTTAGTTTACTGCAGGCGTGAATGAGCGCATGATGGGAGGAGGCCGGATCCTGTCTGTCAAAACGGCTTGTTCAATACATTGTACTTCATTTTCAGATCCACAGTCCATTGAAGAAACTGAGAAAATTAATATAAGATATTAATATGCAGATATATAGGCATGGATATGTCGATACGTCAGTTGGCATCTAATTTCTGTTAACGTCAACCTCATACGAAGCTGCTGTATTGTAAAACTATTGCAGAAGTCTGAACTGGGTTGTATTTTCTGTTTAATAGAGCATGTGTTTCTTTTGGACCCCGGAATCGCTCGATCGGTGCAGCTGCTAAAAGCCAGGTATGTGTTCATGGGAAGTGCTGGGACACCTGACACGTGATCACTAACCTAACAAAATATAGACCGGTGCTTCCATAGTGCACTGAGTATGAGCATGACCTATGTGAGGCATGGGTGCAGCACACAATAATTCAGGCTTTCAGGTCATAGATGTAGAATTTTTTAGCTGTGTGCATATTCAGCAGAGATTTTTTTTTATTTATTTAAAGGTTGTCACAAACTGCAAGAACACAGTCCAAGGATTCAAGAGGTTTCATGGCAGGGCATTTTCAGATCCCTATGTGCAGCGCCTCAAAAACAGCCTGGTCTATGACATTGCACAAATGCCTACAGGCACAACTGGCATCAAGGTAAGAGGACAACAAAGAGCATTTGTAATTATTAATTGAAATGTGAGTGTGTTTGATACACTATAGATTATACAAGTTATGATCCAGGCACACAGGGTGTACATCATTGTTATTCTTGTAAAATTCAATATCCACTCTGAGAAACGTGATGACTCACATTCAGTTATTGTTTTGCCAGCCGGCCTCAAATAATTAACAACAAGCAATTAAATTTTCAGCCAGGGAAGAGAAACATTCCTTCAGGCACACTGTCAGCGAAAGGGGAAAAGCCTTTTTTCAGTTGGACGCATTTATGGTTAAAAAGACTAATTGGTTTTGACTTGACAGTGACTCATCAGGACAGCTATAATAAAAAGAGTGATTACCCCCAATCATTTTTTTCCCCCATTTAAACTGGTCCATCACACTGTGTTTGAAAGGCCAAATTAGCTTTCAGTCTGAATCATTTGTCTGTCCTGTGGTGTCAGTCTACTGGTTAATCGTTTTTTCCAACAAACCTTTAACTCCATCAAGTAATAAAAAGCTTGTAGATGAGCATAACTTTATTGCACCTATGACGTGGCACACGTCTGTGTCTTAACGTTGTGAAATGTCTGCGTGTCATCAAGCTTAACGGAGAGCAGGTTCAAAATGAAGCCTTGATTTTTTTTTTTTCAGTGGAAGTCACCGTTAACCTGCGACTTTAAAGTAACGGTTACCAACAATGTTAAATGCAGGAAATAGGTCAAACTGTGCATGTTTTAAAAACTGATATTTTGTTAGATTTAATGGTCCAGTCCATCTTTTTACATTTGACCAGAAAATGAGTTACATATGATTCATTGGCCCATTATAATGTAGCATCTTGCTGTGAACAACGCTAATTTTGAGACAACACAGTAGAAATTATTTGTGTATGCGACGATGTTCTTACGTGTGACAATTTGACTGTCACTGAAGGTTATGTACATGGAGGAGGAGAAGGTGTTCAGCATTGAACAGGTCACCGCCATGCTGCTGACCAAGCTGAAGGAGACAGCAGAGAATGCACTTAAGAAACCCGTGGCTGACTGTGTCGTGTCGGTAGGTAACAGATATCACTGTAGAGTTTTAATGCCATCCTTATAGAGGGGCAACATATGTAGGCCTCTTGCCAGCATAGAAGAGCTTAAATGTACAAACAGTATTGTACAAGTGAGTTAGTATATAGTTTAGGTTAGTTTTTAAATCTTTCAGTAGTGTTTGAATTACATAACTTACTGCATATAAAATTAATTAGTTACAAGGGAAAGGAACTTTTGCATACCTTTTAAAATGTCTGCTTCACTTCTCTTATTAAAACAAGCAAGTAGCTGTATAATTGTAGTGTTGCTTTCATGCAGTGAGAGACAACTGTCAAACTGTATTGTATCAGATTGTATGTCATTTTATCCGCTGTCACTGCACTACTAGGAGTTTTTAATGCTCTAAACTACCAAAACAACACTGTACATGTATTGTCTTAGACTACAGGTTTAGGTACACTGTGCTAGATGTACATGTTAAATATAATTTGTTACAGTGGTTAATAAACAGTTATACTTAATCAACCTAAATTCCCTCAGTTTGTGGAAGAAACATTGTAATCACTAGGATGACGAAAAACAAGCTAACTGTCTTGTGTAGTGGTAATCTCAGTTGAGGCTATAGTTTACAGCTGTTGTCTATTTTCATACACAAGTAACAAGTATCTAGCCCATTTCATTTCCAGTAATTCTTATTGTGCCATTTAATCTGAAAACGTAGGGGGTTTGGTTTTTTGATAATGCCAATAATTGGGTAATCACAGTTATGGGTTACTCTGGCTACAACATGTGTTATCGGTATCATCATTCTGCAGCTTAACTGTAGCTTGACTAGGTGTTTTCTCAAACAGCTTAGTTGAAAACAGTGGGTGTGTGAGCGTGCAGGGCATTTTAAGTTAAAAAATCTATTTCTTCTGTTGTAACCAGGTTCCCAGCTACTACACTGACGCTGAGAGGAGATCTGTGGTAGATGCTGCTCAGATCGCTGGTCTCAACTGCCTGAGGCTCATGAATGAGACGACTGCAGGTCTGTACTAGGTGTATGTGGGTAGGGCTTAAGTAAGGTTGTGCATGTTTGTGATTGTTGTACTAACTGTAGCTGCCACTCAGAGTCAACACAAGTAATAAAAATGCATACTTTAACATTGATTCCCAGAGCTGTTTGCTTCATTCATTAACAATTTTCCTTACAGTCGCATTGGCATATGGGATCTACAAACAGGATCTCCCTGCTCCTGAGGAGAAGGCCAGGACTGTGGTGTTTGTGGACCTGGGCCATTCTGGGTACCAGACATCAGTGTGCGCCTTTAATAAGGGCAAGCTCAAGGTGTGTAGGCAAATCAGCATCTTCTACATTTTATTAATCGCTCTCAGAGAGGATTTGTTTCATTCCTTAAACTCTCTGTTTGGTCTGTTCTCCCCATCTCCCAGATACTTTCCACAGCTTGTGACCCAGAGTTGGGGGGAAAGGACTTTGATGAGGCACTGGTGAAGCATTTCTGTGAGGAATTTAGCAAGAAGTACAAGCTTGACGTCAAGTCAAAGCCCAGGGCTCTGGTCAGACTCTACCAGGAGTGTGAAAAACTGAAAAAACTGATGAGTGCCAACTCCTCCGACCTGCCGCTTAACATTGAGTGCTTCATGAATGACATTGATGTCTCTGGAAAACTGAACAGGTAGACCAACAAAGACATTTGTCATCATTTGTCATTTGTTGCTTTTAGTTGTACGTGGTTCATATCTGTTTGTTATTTTAAGGCTGAGGTCATGTTTGCCTTTTTTCTTTTTGACTTAAGGAGTCAGTTTGAGGAGATGTGCACTGACCTTTTGACACGAGTTGAGCCTCCATTGCAGAGTCTCCTGGAACAAACCAGTTAGTTTACATCTCTTTATTTACCTTTCTTTCTTATTTATTCAGTCAAAGAACATAATAATTGCACGTTTCTCAGTTTTTCAATTAGTAAAACTGTGTTCTTATGTTAGAACTGAAAAAGGAAGACATCTATGCAGTGGAGATAGTGGGTGGCGCTTCCAGGATCCCAGCCGTCAAAGAGCGAATCAGCAAATTCTTCGGGAAGGAGTTAAGCACCACACTGAATGCTGACGAAGCTGTGGCCAGAGGATGTGCTCTGCAGGTATATCACTTTATTAGTTTTAAATCCAGCCCCCATCTCATCTGTTGTTTATCAGAAAATCATCACACAAGTGATTGAATCTAGCATTTGTTGATATTTTGAAAATAAGCTAATTTCTTTGTAATAAGCAGGATGTTAAGATAAAATGTTTATAATGACTGCAGCATTTGAAGCATTGGTTGTGTCTCCACAGTGTGCGATACTGTCACCTTCCTTCAAAGTGCGTGAATTCTCCATCACAGACGTTGCTCCCTATCCCATCTCCTTGAAGTGGCATTCTGCTGCAGAGGAAGGTCTGAGGTAAAAAAAAAAAACAAACAAAAAAAACCAAACATAAATTTGCTTTTGATCATTCCTGGGGGTTTTTTTTCCCCTCTAACTGTGTCTCTGTCATTAATAATCATTGGATACTCGCTCGTTGCAGTGATTGCGAGGTATTTCCCAGGAACCACGCGGCACCTTTCTCCAAAGTGCTGACCTTCTACAGGAAAGAGCCTTTTTCTTTGGAGGCCTACTACAGTTGCCCTAATGAGCTGCCCTACCCAGATCCCACTATCGGTGAGAAACTAAAGCTTCCTAAGCAATCTATGACCACTGGGGGATAGAATGAGCAGAAGCTCATGTGTTTTCCTGCATAGGATCTAGCAGAGTCAGGAAGATTACATCCTGCCCAGCTTCTGTCCAGTATTTACTCCCCTTTAAATGTTACTCTGGTGCACAAACTCCTTTCTCCGTTTCTTACAGGTCAGTACCTGATCCAGAAGGTTGTCCCACAGGCATCTGGCGAGAGCTCCAAGGTGAAGGTGAAGGTGCGAGTGAACATCCACGGTATCTTCAGTGTGTCCAGTGCCTCCCTGGTTGAAGTGCTGAAGTCAGATGAGACAGAGGAGCCCATGGAGACAGAACAGGCCAGTGACAAAGATGGGGAGGTACTTAAGCAAAACAAGTGTTTGTTTTTCCTTTTTTCTTCTCATCATGAAGTGTCTTTTTATGTTGAACATCAGACCAGCTCGTGTTCAACCTTTTTTTTTTTTTAATGTTTTAAGACGAAAGCACATCTGGTTTTCACTTCTCCTCTGCAGAGCAAGATGCAGACAGATCAGGATGAGCAGCAGGTTCAGGGAGAGGGTCAGAAGGAAACAGAAGACAAGACACCTCGTGAGAATGAAGAAATGGAGGTAAGATACTTGATTTATGTTACTTTGGTTATATTTAAAGGGGAATGCAATGTAGTATGTTTTTGAAAAGCTTAAAATGTCCAGTGTCATTCATCCTCACGTATGGATTTCATTAGATGTTCTTGTAAGCTGCTATGCTCGATACATTTTGAGTGATATTTTGAATATGTAGACCACCACAGAGGAGGGTAAAGGCGAGAAGAAGTCCGACCAACCCCCACAAGCCAAAAAGCCCAAAGTCAAAACAAAAGTGCTGGAGCTTCCGATTGAAAACAGTCCACAGTGGCAGCTAGCAGACGACATGCTCAATCTTTTTGTAGAAAACGAGGTAAGTAAACTTTCACTCATCTCACACCCATCACACATACAGATATCCTACTCTCATCTTTAATTACTTGATCTATTTTGAAGTGTTTAGTGGTTACAGTTGCTGTTTGGCTTCTCCTCAGGGTAAGATGATCATGCAGGACAAGTTGGAGAAGGAGAGGAATGATGCCAAGAATAATGTAGAAGAGTATGTGTACGACATGAGGGACAAGCTCCATGGGATGCTGGAGAAGTTTGTTAGTGAGTCTGTGAGTAGACTGTCACCTCTGACTCATTGGAAAGAAAGATTTATTAAACTTAGCACCTTTATGACACAATCGGCATTATTCTTACATACTGTGAAATGATTGCCATACTTTTAGGACCGAGATGCTTTATCATTAAAGCTGGAGGATACTGAAAACTGGCTGTATGAAGATGGAGAGGACCAACCCAAACAGGTGTACATTGACAAACTGGCAGAGTTAAAGGTAATAACTGCTACAGTAAATGCTGTTTTTTTTCCCCCTCCACTGACATTTTGATTTCTTTAACTGACTGATATGTATATCTTGGATTTGCTATAGAAACTTGGCCAGCCCATCCAGGAGAGGTATACAGAGGCTGAAGAGAGACCTAAAGCATTTGAGGAGATGGGAAAACAGATCCAGCAGTACATGAAATTTGTTGAGGCATACAAAATGAAGGTAAACCTAAAAGCACAAGACAAAATCTTCTGTAAAGACACAAGGCATCATCACAAACAAAAGTAATAATGCCTGCAGTAAATAGTAGCTCCACATGTGTTATTTCCTCTTCATTTCCAGGAGGAGCAGTATGACCATTTAGATGAGGCAGATGTCACCAAAGTGGACAAATTGACCAGCGATGTGATGGTGTGGATGAACAGCGCCATGAACCAGCAGAGCAAACAGAGCTTGTCAGTGGATCCCTCTGTCAAAGTAAAAGACATCCAAGCTAAAACAAGGGTGAGTGTCTACTTATGAACATCATAATACCAAAGCACTGAGAAAAGTAAATTGTATGCAGGAAATGTAAAATAGAGACTCCAATAAACTAATGAATACAAATTGTAGCAGTTGTTAAATTGTATTGTATATTGTCATTTGTAGTGATAATCCATTAATAGCACCTAGAAAGTGATAAGTGAAACTCAAGAATTCAGTGCAGAGTATTGAGTTATTCAAAATTCATTTGTTTGTCCTTTTGGTCACCGTCATGAAGTTGCTTTAATGCTTTTCTAAAGTAACTCCAGGTATGTTCTTTAATATAATCAAATGGCAAGCTTTGCCTATGTAGCATTCATGCTGCTATTTAAGAAATCTACCATATTTTCATCACATATAAGAGACATTGAGGTCAGCTATTGTCAAGGAACACAAGAGTAACTTTTTCTTTTTTTTTAATTTATTTGGCTAAGGCCAGCTGTGTTTCTATGAATTAGCAAATTATTATGGTTTTCATGTTGTGCTGTTTGTGTAATCTCCCAGGAGCTTTTCTCTGCTTGCAACCCCATCGTGACCAAGCCCAAGCCCAAGGTGGAGCTTCCCAAAGAGGAGACACCTGCAGAGCAAAACGGGCCTGTCAACGGACAGGAGAAACCCCAGGAAGAAACTGCAGACAAGGCAACGACTGAGAACACAGGCAACCCAACCTCAGAAACCACAGAGAACAAGCCTGACATGGACCTTGATTAAAGCAGCCCAACGCCTCCCTAAGCAAAGCTGCACGGGGAGCTGGTTGTTTCAGATTGAGATGCAGCCTGGGTGTATATCAGAGCAGGTTAACGTGTTTGGGGAACTGCACTCTACAGTCAAAAAGCAGGCAGGGTGATTAGCACAGTGAGCCCAGCTCCTGGTGGTATCTCTCTGATGACATAGCATGCCCTCTCTCTTTCTGGATGATCATAAATCAAAAGCCAGCCGCAATAAGCCTGCTTGACAATGAGCGCTGTACACATGATGGTATTTATTTCTGTTGTGTGCTCTGTACGTGTTCTGGTCTGTGTCACAATATGGTTTTAATAAAGTTATTGAAAATCACTTGTCCCATCTTTATCAAAGGATACCTAAGACTTATGGGGTGTTAGCTTCTATGGAAGACACAGTTCATGTGGGTCATACTTCTGTGAAAGTGTGGTTGAAGGGAACAAACAGTAGTGTAAGTTTTACAAGTTAATGCATGCATATTGGGTTTCAAATGTGCTATTATGTTTTTAGACACTATCTTGAAATGGTGTTTTTTTTGTGTGAAAAGTCATGGTTTGAAACCTTTAACCTGGTTTGAAACCAACTTTCTGTAAATAGTAAATTTACAGAAAGTTGTGGCAATTGCAATGAGTCCTGAAATAGGTTATTTAAATTTAGTAGTGAGTTGCTCGATATAACGTAAAGGTGTTCTTGTGTTGAAACTTTGAACCTGATATAAGGTGAGGCGTTTAAAATGCAATGTAAGGAAATGTAGACATTTTATGTTGCTTGGCAACCACAGACAGCTGCTAGAAGCGAATGAATTTCGCCTTAAGACTTCTTGAAAACCTGTCATGCTAGCGTCTTTCGATGTCCGTATTGGTGCTTCTATGATATTTTAAAAAGCTTTCATTAATACAGAAAGAGCACTTTCAATTTAAAGACGCCAAACCACAACCACGGGAGTTACCGGGACTTTTTTGCTTTCGTTTCTCAAGTTCAATGAGCTTCTTAGCCTGTGGCTAACATTGACGACAGTAGCACAAGTTCAGTGAACGTCACCTCCGCGGTGAGCGCTGTTTGCATCCAAAAGCAGGAATCACATGATCCATCCAGATCCTGTCTGCTGCGAGTAAAAGCTACAGATAGTCCAAGGTATGGTTGGATGCAATAACTATATTCGCTGTATTTTAACGGGAGTCTAATACAAAAGTGAAAGTTTTGGTCACACTGCGCGATTTTGGCAGCGTGTTATGCAACCCCATGCATGAGCAGTGATCTAATTTTACTGTTGCCGGATTATGTAGTTTACCTTGATGAGTCTAAAGTCTGACTTAGGTGTGTTTTGTCCTTTCATCGAGGCTGAGCTCCTTCAGACAACAAGCAACCCGTTCCTCCTTATTTTTATTTTTTCCAGGACCATGAAGCTGATCATCCTCAATGACTACGACCAGGCAAGCGAGTGGGCTGCCAAGTACATTAGAAACAAGATTTTATTGTTCAAACCTGGTCCGGACAGGTATTTCACCCTCGGGCTCCCCACGGGTACGTAGAAGGTGTTAACGCTGTACAGCTGTGTTTATATTTTGCATTATATGGTGCATAATTTAATATCCTTATGTGTAATACAGTGACAAAGTTGTTATTTCCTCCATGTCTGCTGATTCAGTATCGGTGGCGGAAACAGACAAGCCATCCCGCCTTTAACCTATATAATCCAATAATGGAAAAAATAAAGTAAACTTATTGCACATTTGGAACTTCAAATCAAATAGTATGCTTTCTGAAATAACGTGTTTTGCATGCAAACTTTATATTGCGAATAGGAAATGCAGCCTTAAAACATGAATACAGTTAAGTAAAACAATCCAATCATTTTCTCTGAAACAAAGAGGTGTAATAGTCCAAAGTCTTCATTCTATTCAGGACTCAAGTTCTGCGACTCCACTTTTGCTTTGTAAGTGTTTATCTTCCTTCAGGAAGCACCCCCCTGGGTTGTTACAAAAAACTGATAGAGTACTACAAGAATGGAGAAGTGTCGTTCCAGTTTGTAAAAACGTTCAACATGGATGAATATGTAGGTAAGTCCCAATGTAAAATGTCTACACATTGAGGGATAATTGAAAGCTGTGATCTTGCATAAGAAACTGTCATAAAATCCTGCGTAGGACTTCCGAGAGATCACCCAGAGAGCTACCACTCCTTCATGTGGAATAACTTCTTCAAGCACATAGACATTAAAGCAGAGAACACCCACATCCTAGATGGCAACGCTGCTGACCTGCAAGCAGAGTGTCAAGCCTTTGAGGAAAAGATAACAGCTGCCGGTGGGATCGAGCTCTTTGTTGGAGGTCAGGAGGTTGCGGTGCTGATAATGAATATACTATAACTAATTACACAATTACACATGGTTCCAAATGATTTTTCAGTCATTTGTGAAGCTGCATTAAAACTCAGACTGCTTCTCTTGTCCTGTCAGGCATTGGTCCAGATGGCCACATTGCCTTCAATGAGCCTGGTTCAAGCCTGGTTTCCAGAACAAGGGTGAAAACTCTAGCAAAGGACACAATCATGGCTAATGCACGATTCTTTGATGGGGATCTCTCAAAGGTGCCCACCATGGCGCTGACTGTGGGAGTGGGCACTGTCATGGATGCAAAAGAGGTTAGAAGCCACATTATTTCCAGTCAAAACGTTGTTTTGAGTTGCAGAATGCATCAATGATCTTGTCATCTTGTCTGCAGGTTTCTCTTATTCAGTCAAACAGGTCACATTTTTAATTTCTTCTCAGGTTATGATTCTCATCACTGGGGCACACAAGGCATTTGCTTTATACAAAGCTATAGAGGAAGGCGTGAATCACATGTGGACAGTGTCTGCGTTCCAGCAGCACCCACAGACTGTTTTTGTATGTGATGAAGATGCCACCCTGGAACTGCGGGTCAAAACTGTGAAGTACTTCAAAGGTGAGACTAAAGCTCAAGGTTGCAGTGCTTTAATTACTATATTTTACTTGTAACGCATTGCCAAGCTTGCTGCATTAAGCACAAATATTTGCAAAACAGACATGAGTCATGGAAAACATGCTGACTCTTGGTCTTTCTTTAGGGATGATGCATGTACACAACAAGCTGGTGGAGACGCCTCCTCCAGGGCCACAGAAGAACTGAGAAGATATTTTTCAAACTTTGTGGATTCATGATGCATCTGTCAAAAATTAACACTCCAGTGATTCCTTTATCTTCTGGTGGAAACACATCAGTGGACATGAAGCAGTCCTTAGTGTTAACCTCAACTAATTCTTGTTGTAATAATCAAGTGCTGGAATTGCACAGGCAATGTTCAGGTTTTCAGATGATTGTTCATAAGCTTGGCTTGTCATTTGTTCTTTTTAATAAAGTGCATTTAATTTTTATATCTCTGTATCACTTTGTGTGGTCGATTATAGTGCTGTGGTATTCACTCTGTTCGTTCTGTCACATGACAGCACTGAGCAACCGATGTTGCCTTTAAGTGCTTCTTGTAAGTTTCTACAGTACTTCCAGATTTCGTCTCACAGCTAAATATTGTACCAATGTAGGCCTTTAGAATGATTTTTTACTTCTTTATTCTTCTTTAGGCACATATGGTAAATACAAACAAGTCAGAGACAAATGCTATAAAATTTTCCTTTTTCAAGTTTTCTTGACAGCAGTAATTAGTGGTTACTTTGCTTACAAGATCTTACACACACACAAAGGGACAATATTGATATTTTATGATGACTACTGCGACATTAAAACGAGATCACTACTGACAATACAATACTATAACATAAACAGTAGCTACGGAGTTCTGCAGAACGAATACTTCATGTTTAATATCCTATGTAGGCCTACATTTGCGGCAACAAAATTCGACCGCATTTGAACGCAGCATGAGAGCCTGCTAGCGTCCGGGCATCGGAAGGAGGAGAAGGAAGGAGATGGCCGACTAGGAGACAGCGTTTCCTTTGCTACTTCGTCGGCGAAATTCTTTATACACAACACAACCACGCAGCTGGAGTAGGAAGGGGACGTTTTGAACATTTCGCTCCTCTTCCACAATGGCAGAACAAAATAGCAACGTCAGATATCAGGAGGTACGTACCAGTTTGCTGGCTAGCTAAAACGTAGCTAACAGCTAGCGTTAGTAGCTACTCGTCAACATTAGCCTGTCACTGAGGAAAACAACGAGCTCAGCCGACATTTGTTTACGGGCGGGCCCGAGACTTTGATAAATAAGCTTATATCAAAACAAATGAACACTTCATTAAATTAACGCAGTTTCGTCGCGTATGATTTTAAGCTCCTGTGACCCGTTTTCATTTAGCAGCTAACAAGTTAGTTAATCGTTATGTTAGCTAGTAACGTCACTGGCTGTCTTAAACACAAACTGTCGTGGTCTGTAATGTCACTGTGTGTAGTTTGGAACTAAAACCGTCACATACATACACACACACACACAGGCCGGCCTGTTCGCTCAGTGACATCGCGCAGGTGTAAAATCACAAGTGCAGAGTTTATAGGGTAATTTGCGCCATGCTGTTTTTAAGATGTACCAGAGGTGACTTTGCCGAGCAGCTAAACTTAATAATTGCAGAAACTAATGTTTGCACACATGTCTATCATAACCACTTGTTGCACAGGTACATAAAACAGGGTCTTTAAGGTTGTATTGTGCTTATTCACTCAAGGTGTGCAAAACAAGGGGTAGGTTTAGGTAAAGGTGGGCAAATCTTTTAAAAAGCTTTGCGTAAATTCATGTTGCCATGTCTGTTCCAATGTCACCCGTAAACTTAACTGAGATAATATTTTAACAAATCAAGAAACATCCCCACATTAATTTACAATCCTATTATTCAAAGATTTTTATGCAACAGCCCAGTGTAATGCCTTGCAACATTATCTGTGATGACATCACACAGCCAGAAATCATATTGACTGTATAAACAATTGAGCAACAGTTAAGAAATATTTCTTATCCCACCAGATGGATAAACACTGACCTATTTCTCAACTGCACAGGGAGATTATTTTTACAGTATTAACTTTCTTTAAATTTTTCTTTAGATTTCATTGATTATAGTCAGCAAAATTAGTTTTCCTAATAGTTATGCTGTCCTTCATTAACATCTCCTCAGCTGGTGAACGAGGAGGAGCCGGCCCAGTCATCCCAGGAGGGTCCCGCCCTGGATGCACCACCACCGTACAGCAGCATTGCTGCAGCAAATGCAGGTTAGGAACCTTCAGAATTCTCATCACTTATTGCCAATTAACTCAGAACAAGCAACGAATATTTAAAATGTAATTAAATCTTTTTGAATGGTTGCATCCTGAATACTTGCAGTGAAATGTGACAAGGAAACTAAAGCAGAAGTAATTGTGAAGAGCCCTTTCCACAGTGTCACATTAATCTTGCAAAGTATGTATTTGAGAGTCACATCTCATATGATCACATCCTCGACTTGTTTGGAGTACTCTGGTGCTGTAGCTGAAGCACCAACTGCTGACTACTGTTGAACCTGACTATGCTTTAATTTTAATCTGCCCTCCTGTGTTTTGCAGCATTTAAAATTGATTCTGTCAGGTAGACATAACTACAGCCATTTAATAATTAATAAGTACAAGGGTAATGGTAGAGTATTTTCTACTGACAACTAAATAAAAAACAAGGTTCAATAAAAATTGTGATTGTTTCTAAATGCAGCCTGGCACAGTAACATTCATGCAGCAGCTGCTAATCATTGTGAGTTAGTATACCTAAATATTCGACACATCTCGAACTGTGAGAGGTGGAGCTTTTGGTTCTCCATCATTCTACAAGAACTGGTACAAGTCCAAGAAGAAGGCTTTCACCAAGAAGTTGCACTTGAAGTATGTTAAAAATATGAACTTAGTCTTTGCTCTTGACCCGTCCTACTCGCAGGATTTAGTGAAGATGTAGTCTTCTTCTTCACAATGAAATTCAAGATTGTTGTTCTGACACAGTGGAAAAGTACATTACACACAATCTTACACCGGGTCACAGGTGCATCGCTGTACAAGGTGATTACTTCAAAGGGGATGGCAGCCAAATTAAAATCCATGATGATTTTTGCTAATTATTCAAGCCATCACGTAACTAATTTAATTAAGTAATTTGATTGCACGTCATACCACTGCCGCATAACTCAACAGTAGTGAAACCACCAATACTTGAATAAGTCTGTTAGCGGCTTCAATATTTCCTGCACTGCTCGCCTTAGAATGAATAATGTAGAGGGAAACAGCTCCTGAGCAGGCCTTTTAGAAAGGTCTGATGTTTGTAATGTCACCTCTTTAAGGGGCATAGGTCAGCATGTTGCATAAGTGGGTGTAGCCTTGAGCTCTTCCTAAGTGAGTCCATTGATCGGGTTCAGTGCTGTTTGTGTTTGAACAACACAAAGGAGCATTCTGGATGTGCACCAAATGACCCACATAAGTCTTGGCTTGTGCGAAACAGAACATAAACAATAATGGACACATATACTACTAATGTCCCCAGTATTGCTGTAATTCATCTGTTTGCTTTTATTATCCTTATTATTAATACTGTGCTGCATCTCTTTATAAAGGATCAACCACCCAACTTTAACTTTGTGCATTGTGCACTTTTTTTTATTTTCAACAAAAGTTACAATACAATAAATGTGCCAGATATACTCAGCACTTAATTATTATTTAGGAGAATGTATTTTGAAAAAAGACCTCTACCTGGATGAAAAGTCATTTGCTTGTTACACCCACAGCTTTCTTTGAATACAAGGAAGATGGAGGAAGGTTTCCCAACCCTCCGTCCTACAATGTTGCCACCTCTTTGCCCTCCTACGACGAAGCTGAGAGAAGCAAAGAAGAGGCAGCCATCCCACTGGTCGCTGGAAGAGTCACGGTAGATCTCAAACAATATTAAGAAATATCCCTGTGTCTTGTCGTGTACTAATACAGTTTTTAAAAAAAATCCCCCAGGAGAACAGAGGCAATCACATGTTATTGTCATATAGCTAAATATTTCTTGCTGACGGTGCAGGAGGACGACTTTGTGGCCAGGGATGACTTTGAAGACGCTGACCAGCTGCGAATAGGAAATGACGGCATCTTCATGCTCACCTTCTTCAGTAAGAACTTGTGTAGCAGCTCAACAGTTGTGTCATTGCTCTGGTTTCATATTTTCTCAGTTAGATTTGGCAAATCCTCAAAGACTATTAAATGCTGTACTGGGTGCATATGCCAGTACACTCACAACACAAGTTTGTTTTCCAGCAGAAGATGAAGGAGTAGGAGGAGGAGAATGTGTGCCAGCTAGTTTGATGACTTCAAAAGTGACTGACAGCTTTGATTAAAAATGTCCAATGTCAATAGATCTGAATTTGAACATATTTATGGGTTCATGGACTGTGACAGCGTTGTGTTGTAATACAAATTTTCCTTTCTTTTTTTTTTTGTCTGTAGTGGCATTCCTGTTCAACTGGATCGGCTTCTTCTTGTCGTTCTGTTTGACCACCTCAGCTGCTGGTCGATACGGAGCCATCTCTGGCTTTGGCCTGTCCCTCATCAAATGGGTTCTCATTGTCAGGGTAAGAGCTGTTTATTGAATATTCACCACCACCGGCGCAACTACTAAATTGCTATTCAGTATTGTGAAGATGCTGCACCACTGTTTTACCCAATAGCAATTCTAAAACTCTATGAATGATCTCAGACAACTTTGTAGGATCATGTTTAGGGTTGAGTTAATGATCGAAGTCAATGTGCAGCGCCTGATGCGTCCTGTCTTCTATTTTATCCAGTTTTCTACCTACTTCCCTGGTTACTTTGATGGGCAGTACTGGTTGTGGTGGGTGTTCCTGGCCCTGGGTAAGTCAGAGACTTTATAAACAAAAAGCCTTTTCTGATACCTTCCACAATAACATTTAATATCCTGTTTTGTCTGATTATACTTTACACATCTTTTCTTTACCATCCAGGCTTCATGCTGTTCATCAGAGGCTTTGTTAACTACTCCAGAGTGCGTAAACTGGTGGATCCCACCTATGCCACTCTGCCCCGAACTAGGGTACTCTTCATCTATTAGAGGTAAGGTGTTTGAATCGGGTCGTGTCTGTCACTGGGGAATATTTGCATGCACGTGGGACTCAAGTCACAGCGAATGATGCGATTAAGGCGACAACAGGACTGAACTGTTTACTTTGTAAATTATGAAAAAGGACTATCTGGCATTATTTACCATCCATCTGGTTTCACATGCCATCAGACTTTTTTGTTTGGTAAATAAAATGCTACGGGTCAGTCCTTACTTTCTGAAAGTTCAGCACATGAGTGAGCAAATTCCACTTATGTCAACTACAAATAAAACATTCCAGGGTAAACCACAGCAATATAGCCTAATAGACACATATTTCAACTCATATTTACTGGCTGAACTCTGAACTGCCACCTAATGAGATACCTGCAGTCCATTTTAGGAGGAACTGTTGCAATTTTATGCATCAAAGTCAAAACCTGTATGTTGAAAAAGAAGTTGATTATACTTACCAGCCATCTGGTGCCCGCCCTGTCGTCTCTGTTTAAGGTCAGCAGTGCAAGGCTGCATTAGCTGCTCCTAGCACAACACATTGAATGGTTTAACGTTGAGATGATGTCCCAGGCTGCTGATAGCAAACTTGATTAATTGTAAAGTAGAGATCAACCAATTCATCCATTTGGCCATTCAGTCTGCGTTAATGTGACATTTTACCAGCTATCTGATGGTGTTTGATGGCTGCTGTCCTCTGTGCTCTTACCTTCTCTTCCCAAGGGCTGTGCTCAGCTCCTCAAACATATACACACAAGGAGGCTAGTAGAGAGGAGATACAGATCACAGAATACCTGAGATAATGACAACTATGTTACCACAAGTGCAGTAGAACCTTAATGAGTAAAAAGCTAATCAGCACTTTATCAAACCACGTAAACATGAAGAAAGCAATATTTCCACCTGCTTTGTCTGCAGTCTCCTAACATGTTTTACACAACCACAGCATGCTTGTGAAACTAAAGGCAAATTATCAGGAACAACAAGAAAACTGTATCTAATCTAACTGCTGTTATTTTGCTACAAGTCTTAAAACAAGGCGAATTCTAGTCAACCTTGCTGCTGCCACAGAGACCTTTTATATTTGACGTTGTCATGGAGTACAAGTAGTTGCCTTCATCTTATCAGTCTGACTTGTTGATGTGCATGTTAATAGAACCACAGAGATCGCACAACACTTCCCTGAGTATTAAAGCCATACTTCTGAAGACACGGCCCACTTCCTGATTTGATTTGCACGTCTTCCCTAAACTCAAATTCAGGACAACGGATGTGGAAGAACTGGACATGACCAACACAAGCAGCGACTCTGTGAAGAGTTTCAAATTTTAAGTGACACTTAACAAGTAAAAATCATCCGGACGAGTTTTAGATGAAGACAGCGCTCAGTAAAATATTCAGGAATTGTATCCCTTGTTTTCTTTTGTTTTGAACTTTATTAATGTATAATGGTTAACAGTAATAGTCCCTTAATGTACTCATTAGTGGCAAATGTTAAGTGCTATTTACATCTCTGTCTGTAATGTATAAGTAATGCCTTATATCATTTGATGGTAGTGTACGAGCATGCATCTGCCCATAGGTCAATAAGGTCAACAAATAGGGAGAGTCTCATGTTGGTGACACCTGAAGCCAACAGGTATTAATAATACACTCTGTAGATTTGCCATAGCATGTGACACACTTTGTAATCTGCACTAATCTCACGTCATGGTTTTATTGTGACTATAATAGGCTGTTTTTAGATACCACATACACTTAGAAAGCTTTCATAAGGCTGTAAATGCTGAAATACCACATATTTCACTGACCTGTTGGCTTTAAGTTTTGTTGCCCATTTTCATTTTCTTAGCCAGGAGGGGGCAGTGTTGTCTGCTGCTTTTAAGGTATTAGCTGTTTGTTAAGGGCATTGCCATCATACAATTAACATGCTTGTGATTCAAACAGGGTGTCAGTGGAGTGCACCAGAACTGCATCCATGTGTCAGACATTTTTGACATTACCTGTTAAATGTTTTGTTGTACAATAAATCAGGTAAAAGTTTCCACCCTGGAAATAGAAGTTAGGTTACAAATATGATCTTAGACGATCCAGTTTCAGTTCTTAAAACACAAACGAGCAGCAGCTCCGAAACCAGACGGCCAAAAATGTCAAGCAACAAACCCTGGAGCAGCTCCAGCTGCCACTGAAGAAGTTTGGACAGTGACAGAAACCAAGATGATTTTTTATGGACAAATGAGCACATTTTCTGGTTCATGTCCTTTTTTTTTTTCTTTCTTTCTTTTTTTTTTTTTTAAATAGCTAATTTAGATGTAACAGCCTGACCTTTCCTTGATTCCTCAGTGAGTCAGTGGAGTCTGGGCCTCATTCATTGTCAGTGGAAAAGCTCAGTGATTATAGAAAAGAGGCTTTGCTGTCTGGATTTCGGCTGCTAATGATCTCACTCAGACATTTCAGATGATCTAAGAGCATAAAAATAACTGAAATTCCATTTTCAGGTGAGTTTTTGCCTTAAGATTTAATTAACAGATGGGATGGGAAACCTGTTTTTATTTTTTCTTTGGATGATTCATCAGATGTAAGGTGTTAGCTATCGTGTGGGTATCTAAACTTTATCAAAGAATGTTGTATGCAGGTGCACTTTTAGAAACCTTACCAATAAAACACAGAGGATGTTCCCATCATTACTCAGTCCCAAACATATAAAACAAGGAATGAATGACGCAGCGGTGCAGGATTGTGTTTCTGTTTTATATTGCGGAGAAATCAGCAGTTTTCAAACTCTTAACCACTGTTTCAATGGAAGGAGTTAGTGAGGATTTTAGTCCAGCAGACTGACCTGTTTGCCTCATCAGTTAACATCATACTTCTGCCATGGCTTTGATACAAACCCATTATGCTTATTTCTCTATGTGATGTAGAGCTGCGACCTTTGAGGGTTTTGTTGATATGAAACTGTACAGGAAATGTTTAGTGTTAAAATAAATGTCACTTTTAATGCGTAATGCTTTGAGTCGTTTGGCTTATTGACTGTGGCGCCACTGAGTCTCTGGTCAAATATGCTCTGATAAGCAGCATCATACATTTACACCATTGCAGTGTTATAGTCAGAGGCACTAAAGCGGCAACAAAGAGTAACTGTTGAAAACATTTCATAGCCTCATCTTGAGAGACCCCGGCACACGGAGTGACAAAGCTTTAATGTGTGACAGAATTACAATTTTTTTTTTTACAATTTTCCTTCAGTGGGTCACAGTGATCCTTTAAGAATAACTCCTGCATTCTTATCTTTCCAGATCTGCATGAAAAATGACTTGGTTCTTTCCAGCAAATCCCACAGACATCTGGAAACAACTGAGATAACTGAAATATATTAATACCACTCTCTCTCTCCTAATATATGATAGAATATTATTGTTCATTATTATTGTTCAGTACAAGTTTTCTTGTTTATTCCTTACATTCACTTCTGTGCAGAAATAAGACCTGCTACAAAATACATTGAGATTAGCAGATTAACTGTTAGCAGACAAAAAGATGATGAGCCCGCCCTGATGCATTGTTGTCAGGATTAAGACCAATGTTTGGACGATACAGCAGCTGGTCCTTGTCCCAATAATTATACATCAGACCTCTTGAACAGATCTGTTCAGGAGCTGCTTCACATCCAGTTGTATTGAGGTATCACAGTTGTGTTCAGAGTAGTCTTCACTGCCCGGAATTGTGCAGCTGTCGGGGCAGGAAGAAGATGGCCTTCTGTCCAATGTGAGTCCTCGGACCAAGTTTAGGTTTTCCATTCTTTTTCAGAGCTACGTACCAGTTCCTCTCCTTATGTTTCTGAGACAGATATGTGTTGTAGTGGTTCTCCTCTAACTTCTCCAGGAAGTAGCATTCATCGGTCACTGTGGGCTGAGAGATAAACAGAAGAAGCACCAATAGCTGACAGCCCTTCAGCTTGTTTGGATTGAGGTTAAGAGTTAAAAAATGCAGTCACCAAAGTTTAGATCAAGATTTCATGTTGGTGACCAGTTCATTATTTGCAACATGTACTATGGGAGATTTAAGTTGCATCACTGAGTTGAATGTACTGATTTACACAAATCATCATGTAGATACTTACTGAACCATACAACTGTCCCTCATCGCTCATGGCCAAATACCGCTCAGCCTCTGTTCCTTGGATGACCACGACACCTCTGGCCACAGCTTTGAGCTTTAAAACAGCTGAAAGGAAAAAGTGTAGAATAGATAATGTTAGAAAAATTGACACTGAGCACCGTTTCTTTTCAAGCATAAATGAAAATGACCCGTTTCCTCCAGTCAGCTGACAGATGAATGGATAGAAGATCTTTGTCCTTGAGTTGAATGAGGACATAAATGGTTGCTAGTTCCAGGAAATGAAAAGGAAGGCTCGGCTGAATGAATTGCAGAATATCTTTGTTGTGACTAAATCAACTTATCTAATTTTCAGAGTCAATCAGTCTCTTCAGCAACTGACTCAAATATAAAACATGGAGCCTGTTTATGCAACCAGGCACTTTACTTTTATTTGGCAGTGGACATTGATTAACAGTTAAATATGAACCATCTGTTCTCCCCAGCCACATGATTGATAGAATATATGACTTGTGAATTGTATACAGCTGCTGAACTGAAAGAGACAGCCAACATGTTTATGTTATGACCTTTTATATTTGACATAATTGAAAAAGCCTATATTTCCATAATGTCTCTTCTTTCCTGTTTAATTCCAATAATATTATCAAAAATAGGCCACACCTCTTCAGCATGTGTCTCCTGAATGTGTGTGTTACACGGACACGTTTTACACAATTAGTCTATCAAACTATCATAATGTACTTTTGTATGTGATTCCGCGTGCAGTTAAGCACATTTAAAATGAACTTCAAATACCAAAAAAAAACAAAAAAAACAACCACAAACAAGACAAAACAAAACTGGGATGCCGTGTTTGTGTTTTTACTAATCTGTATATTAGCGGAATTCCCCTTTAAAATGTCAGCAAATAGCTTCCACATCATATTTCCCCTGCACTTTGAACCTGACACACCTTCAACAAAGGAAGTGAACGCATCATGTTGCAGGCCTGACCTGGATGTAAAATGCGCAGTGCGCTGCGGTCTTACTGTTAGCATCCCTGTCATCCCTCTGGCCCTGCACCGTCCCATCGGGAAGGATCTGGAGGTGATGTCCGCCATTCATGCAGTACAGCCGAGTCAGCCGTCTGTAGTCCCGCAGCAGGCCACTGTCCACTGCCTGATCCTCGGATACCAACACCTGCTCATCCGTCATGCTGCTCAGAGGACACACAACAGGAGAAGTCCGACAGCCTGTGGGAATAATCGGCGGGCTGCGTCCCCCTGCAGTGGTCAGGTGTTTACATGCACGTGAACGAGCGCAGCTGGATGCGCGTTCCCGTCTCCCTGGCCTCAACATCCAGCTGGGATAAATGTATAAAGTGAGATCCCTGACACTCAGAGACCGCAACTGTAAATCTTTTGCTGTTATTTACTCATTTGAAAACAATTAGATGATACATCATAAAGAAAAACAACATTGGGGCAATGAGAACACAAACAGGCCTGTATGATCAGCAATAGAACAACTGCAAGTTTCAATTACAAGTTTAGTCCTGATTTGAGTGGGGACTTAGGTTTAGTTTATGATCACAGTTAATTTATTTATAATAGTCGGTAGATCTCGCGTTGTGATGTTACTGTATGCAAACCCTGGATGATGATGATGCCAGATTTATATTAAACCCTGGATGATGATGATAATGATGATGATGATGCCAGCCAACAACAGTTTTTGTCAGGAACTATTCTCTATTGAGTGTCAGAGATCCTGTTTGTGGTGAGAGGAACTCCTGATGAGTTCTTCAGTTGTAATTTTAGGATGTGTCAAGTATCTTTAGTAATGTTAATAATAGTAATGTTTTACAACTGTAGGACCAAACCCATACGCCTGGGTTTGGTTTGATCAGATTTGACTGACACTGACCACACCTTAATCTAACTCGCCAAGTTTTATATGAGCTGAAATCCTGACCCCCTGCACGGAAGTATGTGATATCACCTTTTTTCAACTGAGCTGCACCTATCTCAGAACAGCCAGAAACCAACTTTAATCTAATCTAATTTCACTTTAAGTGAATTGAATGGACTCTTTTTGTGTGATGTAGGTGAAATGATCCATTAAATCTGCTTGGCATTACACAGGGAAGTGTGATTTAAATAAAATGTGATGCTGGTGAAGTGAACGCTGGCACTGCTGAAGATGTTACATCTATAAAGCTTGCTGTCTGTTCAGGAGTCAGAGTGTGGTTGAGTCCACTACTGTTTTGGCCAATAACTTCTGCATTGTCAATCATGTTTAAGAGAAACACTGTTGTAATATAGCTTTGACTGTTTGATGGTTACAATGGTTGTAATGGTTACATGTGGCGAAAGGGTGAGTCTATAAATGCCCATTAATTACAGAGGTGAAAGGTACAAAGTACATTTAATTGAATACTGTTCTTAAGTACAATGCTGAGTTACTTATACTTGAGTATTTCTGTTTTTTGCTGCTTTATTTAAATTCTGTTTTACAAAATATAACCGACTAAAACATTATGTATAATAAAGATAGGATGTCATCCACATTAATGCATTGATAACTGTAATCCAATAGCATAATATATATTCTTCTGGAATAAGCAATTCTGTATGATGAGTACTTTTACTCTAGGTAATTTAAATAAGTTTACTTGCTATTAGCTATAAAAAGCTATAACTTATGTACTTTTACTTAAGTAAAGTTCTCTCCAGTGCATTTTACTACTCCTACATCATCTCTGTACCGCTTCCACAACTGTTCCTTGTCTTAATAAGCAGTTTCATTTTAACTTTAAAGCTGAACTTGGTTCTTATTGGCTGTCCTGGCTATCATGTGACCTCTCTCAGCAGATTTACTTCACCTGAGCCCTGATATTTCATTACCAGATCATGTGACCATAAAATTGGTATTTTAGCATTATTACATGTGAAGGCCTGATGCTGCTGCTGTCAGCCAATCAGGGTCCACAGTTTAAATGCTCAGCCAGATTCTCATTTGTACCATTTAAGCTATGCCTCCACTAAACATAATATCTTGAAAAGAAATGCAGACAAGCATCTTAAAGACAATCAACTCTGCAAACATGAATTCTGACAATGTCCATAAACGTCAATGGTCTTCATCAAGTCAATAAAACAGGTGTCAGAATGGAAAAGCACATTTATTTGATGAACAAGTGCTCGGTGCGACCATGAATTGTCTTACAATGAGCTTACCGTTTTCACTGATCAGAATCGAGTTTATATCATGGCAAACATCAGCGTACAGTTCCTTGTTTCGAGAAGTACCACACAAAGACATACAGTTCGACCTTTAATCAATGGAGGAAAAAGATCAACTTGGAGTCACACTACAGAGGAGAAATAATACAGAGGGTAGGTATAGAAATTATTCAGAGACAAATACACCACATATCTTTACAATGCATTATATGTACATTTTCCAAAATGTTTTTAAGCAAAACAAATGTTTTTTTCTTTTTTTTTTTTAGAGAAAGCATATACCAGTGAAACATGATCTGCCCTTGATAATTCTCAAAAGTTAATGTCTGCATATGTTTTATACAAAATAGATTTTCAAACAATATTTGGGTAGTGCAAATCTTTTTAGATTCAAGCTGGTTGATTACTTTCACAAACAGTTTGTGTGTGAAAAAGACTGACTCCTATCCTATTCACAGTATTACACAATTTGACCAAAGCCATCATACTGGAGTAAAAAATGTGTTTAAAAAACTAAACAAAACAAAGAAACAAAGAACTGTACATTTGTCTTCTAGGAGCTACTTTAGTTTACATGGTTGAATTTTTCTTTATTTGCTTTGGTCACCTTGTAATCAAACATCAAATAGGCTTTTTTGTGCAGTCTTGGTAGACTGATTACTGTCTAAGTGTATCTGTTTCCTGAAAATCTGGCCTGCAGAGATAAAGTTACATGTGAATCTCCTGTATGAAAATAGCTTATACTGGAAAAAAAGAGGAAGCAACCACATCTTGTTACGTGATGGTGATAGATTATCTGTTGTATCTATTGCATATTCAGTTGTCCTCCCCCAAAATGTACATATAAGTAAGCAAGGATACATTTTTGAGCAAGAAGAGGCAAGTGTGCGATTTCATGTATATATATACCTGTTTAAATGAGCAGCAGCAGCAGCAGCAGCAGCAGCAGCAGCAGCAGAGATACACTGAATGTGAAAGTAACCCATGAGTAACCCCTATGCAGTTGATGAAGATGGTTTTCAACTATTCTGAATAGACTTCAGAAAATGAAAATAACAAGTATGAACGACGAGCGCGGCAGCACATTCCTGAAACTTTATCCTAGTCTGTGAAGTGAATTTGACAACTTGAACCTGACAAAAAATACACTAGAAATCACAGAAGCAGACACATTTTGGAAATCCAAACTGAATGTTTTTTGTTTTTTTTTGTTTTTTGGTTCTTGGTGTCAGGACATAAACAACTAAACACAGACATCCACATACTGTGAGAATCAGACATCAAAATTTAACAACCTGAGCATGGGAGCGGTTCAACATTTAGAATGAGTGCTTTTTTAGATTTGTGTAATAAGATAGCTTAGCAACAGACCAACCAACAGCAGAGTAATTTGACATTTGCCATATTTAAATACACCAGTTGGCATTTATCCAATTATTTTTAACTGTCAGGGCATCACCTTTGATCTGTCAGGAGCATTTCTTTTAAACCGAATGAGTTCCTCTTGAAAGTCCACATTCATGTCAAAGATTATTTTGTGCTGCTGAACTGATGAAAACATTGCAGCACATTTCAAATTCCTGTTTACATACACCACACACACACAGCGAAAGGGATACTGACAGACTTGCATTACTCTCTGCAATTACATGTCTGTGAGTGTCAGTGTATTGTGCATTGTGTTACAGCTCAGTTATCACTTATTAATAATGATAATCAATCCAGTGGACTGAAGCTTAAAGAAGCAACTTTTTTATCTATTTGTGGACAAATTTAGTAGCTCCAATACTGGGACTCGTTTCCCCTTCTGATACAAACACTGATCAACTATCAGCATCACTGAAAACAGACAAAACAGGAGTTTGGCACTGAAATAGTTCCCAGAGAATAAAGGATCCATTTTGCCTGCCTCCCCAGTCAGTGACGCTACTCTTTGACTGTGACGTGACTCCATGAGGTGACTGATGCTAAGTGCTTTCGAACATTGGGGTGGGGCTTGCCTACCTAACAGACAAACAAATTAACGTGCAAATGTACTAAAGATACACAGACATTAAGACAAGGTGCCTACAGGGATTAAAGGAGCGGGGGGATGAAGCAGGTAGGGGGTCAGAGGTTATCAGCAGCTGTGCGAGGATTATAGGGTGATGAATCTGCCAACGTCTGATCCAGAGTACAGCACACCCACGCTGTCTATCATACAAACTATTGTAAATGAATAGTTAATACATTCTGGGAAATGTGCTTATTCACTTTCTTATCAGAGATACCACTCTGTATGATAAATATGAGGCTATAGCCAGGAGCCAGTTAGCTTAGCATACATATTGGAAACTGGGGAAAACAGCTCGCTGATTATGTCTAAGGTAACAAGATCCAGCACATGAACCTCTGCGGCAGATTCTGTTACCTCTGAACAAAGCCAGCTTCCCCTTTTACAGTCTTTGTGTTGAGCTAACTGGCTGCTAACTGCAGCTACGTATTTACAGACATGACAGTTGCTTCTCTCAGCAAGAATGCAATTAAGCAAATTTCCTAAAACGATAAAGTTATTCCTTTATGAAATTCACCAAAGCAACAATGTACAGGCTTTCAGAAGAAAGTCGCCAACTCAGCTGCTAATGGAGAGCGTGGATATACCGTCGCAGATGGATCAACAGTGGCTGAATCACAACTGCATGTTTGTCAGTTTAAAAAAATAGACCGTAAAAGAACTTATAGAAACTGAAGGACGGTTATTTTCCAACCAGTCTGAGCCATCTTAGAGCGACAGAAATTAGACTTCCTGAATTAAAAATGACATAATCTTGCAAACACAATAAAATATAAGTGCCCTCTCTTCTATGATTGCTAGACGCATGTTTCTATCACATTCCATTATTAGACTATTGGGGCACAAGCAGGGGCTAAAATAAACATCAAAGCAGGTTATTTCCACATAAAACTTTTCTACCTTCCATCTAAAGTCACAAACTAAAGACTGGTACAGCTTAACAGTCTTTCTTCACAGTCTTTTAAAGCCTTTAGCAGGGTACAAAGTGCTCAAATCGCACTTCAGGGGTTGAGTGTGCGTGAGATTGTGTGAAAGGAAGCAGGCTTTGAATATTCTTTCTTAATGTAAAGGATCATCTCTACACATGGAGGATGGACCAAGCTGCCACTTCTAAAGATAAACACAGCCATTGAAAAAAAAAGGAAAACTTGCCACTGCATGTAACATAAAAAGTACAATCAACATACGATGAAGGTAGACCGTGATGGGTTAAAGAGAAGCTCGCCTTGAACAGGTAGAAGGAGATGGCTAAGATGATACTTGAAGCAAAAAAGGCACATTTTTTCCCTTTTATAATAGACGTGTGTAAACCTGGAAGAGGTCGGCATTGTGGGAGAAATCATCCTTTGAATGGTGCACGTTGATTAACGATCCAACAGTACTGAAGTATCAAAGCAATGAAATATGCCTTTTACATGACCGGGAAAGAGATTGTGGTTTTTTTCCCCATGTGACTGATAAACATTTTGTTACAACATCCTATAAAAACTAAAAGAGGAACATACAGTCAAAAAGCCTACTTTAAGAGCATGTAATTAATTAAGCTTTGTTACCTTTCCAGGTAACGACGACCTGGAAAATTGTATAAACTGTTACAATTTGAAAATGTAGAAAATACTATCAGAACCTGTACATAGATATTTGTTGTATCTATTTTAGATATCGTTCTGTATTTGTAGGTAAGAAACCTGAGACGACATGGATGTTAAGCCTATTTATCTTTGCGATTACCTTTTATCTTACAAACTTTTCCTACATGTTATACACTACATCTTAGTCTGCTCAACAAAACATCTGTGCTCGCTGTCTGGTTTCTACACAAACATCTCCATTCTCACCCTCCAGACCCGCAACCCACAGCACAAACTTGCATACTCCCTTGCATGCTCCCAAAGACATCATTCTCTCCTCGCCAGGGATCCTTGCTTCTTTCATCGTCCCTCTTCGGGGTGTGGTGTGGGGTGGAGTATGGGAGGAGGGGCGAGGTGATGTGGTGTGATTTTAAGGCATTGTGTCTGTTACAGGGCACAGTCATCTCTGGTGGAAGAGGAGAGGTTTGACACTCCCAGCCTTGAATTTTGGTAACTGGTTGCTGATGATCTCTGCCAGCATCTCCGGGAACTCCACACTCAGGGATTTATTCACAAAGGTGTAGAAGCAGAAGTTGAGAAGTCCTCCGACCATCTGAAACACAAAGAGGAGAACACGTACTGCTAGTGAGATGATACATACTTACAACAAGAGAGTACATTTATTAGAGCATTTGTCTGTGCCATTATCATTTATGACCATACGTCATGGCCCTGGGAAAACATCAGAGCAAACAGTGAAAGCAAACAACAAATTATTATTATTAATATTATTGAGGTGACGAGCTGAATTAACGCACACTGCACGATGTGTCAGTTCAGATATGACAACATGCAGTAAACTGTGCGTATCTTTCAGTCTTTTAGGACTTTCTGTCACTAGTTTGACCAGAATGACCAAGGTGAGAAAAAAGAGGCACAAGGCCGAGTTTTCACCTCGACAAACACTGCAAATCAACGAAAAAATGTTTCCATGAACCAAGTAAATACTATAAACACTGAATCAGATATCAGTAAACAGCCGCTGGTGACATGCGAAACTGATGTCTCAGGGAACTTGAGTTTGTGAGCAGGATCTCTGTACCTCATGCATGGAGTCGAGCAGCTTGGTGAGTTGGTAGAACCGCTGCCAGTTTTGGCTGGAGTTCTCCTCACGCTTAACGATGGCTTTGCCCAGCTCCTTGATGTACGACATCCGAATATCGTCGAACACTGCCTGGCTCTTCAGGCCGTCCTTAGGCACTGCGGGAGAGAGGAAACTGAAGGTCAACATCTGGGACAAAGCTAAGGATCACGTACCATATGTGCGCCGGTGTTTTACACATGACACATGAAAACTCCAGCTGAAACCTGCCAAACAGGGGTGATGTTCTTTACATTTCAAAGAATCAAATCCAGGCTGTGAAAAAGCCAAAACCAGAAAGTCATTAATATACAGCACTTCAACCCCTGCCAGAACAAACCCAACACACCCACAGCTGGACCATGTGGACTGTAAACCATGTACAACTTCCTGCAAGTATGTTGGAGTTATTGTTCGCACCTTTAATTCTCCTGTGCTCAATCATGTTCATGCACTTAGCAGTTAAGGTGAAACTGGGTGTGTGTATTTTTCTCTATCAAAGCTGGTAGGCATACAATGATTCAATACTTATTTACTCTGATTGAAAGTCAATAAATAAGTTGGGAAAGTGCTGGGATGGGACCCTTTGTCCTGTGCATACATCAACGTTATCTTTCAGTGTCTGTGGACAGTATTGGATTGGAGTAATGGCTTTTGTAATGATTGCATTAACACAGCACAGCGTTGGACATGTGATAGTGGTTCAGCTGATTTAAGGTTTTTAAAAAAAATAGAAGTCCTACCTGTACTGAGCAGCAGCAGGACCTTCATGCATAAATATTCATCGTGGGAAACCTGCAGTCGGACAAACTCGCTGGAGATCTTGAGCATCTGCTCACACTGGTCGGCCATGTAGGGCAGCTTCATCCGCTCCCTGGTGGAGAAGGCAGAAATGGTTCAACAGCACATTCTTGTTTTACCTTAAGTTGATTTATCAGGCTGCTTGTACAGCCTCAATCAGGGAGATGAAGCAGCCCCCTGTAATATCTCTATAGATTAAATGTTCAAGGTCTTGCTGCTAACAATATGCGAATCCTATTTTAAATCATTCTTCCAGAACTGAGATTCAGTCTATTGGTTTGTTGGAGTCGAAGGTTGAGAAGATGAGTAAGTGTCATCTCAGTAATGGAGTAATATTGTGGGTGAAAGTGAGGACAAAAACTTGTGCAAAAACTTTATTTAAAACTAAATTTATGAATGGGAGTTTCTTTTCCAATCCATAATCTGAGTCCAAGTGAAGAGGAAAAGTGTCAGTCACAACGGGCTTCCATAATCCACCGCAATTATACCAATGTGACAAAAAGACAGGCTGTAGATGAGTTTTGTTTTGAGGCTGACTGACAAATAGAGAAGATAACGTCATCAGATAACAGTAATGATCCTATTAACTCTAAGCTTGTGATGATGGAAAAAACGAAAAAGGAAAGCAAAAGGCCTATTACAGCCTAAAGCATGGTAGCTGTGCAGACTGCTCACTATACTCACAGCGCTGTTTACAAATGGAGTCATCAAGTTTATAAGAAGGATAAAACACTGATTAGTGATGACAGCTGACAGACTGTTTGATTCCCTAGAGATATGACACACACAACACACAGCAGAGGTTTTGTGCTTGACAAACAACGGTGGTTAGACCTAAACATGTAAGTACGTACTCGTTGATGACGAGGTCTGGTGCGAAGCAGAGCATGTTGCCGTTGCACTGCTGATAGGACCTCCAGCCCAGACCGAAGGACATGAGGAAGAGCCAGGAGCACTGCAGCAGAGTCATCTGGTCATCCAGGTGCAGGTTCCTGAAACCTGCAGTGAGGAACAGGGGAATACTTCAACTGACCGCCAATACATATCGCAGTGTGTGAGCGGGTGCGGCGGTGACAGTGATGAAGAAGAGTAAGCAAATAAAAGTGCAGCCAATAATTTAGTTTTGACTTAAAAATATAATCTCAGCAGGCGATGCTTTGTAAAAAATACTGCACACATTTTGTAGAAGCTGAATCAGGTCAACACATTTAACCATTTTTTCCTGCTTCTTCTTCTCCAAGTGAGCTTAATCAGATTTCACCCAGTTTACCAAATGTGCCTATGTGTCAACTAAGCCCCAGTTGGAGCAGATCCAGATGTGGTGCTGGTGCTGGAGACTTGTTCTGTGCTGCACAAATACATGACAATATCTCCTACTTCCTGCAAAGATTTGTCAAATATTCCTGCACTGTGTGCTGTTAAAATGCATATGCTGGCTACTTTTTGGGGATGTGTGGTGTCACACAATGTCCTAAATGCAAAACAATGAAGGACAACACATATGACCATGACTTTGACCAGGTTGTGTTTTTTCCTTTTTGAGTGGTTTTAGTTGTAACAATTAAAAACTGGAGTTTAAATTTTATTTGAGAAAGCAAAGACAACATTGCAATATGGCATCTCTGTGTTAAACACAGTTTTCTTTGGAAACTTACATTCTTCACAAGTTCACATTCCTACTGACAGGGTACACCACTAACCTGGCAAAGCCTTGGCCCACTTGACAGCAGATATGACCTGCCTGCCGCCCAGCCTGTTGAGGGTCGTCATGAGGCGGGTGGAGGTGTCGGGCAGGGTGCTGTCGTAGCCTGCGTAGATGGTTTCTGGCTCGATGGCCTTCAGCAGAGACAACATTGTGGGAACGAGCTGAGGCATGCACTTGGGTACGAGGGAGCGAGGCTCAACCGGCGGAAGAATCAGTTCGGGTGGGTTCTGTTCAAAGTTGCCTTTTCGGTTCTTTTTGGCTTTCCGTGCTGCAGAAAAAGGAAAATAAAGAACCAACATGCATGTATGAGTTACTGAAGAGAAAAGGTGAAGAGGAGACAAAAGCAATTAAGCCAACTGAAGGGTAAACGGTTTGGCGTTATCCGTGTTGATAATATGTACCGTCCAGGTTCATGCCTGCCATCAGGCACTTGCGGAAGCGGCAGGCTGGGCAGTTCTTCCTCCTGATCTTGTCTATTATGCAGTCGTTCCTCCCAGCACACAGGTAATTATGCTGCCCTGAGGCACACAGAAGTGGAAGATTAATCTCTTATTTACCTTCATCGCTGTGGCAAACACTCCAGGGAGGAAAAACTAATTAGCTGTATCACAGTCCTTTACTTTGTAACGATCATACCTCAAACTTCAAATCTGAATGACTGTAGCTTTTGAGCAAACTTATGTGACAGAGATTAGTAATGAATGAGGTTACCATAAATGATGAATAAATCATTCAGAAAATAATGATGTTGTAAGGCTTTGTACCTTCCACAGCTCTCTTGAAGAAAACCTTGCAGCTGCCACAGGTGAGAACGCCATAGTGGCAGCCCGAAGCCTCATCAGAGCACACTAGACAGATTTTATGAGTCCCGCTCTTTACTGGTGCAGAGGACGTTGCAGTGGCCTGTTCCTGTCTGGAGGTAGAACTGAAAGAAGAGAGTAGAGACAGGAGGCAAATGTCAGAGAAATTCAATCACCCAAAACCTCATCATTTTTTTTAACCTCCATTAGCCCCGTGGATTCATTTTTTAATGAAGTAGTTCTTATTTTGTTTGTTAAAACAACATAAACCACAAAACAAAATAGCTAAAACAACATCCCTGTCACTATTTCACTGATCTACACATGGTGTCAATGCCAAGATGTGCAGGAATGTTCTGGCAAAAGGCAGGAATAAAGAAAACTGATCTTGGCTTACACTGTCTGTTACACTGAAGTAATTTTAAGTAGA
This sequence comes from Datnioides undecimradiatus, assembly GCA_008933995.1. Taxonomy (NCBI): domain Eukaryota; kingdom Metazoa; phylum Chordata; class Actinopteri; order Lobotiformes; family Datnioididae; genus Datnioides; species Datnioides undecimradiatus. The sequence continues at coordinate 1,735,369 of WARS01000014.1, forward strand.
TGAATTTCATCAAATTCATGTGAAAAATACTAAATTAATACAGGATTCCATTTACATATTACCGTCATCTACTCCCGAAAGCCTCCTTAGATGTTTGAGAGTTCAGCTCTAGTTCATATTAGCACTGCACTAAAACTTTAAATAAATAAACTACACAGATACACATACACTACATATATTTACACTACACATATGTATTCACCCATCAGAGTCAGTGTGTTCCTTGTGCTTGTTTTTCCTCAACTTTGCCTAACCCAAAATCATGAGTAAGGAAAAGTGGGTCCATTGTGCCCATTTAGGCCTTTAAAGCCCAAATTATCTGAAGATCTGTGGTGGAATCCTAAATCCGGTGGTTGTCATAAAACAGCCCTTCTTCCTTTGATTGAGCCACAAACGTTTCCAGACCTAGTCAACAGTGGTTAGACATGCACTTTTTTAAAACAACCACTAGAGGACATCAGGCTTTGCAGCATCCATGTGCCAGAGGTCCACCCCCCCCCGTCTAACCCAGTGGCCACAGAAACAACAACGCCCACAATGAGAGGATATTGAGCCTGAGACGTGCAAACAACTGTCTGTCTCTCCTTTTGTCCATGTGTCCACAGGTCAGCCACTGCAATAAAAACATTTAACTGATAATATCTGAACTGTCACTGCACACTAACACACTTGTGCAGATTTGAGCAGAAGAATCGAGTTCACACTTAGCTATATGACATGTGGGTATTAGCATGAGGGCAGGTCAGGCCTCAGCAGTTGCTGGGTGTAGCAGGAAGAGAAAACCTTAGTGAAACATCAAAGCATCAAGTCCAGAACCTTCAGCAGCCAGATGATAAAAAGAAAACATCAAGGAGAGATCTCAAAGGAGACTGTCTAGTCATGACTGTGATGAGAGCTTTCTGAGTAACACTGTGGTCAATTAGTCTCTCCATTTAGCACTTATGATGATCGTTTGTGAGCTTTTACTTCCTGAGTGTATTTGACTGCATTGTTTTGTTACAGCTTTCTATATCCTGGCCAGTTACCTCTCCAAATCTTATGGTTGCTTCAGGCAGATGATAACACCACAAAGTGGGGTCCTCACTTAATAGTTCCCTAATGTTCCAGCTGAGAAAGGTGAAAACTGGGGCAGATTTTAGTAAAAACACAACGGCAAAAGCCATGCAAACTCAGCAAAATTGCATTTTCAAGGATACTTGACAACCTTGTTTGTCTTCAAATTGTATTCTGTTGAGACATTTTACCAAAAAGTTTGAGTGGTAGCTAGAGCAAAGATGTGTTACACACTAAACAAATCACACTCCATTTTGTGTGCACAATTTATCATTGTTTGAGGTGGACAACCTAAGCAGCAGGAACATTATTACAAATATTTATAGCTACACGGAAAATCAAAGTATTTCTCAGACTTGATGCCCAACCTGCACAGGTAGATTGCCTGAAAAGACACATGCAGCAGAAATCACATATCCAGATCCAGTACACTATAACTGAACCTATGATCATCTATTTACTGTCATTCCCTTGTCACAACCAGAACATATCACCATTGCCTAGTATATTGTCATCTTTCATCCGCACCATAGAATCAATAATAACTTGTACCAAGAAGTTGCACCAACTTCCGCCAAATTAAAGAAACAAGTAAGTAGGAAATAAGTTTCAAAAGTTTCTTTCCTGATATATTACTTAATTAGTTTTGCATTACAGTGAAATTGAAGCCCACTCAGTATTTTGCAATTAGTACTGCAGTGCTTCAAATAAAGTGCATAGTTGTGTTCTAGACAGACAAAACTGTGACCAAAGCTGCAATCATCGAAAATGTAATATTCATTTAAATTAAAGCCTAGTGCAAGGTGAAAGATGTTGCTTGTATGAGGTGCTATCACATTGTTGTAGAAGTGTGTGTTGTTCCTAAAAGCATTATAACCCAGTGACCAACACACCTGCTCAAATATTGACAACCACCAGTTGCCAGGCTTTATATTAAAAACTTTAATATATTACCCAACCACAGTGCAAAGTCGCCTAAAGGAGCAAAGATCTTTCCCTGACTCCTACCATAGACTATACAAAAATGTATGGCGCCACCGTGACATCAAGTTTCTTAGACTGTCTAATGACTGAAGCTCGATGTGTAGTGGATCTGGATGTTGCCATTTTGGTGGAGCTTGGCTTTCTTTTCACTTCCAGCAAATCCAAAAATGGGCAAAGAGATGGCATGTGGGTGGCGGGGAGGCAGGCAGAATGACGCATGGTTGCTGAAACATGCCAGGCAGCTAGCAGATAGCTGTCACTCAAAGACACCACACTTTAATTATGCACCTGAACTGTACATCTGTAAACAAGCGAGTTATATACACACTTGTCATAACAAGGAAACCAGTCAAAGAAACCAAAACCTTTTTTTTAAACCAGGCAGTGAACGTTTATTTCTGCTGTAACATTTGGTGTTTTAACCAGGGGTCTATGTGGACTGACTCGATTTCTAAGTCTCGAGGGGACATTTGAGGAGGTGCAGTTTGTTACACTTCTGCTTTTCCTTCATTTTCGTGTCTAGGAGGTTTCAGCTTGGCTTATACTGAAACGAGTGGTCAGGGAATGATGATGCTTTTCTTATTTCATTTGGACTTGGACATTGCCCTTGATGATCTGAGGTTTTTACATCATGGCTACTCTGTGTTTGGGCAAGGCTGACTGCAACTGGATGAAGGCCACAAATAATATGCATATTATATTCGAGTGAATGAGTCTACACTATATTTGTCATAATTGCATGAGACAGAAAAAAAAATCTGTAAAAACCTGTCTACTTGATAGATCCTGATACAGCTAAAACTAGAAGATTAAGATATGCCAGCAAGATCAATCCAAACCTTTCATGGGCTTAGGGGGTCTTGTAGCTGAGAGGTGGGGTGCACATGGGATATGTTTCTAGTCTCTAGGTCCATAACCCTTTCTAACCAGGGCGCCACAGCAACAACACTGACAATGAGAGGATATTGAGCCTGAGCTGTGCAAACAAATGTATATGTATGTTTATAAGTCCATATGTCTGCCACTTTGGCCAAAACACATGCTTGTTAGTTCACTGACTATATGGAAATCTGATGTTTTTATATTGTGGCTGTTCTGTATGTGGGTTGGGTCGACTGCGACTGGGTGAAGGCCATGAATAATACACAGTTAGGACTAAAAGTCTGAGACCACTTTCTCATTTGCTCCACTGTATGTCTTATTATTGTACATAAAAGATAAAAAATGCCAGCAGGTTTGAAATCAAAGCCTACTTGCTGTGAAGGGGCAGCAAGAAACATGACTACAGTTTGCCATGACAACTTTTAAAGGTGATGGTATGTCAATGTTGTGTTTACAGCTTGATTCACTGCACTCAAGCTGCTAAAAAAGGAAATTAATGCTGCTCCAGTAAATTAATTAATAGTTTGGTTAGAAGAAAACAGCTTTGCTGTGTTTCAATGTTTCACTGTTCACATTTTAAGAGGGACAGCAATTAAAATGTGTTGTCTTGGCTAGACCTTGATCACTATAGGATCTTTGAGAAAGAGAAAGTAAAAGTTTTACTATTAATGAGGTTCTTGCATTTTTTTGACACCAGCTTTATTGCACTGCTTTCACACAGGTTCTTGTTTGCTATGTTGAGTGACAGGTTTCATATTGTACTTTTCTTGATAAGCTTTGTGGTAACACCAATATATTACCACAAGCATTTTTTTCTGCATTATATAAGGGAGAAACAACAGTTTACATATTGATGCATATTGAGAACCTATACACAATACCATATAGTGATATGTCTGTGACAGGCAAATATCTATCCTACATAAATAGCTTACAAAAATCTGCCAACCAGTTGACTGATCAGGCTCTAGTCTTGGCAGATAAAGGTGTTGTGACAAATGTTCCATATTGAGGCATTGTGGATTGCAGTTTGCGTTTATTTTTTATTAGTTATTTTGATTATAAATATGATGTTACCTAAATAATGGGTCTCAGTTCTTCATTGAATACATTTCAAAACCAGACATTTGTTTATCAGTAAACACAAACAGCTGAAGGGTCATATGGTAAATAAAATTAATATAAAAGCTGCTGCGATGATGTAACCAGTATACCATCTGTCTCACACACAGATTTACGTGGGGTTTCCTTTACAGCTAAGAGAACGCACACACACGCAGTATGTTGACACACATGAACAAAAGCCCTCCACACCCCAATGGGGTGGGCGTAGGAGGCTAATGAGTGCAGAGTGATGAAGATGATGTCAGAGGGTGTGGAGGAGTGACCAGTTTGTCCTTCACTGGCCCACTGGGATGGTGTCAGCAGGACAGCTTTACTAGAAGGCTTTAGGATACTGGGTCAAATCCAATTACTGCAGCCGCTACATGTTTTCCAACACCAAGAAAGCCTGAAGTGAAGTCACTGCTTTTTTGTTTCTTTTTCTCAAAACTCAATTTGGAATCACTTGATGACATTTAATTAAGCGATAAGACAAGTTACAAATCTGTTTTTGTTGACTGTCAGACACAAACCAATCAAAATTGCACAGCAATCTGCGGAGAGCAAATTTCCTCTTTCTGAAACCATCTGTTGAAGTGAGAGCTCGCCATCGACAGGAAGTTCTCACATTCCCTCAGAGTTAACTATCGGTCAGAGCACAGGCACAGCACAAAGGCAGAGACACCCCGAGATGGGCCTCGACTTCAACAAGAGCAGCACTGAGAAAGTTAACCGCTTACATCTGTAGAAGTGTGATCAATCAGCCTGGGTTTTAACAAGACAAGCCACTTCACGCACCTACGATAATGCCGGTGGCCCAGTGCCCTGCTTAACAATTCATAATCTCCTTTTAGCCGTGAGTATCACGAGTGGCTTGACAGGCCCCTGCTCTATATACCCCTACCTCTTTGTCAAAAGCAGCCATTAGAGCTACATCATTGAAATGACAGCGTATTTCTTTGAAGTTGTAGATCATTTTGTACTTGTACATTCATACCACATATTGGGCTACATCATCCCACTTGACTTATTTCACACCCAGTCATAATAAATGTTTCATCTCAGAAAAAAATATGAACAATTATTTAGTTTCTCAAATTGTCTCTGGCTCACATGTAGTGAGGGCATGCTCCTCAATAAGACAGTAAGTAACAGAGTAAAGATTCTGCATGCTGAAAACCTGATTTCTGTATGATGCTTTCAGGTCAATATTGCAAAAACATCTCATCTTCATCTGTGAGCGTGAATAAGAGAGCATAGCAGGAGCAGAAGGAAGTGCTCCTTCCCCGAGGTAAGAGCCACCAAAATAGAAAGGGGAACTGGTCTGCACGCTCTGAATCATTGTAGCACGCAGAACAACACAGCTTCTATGAAGGAGTGGGAGGACCGGGTTAGTTTGGCTTAAGACTGTGCTGGACTTCTCTAAAATATCTGCATCTCGTGCCCTCCAACGCAGATGTCTTTTTAAGTCTGTCGTGACTCTACAGAACATTCATACAAATGGGAATATTCATACAAATGGGATACAATACAATTTGGAACATTTTTACAATAACATCAATGGTTTTTATAGCCATTGTTTTCGTAGTGCGACACTCTTACATGTGATACATGGATGATCCCTCATTGACGCTGTCCGCATTGAGCGCTCGTCTCCCAATTCACGATGCACTGACAAGTTCACTTCAGTAACAACTACATTTTATAGCCCAGTGAAGCAAGTACTGCCTGACTTCAAACACCAGAGGAGAAAGCTAAACCAAACCCATAGCTGAGAACAAGAAGAATAACCTCAAAGGATTTGAGTTTCCATATTAGTTTCCATAATAGGAGCTGTTAGTGACTTGTGCGTAGGTGGGAGGTGGCTTCCTGGCCTGTAAAATGAATTGGAGGCTTGCTGCTGCTACTGTGTGCATAACAGTAATACCTTTAGCTGGATTTGTGGGAGGAACCCTCTCCCAAAGTTTGACTTTGCTGACTCGGCAACTGTACACAAAAGTAAGAAGAAGGGCACAAACAAGACTTAGATATATCCTCTTAACCTCAATATGGGGGAATTCTCTAAGCCTGTTTAGTGTCACACAACAAAAACTAAATGTAGAAAAGGCAAAACTGCGGTTACAGGGGAATGCGGTAATAACGCGAAAGCGACTGGAATGGCTGGCATTTGATCTGGTGCATTCACTCAGCGGCGCCAGCTGTGGGGAGGCAGGAGGGAAAGTAGGTCAGGAGAGTGAGAGCTTCACAGCAGCCTGCCTGCCACAGCGCTCATGACACACCCACATGCACTCACATGTGCACACCTACACACTCATACATAATGCACAAAGCTAACAGACACGCATGTCACATACACACACTAGCAAATCATAAAAGGTGATTTACAGCAGCTGCTGATGGTCAAGGTCTCTGCCCTTGGTTACAGGAAGCTAAAACAGGGACCAGACGGAGTGGGAGAGAGGACGGGTGAGTGAGACAGAGAAGTGAGGGGCGTGCCAGAGTGAGACTGTGCACTGAATAGCAACTCTGACCAAAGATTACTCTCAAAACACAAAGCCAAGACTGAGAGCAGACACTATTCATACATTGATTTATATAAATGGCTATATATAAATGGGCCTAAGACCATAAACTGCTCATGTATCAAACTAGGCACCAAACCACAGCTGATACATCTGACAGCTGGGACAGACACCATTTTTACTTTACCAGCACCAGTTGAATCTATGGTCTGACTTTAGTTTTAGCCCTACAGTTCAGACTGGTCAGTACAATAGTTTAATAAGGCTCTACTTTCAGCGCAGCGCTGCTACAGAGTTTTGCCAGTAAATGAAGTCAAGACATTCAACATTGTTAAAAAGTTCATCAGGCATCGCAGTCGTCAAACACGGCTCCAAAGGAATGATTCATACCTACAATTTATTAATAGAGTGCATAATAAAGAGTACCATGTGAGATGTTCACTGTTATTTAGTTTTTTGTATGTATTTGTTTTGTGTTGTGCATTTTGTGCAGGATTTGGGGAAGCCACATGTAGAGATACTGAGAGCATTTGCTTTGACAGAGAAGAAATCAGATAACTCCTTTAACACAGTCTATTTTCAAGTGGTTTTCTCCCTGAGCTTCATTCAGCAGTGAGTCATAGTTATTTCCCAAAGTTGACTCAATATTCCCACATGTGAAATTCTCGTGAGTTTAACCACCATAGGATGTGCTCTTCAACTTGCATTGGGACTGCTTCATTCAGCCCAGGTCTGACTGCACAGCAGGCTCTGAGCCCACGTATTTACCAGTCAGTTAGTATAAAAGATGCAACTAATAATATTTTCATCATCTGCCAGTAGTTTTCTCAATTAATTGATTGTGTGGTGACAATGACTATCACAATTACTTAAAGCCATGAGTAACACCTTGGAACTGTTTGTTTTGTCCCACCAATAGTCTAAAACCAAAATAGTGCTTTGTAAGAAGACAAGCAGCAAATTTTCACATTTAAGAAGGTAAAACTATGTAGAGTTTAGGATTTTTTTTAAAAAAGACCACTGATCATAAAATGGTGGCTGATTATTTCACTGTTGTTTCATTAAGCAGCTAATCTTTTCAGCTCTAATAAATATTCTGCAGTATCTTGTATGTCCAGCTGAGACAAAATGATTGAGTAATGTCTCATAAATGAAAAGAAAAACTGAAGTAATGAATCAATCTTATTGAAATGACTTCAGTGAAAGCCTGACTGAATGACCTCTCATCTGTGTAAACCTAAACCATACATTACTCACAAACATGCATATAAAGAGTGCACTAGATGCTGAAACTAAACAACACTGCTTTGTGTGACTGTGAGATGTGAGAACAGCTCTACTCAGTGAGCCAGTTTTATTACTCCTGCAAACAACATTCCTTCATTACACACAATCAACTCAAAAGCTTCCAAGATATTCCAGTAAAGTACACTGTGCAATATAAAATATTTTTATAGATCATATAGCTCACTGCATTTCATACTATGTCAAAAAGCCCTAAAGATATATATGGCTAAGTCATTACATATGACCCACAAACTGAACTCCCCTGTATGGGCTGGGCCAATCAGAGGTGGAGGAGGAAATACTTTGCTAAAAACAAAGGCTGCATAACACAGGCCAACTAAATGAGCTGGGTGATTATCTACCTCTTTTCTCCATTCAATGTAGGTATTTCCTTTCAGTGCACCTTCATTTTAATCAGGTCCTGCCACATTAAAACCAGTTATCATATGATGAGGGTGTGTGTTTCCCAAAATAGAACAAAGCAGTGTTTCTTAAGGTGAAGCATTCTTCATTGTGTGAGAACCAGTTGTTTGTGAGATCGTAAAAGTGAGTCAGACTGTAAAACTATGATGCAGCAAATGAACAGACAAAGTGTGGAAAACTAATGCACTGGTGATGTGGGAGACACTGGAGATGTGGTTATGTTTCAAGTCCAGGCTGGTTGGACTAACGTAAGAAGGCCTACACATTGCAAAGCAGTGAACTGTGGCAGCTACAGTAGGTCAGGTGCACAGTGCCATGCCACGTCTCCAGAGCTTCACTCTCAGCAGGAAGCAACAGCAGCACTATTGCGTGAGAAGCTGGAGATGATGGTGACCTGATGCAAACAGCCTCACAACCACAGGCCCTGTCGAGCTCGGTGTTCAGCTCATTTCAAAACAATAAATGTCACACAGTTATGCCTGTTGTGTGGGGAGCAGGCACCACACAAAAAAAACTCCCACAGAGAAATGCTAAGTTCATACACTGATAAGCCATAAAAAAATCATCTGAGCATACACCACATGTGCAGACATAATCTCATAATGCTTAAACAAACAATTAAAACTGATACACACACCTCTAAAGAACACAAAGACAAGGCAACTATAGCCACATTTGAAATAGATGAGGTGTATTTCGTGTGCCCCTACATCCGTTTCTGGTCACCAGACATTAAGTTGACTGTCAGACAATGGTGAAGTTGGTACCAAGCATCATTTGTGCAAACAATAAAATCACAACCACAGCTGTGTCCTCGCTGACATGACATGCTCCTGCGTGCCAATCTTTGGCCTGATCACTCTCTGTCAGATTCTGAGAATCAGACACACGTGAATGTAAAAGAGCCACAAGCAAAAAAGCCTCTAAGATATGTGTTACACTCATCTTAGTGTCTGTGAAGAATTTCTATTAAGCTACTTCACGACTGAATCCTAAAGCCATGTTCACAGCTGGACCCATGAAAGTCTACAGGGCAGCAAAGTAATAACTGTACAAAAGACACTTTGTGGGGCCATGTGAAGTCCAAATACTGTGACTTGGTTCTCACTGGAAAGAAATCACAGCTGAAATTAAGATTCAGCAAAATCACGTGGGTATGTCAGTGGAACAAGTAGCCCTTTTCACTTTTCTCTACAACAGAATTTCCTTCTTACTGTACAGGCCCCCTGACCATTCTGTAAAGGCCACAATTCATTCATCCCTATTGTTGAATGAACCATCTGTGTGGTTCCTGAGGGAAAGATGTGCTTCGATTGAAAACAGCGCACATCTCAGGTTTATTTTTGGCATAATGCAATTCGAGAATGGAAAAGATCTGCCCAAAACAGTCTCAAGAACCCCCAATGAGTAGATATTCAGTTAGAGGCTCAGCAGTGCTAACAGGCTATCAAACTAAAATTAAAAGATGCATTAAGAGTAATATTACTAGTACTAATAATCTATAGGGTGCATAAGGAAAACATACTGTAACTGGGGCAAGCCATAAACACATCACTGATACTCGGCTTGTCCATTTTAAAAGAAAAAAAGATTGACTGTCTGATTTGGCTAAAAGTGGAATTCCCCTGGCTTCAAAACACCACATACTTTTTTCAGATCTTGGTGCTTGGTGGTGCAGCCAGTTTCTGTAGTTAGCCTATCTCACAAAACAGGATTAGTGGGTTAACTATCAGTTTTTGATCGTTAGCAGTTTTTGTTCAGGCTTATGACAAAATATAAAATGTACACCTTAAGTGCATTTCCTGTACTCTGTTTTATACCTAATCCAGTTCTAGCCAATATAAAACATACCTGTGCAGTGATCAATATCTTCAACACATATTACATATCCACTGCTTTATCTGATGATGCTACGTGTGATTGGGTGTTTGTTGAAAGCTCGAATTGTGTATGCACTCAAAAACTGGATTAATCCTGGACAAACACCACCAACTGATAACCACCTTTGTGACAGCTGTTATCCAAAATCACTAATGTTCCATTTGTGAAACCAGATAACAGAAGCTGCCTAAGTTGAACTATAAACAACACAAAAAGGGCTGAAAAACTAACAATTACTTTCAACCTGAGTTGCAGCTTTGTCATTGACTAATGTCAATGACAAGTTACTGAAGCTCAAGTAAAGTCTTAAAATTAGGGGCTGATCAAGTCATCTTTTCAGTAGGTGAGTCTTATCAATCAATTTCTTTCCAATCCTTTGTTTACTACATTCAAGTAACATGAGCTGTCAAAAGACACCTTAATTATAACATTGACATCATTTTCTAACACACAAGGTTATAAACAGGTGAACCATAAAGCAGCGAAAACAAACAATCCCTGGCCTGCGGGCTTAATTAATGATGCCAGTGAGCATCAGTGCACCTAAAACTGCATTGGGTTGACATTTCAAAGTGATATTTCTCATGTGACCTATGTCTTTAAAGGTAGGTGGCTCAAAAGCTGCATTTAAACGTCAGTATTGTGTTCAGGATGCGGATGAAGACAGGCTGTCCAAATCATGGGTAAATTGCTGGCAGGACAATAGTATACTGACACTTCTCTCTCCATGAAAAACTTCAAACAAGAGAAAAAAAACAACAATAAAGGCACACAATACAAAATGTGATGCAGGGTATATTTTCTTAATATAGGCTATTCAGCTGTCTATCACATGTCAACTAAATTGGCTTAACTGATCCTCATATAAGCCTTTTTCAGGCAAAATGTGCACTGTGCTGCTGTTTTGGGGAGAGAAACAGTGATCAGGAAATATTTATTTTAACTTGTTAAATAATTCTGATTAACAGTCTGTTACGCAAACTTTTATTACGCTTCTCCTGATCTGCTGATTAATAAAAAAAAGCCTGACTATTTGTGAGCATGACACTCATTACCCCACATATTTTAAATATATTCAAAGCCACAGCTCTGTTCCAAAAACGGGGACTAATACGTCATCTTGGACACAACTGGAACCACCACATAAAAATATAAACCCAAGTTATTAAGACAAAAATGAGCAGCCAGGTAGAACATTTCTTACCTGCCAAAGCTGATGGGGTAAGAGGGAGAGGTTGAGAGAACCTCACTGGTCCTGTGCATGGCTGAATTGTCCCCAACTCCCTGGTTTCTGTTCCAAACCCCAGAAATGGTTGCCACTGGGAGATACAAGCTGGACACTGGCTTCTGATCCTTTAGTTGCTGAGCTTCACTGGTGTTGGGGTTGACTCCAAAGTGGTAGCTCTGTCCGCCTGAAGTGCTGACCCCACAGATAGAGATGGTGTTAGAGTTGGACATGTCTGTGGAGGACGTGCTGCTCATTTGGCAATAACTCTGGCCTGCAGATGACTTCTCCTGTTTGATCACACCTTGAGTGCAGAGCTGAATGAAGCCTGCATCTTTTTCTTTCTTCACCATTGCAGATAAAGTGGTTGTTGGGGTTAAGGTGGCAGTTGTGGATATGCTGGAGCAGGACTGATCTGGACTTGTCATACTGCTGCCATTCAGGGCAACAGAGACTGTACCACTGCCGTTAATACTGTCAGCCACAGTGGGTTTTATGTCCCTGTCTGAGCTAACGTCCCCAAGCAGAGAGTCATCTGCGAGAGAGGACAAGAAGGCATCATCCCCTACATAAAAATCTGAGGGCGACCCAATGAGCTCAAAGTCTTGGAGCAGGTCCAGAGTGTTGTCACTGAACAATTTCTGTTGCACATCCAAGGCATGATCGAAGTCAACAGGGTCCTGATCTCCTTTATCCATGGAAAATTCCTCTGTTTTCATTGGGAAGAAGTTGGGATCTGATCCCCCAATAAGTGAATCCATGGAGGGCTGAGTAATGTCTACTATACTAGCCTCCAAATGGGGCAAATGTTCCCTCGCAGTTTGACTCTCAAAAGTATTGGAAGTATTCGTCTGAAGTAACTGCTGCTGCTGCTGCTGCTGCTGAACCTTCTGATCTTTGGTCAGGCCCCTGGACTCTGGGTCTCCCAACAAGGGGCCTACAGTGGCAGAAACAGAGGTGTGCTCCTCTGGAAGGGGGCTGTTGCTGAGGCCGTTAGGCACCTGTCCTGGCTGCATTAAAGGGCTGGATGGAAGAACGACAGATGTGGCAGAGGTGATGGACATGGCACTGTGAGGAGCCACTTTCAACAGACCTCCCTCCTGGGGGCTTTCAGTGTAGACCAATGTGCTTAAATGGTCATCTCTTCTATATGGTATCTTCTTTACTCCACCTTTATCCATCTTTTTTATTAAAAAAAACAAAACAGAAAAACCGTTAGCGTACAGAGTCGAGTAGCGTACATAGCAACCACATTAAAATGCAATGAAATGTTATTATCCGACGTTCTGATGCTGTAACACCGTAATGTTATTTCAAATTGTTTCAAGCTGTGCACATGCGGAGAATATGTGACGAGCGCTTGATCATACAAAACTGGGCAAAGTTGTCAACTGTGCCCCCCTGCGCGCCCTTGATAGCTAACGAAGCTAAAGACGGCTAACTGCGTTAGCTACCCCCATTAGCAAAATTTTCTCATGGGCACACAAACAGCCGTATCTACCTTACCATTACACAAACTACACTCAAAGTTAACACATACAACACAGGTTAGACTACAAGTCACATTGAGAAAACCGTTAAGTTTACGCAGGTCCAATATATGCTAACGTTAGCTCTTTGCTAACTGTTGGCATGCTAGGTAGCATTGTGGCTAACTTGAAGTGGTTACGTGCCCACATTTCGGTCGAATGTCGTGGACAGTAACGCTAGCCTGCTAGCCAACATACCCCCCAAAATTGCATATCTAGCATGATATCTGCTACATTACCGTATGCGTTTGTAGCTAACATGTGTATCAATTCAAATCTCAACATAAGCGCATATTTACCCTTGAAATGACTGATTGTTGGTATGTGTCCACAGGTCGTCTGTCAACATTGTTTTGGTTGAAAGTGGCAGTCCACAACACGTAACTAACACTGACTCAATGTTTATTAACGTTGCTCCTCGCGCGCCGTATCCCAGGTATATGGCTTGATGAAACGACAAAGACACGCCAGGCTAGGTTAGTTTTATGAGTTTTAGTCTTCCCAGTTCGATTTAAATGCAAATTGTCATGCGGACTGGGTTAAACTGGCTGAGCTACGGTGATTCGCAGCTAGCCATTAGGAAAGTAGGCGCTAACCTCCAGGAAAAACATACAAAATGGAGAACTAAGCAAGCCAGTCCCATGGCAGATCTGTTTACAACATGCAGCGCTACCTGCTGGCCGTGTCGACTAACTGCACTTTGTTATGTTCAAGGGGTTCAAGCTCAAGCTCCCAGGACGACCGAGGGGATTTAAAAATGAAAAGTGACGACAAAACTATAAAGCACTATCTACAGCGCTATACATGTTGATCTTTCTTTGCATTTACTAAATTTAGCTCAGAATTAACAGCAGAGTATTAAGTGCAAAGGTAATCTGGCCAAAGTGTGAAATTGCAGTGAACAAATGGTGCTCATCAAAACGTCAGCTTTAGTCTCCCCTTATATGATTGTTCATGCAGCTGCACAGCCTGGGGGCTCCGCTGCCCTGCAGCTGTTAATGAAGCCTTGAGAGGAAGACGGACAGGCAGGCACGCAGATATTTGAAGCAGAGGACAATGAGAGGAATTATGAGAGGAATTATGAATGGGCAGTATAGTCATTTACACTGCAGTGATGATGATGATGATGATGCTTTTTATTTCTCTACCTGAAGTCTGAGGTGTGAGCAAACTACCCTGGCACAGCTCATTACTGTAAGATTAGAAGAATGAACTATGATTAGGTCACATGATTAACGTTCAAATCTGATGCAAGTGAATGTTATGTCTAAGTGTGGATGGAAGAACATATCAGACCACACTTTTACTGTCAATTTGTGGATAGTTTTGAACACTTGGTACGCTTGCTTTTAGGCTGCAATGTCTCAATGAATGTAACACAATCACACTTGGTGTATTGGTGTCAATAGCATGAAATATAATATTACATTGCAGTCTAAACTCCAGTCCAACACGTAACACCACCCCTGAATTAGTTTTATTTGAAACACATTTGCTACTGATGTGTCATTCAGTGCATTCTTGAGACAGATCACGTACTAACTAAATTAATTACATCTATTTATGTTTTAATGTTTACTAGATGAAATGATCAAATAAGTAAAAAAATAACATGAGTCTACATTTTTCCTGTTGATGATAATTTACTGTATTGCTTCAAGGGGGTCAAAAGGACACTCAATGTCGTTGCATTGGCTGCATCAGTAAACAATAAACCTGGATAATTATTAATAAGTTATTAATCAGTAATTTGTAAATGACCATTTCTCCTTCCAATTACGTAAAATATCTACATATGCATTACCAAAGGTAGTTTAAGACAAACAATGCCTTAATTCTGATAAAAGGGAGGTTAGAGTGGTGTTTAACTCATTAAGAACTGCAGTGGCAGAGGAGGAAATGAGGTAAAGCAGGGTATTACTATATGCAGAGTGTTAATAATTCTTTGGGGCCATGCTTTGTTTACTCAGCAACAGTGTATCATGAAATTTTCAAAGACACTAAATTCTCTTTTTATAAAATTACACACCACAGGAGCGATGTCTGAATACTATAAGTGTAGATTTATGAGTGAACATTTCATCATAAATCATATATGTGATTGTTGATTGTTTTTGCCCAGACCATACTGCAGACTACAATGTAAGAGCATGAATAATCCTCAATTGTCAATTTAAAGTTACATACAGATTTTCTTACTTCATGCTCAGCTGGGACCCATATTGTCTTACATTATTCATGCTGAAGTTGCATGAAATTCAACCCCTTCCAAAAGATAGAATCTAACCTGGGAGCAGCACACGAACAGGAAATAAAGTGAAGACAGGAGGCAGGGAAATTGGCTCTAATGGGAGGATGAGTGGGATGAATAAGAAACAGGGTATATAGCTCATATGGGAAGAAAATCATCCCCAAGCAAGCGGCAGGGAACAAAGTCAAAGTCTTACTGTTATACAAGTCCAACATCAGAGATACATTCACATCTATATATACATATATTTATTTAATCAAATAAAGCAAACAAATAGAATTATCTAGATGGTCACCATTACTTTTTCCTATCTACAGATGTTTGTGTCACTGTTAAGGTCACACAATCCACTAAACATTACAATATTGCGTATAATGTAAGAAGCAAAACCTCACATCACAGAAAACAAGATCAGTGGTATGCTCACTGTACTTCTAAATCCC
This sequence comes from Datnioides undecimradiatus, assembly GCA_008933995.1. Taxonomy (NCBI): domain Eukaryota; kingdom Metazoa; phylum Chordata; class Actinopteri; order Lobotiformes; family Datnioididae; genus Datnioides; species Datnioides undecimradiatus. Next base: position 1,750,950 of record WARS01000014.1, read on the forward strand.
CACTGTTTGAATCCCACTCAGTCCCCTGTGGCTGCTTAGCAACCCCTCTCCAGCACAATATACTCTGAATTAACAGGGTAAAGCGTGACCGCTGCCTCCTCAAAACCACGAGTCAAGGGTGCTCTCCCATCATCAACGCCTTCTCTCAGCACTGCAGCAATAAAAAGCCTCTGATTTATTACAACATAGCTTAAAAAAATCACACACAAAAAACAAACAAGCTGAAACGCAAACATCAGAGATACAAAACAGTCTGAAGGCCAGACCAGTGACAGTGCTGCTGGTGGATCCATGTGATGTGGGTACCCAATACCTTAGATATAAAACAAATAAGTTCATAAGCATGAAATTTACCTACCAGATTCAATTGATCATACATATCTGCAAGCACATTGTCAGGTAAAAACCAAGATATATGAATTTTTTTTTTTACTTATATACAATACTTGCGGCCTATATATAATTGCATATAAGGATGATGACATGCATTGTCAGGTGGTGAAGTGGCTTGGAGTGGCTTGCATCTCACTTCCTCCAAACTGGATTTTCCACCTTACAGTACTTGGCTTCACTGTGGAGTATACTGATGGCTCTATGACAAATTCTCTGAGCGGGCCCTGAGCAATAATACACAAGTCCCAAACGCCTGTCCCCCTGCCTCTATAATCCTGAATAAAATGACTCAGTAATGAGGGTTCAGCTTCCTAAATTTTTCTTTTCCCTGCTTGGGAATGGCTGGAAAAAGCTGCAGTGACATGCACTTTACTGGAGATTTCACACCAAAATGCGCCAATTTTCGTTCATTATGGTCATTTAGACTTAAAGCATATGCTTATGTGAAATAAAGAGGCAATAATCAATGTGCTGTCTTATTGTTAATGTATGACAGTTTTTTGCGAGTCGATGGAGCATCAAGCAGCTGTGACTTTGAGTGGGCTGAGATCTGTCCGTGGTGCTGAACTAAGAATTCACTCAGTTAAATCGATGAGGAAGGGATCAATTTTCATATTCAGTAACAGTTTTCAGACTGAAAGAGGTGATGGTGTTGCCTTAAGGTTCAACCGGACACAGACGAGTGTCAACCTGATTTTAGTTTATTTAATTTCGTCGTTGAGCCGTTATGGACAGTTGGGCAGAAAAAAGTAGTTTGTGAGTATCCTGCTACATCACCAGCTCTGTTCACGTGTAGCTGTCACTGCCGATGAGTCTCTGAGCAAGACACTGCATGGGACCTAACCCCTCACCCGTCTCTCTGGATAAGCGTGTCAGCTAAAAGCGTTAAATGTAAATGCGAAAGCCTCTGTGAAGATTCAGAAGAAGGGATTAAAATCCGCAACGCTGGATGTTAAAACTGCATTAGACCTGAATCCTCTCCGCCAGCTGCACATTGCCCGTGGCTAGATCAGAATTTCATGAAAAACTGCACAGATGCACCCACATCAGTCCGCTTTATGTCGATCTCCTGCAAATGCCATTTTCCTTTAAGATGATGTAAGACATTACTTCATGGGACGGCTTTTTTCTCTCTCTTGCACAGCTTGGAGCAACATTATCTTAAACCTTCTGCCAGACCATGCGTTTCCGCACTCAGCAGTTTGGAGAGATGGGTGCGCACAGGAGTCCCGCTTCAACCCTTCTCTCTGCGAGCAACCTCGGCGCATGTTTCAGCAGCATCCCACTTGACAGGAGGGATGCTTAGTGGGAGAATGATGGGATGCACGGGCATTCTTCAATTTATCATGGACTGATGTGATTGAACTGGAAGCCAGACGCAAGACGGCGACCCTTTCCACAAAAAACTTGAACAAAAAAGCAATTTTTGACTTTTTTTGTGGTGGGAAATTTCCGAGTTAAGTGAGGACTGTATTACTTTCAAGTCACAGTAATGATCCATCGCAGTGGATGTGTGTAACATGAAGCTCTCACTGGTTATAATCGATTCTGTTCAAAAAAATGATGCACATTTACGCATGGGGTTAAAGGATCTACTGTAGGCACACCTTGGGATTGTTTTGTCATGAGACACTGGATGCGAGGACTGCAGCTTGAATCAAGACTACGCTTTGGGTCTGAGTACATCGGCACCATGCAGCTACACCCTACACCCTGAACTTCTGGGACGGTTGCGCTCCGAGACGAGACTCAGATTTCGTGCAAGATTTGAAGAAAGAAAATGGCATTGAGCGAAAACTGCAAAACGCAACCTGCCAAGGAGCAAGGCTCAGTGCAAAACCCTCCATCGGATGTCATCGAGCTGAACGTGGGTGGACAGGTATACTATACTCGTTATGCCACCCTGACCAGCTTTCCAAATTCTTTGCTCGGGAAGCTGTTCTCTAACAAAAAAGGGTCTTCAAATGACCTATCCCGGGACCTCAGAGGACGTTATTTTATTGACAGAGATGGCTTTCTTTTTCGGTATGTGTTGGATTACCTTAGAGACAAGCAAGTTGTCCTCCCTGACCACTTCCCCGAGAGAGGAAGGTTGAAAAGAGAGGCGGAATACTTCCAGCTACCAGAATTGGCCAAACTTTTGTCATCCGAGGAATCAAAACTATTTCCAGACGACTTGTGCTACAGTGATTTCGATGATGCGTCGCAGGGCAGCGACCAGAGGTTTTACCCCTCTTACTCTTTAGACAGGAGGTACGGCTACATCACGGTCGCTTTCAAAGGTGTTTGCGCCGGAGGAGGCAGAGAAAGTCAAACTGATGCCAAGGCCAAAAAGTTACCGAGGATCTTCATCAGCAGTAGGATTGGCTTGGCGAAAGAGGTGTTTGGAGACGCCCTGAATGAGAACAGGGACTCGGACAGACCACCGGACCGTTACACCTGCAGGTTTTACCTCAAGTTCAGGCACCTGGAGAGAGCGTTTGACATGCTATCAGAGAGCGGCTTTCACATTGTGGCCTGCAATTCGTCCCTGACTGCGTCCTCCATCAGTCATTACGCGGATGACAGGGTCTGGTCCAATTACGCACAGTACATCTTCTACCGTGAGTGAAGATTTATTCCTACTCTGCTCTCTCAGAAGTGATGTGAGATTAACTTGTGGCTTTGACCTCCAGAAGTAATTAGAATAAAAAACCCCAGCCAGGTTAAAAACAAACAACACCCAAACTAAAAAAAGGCAAGTGCCCCTCCCTCCACCCAGATAACCGCATCCTGGCTCTAGGGGCATCAGTATGGTAATGCATAATGTACATCAGTAAGGGTGTTATTCACGTTAAATGGCGTAAAAAGTTTATCCACAAAGATTTCCACAGGAGACCCCATATAGAAGTTGGATGGGTTTAGATTTAGAGGTACAGTTTAAGCAGAAATTGAGGTATTTGCTCACACCACCAGGAGGCGTGGCCGGGTTACAGCACATCCATCTTGACTCTTCCTTGCTGTGGCTGCCTTTAAACTTCTGTTTTGGGTCCTGGATAAGATGCAAACTTGCCCACGGTCCTTGGGGGAGTTGAGTCACAATGCTGCTACACTTCAAGTACATATGCGTCATGCAAAAACATGGGTTACTGCTCAGATTTGGATGTATTATGAAATATATAGCGCCAGTTGGCAGCTGAATTGCACATGAATGCTACTGCATTCTTTTGAATGCATCTGTGCTGTCTTCACTTGGAGACAAAGTTTGTTCATCAGCAAATGCCTTAATTAGCTGCAAATGTGGTGTTGTTCCACTCTCTGCAGTAGGAAAAGTTGGACCATATGGTGGATTAAAAAGCATTTTGTTCATTATTCTGAGTGGCTCCCTTTGGAAGCACTCGAGAAAACCCATTTGCTGGGTCAAGGTTGGGGGTGCTGTTGGAGGAGTGGGGAAGACATGACATATGGTTTGCTAATGATTTACCAATAGTGGTGTTAATACATGCTAATTATAACAGAAGGGTCTGCCTTGACCCACACGAACATCCAGGCAGGTAGGATTTTCCTGAGTCATTCAACTTTCTGAAGCACAACATATGGTGAAGGTGTTCACCTCCTTCTCCATTAACAGACACTGCCCTAGGATAAAGACATGGGACAGTGGGAGGAGGATGAGAAGGAGGGTAGAGAACGGGGAGAAACTGCAGTGAGTACAGCACAAATGGAAAAAAAGATGCAGAGTAAGAAGAGCACAGGGAGGAAAGGAACAGAGAATGGGGGGATTTAAAGAAGTGAGTAGAAAGGAAGTGAAGAAAGAGAGAGGCGAGCAGATGGAGGGGAGAGTGGCTGAGGAGGAGGGATGAGGGAGTAAAAGTTGCATGAGACCTGGCCATGGGGAGAAAGAACTGAGGCAGAAAGAAGAGAGAGAGCGGGGAGCAAAAATAGATTAAAGTAGGAATCAGACAGAAAAGTTCATTGGGTCCGTGGGAGCGGAGAGGAAAAACATTATTTGGCGGTAAGACACGGACGGAGAGGGAGAGAGTGAGATTTCATTAAAAGAGAGAAGACAAGGTGAGGGTGAAAGGAAACACACACGTATATAACGAGCGTTAGGAGACAGAGGCCCAGTCAGGATGATGGATAGACACATCAAAGGCAGACAGGCGTGAGAGCCCCCCGCTTCACAGCAGCACAGCGGCTCCGCATCCACTTTCAAAACTAATACTGTAACCTGATTCTGAATGTGGGACACTGGCTGGCCTAGGGCAGGTAGTCCTAAACTAAGAATGCATGTAGACAAGTGCACCTTTGGGGTGGGCACGAAACAGATGTGCTTTATTGTTGTTTGTTGTTTTCAGCAGAACACTCCACTGCTCTCTTTTAACTCCCCCCTCCCATGCAATCACAGGCTCATATGGAGTGAGGCAGGGTGGCTGGGTTTGTGCAGAGTGTAAAAAGAGCAATCCAGCACAGCAAACAAATTGAGAGACTTTCTTCCAGCCTGTCAGTTCCTTAGCGTCATCCATGTTGCTCCCCTTGTTAAATGCGTCAGTTGTTTTCTATAGGCCTCACTGACTCTCTCTATTAGTGTGGACTCCAGTTTCCAGAATGCCCACAGTAGATATTCATCATTTTACTGCGTGGTATCATCTGTATTACCAGTCAGAGGACTCGTTCCATCATAAAGTTAAGACACTCCACTCTCAATTATTGTCATCCACTCCTGCCCAATAGGATATACGCTGTTGGTTTATCCACAGACTAAAACAAATGATTCTTTCAAGTAAAGGGCACTCTCTCCGGGAGGCCACAGTGTCTGAGCATTCATCATGAACAAGAGTTTTTGCACCTGATGGCCGTGATGAATAATTCGCATTTGACCGGGTATGACTCGTTCACCCATTAAATAAACAACTGAGCCAGAGAGAAATATATCAAAACTGATAACTGGCGAACATTAGAGTGAACAGGACTAAAGCTGGTTACAGCATCCTTGCATGGTGTTGCAATCACTGGCAGATTATGGAGTATAGAGGTCCAAAAATAGTTGTAGTTAGTCATGATCCAACAATTGCTCATGGTATGTCACACGTTTGTCCTGTTAAGTCAAAAGCATTATGTTGTAAGTCGAAATTACAAGGTAAAAAGTCAGTGTGAGAGAAAGAGACAGTGTGAGAGAAAGTCACGATTGTAAGATAAAGGTCAAAATTATAAGAAAAACTATTCAAAATGATCAAAATGAATGACCTAAATATGAATTTGAAAAGTTTGAATTAAACTATGGGATAGAAGTTATGACGTAATAAGTCAACATTTTCTAGATTAAAAAGTCAAAATTCTGAAAGAGTTGAGTAAAAACATAGCATTGACAATTTTTTTATTTTACAGGCAGAAATGGGCTTCCATAGTCAGCGCTGTCAAGTTAATTGTCAGGCAGAAATGTAGGTCATTTAGCGTGATAGCTACTGTGTACTGTTTTCGATTGGCAGTGGCAACATTATTGCTGTAGTGATTAACAACTCTCACCTCCCAGTTGGCGTTTGGGACCAGTCTCCTTATTGCTAATTATCTCTGGGGAAGGAGGAGAGTGTTGGCTAATTAAAAAGCAATCTGTGATCCCAAAATATTTCCTCTAGTCTGCAGTCATCCAGGATAGAGATGCAATTTAAACAGAGAAATGCTAACCTATTTTAAAGGCAATTTAAAATTTAAGTCATAATGTAAAAACAGAAAAACCCTCTTTCAGTTCATAGAGGCAAATTAGCTCTGGCCATGGACAACATAACATCTTAACTTGCTTTGACATTGTTGCGTCCAGCGTCAGAGCAAATTGTCATTGAACAGCAGGACTGCTAACATCCTGACAGTTTCATCCTTTTTCATCTGAGAGGGCTGCACAGAAGTGGCTTCAAAATGGGAGACACGTACAGTAAAGATGGAGAATGATAATGCTAGCCAGGTGTGCCGTTAATATAACTGTGCAGTCTTCATTTGGCCTGTGAATGTGATGATCTGTGGCCATAATGGCTCCTGAACAATGGCCACAAGGCGGCATGGAGACGGGGGAAAGTAATCAATTGCTTGGGTGTAATGGAGGCAGAGATTGGGCAGTCCCCGAGCTCCCAGAGAGCCTGCTTGGAGTCTGGATGGATTGGCAATGCCTACAAGAGATGGATGGTGCTCCCATAAACAACTCATACACGTCTTAAAGAGCACCTGGGCAGAAAGATGGTCGGAAGTAAGGCACGGTCGTGTGCACTACATCAGTCTAAGGAGACAGTCTGGCTCACCTTGGGAGTAAATCTGAGTTTACTGAAAAGCAGCAGATGCAAAAGGAAATTACACGTTTTGAAATCCATCTTCTTTTGAAGGTGCTTGAATTTTGAATGACTGCACTTTTTTGATGTATTAGGTCATTGACTGCAAAAAGTATTCTTAAGATTACTGCTAGTTGTTCTCTGAATGTTACAGCAAGATTTTATATTGATTTTCAATCAACTGTGTCATTTCCTCAAATTTCATCTCGCTGTAATAAAATGAATTTGCAGGGACATGGAACGTGCATTAAATAGGTAATCTGTCATTATGAATATTTAATTATCTTTTTTTCTTTGCCTTTGAGCCTTTTTCGTTGCACGGAAACTCGTTTACAAGCAGGGTTTAGTTCAATTGCAATGTTCCCAAACTGGGACTCACTGTGCTAATAATAACACTCTGTTGCACCAAATAAGATAATTCACTCTAAACCTCTCACACTTCTTGCTTATTGATTGGGCTTTCCAACAACATACTGTATGACTGCTGACTGGCAAATCACAGATGTTGGGAGTGCCCTTGAACGCTCCAGTGAGGAGATTTTTTTACAAATAGTACCCCCTCGTAATTTCATTACCAAGGTGAATGATAATGCAATTTCGACAAACAAAAAGACTAACTATAGACTTTGATGGATTAGCCCTGAGAAAATCAAGCATGTCCCGTAAAAAGAACTGTTTTAAATTATTATTTATTTATTATTTATTTAATTAAAATGTAATTAATGGCATTTTTCACGCACACTGAAATACAGTCTTTTCTTTTTTTCTTCTATTCCTGTAGAATAGGTACAACAGCTTTCTCTGTCTGACATCTAACACCTTAATGATCCTTCCAGAGGCACTAAATGGCTGCTTGGGTGGTGGAGAGTTTTTTGAAGACAGGGAGTCCTGTGTACTGCGTTGCAGGAGGTCAGCTCTGTATACGGCTATACAAAGAGCAAATGTTTGTGGGGCTATACTCTACATATATGGTAAGGTTTGACCCACAGCATTGTTTCATTCGGTGTAAGCGATGGTGAAATCAAAAGAGGATATGATGCCTGAGCACTTTTCACTCGTTCAATATCACTCGTTGAATATCACCCACATGACAGGGTGAGGGATCGGGACTGCCCCTCTTCTCTCTTCCATCCTCCTGAGGCATCATTTAGGTGATGACAAAAGCTCAGGACACCTTCTCACTTCCGCCCCGCCTCATCCTGCTTCATCAGTGCTTGTACAGTGGAGGGGTGTGGCTCCGGGTCAGGGGACAGGCCTACAGGGAGAGGCTGATATAGACATTTCAATCTGTCTGCGTTGCTGTCAGGGAGCTACTCAGCGGGCAGCCCACCCTCTGACTCTGGGAGGGGACAGCGTTCACTTGTCATTTACAATCAGCCACAGAAGCTGTCAGTCTCCTCATGGAGAGCAGATAATTTGGGCCGAGTGCCCTTGAATGTAAAGTTCGTTTGGACTCCATTGCTTACCCCCAAATGTTCTTCTCCAGCACTTTCTCATCACTGCTCCCAATGAGGGTTGTTTCAGTGGTATACAGTAGGTTGATGGAACTAATTAATATTGGCAAATTCAATTGTATGCAGATATTACAGACATTATTATACCCAGCAAGAGGATGGCTGTGGTCATCAGTTAGGCTGGATAGAAACTGCTGAAGTGATACTTTTGCAGCAAATAGGACTATCTTGGTGAAATGGATTTCCCTCACCCTGTGAGGACGGTCACTGCCTTTGCAAGACAAGCCTTTTTTCTGCTGCAAGGACACACTGGCCTAATTTGTGAGCTAACAAGCATGTAAACTACAGTCTTCCTTGGGCAGTGGCAGGGTAAAAAATATTTGTGTAGCTGGATATAAGAGTAGGAGAATATAGAAGCATGTGTCAGATCAGAGCTTCTTGACTCATATGAACTTAACTGACTGCATGATATGCATATTCAACCTGTCAAACAATATTAGCCCAAATAAAAGTATCTTTTTTCACCAGATTAATCAGAGCTGATACACAATTTCACAAGTCTTAGCCAGAGAATATTATTGTACTAGAACCAAGCAGTAACTGAAGCATTTGAAGATGATTCACACCACTCAGCCCCGCAGGATTTTGTTGTGTTTGGGTAAAGAAAGCGAGTATTTATTTCAGAAATAAAGTGTTTGGGGTTTTTTGTCTGACTCCAACTCTTGGATGTAAAATGCTGCTTTGTGTTCAAAACGTATTTCCATTTATTTAGATTGAGGGCACAGTTCACATCACTTCTCAGATTCAAATTTAAAAAGCAGACAGCTTTGGGTCACTCAAGTCAAAATCTGAAATAATTGCGTTATGACCTCCTGGTTACGTGCAATAACAACATGAAATTACTGAGTGATGAGTCCTGCTTGTTCCTCTTTATTTTTTGCCTTTTTAACTTCGAGCATAGATTACATGACTGAGGCACTGAGCTGCTCTGCCGTTTAAGAAATAATCATCAGACACTCTTGATGAGTCAGTTTAGAGGCACAGATAAAAACAAACAAATGTCTGGCAAGAAACCCACTGACATTTGAATTTGAGTTCGTCAGAGCCCTCTGCCTTCAGTCCCCGACATGCCCTATTTTTCTGCCATTTAAAACCTTTTAATTGATAAAAACACGTAATTTTAATCCAAAATCCAGGCGGCTGATTCCCATAAAGCTCTGACCTGTCTCAGGCATGAGAACAAACATCCCTGCGGAGATGGAGAGGAGTCTAAGGAGAGCCCGTTTGACACGCCTGCATGCCTCTATGTAGAGCTTGACTCCTTCTCTCTGTGTTATTTATGAGAAGTGCACAGCCGGGTCTGGTCTGAGGACCAGCCTCCAGTCTTTTAATGTGGTTGGAATATGATCTCTTACACAGGCTATAGAGATCTGAGAGAAACACACTGCAATCAATGGCTTCCCTGAAAGGATACCAAAGGGTATTATACACACCCACTTGTTTAAATGTACCTGAGAACAACTGTGTTTCCTGACAGGGCTCTTAGTTGTTTCCTCTTTTGGCTCTGAAGGGGACATCAAAGTTTGACACTGCACCATTTCTTGGCTCTTACACACACTGTTTTTTTTTGCGTCACAGGCCAAGGGGACACATGTCCATGCACATTTTCGACAAACTGATGTATAAAACAAAATGCAAGACCAGGTGCTCCCCAGCCTGTCAGTGGCTTTAATACAATTCATTCTCCAGCTTAGCCTGAAATTTTTATGACGCTATTATTGGGTGTTGGCTAGTTTCCTAAACGGGTTGCCCCTCTGGACTACAGCATCCATCCATTTAGAAACAATGCTCAGCCTCCGTCCTCTTGATCCTCCTCGCTAAAGCGCCTGCATCCATTTGCCTGGTGCTGCTCGTCTGCTGGGTTCAGCTTGATTCATTTTCTATGTGGGGGGGTGGTGTGCTGATTGGCCTCTTTACTCATGGATTAGCCATTAAAAAGCTGTTAGTGACTCTCTCACTATCTGCTCAACGCAATCATCGCACCAGAGATAAGGTCATTATTACAGTGTGCGCCGAGAGGTTAAAATCCCCCTTGAACTGTGTTCAGTATAAATTGGTGCATGCACTGGAAGGAGGTAATGGACAATTTATTGCTCCCTCTGAGATATCATTGCTATTGAGTCTGTATCATCACACTGGAAAAAGCCATTAAGAGGTTTTTAGAGTCTGTGTACATTAGTTTATTTTCTCATGCACTGTTGTTTATATTACAGTGAGCACAGCAGTTTTCAGCACATTTCTACCTGTTAGTGCAGCTAAATGAGTGCATAGTTCAAGGATCTTTTTGGATATGAACGACAGCTACAGTGTTTACTGGCATCAGTATATTTGGTTCAAATTTAGCGGTGTAGGAGGATGTCATATGAAGAAGGTACAAGAGGAAGAGCAAAGTCTAAAATCCTGTGTTAGTACCACCTTGTTCTCTTCTCATCCAAACTTCCTGACAGCAGGTCCGGACACCTGCAGGGCCCGCAAGTACATTTATTCACTCCACTATTCACTGACCTGCTTCTGTTACCACCCAAGATAAATTACACTTTGTATGTTTACCTGCTTTTTCTACCATGTTGCCAGCCTAAAGCTAAAAAAACCACGTTGTTGACTTATTTGAGCATTGTGAAAACACAAAAATAATACACCAACATCTTAATACCAGGCTGTCAGGTTACAGTTTTAATAAGAAACTGCGACCGCAAAGCAGATTGCTTCGGTGCTGAGACAAGCTTTGCCTTAGGAAATGGGAAAGGTCTTTTAGGGAGCTGTATTGAAGCACACTGAGCGCTGGGGTTCTCCCTATCAGAGGAAGCAATATGCATAGCCCACAAGCTCTTTGAGATTCAGCAATTAAATGTCAAATCCAATAACTTGTATGTTCTTATAGCCGTACCCCCCTAAATACCCCCACACATCACCACACACATTCATCTGATATTCGTTTAAAGATATTTTGCATGACATTGAAACTGCTGTGTAGGCATTTGTCAGCATTTGCTTGATCAGTGCAACTGTTTCTTTTGATTATGGCTTGGATCTGTCAACACACAGACAGCTGGGACATTAATTTACAGTATGTTCGGCATGAAAGAGGGTCTAGCGGCGAGAGAAAATTGACTGCATGAAGTCAAAACAAGTGACAAATGTGTTTGTGTGTGCATTTTGTAGGTGGGCCCTCAAGGTGGATGTCCTCACACTGTGACTGCTGCTGTAAGAGCCACAAAAGTGAGCGTGAGGGGGAGAGCGGCACTTCCTTCAATGAGCTCTCCACTTCTTGTTCTGAGACCCAGTCAGAGGCGAGTTCCCCTCAAGGAACCGTGATCTGTGGCCCCGTGAGCCGACGGTCCAATATCCAGACGCTGGATCGTCCCATGCCTAAAGGACCAGTTCACATGCTGCAGCAGGCAGAAATGCGGCGCAAGACTGACATGCTCCGCGTGAGAACCTTCGGAGTCCGTGAACGTGAGGCTGCAAAGAGGAAAGCCAACAAGGAGAAGATGACTCCAGAGCAGGAGCTGGAGAAATGCATCCAAGACTTCCGTCGAATTAGGATTCCCGATCGCTTTCCGGAGAGGAAGTACATGTGGCAATCCGAGCTCCTGAGAAAGTACCGTCTCTAAGTATGAGATTGAAGGAGAACAAAGAGAAGGAGAGTTGGTTGTGTCATCTCAACATCAATGAAGAGTATTACCTGCATAGGTATAGACTGCACCGTCTGAGACACATACTGTATTAGAAAAAAAAAACTGTGGCCACCACCCGCCAACATAACTAGCTGAGCACACAAGGTACAAGGCAGTGTGAGTCCTTTATTTGTAAAGTATGCACAGTGTTGTGTATGATATGCACATGTGTAAATCAGGTTACTCCTGTTGGGGCTTACATCACTAATCCTGTTCTCAACTCAGAGATGGGAACTAGTCGTACTACAAAGCTACAATATTACTAGTTGAAGCAACAAAGCAACCTCAGGGGCAACATCATTTCAGTCCATCAACTTACCACATAATGTATGTGCAATTGCCCACAATAGCTGTTTTTTAAAAATGGATGTACCCAGATGGTGCTGTGAGTTAGCAATGGAATATCACTTTACTCCACTGATAACACATATACTTATAGTAGGCTTCGATAACGGCACTGCATGTCATTTCACCCTTAGCATAATTATGCAATATCAAACAAACGTTCAATTCACTATTTTGTGTGATGGGTAAAAATGGTGTTTTATGACTGAGAGTAACTCTAACAAGGAAAGCACTGCCTATAGATCTGTTTGCCATTATAAAACTTTTTGTCCAATGTTGTCATTATGTGTTGGGTAGATGATGTTGTGTAGGTAGAGTATATAATGCCAGTGGATGTTTGACTAATCCTTGATTGTAAGTGTGCAAAAAAGCTAATAAATGGGTTAGAATTGTATTTATTCACAGTGGAGCTTCTTGATATCTTCAGTACAGTATTACAGTTCAGTTTTGCCATTTACATGAAAATTCAATTTTTTTAACCTTACTCTTATAATTGACCTTTCACTAAACACCCCCCTTTAACAGTGAGATCCCACATTATACCTAACCATAATAACTAAGCATGGAAAAGCCTGTCAACATTTCTCCACATGTTGAAGTGGTTTGCTTGAGGATGTGCAATACAAAAGCATTTTCAAACCCAAAAATCATCAAAAATGTGGCTTCAGTTAAACAGTGTGTTGAGCTTTGATGTTTGTATCGCCATCTAGTCATTAGAAGTCTCTGTGTCAGTCATAGCCCCAGGCCATGCCAGTTCAATGGAATGCAGTGCATTTTCAACATGCTCTGCCGTCACATGACAGTACACTAAGTCACTGTAGCTATAGCCAGGAGCTCCTATATTTTGTCACTTGGTCCTGCTGTGTTTAGGAATGTTATGGCACCTTATAATAAACATGACTGTGAATGAACCAAATAGCTAGCTTACTTAGCCAGCTAGGTGCCCCAAAAGTAAATCTGTATGCAGTTGGCATACAGGTTTGTGGGGTGATTAAGGTTTGACATTATTTGCTAAATGCTAAATTTAAGCTTATTTGGAAAACTTGAGGAGCCTCGCCAGGTGTAGGTTGCTTTGCTGGGTGCCGCATGTCCTGAATAGCTAGAACTGAGATAGTGAGTGTCTGGCATATTAGTCCCAGGTTGAAAAATACATGAATGCTCTTTTTACGTGAGTGTATATTTCTGTGATCAGAGTTAGCAGGATTTTCCATCATAGCACAATGCTTTTTGTTTGTTTGAATTTTACATATCGCAAACAAAAACCTCTTGTCTTAAGTTGTCCCCAAAGCCATCAGCCAATCAGCCACAACCCGACACAAAACTGGTGTCATATAAGAATGTAACAGATCCTTCCTTGTTGACATTTTAATGTGTGCCTCATCCTCTTGAGAGGATCTCAAGGAAACGGGAAGAGAACCATAGCTGTGCATCACAAGCACATTTATAGAGAGCACTATTTTTAGCGAACAGTTTTCTGCAGTGTGACCACATTGCATCCGTAAGGAGCGAGGCTTGGGGACTGTGTTGCTGTAACCCCAAAAACAGCCTGTGTGATGATAGATGAAGAAGCTTCTCTCTTGGGACAGTGAGTGTCCTCCAACACAAGTTCCAAAGAAAAAAGCTTTGTCAGGGCCTGGAGATAAATTTGCTCTATATACAAAAATACATATGACAATAACCAGATTATAAGCATAAGACCTTTACCCCTGTAGCCCCACTGGAGTAAATGCAAAGTGAAACCTCTAATCCTGCTCAAGAAAGACATCAGCCAACACCCATACGTTACAAAAAGGAAAGTTTTAAGTAATCTAAGGGTTTTATTAAGTCCTATTTAGCTGCTATTTAACTAAGAGTAGATATAGGTTAGGCTGTGAATGGACTTTCGGAAACTCATATAAAAGGGCATGGAATTCTTAATATGCCAGCGGAGAATAAAATAGCAAAAACCTTGAAGGGGACTGTAACATAATGAATTTGTCAGGGGTATAGTGGCAGTTCTTCCTCCACTCAGCAGCCCGGACCCATATCTCTTCCTCTCAGCCTCCATTCAATAGGAAAACAGCATGAAATCTCTCAGTTTGAAATCCAATGCCCCTTTCCCCGTCTTTGAAAACCAGATCCGCTTTGGATGGCATTTCGCCTCGCACTTAGCACGATGTGAATCCTAATACCACAATGAAAAATCAATGAATCTGTTTTTGCATATCAAATATACACAGCGTCACAGCGTTGCCAGACCTGGCCTGGCCCAGGTGACCTTACTGACCTATCCCACAGAACCACCTGAAAGCAGCTGTTGCCACTTTGCTTTCCTTACAGATCAATAGCCTTAGATCCTTGCCCTGGCCTTACAGTCCTTAGACGGTGGTCGATAACCAACATCCTCCTCTTGGATGCAAAGTAACATTAAATCTTCAATCAAAAAACATCACTGCCACCGCTAGCTGCCCTCAATTATCCACCAGGGTTGTCTGCAGGCCTTGCATTTCCCACAACAGCTTTCTTTAGCATGAGACAGGTCTGACAGCATAATTACAGTCCTTGTATTAGAAAATTACTGCAAAGCCTGTGGATTCAAGAGTGGGAGAATTATCCTGCTTATCAGATATTAGGCGACCAGAAAAGACTGTTATTCACACATGGAATAATAGAGGCATGATGTAAAACCAAGCAAACAGGATTTAATTTTTCATACAATGAATATAAGGGTTAGACTCCGTTAAACACAAGGTTTAAAAGAGAATGTAATTCACTTTCCCTAACATTATAAATCCAAGCTGATAAGATGTCTGGATTTATCATGGCAGGCACAGGGTAATTTCTGCTAAGCTTGACATCTGGAATGGAAAAACTGAAATAATACAATTTATCTCTTTTCTCTGAAAAAATACCCAAACTATCATGCAGGGAGAGGCCTTGTTGCCTGCAGCATGTCTCCATAAATATCCAAGACCAACATGTTTTTCCGCTCACTCATCTAATTTTAGTTGACTGACATCTCAGGGTTTTATAGGCGCTGGGGAAGTGAGTGGAAATGTGGCTCACTAACTGGGAGACTTGAGATCTTTCAGGTTTGGGATTTGCATATTGTTCATGTTGTTCATTATGATGGCAAAAAGGGGTATCCCCAGGACTATGCTGCAGTATTTCATGAAAAGGGGGCAGGTGTTGACCAAATCCTAAAACTACTCAAACAAGTTTGTCCAGAAACGTAAGAATATATTTTTTTTAAACATGAAGAAAACTTGGTCACAACAAAACATTTAGATTAACCATCATAACCCTAGGGCCCACTTAGCCCATTAGTTTCTGCATCTTTATTTTTTTGTTAATACACATGTTTTATAGACTTTTATCAGGGTCAACGTCTCTCTTTTAAGCTACATTGTGCTCTGAGGCACGGTTATGCTAAATGTACTGTATATACTGTGTGCTCTTTCATAGGGAGCCTGCAGGGATGTAGTTAGAGAAATGGGAGCCAATTTACCGCCTTGGAGCATGTTTGGGGCCTTACTCTGGCCTGATTCTGCCAAGTCCAATGTGTGGAAATACCAATGGAACAGATTACAAATGAATCCAGGGGGAGAAATGACAAAATCACAGTGAATGCCATCACCATCACCCCCTGAAGAAAATTGGGAGTGATATCCTGCATGGTGGGACATCCCCGCAAGAATGCAAATGCATTAGGTCAGTGGGCCCCCCATCCACTTTCATCTTATCCCCATTTCACCAATTTTTCTGCCTTTGACTGACCATTATCACCAACAAGCACCTTTACAATCTGTTTTCTGATTAAATAGAATTATTCCATTATGAAAATTTGTCTTTTTAAACATGTACTTTGCTGTCCTCTACTTCAGAGGCAGAGTGTGTAGAGGGAAAAAGTAGCTAATTTTAATAGGAAGGTTCATCCAAATCACAAACATTCTCACTTCCCTGTGGTGGTATTCAGTCATGCATATGTTTTAGCTTTATCCCCGTTTTGACGTGTTTGTCTCTGAGAATTCTGCTGCCGCCCCAATACAATGAAGGTAAAGAGACTTTGGTTTCTGTTGCTTAAAGCACTGAGAAATTATATTTAAAAATGCAACAGACACCTCCTGCAAAAACAGTGTCCTAGTTACTCAGGAGAATCGTCAGACTCTGCTGTGAAGAAGTTTCTTTGGCGCCACTTTCTACTAATAAAAAATAGTCTCCATAAAAACTGTTGACAGTTAGGTCTGTGGATTATTCACAATAACCAGGGACTGACTTCTGAAAAGTGACAGATTCTTGCATGCTGTGAGCACCACAAACAAAGCGCCACACCCCCCTTTTTCGAGATGGCGCTTGAAGTCTCAGCAATGAGGATCTCAAAACATTTGCATGACAGGACAGCACAAGAGGTAGGTAAGAAAGTATGGAGGGTTTTTGGTAAATTTGTGTGAAAAAGCTAATTAATGGTGGTCCAACATTTTTTCATATGTGACATACATAATGAAATTTTATTTTCAAAACCTTAGAAGTGTGAAAGTTTGCTAATGTACAGTTACTCATTTTCCATTTTTTTCAGACATGCCTAGCTAAATCTAATGCAAGCAAAGTAATTCCACAGCACTGTAATAAATCCAACTTTCATGAAGGTTATAACGTTCAATTTTTAAAAAAGTTGGTTTAATGATCACTGAGAGATATTCATATCCAGCATTTTGGCCACTCCATTTATATCAGCGAGGGTAAACAGAATATTTTATAACAGAACATCTCACAACATAATGAAATTAAATTTAAGATGGTAGAATTTATAGCAGACCTGGCAACTGAGTCTATTTATTCACAAATATGTGCATACTAACGGACCAAAAACTGCAGGGGCCACCCCTCAGACTGAGCCCAGGGTAGTCAGAAGCCCTGCTCTCATCACTTCAGGTACACACATACACACACTCTCTCACACATACTGTATATATATATACTGCAATGACAGGTGTCAGTCAATAGTGCTGACTTCAGCAGGCATTGAGTATACAGCGAGACTACTTTTGCTCTCCTTCGGCGCCCTATCTCCTCTATCAGCTCACTGCTCTGGCGCCAGCACAGAGCTACAACACACAACCATTCACTTCCTCCATAGACAACCACTGTCAGCAATTATCTGTATTATCTGTGCCGCTCCATGCATTCTTGGATATTTGTCCAGCCCCCTGTGGGATCCATTCAGCCTCTCCCTGCGCTGCACAAAAACACGGTTCTGAATCCAGGTGCAAAGCTCATAATTGGACAAAATATCCAGGAGTCCTGGGCACCGAGAGGAGAGGAGTGGACCTACAATTGCTAACTGGTGCTCCCCCTGAGACAGACACTTCACCAGTGGGAGAAAGAAAGGAAGAACAATGAGGGTGCAAAAGAGAAGCCACTCCACTGCCTTGTTATGAGGTCAGTGAAGTGAACTTGAAGCTCCAAAGCATTTCTGCAGGTGTACATAATGTTTTTTTTAAAACATTTCCTCTTGGCAGCTGTAAGGAGGCTGATTTACAGCCAAAGTGTCTTCCACTCGTCATTTTCCCCCTCATTACCTTATCCCTTTCTCAAGGACTGCTCTGGAGAATATACAGGCTCAATTAAGCTGTTCTGACCGGAAATCCCATTGCTCATAAATCACCTCCAAGGGCTACTGATCGGCGCTGCTACACCACATAGCAAAGAAGCTCACAGTGGTGTGTGCTGCCGAGCAGGGCAGCAGCCATTATAAATCAAAGGAGGAGTACAGACTATACTGCAGAGGATAAAATACTGTAGGACACTGTATCATAAATCTAGAAAATAATCACTGATTGTCTGTGAGCTGTGATATCAGACAATGAATACAGTAGGACAGGTAAACAGTTGATGATGTTGTAGGAGACTAGACCAGGACTTTTTCACCTTCTTATATACCACTAGTTTGTTAGGAGGCTGTGATTATGACAAAAACCTTTTGTGGACTTTGATGGACTTTGTCAGGAGGTTATTATACAGGATTAAAGACAGGAGATTTGACTTCTCAGTTGAGCCAGATTCAGTAGAGTCAAAATGTGCTGTACTCAGCTGATGTGTCGGCCTATTAAATAACCAGTAGGGGAACATTGTCTTAATTCTTCCCAACATTTTCCCAGTGCTTTGCAATTAGGATTGCATCCCCGAACCATACCTCGTGGTGTCATTGCTTTATAAAAGATCTTCAAATAGCTTCAGAGTACTTTTCCTTATGTGTAACCCTTTTTAGCATATAAGAGAGATGAAGACTCTGCTCACTGTTAATTTCTTTCATGCCTTTTAACGAGGGCCTTGGGAGAAACCCAGCTCTGAATGCATTACAGAGCTATTACTGTATAAGGAAATAATCTTGGTATTAAATTTAAGCATTCAATTTGACTCCAAGGCGATTGGGGGGGTTCAGGTTTAATAAGAGAAATCCGTGTGTGATCAGAGCTTAAAACTCACTGACAGAACAAAAATAATTGTTGGAGGTCTTTTCACAGAAATCTGCTGAATTTCCTATAATTGAAATCGGTTTCTTATTGGAGTGAATCAGTGATGACGCCTGGGAAGCAACGATCATGTGGCTCTCAAACCCACAGTGAGGAAGATTCTTAGTCTGTCTCTATTCTTTGAATGTAATCCAATCTATTTTCAGTGGTAATCTGTTGTTTTTAAAAGATGGGGGTACAGTGTGACACAACAGAAGCTGCATGGTAATGCCAAATACATGTATTTCCCAGCTACACTCATTAACACACATTCTTTTCTCTGGAGAAGTAATTATCTTATTGTCGCCTTCCAGCGCAAGGCTGCAGGATGTATATTTGAGGGGTATCATGCAGTATTTTTGCAAAACTGAGTGCGTTTTGAATGTAAGAACCCACCTCATATTACCCATGGAGTACCAGATTAATCCTTCCAGAGATTAAATGTTGCACACAGATGGTGGGCATGTTGTATCCACATCGGCTGACCTGCCATTGCTCCGTGATTATCAACAGTGCACTTAACAGATATGCACAGTGCTTAGAAGCATATCAGGGTCAAAGAATATGAATTTCAGTGAGTATATTATGCACATGAATATTCCAGTGTTTGCAGTGGTGAGGTAAAATAATGCACTGACCTTCTCAAGTCAGTTTATGACAAATCAATAACAACAGTGCACATGGACAAAGACACAATGCTTAAACTGAGAGAGCCAGTGGCTTTTTAGAAGGCGAAGCATTTTGTGGGTCTATGAACATAAAACTTACATATAGTGCTTATTACAGAATGGTTTCAGGTTTTCCCAAGCCAAATTTTATTCCTGGCAGTTTGGACAAGAAACACTATTTATCCTGAGGAACCGGCTCCCTGCATGTTTAAGATGTTCCCCCTCTTCAGACACACCTGATTCAAAAGATCAGTTCGTCTGAGATCAATCTCTGCAGAAGCCTGAAAACAACCCATTCATTTGAATCAAGTGTGTTCAAGCAGGGAAACATTTATAACATGCAGGACAGTGAGTCCCTGGGACGAGAACACTTACACTCCCACCATACAGCACTTGCACCATCTTGCAGGGAAGTAAAAATTAAAAAAGTAAATTGAAATAAGACCTAACACTGTGCATGCTAACACAATGATAGTGCTATGTAGCAATAATGTGCTGATGTATAGCAGGTGTAATGTTTACCATGTTCACTACTGGTTTAGCATGCTAGCATGCTAAACATTTGATAAAATTGGTCATAACGCGTTGGAAAAACTGAAAAAACCTTTTAGTCTGATAGTGGCATTGGAGAAAAAAGTTAAGGGTCATTAAATTTTATATAATTCGTCTCTTTGGTGAACACGAATGTGTAGGTCAAATTTCATGGCCATACATTCTGTAGTTGTGGAGACAGTTCACTCAAAACCATAAATGTGAACCTGCTGGTGGCATTCAAACTAAAATCAGAGGATCACGAAAGTCATAGAGACACATAATAAGGGAACCATGGCTGGCTTTCATTTCACAAGATGGGTGAAAACTTAAACTCAGTGCAAAGTGAGAGGATCACCAAAGTTAGGAAGATTTATCCTCTGAAGACCATGAACCTCTGGTCATCATGTGCTGTCAGGTGAGTGATGGAAAGGTTGTAATGGAGGACTTGGATTCATCTAAAATCTGGTCTATAGTATCATCTGTGCTGTTGTTGCTCATCAAGACTTGCAGTGTTGATGCTAATATAGTGCAAGAATATAGTGTAAATGGCTGTTTGCGAGTGTAGAAGTGTAAACAACACAGAGCCAAGCAGATGCTGTTTCTCTTGTAGCAGTGAAAGTGTTAAGACCCCTGCTCTCTCATTAATCTCTATTGGCCTGTGTCACTGCTCAGAAAGAAAGGCGAGATTACCCCCATCCCCGGCCACAGACTCTCATTTAGCCACATACTTCGAGCCATTATTCAGCCATCATAGAAAAGCCACAAAACAAATGGTATTTACCTCAAAGGCCATATTACCTCGGGGGGGGGGGGGCAAGAGACGGGAAAAGGAAGTGGGGTATAAACAAGAGTTTGAAACTCATCATGGAGCTAGAGTACATTCACTTCCTCTGCTACTGTCAGACTGTCATCTGTCATCTAAGAACATGACAAATGGCTGAAATGAGCTGGAGACGGATTTGACACAGATGTCTGACATCACCATCTAATCCTTCACTACGCTCTGGAAACACCACGATGGGATGGACTCGATTGCCATGGCAACAAACTCAAAAATAATCCTGCAGACCCTGAAAGCCTGGGTGATTGGGTTTGATTTTGATTGTGGTATTAAATCACAGCCTGCTTCTGCACCAAAGAATGACTGATTTTCCAAATTAGGGCACTGTTAATTAGTCACCCACATGAAGACGGCCCACAGTCTATCACAGTCCACAATCAAGGAGCTTACTCGTGTGGCTTTAACCTACAAGCTTCTTACAAAGCTGAACCCAAAAGCTTAGCCTCAAAAGTAACACTGATTAAATCTCCACCGTCGCTCTGTCCAGCGTTTGTTTTTATGCATCTAGTCTCATTTTGCTGGTGAAGTATCAACACCTGGACAGTCGATCTTAAAGTTCTGAGGGGTCAGGTCCAAGTAAGAGAAGTCAAGGTGAAAGAGGAGTGTGTTAAGGGGTGCAGGCGGGGAGTGATACTGAGCTCTGTGTGTGTGTGTGTGTGTGTGTGTGTGTGTGTGTGTGTGTGTGTGTGTGTGTGTGAGTGTGATAAATTCAGAGTTTGGGTGCCAGCCACGAGTCAGGGACAGGTCTGCTGTGTGATTAACTTTAGATAAAGGAGACTACAGACCTGGCCAAGCAGGATCAGTGCTCCTTGAGGAAATAGAGACGAGACTTACATACTGGATGAAGAACACCCTCCTCTCCACACCATTATAATCTTGAGATTGTTTGGGGAAATAACACAGGTGTACACAGTGATTAGAAATCCACATTTCAGTGTCACAGTGAGAATACACTCAAACCATGACAGAGAGTGAGTATGACAAAAAGTGTTCATTTATTTGCTGCTGCTGCTGTGTGTGTGTGTGTGTGTGTGTGTGTGTGTGTGTGTGTGTGTGTGTGTGTGTGTGTGTGTGTGTGTGTGTGTGTGTGTGAGTGTGATAAATTCAGAGTTTGGGTGCCAGCCACGAGTCAGGGACAGGTCTGCTGTGTGATTAACTTTAGATAAAGGAGACTACAGACCTGGCCAAGCAGGATCAGTGCTCCTTGAGGAAATAGAGACGAGACTTACATACTGGATGAAGAACACCCTCCTCTCCACACCATTATAATCTTGAGATTGTTTGGGGAAATAACACAGGTGTACACAGTGATTAGAAATCCACATTTCAGTGTCACAGTGAGAATACACTCAAACCATGACAGAGAGTGAGTATGACAAAAAGTGTTCATTTATTTGCTGCTGCTGCTGTGTGTGTGTGTGTGTGTGTGTGTGTGTGTGTGTGTGTGTGTGTGTGTGTGTGTGTGTGTGTGTGTGTGTGTGTGTGTGAGTGTGAGAGAGAGAGAGAGAGAGAGAGAGGGCCCTGAGCAAATGCACAAACCCCTCCAAGGGACTGGTGACATTTCTCGGTTTTGTGCAGCATACAGATTATATCCACGGTTTAACAGGAGTCGTGATCTGGCCTCTAGACGGCATTCAGTGTCACCTTAATCACTTCTGACACACTTTTCATCACTGCCATGACCACATCCGCCCCTTATCGAAGACTGTCACAGGATAGTGATGTTCAACTGACACACACAGTTCTTAAAATGTTCAACATTTTTCACTCTTATAAATAAATAGATATTTATTTTTTATTTATATATATATTTGCCATTTCTCCGTTGTTGGTTGGTGCCAGCAGGTAATTTTCCTGCACTTAATTGAAGCGCTGTATCACAGTGGTGTTTTTTGTAATGGATGTACACAAATGACAATGAGGCAGAGAGAGAGAGAAAGGAAGAGATTGCGTAACCTATTTTGAATGCTCCGACTCCTTCTCCAAAATTGATACCAAGCAAACAGTGTGACACGTGTATCTGCAGACTGAATGGAAATTAGATACACACAAAAGCACATCAAAGGGTGTGATTGAGGGGGTTTGTTCCACAGGAGATGAGTGAAGGAAACTCGGCCAGTCATTTTCAAATGTGAATTGCTTTCATCATCCGCGCACATACGGCAGGCCATAATAATCATGTTAGTGCGTTTACTTTGTGAAAGAGAATTTTCCTGTTCACACAGTCTTGAGGGACGATAAATAGAGGCTGTGTCTTTTCTTATTCATAGACCAGGCAGCATGCGTACAGGCCTGCTTGATTTTTGTCCTTCATGGGAAAGAGCCAAGTCTTTGTCTGTGATGCCGCCTCTACTTTAAATCGATGCTCTGCAGTTTAAAAAAAACTTTGGCGGGTTGCGCTAACTCAAAGATAAGGCTGGCTTCTTTTTTTCTAATTGTCAACAAATGAAAAGACAAAAACCAATAATGTGTTAGTTCTTCTTTTAATATTTACAGACGTCTCTAATCTGTCTGAGAGTCTTAGTCCCAGGCCCATTTGTTCCTCCTGATTTAATTTTTTTTTAAAAGTATCGCAGAAGTTTAGTTTGATTTTTAAAAAGGTCTAGTCATTCCCTAAAACTGCTGGGTATTGAAGGTTTTAGCAAATGTCAGTCAAGGTTAAAAAAAGTGTGTCTGTTGGAGTTTATTTTCAGCTGTGGGTTGATACACATTTGGTGCCAGGACAGTCAGGTCTATGAGGAATTAACTAAAAACAAACCATGGTGCCACGCATAAATATATATAAACATTCATGTTTTCCACCAGTACTTATAGTCAGTGGAGGTGTATTCAGATGGTATCATTCTGCAGCATCACCACCAGATGCAGCTTCATCTGACACATGGGTTTTTAAATATTCAAACATGACTATATATATAAAAATATTTTCCTATATTACCCACAACATATTCTCCATCTGCAAAAAGTAAAAACTGTCTATTATGGACGTTCTTATCTGGCAATGTGGTGGAATGGGCAGAATAGGGTAAAAACTTCAGGCAAAAGCTCCGGCTGCACTGGAAAACTAGCTCTAATAATGAAATGTTGGTTTAGCGGTGTTTCTTTTACACTGTTACACATGGAAAATGCCAAAATGATGGTCACATCTGAGATGAGAAGTGTTGAGATGGAAATAAGCTTTTTTTATGTTTAAGCAGGGAAAGAAGATAAAGCTCCAACTGCACCAAGTTATGCTTGATGTCCCGCCAACCTTGGAATACAAAAATGTTTGGCATTTTCCTCAGATCCTTTTCACACACATATTTTCTGACGTTAAAATCCTTTTTACCACCAGATCTTCTTTATTTTGGATGGATCTAAACCTCTGTGTGCTTCTCAAATAATTGGATCCAAGACTCTTGGGACGGAGACATTTTCAGTACTGTGCTACAGTGTTCTAGTTTCCCATCAGTTTGGATAATGGACCACAGTGAGAGGAAGCGGTGTCCTGTTTCAGGTCTTTCATGCCAGCACAGGACCGGCCAGACATACACAAGGCCCGATTCAGGTACTAAGAGAAGCAGGAAAGTAGAGGGAGAGGGGTAACAACAGCCACTCTGCGAGAGGGAGGCGAGCAAGAGGACTGAGATAGGAGAGAGGGGAGAAGCGAAGGCAGTCCCACAGGCAGTGAAGAGGCAGCTGGCTCAGAGGTGTGCACGTCCTATTTTTAGTTTCCCTCATGCACGTCTCCAACTCAAACAGCTGCTGGAGCATTTGCACACCAAAAGACTTCAACATCATCATTCCTTTAGAAAAAACAACAACAACACAACGCAACAGGAAGACTTAAACTTTACTCTGGCTCAGGTGTTTCAGCTGTAATTGGCTCTAAGGTGAAGTCCCGCCCCTTCAGCCCCACTTCCCTCGGGTTGTGCTTTTAGTTAGGTTGAGTTAGTTTTAGACGCAAACACAAAGGTGTAGCGTAAAGTCACATGACCCAGAGTGCTGCAGATGCACACCGCCTGCAGTCTGACAAGTAAGGCAGTAAGCTGTAAATAGCATAAGTCCCATGTGAGTAATGTATGGAGGGACCCAGCAGTCAAAGGAGGTCATTAATGACACGATGGACTGACATGTCACTCTGGTATCTTCTGGAGAGGCAGAAATCCATGCAGCCACTTCTTAAGGCTGCCGAGAGAAGGGTGAATAGTATATTTATTATTTTCCTTAAGAAACACTGAGTGGCTTTGACACCGTTATGGTTACAAAATATTTAATTCATGATGTGCGTTCAGAAATCTTTAAATCTACCTCAATAATGGCTCCAAACTGAATAGGAGCACCTTCTATTGAAAAAACATTTTTTGTTGTTACCAGCTGAACGGGTGCATCTGATGCACATTTGAAAAATAAATGAAAATGTCCCTGAGCCAAATCTCATTTAGGCAATGACTGAAACAATGTCAGAGCCGCGATAATAAGCTCCTGCATACGTAGGTAGGGGAGCAACTTAGTGCGCAACCCAGAAGTAAGAAAAGAGGTTGTTTCATTTATTTATCAAATATGAAATATTTATAGGATTCAATCTGCTGGCAGAGGAGGACCAGGCAGAACAAACTGTGGGTGGAAGAACTGCAAAGTTGCTTCATGGATGGATGTTAATGAAAGCATCTGGTGGAGGGCTGCCTGCTGCTCTGCATACATTTTCGTCCTAAATTACATTCCCAGGCTTTCAGGCAGTCATGTCTGAGTCAGTTGACAACACACTGCGGGCCATTAACATATCACCCTGTTGTCAGCTGGACTTTGTCTGTCAGACAATGGGAGTGGACACCTCGCTAGCATAAAAGGTGAGGTGTCTGCCCATACACACACAAGTGGATGCAGTTATCCCAAAAACCTGCAGATTTTCCAGTTGAACCAGTCTGACTGGAGTCGTGTGTTTTTGCTCCAAACACAGACTACAGCCTCACCTCACATGTTTGCTTTGTGAGAGAAAGCTGGCTTTTATTGAAGTAAGTCAATACATCATTCAGAAAAGACAGAGAAAAACAAAACTGAGTCACCTAATCAGCACCTGAGAACAGCTGCAGCTATGACAGCGACTAAGTTTTGGGCGGAGGATTAGTTTCCTCTGAAAGGGAGAAGTTAATTACGTGGCTTTGATGCACTTAAAGTGCTGTTCGATTCACGGTTAATCCTCATCAAACTGCTGCACAAGGATTATACGTTTTGAATGACACCTTGTTCAAATGGGACTGCTGAAACACATCCCTATACACTGTGAAGCACATCTGCACATATACCACAGTGAAATGATCAAACACAGCCACAGACAGAGGAGGGGGGGAAGAGACCCAAAAAGAGAGGGAAAGGCAATGCTGAGACAGATCACATTCAATGAGTTAGCAGCACTCTCTGAGTAAGACAGCATTTTAAATAAAACATGAAAGCTGAAGAAGAAGGCACTCCTCCTTATACAGCAACTTGTGACAAGCCATGATATTCTGAGAGACAGCACACCAAGCTCACAGCTATCCCTGGGGAGACCCTTCCCTCTCCATCAGATAGACTATATATCAGAACCATCAAACAGGGTCCCTCTTCCCACAACATCCGAGGATCCTCAGCTGAGGCCAGACTGACCGTCGGGCTGCACACAGCCGATAAGCATTTGTGTACTGACTCCGTGTGAGCAGCAAAACAACCACACTCCCTCCTCTGTATCTATGACTGCGAGACAGAGGACCCATCACTCAAAGACTGCAGCATTACAGTCATCAAGAAGTTCAATCCAGAAAAAAAAAAACATTATCCAGACATGAACTAAAATCAAATCCTGTTTAGGCTCCACTGCCAGAGCCATTAAACTATGAGAGGCTTGAGAGGAAGGGGCCTGTATCAACTTTGATATGAACATGTAAATAAGTCATGGCTAATCTCTCTCTCTCTCTCTCTCTCTCTCCCTTTCTCTCTCTTGCTCTCTCTCTCTCTTGCTCTCTCTCTCTCTCTCTCTCTGTAAAAGCCATATGCACATTTTTAGAATTCCCCGAGTTCTGCTGACGTGAAGAAAGAGATGAAAGATTCATGCTTGTTTAAAAAATTCAAACAGATGTCCTGAACTTTCACTACATAGCCAATACGGATAAATTATTTAGTCCCGGGATGCAAGAAAGGGAATTTGGGAGTTTGGACACTGCAAATAAAATCCAAGCAATGATAATAAAACACATATATGAAACTAGTCATCAGCATCAGCATCAGCATCATCTCCAGCAATGGCTGTGGTTGCTCTGCATCTCCGACAAAGGATAATATTTTCTCAACAAACTTATGGTGGGTGGAGGATGTCCGGTAGATCCGATTTTCTTTTCCTCACTTGTTTCCAGTTGGACGGATGTGGACTGGTGCTGGCGCTTGCAGGTGAAACTGCAGAGCTGGTCAGTGAATGCACCAGCAGAGGGAGACCATGGCACATGACAATGCTGTGTACGGTGCTCTGCTTTTATTTTTCCTTTTTCGCCACACACTTTAATCAGTTCATTTGGTTCTATTCCGTACAATAAAAACACATACGTTTCCTTATACCGGCTGAATTAGGGATTATAATGTATTTCTTTAATTTAAAAAAATTACATATTCTATTAAACGAGTTTAAAAACGAGTCTAGCAATTACATGGCTTCTGTCCTGAAATGTGTAGCATTTTGTGCTTCTTTTACTTTTGTGTATTGTTTTTGTCTTGAGGCATTAAGGGTTAAACCCAGTCGGACAGAGCAGTGAAACCCGATACAGTTCCTGCTGAATTAGCCCGGTTGTGGCTGAGACGTTGTCACGGGTTTGTTCTTCCAGTCTAGTCTACACAGGTGTGTTTCATATCGTCATAGGTTTTGGCACGAGGTGATCGGTGGCACTAATGTAAAACTAACGCGCCTGTCCTGCGTCGCACTGCCCCGTCTTCAGCGCACTGCGTCATGGCGACAGCGGCGACAAAGTTAGGCATTTCCTAACCGGAGTTTATGGCATATCACGCTGGCACTCAGCGCAGACAGTACATATGTAAGTAGTTCATGTTCGTGTACTTGGTGTTATCGAGACAAATGTGGGAATATTCCGTCTTCTGCGGACGTTTCTCGTTGCTGTCTTACCTGTTCAGCCAGGTGAGCTGACATGACACCTGGAAGCAGACAGAGTGTAGTATTTACTACCAAGCGTCTTATCTAATAAAACCGTATCAGACTATTTGAAAATAGGATCTTATCTTCGTGTCTCGTGGGTTGTGGTACAACAAAGGAGGACTTTGGTCTGTAATGTTGCAACTTTCTGTAGGTAGTCTGGTACCAACTTCTCTCATTAAATCAGCTTCTCTTTCTTTTCCCTCCCAGCATGGTGGATTGCAGTGTTTCAGGTGTACCAGAAGCTTTACTCCCAAAGAGAGGTGGCTCTTTTAAAATGGAGGAGCTATCTCTAATGGCCTTGCTGGAGTGTCCTCTGTGTTCTGAGCAGCTGGATGTGTCAGCCAAGGTCCTGCCCTGCCAGCACACTTTCTGTATGTCCTGCCTGCAGAGGCAGGAGACAGCCCACTCCCAGCTGCTCTGTCCAGAGTGTCGCGCTCCCGTCCCAGCCAGGACGGTGGAGGAGCTTCCTTCAAACCTCATGCTAGTACGGCTCTTGGAGGGACTCCGGGGCCCACAGAGGCCCAGCAGGGACAGACAGGCAGCCCGCTATGCTGTGCCCATGGCCAGAGGCAGCTTGACAGTCAGGGAGGGTCAGCAGCAGCAGGGGAGTCAACACAGAGAGAAGCAAGGTCACAATGAGGTCAGTGCACGACCCCGGCCTGTTCTTCTGCATACAGAGGAAGCACTTGAACAACTTTGTCTCCACCATGAGTGATAATTTTATAGTGCTGTAAATGTGATGAGTGTTTGTTTCTGTTGAATTCAAGTGAAAAATGACTGTCATTTTATGGCTGTAACCTGCTAGTAGTTTCACTGAAAGACAAATACAACACCCTCACAACAAAGTGTGTTTTGCACAGTGATCACCAAATTACCAGAGTATGTGAATGGGTCAGCGTAATACAAATATTTTATTTAACTTTAATTCAAGCATTACATGAGCGCTGACCATTTTCAAAACCTTTGCTGAATGCATGTGTTCCTCCTTCAGCCGTCATTATCTAACTATCAGACAAATCAAAGAACTCCACTACATTGATGCAAAAATCATAAAACCACATTTTATCATAACGCAGTTCTTCTCATTGATTCGGCACTGTATGCCTTAACTGTATCAACCACAGTATAAACAACAGAAGTCTAAACAGTAGATTTGTGAAAGTGGACTCACCTCTCTCACCTCTCACCTCTTCACGCATACAACAAAGGAAACCCTATGTGGCTGTAGGCCTCATAAATGACTAAAAGTGATGCAGAGGATGAATATCTGATGAATTATGACTATATTAGTAGGAATGGGTCAGATGGTAATTGATGATTAGTGTTTAACTGGTTTATTAGGAATATTTTATTTATTTATATATATATTTTAATATCTATTTTAGCTAACTAATGAGACAGGGTAAAACAAATGACCAGGAGAACCCAAATTGTTCCATCTCTTCCATCTACAACACAAGCTATAGCTGTGGCCCATTTGTTACAGAGTCATAGATCCATCACTTGTCATTAATGGAGTAACAGTCTGTTTAATACCTTTTTTCACTTATCCGTATGAAAAGTTTTTTGGAAGACAATTAAAAATATTCTTTGTGTATTATAATAAGATACACTTTAATTTGCAAATCACTACCACCAAGGACTTTTTAAAATATATGGTTTCAAAAAAAATCAGCTGTGGTTTAGTATCATCTTTTTTCAGGATATTAAGGAGATATGTAAAGAAAATGACAAAATGGTAAAGAGAGCTTTTTTTTTTTTCTTTTTGCATGTTTAAAAATTATTTGACTGTATAAAACTGGTCAGTGCAAAAGATCTGTCGTCTGGTTCAAACCCAACAGAGATCTGAGGTCAGTAAATTGTAACACACTTTCCATTGATGCTAAAACACACACCGCCTTCTCAACAATCATGTATATGAACTGTTCAGAGCGTCTAAGAGTGCGCTTGTAATCCATAGTTTGAGTTCAGTCTGAGGTTGAACAGCTGAAGATGCCATTTAATTTACTGTAATCTCTCCTACTGTGGTCCTTTCACTAAGGCCAGCTAGTGTGTTTACCTCAAATGGTCTAAGCACATCGTGGTAGGTATGTTTACAAGGAGGAACCTGATAAAATGTCGAAACGATTAATCAGACAATTTTCGCACTAAAGGACGCTTATCATGTGTGAAGTCACTGGTATCATGTTAATGTGACTTGAAATTTGTATAAACAAGTTTTTTCTAACTTACATCATCCTAATCTTGAATCAAGGTAGTTATATTTATAAACTACACAATAATATTTTAAAATGTGTAAAAAAAACCAAAAACCCCACTGAATTATGCATAATTTTATTTTCTTTCTGAAGGAGTTATTTTGTGAAAATTTGTGTGAAAGTTTGTTTATATAATGGATTCAGTGTTTCCGAGCTTTCAAGTGCTGCATTGCCTTAATGTCGGTGAGGAACCTTAACAGAAAACAGTAATCAACAGTAAACCTGGAGTCAACACTTGATAACGTCTTACACAGAAAAAAGGATGTGTCATTTTAAACACCCCTGCATATCCAGATAAGAGCATCACACATTTATGTCTGTTCAGCACTAAACCCACCAAGAGCATGCAAAGGTTCATCACCAAGCACTCTTATTGACAAATGTCCTGAGAACTAACATCAGTCTGTAGAGAACTGCTGTCAGCTGTGCCTGTAGCATGTGCCAGCTGTAACCCGCTGTCTCTCTTATCTGAACCAGTGACCACTGCAAAGTACCTGGTCTTAGTTTGTGACAGTTCATTAATTAAAGGGTAAACTACATGGGGTCGTGTCATCACAACCTAAGACGGACTTTACTCTCACAACACTTTAAAGTCATCAGCTGCCTCAGAAATGTGTGCCATCAAAAAAAAGTTCATAATTTCATTTCAACATACATCAGCTGATGTGTGATTTTCATCTGCTTTCCAGCTTGCTCTCAGGGCTCCAAAGTCTAACCAAAGAGGTGATTCATCAGGAGAACCAGTGCCTGGTAACAGTATAACCCCGAAACACAAGGTGGATGAGAACTGGCATCACGGAAACGGCGGCAACAGTAGCAGTGCGTCTGTCACTGTCAGCAGCCTACAGGCCACCAGCCAGATGCCTCAGCTGCATCCCCTCCAGCAGTCCCAACCTCAGGCTCTCTGCCGGGCTCTGTTCGACTTTAAACCCGAAGAGATGAGTCTTGAAGACAGTAAATATTGTCTCAGCTTCCTCAAGGTCTGACTCTCAAACTCCTGACTGAGCACAGCAGGAAATGCTTATCAATCTTGATTTTTCGGGGTTTCAGACATTTTTATAAATGCACCAAGCTCAACAGTAAAGGAATTATAAAATGTTAATCTTCAGGGCGAAAGAGCAAAGCTGCTGTTTCACCTGTTTTTATACTGTATGTAATGAGTGTTATTATTTATCTATAAACTAAACTGATCTTAAGATGAGCTGCATCAAGATCTGTGTGGCTGTGGCTATGATAAACAATTAGCAGGGAAACTCTGGCAGGGACTGTTGCAGCTGCTGTTGCAAACATGAAGTGATAAATCATTTCAGTCATCTGAATTCAGGTCTGCAGCTAATGATATTTTCCAATTGGTTGTTTGATCTATAAGTGAGTAAATTGTGAAAAATGTTCATCACAAGTTTCAGAGTAAAATGTAGTTTTTTCTGAAATTAAAGATATTCAGACGATGACTGCAAAATCCTCACTGTGGCCTCCGGTAGATAAATAACGTATTGATTTACTGAAAATATAATCGACAGATGCCTCAATTCTGAAAATATCTGGTATCTGCCTTTCATGTTAGGTCCAGCATCTGCCGTCCTCGTCAATTCAGCATATTAGCTTGAATCCCTGCTCCTATACTACAGAAGTGATGACCCATTCAGCATCACTTTGTTGTGGCCTCATTGGAAATGAACTTTGAAGTTGTTTCAGATTATGTACAGCAGAAGAAGTTCCCAATAGTACTAATACAGAATGGTCAGTGCTTTTTGTTATTCTCACTGCTTTGAGAGAGAGCTGGAGGCTCAGACCTCTGCTGCGGTGATTGTTACTTACCCTGAAGGATCTCTGAGACAGTTATATAAGGGCCTCAGTGCTTGTGTGCTCTCCATTAAAGCACACTCGCGCTTGGCTCGTTTGGGCTTTTTTTTTTTTTTTTTTTTTAAGTTTTAATGCAAATGGTCAAATGGTTTTTAGAGCAGGGGCAGGCCACAGAAAGGACCAGGCCTACAGACACAAAGCGGATTGATGTCACACGCTGCAGGAGAAACTCGGTGCTCGGAGAGTTTCTGAGCTGAGTGCTCAGTCTCCAGGGTGACCGCACTCTGGCTTCCTGTGTTTTTATTCCAGGGGTTTTCTGCGTCTCACCTATTCTACAGTTTCTCTAAGTTCAACTCTCCCTGTGTGTCTTTTACTTATTCCTGGTTTGCAGGGAGACGTCCTCACTGTCATCAGACGGGTGGATGAGCACTGGATTGAAGCCAGGCTTGGGGAGAAAGTTGGAGTTTGCCCTCTGCAGTTTACGGAGGTGAGTTCTTAATGCTCTCTCTCTAGGTCTCTTCCTTCATTGTTTGAACATGGGTTGTGGCCTTTTCAGTATGATTAAGGTTGACACCTGCCGTTTGGCACTTTGGTCTGACAGTGCATCTCCTGTAATGAATTGAACCATAGATGTCGTCGCTGGATGTCATTAATTCCAGGTCACTGGCAGGGCGCCACCTTGATTTTCATTCAAATCTTTGATTCATCCGTAAATGTCACCCTTGTGCTACAAAGTGCTGAGGCAGAGAGCTAATCCGTGGAGCCCTGCTGTGTCTGCAGCTGCTCATTAGTGTGTGACTATGTGGCTTACTCAGGTTTGCAGAGCATGCTTAGCTAGCTGACTGTCATTTGTTTTCCTCTGCGCTTTCTGCCTCCAGGAATTAACTTCACGCATGCCGGGGAAATTGTTATTTGTCCCTACAGTGGGGCTAATGTGGTGCCTCATTCAGTCCTTGTTTTCTACCTTCACTTGACATCTGTTATGCTATAGTTTTTCTAATATTTTGTTATTAGTCCTCTCCTCCTCTTATGCCTCCTGTCATCCTCCTGTCCACCCATGTCTGTTCCCACAGCCCCGCCTCAGTGGTGCTCTTCATCTATTTCTACCTCCGTGCTCTATTCTTTCATCCTCTGCTTTTCTCCTCTCCCTCTCCTTTCTGAGCCTGCCTCTCCTCGTGTCGTGCAGCCAGGCGTGAAGACACAGTAATGCTTTCTCTGCTTGGGTGGCATAACAGCACATCACTGTGGGGAGTGAAAGCATTAACCCTGCCGTGTCTGTCTGTCTGCCCGCCTGTCTGTTCAGCTCCTCTGTCAGCACCAGTCAACACTTCCCGGGCTTATTGGCTGGTACTTATGCTCCTGTCTGCCTGCCTCCCTCCCTGCCTGTCCAACAAGTAGTAGGGGTGAGTGGAGTAGTGATAAGTGGGTGTATTTAGACAGCCGTTTTTCTGATCAGCAGGAGCAGAGGTTGACAAGCGCTAGTAGCAGGTAGGAGCGAGTTGGAGAGGATTTTCTTGACTGAGGATTGACTCTTCTGTGTGTTAGGATTTATCCTGGTTTCCTCTGTGGTTTCTCTTTTATATTTTCATCTCTTTCAGCCCAACTCAGTGGCTGCCAAACTGCTAGAGGGAAAGAATCGGAGGGGGAGTGACTCAGCAGAATTTCACCATCGGACTGGGGCTCGGGGCAAAGAGAAGGCCACTGACGTATCCAACGGGACCACCCATTACGGAGTCCCTCAAGTACCAGCAAAGACACCCATCATCAATGCTTTGCCCCTCTCCAACCAGTGGAAACAGCCCGCAGCTAGCAACACCAACTTTTATCAAACTGCCAAAGGAGAGACGACCAACATCAGCACCTTCAACAGTTTCAACCGTCAGGGTCTGTCACACCGTCTCTCTGTGCCTCCTGCTGCCCGGGGCCTCTCTCACCCGTCAAGAGTGAACTCTCAGCGAATTAGACGCCACTCTGACACTACACACAGACATCTGCAACAGGTGAGTCGTGTGCCAACATAACTGCCTTAAAGCATGCTGTACCGTTGTGATAAAGTTATGAGATGCCTCTTTCTCATAACTTTTAGCAAAACTGTCCTTGGCTTTGTTTTGTTTGCAGTGATTTGTTTTAATAGAAAACATGTGGTTAATATGAGATAATTGATGTTTTCATCTGAGTCACTAAGGGATCAAGTTGTCCTCTAGGGGCACAGGGAGGGAACCATGACACTGAGCTTAAGGAATGAAAGAGAGAGAGGCATCGCCCTTGTGTTGGCTGCTACATAAGCTCATTAAGACAACACAGATGTGGGAAAGGGCTAGATATGAAAAGAGGAAGGACAGGAGGTGAGTGGACTGAAACTTTGAAATGTCTTTAATCAAGAGTCCTGGGACATAATCCAGGGTTTCAGCTCAGAGATGAGTAACAGTCCAACAGGGTGCGTGTCCTTGTTCTTTCTTCAGATAGAGGGGAAGTTGTATAATTGTGTTATTCCTGAACAAGGGAATGTCCATTGAATTGAACATTTGATAGAATGATGAGCTTTTATAGCCCAGGTTAAGTACACTGCCACTGAAAGGCTGCGCTTACCCTGACTGCCACCAGGTCATCTAATACTCACAAGTACAACAGTCACAAGTGTGAAAGACAAGGTTACTACCTCTCTTGTATTTTTTAGTGTTTTGTGGCCTTTCAGAGCTGCCTCTGAAACAACGCAATTATTTTAATTTAAGGAACATTCTGGTCTCAAGTTATCAGGATGAACTGCTAATGATTGACATCTCCCTGAGCCAAATTTGGATTATTTTGGGGGAATAGATTTTTTTAGCTATGCTTAGATGATCATTACCAGTGACATGATAGAAACAACTTAAAATAACTACGAAAATGCTAAAAGAATATTAATTAAATATTAATTAGATCCCAACAATTTGCTCAAAGGTTTTTATAGAAACATTTCATATCCAGAATTTTTCAGACACAGCTGGACACATTGGTATTTATTTACATTAGAAACGATGTAATGTAATACTGTGAATATGGCATAAGTCATTTCCAGCTAGTGCCTGAGTGCAGTGCTATCATGTAAGCCTGCAAGGTTTAATAATATAACCTGCTGCCAAGTGCCCTGCCCCCTGAGATAATGATTTCCTTTGATTCACTTCAAATTTCACCACTCTGCCCTGCAATTATACATGTCAGGGCATAAAACACAGGTCGAAAAAAAAACCAGGAGAGGAAGGGAGGAGACTTAAGGTTTGAGAAAAAGACAAAAAGCAGGAAATAGGACAGATAAGACAGGAAGAGGAAAAGGCAACACTAGGCAACACTGAAAGAAAAGATGGCAAAGAGCTGGAAAGAGGAACAGAAAATAAAAAATGTGAGCTGCAAAAAGGCAAAACATAAGACGTAGGAAGAAGGAGGAGGAAAAATGAGAGATAGATATGGAGAGTGGGAGGCTTGGAGAGTCCCTCAGTGTGTCTGCTTATCTCTCTCATGCTGATGATGATGAGTCACTGGTGAAGTTGGTTACATAACAGACCCCTCTCTCTCCCCTGCCTCCAAAGTCCTTCCTCTTCACTAAGCAGGTAACACTCACTTTCACATCAGTGGGCCAGTAATAGCAGACAAGCCACGCACTTCCCTTTTTAAAGGAGCGGAGGGCTCTGTCCCTAAAGCCGAGGCTGAGCTCCCCACTGACCAAAGCAGCATGAGCGCTATTCTTAGTGCTGCATCCCATCAGCTTTCACCTCTGACTCTACTGTTTCGCGGAGAGATGCAGCTTCCCACCAACTGTGGATGAAATAATGCATATTAGTGTGAATATTGGCATGGTTATGTAAGGGAGGATGGAAGTGAGCCAAAAGAAAAAGCATCTTGCAAATGCAACAAAGAAAAGTTCAGTTCCATATCATAATTTACTGCTGCACCAAAATACCTGTGATCACTGGTACAGGAAGCTTAATTGTAAACAGATACTTGTGAAGCCTTCGCACTGACTAAAACTGAGCTGCAATCATTAGTTGGCTAGAAATTCAGTAAGTAAACCACAAAGTGCTTCACAATGAAAAAAATAGGGTAAGAAACCAAGCATAAATAGAAATTAATGAAAACTACACAAAATCAGGTCATGAGCAGATTTTCAAATGTTTGCATGGGTCAAAAATAAATTCCACAGGTATCATCTCCTGTAGAGAGAAGTCTGGAGCAAAGAACAACTACCAAAGCTCTCTGAGATCTCTGTTAATGTCACAAAGATCACATTGATCTGGGGCCAGCATTGACACCTCAAGGCTGATGACACATGAGACATTGAGGGACTGGTCAAAAAGCTCAGCAGCAGCATTTTAGTCTTGTTAGTCACCTGCGAGTGGTTAAGAGATGTTTTGCTGAGACGGGTGAAGAGGGAATGAAAATAGTTGAGATGGCATGAAATAAAAACCTGAGTGCATCATTTTAGTCACTTAATTAAACATGCTGTTAGACTAGAGTCAAGGAAATTAAAGACGTTGCCTTTGGATTTAGATTTAGATTTTCACTGTTTCCTGATATTTCGTGGACCAAATGAGTAATTGCCTAATTAAGAAAAAACAGCAAGTCAGTCAATTACAAAAATCCTTAGTTGCAGCTGTAGTGTATAAAAACTTCATTTAAACTTTCAAAGCTTTATTGACCACCGACACAGGTGTTTTCATTTACCTGATTAGTCCTCTTTAAGCATGTGCAGACTGTGTTGGATTGACTTTATTCCCATTCCCATATATTATTGTTCAATCAGATCCTTGACCCACATAAAATGTTATTTATAAAAAATGCAGTGAATCTGTGAAACTGACATGACAGTGTTTGCATGTAAACCTCAATATTTAATGGCGTCTTTTACATAAGAAATTTATGTAAAGGCGCTTTTCAAATCAAACTCACTGACAATCAAATCAAAATCAAAATGTGATTCCAAGTCATAGCGTCCCATGATTAGACAATCATGGCTTGTCATCAGAGATCTTACAGAAATCTAACCTTTGTGCATTTTGTAGTCAAATCTGTGCAGGTCTGGCTCATCGCAAACAAGTTTAGTGTTGCTGTTAAATAGAGTTTGGTAACACCTGGTTATTCCCAGCTTAGCTACACCCAACATCAACTGACTAAAGGTTTAATTAGCCACAGTGACTGAAAACACCTTGTGTGGGTGTGCAGGGTCATAAGGTTGGTGTAATAATTTCATTTCGCCTATATCATTAAGAACATCTATCAGCGACCTATGTGTCCAAAATCACATGCCATTTACTGTCCTCATACTTTTGCACAGAGAGCTGATAGTTTTGATCTTTACAAACATCTTTATAATCTTTTTTTTTGCAAGAAATGATTTTTCATCAGGAAATCTTGCTAAATGTTATTTTGTTATTGGGTGAGTTACAAGTTTCTAACATTAAAAAGGTGTCTTAGTTTTTTGCTGTAGGTAGCAAATTGGGATAAATCCTCAGCAGCCTTGACAACAAGGCTTGTGTATGAAGTTTGAACATTAGTTATGTTTACATGCTGGGGTTACTATGTTCATTTAATGATTAGTAAGGAACCTTGTTATTGGCTGATGCATTAAACGGCTCTGTTCAGTTGGTGTTACCAAAGCTATGAACATTTTTTTTTTTAAGATTCGACCAATAAAGCAGAGATTACGGAACAAAAATATAAAATATGTTGTGACTGTTCCTTTCATGGGAATCTATTTCTACAGGGTTTTTTTTTTTTGCTCATATAGACCAAAGAGGCTGTTTAACTGTTTCAGACATAACAAACATCACATAACTGTCTTGATTGACAGACAGAGACTACAGTTATAAAATACAACAGTGATTGGGAAATTGAAGTGAAAGTGGATATTAATATTCTGTTAATGTACATCAATAGAGACACATATCAACCATTTACACTAAATAAGAATGTTCATTACATGACCAATGGTGGACTAACTCTCTCCATGTAAATATAGCTACTGCTGGGTCGCTGCACCTGGACATTGCGTGACTGTGGCATAACTGAGGCAGGCTCTTTGTATCTGATAAAACACAAACCAAGAATAGCAAAAGGACACAGAGTAGCGATAATAAACTAAATAATTTAATACATGAAAAAAGGTTGTTGTTGGGATTTTTTGCTTCTTGGATTATAGAACAGTTTTAATCTAGTTTTCATGGCTGCTTTTAGTGTAAATGTCG
This sequence comes from Datnioides undecimradiatus, assembly GCA_008933995.1. Lineage (NCBI taxonomy): Eukaryota > Metazoa > Chordata > Actinopteri > Lobotiformes > Datnioididae > Datnioides > Datnioides undecimradiatus. Next base: position 1,789,144 of record WARS01000014.1, read on the forward strand.
TGTGAATGTCATAAAAGACACATAGACAAAAAAGCTACACAGATACTCCTCCATCCACTCTTCTATAGGATGGAGTGTATGTCTTTAGGACATTATATCATAACTTGCGCTTGCTTTACTTCTACTTCACAGCACTGCCTTTGACAAGTGACAGCTGTGCTTATAGCAATAGCTGCCACTTAATTATGACTTCTTTTGTGTTTCTTTGAGGTACAGTGTAAATGCATTGCAGTCTAATGGTGAGAGAGCTGTAGGATCCAGGCTGTATAGAGGGATCCCCAGGCCAACAGTCTGGCATTAATGCTTTAGCTGAGTGGTAGTGCTGTAAATAGCAGCATGCCTCTGTAGACGTCACTGCAGAGATAATAGGCACTGGGAAAGTTGTTTTGAATTCTCTGTAATGATAGCAACAAGAAAACATGTGGGGGTTGTTTTTTCAGAAGAGAAAATAAAATGGATATTATAAAGATTTTACTAAAAGGCCCTCTTCCCTTTTGCAATTAAGTAATTTGGGAGTAATCTTCACACTGTGTCGTTAACGGCTGTGAGACACACCTCGGTGTCACTCCCTGCTCTTCACTGTCTGTGTCAGGCCTGACTCACAGCCTGCTCACTGTCAAAGCTTCTTAGCTCTCACTTTGAAAAAGAGAAGCTTGGGTAGAAGAAGATAAAAGTAAAAGAGGCCTGCCAGGCCATTTTTTAACTGTCACTGTATTTTAAATAGCCTAAAATGTTTACAGCATCATTTCTGCACTGATGGATTTGGAGCAAAGATTGAGCCTTTCAAAAGGAAATCTTGCAATTATATCTGATATACAGACCTTAATAAACAACTGAGAAACATAATGAATACATGTTTTTAAAAGCTCCATTTATAATTTGATGAGTAAAAATTTTAGACGCTAACCTGGAAAATATTATACCTGTCATTGTGAGCATATTAGTGTGACAACATTAGAATTTAGCTCAAAAAACAGATATGCCCGATATGCCTTATAATTCAGTTCATTTCTAAATACTTTATTTGTTCCTGAAATGGCAAACCGTCACAAGCAAATATTCTCATCATCTCCTAAGGACTTAAGCAAATGGCAACAGTGCTGCCGTTGCTGAGGCTTTTGCACTAATTCTCAGACAGTTTTCATGTTTTTGTAGGTCTGAACAGTTTTAACAATTTGTTGCATGGAGACAAGGCTGCTGACATGGCTGCAGGCTCTTGTTCTCATATTGTATTTTCAAATGACATGCCCTGCATCACCATTTGCATTCTATATGAAGATCATTTTGAATCCATGTTTTCACAGAGGGAGAAGAAAATGACCAGTGAGACTCCACCCACCATCTCTATGGCCCTGGTGAACCCCCAAATGTCCTCTGCCTCTGCAGACGGCAAAAACTCCTCCACGCAGCAGCTTTCCATCAGCGTGTGAGTCACTGTTTTAAACGCAGTATTATTGGTATGATAATGTGGGATCACAGGTGCAAGATATGACTAGAAACAAGAACAAGAAACACTCAAAACCCATAAAAAAGCTGCATAATCTGTATTTATACTGTAAAAACTGTCGATGTGTTTCCTCAGGTGTGCTGTCCTGTACTCCTACAAACCCCGACGGCCAGAGGAGCTGGAGCTCAGGAAAGGAGAGATGGTGGGAGTGTATGGAAAGTTCAAAGAAGGCTGGCTGCGTGGGTTATCGCTCAGAACAGGCAAAGTGGGCATTTTACCCAGCAACTACATCTCTCCTGTGCTCAGGTGAGAGACTGTGATCCCCAACTTCAGAGAGTGGGAGCTAAATGACATTTGGATTCAGACAGTAATTTAGCGTGGGCAGGGCGACATGTCAGCATGCACACTTTTTAATGATTCATGGAACAGAAATATAACACTGAGATTGGTGCTTGGTTCACATAAACTTTTACAACAGTATAACGACAGAAATACAGTTGGTTCTTGTGCTTAAGTGTGTCACTGCCTCACTGCAGAACCTCGGCCAGAATCATGGAGACCAAAGCAGTTAATGCATCCTCACAGTACAACACAGTAACTGGAAAGAAACCCACAGCTGCCAAGAGTCCTGCTGTGGTCCTTGCTCTTGATAGGGTAAATGCTGATGGAACGACATACTCAACAGGACAGGTCCCATCTGTGCCAAATGGAGCACAGCATGCAATGTCATCCACAGGCACTGGAAAACCATTCCTCTACGGGGGTGCACAAGGTTGGGACACCGTTAGGCGCATCTTTAACCCTCATAGAGGTGGGATTTTAACAGCCACATCTATCTTATTGCTGTTTGAGTGAGTTGGGTTTTTTCCAGGTTGTAAAAGAACATCTTCAAATGTTTTTTCAGGCTCAAACCATTACTCCCATCCGTCCAATTTGAACGTCCCGTCCAACTCACAGCATTTTGCACAAGTGCAGGCATCCGGCTACTCACCTGCCCTGCAGAGGAAGAAACACAGCAGCATCCTCTCCAGCGCTGGCAGACCGCTGGGCTGGATGAGTGAGCCAGCAGTGCCCTCTGCTGCTGCAGTCTTTAAAGACAGTGACTTCACTGCTTCACATGAGGCAACATGTCAGCAAGACAGACAACCATCCAGTGGGCCTCCCTCTATTCTAGTCAGACCTGACTCACACAAGAACAATATAGACAAGGTAATGTCATACTGATGATTTCACGCAGGAGACATCAGCTTGCATATGTGTGAAGTTAAGTACTCTGTGTGCATTGTTCTCAAACTATTCTATGATCATTGTTCTGCATGTGTCTTACAGTAAATATTTTACTCCCTTAGCCGGCAAAGTCAGTGCGCTTTCTCACAGATGAAGACTCCCCTCCTGTAAAACCTCAGAACTCTTCCTGGTCGTCAGTAAATCAGGTTGCGTCCAACAGCCGTCCTGGCCCTCCTCCACTGGAGGTCTGGGCTCCGTCCCTGACCCTGGGAAGAGACGGACCAGGGATCATTCTCAAAGAAGGAAAAGTTCCTGTTCTTAGGAAAGGTCTTGAAACAGGGATTTCAGAAGTAAATTTTAACCTGCAGAAGCCGATACTGTCTCAGCCATCTCTGTCAGCCGGGTCAGCTCAGTTCTGCCCCAGCAGGTATGTTGGATTTGTTAGTGCATCCTTCATGATAAAGAGCAGATTGATAGTCGTAGACTTGAAATTGTTGACTGGACAGTAACTCTGGCATCCCTTCTTTTCCAGACACAGAGTAACCACAACGCATTTAGCCCAGACGGACTCGGAGCTCAGTCTGCTTCAAGGAGAGGCCGTCCTCGTCCACAGACCTCGACCTGATGGCCGAGTTCTGGTTACTCAGGAGAGCAGTGGGCAGACGGGTTTATTCCACTGCAGTGTTCTTCAAGATCTCGAGAGGCTCAGCTGACTGTAGTAGTGTATATTTCTCTATTCCAAGTGTCCAAACTGCCAAACCACTTGACTGACCTGCTGAACAACAATGATGCGTGTTGAGGTCCAAAGGTTAATACTGCCAAATGACAATCCTATGAAGGAGGTGTTTATTTTCGTCCTGAGTGCGTATGAGAGTGTGGTTAAATTCTCCAGAGATATACTGTGTGTCCTTCAACATATGTGCATGTTTTGTTACACATGTACTATTATAAGATTTTGCACAAAAACCCATTTAATGACTGTTCCTTGTTTACTACCCATGTTAAACACATTGGTTAGTGCCTTTGTCAAAACCCACAGGAAGACACATATTTAAATATATTTAGAGAAATTACAAGGTAAATATCTGTACTGCTTATGTGTTAATAAACTATACTTTCTGAATTTTAGTTGTTGCGTGTCTTGGATATTTTATTACAATTAAAAGTACTCATGCCACACTGAAAATATTCCACTACAAGAATAACCTGCATTAAATTAAGTAGTAGCAGTATTATCAGCATAAATTACTGAAAGCATAAAGAGAACTACTCAGCATGAAGAAAAATGCACAGCATTAGTGTTTTACTGTTATTTAATAATGAATTATTTGTAATAAGTAATGTCTTTGCATTAATATTACATCAGTGCATCATTCTATCAGATCATAATGTCCTGTGAGAACTGTGATGGGAAGACTATTTTTATAGTAGAATATTTTTTTAGAATATTTATAATATTTGCGTTTTTGAAATGCACTGGAACAAAAGTATGAAGATGCATAAATTGTACTTTACCTAAATTAAATATCTCAAATTGATTAAACTGAAGTGCTTGAGTAAATATACTCAGTTACCTTCCATTACACTACAACAACATGATAATGGAGAAATCCAAAAGTCCTCCATATGAAACTGCTGCAAATGAAGACAGATCAGTAAGGAACACAGAATGCCAAAGCAGGCTTTCTTGTTCTTGTAGGTTAAATTGCTTATGCAAGAATATTTATAGTACCGCTAAGTAGCATTGCTATTTGTTTACTACACCATATTAATATTTGGAGTTACCAAAGGTTCTACCTGCAAAAAAACTATTCTGTGTCTATAGCAAGCAGCAAAACTGGATTACCTACAACCCTACACCCTTCTCCTGATTTGTGGTCAGCTGTGGGACTCTCTGTGGGAAAAACTCTGAAATGAAGATGCTGTTTTTTCTTTCTTTGGGATTTCTTTACTGCAATTTGATGCCACTTATCTGCTGCTGACAAAACAATACATAATACCGGTACAGGTTATTTGCAATAAGCTAATGTCATCCCGGGCTTCTCTGTTATCACATTTTGTTGATTTTATTATCAAAATCTAGTTTCAGTACTGTGAATATCTCATTACTGTGCATGCATAATGGAACCCAAATTAATGCATGTATAATCCGGAAATTTAGTTCCCGGCAGTATTTGAGCAGAGCAATGTCGTGTACAAAGCACAGAAGAGTGGGAGGAATGGAGTCAGAAGGTTAATCCGCTCACCATCAGTAGTTTTGCACTCTGACTTTCTTTCATAATACTGCACTGTCCACCCCCCTTAACCACCACCTTCCCTTACAACGCATGCGCACTCTGACTCAGCCCTGACAACAAGCTATCGGATGTGAGCCTTTGATTATATGGGCACTGCGCTGGCATTTAAAAATTTCGGATAACAAAGGGTCAAATGAACAAAACCTTACAAGCATTTCTTTGTCATTACCTTACTATAGTCGCCCTTCTGCATTCTCACCATGCCGGTAAGTCGCTACGCCTATTTGCATTTTTTTGTTTTGTTTGCAGAGGGGTTCCTCCCTTTTCCGACCTCACTGATGTGATGCTAACCGGTTAGCATTGTTAGCTTACCAGGAATTATGAGGTGGTACACGTTTCCCAGCTTTGGGTTTTTGCTAGTCACATCAAAGCATTAAACACGTTTGTGTTAACAGCGTGGAGCCTTTAAGGGAATATATATTTCTAACATAGTTGTCCGTCTTTTAGCTACCGTCAACGTTGACCCGCATATCAACGCAGCAAACGGCACTGGCGTAACGTTCAACGGCTCTGTTAGCTCACATCTCTGGCGTGACTGTCTCTCATTTCTCTCTGGGTGTTTCTTCTAGAGCAATAAGACTGAGAAACCTGACAAGCAGGAGGTCAATGATAATGTGAAGGTGGTGGTGAGATGTCGTCCCCTCAACCAGAAAGAGAAGATGATGGGCCACAAACAGGCCGTCATCGTGGACGAGATCCGTGGAACCATCACTGTAAACAAACTGGAGACCCCTCAGGAGCCACCTAAGACCTTCACCTTTGACACCGTTTTTGGACCAGACAGCAAACAGCTGGATGTCTACAATCTCACAGCCCGCCCCATCGTTGGCTCAGTACTAGAGGGATACAATGGTGAAATCCACGAGGCATATCAATAAGCCGTTACTGTAAAATCTGCCATGTCATAAAATTATTGCACATCATTATTACACATACAGACCCTCAAACCTATCGGCAAAACTCCAGTATCAGTGTTTTGGACCAAATACCTCTATATTGATATTGTAGGGATGACTATTGGTGCCTTCAGAACATTTTTACACATTAACACGTTACACATTTTTGATAAATAATCTTCATTAATATTAACATGCTGACTGAATGTGTAATAATAGCTATAGCAGTCTTGTTTGTTCAGAAAATCACATTACTTTTCTGTAGTGCTGCCTTTAAACTTTAAAAAAGACATTATACTGACATGATATTATAAAACCCCAAATTCTAAGACAACCTCTAGTTTTATAACACAATATATTATCAATATATTACACAATCCTACTAAAACATGCATGTATAGCCTCCTATGGTGCCAGTCCTTGAATTTGTGTTTTCTTTATCAACTGTGTTATAATATAATACTGTTGCTTATTTTATCTATTCATTTTCTTATATTGTATTGGCAGTGATGGTGTGAGGTTGTGCTCTGCTGTCCATTTCAGGCACCATTTTTGCATATGGGCAGACTGGCACGGGAAAAACCTTCACCATGGAGGGTGTGAGAGCAGTGCCAGAACTCAGAGGGATAATCCCAAACTCCTTTGCTCATATATTTGGTCACATTGCCAAGGCAGAGGGTGACACAAGGTAAGAATGCACTCAGTTAGCAAATAGTAAAAACAGAAAACACTGTATGCACAACAGATGGGGCCCTGTCCTTCCACACATGATTAGTCCATCTTATGATTCCCAGTGTCTATATCAGCGCTTAATAAAATGAAAATTTTGGTGACCTGTCTATCCTTTGTCCTGCAACGCTAACCTTTATACACACTCCACCAACACCAGCCGTCTGAAATAAAATCATTAATGGACAGCTTGACACAGTTATTGATAAACTGCTATGGTATTGTACTGAAGAAACAGATTCATTTCAGTGTCCTGTTATCAGTCTCTCTAAATCAAGTAGGTGCATTTTCATTGATAACCCTGTAAGCAAATTGAAAGATGTTTTCCTATGAGTAAGGCTGACGGGTTTATACATTTCTACTTTTAACCAAGTGATGAAGCCTACTCTTTTTCAGAAAATACAAAGCATTTAAAGAACAAATCTTCATCTGTTAAGCAGATGTTGAAAATATAGCCCACTCCATTAAACGCAGACACAGTTTTTTATTCTGATTCATTTCTTATGTGAGGCAATTTGTTCCTGATTGAGGTCTTATTAGCAATATGAAAGACTGTATTTATCCAATGGGCACGTGTGTTTTGAGCCAATCGTGTATTTGCAGGGCCTGTTTTGCTATATTCAGTTCTCCATTTCAGCATTTTTCTGAGTTTGAACACTTTTAACTTAACAACAGGTTTTTGGTTCGTGTTTCGTACCTGGAGATTTACAATGAGGAAGTACGGGACTTGTTGGGAAAGGACCAGATGCAGAGGCTAGAGGTAAATGGATATTCAACTCAAACATAGATTTTAGTGATAAGTAACAAATCTGTCTCAGGGGATCTATCGTTGAAGGGCACGACAGTATTTTTTACAAGGGGAATATTTGCTTGATGGTTGAATAGATTTGTGGTTTTCCATGACAAAGTTCTGTTTTGTCATCACAGGTGAAAGAAAGACCAGATGTTGGTGTGTATATCAAAGACCTCTCTGGTTATGTTGTGAACAACGCTGATGACATGGACAGAATTATGACGCTTGGCCACAAAAACCGTAAGCAGAATAACCGACAAACAGCATTAAGAGGGAAATACACATAAATACCCACAAAACCAAACCCCAATGTTTATTTTTCACTGAGATTTATATGTTTGCCTTCCAAGGTAATACCACATATGTTAGTCAAAAAAAAAAAAGACTTGTGTGAGCGATGCTTAAGCGTTCTTGCAGTTTAGCACCACAGTGTACAGTATTGTGTGGATTCAGCTAGATTATGTACATAAAGTAAAGTAATTATTATTTAAAGTTATTTTATATGGTATTTATTTCTTTCTTTAACATCTTCATTTGAAATAGAATGCAAGCAAACTACTAACAATGTTAATGTGCAGAAATACTTTGAAAGTGCTTGAATAGAAACTTTATGCAAGGATGATCATTTGATTTTTTCTTTTGTTAGTTCAGCTCAAATATTAAAGATATTAAGTACAGTATGTTGTCATTTGTACTCATGAATCATGTCTCAGATATATTTCACTGTGTTTAGGGTCTGTCGGAGCCACAAACATGAATGAACACAGCTCCCGTTCACATGCTATCTTCACCATCACTATCGAGTGCAGTGAGAAAGGTGTTGATGGAAATCAGCATGTGCGCATGGGCAAACTTCATCTGGTTGATCTTGCAGTATGTATCTGAGGCCAGACATCTTTGTTAAAATAAGCTGCTTCTTAGAAGATGAGGTTATCGTCATGCCACCAATGCATACACTTCATAGACCACATGCCACCTGACCACTTCCAATTAGTTTGCCTCTACTCTTTTGCAGGGTTCAGAGAGACAGGGGAAGACCGGAGCCACAGGGCAGCGTTTGAAGGAAGCAACAAAGATCAATTTGTCTCTCTCCACTCTGGGTAATGTCATCTCTGCCCTGGTGGATGGCAAGAGCACACACGTGCCCTACAGGAACTCTAAACTAACCCGTCTGCTCCAGGATTCGCTAGGAGGGAACTCTAAGACCATGATGGTAAACAGAAATGGTGTTGTTCTCCCCAACAAATGCCTAATTTTAGAGAGCAATACATGTGCAAAGTGACACTACAAGTATTTGTAAATTCTAAGCATAGTACTTGACTTTTCCTCCATTTTAATGACAAATGTCTCCCCACCAGTGTGCAAATATAGGCCCTGCAGACTATAACTATGATGAGACCATCAGTACCCTGCGCTACGCTAATAGGGCTAAGAACATCAAGAACAAAGCCAGGATCAATGAGGACCCTAAGGATGCCCTACTGCGCCAGTTTCAGAAGGAGATCGAGGAGCTAAAGAAGAAACTGGTGGAAGGTAATGAGCCAGAGAGCAAAAAATAATTAGACTGAATTAAATCTTCTTTTTAAAGGCTGACTTGTGTCTTTTTAAAATGTGTTTTGTGCGATTTTAGGTGAAGAGATCTCTGGCTCAGAGGGCAGTGGATCAGAAGAAATGGATGAAGGTGATGATGAAGGAGCTGAGGCAGGAGAAGGCCGCAGGAGAAGAAGAGGTATGAATTTGTAAAATTGCATACTTGTACAAGTTGTGCTGGAGAGCAAATTGTTGAAAATCTGCTGATGCAAACCTCTTAAGCCTTTATTTCACACTGTGGTTTAATGTGGTTTTGGTAAGCAGTTGGATAAACATCAGTATAATATTTGTATATCTAGCTTAATCTCTTATCAGTATATTAATTGTAATATGAGTCAGCATGCACTTCCTCATAATTTTTAATCTTTCAAGTCTCCAGTTAGACCCTGCTCTTTGTTAACAGGCTTCTCACTGTTCTCATTCAGGAGTTTCCCTGGTATTCTCACCTTTTGCTCTTCTTTGCTTTTAAGTGGAAAGTGTTAAATAAAGATGAACAAGCATCATGACTTTATGCTCCAGTGCTGACATTAGTGTTACTGAGATGCAGTGTCCTTTCCAATACCATATTAACAGGTTACACTGAGTTAATAATAGCCAAATCATTCAGCTTCTGTGAGTATGGTGTTGCATTTTATAATTTGCGTGTTTGAACCCACAGCTGCCTGATTTTTTATTTTTTTTTTTAGCCCTACATAAGCGCCTATATTTTGCTTTAAGCTCTGCAAACCAAGGGCTCCTGGAGCTCTCCATCTCTACCTGTTTATCACTGGGGTTGTTTTTGTAGGAATGGTACTTCTTCTGCTTCCTTTCCAGACAGTGACAGCAGCAATAGCTCCTCAGTACCACTACCCACTGATGACAAATCCCAGAATAGTGAGTTGGAGCAGCACTCTGCTTCACAAACCCATCTGCCACAAAGCCCTTTTCACACACACAACCTGTAAAAGTGTTAAATAGGAACCCCAGGCATGGTCGCTGACCTCCACACTGAGCTCCTCTACACAGAAACATTCCATGTTGTCTCAGTTGCTTCTGACCAATACGCTGGCGGACATTATGCCGTAAAAGCATCTGAATAGTAGTAATAAATAGCAGATGAATAGCATCTTGTTCTGATATTGCACAGGCTGTCCACATGATTGCAAAGCATATTTTCCAGCCAATCGGACGTGAATCTCTATTACCTGATAGCTGACCACAAGCTCACTTCCACTCACAATAGTTGTCCAACACCTTGTAGTGTTCTTTATCAAGACTTTTGCAGTCTACTTTACACTTTACTGTGAGCAGCCAGACTGCTTTAGTTTAAAAACTTTTAAAATAGATTTTTTAAATTCTCTTCAATTCCCAAATTCCTTACATGCAGTTTGTAGCCTTCACAGTATTTCTGTTTATATTTTGTAAACAGTTTGCACAGTTGCTTGAAAATGTAGAGTAACTTGACTGATGTGTTGAATGTGGTATTTTTTTGTATGTAGGTGGTTTTCTTTGGGGAATTTCCTGATGACATGATGTCTCATCTACAACTTGACTCAGTCATAGTATTTCCAGTCATCATTAATTTGTTATCTTTGTCCCATTTACATAGTTAGTGTAATTTCTTAGCCGTCTAAAGAAGAGTGCCTCTGATTCGTGTTATAATACAACTGGTCTGCATGTACGTTTAGATTTGTGTTTGTGTTGTAGACTCTGAGGCATTTTTCAAATATTTTATTTTATTCCTTGGCCAGAGAACGAGCAGTACAAAAATGACAGGAAGTGAGGTAAGAGTGAGTGATAGAGAGAGACAGGTTGTGACATGCAACAAAGTTCCCCAGTCCAACCTGAAACGGGGATTTTGTGGTTTATAGTTTGCGCTTTAACAACCAGGTCACCAGAGCTTCCTTGTTGATCTTTAATATTCATTGCATGTCTTCCTTTATTGTCTGTCATTATCTTTAACTAGATCTGTTATAATATAATCTAGATCAAAATTTATATTTTAGATATAGAAATATTTGAGAACATTAGTTGGCTGTGCAGTGCAGATAGAAGGCTGTTTGTATTGCGTAATTAATTCAGAAACTTACAGAATTATTTAAATTTCAATTATTTTGGTGATTTTATTTATTTATTTATTTTTTACCAACCGTTGCCAGTGAATTTGTGATTTACATAGCATGTGTGAAAGGGGCTTCACACTTCCCTTGTGTCTCTGTCATACTCCTAAGCTCCCCCCTCCCCCTGCACTGCTGCTGACATCCACTTGTGAATTTTTATGTTCCTAATATTTTCAAGATTTACATGAAAATAATTGCAAAGTTTCCTGGCGTGCAAGAGTTGACTAAATGTATCTGCACAGATCCCTGAATTTAATTAGACTATTAAAGTGATATGTCTAAACAATTTACACTATCTAAAGTATATTTGTGCTTATGTTGTTTCCTCCCCCCTGATCACACAAGTTCACCCACATCATGTTTCATCGTTTGTTTGTTTTTTTAACTTATGTGTAGACACCGTCACTTCTCTGTCCCTTGTCATTAATGAAACTGGAGGCTTTTCTTTTCTCTTGTTGTTCCACTTATTGTTTCAAATGTGGTGTTCCACTCTGTAGAGTCATAAGTATTTTGACATCACTGTGTAATGTGTTGATCTTTGTCTCTCTCTCCTCCTCCTGGTGCAAATGCCGTCTGTCTGGCTTGCTATACACCTCTTAATTCAAGAAGAAAGAGGTTGGTCTAAGAATCTACATAGTCCTACTGTCCTGTAGCTATGCTGTCACGTCTCATATATCTTATCCAGATGGCCACTGTGCGTTGCAGTCGCTATCTTAACTAACTAACTCTGACTAATTGGATCACTTATATAATTATATAATCACTGCATTTTTCTGTCTGTCCATATAAGACTGCCACCTCTCAGTCTCACGTTCTTCATCTTCATAGCCACCATGTCATTAAGAGAATCTTGCACTCCATATAGTTTCCTTTATGTTCAGTTTTTGCTTACACTAACATAATTATTTAAGTCACAACTATGCAGCTGGAGTTCACTGGTGCTCACTAACTGAGGTCTTTTCAGAAAACTTTAAAATTCGACTTTGGTATCATCTTAAATAGGACTTCTGAAAAATAACACTAATACTTATAGAAAAGAATCCACATCATAAATTTAATCAGTCTGCATCATAAGCATTCTAACCTATTTATTGATGAGTGCTTTGTATTGGAGGACACATCTAAAACAACCTGTCAATTAAAGACACTCTGGATCCATCTGTGTCTCTTTAGGGAGGAAGAAGGTTTCCCCAGACAAGATGGTGGAGATGCAGGCAAAGATTGAAGAGGAAAGAAAGGCCTTGGAGGCCAAGCTGGACATGGAGGAAGAGGAGAGGAACAAGGCTAGAGCAGAGCTGGAGAAGAGGGAGAAGGACCTTCTTAAAGCCCAGTGAGTTCACAAGAGCAAAAACTACCTCTATTTCAGATGAATTTATTAAATGTGGTTTTAGAGATTAACTAAATGAAATAATCTGTTATTTTTTCCTTTAATTGTAAGTTGATGTGTTAATATGATTACCATCCATTTGATACCTTATCAATCTTTAATCCATTTAGGCAGGAGCATCACCTGCTCCTAGAGAAATTGTCAGCCTTGGAGAAGAAGGTGATCGTGGGTGGGGTGGACCTGTTGGCCAAGGCTGAGGAGCAGGAGAAGCTTTTGCAGGAGTCCAACAATGAACTGGAAGAACGTCGTAAGAGAGCAGAGCAGCTGCGGAAGGAGCTGGAGGAGAAAGAGGTAAGGGGCATCATCAGATGTGCAACATACAATTTTTCCGAATACTTCCAAAAGTGGATCAAGTACTTTTACTTTTTCATGCTGTTATTAATATGACATGAAATTAAGACATGAATGTATGTACATACATGTTTATACATACTGATATACTGAAAACTGTAGTCAAGTTAAAGTACCCACAGTATGTCCAATCTACAGGTCACCCTGGAATTAAATGCTAAATTTTTAATTAAATGCCTTGTATAAAAACAAAAAAAAAATACCAATTTGAACAAAATCAATAAATAAGATGTGTTTGAATGAGCATGGTGGGTGTCTCAATATTAGCTTGAATCGCAGTAAAATGGCTGCATCATTGTGGTTGGAAAACATCGTTGGAGGCCCATAGTCATTGTCCCACTTTCTTTGTATTCATGTGAATAAGCAAGAGTGAAAGGCCAAGGGAAAAGTGACCTAGTTTAAAGTGGTGTAAATATCAGGATTAAGACATATTTTGGCCTTTGCCCTTTGCATCACTATGGACTACAGCCTGCATGTAGAGGTTGCTTCTGCTTAATCACCAATCCCTTTCACTTTTAAACAGCAAGAACGTCTGGACATTGAAGAGAAGTACACCAGCCTGCAGGAGGAGGCTCAAGGCAAGACCAAAAAGCTGAAGAAAGTATGGACCATGCTGATGGCTGCCAAATCAGAAGTAAGCAGAATATAAGAGTAACATTTAAGAGCGATCATACATTAGATAGTAGTGGTGAAGTGTGTAGGGACAAACTTAAATCAGAGCTTTAACAATCAGTGCCATCAACCCAGGGCGATAGTTAATTTTGATTGATTTGGTTGTTGTGTTTTGTCTGTCAGATGGCAGATCTGCAACAGGAGCATCACAGAGAGATCGAAGGCCTCTTAGAGAACATCCGCCAGCTGAGCCGAGAGCTGCGGCTCCAGATGCTCATCATAGACAGCTTTATTCCCCAGGAATACCAGGTGTGTGTGTGTCTGTGTCTGTGTATATTGGTAAAACTACAACTCTGTTTGATTTTCAGTATTTCAATATTATGCCTCTACTCAATATTAATGACAAGTCCTGCTCCTTCACATCTGTGCACACAAAGAGGCAATAAACAAAGCTGTCTCGCTGACTGATTTTCACTTTATTTATGTGCTGTTGGTGTCGATTTTTATTTCCACACCTTTTTTTTTTTCCTTTTTTCTATTTTGTGCACAGATCATACTGCCACAGACTCCCAGAAGAGTGGAGTCAATGACAGTCAATATAAATGAACTGATGCATTGTATGATTTGTGTAGTAACTTATGTTTAGGGATTTAGGGAACTGGCTTGTAACCATGAGCGTGGAGAACGCTGCACACATTGTACAAACAAATGGAGACAGGGTATCCAGTGACGCAGAGATTTTGCTGTAGTTATCAACATTCTAAGGTTTTGCAGGTTTGAAATAAATGTGACTGTCATTTCTAAAATGTTTATAGCTTTGTAAAGCTTTTGGAACACTCATTGCATCAAAAGCTCATATGTATAATGTGTGCAAAGACTCACTTCTTGTTTAACTGCTGCTCTTCCCTTGGATGATAGTTATTTGCGCATTGCATTATTGACCTTGTTTGTCCTTGTTGTAGTGTTTATACTTTCTCATATCTTCCTGTGCAGGAGATGATAGAAAATTATGTGCACTGGAATGAAGACATTGGAGAATGGCAGTTGGTAAGTGCATAAGTTATGTGCACACTGTGGTTTGACAGACATTAAGACGCATACTCTGGGGCTATCAGTGTGTTTCTTTGAACTTTTATCTTCTGACTTTCAGAAATGTGTGGCATACACTGGCAACAATATGAGAAAACAGACCCCTGCTCCAGACAAAAAAGAAAAAGACGTGAGTTCTTTGTACTTTCTTTGTTCAGAGTGTTTTTGTGTAAATGATGATATTTTTCTCTGTTTGCTCTTTGACAATTTATTGTTGATTTCATTCTTCTTCTGTCCCTGCCTCCTGTAGCCATTTGAGGTGGATCTGTCCCATGTGTATTTGGCCTATACAGAGGAAAGCATGCGGCAGTCACTAATGAAACTAGAGAGACCAAGAACTTCTAAAAGTGGAAAGAGTGGCCGACCCAAGACAGGGCGAAGGTAATCTTCTCTCTACACAGGCTGCAGACAGCCTGAAGTTCATCATCCCATTCAGCATTGGTGATACACCAGCCCACTGTGCAGGTTCTCAAAGCTCATTTCCTGCATCTGTCTTTAAAATTACATTTGTCATTTCAAGGGATATGATTTAATGCACCTTCATCTACACTTGGCTGTATATGTGCGTCTCCGTTGTTCAACTGTCAAGAAAACTTGTACAGTTCGGTAACAGTAACAAAATAGCAGGGTAGCTAATCACTACCCATCTAACTCACACAGACATGTAGGTGATTTGCATCTTACTTCAGTCATGTCCTCACAAGAATAAATGCTAGAGCAGCACTTTTAACAGCTTCGGTTGCATCGTGCATTTTGAGATTGTGAGCTGTTTTTTTTTTTTTTTGCTGTTGCCTTTCACAGAGACAGAGACAAAGGCTGATTGCAGCATAACTTCAGTGTTACTTTAGCTGCCATTATGGCAGGGTACGATCTCTGGAAAACGTACACTGCCACAGATCATTCACTGGTGTACTAATAACGATTAGAAATGCGAAGGTCTGTGCAAGAGGCATGCAAAATCATCGAAGTCTAAGTCAGTTCACACCGCATCAGGCCAGATGTCAAATACTTGTAAATGCGTCAAGCTGTCCATGACACACACAAACCTTTTTGCCATCTCACTTAAGGTCTTAACCACAACACCCCCTGTCTGGGGTGTTTTGAACAATCAGATTTCAATCTAATGCTTCTTGGTTAATTTCTCTCAGCTTTTTTGTATCAGACCGTTATCTGATTTGCTTAAGACATGTAAAATGACACATAAAATATTAAAAACATAAAAACTGTTTCTGGGGTAATTCGTTCACACTCTACATCTAATACTTGACTATGAGTCAACAGAAAGGTTATTGCTTGTGGATTTATGGCCACAGTGTTTAATAAAATCTATTTATAGCATGGTGATATGAAGCGTTAGCATGATCATATTTGCCGATATCATGGTGCACTGTTATTCTAAGAAATGAGAACGCTGAAAGCTCCGTGAATTTGTCGATAACACTTATCGTGTATCTGTCTCCGCACAGGAAAAGATCTACAAAGCCAGATGCTGTGATCGAATCCCTTCTGCAGTGAAGATGGTGTACTGCAACTTTTAGGTTACTTTAGAAAATGTCATTAGTCCCATCTGAAGAATTTATTGTTGAACATTATTTAACAGACTATCTGAATACACTGTATATCTTGTACTGTTTTAAATGTGAAGGCAATGCACCTGTGATAGGATCAGGGCCTTTTAATTGTATCATGGTATAAGACTTCCTTGAGGATTTCCAACATGTTAATGTTACTTTGGAACGCCTCTGTTTAAATTAAACCTAAGCAACTCTGGCATTAAGGAAGGATTTCCAACTAACATATTTCATTTCCAACATCATTTGTTATGAATATGATGTGAACTCTGAAGGAATGTGTAGATTGTCAGGATGATAGAATTGAGAACACGAACCAGAAACTGCATTCATATCCTCTGAAATCTGCAAATGTATTTAACACACAAAGAGTTTCGCAGTGATCACCAAACAAATTACATTTTAATTTCTGTATTGCTGATTTCCTGCGAACTGAAAACTGGTTTATTTTCAATGGCCTGTGCTGATATGAACACATTGTAATTGAATTCTAATTAAAATGCATTTTCACTTGAATTAAAGCAAATCATTCTACTCTGAGAACAAGCTATAGACTCAGTGTTTGTTCCCACTGAATACAAGAAAAATTAAAAACACTAATGTGGAGGCAACAAGGAGGGGAGACTGTAGTATCACATATGTAACTGTAACTGAAAAATGTGTTTTATGCTTATATCCTTAGGTCACAAAGATAGGGGCATGCATGCCAGTCAGCTCTTATGTTAGTGCCATTTGCTAATCCAAGCAGGTCATCTTTTTTTTCAATTTCATTTCATTTATTTTCAAATGTCTTAACACTTTGTGTTACATTGAAAAATCCTAAACATACTGTATGCCTTAGTATGATGCACTAGTGTGAGATGTTTTGTGGAGATGATTTAATTTTATGATGTTCTGTCGTGATTGAAAACTGGCTTTTATTTTGTATCATAATATATGCCAGATGTTTACATTCACCTCACCCCTGAATATTTTATTTATTAAATTATTTTAATGTTTCATTATGTGTGCTTACTGCTCTTTCTCTGTTTCAATGTGACATCAGTGTGCTTGTTCTGAATTACATTTCCTGCTGTAGAGAATGTGTAAACCCTGTAACCAACTAGGGTCTAGTTATAAGTATAAAACAGCTGCTACTGGTTGACAAGAGACACTTAAAACTTTACACACAGGCAAGCTGTGAATAATAACAGGCTTTAACCATGAACCATTGTAGCATAATTTATTAATGTATAAATACAAATGGTAAAAAAATAAGATCTGTCACAAAATAAATATACTGAACAATAAATAAAAATAACTTATGTATATTACATGTGTGGCTTAAATAACACATATGACATCTTGTACTAATTCATTTCATCTCTCCTTTTTTTGGGAATGTTTGACGTAAAGAACATTTCTTGATGTCCTGCAGGAGGTTTTTTAAAGAACATCTGGAGTTTGTCGTCAGTTCACAATTAGTGTCATTCACAGCCTGAAACAAAATCATAATAATTTTAAGTGAAGAACAATCCAGCTGAATACAGAACATGTGTGATGCTAAAGCGCATATTGATTGTTAAAATAAATACTTTCACAGATTTTGGTTTAGGACTAAAAAGCATGTTTGGTCACATCCTCTTTACCTTGTTGTACTGACGCAGGAGGCGGACAAGTTTAGTTGTGTTTAAATCTGGAATCGTCTCGAGAGCCTTCTCAGCATAGCAGAAGAACTTTCTCTGTGGAGATAAAGGTTCACTTACTAATGCTATGCCAACGGTTCAAAGTTCAGACTGTGTAGAGAAACCAGCAAAATCTTCATGCAAAGTATAGTATAGTAGAAATATCATCTGCCATGTCAGACAATTGCATGCCAATGTATACAACAATCACAGTAATTGTGAGATTGGTACAACATACCACACATGTTGTCCTGTTTCCTGGTATTTTTGGAACCATCTTGTTATGCCACTGTGTCTATGGCAAGATGAGAATGTCAGTGTATTATAAAACAAAAAATCAAACAAATAGAACACATGTTTTTGCCAGTCTCTTACCGTTTTGTTTATAATGTCAACCTCAGCGTGAATTTGCTGCAGCAGCTCTTCTGGCTTCTTGTGAGATGAATGCAATGATGCTGTGTAGACCATCACAATCATTGCTGTCAGTGTAAGGCTTTGGATACAAAAGTTCTTCATCTCTTTGACAGGGATGGTGAGGCAGCACGGTCAGGTTGAGCCAAAAAAGTTGAATACTCTTCACACTTACCACTGGTTTACTTATATATTGTTATCGTGGTAACACTGAGACCACATATACATACGTCAGAAGGAGGAAGACACCAAATAAGGACAGAAAGATGATGTGTATCTGTTACTCTCAAATGTTCCACTGTGTGCATTTTTACTTATCTATTATGAAAGAATTACCTTAGCCTTATCAGTAAATTCAGCAAGAATTGATGGTCATCATGTGTTTGAAATTGACATGCCTCTTGGTCTATTTTCATGACACGTTTGACTTTTTTTTTTGGCAGAAAAATGAACTAATGACATAAACGGAGACCTGCTAATCAAATTTACATTATTAGTAACACCATGGATTTTTCATTTATGACATGTCAAGATGACTGAGCTGAGTAGGCACATGGGAAATGAGTCAAGCTCTTCACTTTACCCCACACATCAGGTAAAAGGAAAATGTGACTGATTTAAAAACAGTATGTACATATAATAAATAGTTAGATATTACCCCAAATAACTGAAATAAAACAAAATGAAAATGAAGGAATTTTGTACGGTTGATGAATTGTCTGATAAATTGGAGAAGTCGCTCAGAGGCAAGGGTCAGGTTTAATACTAACTGCTGACAAGAGAAGCAGAGTAGGGGTGTGAGTCTGTGTTTTATCGAATGAAAGTTGTAGCTCATGTCTTTGCACACTCTAACACACCGACATCTCCATATTACACCTTCTTATCCTGTCATGGTACATTCTGCACTTTTGCACCACCAACTGAAAACCTTTGAAGAAGAGCCCCATCTTCAGGTCATATTTGTAACTTATAGAAGTCACTACGTTCACAAAAGTGCAGCTAGTTGAAGGAAGTACCTCAGCCACAGGTGCAGGTCCACCAAATGATCATCTTCTTTTACTTTTGTGCTATTGGAAAATTGTGATATTAAACAATATTTCACAGAATCAAGTATATAGATCTGTTGAATACAACTATTTCAGAATATTAAACTAATGTTTTCCAACCTTTTTGGCTTACAAAAAGCAGATTTCTATGAGACATATACAGTTCCACTTGAACAGACATTTTAGCTGGCAAAATAATTATTTGTCACTATTTTGCATGTTTGTTACATATTATTTGGATTATTTATTTTTGTAATGAATAATGATTTTGTAACTCTGTGTAGGAACGCAGTAGCTGTTTATGTGACTGTGTTGCACAGGCACTTAGTAGCTCTCACAAGGAGCTCTGCAGCATAGGCAAGCCAAGGTTGCATTAGTTCATTTCCAACAGCAAAAAGGTATTGGAATCAATACCAATGTGCTGAAAATGTCAAAGACTAGGATGCCGTGCTTAGGATCAAGCCTTCACCCACATGTCAATCATCCTGCCATTGTACCAAAAGCAGGCCGTGTGTCTTATTTGCTTATAAGCCAATGTGAAGGTGCATCATCAAGGAAGAGGAATAAGTGCTAAAGAATTGCAATCAAATGAATTATGGGTCGTAGCATGCAGCAGCACAGTTGGCTCCCACATTTACAAATGCACAGTGTGTAGGACAGCTCCCCACAGAATCAGTGGAGATTGGCAACAGTAACAGAGGTGTCAGAGGAGTCAGGTAGTTAGAACTACTTACTAACTAGTGACTCAATCTCAGACAACCAGGAATAACACACTACATAGCCAGTCTAGCCTGCTAGCTTGTACAAAAGACTATTGTTCTGCCTGAAGCAGAGTAGATGTTTGGGTTGTTCTTTTACAATAAATAAGTTATTGTGTGAAGTTTAGATGAAAATGTGAAGTGAAATCACAACAATGTGATTTAGTGGGACTTTAGCAGCCAAAACAATTATTTATCACTATTTATTTGCATATTATTTGGATTATTTATTTTGGAACACTGTGTAGGAACACAATAGCTGTTTACATCTCTATGTTGCATGGACGCTTAAAGTTGCACAAGCACATCAAAGAAAACATGTGAAGCAGGAGAAGTATGCATGGACCTATTCCTTTTTGTTCATGTGCAGCCGGTGAGTTTGACCATGAATTTGATGATGGTGGCATTGATGACCATGGTGTTGAGAGAGGCACTAATATCAATGAATCCAGGATTTACGAAGAACCATGGCATTGTTCATTTCCCAGAGGAAGTGATAGATAAGTAAATTTCCCCACTGTGGAATCAGTAAAGTATTATCTTATCTCAAACTTCTCTCATGGGTTCATTAAAATAACAAAGATGCTACTGACATTCATACTCTTGTTAAGTTAATACAGAGCTCTAAAAGGATTCAGTGTTTTACAAAGACAGCAAAGATTAACTTCATTCTCCAAAACATTATTACACATTATTAGAGCAGAACATTGTTTTATTTCCTCTTTCTTATCACATTTATTATCCCATGACATGACAAATGTGAGCCATGCTCCTAATTTGGGATTCACTGGAACACACTACCTAAAAATAGTAGTTTGAAGCAGCTAACCTCAACCATCTAACAATGAAATGATGCTCACACACGCACAAAGACACACACATTAAATTTTTATACAGAATGAGTAATTTTATTTTGACACTATGGATACAATTTGTCGATGTTGTTTTTAGACAAATGGGGACGTGAGTGTAGAATTTTCATTTGTAATCTTGTACTTTTTTGAAAAATCAGTTTTCATTATTAAATGATACTCATTCCATCTGTTTTTCTACACCATGTTGAGAAACGGATCTTGGGTGTAGAAACAAAACGGCGCGCCTCCAACTGTATCAACAAATGAATGAAATGGAAATACAGCCAGCAGCATTTTCACTTCCCAGAGAAAATCACTCTCTCCTCGGCTAAACGAATCAATAAGCTCCGGTGAGTCTGGACCACTCAGAGCGGGAGCGCGTATGAAGCGGTCAACCAATAGGAACGCTCACAGGATTTAGGCTAGATGCGCCATTTTACTGCGTCCACAGCCATCCGGCAAGATGGTCCCCTTGCTTTGTCTCCCCTGACCAGAGTTGTTTCGGTATTCCGTGGCTGTTCTTGCTTCCGCACCATCGAAAATCACCCAGTTGGATTGAACTGAGCCACCTGTACCACAAACTAAACGTGTCTCTGTAAGTCAAGAAATGACGACGGTGAAAAGCAGGTAGGAACACTGTTTAACACATTTGTTTGGACGAGTCAATTTTGCATTGATTACTGTGCTACCTTCGCTAGCGGCGAGCCGGGCCATGAGTACCTATTGCTAGTTAGCGGGCTAGGCTAGCTGAGTCGTAGCTATTAGCGACGCAGCCGGCAATCTTTAAGTTCGTGCACACACAGATACAGATGCACATATGCGTACTCTGGGATGTTTGTCAGAGTAATTAAAATGTAAAAAAGGGCTTATTTGTGAAAATGCAATAACTGGGTGTGTAACGTTTTTGTAGCTTAGTAAACGTTGTATTGCTAACGCTTTGGATGCTACTAGGTAGTGCCAGGCTGCGGTTAAACCCACTGGTTAGTGCCACAGTATCGTCAGAGAGGAGGAAGGCCTGGAGATGCATTTTTCGGTGCATGCCAATGCATCGGCAAGTTATGCACTGCCGAGATTGCAATGTTGCCAGGGCAACGTGGAGCAGCGAAAAGAAGTAACGTTGGTTCAGCATCAACGGCGAGCATCAAACCTGCTAATGTTAGCAAGCGTAAACTTGGCATCCCTGATAGTCAGGAGTTCCAGTGTTGTCAAAACAGAGAACTGCGGAGGAGGTTGAGGAGAAGGAAGCAGCACCGAGCTGCACATGTAGAAGCGTGCGCCGCTTGTTAGGTGTGTGGGCTCTTTTTCTTCGACTGACACCGTATTTTGGATACATTTTAGGGCCTGGTTGCTGCTGGCAGGACTGATAGCTTAACACGACTCATAGCGATCTAATCAGCACATTATGATGACGCAAAAACGGCAAAGTAAACAGCGGTGCCTCTGTCTGAGGAGCTATGTGCTCCAAGAAGAAGCGTGTAGGTACCGCACAGATTTAATTAAATGTAACATAATCTCGCAAAAGTTGTGATCGCCCTGTTAACGGTATTCAGTGAACTTTTGTTATTTTAGATCATCATCAAAAACACAAGTCGTCTTTGTAAACATTGACACTTGTTCTCACATCCCGGGCAATACAATTACGTATAATTGTCCAGATTTGAACATACTGTATGAATATAGCAAATATCACATCACTGTGTTTTTGTTAAATAAACTGTCCTCTATGATGAAAATAAAAAGTAGTTCTTGTGCTGCTACATCATTTGCATGACTGCTGAGCTGTCTTTGTGCATACATGTGTGTGTGTGTGTGTGTGTGTGAGAGAGAGGGAGAGAGTGTGTGTGTGTCTCTCTCTCTCCCTCTCTCTCTCTCTCTCTCTCTCTCTCTCTCTCTCTCTCTCTCTCTCCCTCTCCCTCTCCCTCTCTCTCTCTCTCTGTCTCTGTCTCTCTGTAATGTAAGACTTGAGCTTTGAGCCAGGCAGCACAGACAAGATCTAAAATGTATTGCTTAAGTATGAGATGTAAACACAAACTCACAGAAACACAGAGACGTTGGAAATGGACTTGTAATCATGTGCTGAATGGTACTTAAATGATAACATTGAATGCTTGTAAGTATGTGATTTTTAAATGTCTCTCCAGGTAAATGAGTCTGCCTCTTCTGAAACAAGCTTGGAGCCAAATGGCAGAAAAGGGTAGAGGAGGTAAGTATGCGGTCTTCACAGTCAATTAATGTTTGACCTCTATGTTATGATACAAAACTGGACAAAGAGGCTACCTCAGAATGCACACATTTTACAGCTTTGGTTTTGCCTTTTATTGTCAAGCTATTAAATCTTGTATTCTCATCAGCCTGGTAGCTCAACAGAAACTATGAAGCCCTCCTCATCTCGCAACAAGAGGTAAGGATCATTTTTGTTAAATGTTGCCGTTTTTGTTTTGTTTGCAGTTACACGTTTTCAACAGTTCTCTTGTGACACAGCTTAAAATAGTCAAGCCATGTGCTAACTCATTTTAGGAAGTCTGCTACTGTAGCGAAGCACACTGGACTGAATGAATCGGATGCATCTGCAGAGAGTGAAACTGAAGGTGCCACTTCTGACAGTCCTTCAGACAAAAACACAGGCAGTGTATCTAAAGGTATGATGATATGTGTTGGTTTTTATCAATGTGTTTGTTGATGCTAGATAGATGCATATTTTGTGATTTATGATATTGTATAAAATATATATATACATTTCTCTGGTTAGGCACTTTTAGTGATGAAGACCCAGCTGGGAATATTAAATAAAAGACGCCATGAAACTCAGAATTGGATTTCAAACAAAACTTTCAGGTGATTTCATGTCCTTATTTGAAAACCTATACAAATATGTTTGATAATATCTTGTTGACAAGTTAGTGTGCGCTTGAATTTTTAATGTAAGTGAACCAGATATCCTGAAAGTAATAAATCATTCAGTGATTGAGGGGGGTAAAAAAGTGAAGTGGGGAAAGTGACATCTATTGATTTCTTTTCTCTTTATCTGAATATTACCCTGCAGAAGAGGAGTAAGCTGCACTGCCTGTATTGGAAGCTCGTAAACCAATTTCAGCGCAACTCTGTGTATGAACATCCAGTGCTCAAAGTCCTTATATGTAAGGTAGGAAAGTTCAGATATATATTTCACATATTTTCCTTGTTATTTCTTTTAAGCTCTACATCTTTCCATTCATGACATATCAGTGATCACATTGCTTAATCTTTCCTAGTCATGCTACAAGTATTACGCCAGTATTGACATCAAGCAAGAGACTCTGATGGGATGGATGAACAGTGCAGGTACAATATTTTGAGACCAACACAACATTATGATCAGTTTTTTTTAAACTGAACTTATACAACAGAAGTAATGTTAGAGGCTTGGCTGGGCATCCAGAAAGAACATGACATTACTTTGATTTGACCATGACAGCTTGTTTTTTTTTTTTTGTTTGTTTTTATTGTGGTTGTGTTTAGTGTACAACACAAGCTGTTAATGATTGTAATGCACTTATAGGTAAAATTTAATGGAAAAACAAATAAGCATGTTTTTGCTCAGTCCTTATCCAAGTGCCAATGTTCCTGAGAATAATGTTTGTATAAGTGTTGAGTCATTTTAACTCTTAATGATCCTTTTCCTTTCCCTAAAACACTGTTAAGCCTTTCTCTCACCTAGGTGGTGTGTGCTGAAGGTGTAAGCTCATCTGCTGTGACTTCTGCAACAATGCCTTCTGCAAGAAGTGCATCCCTGCGCCAACCTGGGCAGGAAAGGGCTGTCAGTCATTACTGATGAGAACTCAAAAGAATGGCTTTTCTATGTCTGCAGGTCAGAGCACCTCCAGGATCTGGTCTCCAAATGCCACAGCATCATGGAAAAGCAAGAACTTGTACAACTCAAACAACGAAAAACCGATAAAACAGAGGAACGCGAGAACAAGAGACACAAGAACAAAGCAGTCAAAGAGCACAAAGCAGTTGTAAATGGAAAAGAGCACGTTGAAGGCTCAGGGACCATGACATTCTCCTACAAAAAACTGCAGGTACCCAAAGAACTAATAAAGAAAGCAAAAAAGCTTGTTGAAACTACAACTGGTCTGAACAATACGTTCATCCAGTTTATCCAGCAGGCAACAGAGGAGCAGGGAGACAAGTCTATCAGGTATCGGCATCTAAAAGCCTTCAAGGCTGTGCTTGCTGATCTGAAGAAGGCCCACAGTGCTTTGGAAGCTGCTCTGGGGCCTGAGTTCAGAAGCATGGAGCTGCAGAATGGCAATGAAGAGCAACATGCCGTGAGACAGAGCACTGGTGTTGAGGACCCTGAAAAACGACCATACAGATGATGTGGTGGATGAAGCTGACCCAGCAGAGGAGCAAGAGGAGGAGCAACAGCATGAGCTGGAGGAGCAGCATAATGAACCACAGGAGGAGCCGGACGAAGAGCAACATGCGCAACCAGAGGAGGAGCAGCGCGAGCAGATGGATGAGGAGCAAGATGTCTACAATGATCCAGTGTCAGATGACACTGAAATGACGGACAGCCAGACAGGAACTGATGTAACCAAAAAGACAATTAAAACTGAAGTCTGTGATGACGGGCTAGTGTCAGCTGGTGAAATGTCCTTAGATCATGACATTGTGTCTGTGCCTCCTTCAGTTCCTGAAGAGCTTTTTCAGATGGTGGAGAGTCTTGCAGATTCCACCATGCTTTCACAGTCTAACACAGATTCTTTCACAGACACTGAAAAAGACACTGAAAAAACAAAATCAAATGGAAACACAAAAGACTCTCAATAGCCCCCCAACTCCAAGATTGAAAACCTCATTAATCAAACTGACTCCTGTGCCAGTGGTGACAACATGCGGTCAAAGGTCCTCCGAATCAAAAACAGAGAAAAGATGAAGAGATGCAGAAAAAGTGTATAAAGGAAGACTCGGAGGAGGAGAAAGATGTTGCTGCTGATACAGTAGACGGGACAAACAGCCCACCACCCAGCCGTCGCTCTAGTCGAGTGAAGACCACTCCCTTAAGGAAGCAAGCTGAGAATACCAGACAAGATGGAGTCTTGAGTCAGAAGAAGAGCGCAAGGTCAAAGTCAAATCTTCCAAGAAATCCAGTACCACCAAAAAAGAGGAAGTGAGCCAGACCAGAGCTTCAGAAAAAAATACAGTTGATTCTGACTCAGACGAAGTTCCTAACATACTGCTAGAGAAAGCAGCAGCAGGCTATAGCACAGATGAGGAACAGGGAGCTAAAGAAGTGCTTATTCAAATAAACAACAAATCACCACAGGATAGACAAAGCATCTAAGCGCAAAAGGAAGTCTGAAAGCTCAGATTCAGACTTGGAAAATAAAATTAAAAAGACGTCCAAGAAGAAGAAACAGAATGGCTCAGACTCCTCCAACTGTGATTCGGACCAGGAGAAGGAGAAAAAGAGTAAAGTGGGCACATCTAAGAGGAGATCTAGCCGTGTGAAGAAACAAGATGGAACAAAAGAGGAAGACAAAACCTCACCTGAGAGGAAGGCAGGTGATCGGAAAAGGTCCTATGAAAAGAAGCGCAATCGAAGAAGCTCCAAATCAGCCTCCAAGCTGCAGTCGTCCTCCAGTGAGGATGAGGAGGAGCAGCTGGCTGAAGCTGACTCTGGGGAAGACAGCGACGCACAAAAGATCAAGCCACATTGTGGAGGATAGCGTGGTGGAGGTGGTGGACCTTCCATCAATCCTCAGGTAATTTCATCTATAACAGGATGGTTTAGTAGTGCCAGGGGCAGTTTATTAGTTTGGGGACCAAGCTTATTTGTTTTGTTGAGAGTTAGATCAGTGGATTGATACCATTCTGATATCTGTATGGTAAATATGTAGCCAGAGCCACTTTGCTCAGGAGGTATTTCTGGCCACTCTTGGAAAAGCAAATAAACATATTTCCCAAATCTCAAAATGCCTTGAATGACTTGAAATGCTGCTTCTTCAACATATGTGTGCTATTTTGTTGTCAAGGAGATGAAGTAGATATTGATCAAGAAGTCTCGTGTTTGTGAAGATGATGGCAGGCTGATGATCCTGAAAACAGGTAGTTTGAAAACAACAAATTGCAACGATACTCTTGGCTGGGGATAAACACAGTTGATCAACAGTGATAACTGCATCATTCAAGGTCAACAATGAAAGTGGGGTTTTGTGATCATTTTTACCGCTGGTGGAAGGAATGAATAGTCATAATAAGGTAGAATTGCACATTAACCATGCTCTGGCACCGAACACGGTGTGGTTGCTTATATTGTTTTCATATAAAATACTTTAAAATGTGTCTGTAGGGCAGTGTTAAAGCAGTAAATCAGCATTTTTGGCCAAGTGTCATGGTATTTCAGACAACCTGTATTGTGAATGGTGTTGTTAGTTGGTCGCAACAGTTGTTAATTACAGAAGCAGAAGTAAAAAAAAACACTCAACACAAGTAAATATTATATTTTTATTTGTATTTACATTGATTTTAAAATGTAATTAATTCAACCTCCTTCCTGTTTTTCTGCATTAAGTCTTCCCTCCGCCCTTTCTCTGAAGGATTATAAGAAAATGCTTCTTGCCACGGTCGTCAACTATTCTTCTGGAGCAGAAACTCCTCTGATACTGAAGGAGCAGATAAGAACTGAGAATCCTCCAAGAAAGTTAAACACGAAGATGAGGATCAGGAAGAGCAGCAAGGTAACACTTTTAATAGTGATAGTATTTTTTTTTTTCCAAAGTTCTATCATGCATAATCTCAAACTGTTCTCTATTTGAAGATGAGGACTCCTGAGGCCCCAGTTCTGATGTTGAAGTGAAGAAGAAGCGTGGTGCACGCCATAAACTGCTTCGTCATAAACTCTCACTCAGTGAGGGTGAATCAGAGGAGAAAAAATCTTCCTGTGAAAGAAGAAAGAAGGGGCAAGAAAAAGTCGGGGAAGAAAGGTTCATTCATTTTCATTTTTCCTGTGTCATTTCTAACAACATGTGTACCAATATTGTGAACTCTGTGAAGATTGACCAGTGACTTTTTGTTTCTTTTGTGTTCTGTTTGTTTTTCCTGTCAATTGGGTAGCGATGACTCCGAAGAAGATTCAAACTTTAGTCAGTTTCAGCGCAGAGTCAGGAATAAGTGAACTTAGTGAATCAGACAGCGATGGGAAGCGTCGAAAGACCAGGTGAGAAGAGAGAATCTGATGATCCAATAGCGACCATCATGATACTGCCACTAGATCTGCATTTAACTCCTGCTTATGAAAATACTGATTTGTGTCTGCAGAGCTGCAAAGAAGAAGGATGAGGAGAAACAGAGAAGTTACAATCAGAAGAAGAAGCGACGCAGGATCAAAGTTCAAGAGTCGTCTTCCAGCAATGAGAAGGTGTTTAAAATGCAGAGCAGTTGCTAGTCGTCCTGAACTGTCCCAGAGTTTCTTTCCATGGCAAAATTTGCCAGGTGGAGAAGATGGACCCACATAACGTTTTCTGCGAGTCAGAGTCGTATGACACATAAAATGTTATTTGAAGTTACTACAAAAAGGTGTGTTGTGAAAGTTATTGAGGGCACAATTTAATCATAGGCCTGTTTGGCTACTGATCATACGAGGTGAATTTATTTCCTAAGGGCTGAAGATCAGAGGGCTGAACTTAATGTTCATTTTCCAGAGTGGAGAGGAAGATGAGGAGGGCCAAGATGGAGACGAACGCAAAGGGCGCAAAAAGATCCGCAAAATCCTGAAGGACGACAAGCTGCGGATAGAGACGAGAGATGCTCTTAAAGAAGAGGAGGAGAGGAGGAAACGTATCGCCAGAGAGAGGCACTCAGGAGAAACTTCGAGAGGTAGGTGAATCCTTGAACTTTGCATTCTCCAACACAAGGGGTGGGTAGTCCTCAAATTGAATCAGATTTTAGAGGAGCGAAAAGTGTGTGCATTGCTGTGTCATGGTTGAACTAGATCCAATATGTACACAAGTGTATGAGACAACTCCTGTGAGTTATGTACCCTGATGACAGTCCAGCTAGCTGTTTCTTTGTCCTCTCTGAGCTCTGCTAATGCAGTCGCACAGGTCTAAGTCTGATTAGAGTCCATTGTCTTTAGGTGTCAGATCAGCATGACCACAGAAAGCTTGGAGTGAAGCATGGCAATAAGATAAATGGTTAAATAATCAAGACTAGACTCATTGTTTGTTTCTTTTTTTACCTTTAAATTCAGAAATGTAGCCATGTACTGATATAAATGTATCTGTTCAAGTTGTGCAAAGTCGGATATTTTGCTAGCATCGATTCATATGTAGTGTCAAACAGCCTAAGCAACAATCAGTTAAGTGGATTTTGCTGTGATGTTTGATCTAATCTAAATTCAGTGTCATGTTTATTTTGTGTGTTACAGCTGTAGTAGCTATACTCCTTGCCTAATTGCATGCACTAAGATATTAGAAGACAATATTAAATCATATAGTATAGCATTGCAGTTGTATAAATTATGATACACTTACAGAATGACAGTTAAGTTTACATGTTCCCATGATATTAAATATTACCAGGCCAAAATGTGTATAATATTTTATTTTTTAGGTATTATTTAATTGACTTTACCTTAAAAATATAGCTAAGATGTTTATGCAGCTTCCCTCTTTCTGCCTCTGACCCAAATCCAGGTAATTGTGGTGGAGGAGTCTTCCCAGGTGACCTGTCCCATCACCACTAAGCTGGTGCTGGATGAGGATGAAGAAACAAAGAGGCAGCTGGTGCAGGTGCTGGAACCTCGTCACATAGCTCAAGCCTCATCAGGTTGACGGTCAGGACAAAGTAAATTTAGGCAGGCATCTGCAAAAAACACTGAGATGCTCTGGACTATTGTTGACATCTCTGTTTTGTCTTAGGGGTGCAGTTCATGTGGGACTGCTGCTGTGAATCTGTGAAGAAGATCGAGAAGTCTGCTGGCTCCGGCTGCATCCTTGCTCACTGTATGGGTCTGGGAAAAACTCTGCAGGTAACCCTAGTGATGTGTATCAATCCACTTCACATAAATTGATGCATGTCTACAGTATGTGCAGATACAAATCTTGTGCAAACTGTAGTTCTGTTTTTGCCCTGTAGGTGGTGACATTCCTTCACACTTTGCTGCTCTGTGAGAAGCTTGATTTCTCCACAGCTCTGGTGGTTTGTCCTCTGAACACTGTCCTTAATTGGCTCAATGAGTTTGAGAAGTGGCAGTATGGAATGAAAGATGATGAGAGTTTAGAGGTAAAGAGTTGCTCTTGTAATCTTTTTTTCCTAATTGAGTGTGATGATATATTTGTATGCATGCATGCGAAGAAAGAACACACTCAGATGTATTCTTTCTTCTTTTTGATCAATGTCTTGTAATTATTAGGTGACTGAACTGGCCACAGTAAAGAGGCCTCAGGAGCGAGCATATGCCCTCCAACAATGGCACGAGACAGGTGGCGTTATGATCATCGGCTACGAGATGTAGCGAAATCTGACGCAGGGCAGGAACATCAAGAGCAAAAAGCTCAAGGGAGACCTTTCAGAAAGGCTGAGTAGATCAGGTACAGCCCAGATAATGTGTTTATACCATGTTCTGAGTGAATACGCAATTCTGATTGGCTGCAGTGTGTCCATTAAGTCTGGACGGTGGACACCAATCAGTAAAACTGCATGCTCCATCTTGTAAATTAATGTTATGACTATTATCCCGTATCTAAAATGAATAGCCGCCTTAACAACTACAGTTGTCCTTCATTATTTATGCAACTTAATCACCCATAATGCAGCTGACTTCAGCTTTGTACTGATGAGCTGTTAGCCCATAAGCGGATTTACCGTGTACACAATATCTGAGGAAGTGTTAGAAGCGTGTTTATTGTATTCCAAACATGTAGTTACAATTGCGTTGCACATTCACAGCTGGGATCCATTATGCATTCATGTGCGACTGGCAACACAAGTGGCATTAGTCAAGTTGGTTACCATTTGGTTTGTTTGCATCTAAATGAACTTGATTAATTCACCGGTAGTGATCCTGATACTGTTGTTCGTGCATGTGTGTCAGCTCAGGTGTTCTGTTCGAACAGCCTGTACAGCTATGCAGCTAGCTCACACTGTCTATAACAGTATAATTAGTATGTCTAGTTATACTTCCCACCTGTGATGAGTTTTGTCTTTTACGTTGATTAGGTCCAGACTTAGTGATCTGTGATGAAGGTCACATCTTAAAGAATGAGGCGTCTGCTGTATCCAAAGCAATGAATTCCATCAGGACAAGGAGGAGGGTTGTGCTGACTGGAACACCTCTGCAAAACAATCTTGTTGAATGTGAGGCTGCCTGACGAAAACATAGACAACATTAGACAAAGATGTGTGGTTGTGGTTGGATGCACCTTAATCTTGTGATCTCTGTCCCTGACAGACCACTGCATGGTGAATTTCATCAAGGAGAACCTGCTGGGGTCAATTAAGGAGTTTAGAAACCGATTCATTAATCCCATCCAGAATGGTCAGTGTGCTGACTCCACATTGCATGATGTCGGATCATGAAGAGGGGGCTCATCCTTTATGAGATGTTAGCTGGCTGTGTTCAGGTAAACAAAAAAAATGGATAAAACTGTCAACTCAGTTACTCCTTGACCCCCTTCTTTTTGGTTTCTAAAGAGCATGATTTGTTTCTGTTCTCCACAGAGGAAAGATTACACAGCACTCAGCAAGTTCCTGCCACCCAAACACGAATATGTATTGTCGGTCAGAGTGACTCCGATCCAGTGTAAACTCTACAGATACTACCTGGAGCACTTCACAGGTGAAAGCTATGCTCTAGTCACAGTTTTGAGTTGTTGTTGCACTGAACTTATGGTTTTTCAATTAGCTGCGTGGTTTAAACTCTGATCTTTTTGAGTGTTGCAAGTAGCACAGCCCCCAGGGGCTGCTAACAGGGTTTACAGTGTCAGGTCTGATTGCTTGAACAGGGTTAGCCTAAGTAGACTAAAAACAAAATTCAATTCAGGAATTCACTGGAAAAACGTGTGTAGTCTAAGGCTTCGCTAGAAATCCTACTGCAGGAGTCTTGTTTCTCTTTAAAGTGCTCTCTTGACTGGATGTCATTTACTCAGACAAGGTTTTTAGATAAATGGAAGGCCTCTCTGGTCCCTCACTTCTTAGTGCTGCATTGTTAAGTCGTTTAGTGGACTTTCCTCTCAGAATGTGGCCCAGGACGTGTGTGTGTGTGCGCGTGTGTGTGTGTGTGTGTAAGAGTGGCAGCTGGCAAAGTGCCGCAGGCAGGGTTTAAGCCCAGTTTCCCACGTCTCCCTAATGAAGAGCTCTGGGAGAGAGGGAACGAAGGGTGGGGGGTAAAAGGGGGGAATGTGGGGGCATGAAGGAAAGGGAAAGAAATTTAGAGTGAGGAGGGGCCAGAGGTTTTACACCAAAAGTGAAAAACAAAGAACAGGAGAGCTGGTATGTAAGAAGAGGAGTGACTGGGACTAGGGGTGGGTGGTGCTGTGGCTCATTAGGCTGGGTTGTCCACAGGGCACAGTGCTTCTGATGTTGTGACTGTGGCTCTGGGCCTCCACAGTGAAGTGTCTTGGACCTAAGACCACCAGTCAGTGCAAGTTAGCGGGCGACATGCATGTTGCTTATGTAAAACCTACCCTCATTTCTGACCTCTGTGGGTCAATGCAGGCCAACATGCAGAGCATTTACAACATCTCAGCAGCTGCTACCCATCAGTTATTAGTTACAGTTACAGACTGGATACTGCAGTCAAAATATATGCTGATACTTGCAGCTTGGTATGATTTGTCTCATGTAAATAAGATGACTTTATTTTGTCCGCAGTCAGGTGGTCGGTGGTGAACACGTTAATGTTTTTTGCTGCATTACATTTTCCACAGTAGTTTGTATGTATGAAAAAATTGAGGGCACATTGTCAAATACATAATGCAAACACACATTCATCTTCCTCCACAAACTCTTTCCCTTGTGTGCAGGTGTGGGGAATGCTTTGGAGGGGGGCCGGGGCCGCGCGGGGACCAAACTCTTCCAGGATTTCCAGATGCTCAGCAGAATCTGGACCCATCCCTGGTGCCTTCAGCTGGACTACATCAGTAAAGAAAACAGGGTAGGGCTGTGGAAGATGAGATGAAACCACACTAAACACCAACTGAAAAACTGGGACTACATTTGCGCAAATCACACATTCTGTTGGAACACAATAGAAAGGTAGTGCTGATGTTTCATGCACCGGAAAAACAACACACACACATCGCCACCGCAGCAGAATTTACCTTTATGCATCATTTCTGTTACCTATGATCCAGCTCTCATTGCTTGGTTGACCTATATCATTACATAGACAAAACTCACATGACTGCACTCTGTTTCAGGGTTTCTTTGACGAGGACAGCATGGACGAGTTCATCGCTTCTGAAACAGAGGAATCCTCGATGAGCTTGACCTCTGAGGACGAAAAGATCAAAAAGTAAAATAAGATTTCACTTTTATTTCCCCTTGTTGTTCAGATGTGACCTCATTTAACTGCCCGTCTCGCTCATTCTGTTACTCTTGCTGAACCGGTCTCCTCCACCACTCCTCCCTCCTAATAGGAAAAAGAAGCAAGGGAAGGGAAAAAAGAAGGGATTTGATGAATCGGACAGTGATGACGTGGAGGTCATCAAGGAGTGGAACACCAGCTCTCGGGGCAGAAACGGAGAGGGTCGAAACAGACCAGGGCCTGTAGAGGAACGTAAGTTTGTCATACATGTGGGAGCATTACGGGCAGTTGGTTGGGCATTAGAGGTGCCACAGCTGCATGCGCAGGAATATCTGGGGTACTATGTTTCTGCTAATGATCAGTCTGAAACAAGTAATAGATAGAAGCGTTGAAAAAGTCAGCTGGCTGATCATCTCACTTTTTGGATCAGGATAGTCTTTAAGATATTGACTTAAAATAGACTGAGCCTGAAAGCCATTAGTTGGACAAATTCTGCAGACTCTGAAGGCCAGCTTTATGTGACAGCAAGAAGCAGAGTGATGTGTTTTTTCTTGAACTAAGCACTGTGTTCAGTTTTTTGGGTTCTGGCTGGTTAAAGGTGATCTAGTTTTGGTCTGTGTCCATTAGTAACCCCCCTGACCTCCATGAACGACTTAAATTGTGGCCAAAGACACAAAAACGAAGGTTAAACAAAAACTTTGAGATGACAATGTCACTGCGTTATATATGTCATTGTACATTGTATTATTACATACATGTTAGGTTTCTGTAAAAGTGAAACAAAAAGGTACCAGACAGGCAACATTAGGACTAACTCTATCGAGCATGAAAAACAGAATTAAAAGCAAATACTGAATGACATTCTTGTTTTAAAAACTAACATCTGCACAAACTGCAGCTGTAGCAGAGAAACAGGTGATAGTGAAACTTTGTCTTTTTTACACCTTATTGTTGTGAGACGGTACCAGCTGCA
This sequence comes from Datnioides undecimradiatus, assembly GCA_008933995.1. Taxonomy (NCBI): domain Eukaryota; kingdom Metazoa; phylum Chordata; class Actinopteri; order Lobotiformes; family Datnioididae; genus Datnioides; species Datnioides undecimradiatus. The sequence continues at coordinate 1,823,452 of WARS01000014.1, forward strand.
TGAAGGCTTATCTGTCCTTTTTCATATCAGCAACAGCTCAGCCCACTGGCTCTGCACCAGGGAGTCCCACTCCTGACTGGTACAAGGAGTTTGTCACTGAGGCTGACGCTGAGATCCTGGAGCACTCCGGAAAGATGGTGCTCCTCTTTGAGATCCTGCGCATGGCAGAGGAAGTAGATGATAAAGTGTAAGCGTGTCAGCACTCAAACTGCAAGTCACACCCTTTGTGCCTTTTCTGTTGCACGTTGCAGCGATGTGCACATGTGGTAAAGTGACATTTGTGTTTCTTCTGTCTCCAGGTTGGTGTTCAGTCAGTCTCTCATCTCTCTGGACCTGATTGAGGATTTCCTAGAGCTGTCTTGCAGAGCTAAAGACGAGGGCAAGATCTCTCCATACAAAGGTTCATTTTAGTGCAGTCTGACTCTATTCAAGAAGTTCTCACTAAACACAACATGCCCATCATGTGTTACCCTTATTCACAGAATGATCCTGTGATCAGCTGGCCTCTTAATGGTGTGATTTGAAAGGCTGCTCTTGGTTTCATGATGTGCTGAAATCACAGACATGGTTTAATATCATAAGCCAGCTACTGACTTATAGAGCTCGAGGAGCCCATTTGTCTGTCCTGACGTTCATTTTTGTGGTTTGTCTTTGAACTGAGTAAACTGTGTGTGAGATATAAAAAGTATTCATGTTAGCGCCGGAGAAGGCTGAAGTATTTTCATATGGAAATGCAGGTTTCACACTTGCATTCAGCCCACATGTAACAAGTATTCTTGTACTCGTTGGTGTGCTTATTACTCTTAAACACACGCAGACACACACATGCACACCGCCGCTGGTGTAAGGTCATGTTCCTAATTAAACTTCGGCAGCTGTTTTTACTTTCATTTTGAAAATGATTAGGCCTTGACTTTTTATTCCACAAAAAAATGTTTGCTCAAGGGTTTGTAATTTGTAATGAAAAGATCACAGTGCCGTAATTGGAAACATACTGAAATGTTGGTTATGAAGGCTGGTGGGGAGGGGCTGCCATCTTGAAGGCTAAACAGGGTTGGCCTCTAACCAACACAACCATCTATCTGCTGTCTGCTAATACCCAAACTAAGTCCTTTTGACAAGGAAAAGGCCTGGTTGACGGTGACACGTGTGTTTTTGAAGGTTTTGCAGAGCCTAGATGTGGACGTTGGGTAGTCAGAGCAGATTTCTTAACTGTAACATGTCTGTGAAGGTGAAGGCAAATGGTTCAGGAACATTGACTACTACCGACTGGATGGCTCCACCAACGCTACCACCAGAAAGAAGTGGGCAGAAGAGTTTAATGACACCAGCAACACAAGGTACGACATTTTTTTATTTCAACCAGTGCAGTTTTCACTGTTAATGTCTGAAATGTAAATGGTTCCGTACACATTTTTAGCACTAACTCGCCTCATCTGCTCTTCTACTGTCCCAGAGGTCGTTTGTTCCTCATCTCAACACGTGCCGGCTCTCTTGGGATCAACCTGGTGGCCGCCAACAGGGTCATCATCTTCGACGCCTCCTGGAACCCCTCCTATGATGTCCAGAGTATTTTCAGGGTGTATCGCTTTGGCCAGCTGAAGACAGTCTACGTGTACAGGTTCCTGGCCCAGGTGAGCTTATTCGCACCAGTCATCAGTAAAGAGGTGATTCCAAACATGTCATTATTAACAACCATGTGTGCCGTTTGTGTCTTTGACACATCCTCAGTTACAGGTGATCTATATATAGAGACACCTTTTTCAACTTCTGTGATTCCTGTCTTTCAGGGTACAATGGAGGAGAAGATTTATGACCGTCAGGTAACCAAACAGTCTCTGTCCTTCCGGGTGGTGGACCAGCAGCAGATTGAGAGGCACTTTACAACGAATGAGCTGGCTGAGCTCTACACCTTTGAGCCAGACTTGCTGGATGATCCCTCAGAGAAGAAGAGCAAGAAAGCCACGCCCTTACTCCCGAAGGTAAACATGCATATATATGTTTGCATTGTATGTACTAAGATTGTTTAAATAAGCTCCAATGGTGAGCCAAGCATATATTTGTGAATTCAATCTAGAATAAATCGTTAATATTATTGGACTTTGATGAACCATTGACTGAGATTTCATGGTGTTCTTTAGACTAATCCCCAAAGGAAATGAGGAAAAGCAGGCTGAAACCAATTAACAGTAGTAAAATAGTCTTTTTTCCTTCAACAAACATGGCACAGAATGCCATTTTAAATGCCAAGCTTGTTTTTCCAAACTTGCACAAAGTAGTATGTTCTTCCTTTTGAAGTTTAGCACTCCAGTGATAAACTGTTATTTAAACTCAGTGCCAGCTTGTATCCTGCTTGGCCTTTCCGAGATCTTTCTATTTCTTCTCGTTTCCTATCGTAATCCTGTGCTCGCCTCTTCTTTCCTTTAATGCAGGTGCTGTGTCACTATTTGGGCCCCCTGGGGTTTAATAAGAACACACAGCCCTTACATGGGCCATCCAACCCCGCACAGCTGCACAGATTTGTCTATTTACTGCTATTTACTAAATAGTCTTCTCATTGCAACACTGCTGCTGCTGCCCAGCTATAAACCTGCACTCCTGTTTTTTTTGTTTTTTTCATTCATTCCTTCTCTGTTGATCTTTGAATTACTCCCATCCTTTCCATCTCGTTCCTTTTTCTGCAGTCTCTGGGTTTATTCAGATCATCTTAAGTGGTTTTACCTCTTTGTTTTGGTTTGACCTGGGTTACTCCACAGAAATCTGTAAACAGACAGGATGAAGAAAGAAAGAAACGCTGTATATCAAACTTGGTTGCTCTTTCACCGGACAGTTGAAAGGCCTTTCAGTGCACCTTAATGGAAAATCTGTTTTCCATTTACACTGTCGAAAGATCTTTATCGCTATTCCCTTCATGGGCATTAACAGGTAGGAGCACTGCATGAATCCACTCAGCCGGCAGCTGATATCATTGCTCTCACCTTCTATATTCCTCTAAACCGGGAGTAGTTGACTTAAAGTGCAGCAGAGCACAGTTGGAGGTTTGAAGAGGAAAGATGTGTTCATTGAGCCGCAGCCTGTTAGATGTGTATGATCTTTAATGAGCCCAGTGACATTTATGTGACACAGTATTAAAGACGGAGAGGCTGACAAGCTCTTTAACAAGCCGACCTGTTTTGGCCAGGGGGTTAACTATGATGTGGCAGCAGGACTTGCAGTATTACGGAAGGAATTTGCCGTCTGGAATGATGTGAAGATGAGTCAGACGCCCTCCATCACTTTCAGCCAACAACGCTCTGCACAGAAGGAGAAAACGATTCGAGCCACGGCAGAGGGTGTTTTGCACTTCTTCTCCCAAACTCTCCACGCTGCGCTCCATGCGTTCTGGTCCAGAGAGGGCATAGCTTCCAAACTCTGGTCACACAGGCTACAGATACACTGGTTGATTTTTATGCTTAAGACGCTGAGTTAGAGTTATTTCTTTCTCATCTTTTGCTGGCGTAAAATCTTGCAGGAAGTCACCTCCAGCACCTACCTCCTCCTGTCCTCTCATTATTTACTCTGCCTTACGGTGTCCCATCATGATTACTTCTGCTCCACCCTCTCCTTGTGTCTTACCTTTATTTCCACTTTTCTCTCCTTGGTCCTTTATGATGTCCTCACTCTCCTTCCCGTCCACCGCTGCCCCGCCCTGTCTGTTCCTCACCATCATCGTGACCATCTGTTGCCCTGACTCGCCACCCTGCCGCTGAATGTTCAAAGCAGGCTCAGTAAAGTTGTTTTTCTTCTTTTCCCCCTGGCCTCTCCTGGATGATGAAAGGTCATTATTTAAACCCCTCTCTTAAAGATGTCTCTGTGCTCTTCAGAGAAACTAATTGGAGACAAAGGAAGCAGGAGCACTTCCCCCTAATGACAAAGAAGGTCCTCACGGCCCAGACATGAGATTCTGACTCCCCACCCACCCATCCTGAGACATCCTCACCCATTTCCTCTTCATCGCACTTGTCTCTTCAATCTAACATGTGACCACTTGCCCAATGGGAAGTGCACATGGTAGTTTTTTTTTTTATGCAGTTCTGAAGCTGTCTGCAAATGTAGCAGCATTGCACTCTGTTGGTCAAGCTGGCGGGCTGTGGGCGTACCTCATTGTATGTGCTCTCAGCAGGTGATGGCTGCAGTGGTCATTAGGCTCTGTCAGGTACACTGAAAGGCTGTGGGGAGGCTGCGCTTGGTACACAGCATAGACCAAGGCAGACTGGAGCAATAAGTGACACCATGCCTGTCTCATTAGGGGTAGGAAGTCACTTTGACCTAAAAGGAGAATTCTCCCGTGAATACTATATAAGCATTATAAATCACAAGTCAGTGATGCTCAGTGGATTGCAACAGTTGTTTTGTGATGAAAGTTTTGTAAATTAGTTTTTTGGTTTATCAACCCTTAGCCGGCCCCATCTATGTTGATGAGGATAAGTTGTTCTCATACTCCCTTTTGCCAGGTTCAGAAAACAAGCCTGAGCTTGATGCATTGTAGGTGTAAAGAACACTAAAGATAGTGAGAGCCCGAGTTGTTGCAGGTGTTAAAAGGCGAGAGCCACCGGCCCTCATTCACTGCACTTAGGCCTGTTGAGACTGCTATCTGGAGATATTGATTTTTCTGCCTGTTACATGATGAGTCTCTTTATGATTCGAAGATGCAATAAGATGGCTGTAGAAAGGGGTTTTAACTGATTGTTACTACACAGTGATGTTCGATTATCTGTGGAGGAGAAGGTGAAACACACCATCGATGCTAAAAGTTTAGAAATGCACAACCAGTGTAACCAGTGTTGTAGTGCTGAAGCCATCCAAAGGTTCATACACTAATTATGACAATGTCTGATACAGGAAGATAATAAAGTAACATTTCATATCCAAAAGATCAAAGGTCAGCTTCACTGTGACAGTCATGATGATCTGCAAAAACACTTTAGTGCCCATCATTCAGAAACATAAGGGAGATCGTTGGTTTTGCTGACATCGAGCTTTAGGTGATTGTTAGTTGATAAAGCTCTCTATCACTCCTCTGTAAAAATGGTTTATAGGTGAAGACTGCATGTTTATCACTGGAATCATACATGTGACTACTTTACTTTTACCTTTTCGTCACTGTTGAACCGTGCTTTTTATTTTAAATTAAAATCTTCTAAGTCTTCACTACATATATTGTGAGTCTAAACAGGTAAACTGTGACTTGACAGGGTTGGCGGGGCCACACACAACCATGTGGCAGTTATTCTTGTTTGACCTTTTTCCTGCCCAGTACAGCTTCACTGTCATACTTAATTGACTCATTGTGGATCTCCTTTGACCTTCCCATTCTGCTCCAGCTGGCTGGCCCTTGTAGTGAGCTCTCTTAGAAATACACCCCCCTGCTGCTGCAGGCTAAGGCTTGTTTTTATAGAGATTTGATGTGTTTATTGTCTTTGTTTAGCCCTTTGTGACACGTGTGATTTTGTTTCTTTGTTAACTGACAGCTATAGCTAGATAAACGCTTTGACTCGTGTGGGCACCAGAGGGGTATAAAGATAACATGGTCCTTAGGGCAGCGGTGGCCTCTGATGTCAGGCACAGCGCCCGCAGTTAAGTGCATTTCTGCAGAGAAACTGTTTAGAGCAGGCCAGTTGGGTTATGTGTATCACTTTTGTGCAGCTGGACGAGAGAGAGTTTTAACTGGCTATGTTTAGGTATTACAAATATCTCAGCCACTCACATTCCTGCTGTCGGGATCCTGTCTTAGCCCCCTCAGTTGCTAAGGTTAACACACCTGTGCTTCAAAAGCTGACCCATTGAATATATTCAGAACCTCCTGGACAAATCAAGAAACCAGTGTCTGTATTTGAACTGTGGATCTCTGCCATTTACAACTTTTAAGATTCCTCTTCATTTCTCTTTTTCTCTCCCTCTAAACTATTATTCACTTACTTAAAACTTTCATCTCCTGTCCTGTGTCTTTAATTCTTCCTGTGCGGTGTTCTTCTCTATTAGGTAGAGGTTTATTGTTGTGGCAGTGACAGAAATAAAATAAAACACTGCGTGGTTAAAGCGATCTCAATGCAATAAGTGGTCGTTTAGGTGCAGGAAATTGGGTTAACATGGTTGAAAATGTTGTCAGCTCAAGAAAATATATGATAATGCAGCCAGAAAAGTCCTGCTTTCATAGAACCTAGAGGTATTAATGCAAGCGGGTGTTTAATTGCATCAGACCTTTTACAGTTAAGCGCCACCTAAAGTACATTGGTAAAGTACGCGTTGATGCCTGTGCCAAGTTGTAAAGTCTACGTGAGGCCCACTTGTGTCGACTCCCAAGTCTTCGTCTTTCTGATGTGCAAGCAGCGGAGTTTGAAAACTGCTTTACATCATTTATGGACTGCTGGCAGTTCAGCCACTTTCATAATATGTACATGTACAAGAATTTGGCTTAAGGAGAGCATAAATTGTTCTCTCAATGGAAGGAATGGGAAGGCTTTCATACAGTGGTAAATGTCATGCATGTTAGATGCTTTGTGCGATTGGTATACCAGTTCTTACATTAAGTGTTTTTGCTCTGCTGACCCCTTTTCTGATCCCCTTTTCCCATAAATTGTACATTTACAGACCTTTTTGCACAAAAGTACTGTTTATTGTCAAGACCACAGATTATCAGGCACTCATTGAGAGTGACTCTGTGGAGAATTGTTGACCTGATTCTCAGACATGGGAAACCCACCTCCATTATTACATCTGAACACACAAACCCACTCTGTGATGCCAAACGCCAAAATTCATTCCCAAATATCACCCTCTAGAAATCAGCACCCTGCTCCCTCCATGTTTTTCTTCAGAGAGGGGGGGAAACAAGTTAAGTGGGGGAATTTACCTCTTTGTCTCTGGGCGTCTGCCCACCCAGCATCTTTGACTTTCTCTCCTCCCCTGCAGTAAAGTGATCTATGAGGATGACAATAGCCCAGGTCATTTTACCTACAGTCATTAGTGCTGGCTTGGCACACACACACTGAGCGCACCAGGAGATGGAGATGGACCGGACCACCCCAGAGTCATTGCTGGTCGGGATTACTTGGGTTTCCCAGAATGCATTGGGTTCCATTGGGAACATCAGTAGTCTCATTTGACCTGCAGCACTATTGACCCGCTACCCGGTTGACACTCAAAGTGCTCCTCTTTCATACACTTAAATGAAACCTTCACACACTTTCTACATGCTCAACATATTGCAGCTTTTTATCCCATGCATGGCCTAAACTTCAGTGTTAGCTCTAATAAATGATAGCATTAAAATAAAAACATATCCTTTTTTTTTTAGCAAGACTCTTTCAGATGTTTTTCACATTATGACTGTTTGTTTTTATGCCAGCAAACAGGCAAGATGCTGCCAGCTCTTGTTTTGGACTTGTTCCTGCTGGCTGTAGTTGTCACTGACTTAAAAATAATCCAGCTCAATCTGTTTGATTAGGAATAAACTACTAAGTTGTGCAAAGTATTTCAAGAATTGGTTTGTTGTTGTCAAACAATAAGAATTTCTAATTTCATGGTGCTGAGGACTGTTTTGACTTATTTGTGCTTCACACAGAAATGTACCTGTATCCCTCTGCTCCTTCAGACAGGCCAACAAACTGTGAACAAACAGGGAACAGTTTGTAGATAGTTTGTAGATCCATCACCTTTTCAAACCAGCTCTATTTGGCCACTGCGCCGTCATCTTTGTCATCTGAATCATATTCAGGCTTTGTCATACGGTGCAAACAGAACCATGCTGTATTTACAACATTGCCAAGGCAAGTGCCTCTGCTGGCATCGACTGTGGCCTTTATCTGACCAGGTCTTCACCTTTTTTGGCTAAACAAACCACAATGGATGCCTTTTATCCGAGTCAGGCCAACAGGCTCTTCTGTGCTTTTATGTCCTAATTAGAGAGCAAAGCAGCAGTTGAATCGCTGGCTGTGCTGCTGCTGCTGCTCCAAGATGTCTGGTTGTTCAGGGGTGGCCTGGTTTTGTCCTGATTAAGTGTGGTGGCTGGGAAACATAAACAACTGTCAGTGAGGAGCACAATCGGGTCCAGGGTCCAAGTGTTGGAGGTTGATTGGTATGTGGGTATGTGGGTGTGATATTCTATGGCCCTGTCTGCTCCTACCTGTTTCACCCACCTTATCTGTCTCTCTCTGGAGTTGTGAGGCCTAAAAATAGGCTCCTGTGTAGTTTTCTGGCAACTCACGTCTCCCCCCTTTTTTTTTTTTTTAGGGATCCAGTTTCACTCCATCTGGTCTGGTGTTTATTTTCTGTTTATTCAATACAGGTCTGCAATCACTGCTTAATTTCATAGTTTGGTCGTTGGTCTTTTTGTCTTTTTTTCTGGCTTAATACCAACGACATCTATGATTAATTTTGTTTGCAACCTCACACTCATTGTCACAGTTCAAAGTGAGACAGAGGGGGGCAGCAGAGGGGAGTGGACCCACCATCACCACCCACCCCACCCCCTGCGAACTGGCCCATGTGGAGGTTAATGATGCAACTTCTGAATGACGTTGTTTCCAGATTGCAAAGTTCCAGTTTAATGTAAAGCGAAGTCAAGACAAAGAAAAGCAAACGTGCTGCAGAGAGAGTAATTTAAACCATGTTTGTGTAAGCATAGCCTGGCCCAGCTCTCTTAATTTTACTCAGGTATTGTTTTCAATAACAATGCAGTCATGGAAACCAGAGTACCAAAAAGCCCATCATTATTTATTTATGTTTGTTTGGTTTTTTACACGTTCTTTTAATCCTCTTACAGGCAAATCCAAGTTTTTTTTCTTAAATCCAAGCGTTAGAAGTGTTAGAACTTAGATGAGGTTGGATTTGTGCATTGAGGTCTTGTTGAACTATTTGTATTTTTGCTGCAGCAACAATTCTTGTGCACATGGACTAACTGGTGCAGCCTCATTCCAACATCATTACAAAACTGATAAAGAATTGAGATCCTCCTCCTCTTCAAACCAAAGAAATGTCTAGATTTGGTGCCCATCTCCTGTTGACATAAGAGATCATTTAGAAGTTTGCTGTCCCAGTTGGTAGCTTAGCTGTTAAATAAACGAGTTAACATCTCTCTCTCTCTCTCTCTCTCTCTCTCTCTCTCTCTCTCTCTCTCAGTATAAACAAAAGAATGATTAAAACAAACCGGGAATGGTGTGTTACCTTTCTGACCTTATTCACACCTCCATCAGCATCATCTCTCCCTTCCAGTGATGACCCTTCCTATCATTTATGTCATCAACCCTGCTGCAGGATCCCTTCCTGGCTGAGATGCTGCAGAACAACAAGGACCAGATTGCGTGTTACCATGAACACGACTCCCTGCTGGACCACAAGGAGGAGGAAGCACTGAGCGAGGAGGATCGCAAAGCTGCCTGGGCCGAGTATGAGGCAGAGAAGAAGGTAGGCAAAGAAAACACACACACACACACACACACACACACGCATGGTATACACTGGCATATTTACCAGTTCCAAAATCAAAGGTGTTCAATAAAGCACTTAGCTGCTATGTCAATCATTCTCCAACTCATTGACATCAAAGTGTGAGGTGAGCCCCACTTTTGCTTGTCAAGATGTGTGAGTTCGTGTTGGATCTATACAGTCCTTTCATCACTTGGACTAAGCAGATGACAGCCCCATCCACACTACTGTGATTGTCATTTTGGCCCACTGTCAGACTTGTGAGCTGCTCTAAAAATCACTGAGTGAGTTGTCCAAGCAGTGCCAGCGCTATACACTGTAAATTCAGACATCCACAGAGGGTTTGAGACACCTCTCCTGTCTGTTACAACCTTCACTTTTCTTCACATCTCCATTGTCCCCTCCTCTTTCCTCTTTCTTGTGGGACAAATCAATGGGCAATTAGTGGGGTTTATTTGGAGAAGGGGGTGTTGTAAGAGAGCAGGAGCAGGTCTCCTCTCCCCCCTGTGTAATCCTAGATTCTAATTCACTCTAATGATTATTTTTCCAACACACTCTCCCTCCTCTGCCCTCTGTGTGCCTTAAGCGGCTTTTCCCTCAGAGCTCCTCTGCTTTTCAAGAGAACAGAGGGTTCCCAGTCGCAGGACAAACAGTGGCGCTGAGGTCGAATGTGAGGATTTCAATTGCGTTCGCATCACTGCAATCTGTCATACGTGAAAGATGCACAGCCTGTTAGGTAACATGCTGTATACTCTGAGCTTTGAAGGAGAAACAACTGGAACGTAACCCAGCCTCTGCTAATGTCTTCACAACTTAAGGGTTGGCCGGTAGTGGCCGGGAAAAGCTGTGTGTATGAATATCAGATTTGCAAGTCAGGAAATGGGAAAAACTGTGAGAACATGATCAGGCGCCCAAAACCAAACTGAACCCAGGAGCCTTCAGTCTCACTGGGATGACTTCAGCCTGCTACAAAGCCTCAAGAGGCTCCTGTCATAAATTTAGATTTGAGACACTGAGTTTTGGAAATGAAGTCAAGTCTAGATTTTATGTCTGTCTGAAGATGTATGAAGTCTGCAGAACATCTGAGGATGCAGCCGAAGTCCAAGAGTGGCTGCTTCTCAACAGCAAACTCTAAAGTGAAGAGCGTGTGTGTGCGCACAGGCGTTCACGTGTGTTGTGGTTTTGCGGTTGTTTTGAGGTTTTGTACTGTTTAAGTCTGCACACCTGTCTCTGACCAGGTCCAAAGACCCCCACTGGCCCCCAACACACACACACACACACACACACACACACACACACACTCCCTACCCCTTACATACCGGATGGCCAGATTACAGGGCACAGGAAAACCATCTGCAGCAGAGGCTCAATTACACACAAGCATCGGCATCCTGCTGGCCTTTACTGGGACAAGACTGTTTACTTCAGGTCACTTCTCTCACACACACGTCTAATACAAGAGGAGCAGGCCAACTCAAGGCATCTTGTTGCTCTTGCAGTGTCAAACAAGTTGTATGTGCGAAGCCTTGGTGTCTAGATCACCAACTGGGGGTGAACTGGCATCCCATGTCCCACTGATGGCAAACAGTATGTCCAGTTGGGTCCTTGGTGGCTTAGTGCCTAATTTAGGTGTGCGAATCCTGTTGGATGCATCCTCACTCTCCCTGCTCTGCCTCTGTCTTTTTTCTTTCAGGGTCTATCCATGAGGACCAACTACCAGTCATCATACGCCCAGATGGACATGGGCTCCCCCAGTTACTTTTCCTACAACGTGGCGGCTTTGGCCTCCATGACCAACCAGCAGCTGGAGGTAGGTAATGAGCTCCACATGCCCCCCTCCTGCCTTGCACTCCTCCCTCTCCTTCCCCCACGGCATGGCGCCCCACATTCCTCAGACCCCACTGCTAATTGTGACAACAGTCTAGTAGCCGACATGCCTAACTCTGCCCCACTCCTCCACCCAACATTTTGTAATACTTTACGTCTGGGGCAGCAGCTATTTATACACAGTGGCACATCTGACTGAGGACAGAAGGTCCAAGAGACCATTTGTGTTTTTCCAACAAGTCAAATGAGTGTGAAAATACTTAAAGGCATATGACAAATGATGTTGTTGCAGCTTGGATCTTCTGAAAGCAGACAGATTCCTCTAAACATGTAAAAGTGAAACAATAACTCAGTAAATGCTGCATGCTCCTCTTCACCAACTCCCTGTAACAAATATTTATTCACCAGCAAGTCGCTAAATTCATCCGTCTGCCATTTGGTGCTGTGCAGAGTTAATCACATACAGCTGTTTTGCCCTATTTGCTACCATAAAACAAAACAATGGGCTAAAAGAATTTCTGTAGAGCTGCACAGGTGGTGATGATACTCTGTGGATGCCTTTTGATATTATAGTTGACATTTAAGATCTTCTATGCAAAGACAGCTGGTGACTACTCACAGTTGTGTCCATTAAATTAGGAAAAATTTAATGATGTTTCATGTTTTCTGTTTCCTTAATGTATGTTCAGGACCTTATAAACCAGGGACGACAGAAAGTTATTGAAGCAACAAATGCATTAAAGTCTTTAGCACGGGAGTCATTAGAAGATACTATCGCCAGAATGGTGAGTGTCAACACTCTTCTTCATGTATAAAAGAATGAGTTCTGATGCAGTCACCTTTCTGTCACTGTACTGCAGTATAGATGTGATGGTGGTTGGGGTCAACATGTTTGAGCTGTCCTCTCTCCCCGCAGTGGAAGGAGAACCCGAAGCTCACAGAAAATCAGGTCCAGTCCTTGGCTCTGTCCCGACAGGCCAGCTTGGAGCTGGAGATCAAGCGCAGGGAAATCGTGTACAGGGATGTTCTCACCAGACAGCAGACGGTAAGATCAGCTCAGTGTACGAGCCACGTTCAGTGCTAACTACAATACTGCTGTCAACATTTTACCAGCAAATCTGTCAATGACCACCTGTATGGAATTCTGCACGTTACAGTAGCAGGTTATTGCAGTTTGTGCTATTTTTAACTTATGTCCTGCCTGAACCTGATTTTCCTCCAATGACCTTTTTTGTGTGCAAAGCATTTGCTTTATTATGTTAAGTTTTTGTAATACATGTTTGGTTTGCAGTGTATTTGGTTTTGGTTTTGTTTTCCGTTATCTTGAAGTGTGCTTTAAACATATGGTGTCTTGGTTATTCAGCTGGTTCTTGTTTTCCTGCAGCAGTAATTTTGCAGTTTTTTTTAACTGTTTCTCTCTGTTTGTGTTCGGTCAGCTGATGATGTTTGTGCAGAAGCTGATCACCAACCGGAAGATGCAGGAACAGCAGCTGGCCATGGCTAACCAGGCCAATTACCTGAACCAGCTTGCCCTGCAGAACGGAATGATGGGAAGCAGCGGGCTCAGCCAGATGGATCTGCTAGGGCTTTACCAGCAGCTCCATGGCCTGGGCTCTCATCAAAACATGGGCAAGAATCCTGGGCCCTCCAAGGGCCTGTAGGTCTGAGAGACTTTTCCTCAACATACCCCTTCCCCACTCAGTTAGCTGTCTCCCAGTGGCCCAGTCCGAGTGAGGCCCAGTTCTCTGTAACAAACACACTGTGAGACCGGTCAGAGCTCAAAGCAAACTGGTACACCAATCAAAGGGTGGAGTAGTTTTGAGACTAGGCTGCTGTCCACTGGGGCCACAGGGTGGATAGATCCTCAGCTCTTTATTCTGTAGTTCGCTGAGAGAAGGTGGAATATAATGTATAAATGACTGTGTGAAAGAAGTCCACTAGGAATTTCAACAGAAAAAAAAAATGTATATACCGCCTTAATGTTATTCAAGTTCTATATCTTCATTTTTCATGTATTTAAAGACAAAAAGGTTTTACCCCCAATGCTTTTAAGCATTGTATTGTTCTCCCCTTAAAAGAGGGTTTCCTTATTATTTAATCTGTTTTTTATACTGTTTTAAATGCCTAACTAAACCTGAGTGGGACCAGTGTTGTTGGTGACAGGACTCTATGATGTAAAGCTCCAAGTGATGACTAGCCCAATAGAATCCTTCACCAATATCTAGCGAAGCAGACAGCTGATGGTGCTGCAAAGTCCTGCTCTTTTTGGGAGATGGAAGAAATTGATAAGTTGACAAAAACAACAAAAAAAATGGCCTTATATTCATTTCCTAAAAAAGCTCTGTAAAGATTTGAGATTTGTTGAGAATCTTTTCTATTATGCTTTTGAGTGTTTACATTAGCTGTCACTGAACATGGTAATGGAATGCTTGTGTTGTTCAAAACTGCCTGCCGGTTCCTATGACCTTTTTGTAACATCATTCTCATTGTCACGTGTTGTCTAGCATAGCACTGTGCGTCCTGTTCATTGTTTATGTTCCACTTGTGTTGATCCCAAGCCCGGGTGAGCAACTGGGTCTCACAAAGCATAACCAGTTCAGCCAGGTGTCACAGGGCCCAAACCTTTCCCTTTACTTGTCTGTCAAAGTTTGAAAATGTGTGTTTCATGCTGGATTTGATTGAGTAAGGACTGGAAAATCTCATTACGCCTGGCTGATCTGTGGCTTCTGCTTTGTGAGAAATGCCTTCTGGACACTGTAGTCTCACCAGGCAGGCCCCCCACCCCAAACTACCCGTATTCTACTTTGGCACATTTTTGCTTCTAAATGCTTAAACTGGTGTAGCTGTTAACCACGAGGAATATGTACATTTCTCATGAAGAGATGCCTGTTGTCTCTAGTTGGCTCCTGTGTTTGCACAAGGTGTATTTCATAAATGTAGAGAAACTTTTTGGCCCTCCTCTAAGAATGTTCTTATTTTAGCAAATACACCGACATGATTTGCCATAAATTTGAACTGCTATTATCTTGGTAAGTATTTAATATAACATTTAATAAAGTGACCAAAAGGATGAGCAAGTGCAGTGATGGAGTCATTTGTTTTTCAGGACTGAAATGATGTATAGTGGATTCCTTTGTATTGGCTGAATTTATAAAGGGGAAGGAGATCTGAGAACTTTTAATTATACACCTTCATCATAACTAATGGTGAATTCTTTGAAGAAGAATCTTGAAGAAACTTAAAAATCTGTTGGCAAAATATCTGACAAAATATTTGACAAATAGTGAAGAGGTGCAGCCATATGGGTCCCTCGAGTTGTGGTAGAGATGAATGGTGAGTATGTGTCTTGACTGGGAAGATCTGGACAGTTTTGTTTTTTTTTAAAAAAAAGGAATAACTATATAAAACTTTCTCAGACTTATATTTGGTGTTTGGTTTCACTTCAGTTACTTGTTGCTTAACAATACTGATCACCAGTTATTGATAGCTCAGCTTAGCCTGGCTCTAAAAGCCTACAGTTTCATTAACATTCCCTGTTGAGCTCATACAATTAAGAAACTGAAAGGTGGTTTTATATAGAAATGAAAAGTCTAGATTTGTATTTGTGGAATATGGTTATTTATCTTACCATGAAGCTACAGGCATCAACAGGTCAGCCTAGCGTAAAGACTCAATACAGTGAACGGCTATTCTGGCTGGTAGCCAAGGGTTCATGTTTGCCAGCAGAAGCTTCACAATGTCGCTGTGCTCAACCATGAACAGCATAACCCCTCATACAACTTTTTCAGGGTGTCCTTGGGTCCTTGAAAAGTCTTAAAATCTTTTAATATTGTACATATAAGGCCTTAAGAGTCATCACATCTTTTTAAAAATTAAGTGCTAGACACCTGTAGAGCCTTTTTTAACACTTGGGTTTTCTGTGCACAGCTAAGTTAAAAAAAAAAAATTAGAATGTGTACCTTTAAACATAACCGGGCTAGCGTCTACTTCCAATCCTTATGCTAAGCTAAGCTAACCATCAACTGGCTCTAGCGTCATATTTTCTGTGGATATGAGCGTGGTGATGATCTTCTCTTCTAATTCTGAGCAACAAAGCAAAGCATATTTCCTCAGCGTTAAAGTTGGTCCTTTAAGTGTTGGAGAGCAGACAGCTGATACATCATGATGCAGTGTCCCTGTTTTTCACACCCACTGCACTAAGTGCCTTTTGTCCCACTCTCTTCTCCCTTCAATCTTTCATCTATTTTTCCCTCTCCCGGTATTGTTTTCATTTCTCAGTCTGCCAGGGTTTTCCCCCTGCATGTCTTTGACTTTTCCATTCCCTCCCCCCAGGGGAGCTTGCTCTCACAGCTTACAGATATCTGCCAGTGGAGAAACATTACAACTATTGCAGATGTTGAAATGTTGATCCCATCCCCTCTCAGCCCCAGATTACCACCACTCCAGGTCTGCAGCACATCCCCGCTGGTTCTTTGTGCAGCAGGCAGCTGTTTCTGTCCATTGGAAAGCTCTGCTGCAGACTCTACTGTAGCGGAGTCTGTGAGGCCCCTGCAATGAACAACCAATCACTGCTCTAAATCCATGCTGATGTGTAAAGCCAATTAGGAGCCGGGATCCAGTTGCATAAGGAATCTGATTTTGTACGGTGGATGTAGGCTGACTAAGACTTTGTGGAGACAGAGAGGGTCTGTGCACATTACTTGGTAAAGGGTTTATGAGGGCAAATTGGCATGGGATTGTATTGGAGCTCTCCTCTGGGAAAAAAATCGGCAGTGTCTTTTTACCTCATTTTCTCTCTGTCTATGGGACAGCAGGACAAAATATCATGTGGTCCCCGACTTTAAAGTTATTACATTAGAGGAATTTCAATAATAATGAGTGTGCTCCATCAGTACTGTTTCATCTGCAACGGCTAATTGATTTTGTAAAATCGAAAGAAGGCTTCTTATTGTTGCCAAGTTGGACTGTCCATTATCAGATAGATGTAAACAGTTGGGGTCATCAAAGTCATAAGAATTTGTCCTCTGGGGACCATGAATATCTGTACAAAACGTTACGACGATCCACCCTGCTCAGATATTTCAGTCTGGACCAAAGTGGTGGACTGACTTGCAGGCGTGGCTGAAAATCAAAGGAAAGAAATGCAACACTGACATAAATTCTATATCTGGTTTTAATTGGTACATCACATTTTTATCCAAGCAAAAATAGTCTCTCACAATGAGTTTTCAAAAGCAGGACAATTTTATTGTCATGTTCATTGCAGTTTTTTTTTGTTTGTTTTTTTTGGTGTAATTTCAGTAGAATCTACAGACCAGATAACTTCAAGTTCATTACAAAATAAAGTCTTTGCAATAAATAAATATATAGATTTATATTTATACTTTATACGTAGAAAATAAATATATTGTACATCTCATAAATAGGATCACCCATATGTACACCTCAGCTGCTTGCATTTTTAATAATGTTCCTGACACTCTGAACATTACAAGTCACCATCCTCTAAAATAAAAAAAATACCCATCACTTGTTCTTCACAACCACAGTCAGAGAAGTGCTTTTGTCCAGAGCTTAGTCACTCATTTTGCTTGCAATCCCTACAAGACGCTGCTTGGGATTTCATTTAAACGTGATGAAGGAGATCACCACTCTGACTCTGATGATTACATGGGAGAACAAGCGGGCCTACAGCTGGGACTGGGGATGTGCAGTAAGTGCTCTTTCATCCATTACACATTCATCTCAGAGATTTTATTCCCCTCTTTTTCATCTTTGATATTGAAGACAACTTAATAAATCTCCAGTTCTACCTCACAGACGTTCTCCTTCCCAACTCTTTAGTACCTGACTATCCCAACCTGTCACTTAACATGCGTGCAGCACATAGTTTGTGTATTTCTGACCCTTTTTCTCCTGTCTTTTTCTGCATATGCAGAATGTGCCCTTTCTTACATTTACCATGACTGCAGGTAGTGCATGACAAATGCACAATCTGCAGTGCTTTCCATCATTTAGAGCTTGTATAAGTCTTTTCGTGGCTTCCTCATAGTCAACCATTCATTTTCTTCCACACCAGCTTAGTGCTATGCAAAACTGCCAAGAGCTACAACTCCGCATGTCGTTGTGTGTCGCTTCAGTATCTACGAGTTTACCTCTAAAAAGTGGTTATTGAGAAAACATGGCACCTGATTGGATCGTCCTGATCGCCCCACCGTCTGGGCGGTCATGCAGGTCTCCTCTTACCATGTTGCAGTGGTTCTATGAGATCAGCTTTACCTCCTCTCTGAGGTCATGAGAAGCAACATGCACAATGTTTATGTCAGTACCAGAATGTGCTTTGCAGTGGGCTGAGGCGTAAACACAGTGACCTCAGGAGGAGGTGAGGGCAAACAGTTCTGCTCCAGGTCCAAAATATCCACAACACCTTCCCTCTCCTCTTCTTTTGATTCTGTTGCTCCGATCGTAACCAGTTCCCCAAGTGTAAGCGCTGGTCACCTATACTGGAATAAGTCCCTGTACGCCTGAGGGATCTTTTCTATCTCCACCGGCCTGGGTAAGAAGTGGGTGAGTTTCTGGTGTTTTTTAGTCCTGCCGCCTTCTCTGGGCGAGCCATCCTTGTTTAAGGCCACGTAGTAGAAGCGTCCTGTGTCTGTGTGCTTGTATAGAGTTGAAGCGTAGGTGTTGTACCAGTTCTCCTCAAACTGCTCCCTGAACACACATTCTGCTGTCAGCTTCTTCTGCAGGAGAGAAAACAACATA
This sequence comes from Datnioides undecimradiatus, assembly GCA_008933995.1. Classification (NCBI taxonomy): domain Eukaryota; kingdom Metazoa; phylum Chordata; class Actinopteri; order Lobotiformes; family Datnioididae; genus Datnioides; species Datnioides undecimradiatus. The sequence continues at coordinate 1,841,506 of WARS01000014.1, forward strand.
TTAGTCATGTGCTAAAAATCCCGTTCACACGGCACTGAGTGAGAAAAGACTGAAGTTTGCAAAAGCAACAAGTGCAGCTGAGATTGAGATGGATGATCCCACTTTGCACGCATGTTCCATTCTTCTTAGTGTGCACGTTTCATGAACTATCTTGGACTGCACTTAGAAGCTGAAATGAACCAGTAGAAACTCATTTAGGCAGGTGCTCATTACGACAAAAGAGGGGAAGTCATTATGGGCGGCTTTTCTCTTCATGCCCCACACTCACTCCTCAGACCTGTTAACCTCTCGTCGTGCATGGAGAATTATTTCCCTCCCTCTGATGCAAGAAGAACAGCGAGCAGGCTTGCAATCTCTCTCTCACTTACACTCACACACACACACACACACACACACACAGGAGCTCTCAGAGCCACGGTCTTCACTGACAGCGCAGCATGAGCGATAGCTGCGGGTTCAGCAGGTGAGAGTGCGCTGGCTGAGTGAGTGTGTGAGAACAATAAGAGACATCAGGGTTAGAGCTGCACTCAGTCATGCAGCGACTCTGCAAGAGGGTCCAACCTCAGTTGAGTCAGGGATATCACCGAGTACCTGAGGCCAAAGCGTAATGCATTTTTAAGGCTGTCCCCAACAGTCACTATGCTCTGTTGTTTCCCCAGAGACTTTTTTTTTGCTTGGCTAAGGGGACGTGGCTTCTCTTCGCAGCAATCAGTCAATCTCTGCCTTTAATAACACACGTTACAGTTCTAGTGGAGTGTTTGCGCAAGAGTCTCGGTTTTTATTCCAGCAGCAATTTTGTTGATTGGCTGTCAGGCTCTGCTTGGCTGCGGCTGTGTGGTGAAGCTGTTGTCTGTAAACACAGCCCCGAGGGCACATGACTGGGCGAGCTCAATCCTAATATACACACACAAAAACCTCATTGGATCAAAAAGCTCGTCAGGGTCTGGTGGTTGTGGGACGGAAGCAACCTTCTACCTGTTACACCCCCCACACCACCTCCTAGCCTCTCAGCCACAGACAGACGCGTCTACATCGCTCTCTCTGTCAGTCAGGTGACTCAGTCAGGTGTGCAGTTACCCCCACCCTCACACATCACTGCCTTCCACCATCACCCACCCACCCTCCCTCCCCCAGGGTCAAAGCTCCAGGATGCCAGACTCTGATAGCAAACAGAAACAATATCTGCACTTTCAACATAATGGCCGTGCTTAAAAGTAGCCTCTGTTCTGAAATGTTCAGGCCCCGGGGGGAGTCTGAGCCCTAAGAGGCCCTCAGGTAATGCCCTGGGACACCTGATACAGGTAACCCTCACATACTTCCCTTTCATTGTCTTTATCTCTTCCCTTTCCTCTCTCTCTGTCTCGAGATAGCAGCCACACATGAGACAAAGTCAGCCAGGTTGAAAAAGATATTCTCTACATACTGCATTTACTGTTAAAGGAGTACAAGATATTTCTTCTATGTTGAACTCTGCAGTCCAAACTTGAGCCCAGCTGTGAGCACAGAGAGGTGAATCTCCACCAAATTCACCCACAACACACATCCCGAGAGTGACTCCAAACGTTCCTGTCTCAACTTTGGGAAAATATGTAAATATTTCTGAATATCTCAAGACTAAATGAAGAGGTTGGTTTGTACACTAAAGCTACAAAATCTACTTTCCCTGCATCAATTTCACATGGAAAACAAGTATGAATCTCTCTTTTCCTTTGTTTTTTGGTTAAAAACTCACCATCACCTAATGGATCTACTGTCTTTATTACTATTATAAAGGAGAGCAGCAGCAGAGAGAGACAGAGAGTGTGAGACTCTGTAAAAGAAACAAATACTTGTTTTGTCTCACTGTGGTTTTCCCATCTGCCACAGACGGGAACCTTGATAACAAACTGACTCTCAGCTTGCTCCTGATTTTTGAGCTCTTTACTGATGCATATTGTGAAAAAAATGACATTTTCTGAGAATGGCTGGAGAACAGTGTGTTCTGAAGAGCAAGTCACATGTATCAAATGCAAGGTTCATTGTGAATGAGACCCTGGGCTGCACGGGGAGGGGCGGGGGGTATGGGAATGAAAGGAGAGGGGTTTCTTTTGACTCACCGACCCATAGAGCTCTCCTTTCTCATTCATGCCGAGGTAGAGTCCAGCGTCCACCCCTCTGATGCTGACCAGACCCACTGCCAGACTGATGAACTCCAGGATGCCTGAGGTCAAACAATGCGCACACACAATGCACAGAAAGCAGTCAGGAAAGCTGACAACGACAGCAACATATATTTATGTGACAGCAGACCAAAAATGTCATGATATCAGAAATGTGCACCAGTGAGAGCACTATTGGTGATCTTGTATCCCACAATGTGCCATTTTATTCGCTAATAATTCTATAAAAGAAAAAGAAAGCATCACCATTCATTGAAAAACTTTTGTGTTAAATCTTTTGTCTTTGATTACAGCGCAAAAGATAAATATATGTGTAGCTCTACTGGATAAGAGCAGCACCAAATGATGAATACTTTGATTTTCAAGCTTGCCTTTTTTAGTCTTGTCCAAAGATCATACATCACTCATTTAATCATAGTAAGTTGTGGTGTCTATAAATGTGTTCATCCTGTCTTTGGAACTTCCCTACTGGCTACTAATACAGACTGACAAGTCACTTTTATGAAGCTGAGATGTGGCTAAGTTGTTTGGTGGGCTGCTGACTCACAGGAAGTCACAGTAAAGTGAACATGTACTTCAAAGGCAGGGAAACAACCGGTAAAATTAAAAGCTATTGGCTGTTGTGATGCAGAGGTTAGTCAGAGAGGATCCAGCTGGCTGTGCTGACTGGCACAGGCTGATCTTACAGCCACCTGGTCCCCATCTCCCCGACCTCATGTGATGCCAGAGGATGACAGAGAACATCCCTCTAATTTTTTTGCGGGGTGAGGAGTGTTTCATATCCCTCTAATCAAAGCCACGTCTTCCTTGCAACTCTGACAAAGACCTTGCATTTTAAAGCTAAGTGAAGCCAGAAACAAACACGCGGACCACCCATCCCCGTAAACCGTCTTGTTTTGGCTGAAATATGAACATTAAACCTTCCCTGAACACCACAGTGGTCATGCTTTAATCCCGGGTTATTCCGCTCTCTCCGCGGCGAGAGAGCCGGCCTGCACCTGTGAAATGACTGCGCGGATATGAGGCGCGAGACATGTGCGTATCTCCCGTTTGTTTATCGTTCTCCCGCGAGCCGCACCTCGCTCCATTTACATTAATGGTACCAAACCTTCAGGACAGCGCGCGTGCGCGAGCGGGCTCGCTGTTGCTGTGACCGCGCGAGCTGCTTGTTTTGCGGCTGAGGAGAGACACCTGCCCCCACCCCCCCACGCGCAGCGGGGATTGCCAGAAAAAGGTGTGTAGCTCTGCTTTCCTGCGCGCCAGGTGACGGTGACGCACGAATGGGTATACACCGGGGATGTGCGGCAGGAAAAAAGTCTCTTAATTAAACTCACCCACTTTCAGAGTGACAGCAGTGAAATTACCTGAATTGATAGGACAATATACAACATATCACGTGGCGGTGACCTCGTAAATAACTAAAGACTGTAATTAAAATTTGTAATATTGATAATTGCTTTCCTCGAGGCCACAGTTCAGCTCTTTTCAAGCCAACCTCTCTGTCTGTAATTGTGTAATAGCTTAAGTAGTTCATGGTAAATCAAACTACAGGCCTGTTTCAGTCTGTTGAGACGATTCATATCGCAAAAATGTCAAAGTTTTTAAAGGATGAATAAAGACGCTCACCAAATCTGCTGTGGTCCTGCCTTGTCCCGTGCACTGTCCCATTGGGGAATATCTCCAGTTGAAAGCCGGTCCTGCAGTAGAGCTGCCGCCGCCTCAGGATCCCTTTGAGGTGCCCGAAATCCGTCGGCGACCCCCGCTGCAGCCTCCCTTCAATCTGCCCCAGCCGCTCATTTAAGCCCACTGGAGACTCCGGCAGCGGCATATTCCCGAGTGCAGGAAAGCTTTGTAAATCCAAGTCGATTGTCCCCAGAAAACTCCCGACCTCTGCCATTGTGTGCACAGCTGTCAAATTAAGCGACGGCATTTAAAAATCTACTGTGACTCAAAGAGAGAAAAAAAGTTAACACAAGTCCGGTCCATGCACGCACAAAGCGTACCCAGCGCACCGTGCTTCTCCAAATCAGAGGCGTCCTCTCAGTTTATTGACCGTCCTTTGCTATAATCATCAGTTTGATATCTCTGTTTATCAGATGGAAAGACTCTATTATATACATACTCCCCACGCATTCTCACATTGGATATTCAAACACAAGCCACGCCTGGCTGGCATCCCTTCTTACGCGCATCAGTTTCCTTACTGAATGTGTGCTCTCAGTCCAACTTTTACTACTGATGATGCCGCTGTCTACGCGTCTCTGTCACTGCTCTCTCGGAAAGCTGTATGTGTCTTCCCGACCGAGAAAATCCAAGTCCAGAAGTGTCTTCTCAGAGCTGCTGCGCTCTTGATTGCTGTCCGAGGCTGTCTGATAAAACCACATCGCCTCTTCAGGGGCAGGGAACTCTGGTAAGAGTGTGTGGTGCATTGAAACGCGACACAGATGCAGAAGGAAAGATCATCATTGTTCAAACACAAATGGAAGCGGACACAAATGCGAAAATCTCTCATAAACTGTAACAACCACTCCACCACAAAGGCAATCCATAATTTAGTGTGACTAGTTTCGGTCACACAATACTCTCCTGGAAACAAAAAAGAGGAAAACCACAAAGCATCAAGCGAACATTTCCCCCACAAGATTATGAACCCGTGTATAATCTCAGAGCAATCCAACCTCCTGCACAAGTGTCAGTGCCAACCACTGCAGTTGGACGTTTTCATGAGAGCATTTTCTCCACCTCCTTGTTGGAAGCAGGTGCTTCCTCGCCCCTCTGCACAACGTTTGCAATGTGCTCCAGCAAACCAGCAGCTTAACCACTTGTACTACTGGCAAGCAGGGTGAAAAAAAGGAAAATCCTTATACTGATGACGTGTAGGATCAAATGTGACTTGTGCAGAGACTGTATGAACTGTTTAGAGTCATCAGGGTTGCTTTGATAAAAGCGTTTGAAATCCTTTTTTTTTTCCAAAAAAAAACCCTCTCCAGCATTAATCCTGCAAAATGTTGTTTTCCTAGTGTTGATCTAAATAAGATGCTGCTTCTCCACTGCTGCTTAGTAATTATGTAACTACATAAAAAGAAGAGTGAGCGCCACACACTCTGAAAAAAAGAGATAAAAGGTATATATTTAACTACTTTGCTGCCAAGATTTTAACTTTCAGAACATTGTTTTAAAAAGATGATCAGAGGGTTTGAATAAAAAAATCATAATCTGAAAAGTTACTATAACGCTGAAATTATATATAAAAAGTGTATGAAATGTAAAAGGTAATATAGTTCTCTCTGAATTGCACTACAGGTACCTAAAACCGTACTTAAGTGCATTGCTTGAGTATATGTTCTTAGTTACTGTCCAGCACTGCTCAGCACCTTCACATCTCCACCTCCTCCTGTCAGCTGAAGCCAAAGTACCTCCACTGATGTCAAACATTTTGATATTTCAGGTGCACAGCGAGCTGCGCCATCATGCACATGAAAGAGAAGACAGAGAAAGCCACAGAGGAATAATGAATAATAGGTGTAATTTATGATTGAATGGGGATTTTGCATCTCTTCTGTGCACGTTGGGGCAACAGGTCCCAACTTGTGGCTTTGCAGGAAAAAAAGAAAAAGAGAGAAGAGGCAGCTGTTTAGTGAAGACTTTATTTCTGTGTGAGGATCAAAATGAAAACAAACTCCAGGAGTGTTTTAATTAGTTCACTGTTCTTGAGATATCGGTGACAGCAGGATGGGCGGGAGGGGAGGGCATGATTACATCAATAACACCGTTTAACTATTAGGCATGTTATTTTAGACCTCCTTCAAGCTGTTTTTGGAAACCCCCGTCCTGAGGGGGAGTTCTCACCTCAGAGCTGCTCATCTCAAGAAGCAGCAGCAGCAGCAGCAGCAGCCTCCCTGTAGAGAAATGGGATTTATGACGGGGTCTCGCTTCTATGAATGGTGACAAATAGTATGTTAAAATTACCCAAAGTGTGTATGATTGTTTTGATGTCACTGCTGGGCTTTGATGAATTTCTTGGCTTCTTGTTTTTGGCTAATTTATCAACTTTTGTGGTGGCGGTGCAATCTATTTTGAAGCAGATGTGAGTGGCTTTCAGAGCTCCTCTGAGTGGGATACAGTATGATTGACCCTCCAAAGCACGCAGGCTTTTCTCACTGCTACTAATTATGCCACTATAAATCTTACGGGTGTGTCATGGCTGCATTGAAGTCAGAGGAGGGACAGTGGCTTTCAGCTGGTGCGGGATATGAAAGGTGGTGGGGGTGATGAATGCCCATGGGCCTCCACTTGATGAATTGGGCAAGGGGTTGACGAGGAGTCAGGGATGGTCAGGCTTTGTGCGAACAGACACCAGGGCCCTCGCTGCAGAACGGGATGAAAGGAGGATTCGTCTCAGCTAAAAGGGTGGAAGGAGAAGGATTAAAGAAAAGACAGAAGGGGAGAAAGAAAGAAAGAGATTGAGCAAGTGAAACAGAGTAATAGAAAATTAAAAGGAAACACCCAGCCCCCCCTTTCTCCCCTCTTTGTGAGCATGTCCCGACTTTTACTCACTGTCCATCTCCTGTGCACCAAACTGAAATCAATCTGAAAGGCTGTTAAGTGTTAGAATGAAAATCTAGAGGTGGTAAATTTTGATTTCATTTTTTTGGTAGCTATTAGAGCTACATCTGTTGCTGCTCAGCTATATTTTATAGTTGACACGGCAGATTTATGGCTGCAGATATACACACACGCAAAAAAAATCAGAGTTAAAATGTTCCCATATGCTGAGAACCTGCAGAGGATATAGAAATGAAGATAATGACCTCAAGTGCATGGCTGCAGCTTTGAAGTCGCTCTCCCATGAGTCACAGCGGGATAGTTGAAATTGAAAATGAAGTTACACTTGCAGCAGGAATTGGGGCTAATAAGTGCCTCACCTGTTTATTTGGATTAGACAAACTTCATATGTGTCCTCTTCAGAGGGGTGAGCAAAGGTCTGCTTGGACAAATAAAGCCGGTATGTTGTACAGACTGAGATGTGTTTGATTTGATTGCAAAGCACGCTGGAGGTACTTGTCTCTATCGTTGTTGAAGTTACATCAATAGTTCAACAATTTCAAAAATATTATGTCTTTTCAGGAATTAGACGAGAAGATTGACTCTGCTCTCATGTCTACAAGGAAGGCCTGAATGTGTAGCTATAGACGGTTAGCTTATCTTAGGACAAAGACTGGAAACAAAGGGAAACAGCTAGCATGGCTCTGTTGTCAGTTAACAAAATCTTCATGCCAGCGTCTTTAAGACTCACTGACCATCATATCTCAAATGTTTAATCCGTAATAAACAAATAAGTTAATAACTGCTGTGGGCTAGTTGCCAGGCAACCAGTGGATTGCAGAAGATGCAGGAAGTTACTTGAACAAGACAAATGACGCACCTGAAAAATGGCAGATTGGGATGTTTATGCTTTAGTTTTTGCACCAATTCAACAAGTAATACAAATATTTTTTGTATTCAAATTAGCACTATCTCCCTGTTTTCCCAGCTTTACGCGAGCTAAACTGACCAGCTGCTGACTATAGGTAGTCTGACAGACAGACTATAGAGTAGTATCCATTTTACCTCCTGGCAAGAATATAATTGAGTGTATTTTCCAAAAGGTTGACCAAATCTTTACGTTTGTTGTGTGATGTTTTATTTGCTTGAAATCGTCAAAATGTTGCCCAAAAAATTAATCTCCTGCACAAGAAGAATGTGAAACTCTTGAAACTTTCACATAGTGACTAAAGAGGAGCCAGTTGCAGCCTCCCTCTCCTGTGATGGATGCCCAGTTTAAAAGAAGCCCTCCTGCTGCTCCTGATGCCTCACACATAATCATCAGATCTGGGATCAGGTTCCTCGAACCCCTCTTAACCTCAGCCAAGTGAGGGCATGAAAAAATGGCTGACTTGATGTCAGTGGCTATTAGCCTAGTATCTCATACCACCCAGTTAACAAGGCCACTAAAGGGGTCAAACCCCTGCGTCTCCTGGCTAGAAAAGCAGCACAACAGTGTACGGACTGTGGAGTGTAGCTGCAGAGCAGAACTCCAAACTCCCAGTGAGGGAGAGGAGAGAGAGGACATCATCTGTTCTTATTTTACCTTTTGTCAAGCAGCATGTGGAAAATGATCTTCACTGTGAGTTATTTGCAGAGCTGGATTCCGTGTTATTTCATTCCCTAGCAGAGACATAACAGAGAGGGTCTCCTCTTTCACGCAGGTGGTCCTTCGGCCTTGTTCAAGGGCGCTGTGTGCGCGCTGGGGCAGGGGTGGGAGGGTACGCAAGGGAGGGGAGGCAGCGGAGGGGAGTTGGGGCACAGACAGATGCATGCGAATTTAGGTAATGGTGTAACATTTCAGTGCCTGCTTTCCTTGGCCACCCCATGTAAAGATAGTGTTAATTAATTTGTTTGCTTTGCTTTCAAGCACTAACGAATGGAGCCCCGCAGGTTTTGAGAAGCCACTAGTATGCAAGGAACACAGTCTAAAACCAACATTTGTTGTACAAATTGCTTGCATATGTTCTTGGGAGAGGGAAAAAGATCCTTGTCATGACACACCAACAGAGATGTCCCACTATTTTTTTTTTTTTTTGCTCGATGGGAAAACCTCAGTAGGAATATTTTAAGTTTGTCTCCAACATTTTGGTTTAGCAGTTAATTATCCGTACTCCAAACTTGTGGTTTTGCTGTTCTCATCAGACGGCTGACTTAAATATAAACTGGAACACAAAATACTGTATTTCATGGTGTAAACTTCCTACTTGTCCATGATCTAAAAAAGGGTATTTAAACTTTTTTACTCACTGATTCCTCTGGTTATCGTCACAGCTACTTATTGATCAACGAATGGACAGCCTTGGGTTTGTACTGGCAGTGACGCTGCCTAATGGGTCTAATTAATTTGCAGTCTCACATTAGTTTGCTGCTGCTCTGTGATTGACTAGCTGAAAGGAGCCCTCACTATCTGAACGATGTTCCACCTGTCCATCCGCACTGATGACTGAGGTGCGGTGTAATAACATCAATAACAGCTCGACTTGTGTTTCACAGCTCTGCACTGCTGCGGTCTGACGTTAGAGAGTGTATATGCGTGATCATGATCCTGTCTGATGAGGGAACAGGCCCTCAGAGCGAGACTATTATTCTTACAACAACACAGAGCAGGAATCTACCCTCAAACAGATGTTAGGAGCCCTTTGTAGAGGCTTTGGCACAGAGCCCAACCCTACCTATCTGCCCAGCTATTTACATGGCAATCCAGCTGCTCAGTCTCTCTCTCTTTTCCTTCTTCTCTCTCTTTCTCTCAGCCCTCCCTTGCATTTGCCCCCTCACTCACTCACTGCCTGTGTCTTTACATTTACACCCCCACCCCTTTCTCTCTTTCTCCTCTACCCTCCCTCTTTCCCCTCACTGTTTGAAATCAAATACCCACTCTCACATAAACTTTGATCAATCAAAAGTACTAATTTGTTTAGCTGAGGAGACAGTGACATACTGATGCAGGTTCAGTTACACTGAGATGAAAAAGGCCAGGCGTCCCGTATCTCAGAATATCTGTGTGCTGACGCAAACCTCTACCCCGCACTTTATATTTAGTCATTCCCTTTCATCGAAAAGCCAAATATATCCCCAAAATTTCTACCTGCTACACTGACTTATTGTCCCCTCCAGTCCAAGCAGATGTGGGAGGGAAGGATTTATAATGATAACCATTCCTGGAATCAGAGTTTATATTTGCTTTCTCACTAATCTTGTGAGATGATATAAAATGCTTTGCACTTCTATTTTAGCCAGCACGGCCTTTGATATGTGCATACCTAAAGCAAAGTCATTTGTTAGAGTCATTTATTTAGTTTTATTTAACTCATCTATCAGGTTCAGAGTACTTAAGGGACTGGGCAGAAGTTACTGGTATAGGCAGGGGGACTGAACCATCTCATCATAAGAAAGAACGGTCCTCCCCAGCATTCATACATCCCTGTTTGGACCCTCCCCATGAGTAAGAAAACATTTAAACAAACTTCAGTCAATATCTAACAGTAATATAGCAATAAAACAATGGTACACTTATTTTCATCATTAATAACTAAAAGTGGATTAGGAAATTAGTATAATCCAAATTAACCGCAATATGTTGGTGGAACAATAATTTTCACAAAGTCGATGCCAAAATTCTGACAGGATATTTGTCAAATGGCCAAATGCACTTTTATGGCCTGTGGTGCACAAGAGCCTTTTTATGTGACTTTTTGCAATAAATCTCACAAGGGAAGGATAAAATAAAACTGAAATGTAGGATGAAATTTCCCCAGCCCATTTAGAACTCCCTACCTTCAGAAAAAACAACAAAAAAATAGAAAACCTCCCCCCTTCTGTGACCCCTCTTTACCACTAATAATTTTTGTACTGTCCCTAACAACAGGAGCCAAATTCCAGTTCTCTGGAAGAGTGTGAGACACGTAGACAGACTATGTTCATGACCATTTTTATCGTTCAGCTCCTAAGTGTGAATCCTTCATATGGTTGACATTCAAGCATATTATTGTCATTTTAATAATCCTTACAGTTTAATAAAAGTCCCAGTGAGTCCAATGATGCAAAACAGCCCAGAGTTTTGAAGCTCAAAGGATGGATCTGGTCCTCATTAGCAGGCAGCTCAGTGGCAGCATTATCATAAGATGATAATTAGACAAGCAACCTTCATGCAAATGAAAGGAAATGAAATCAAAGTCCGCTGGGGCCCTGAAGCTGGCTGGCTCGTCAGTAGAGGGTGCTGATGTTTTCCCCTCTCAGAGCCCAGCCAACATCTCAGATTGCCTCAGAATCATGCAATGTCACGCTATGACAAATGGAGATACATTAGTTAATTAAAGTGTGGAGTTCAGAGTGGGGTGATGCAGGTTGCCCTCTATTTGTTTTCATTCTTAAACATTCCTGCGTGTCACGATGCAACGGCAAAGCCAGAGTCCAACTCGCTGACTCTTCTGGCGTGATTGGATGACTTCTTTCTCAGTTTCTGTAATCAAGGCCACTTCAGTTTCTGACGTAGTTTTGCTGTTATTCTCCCCGCTGTTGTTGACTTAAATGAACAGTCAGATCTGGTATATTACAGGAGGTAATTTACTGTCTGGAGTGATTTACAGTTTGCGGTGATTGTGCGGGGTCGTGCATGTGAACCCTTAACATTTGTTTACCAAATAGGATTAACAGAAGGCATGTCTTTCGCATGCTCATTGACATTAAACAGTTTCTCCACCAGAGACGTTTGAATTGACTCAAAGTGATTTTTGGCAAATGAGGAAACACCAAACTAACTAATGAGGGCAGCGGGTTCATTGTTGATGATTTGTATTGTGAGGCTAAAGTGGAAAAGAAAGCGCAGAAACCCACTGTTCTCCTCTGAAGTCTTCAACCTCCCCGTCTTTGATGTTATGAGGGTGAATAGTTGTTCGGTTGAGACAGTCTCTCCTCTGCCAGAAACAAGGCTGGAGGCTGAGACAGGTGCACTGCGTTCATCACATCCTGATGGAGGAGGACTGTGGGCCAAGATGTTGTTCTCAACATATTGGAAGTATTTGTTAACAGATGGAGACATGTGCTGGCAAGCGTTACCTCACTTTGTCCAGAAAGAAGGGAGAGAAAAGGGATGGGGAGGAAAGTAGCGTTTAATTTCCAATGGCACGAAAGACACTGAGATAGAAAGAAAAAGATAAGAGAGAAATCAATCAAGGTTTTGTTTTACTATTTATATGCTCAAGCTCTACAGTTAAATATAGTATATATTAGTAAGAGTTACCGCAAAAACTCTTAATGCACTTGTGTTTTAACTGTCAGTCAAGTCTGAGAGAAAATGGTCGAGACTTTGTTTATTCCCAGGTTTTGACTATAATATCCAGCTGCAAATTGTGCAAAACCACAAGCAGGTTAAAGATTTTCCCTCAGGAAATCTTTTTTTTTCATCTGATGTCTGTCATACTTTTCAAGCACGTCTCAGTCACATATGTTCCTCCCCAGTCCACTCCTCTATCTCTGTTTGTATCACAGCTTTATTTCTCTTGTAAGGTCATGCAGCTACAGCTGGCACCAATATGGCAGGGCTTTTTTCTGTCTGAGTCCAGCGCTGGAAAGTTATATTCATAGGGCTAATCAGTTTAAAAGATAATGAAAACAGAGATTGTTTACAGAGATTAGGCCCATGGAAATGGAGTAATCAGTGCTTTGAAAGGGCACTGACAGCGGTGGGCTGGATTACTGTCTGAGCAAACCGAGCAACAGCGCTCTAACTCTCCATCTCTAACAAGCTCTCGTAGCCCTGATGTCATCACAGATAGAAGATAGAGTACCTTATCCTCCACTCCTCTCCATTTGCTCCTCTTTGCTGGAATGAAATTACTCAACGTTTAACAGATGGGGCACCTGTCAGCCAGATGTGTTTGAGTAATGAACAAAGTGTAGGATGAAGTAAGCGTTTTGACAAAAATGTCTGCAGAAAAATTAATCATGACCTTAATTTCTTCACTAGCCCGTTTTTTAATATGTTGCATGATTTATGTGGCAAATGATTGATTTATATCAGAGCCGAGATGCTGGATTACTGTAAGAACGTTTGTAACACTTCACGCTTTCATAAGCATATGGATTATATACTTATTTTGACATAAGCCACATTTAGTAGAGGCCAACTATTGTGTTTATTCCTCTAGAGGGTAGGTTTTAATTTGTGTGGCTTACACAGTGTTGTTTGTTGGCCGAGCCATTCGATCCTGTTCCCATTTTATTGATTGGAGAGACACATGGGGCCCCAGTTTAATTGGGGAGGGGTTCCCTCATAAGAGCTCACCCCAGAAAAGCCATGAAAGTAATGATCAGTATCTCAGATCTCATCCAGTGAGGAGGAGGGGAAAGGAACATATGTTTAGGATTTGGACTTATACATGGTTGCCCCCTTCACCAGCCAAACACAACATGTATCCTCTCTCAAGCTGAGCGCACAACGCGAGTACGTATGTAGCAACATGTCTTCTGACAGAAAAAAGATCTGGGAGAAAGATAGATTCAGGATTTGTGTCCAAGAAGATAGTGGGTGTGATGTGCCAGGACAAGAGGTAGAGCAGCTCATTTTGGCTCAGGTTTTAACTCCACATTTGGCTGTTCTCGAGCCTTTCCTCTTGTTATTGAGGGGAAAAAGACGACAGACACCAGAACTAAATTCCCACTTCCATCCTGTTTTTGCTAAACTAAATGTGGTCATTTGCTGTAAGACAAGTTAGGATCAAACAGATTACAGACCAAGTGTACTTGGTGGCTTTGTTCGCTCTGTAACTGATCAGGATGACTTTGGGGAAGGGATTCTTTTGGAGAGAAAAGGATGGGTGTGAATCTTTTGTCTCGGTCTGAGTCCACTTTTGGCGACAGAGCACAGTCAGTTGAGCAGCCCAGTGAGGCTAACCCCCGGCCCTCCGCCTCTGACCAATGGCTCTGGCATCCGCGGCTCTGGCAGTGCAATGTCCTGGGGGAATCTTTATTCTGATCAGAATACATGGCAGAAACCTCCTATAAAGTCCCACAATAAAGTTAAACAGCGAAGCTTCTCTGGAGAGGCGAAGGGGACAAATCAGCATAAAAATGTCGTTTGTCTTTGGGGATTCTACTGATCACACTCTCCTTTTTTTCTATGAGATACCCTTCTGTACTTTAACAAAGACCAAGGAATTGGCTTTTTTCTGTTTGTACTGCTGCTGTCACATTTTAAGCCATCTTAAGACTGATGTCAAGGTTTGGGTTTGTAAAGAACTGCATGTATTCCAGTGGTATCCATTAGTGTAATGCCATTGTTTAGGAAATATGGCTGTTTGATTGTGGAGGAGACTCTGACAGTGTACTTGACAAACAGTCGGCTGATCCATTTCCTTCCCAAAGGGGAATGACAGGGGGCTGCCTTTGCAGCGAGCGGCCCCACTGTGCGCCTATAAGAGCTGAGAGTTGGGTGGTCTGTCCATCAACGGCAGATTTGGGGTTAGGCCTGAGAAAAGCAGCTCACCCATATCGGTTTCAAAGAGTGAAACTCTAAGCGCCGGCCGCTCTCTGCCTGCTGCAGCCTAACATGCACAAAGACACCTGTTGTTCGACTCTCATACAAAGGCTTAATCAATCTAGGTGTTTGCAGCCAAACAAACACAAACGCCATGTTGTATTCAGTTTGTTAAGTTTCACCTGATTAAAAAAAACTTACATGTTTGTAGTTTTGCACTTGGCCTGTTGCGGTGATTGGATAGCACTGCCAGAGCACTGATTACACACAGTTTTTAAACATCAGGCCTCGGGCTTCATAATATTGTGAAGCTATTTGAACCAGATATGATTTTCCTTTGCAGGTCTACAACATGAATAAGACAGTAATGCAGTGCCAAGCTGTAGGTTGCCTGCAGTATGGTAATAAATTTTTTATGCAAGAGGAACCTTCGGCGCTGCAGGACACCAGGATGTACTCAATCCTCAAACTCCCAAAGAGAAGGACTCTTCCAAAACCTTTTGGCTGCTGAGTCCCTGTAGTCTGCACAGCACAATATGAGGATGTATCAAAATTAAGAATAATTTCCACTTCCAAAAAATTCATCCATTACAGACATTTTGATTCAAGCTGAAAAGACCTGTTTGACCTCATATTCGTCTGAAAGCATTTTTCCTTGCAACTATGAACTTGAACCAAGTCATTCATTTCAGCAAACAAAGCCAAGCTTAGATGATGTTTGCTTGTTGCTATTGCAAAGACACTACGGTGCTTGGTTCATGGCTACTTGTACCTCTTACTTCTTATTTTTTATGAGAAATGACATGTGCTGTAATTTCATTGATTATCTTTGGACAACACTGGTTGATTGTGTTTCTACTCTGGGGAGCAGCATGTAGGCGTCGCCAGCTTGTGAAGGCCAACGATGAAATTCTTCTTCAAGTCGAACAAATGAAACCCTAGTTTGATAGTGTTGGGTTTAAAAACCAAACAGCATTAACTGCATAAAAAACCTCAGTTTGGGGCATCTTTTGTTTTGTTGAGCTTTGCAGATCTATAATTTGTCCAAACAGTTTGAAAATTGTCTGTTTTGGAAAAATTAAGTTTGCATTAAGAGCGTCTTTCTTCCATTTCCATCACAGACATTTGGAGGTTGTAATCAACAATTAAACTTTGTGCGCTGAAATCCAAATCTGTTTTCCCCCCGTCTGGCTGGTTTAAACAAGCATCATACCGCTCAGCTGACAGAAAACAGTGGGAATAAGACAAGGACATATGGAGAAATGACGACAAAAAGTCAAAATGTATGGTAATGAAGTGTGACTGTCAAGGTAACACATCTGAAAATTTGCCATTTTTAAATGATCTCTAATAGACTTAGTTTATAATGAGAAAGTCTAATCTCACGCCTGCTGGCTGTGTGTCTGATGGTATTTAATTCAGTAGCTAAACAGTGGACAATTAAGCGAGACTGAAGATCGCTGAGGAAAGATGGGATTGGTTTCTCCCCTAAATCTTTCCAGTAGAGGGGAGGCAGATATGAATAGCTGTGGTAATTTGATGAGGCGCTCCCTCTCTTTTGGGATCACACACTGAGAGGAGGCCTTGTTTATGTGCCAAATGGATTTATGGAATCAAATGGAAGTTTTCATTTCCTTGTTTGAGTCGACGTGCAGGGGATTAGAAGGGGAAAAATGTGGGCAAAGATAAAAGTAGTTATCAGACACACTGTGGTGGAACAAAGGCTCTTTGGTTTACCTGTCAGAAGCTCTGAATTTCCATTTTGCTTTGAACAGTGTCTTTACGGAGCGCTATTGGTTTGGCATTGGAGTCTGGTTAGACTCCAAGAGGGGTTTTTTTTCCAAATGAAAGTTTAGTTCAGTTCCATTATTTGCACAGGTAAGAAAAGACAAAAATACAGAATATATTAAAGGATTTAAAAAACCCAAGCTGGTGAGAACAAATTGGCTTATACAGACACCTGACCAAAAGAAAATAATCATGAAATGTTACTGTGCAACTGCAACAAATGATCAGATCATAAATGAAATAAATTAATGATAATGATAAATTAATGATTTAGCATCTGAAGCAGATTTGTGCGGGTGGTATCAATTCTCGTTGAACTTGGTGAGTGCATTTCCCGAAATGTTTAACTAATAAACTGTGTCCTGATACGTTTATGATTGGGTAAATACTTAAAGCTAAGATCAAATGAAAAAACAATTTAAACCCTCTTGAAGTCATACCTCTGGCCATCCTGTGTGTGTAATTATTTTACCATAAAAGCATCAATTTCTTTGTGTTCTTGTATCAAAATCTGATCTGATTTTCATCCTGTACGTGAAAATGACAGTGACATATGCTCACTTAGGTTTGAAGCATACACCCATCAATCAGTCTTCAGTTTTCAGCAGCACAGAGCAAATATTCATTTGTCAGCTAGCTATAGCTCAGTACTTTGGTGTTTCTTTGGAAGTTCGTCACCTCAGACACACTGCCCTCTGGGTCCCTTCTATGTACTTAAAGACTCTTGTTCACATGTTTAGTCTATTTTACAATCAAGAGTTAGAATCAAACCCTCAATCTCTCTGACCATTGTGGTTTCAGGGGGCACAGGTTCAAATCTGTCAGCCATTTCCTTTGAACAGCAAGTCTCACTCAAATTCTCTAATTTAAGGCATAGAGGCAAAGTAGATGTGCATGTTTTCTGCTGTTTGTGTTTTTTGCTTTTGCTTTTCCAAGCTTGAAAAGGACACTCAAGTCCACAAGTGGTTTGGTCTCTCCGCCCTTCACGTTCTAAAAGTCTGACAACATCCCTCTTAAATCATCCTCTGATATCATCGACTTCATTTGATGTATCCAGAAAGTTAGAACAAATCAATATCGCAGAGTACACAACATCAGCCTGCTTTCAGCCACACCAGATTGGATACGAGACTCTGCTGGCCATCGCAGACCAAAACAGCAACTTCATAGATGAAATATGGAACTATTTGTCATGGCATTGTGTGTATTTTGACTTTAAACATGTTCTTGTTGGCTTTTGCGTGTGAGGCACAAGTGAGGTTATTAATTATCACAGTCTCTCAGCTCTAGTAAAGGCAACAGCTGCATTTCATAGAGGACTTGCAGGCAGCTTTGTATATAAAGAGAGGGACAGAAATAGACCTTCACGCCTCAGAGTGATGTGATCAGGAAGGCTGGCTCCATCATTGGCTGTAGGCAGGAGACTTTTGAAGCGGTGGTGGAGAGGAAGACTCTGAACAAACTGTTATCGATTATGGATAACCATGACCACCCTCTCCACCCTGTACTGGACAGACAGCAAAGCACCTTCTCCAAAAGGCTCAGGCAGCTTCGTTGTCTAAAGGGCCGCTACAGGAAGTCTTTCCTGCTGCAAACTATAAGACTTTATAACTCCTCATCTGTGTGCGACAGATGACAAGCTGTAAGCACAGCTTGTACTTGCACACTTCCGGGCCACTGGTAACCTTCAGCAAACTTTATTTTATTTTTCTACTTTTGTATATATTTTCTTATATATATTTATCTCTTTTTATCTCTTGTAAATACTTGTTTTTTTTTGTATATTTGTCTATTTGTCATGTTGAGTATTTGGTATTGAATACTTCCAAGCAATATATCTGTGTCATCCTTGTTCCACATCCTTTGACTCTGTCCAGTTTCTACTTTCCAAAGCCAGTAAAATCCAAGCAATCAGTAAGTTTTCAACGTGCATGTGTGAATGGAGGAGAGGTTCGAGCAGCGGTACATAATAGGGAGAGACATGTCAACAATGTGATCACCCATCACCAACCTGACAGGAACCTTCCTAAAGTCTCTGGAACACTGAGAGTCATCATGTTAATGGTAAAATTTTCTCTTCAATGATTGGTTCAAAATGTGTCAATCAAACTCTGGTATGCAGGTGAGACCTGCCTCCAGCAACTGTTGAGCCCATCAGGCCCATCTTTCTATTCATTAGTACCTTATTAAGCTGTTACTATCCTCAGTTTAATTGGATTTAATTTAGCAAATGGAAGCAGGTTTCTTCAGTTTTTTGTGTTTTCTTTTAAAAAGGCTAACTTTAAAAAGGCTAAAAGGCAAAGTTTAGATAACTTTAGCTGCTTTTAAATGTTGCACTTTTTACAACAAAACTTCAACATGTAGAGAATTTCAAAGCTTGACAGGCTTGCCGTGCCCAGTTACAGTTGTCAAGCTATGGTTAGACATTTGCTGTTCAGGTAGGGATTTAATGAACAGCAAAGGTTGGAAGAAAGAGAAGTACCAGCAGTGTGTGACTTAAACATGTTGTGGAAAACAGGGGAAATATGCCTGGTGGTCTGTGGTAAAAAGTACATTTCCTTCTGTTGAAATCAGTATTAGGATGATGAAGACAGAACACACACAGTGGCAGCTTCTTTGGAAGATATAAGCATAACCTTTGAAGTGACTGGTGACAGTAGTTCATATATCTGGCGATGGTTTTGTCAGGTGGACATCTGTCTATAAACACATTCCTGAGGTCCAGACATAAGCCATTTTCCAGAGAAGGTGGAGAGCAGCAATGTTAAAATCACAGGCTTGTTTAGGTTTTGCCGAGTGATCACTGCATTATGAAACTTTACATCTCTGACCCCAGGGTCTGGAAGTGCCCACGTGGACACATGGCTTTTTCATTGTCCTCACAAAGCCTGTCTATTGTCTGCCTCCTCTCTCTGTGTCTCAATCAGAGACTCTGACGCTGCTGCGGATGCACCTGGCCCATAAGGTTTCACTCATACGTCCTCCGCCTCGGATTATTAAAACGTTGACAAAAAGTTAAACTGAGTGGTGCTGTCGTCTTTTAGCAGACCGCTCCTTAGTGTGATATTAGGTGCTATTGTTCTGACAGGGCGACCAGTCAGTTAGATTTAAAAACAGCATGGTCTTTATTGGGGGATATCGTGTTTTGGGGGGAAGAATGCAGGATTATTTGAACTGGATGGGCTGGGAATAGTGGGCGAGGTGTGGAAGAAGTCTGAATGTGGCTCTGACTTTTGCCTTAAAACTCAGACTTTAGACTCAGCTCCTGCGTATGGGCACGGACTCTGTGTGGATCGGCCGAGTCATGAGCCTAACAGATGTGGTCCTCTCTCTGTTCCTCATCCAGGCTGCCATGGCAGTCGTTCAGTTATTCTCTGTCAGAGGTTCAGCCCTGGGAGTACAGGTTCGGGCCTTGCGTGCGCCCTCCCCAGTGTTTACCCTTCATCCTGTCAGCATGGCTGGATACTGGCTAAAAACAGTCAGCAGCTGATGATATCCAGAACTGATAGAGGTATCTGCTTTCATTAAAGAAGACTCTATTAGCCAATGGTGTGAATTTAACGTTTGTTCTTCGAGGCCAAGCCTCAAATAAATGAAGGGTTATCTATAGCTCTCTAATTGGAACCAGCTTGACTGTTGCTTCTCTCTCTCCCTCCATCCCTCTTTGCCTCTCTAGTGAGTGATTTGATGACTTTTGTCCGTTGGCGTCACAAGAAACAGATGTGAGCGAGATTCCTGCTGGTTTCTGTTTTCGATCGAAAACCTGGTAGATGGTCAGATTGATGACATTTTGTTTGCCTGTGAACATGTTCTTCATTGGATTTATGGAGTGTCTCTCCACTTTCAAAACACCTGCTGCGCTGGGGCAGATGTCAAATCAAAGTTGATACTCTCACATCTCTGACAATGATGTACAAAGGAAAGTCAAACTGAAAAATAAGTAATGGGAAAGCATACAAAGTGAAAAATATCTTTTAGTGTATGTATAATTTGTGAATATTTTGTAATGGTCATAAAAGAGATGAATGTGTGCCATGTAGGCCACATTATAAATGAAAGAGCAGCAGCATCCATCATTAATTTATGCCCTATAAAGAGTATTATCTTGACAAATTATATCTGCAAAACAGTATACTTAGGAATGAAAAATCACTAATATATCTTGTTGCTTTATTAGTGAAGCCCTATTCGTCTCCTTTTGATTTAGTCCTGCATCAAGTGTTAAGTCTGTAACAAGCCAACATAATGATATACAACTGAGGCTATAGTCTACATTAATGATTTATATAACTTCTATATCATTCTTTTTAATCTTTGAAATTCAGCACCATTTCGTCAAAAGCAGTTGAACTTGTCGAGTGGAAAAACAATTAATGTAGGATCTAAGTGTTTTCTCTGATTTGTGTTTAACTTGTGGTTAACCTGATAACTCCGAAAGCAGCTCTGGAAAGTCGAATGATCTCCTATCCTTTCCCCAGCTTCAGAGGCCCTGTCACTACACATTAGCGCGAACAGTCAGCTGTACCCCAGCCTGCTCTGTCTGGCAATCAGCTCGAGAGTCTGAAACACCTGCTCATGTTAGGCAGTTTCCATGGAATAATGCAGTAATTCCATCAGGAATTGATTGGGATTGGGGAGAAAGGGGGAAAAAGGGAAAACAAATATGTGCCAGCACATACAGTAGACTCGATTGGAAAGAATGCCACTGTTTGTTTTTTCAAGCAAGGGAAAAACCTCTCGTCTTTTACAGGCGGAGTTCAAAGAGGTTTTGTGATATGAGATGGTCTGCATGCACCGCTCCGAAGTGAATTATGCCCCCCATTCTCCTGTTGCAGTCTGCAGCCCCCTTTGATAATTGTGAAAAAAAATATGAGCTGCTATATCTGTTTTGCCATGGGTATCTGTCTTTATTTATGAGAAATGAGTCAAAGTTCGGACGTAAGGTTTAGCTCTGTAAAAAAGCTACTCGCTGTTTGAGATTCCCTGCATATCCAAGCACTTTAAATCAAAACGAGAACATTGACAAGGCAGAGCAAATTATACATGAAGCCTCTCAGCTCCTCGCACAACTTTATGTCTTAGCGGTATTTCCTGGATCATACTGTTAGCTGTTTTTGGAGGACATGAGTCTCTTTTAATTCCTCCCAAAGCTCAAAGAACTCCCTCCTTCCTTAGACACTTTTACAATCCATCCGGATTTGTTCTGACTTTTCTTCAGACGCTAACCGTTTTTCATCAGTGGTATCTTTATTGACACACAAATATACACCCGCTGGTACCGTTCAGGCATCCATCCTGCTTTCAGGTGTTGCAGGACTGTTGCTTCAAAGTTGCGCCTCAGATCTGTGGGAATCATTCTGTCTCTAACTTCCATGTTTCCACTATTTTGACAAATACAAGAATTCCCACTCCTTCCAGAGGGGAGGATGAGTGTTGGTGTTCTTGCCAGGGTCGAACATGATGCAGAGAAGACGTGATTATCAAAGGGCTGGGGAGGATGAGGAGAGTGAGGAAGCACACCTACTGGACCCTGGAGAAAAACAACTCCTCACACATCGATCATCCCACTAGAGCACCATTACCATCGTCATTCTTCATCCAGTGGACGACAGAGCATCTTGCTCAAGCTGGACTCGGCTTTCCGAATATGCAATCTGAATTCCTTCATTCCTCCCAGAGCATCCTTCTCATAACCTCGTCCTTGGGTGTGTGTTAATTATTTTGACAAATTGTACTAGAGCAAACTACGGCCTCTAGTGGTTGCCAGAAAACACACTTTGATGTGTGATTGAGAGGATGAAACAAGCTGAATGCATTTTCAGTAATGACCTGTGGAGAACAAAAGCTTTTCCATTGCATTATAATTTGATTTGCAGCTGGTTTTTCCGTGCTAAGCATCTTGCATATCAAGAGGAGTGGTAATGACTGCATATTTGATCTTATCTGATGGCAAAACGATGGAAAGCGATGTGTGCGTCGTGGAACTTTCCGACTGATCCAGGAACAGGTTGTCATGTTCACACTGTGCGTACTCCCTGTTTACTTAGTCTCCTCAACCTGCTAAGACATGAGATATTGTCTTCCTACTCACAGGTATTCTACGAGCTGTCTCTCCTGAGCCTGCACACACAGACATGCGCTCGTGCACAAACAATTTCCCCCTGTGTTGATGGCTGAGCGAGAAAAACATTCCTCAGTCAGGAGGTGGAGGTGCCCTGAAGGACTGTGTGTGTGAAAGAGGAGAGAAAGACAAAGGAGTCATTTCACAGCAGGTTTTCCCCCTCAACAAGACAGTGGACACAATCATCTGTAATCTCTCCTGTTGCAGAGCAGGAGACACTGTCACACACACTCTCAGCAATTTTGTAAGAAACAAGGAAGAGTTCTTCCTCTTGTTCAGAGACACACACACACAGGCACCAGAGATATTCTCGTGCTGCAGAGCAAGGCCAGGTGGATTACATCAGGAGTTGGGTATTACTTCAGGTGATGCCTTGTCATCTGCAGGGTGTTGGTGTTGTACATGGACTTATGCAGTGAACGCCGGGGGAGAGGCATTTTGTTGAGGCGAAGGCAAAACAGCAAAGAAATAAACATGTTGTCAAGGCAATATCAAGCATGTTCCCTCACGCCTGCAACTGGCAACAGGAGTATTTCCGAAGCCCCGCCGCTGTTTCTCTACTTAAACACCTGCGACACACGATATGAGCAAAGCCTGGGAAAAGCTTGGTTGTGGTTCCCTTGGGGAAGTTTGGGGAAGGGGGGCAAGGGTGGGGAATTGTGTAAGCCCTGAAGATGTGTGTGTTCCTGGGGTGTTTGCCATGCAGCCCGGTGTGTGGAGCTCAGGGTTGCTGGGGACTCCGGTGTGTGTTCAGCTGGACCTGCAGGATGTTTTTATAAGGGAGGCGATCCCCCTCCTGCACAATGCTCACACATGTACACACACACTCACACAGGTGCTTACAGGCTTAAGTTCTGACGGCGCAGGGTTGCGTGGTCAGTGCACCATGCGTCACTGCGCAATATGTTCGGTATGCAGAGCGTAGGTCGGTCTCAGTGCAGCGGCGGGGCCTTTCCTGTAACCTCTGTCTGATGTCTGCTTCATGGCAGCCAGGCTTGTACGCCTTCTCCTCTGTGCTGTCAGTCTGTCAGAAGGCTTGATCAAAAATCTGGAGGTTTGGTCTGCCCCGCCAGGCCTCAGAGGGACCTCCACTCACACATTTCCCACAGGCAGTAGGAGGAGGAGGAAGAGGAGGAGGAGGAGGCTTGACGCTTGCAGCCAGTTTTGTGTAGTTACAGTAACTGTCTGGCTATTCCCAGCCAGGAGAAATAAATAAATAAATAAAGGGAACTCCACTTCATAACATTTTAATTGGCTTTGGAGGCTTAGCTGTGGCTCGCCTGTGGTTACCGCGGTCAGGCAAGTATGGAGTGCAGCAGCCACTGGATGTTTTAGGCTCTCAAACACACAAACTCTCTCTAAGAAACACACACACACACACACACACACACACACACACACACACACACACACATGCACAGCAACTGCACTCTCTCTGTCTCTCCCTCTCTAAAGGCCAGGAGTGCTGTACCACAGAGGTTGGCATTTCCTTTGACGAAACCACTTGTCGAAATCCAACTCCCTCATTACACTGTGTTAGAACTGCTGCACGCTGCGGCGAAACATCCCCGTGAACCCACCGACGGCCCAAACTTATCTTCCAAACAAGTCAAATGGGACTGTAAACACACTGAGCTTGTTTCTATTCGACCTCCCGTTCTGCTGCCCGTGTGTGTGCGCTGAGTGTTTTGATGTGTTTTGACTTGAGGATTTTGCGGTGTGTGTGGTTTCCCATGCCATTTGGAGCTGAACTGGATGGGATCCTGTCAGCATGGGGCCTCGATGCGATGAAGCCTACAAGTGGCATCTGATGATGTCATTACCTATAGGAGTGTAGGAGAAGTGTGTTAGTGTTTTTACGTGTGTGTATTTCTTATGTTTGGTTATAAGAGGGATTACGTAGTGTTTCAGAGTGGCCCCTCTGTTCAGAGGAGATGATATGAAGCTCTGTACAAGAGATTGCTGTTGTTTTACCATGTGAAAATGTTTCCTGGTTGCCTGTGCCTCTGAGTGATAGAGAAGTCTCCAATTAGAGCCTGAGCTCATGTCACACATCTGCTGATCCCATCCACCCAGCTCCAGGAGTTTCCTACCTATTTATGAGAAAGCCATCCATCCGCCTTCACGCCTCCTTAATCCCCCAGCCTCCATTATTCCTGGGAAGCACACTGTCACCATAGAAATCAAGAGCGAGAAACAGAAAAACAAAACAACGAATAATCGGGGGAAAATGTAGAAGAAGAAAACAGGGAACAAGGCAGGAAACAATTGTGAAAATCCTCCAAAGGTCAAAGCACTGGTAAAATATATATATATTTAAATAAAAAGAGAGAAAAAAGAAAAAAAAGAAAAAAGAATCAGCCATGAAAGTGTCAATGTGGAGTTTGTGACGCATTGTCGGTGCGGGGTTTGCCTGTTCAGGCGAATGGGTCTCAGGGGCTCTTTATTTTTGAAGCTTGACTGCAATTTGGATAAGAGAGCCAGAGGTCCCAGTAAAGGAGCCGCCAACCCTGACAAGCTGCTGGAGGAGCCCTGCGCGGGGTCACTAAGCGAACCCCCATCCTTAACGGCTTGGGAAGACAATACACACATGCACCTTGAACACACATGCATGCATTTTGGTGCAGATTATGAGACGCACGCAATGGGTGGCGCACCCTTCCCAGTGCATATCCATGTGTTGTACTGAGGCTCATCAGTGTGTTATTGTTTACTGTGTCTTCTTTCCACCATTGCTGCCAGCCTCTCCACTTCTTTCCATCTTCTCCACTCCACCTCCTCCGCCCTCAAACAAAAAAAGGCGCTCACTGATAGCCTTATTACTCTGACAAGAAATGTCTCAAATAATCTGTGGTCATAGAAACCAAAGAAATAATAAAGGCAGAACGCTGCTGACAAATCCAATCTTGCAAGACAATATCAAATGAGAGGCTGATTCCCGACCATTATCCCATTCCAGTGTATTCACACAGATACAGGAATTGTTGTCCACATGCTGGTCTACACATGTGCTAATTTGTCAGACTGCTGCTTGATGTAACGTAATAAGGACGGCGAGTGTGAAAGGAGCGTGAGCAGGAGAGAGACAGAGATATATAGATAGAGAGGGGGAGGAACCTGACATGTTCCTGTTTTGATCGGGAGATTCCATTATTACTGCAAAGGTTAAGCCTCCAGAAGACTGGCTGCTGACTCGTTGATGGGATTAGAGAATACATAATTGTTCGCCAGTCACATGTGTCATAAAAAGAGACGCCAAACCCTTTGTAATGAGGATTATGTGTCTTTTCCATGGATTCATTTCTCCACTCTGTGACATTATTGTGTGCCTGGTGAGCTGTGGGAGCCTGTATCTCTCTCATCCTGACTGTCTTTGTCTGATTGCACACATGGGCCAACTACCTTGACTTTCCACTGTGCACTCTGAGATTTTTACTGGTCAGTGTGGACACAAAGCACCATTGGCCAAAACCCGTAAAACTAGCACAAGCATGTTTCATTGCACTACAAGGTGTGAACTAATAGAGTCTTAGTGTTTGGCGTCGCAAACTGGAAGTGAACCCTTGGACCTTGACTAACCTCAGCAGATAATTGTCTGTTATTTTGCTTTTACTCAGGAGAAGTCAGAATGATTTGTGAAACCCACCGTTTAGGTGTTTTATGTGCTGGACTGATGAAGGCCATTGGCGAAGTCTTCTTTTAAATGGCTGTGTGAAGCTGTTTATTGTTCACTATATTAATTGACTTTAAGTGTTCCCACAGGCACCATAAAGTCAAATGAAGTAGCCACAGTTGTGTAAATCCTCCATCAAAAGGTGAATACAAAGACAATAAGAAATTGTAGGTCGTGCTGTTTTCCTTTTGAGTCTGTGTGAGCGACTCCGTGTGTGTGAGAGGGAGAGACAGAGGGAAAAAGTGTTATAGTAAGGCAGGGCAGAAAGAACAAATTAGTGTGTGTCCATGAATATGTTATTCCTGCTGTATGAAAATCTTGTGTGTACGACTTGGTTTGATTGTCACACTTTTGGTTTAAAATTATAATGTACATAGTGTATTGTAGTTTTAAAACAAGGCACTGCTTTCTGATGAGGTAACCCTAATAAAGGTGTTTCATTGGCAGTAACTAATAACTTTATTAATATTATTAATCTCTAACGCTTTATCGATGAGTTATGACCAGTTACTGAGGACAACATCTAGATTGCCAGATTGCAAAAATTTCCTCTCTAGCATGACACTTACATTGTTATTTCAGCTAATTCTTAAATTCATCAGAAACCCCCCTTAAATGGGCTGTTTCACCACTAGAATTCATCTATTTAAGTTAAGTTTTATTTAAGATAATGAAAAACCTAACAAGTCTGAGTTTAAGGCAATTATGCCCTAATAAAAATGTCATTGTTAATATTTTATTCAATTTCTAGCACTAGATCCCCCTAAATCCTGGACCTTTAATATTAAGCTATTTAATTTAATTTAATTTAATTTAATTTAATTTAATTTAATTTAATTGTGTGAATATATTTAAGGTATTTTCCAACTGAATTAAAGAGCTACATCAATGCTCTTCTTTATACCTTTGTACGGTATAAAGTATTACCAAATGGTTCTGTGGCTGTTCATAAAGCCATTTACTACAGCATATACATCCTTTATAAACGGAACTTAAATGGAAAGTGGTAAAAACACAAGTCAGCAACTCTCTGCTGCTTTAATCCAGGCTGTTTTCATTGATATTGTTGATGATTTATTTTCCCATTTCTCTGCTTTCCTATCTCTCTACCTTTGCTGCAAATTTACATGTGACATATAATCACATGTGACACAGATGAATCGAGATGTGTGTCTGTGCTTGGAACAAAGCGCCGCTGAGTGTAAAATGCAAAGCGATCACTGGAGCATGCACTGAAATAAGGTTTGGCTGTGGGGAAAGGAAACATTAAGTCTTGCTCTGCATAGCAAACACCAGAAACTGCATTAAACATTACAGTCGCATTGTAATTTTACAGCCTGTTTTAGTATTGCTCATGACTCTAATGTAGGAGTGAGGCAATCAGTGTGGGTGAAGCTAAGAAATCCAAATGAACTTTGAAGTACACATTTGTGTAATGAGTTTTCTTGCATGCCAGGCAGTAAACTGTAGGGACTGGTGGACAGTCATACAGCCTATCAAGCTGTCTGAGGTGTTTGCAAGTAAAGCTGCTCAGACTTGACTGCTGCTGTATGAACTGTATAGACCAGAGCTGCTGCAGTCATGGAAAAGAAAAGTGTGCCATTGATCTCTGTCAAAATGGTTGGTCAGCTGAACAACCTTGTTCCTCACTGTGAGCTGGAAATTAATAAATGATCCCATGCTGGTTGTGATTACTTATAAGCTCATCTCTCTGACTTAAGCCCAAGCGGTTTTCTTAAAGGCTGGACAGCTATGATCAATATTTTCAGGCAAACAATGGATAGCATAATTATATTTAATATAAAAGTAATTACAGGGGTGTCATGCCAGACACCAGATTAAAAAAAAAAATTATAGTGAAATATCTGGCAATGATTGGCTTAACTGGCAATATATGAACTCATTTAGTATTGCCTGAATGTAATGGACATGAATGACATGTAAAAGTCTGACACTACAGCTTACATACCGGACTGAAAAGCAGAATTTTACTGCCCTTTTCAAAAACAGTTTCAAGTCTGTTTCACCTCTCACCAGTTTGACTCCTGGATGTGGTTGTGGTAAGAAACAACATTTTTGGACCTGTAACTGTGTCTATTAGGTACTCAAGTACACTTGCACATCAGTGCAGCAAGGTGTAAAGTGGTAGTCCGTAAGACATGATTTCCAGTGGTAAGTTACTCTTTATGCAATATATGTTTATGTAGCATTTCTGTTCTGCCCTTAAATCTGGTATTGTTTGGATGGAGTCTGTGTTTGCAAGAGAGACAAACAATAAAAACTGTGAGTGTGTGCGGTCCTGATAGTGTACTTCTTCAACACCCCGAAAAGCGTAAAATGGCCCTCAGTGGAGCAAACCTCTACGCGGCCTATCACTCCATTACCAGCCGCACCGCTTGACTCAGGCCAATGTGCAAAACAGCTGTGGAAAAGGCCTCATGCCTTTTCTTTAATAGAGTGTCCCCTTAGAAATGTTTTTCCTACTCTCCCCATTTTTATCAGAAGTATAGAAATACCCACCCACTTCTGTCATGTAAGATTGGTTCGCCTCCAAGTATGACATGATTGAGCTCATCTGGATTGAGTTAGGGTGGGGCACCCTGTGGAGATAGAGTGGACGGGAATGTCATTACTGAATCGATAAAGCTCTGTTAGCAGTTTGGGCTCACGGTGTGCAACAAACACTGAATTCGCTCAGTAGGATGCAGTGTTAAGAGGGAGCCGTTGTACCATGACGGTGCACCATTTTGGCTTTAGGAAGTGACTGTCTCCCCCCTCCACCTCACCCCACTTCTGTTTCTGGTATGTTACTTGTGAACCACATGTTGCACCATTATTGCGCTCTCTATATCTGTAAAGCACAGATCATTGTGTAAGCAGCAGATTCAATTCAGTATTTGGAGGCTATTATCTAGACAAGCTTGGTGCAGGATGAGGGACACAACCTTAAAATTACACAGAGCTGTGATGTATTTGTAATTGACTTAAAATTTTTTTTTTAAACTAATTAAATATTTTAGCATATAAATGTAAATGAACATATAAAAGCCCTATTCTCTCATGCCTGAATTATTCTTGAACATCTGGAAAAGTCCTTTCATACAGCCCCCACCTCCCCAGTCCGTCTAGTTCACACACCAAACATGCTCATCAGTCTCATTCAGCAAAGCCAATAGCAACAGTCCATGAGCCATGCATAGCAGCTTGTATACTAACGTGGTTCAGTTTAATTGGTTGCATATCACAACGGCAAAATCTCTGATGAGTCTCTGTGAAATCGTGTCAAGTAATGGGAAACAACAGAGATCAGTAAACAAGACACTGAAATGGATTTTTCCCTCTAATAAATATAATTATGTCACAGTGTGTGGGAAATGCATTGTATCTGCTTAATATTTGACTGGATGTCAGTGAAGACAGTAAATGAATACATCAACCAGTAACCTTAATGCAACTTAATAACCAACTGTAAGCACCATTATTATTTGATCAATACCTAAATCTGCATATGCACTTACATGCATTAACACTTTCTGGCGGCAGTGACAATCTGCACAACACCACTCTTACATATACATTGATATGGCAAACATGTTAGCAAACAGTATACACATCCAGAGCACCATTAGCATTAATATGAAATTATCAGATATTTTAACGTTTATTGTTGTATTGTTTTATTAAGATATTTATTACAAAAAAATTCAAATTTTAGAAAAAGGAAGGACCAGAACTGGACTTGAACCTGCTTTCTCCAAGTGAGCTGAAGTATTGGATTTCCTATCCAGAGAGAGTGTTGGATCAATGTATCCCTAATTTTGCACAAACGTGCAAAATCTTGATGTTCATGAAATATCACAGCCAAATCATATTTTAATCAGGCTTCAAATCATGTCGTGCCTTCCCAGCTTATGGAATATTGTTTTTATAACATTC
The DNA here is from genome assembly GCA_008933995.1 of Datnioides undecimradiatus. Lineage (NCBI taxonomy): Eukaryota > Metazoa > Chordata > Actinopteri > Lobotiformes > Datnioididae > Datnioides > Datnioides undecimradiatus. The sequence continues at coordinate 1,871,244 of WARS01000014.1, forward strand.
ATGTCCATGACGCATTTTGAACTGAATGGAACAGGAAAATAATAGGTGGACAAGGGGGTGAACCTGTATCAGGTGTCCTCGGGCATGGCCGGTCCAGTGGCTCAGCACAATGTGAGGGCTGAGAGAAGAAGAATGCTGTCAGTGTTTGTGGTTCATTGGTCAGTCATTTCCTGGTTCAGACACTGATTGTTTCCACTTGTCCTTTTGATGCAGCATCTGTAAATCCCCTGCTGAATGACATTTCCTTATGCATGATTTAATTATGAAAGGATACCCATTTTTGTTTAAATATCTTTAGCTGTGTGACAAGTGTCCCAATCAACCACAGTTACATTTGAATTTGCATAATAAAAGGTGACTTGTGACACATGCATTACAACACACCAACTCTACACCTACATGCCTCTGCATCAGTGAGACATCTAGTCTCTCAACCCCCTTGTGGTTATTTATGGCAAGTTTTAGCCCTTGTAACCATTTATGAAGGCAGACATAAAAACATAGCTGAAATAGCCGACATTTTCAGTCAGTCTTGTTTGATTACGTGAGAAAGGTTTTAATGAGAGACATCAGGCTTGTTTTCCAGTCCTGTCGAACGCTCAGGCCAGGACCCATCAGGCCGGTTCTCCCAGCCGGCCTTTGATGCCAGCGCAGAGCAATCAGATTAATTGGCCATGGCAAAACTGATGAAACATTTCAGAAGGAGAAAAACACGAGCTTGGGAAACTGAATCAATATCATTAATCACGGGCAGGAATCTGCTATTAATGGTGTCTGTTTTCTATTAGAGCCCGAACACAGACGTTAGCTGTGCGCAGGGATGGGGATTATCTAGCCATTGCTGTGACCCCAGCTGTCCTCAGCACAACCAGATACAAAAGTTCACAGCAGAGCATGCAGCTGAGTTCACAGTAGCAACCCCCACCCCCAACACACACACACAAATCCAGAACAGCACAGCATCAACTCTATCTGTCAAGGGTACAGTGGATGGTACAGCTCACCAGCAGGTGCAACAGCAAAACTGAGGATGACAGTAAGGGAACTTGGATGACAGACGGATATAAGAAGCAATCTAAATATGAATTTACTGTTTTGTATGATTCAGGGGAAGGAGCTGTGTGTGTTCCTATGCTTTAGACACAGCACAAGTCTTTGAAGGGCAGATGATATGAGTGTCTCTCAGATTAAAAACAGGCATAATCATCCTCCCTCTGACCACGGCTGTCTGAACAGCTGTGAGTGGTGCTCTTCTTTTTCTTTCTCTCTCTGTCAATCAGGTCATGATAAGTAGTAAAATTTAGTCACTGTACCAAGGTGCACTTCACTTGCAACGTGTTGGCAAACAGGTATCCACATAAATATCCAGGAATTTGGAGGAATCATCTTTTTGGAGTTGCATTTCTACTAACTTGCCAAATAAGTAATTCACTCTCCTTTTCGCTCTGTTTTTGTCTCCACCAACTCCTGAGGGAAACATCTGGCTTTTTAAGCCTAATTCTCTGTGTTTTTGCTACACTGATTGACCCCTCCTATACGCAAAACAACTTGTGATCCACTGCAATTGCTGATTATGTAGCATATAATTCTCTCAGTAAATAAGTAGTAGGTCTTATATTAGGGCATGGCAAGGGTGTAAAAAAAGCAACACTTACGAACATGAAACATCCATTCTGAGCCAGGTAACATGAAAGGCCCTTTCACACTTTATGAGAGGCCTCTAGACATGAGAGGCAGCCTGGCCTCCAGTGACACATACAGACCATAGCAGCTGTCCCACCGGTGGCCGTCCATCCACCAGGAAACAGACATTCCTCAAAGACCCCGCTTAACCAGAGAGAACTATGAGAGAACTACCTCAAGTGGAAAGTTTGTTATGCTAATGTGTTGAGGGACTGCAGGGAGAAGTGTCAAGCGTGAAGGGTGTATGGCTGCTGAGGCTAAATAGTTAGGCTGCTGTCCCAGCTCATAGCTTCAGCACTGGTGCACTGAGGCAATGCGTGCCTGTTACTTGCCAGAGGGTGGGAGGAAGGAGTGGGGTACACAGGAGCAGTATGAACCGTACCCCTCCTCCTTCTCGGTTACTTTCTCTTTCCCTCTTTCCTCTTTGCAATCCCTGACTTTGATGTAGCACTGCTGGTTATGCCATATTTTTCTTGGCTATTGAATCCAAATGGAAAATACAATGTAACAAAGTTCTTGTTGCTGCCCAAGTGCATATATTTAACTTTTTATGTGACTTTAAAAGATGGAGGAACTATTTGGAGGTGACACTGGCACTCTAATTCCCCCCTAATCCCTAACTCAACACAGAGCTCTTTTGCGAATGAAAAGTCTCTTCCACGCTCTTTAATGCTGGAGCTCTCCTTTGTATGGAGGTAGTGACATCATCACTACAAGACATGTCCATTATCAGCCACCTGATGACATATCGGCAAGTTGAATTTGTTGTCATGGAGACAGAAACATTGCTGTATATACAATGCATATCTCTGTCTGTGGGGGAACAACGTGCACTGGCAGTATGATTCTGCATGAATGCACTGTGGGTTTTGCACAATGCATATATATTCTGCATCAGGTCGAGTATCTCTAACACTTCAACTAGCGACAGAAATCTGTTGAAGATTAGCTGAAGGAAAACAACAGTAGTACCATTCTTATTAGCCTGAATTCAATCCAAGCCAGACGCACAACAGTTGCTCATAATATTAACCTAACATGACTATCCAAGAGAAACATGTTTCTACCCGTTCAGTTACTGTTTCCCATCAATGAATCACACACACATTAAGAAGTATTTGTGTTTGCACTCTTTCGACAGTGATTACTTATGTTGTCAAATTTATAATAGTCTCTGGAATGGCATGCCATAGTAGGCGTTGGGGTCACTGTAGGTGTAGTCTGCAGTTTGTGAGAGTGAATGTATCTGTGGGTGCAGGGAACACTTGGGATATCATAGACTGAATGAGGATTTACAGTCATGCTGAGACTCAGAGGACCCCAGCTAAGGCTCTGTTTTGACCCACGAGAATCTCTTTCCAGGCAGCTGTCGGTCTGGCCGGTGGCTCCTGACAGCAGTGGGACTTAAACGCTGGATCCTACACAGGGGAGACAAAGTCAGCTGCCAGGGTTTACATGACACTGCCAGTGGAAAGATGGAGCGTTTAAAATACATCAGTGGAAAGACCTTCGATGAAACCAGCTTTCCCTAACTGATAAAGCTAAAGAAGCTGTTGACAAAAAAAACCCCTCTTTGCACTTGCTGACAAATACAGGATTAACTGACTTGCTCATTCAATTTAAAGCTTCCCTGTGGCAATATTTAATCAGTCAATATGGTGGAAGTGTACTTTTATTCAGAATATTTTTTAATTACAAAACTCTCTCATGTCAATAAACGCATTTCAGCCACACTCACTGTTTGTCAGTCAGTCAGCTGGTCCAGACTAAAACATCTCAGTATTATTGGATGGATTGCCATCTATGCTGGTATAAACATTCATGGTACAAAGTGGATGAATCCCACTAAAGTTAGTGATCCCTTGACTGTTCCTCTGGTGCCGCAATGAGTTTCAAAGTTTTATTTTTCACTGAAATGGCCTAAAAGCTATTGGATGGATTGGCATTAAGGCTGGTATGGACATTCATGTCTGTTTCAAGATAAATTCTTAGAAATCTTGCAATTCTACAACTTTTCATCTAGCACCATCATCAGATGAAAATTTCAACTTGTCCCACGCCACAGGCTTCAGCTTTACCTCTTATGTAATTCTTATTAGTAAATGTCAGCATGCTAATACACTAATCTAACATGATGAACATCCAAAATATCTGCTGGACATCAGAATGTAAGCATTAACACTATGACTATGTTAGCATGCTAGCATGGCTGTGGACTTCAATTAGCACACATTTGATCTTTTTGCTCACATGTTGACAGTGAGATACAAGAGAAATCACATGAAAAGTGATGTTCTCAATTCCAAATTTGGCCACTCTGATTTCATTAATCAGATACAGGTCTGATTTTTTGGCTTGTCATCTCAGTCTGAATAGTCACTTTGAAATATATGTCACTTTAACTCCTGATTGACATTCATCACAGTTTTGTGCTGGTGGGGTGTCACTCTCTGACAGACGTAGTTAAGAGCAACTCTTGGCATTATGAAAGTATGGATGATTCTCTGAAGCCATTCACATCGTCTCACCAGTCCTGACTCTGACTCCACATCTGCACACACCTCCATACAGAATTAGCACCTGCTGCTCAACAAAAAGCCCTAATTGAAAATTTGGCTCACTTTCACATCCTTGTCCATGTCATCGATGCTCTGCATTTGTTGGCTTCCACTGCACATTAACTTACAAAATGAAAGCGTAAGCTCTGAATCAAGTGGATTCCCTGCGCATCTTTGTAATTGTTCATTTGTGCAAATGGATCAGTTCAGAACAGTGACCATTTCACACTGGAATCCAAACAGCCTAACAACAACAACAACAAAAAAATCTCATTTAAACTATTAATGCTTACCATGTGAACGTCACCTTAGTTGTGTTTAAATTTAGCCCCTTTCCATTTGTGACAAAACCTACCATTTACTTGAATCCACTCTTTGTTTCCAGGCAGCAAAGTCCCAGCATTCAGAAACTGCAGCAAATGAAGCAACAAGTTGCTGTTTGTAATGGCAACAGACAGGTTTTTGTTGGGATTCATTTCTATCATCACAACTGATTACACAGTGTGAACCCTCAGGCGTGATGCAGAGTGCTACAAATTGGTAGGAAATTTCTTAACAGTATGAGTAACAACTTGCAAGACACATGCTTTATGTATTATTTTCTATTTTTATAAGCAATGTCAGCTAATGAAGTGTTCCTACTGGCATAAGCAGTGATTTGAAAGGGCACGTGTGTCCTGTTTGTATGGTTGCCTGCCTGCCTGCCTGTCTGTCTGTCTGCACTTCAAAGGTATGAATGTATCAGATACAACGACTGGTCCGGGTTTCTTGGGGGGTGCAGACAAGGTCAACAACATGTGTTGTCCTGCGGCACCAGACTGCATCTGCTACATTCCTCGCAAAAACAGAACAAAATGTGGTCACCTCGTTTGTTTTTGTACTTTGGAGCATGAAAACACATTAGAGCCTATATCAGGGGGTCCTTTGGATGCAGTGGTCCATTTCCTTAATGGGGTTTACAACTCAGCAACTGTGCCACCTTTCGCTGCTTTTCCTTTTGGCACAGGGAGCTTTAGCTGACTTAATAAGCCCCTTTCCACCCTCACACACTTTCTACTTACACCTCCATAAACCTAAAGATTTCTTTGTCAACAGCACCCACATTCACATATCTTCTTATTCTCTTTTACATATGCTTTGTTTACCCTCCTGTCTGCTCCTCGCTCTCACAGCCATTTCGTCTTCCTCCCACATTCATCTCTTTTGGTCTTTCTCTGTTCTACTTATTCCTCTCTCACTGTCTGCCTCTCTGACTCTCTGCCCCTGTGTGTTAAACTGGAGCATGGAAACAGATTCCCTTAAGTACCTGCTCTGGAATCTCCTCTGCAATGATAACTCCAGACCCTTTCCATGAAGAACTGGGAAAACAGTCAACCCAAAGTCAAATTTTCAGAAGGGAAAGAAAAAAAAACAAGCCATTAAAGTTGTTTTTGCAACCTTTGAAATGTAAATTATTGTCACCGATGGGGTCACCTCTGTACTTGAGGCATTTGTCGGAATATTTATGAGCGTGTAATGTTGGAAAGTATCCATCGGTGTATGGTTCAGATGGGGTGCTCATAAATTACTATAAGCTGCCATTAGCAGGAGACAGATGAGCTGTTGTCACCCAGATATTCTTTATGCCACATTACTGCTCTGTCACAGCCCGGTTCTTTGCGCTTTCTGGCTCTGACAGAGTTGCACACATCTGGTACCAGACTGCTAACACTTGAGTTAACCTTTGTCCTCTCACCAACCAGGGCTGTGTTCTCAGGTAAGTGAGAACTCCGCAACGTGGGAAGGAAGGGACCTTCAAAGGAAGGACAGATAGAAAATAAGATTTGCCAAGTACCACCTGGATTTTTCGTTTCTGCCCTTAATACAGTAAGGCAGTAAGTCTTTAAAGTTTATGTATGCTTTAATAGTTCCATATCATTAATCCTGAGGGTGACTGATTGATATACAAAGGTCATCCTGTGTGTGTGTTTATAGGCACAGAGGTGCGTATTCATGAGGAAGAGAGGAAGACACCCATAGCGGAAGAAGACTGATTTGGTCCCATGTGAACCCGACATGGTTGCGTCAGTAGGGCTGGATCATCAGAACCCAATGAGGCCTTGCACTGTCTCCCTCAGTCTATTCCCTGCTGCACCATCAGTGAGTAATCTGTTTTCTGAGGCAGTATGGGAAAAAGGGATGTTCACATGTTCTTGTTATTGCTGTGTTGTGTTCACACTGCATGCTCTGTCTCTGTTCTGCAGAAGGGAAAAAAAAGTCTATTTTTCTTTTACCTACTCAAATTCATATCCTGCAGCAAAACATTCAAAGGTTGGGGGCAGGGTTGTACTCATCAGAAAGTCTTCCCTCCTGTATGGTTTTGTGTATGTTGTGACTGTGTCTGTGGAAAGAGCAGCGCCACAGATAAGCATCCTTGGGGGATGCTGGAGGCTGGCGTACAATACACAAGGCAAACAGCATCTAAATCTATGAGATGATAGACTTTCCAGCTGCTGCCTGTGTCCACTGCTTCATGCTTTCTTTCCCCCTGCCTCTGTTTGTATCTCACCAGTGGTACCTAACAACCATGTCCTCCTCCCTCAGCCAAAAAAACAGATATCGATGCAACCAAGTTGTATTTATGGAAAGTCAACCTGAGGTGATGAAAATGAGTCTAAATGAGTGAGGACAGCCTTTTGTTCTCACTATCTCTGAGGAAAAAAGGGTTATCTCCAGATCAGATTTTCCATAAGGTATTTTCAGGCACAGAGGTGGTTAAGTTTAGACAGAGCACAGGGAACTGCTCAACTTTCAAAAGGGCTCTTGAAAGCGACAAAGCTGCTACAATTGCTCTTTGATGTTCCGCCCCAAATATTATCATGTGGTTAGACACAATGTATTACTTTATCACTTGGCAAAATGCAATTAATCTGTTTGATGACAAGAGCAGAGATCAAGAACAATGATACTGATGAAACACGTTTTCATTTTGGATCCTGTTCGCATCAAAGCAATGAAAAGAGCTCCACACAGGTTTTCAAGGCAGCTTGTGATACAGGAATCGTGCACAAGTGCGTGACACGCACACGGTGTAATGAAATGCCTTTACTGAAATGCATATAGCCCTCCTTCGTGGCGTGGCCATTGCAATTTCCATGATTGTTGAAGACACACAGGTCTCCACCCTTGAGCAGATTTATTTTCACACATGCTGGGTGAGGTGTCTGCAATTCCTCCCCGCCCTGTCATTGTTTGTTCTGCTGTTAAGTGTGAATATGAGCAGAGGCCAGGCAGAAATATGTTTAAGGGCTTCTCCTGCTCCGCTGAGTGCCGTTTGCTGATGTCACACTAACCCAACAGCTTTCCAGACGTCTGTAGTTCGCCGTGTCCATGAGTGGGGTGAGAACCAGACCTTGAGGCTCTGCGGTCGTCCTTAGAGTCAGAACATTTGGCTGCGTGATGTAAAAAAAAAAAATGCAGAAAAGGCATCCAACATGACTTATTCATAAATGCATAATGCATCAAAACAAGCTTCTAGACAGTTCTCGGGGCAATGCATTGGTGTTAATAGGCTAATGGTCGAATGCATTAAGTCTTTTTCTGTGTTGTGTTAAGGTAAATTGCAAATGACGTGTGTGACCATGTTCTGTGAAGTCATAGCTGTGTTTTCTTGTACTGGTCTGTCTCTCTAATTACTCCTGCGCTCATGTCTGATTTTTGCACACACATACCTTTTGTCTAAATGTGGGCAACTCAGAACAGCGACTCTATGATCACCTGGATGCACCCCAATGGCAATATGTTAAAATGAATGCAGACTTTCCAATATGTGCTCCATATTGACTTCAAACGGATGCACACATGATGAATTCTCCGTCCAGACACTGAAGCATGCAGGGAATGACATGGAAAGCCTATCAAACTGAATACTGCATCACATTTTTTAAAAAAAGAGAGTACAGACAAACACACGCAGTCTGCAAACACGTAAAACAAACAATACCTCCAATTCCTCTCCCTCACACACAGACAAGCCTTGTTGCTTCCCCACATGCACAGAAACACAAACACACACATACACACGCCTCCCAAATGAATCACCCTCCCAAGTGCTCAGCATCATCAGCATTCCCTGAACCAGCCGTGACTGCAGAGCACACTGCATGACATGAGAGTCTCAGGGGTCAAATGAAATGCACACTCTAAGTGCCACTTCATCTTCAAGGCATAACAGTGAGCAGCAGCTCAAGAGCAAACTCAAATAACATTGGACTGTGTCAGCCATTGTGCTCCTCTCGCCAGTTAATAAGCCTGCATTGTGGTACATTGTAAACCAGGGTCCTTTCGCACTTTTCTGCAGCCACGCATGACTTCCTCCCAACGGGCTCTCCTCCAGGCCCTACCGTCTGTTTATGTAGACTACCACCAGGGCGGCATGGAATGCACCTCCAACATGCTCCACTCACACACATCTCTGTGACGAGGAGTCTGCCTCAACCTGCTGATATGAGCTGTTTGTGTTTTACTTTTACACGGCGGTAAATGTTTTGATTAAAAGGCCGTTACTATTTTGCTAGTCACAATGGCTTTGTAGTGGAGGGGTTTGCTGCCGTGCTGATGGATGGACAGCCGCTCCCTGCCTCCAGTGAGCGGTTGAATGAGAGAGGAGCTGTCATCACCCAGCTGCCGACACTGTTGCCTGAAGAGAGAAAAAGGCAGAGGAGGAGGGGAAGGTGGGGTGGGGGCAAAGAGAGCAGGAACTGGATGGAGAGCCAGTGGCAGGATGATGTGTTGAAGTGGGAGAAGATGTCAAGGAAGGGAGCAGGCCTGGATAAAGAGAGGAGAGAACATGTGTGATGGAAGAGAGGAGGTCAGTCGTGGGTGCAGCTCACCTCACACCCCTATCCCAGAAGGCAGAGCAGAGAGGGAGTCTGCATTACGTAAAAGGGGAGAGCAGGTGGTACTGTGAAACACACAAAGCCTCCCTACACAGCCTGTGGTCAACAGTCCTGTTGGGCTGTTCGAGTCCACAGTTAAATGCTCCAGTGATTCTGGGGTCCCATGACATGATGAAAAGTTTCACAGCATTCAGTAATGGGGAGACCATTACACTGGTTGTTACGCATTGTGTTGGACGGCCACGTCAGAGGATGACGGCATGTCATAAATCTTCAGAACAAAAGAAGTAAAACGGGTGAAGCAGCATCTCTCTGAAGGGACAGAGGAGGAATTAATGGGATATATTAAAGATGAGAGCCTTACACGCATAAACAGAGATCAGTGCTGATAGTGACATCAGCAGTGTTGGTCTTCCCGGCATTAGATCAGTTTGTTTCTGCTTAGCTTACAAAGATAACTGTGAGCCATAAAAACATAATTCTATGTTCAAACAAGTGTAATTACCAGCCTAATTGGATACCTTGATGTTCAAGCAAACATGTCATTTAGCCTCAATAACCCTAAGCCTTTGATGCAGGCATCAAAACTTGCATAATGGGATGAACACAGCTAATGAGTTCACATTAAACTACCATTTGACTACGACCGCATTCATATTCACATTTGAGATTCTCTGAAGAGCAATGGTAGAAGGTGTGTAGTATGCTGTGATGATGTCTGTGGCTGCAAGACTGCAGGATATTGGTTTTAAAACAGACTCACAGTGCCTCCCATTGGTGACTTGTGCAAAGTGCATAAGGTTTTAAACACATTTAAACACCAGAAATGTGTTAAGGAAAAACTTTCAATGAAGAAAATGACAAAATCCAAGGAAGAGAAATCCCTCTGCCAGGATTGACAGACAAAAGATGCTCTGTCATTTGGACCACAAGCCAGAGAAGGCAGAGAATTTCAGCAAGTGAAAGGAGAATTATCTGCTGCTCAGCCTCAGTGAGGTGAAGAAGCTAGAGAACAGACCTCTCTCACCTTCAGCAGTGACCAGCTTCTTCTAAACCTCAAATGGCATTGGACAGAAGAACACACAGCTGACTGCTGTGTCGATGAGCTTCAGCATGTGACAGTACATGTCATCATTCGTTCCTTGAGAATTATTAGCTTTTGTGTTTTGGAGAGGCAGTGTGATGACAGGGGAGGCAGACAGGATGTACAAAGTGAAAAGACTGGCTATCATAGGGCTGAACCTGATAGCCCGGAGACAGTAACACTCAATCCTTTTTACCTCCTCTGTGCCGTGCACAAAACACCTACAGTGTCCACCTCATACCTCAGAGATGTGACAGGAAACTGCTGTGTGAATCACAACTTTCAGAACTTTCTGCTTATGAGGCTCACAGTAACACATCCAGGGGGAGCTGAAGCAGCTACCTACACAGCTTGTATGGGCTGAACTAACTTTGTGCCAAATTGTACTGCAGTAAACTGTAATGGGGGCAGGCAGTGCTTGCACAGTTAATATTTTTGACTCGTGAATTTGAACATACTCCACTTGTAGGATTTACATGTATTGTTTCTGATGTTTCTGAACAGTATTTTGTATGTGCATTTGCTGCTGATTATACCATTACTTTGCAGATCTGTACTAGAATCCAGATTATTCTTACAACATGCATAACATTCAAGTTATGGGTTTGTTTTTTTCCTTTTTTCAAACATACAGTTTCCTCTGGTGTATCTTGTTCTTGTTTGTTGCTGCAATGCACAAAATTACCTCACAGTATCATTAAAGTTTAATTTAACCCAGTCAAATCGAAAGGTTGAGCTGTTTAAGTGCCTAAATTGGGGAAGGCAGGGATGAAAGTAAGTCGACGCAGTATTATCACATTAAATTCAAATAAGAAACAACCCCAGATGATGTAATTTACTGAGCATTTATAAGGAGAAGGGGAACATTATTCTTTATGTTGAAAGTAAATTAACTGCAGCAGTACTTGCGGCTTATAGTCAAAGAATGCTGATCCAATTGTGTTCTTGGGAGGGCAAAACAATTAGGTGATTCTTGTTTGTGTGTGTGGCCTGGAGAGATTTGGAAAGAAATCCAGCAGGTTGTGTAATGTCCAAATGAAGCACAGAAGAGTAAAGAAGAGCACTTAATTGAAAAAGTACCATTTAACTTCCAGCTGTGTCCAGCTGTGTTACTATGTTGCTTGTCACCCCTATTTCACCCCCCCTGCCAGTTCTTGTCAGCTTTCTACTGTCCCTTATCTCATGTTGATGGGAGGCTGGACCTTTAATGACGGAACAAGTTGCACATTAATTGATTAATTGTGGGGCAGGTGGTTCAATCTCCAACTCCTCCTGGCCACAAGGCAAAGTGTTTTCCTAGAATTGGTCCTAATGTACAATATGTATGTATGGGAATAAAATTGAAGTTACTGCTGTAATACATCGTCTGCTAAACAAACATAATGCAATGCCTCAGTACCTATAGCTATAGTATTTTACATGTAAGATCTTTTATGGCTATCTTAGAGAAAGTAAAACCATAGTTAACAAAGCAAACCTAAATCTTTACAGATTTAAGTGAAAGCTATTCTCTGGAGTAAAATAAAGTACCAACTGTAACTAAGGTGGAGTCAAACCCTATCATGAATGTCTAAGACAAAAGTTAAAAACTGAATGTGTTCTTTTTAACAAAAGAAAGATAACTTTGTGGACTGAATTTTCTTTGTGCCATGACCTTGTTGTATCCTAAAGCTCCGCAATCATAAAAGTTATTATTTAGGTTTTACATGCTGTGCTTTTGTATTCTCCATGTAAGAGGTGTGCGGTAGGCTTTAAAATTACATATTGGTCATATATCTTGGTTCAGATAGAGTACACCACTGTTGAAATATCATAAGTATTGGACGCTCCATAATTGTATTTTGCTTTCTTAATAAATGCATCACAATTTTATTATTGAACCAAGCAGGGTTTCGGGGTTGGATGTTGCCATACTTTACTGTACTTAAAGTCCAGCTGCTTTTTGTTTCATTATAATCAAACCTTTTTTTATGTTAGCAAGTGACTAGAGTAAATTTATAACATTATCATATCTATTACAATAACACTGCAACAAAAATAGTCATTCTACATCATGATAAAGCACCGGGACAAAGGTCTAGCTCCTGGAGTGCAGTGAATCGCTCGTCGATGTCACTGATGAATAAATCCCAGGAAGGGTAGTCGAGCGCAGATAAGAGCAGTGGTTAGATGGAATATGGCTCTCTCCAGAGGTTTGAGATGCTGTCAAAGGGTTTTCTCTTGGATACCCGTGCTTATAATAACCTCCGTGGTGTTGTGGTCATACTACGCCTACGTCTTTGAGCTATGTCTTTGTAAGTATGAGAAACTGTGTCCGTTTGTTGTGATTTTGTGCGTGTAACTGTTGGACATCGCAGGTTGCCGCACAGCAGTGTTGACAAAAATAACGTTATAGACCGAGCAAGAGCTAGCAAACTAGGCGGAAGTGGTTTAGGGTGTGTGTATTTTTATTTGGTTAACGTAACGTTCAGCTTTCTGGGAAGTGACAGGTAATTGAATATGTCATTGGCACTAACGGTAAGAGGTCAGTGTTAACTCTATATTCATACAAAGGCTGGCTATTGTTGTTCCTGTTAGCTACAACCTGTCCATCCGGCTAGTCGTGTTAGCCGGTAAATGTTCCTCTTTTAAACAATCATACTGGTCTAAACAGAAACAGTTTGCTTGACTGTTGCTCGTCTCTGACACCCGGCTTGTGATTTTTATCATGTTCTTGTTTTCACAGTCACACTCACCAACACATTGGAAAAAGGTGAGTTACCCACTCATTTTGTGCTACATGCAGTTGCTAAAATAAGAGATAAGTTAAGTTAAGTAAGTTTATTTTGTAGGTGTTTTGTATTTAAATACAATCCTGTTTTGTGCTTTCAGTGGCCTATCTGCTGGTATTTCATGTTTGCTTTGTGATGTTCTCCTGGACCTACTGGAAGTCCATATTTACCCCTGTTGCATCACCATGCAAAAAGGTATCTTGAATCGCTGAATATGACGTTATCGACTGATTGCACCATTGTAGAGTCTGCAATGTTAAACAATTCTGGTGTGGCTCATGATGCACGTTTTTGTTGCTGTAGTTTCAGCTGTCATACTCAGACAAGCAAAGATACGAGATGGAGGAGAGGCCAGACGCTCAGAAACAAATCCTGGTTGAGATTGCAAAGAAGCTGCCCATCTTTACTCGTGCTCAATCTGGAGGTAAATTGTCCTGGTTATTAATTCTTATTTTTCCCTGCAAGTATGTGATTCAATACGTTATTGTTATCTTATTTTCCATATCTTCAAACATTATCCACAGTCCGCCATCTCTCGCATAATCCGAGTACGTTGAAAGTAAGTAGGCTTGAGCAATTAGCTCTGTGTGTGCTCCTGAGCATCCCCATCCAGAGTAATCAGCCAATGTATCTCTTTCATTAGTGCTGATTGCAAAGACCAAGTTCTAGGCTGCAGGAAGTAAATGAAGGGTAAGCTCAGCTCAAATGTCGTTCATTTAAATGGCGATGCTCTTGTCTCTAGCTATCAGGTTCTGCGACCGCTGCCAGGTATTGAAGCCTGACCGCTGTCACCACTGCTCGGTTTGTGAAACGTAAGTCACTCTTTCCTCCTCAATCCATTCATCTAGAGAGATTACCCTAGGCAAGGGGATATTTGTTGGCCAGGGACTGTTGTGATAATTAGAAGGTGTTGCTTTGTTGGCAGACTATCTGTTAGAAAGAACATCCTAATGATCAATCAGAACAGAGGTTTACCCGAACCTCTGCGACCAATATGTGTAAAGACGGTTGTAATAAAAGTCGGACTAGAAGACAAGATTTGTTAGTTTATGATATGAGATATGCTTCCTAAGTATTAACTGCTTTGAATCTGCTGCCATAATGTAAAAGAAAAATGTTTTTCTTTAAAGATGCGTCTTGAAGATGGACCATCACTGTCCCTGGTAAGTAGTACCTCTGCCTGTAGATTCCACTTTAAAAGAATATCAATATATTTTGTTCTGACACCAGAATTTCTTATTTCTTTCAGGGTGAACAACTGTGTGGGTTTTTCCAACTACAAGTTTTTCCTGCTTTTCCTCTCCTACTCCATGTTGTACTGTATATTCATTGCAGCAACAGTCTTTCAGTATTTCCTCAAATTCTGGGTGGTGAGTGTCATTTGTCTGAATTACCGTTTATGGTCAACAGCTAATAACCGAGTCACAAGACATGTTATGGATGCAGATTGTCTGTACTATTACAACTTAACAACAATAGAGAACTGAAGCCTCTGTCATGAGTTAAACCTTTTTTAAAGCCCACCGTTTTTCTCAAGTTTCTAGTTCTCCTGTTTCTCTCTCCCAGGGGGACTTGCCAAATGGGCCTGCAAAGTTCCATGTCCTCTTCCTCATGTTTGTGGCGCTCATGTTCTTCGTCAGTCTCATGTTCCTCTTTGGCTACCACTGTTGGTTGGTGGCCAAAAACAGATCCACTTTAGGTGAGGGTGTACATATTTATCAGAAAACCACTTTGTTCTGCTCATTCAGCTGCTCTCTCAGTAAACAACTTATGAGTTATTATTTCAGGGAAACACTTGTGTTGTGAGTGTAGGTCATTTGTAAAAAGCATGTAGACAGTTTCTGACTTGAAGATGTTTTTCCTTCTCCAGAGGCCTTCTCAGCTCCTGTTTTTGTCAGTGGACCAGACAGAAATGGCTTTAATGTAGGTATACGCAGAAACTTGCAGCAGGTGTTTGGAGAGGATCGGAGACTGTGGTTCATCCCCGTGTTCACAAGGTAAGTTTACTGGCAGGAGCAAGTAAGGATGCATAATTAGCTGACTCTCCTTCTCCTGTTCAATGATTTTCAGTGAGGTCTCTTTATAAAAAAAGATGATGCTTCACATAGAAATCTGGTCTGCAAAAGACACAGAACTGAAACACAAAACCAGAGATACCATTATATAATTAAAAACACGGGGGATATGGCTTGTGGAAATCTAAAGTTGACTGTCTGCAGAACAGAGCCGTTTTACATGTCGCAGCATTGGTTAAAATGTAAAGGCCTGAGATCTGTGGATGGGACTATTATAATGGTCATGGCTTCTTAACTAGCTTTCACCTTCTTTTGTGCAATGAACATGTCAGCCAAGGGAATGGCCACTACTTCCCCTTGAAGAATCGGAGTTCTGAATCCCACAACCCCTTATTAGCTAATGAGGACATGTGGGAGGAGTCCGATGATGGCTCAGAGGAAGGAAGCCTGGGTGAGTCACATTAATTTAGTCATATCACATGTTCATTGTAGTTCCATACAATATAAACTACTTTTCAGTAAATTAAAACTCAGTCTGTAACTTTCTGCATTGAGTGCAGCTAGATTTTGACTATTTGCAGTGTCAACCGCGATGAACTGGATCAATATTTCTTAGTAGCCAGCAGCACAATTTTAACACAATTCAAGTGTGTCTAACCTCAGTGAATGTGCTGCTTTGAGTGTTTCACTACAATAAATGTAACAATTATTTCATAGAAAATATGTATTTAAAAATTTTATAAACTACAGTGTCATGAGTTTCAGCAACTGGTTTTATGTGCCTGTGGCCTTGAGCAATTCTATAGACATGGTGGGTGTACTCGGAATCAAAACCATGTACCATGTACCATAATGTTAACATGATTTTAAAGGTTTTTTTAAACAGCTGAATGTGAAAGCGTTGCTTTTGAAAGCATTTTCTTACAGAAAATATTAAACTATAAATATATTTGAATATATACTTGAAACTGCCCTCAGTGAAATGAAAACAAAATGAGATGAATTTCAAACAATTAAGTGAAGGTGCAAATCTTAACGAGTCTCTTGAGCTTCATAATGTCCCTCAATAACCTTAATAGCATACCCAGTCTTTCTAATGAGGATAATAAGCTCCAGTAAATAATGCACTCCAAAACCAAAATAGTTATCAATGCACTTGTTTTCACATGAAACACGGAAATTGTTATCACTGCAAACCCTCTGATGTATCTGCCACATTTAGGAAACATTAGTGACGACCCAACCACGCATTACAGCCGTGGTTGGCACCGCTTGCAGAGATGTAAAAATTACTGTGTATAGCTGTTTTTCCAGATATGACCTTATCATGCTGTCAATTACTGTGTTTATTTTGGACCATTTTCACCTCACAAATTACTTTGCACTTTAACTTGTAGTGAGGTGGTAAAACTAAGTGGTAAATGCAGTGATATGGTTTTTTTTTTTGACGTTCCTCTCTTGGCATGGATTTTGTTCCAAATTAAAGTTCCACAGCCACCTGTCTTCAGTCAAACATTAAATGAATGGAGACAGTGTTAACACCACACATCTGTTTATTTGCTGTGTTTATATTGAGAATTCTTTTAAAATATATATTGTAGTTACAGAGATTAATTCTCATCACACTCTGAAATGCAACCTTATTGACTTAAATGTCAGCAAAATGTTTTTTCAAAGCCTCTGTAGTATTAAAATAAAATGTCACCTTGTTTTATTTGTACTCACTTGATTTCTCCAAGTCCAAAATTAATATATTAACAAATGCAGTTAATCTTGATTGGTTTAAGACCACAAATTTTTCAGAACTCATTTTTTTCCAGTCACACACTTACACACAATACACACAAAGTATTTTCTGTAGAAAGTCACCTTCCTGCACACACCATAAGCACGAAGGAGGACACACTTTGTCATTTTGAGGGAAAAAGGCTCAGAGTTATGATTTCTATATTAAAATAAACAAATATGCACCTAACAACTGCAAGTCCTTGCATTCAAATTCAGTAATCTGGAGGCACCAGTCTCCCCCTGCACAATAGTTTGCTGTGTTTGGATTCAAACCATAATATTGTGCTACCACCTGGTGGTCGAATTCAACATAACGTTAACACCTGTATGCGTTGAGTCGGCCGAAAAATAACGTATGCTAAAATGACTTTTTTCTTTTTCTTTCCAGTTGAAGACCAAGACCCCTCTGTTACCATAGAGATGGAGGAATAGTAATTTAATGTAAGGACTGGTACAGAGGATGTATTAATATCACATGCACTGTGTACTGCGGGGCAAATGCATTCCAAATCACGTGGATCTTGAGACACTCCAAACAAAAAAAAAAAAAAAAAAGAAAATTCTGAAGGGGGCCAAACGTGTGGATTAAACCTGCATTTGGATTGCCATTGCCACTTATACCTGGGTGTTTTGCATAATGATGTATTCAGAAACTCAATGGACAGCTGATAGCGTCACCTCTACTCGCCTCTCATGGACAACAGTATCAGTTTGATTTGGAAAAAACCTGTCAAATATTACCTCATGCACAAAAAGACAACTACTAATCATTGTACCCTGGGTGGTAATAGATTTCCTTCTGGTGGTTCATCTCAAGGCACTTGCCTTGTGGAAATTGCTGTTAGTTGGGAAGCTTTTGTCTAGCACTGTGCTATTTCGTATGCCTCTGTTTCAGTGTCGGGCTGTGAGTTTACAGTGTTGCACCTTAGAGCTTGGTTGGTGACCTCACACCCATAATAACCCAGAGGTCCCTTGTAGTGATTCAGTTGGCCTCTACCAGCATGGATCCTACAGCATATTAACATAAGATTTTGCTTTTTTTTTTTAAAAAAAAAAAAAAAAAAAAAAAAAAAAAAAAGAACATAAGCATATTAGAATACCTGACTTAACCTTCGCCTTAATAATATATTTATTCTTGTGTTTCTGGGAGTCCATTTCTACTAAGAATGTATCCAGCACCCTGCTTGTGAATAGAGCGTCCCAACATTTTGGGCACCTATTTACAAAAGAACCTCTCACATATTTTTAATTGAGTATTTCCACTTTAATATTGAGTTAAAATGCCACTACCAATGTCTGAAATTGATCAAACTAGCAAACATTTGTAGCTTTGCTTCACAGCTACAGCTCATTATGTTTCAAAAAGAAGGCTCAACCAGAGTATTATGACAAATGTTTATTATTTTTATCAGTAATCATATCCTGAATATACTGTTTATCTTGAGTTAAATGATAAAGGCTTCATTGCTAATTTTAAAAAATGCAGTGATCACTTTTTCCTTTTTTAAGGCTAGGATGAGAGTACAAGACATACTGTGATTGACATTTTTTAAAATAATATTATCAAAATCTTGTTTTCTACCTTATCAGCCATTCTTAGTACGATTAGACTTCTGTGTGGATGCAAAGTGATGGGGGAGACGAAGTGAAAGCTGTGTTCACCTTTGGCACAAAATCATACAGAGGATTTACGTTCCTCTACGTCTGTTTTCACTTTCACTTTTTAATCATGCAGACAACTGTACGTGTATATAATGACTGATCCTCATCCACTGGTTGGTAGTGGTCAGCTGTCCTCTGCAATATGATCTTCTGAATTTTTTCTACCTGTGTTTATGTATATGAAATTTTTAATATGGATTCTCCTCATTGAGACCGTCTGGTTTATGGACTGGTGTATGTAACCAGTGTACTTAGTTGAAAACAACTTTTGTGACTGAGTGCACCCATTCATTTAAGTATGAGTAAGAAGTTGGGCCTTTATCAAACCTGGGTGCTGTTTGATCCGGACACTTTAATTTCCTTCATCAGATCTGTTTTTCTACTATGTTAGGTAAGCCAAATCAAATGCTGCTCTTGTCTGAGAAATGCATAACAAACATAACTAATTTATAAATTAAAACAGTGTCCTTTTTATCTGAGTTATGATCCAGTGTTTGAAAGCATGTATAAAACATTAGGAAAGATGCGGATGTTGAGTGTTTCATGTAATCTTGTGTCTATTTATTGTTGTAATGTTCAGCTATTTTCCTGTACTGAGTTTACTGATTCATAACTGCTGCAGGCGGTGTCTGTATATTTTGCTCCATCAAGTGACACTTAAAATAAACTACTGAAGCAACGTGCTTTTATCAAATGGTAGGATATTTATAACATGAGAAGATGACAAATTATACCCGGTTTGCAGACAGGAGTTCAGTATTGCTAGAGCACATACAATATGGTCCCTTTTGAATTGTCTTTGGAGTATGTGATTGTGATGCTTCCCTTTTTTCAACAGCTCTGATCCACCAAAAGCACTGATACTGTTTCATTTGCTGTTCTGTCTGTTAACAAATATAAAGTCTTTATTTTCCATCGGTTGTTGTAACACGCAGAATAAACGATCCAAGTTGAACTCTTTATACGATTCAGTGTTGGTTTCCCTCTTTACCATGAGTAAATGCAGCAAAAACACATGATAATAAATACAATCCATCAGAATGATCACTTTGTATCAGTTTAGGGAACTTTGGAGTTAAAGGAGCAGTATTTGGCACAACAAGGAGAACATGAGATACATTTCAATAAACAGGGTGTATATACTCAAAGCAATTTGCAGATCATGTTCCTCTGGTTGTCCTCAGTTTAGTCAGTGCCAAAGTACCTCTGTCCAAAATGTGTTGGAGCCACTGGATGAACCTCTGTGGTCAAGATGGTGATATCCGGGAACTCCTGGATTATAGATTTGGCTCCTGGGGGAAAAGCACAAGGTCTTAAACTTTGGATGGTGTGTTTAGAAGGTATCTGAAAAATCCAACATTATTGTTGCTGTTAGGAATTAGTAAAAGTAATGAAATGGAAATGAAAAAAATCAAACTTGGTGATCTGGAAACTTTATCAAATGCTTAATGTTTCCTGTCAGGCTATACTGTATACAGCCTAACTACTGCTGTGGCTGTCAAAGGACAGTTGAGTCAATGCCTACTTTGTCCGTGTCATGTCCCTACCAGGGTCTCACTATGGTCCATGAGGTAAAACTTATTTCTCACATTCTGTTCATAATTATAGTTTTATTTATTAATGATGGTGCTCATAGTTTAATTCATACTTAGTTTAAGGATTTAAAAAGGTACAATATGCTTTAAATCCTCCAAAAAAGGGGTTTCATCCAGGACAAACCTCTATATATAAATAATCTGTTCACTCATTTAAAACTATTTTTGCTTGAACCCCTGAGCAGATCAGCGGTGCCACTGTACAGCACTGTGGTTGCCTGCAGCATATTGTATAAAGACAATGATACAGCAGGAACTAGAGTGAAGAGAAAATTGGAGACTGACTGTGTGATCTGGTGTGTAAACAAAAGTAAATTGGTGATGAGCTGCGGTTGCAGTGAGCTGACTGTGGGTTTATACCGTGAGGTGTGGAGAAGAGGCTGAGAAGGATAATATGTCTGGGCTGGACACCGTGCTCTATCAGCACCCTGACCGCTTCAATCACAGTGTTCCCTGTACCTGCAGACACAGAGCATTTAATGTTTGAAGATGGACAGTGTCATTTTACTTACAAACAATGTTAATTTAAAACTTGCTTTTTTTTTTTTAATATCAAAAGCATTATACTTAGACTGTTTGCATAGAATTGATGCACACAGTATGTTAGCTTTTGAAAAAGGTACTGAGCTGTGTGCTGACTGATCGGCCCATGAGTCTGGGCAGTTGGCAGGCTTTAATTTCTGACCTTGTTAGCATGCATCAATGTAACCATATGTTCCATCACTCTGACATAATAAAACATACCTTCAACCTGGCTCTGCTGCCATCATATTTTTTTCAAAAACTGAGAGCGGAAAAATGCTGCTTTGTGACATTGGGAAACCAGGGCTATTAAGATACTATTTTTGTTGGCTCTCATTATGCTATTCAGCAGCTTGGTGGCTATCTCCCAGGCAGTGTATAATTTCCCCCATGAGAGCTATAATTATCAGAACAGTGTGAATGGGCCGGTAAGATGTGGAAACGCAGACGTGGTGGTGAAGGTCAACTCAAGGGAGATTTCTCAAAATGAATAAATACATGAAACTTTTTTTTTTTTAACATTTACACAAAAATAGACATCTCTTGACATTTACATGCTTCTGTGGGCGGTAAACCAGAGTCATCAGGAAGATAAACTGCACTCAGACCTCTGTTACTTACTAAGGATGGGGTACATGAGCAGCACTTTTCTTCTGTACACATCTGGAGGAAACTTGGCGTAGTAGACCTTGGCTTTCTGTGTCTCCTCATCACTCTGGATGAGGATCTTGCCAATTCGGATGGAGCGGCAGCAGTCCCGGAGACCCTGCTCCATGGCTTCACCTATGGGGACACACAGGATACCACTGGGATCAAAATGAAAATGTTGTCTGTCTAAATGAATTTATCGTTTGGGCCCAGAGATTTTCAAAAGCCTTGCACCTACATGTGATGTATGACCATGCTTTTTGCAATGTCTGGCAAACACAAGTTTTTACACAGCATACGTTTTGAACAGGAATTAGCAGCAGGCCTTTGATTATCACAATGCTTATAACTGTGATAAAATATATTGCACTTTCTAACTTTTTTGATGATGACAAACTCAGTGTCTTGGACACTCAAGGCTCTGTGCATCCAACATCCCAAAATTTTACATTTTATGTCCTTGCATTATTGTCATGAAGGGATAATACAGGTTTTGCATTGACAGCAAAGGGGTTATTAAATCTGCGGGAGAAAGGAGAGCCACTGGTGCTGACTGCGATGCTGTCAGAGAGCATCTCCTAAAAAGTACGGCACTGTGTCTGTCTCAAGGTTCACCATAATGTTATTCCATTGTATCATTCAGTATTGAAATGATCAATCAATTTCACTGAGAGAGAAGAACAGACCGACTCATAAGATCCAGAGAACACAATAGCCTGACCTGATGAATGCAGAGCAGTATGTACAGCACAAGTACAATTGGTACAAATCCCGTATGCAAAGAGAACATAATAAATGCACTTACAAAGGAAAGACTCTAATTTGGTAGGTGAGCTATGGCATGTTTAACTCACCACTCCTCATTATGCTGACTCCACAGTTGCCTCTTTCAAACTTGACACCTTCATACTTGTACCCTGATGGAAAAAATAAGAAATAGGAAAATTCACAAATGTAACTTTTCTGAACAAGCCCACTCAATCTGTCCGCAAATGGTAAAACACCAGGCGGGATCCCTGCACTTATTTTTGCCTTTACATTATCACAATTGTTAGCTCTACCCAGCTTGGTGCATGGGGATCTCTCAAGTCCAACCTTCAAAGCTAAACTTTGTTATTAGAGGAAGGAACCCTTACCTGTTGGCGTTGTCACAGTGCACTCTGAGTAGGGGAGCTGATTCAAACCCTCTTCAACTACTAGTCTGATCTGTTGTTGGAGAAGGAAGCAGCTTAGTGCTTATAAACATACAGACACACACACACACACACACACACAATATGTCGCATAAAGTCATGAGCTTACCAGTCGATCAGCACAAAACACAAAATCTCCTCTGCTGGTTGTCCTGAAAAACATGAATATAAATATTTGATTTGATTGTTTGGGATAAACTTTTTATAACTTCTATAACTTTTTTTTTTTATTTATTATGACACTGATTAAGAAACAAAATGAACCCATTAACACCCAGTTTTTCTCAGTATCACATAAACCATATACACATAAAAATCATTTATCAGCTTATTCCAAGTCTGCATAGATTCTCACAAAATTCATGAGTCATATTTGATCAGTTCAGTTGGTCAGTTCCACAAGAAACTGAAAAAAAGCATCTTTTGAAGGATGTTATGCTGCACACCATGTGTTTCCTTTAAATGTCCCACTGGCAAGACAGTGGCACTGAAGAGTTTCAAAAAAAGATGAAAATGACAACGTGCATGAAATAGATTCAGTATGAAAATAAGAAATTAAAAGTACCTTAATGACTTGAATAACTAGGCACATGGGAATGTAGGTAAACTAACCTGGTTTCATTTACAACTTTAATTACATGAGGTTCATTACACTGGCTGATATCCATCGTATAAGAGATTAGTGGATCACTACCTTACTCAAAAAAAATCAAATATATTATTCAAAATAAGGGTTAGAAGGCTTTTAATTATAAAGAATGTGAGATACAGTTGTGTTAGGAACTTAAGTATAATAATTCAGTTTGAATGTTGCCTTTTCCCAAAAGTAAAAATAATAATAATAAATTGTCTGAACTTCTTTGACTATTCTTGTTGAGTGAAATTAACAATCAATGCTTCTTCTGCAATGTAATTAGATTATTAATGATATAGTTTAACCTCAAACTCATAGTTTAGATGCAACACAATCTACGTGGGCACCTAACCTTTTGAATTGGCCCTGATCTCGTGGTATCCGGCCCTAAACATTACAACGCTGTGTGCTACAGCCATTACATTTGTTATGGCCTGTGAGTGAAGACAGAAGAGTTGGGACTCACTTGTCTCTGATTATAGTCTGTAATTCACGGATCTGGTCATTCAGGGGCAGCAGTTTAAGCTGAGGTCCCAGGTTGTCTTGGCTGACGGGCTGTATGTTAGCATCACTTGGTTCAGAGTTGGACAGCACTGCAGGCACACTGCTACTGCTGTTGTTGTTTGCAAATCGCACTTGCTTCATCGGGTGCTCCTGGCCACTGTTGATATTGTTCAGTTGCTGATTGTGGCATGGCATCCTGAGTACGAGTTTACGGGTCTTCCCTCAAAACGGTGCTAAAGCCAGATGGCGTTTCTTGACCGAGCGACCCACTTACTAACAGTCTGCCCGCAGTCTGACAAAGACAACGTGTTCTTCCTTTTAGCCTCGACTATTGTTTGGAAGTGAAATTATCCGTTTCACGCAGCTACCGCGTAGAGACCACCCGTTAGCACCACACTCACAAACCTTTCATCACTCGGTTACGTCGTGTTTAAATCAAACGAGCAGCTAATATTTAACCAAAACTGTACAGCCACGTAAAGCTGCTTGCTTGCTAGCTGTGACACTGACAGCATTGACGAAGGCCGGATATGACGTTACCGGCGTGTTGACTAACCGCCTTCCTCCTTCGCGAACATGGCGCCGATGTTGGTCCCGATGAAATGCGGCTTTCACTTTCAAAGACGAAAATTAGCGCATCTCCTTCAACAGACGAGCTCATATCATATTTGGAATAAAAGTCACAGCGAAGCCGGGACGGAGCACAAACGCCACAGTACATATCCGGTGAGCGCGCGGGGGGCGAGTGGTTGGAGAGGACGCTGTGTTTTTGGTGCGAGTCACCACACAAGGACAGAGATGGAAAGTGGCCCTAACTAACTTTCTGGGAAGTTTTATTGAGTGATTTGGTCTGTGTCTGCCGTTTGTAAAGAGGTTTCGTCGATGTCATGTTAATATATTGTTAGTCAATTGGCCAAATTGGCGTTGAAAGACAGCTAGCCAACCGGCTATCAACTAGTTGCGTTATCTGTGTTATCTTTAACGTATACGTCACCGAACACCGTTGTGAAAGATTACAAAGGGGTTGCTCTGTCCCCGTGCTTTGGCCGACTGAATGGTTTATGTATTATCCCCACTGTCTGCGTAACTCTTACCTAAACATCACGGTTCACTGGGCTAACAGTGTAGCATGTCGACTGACAAGAGTTAGTAAATGTTAGATAAGACTGTCTGTTTGTCCCACCCAGGGGACTTAACGTTACCGCTGACGTTAACTCACATCACGTGTTGACACTCTGTTATTGATAATGTGACAACTTTACCTATCATCCACTAAGCTGAGAGTATGTTGTCTGTCTACAGCTGATGCAATTTAATGCAAAAGCCATAAATGACACCATCATTGATGTTGTCCTGTTGTGAGCCAAGAGCTGTTTCTGACACTTTGTCCTCTTCATTCATGTCAACAAGACTACTGAGTTAGTTTTAGCTAGGTGTGTCTACTAACCTTCATTATAAGTTGACTTCATTATAAGTAGAGAATAAACACTACTCAAACAAAAGTTACCATTTTATTCAGGTTTGAGTTTTTCTGTGATGTCAGATCAATTTACAAACATAGCACACATTAACAAATTATTTTATGATGTAATTTGGTTGGTATTGGTAAATGTGCTTTTGCTTATGCTCAAATGGTTTTTACCCCATTTGTTCACTTTCACTTTCAGTGGAGTTCAGTCACATTCATTGATAAGAGCATATGGTGTCCTTACACTGATAGAGGTATCAAATATTGGCCATCATAACATCTATTAAAATATGTCTTTTTATTTGGCTCTTAGCATAAATGTAAGTGCAGCATAGGGCAGGTTTCAGCTCAGTATGCCCATCTTAAACCACCCACAATATATTGTATATTGTGTGCTTTAACTGTAGCTTACAGGCACACAAACAATGACATAAATAAATCAATTTCTGAACAATATGTCACAAACTCAGAAAGTCCTGAACTTGTTTTACCTCCATTAATTTGATGTTGGTTGAATGGAATTCTGTAGGTAACTATTATTCACGGTAAGCTAAAAACAACAGCTGTCCAACCAGACCTCTCCGACCACATGTTTGTTCAATATGTACCCAAAATGTGCGTAACCATTAAACTCTGTCTTTAAACTGTGGGCATTTTGGTGAAAACACACATTAAAGTGGAATATTGTGTAGTGCTTATTTGTTTGGAATGGAAATAAATGTGGTTGCAGAAGGGTCGCAACTGTATGAGATTTTCATTGTATCATAACTGTCTTTGAAAATCTGGTTTCACAGAATTACATAATTATTACTGTTTTTATAATCAGTTACATTTACTCTTAAAGGAATGAGAACAAAAACATTTTTGGGAGTGCAGACAAACACTCGAAAAATATTATGTCCTGACAGACATGAAACATTGATAAGCAAATGTGCACAGTATAGTGATTTTAATTTTCCAGTTTTCATATTACCACGCCATGCCATGAAATCAGTATATTCCCGTAACCCTAGTTTGCTGTTAATTGTACTCTTCATCCATATTTTGTTTCTTCAGCTGTTTTTTATTAGGTGTCGGAATATTAAAACATCCATGAAAATGTGCAGATATTAAGACATCCTGTATATTTCAGCTGAGTTCCCCCTCACACCTACGAACAGCTACATGGAGTGCAAACAGGACCGAAAACAGCCGGAGGATTTTGGAGGCAGCAAAGGTATGTGATTGATTTAGATAACATTAAGGTAACATCATGATGATTTCTTAAACACCGAATGACAATGTGTGATGTTTCCACAGCATTTGCAGATTACAGACAAAAGAACATGTTGGCATGGACATGCAGGAGGACGCCTGAATGCAGATCCAAAAAATGTGGTGAGCATTTAAACCTTCTTTTACTCTTAGATCAATGCACTTGCTTAAACTTTGTGCTGCTAATTTTTAAGGACCAATTTTGTGTATACGCCCTAAACAAAGAGCACGTATAATAATAATAATAGCGCAGGTTGCAAACTGTTATTACTCTCAGTATTGATTCAACTCCTAAATATTATATCAGCTACTTCACTGGTTTACAAATTGCCAGTCCAGTCATCTAAGATTTTTAAGTCTGATATATCAATATATGTATTGATGCTTTTAGTAAAATATGCTGTAAAATACAGTTCATCATCAATTCTCCTGTTTTTCTACCGAAAAATACCCCTTACTAACCTGATGGCCTGATAACTGTCTAATTGCAAAAAGTTTTGTAAGAGGGTTATGAACCAGAAACATTTGATAAACCTTTGACTCATTGATTATTTGACTGATCATTTAATCACTATAGTGGCATTGCCTTCACATGATCAATGTATGCAACATGTTTTACATTCTAAGCTTGTATAACTTGTCTGTTAAGTAAATAATTTTACAGTATGCATGTTTATGTATGAACTAATTATTCTTTACTCATGTTCTATTTATGGATATAACAAAAATTTTAATGACGTCAGACTAACAGACTTTTATTATACATTAACTGGTCTCCTCCATATGGTACAAGGACCTCAGTCGTGCCTTCAACTGGTAATGTTAATCCTCTCTTCACAGTGTCACATATTGCTTGATTGTATTTGATTAAAGGCAGGTGTTGGGCACAATTTCACTGTAATTTGCTCAGAGGTGCTGCCATACTTCGCTGCTGTATGGCGCTGCCACCATATTGAGTGGATTAGAGGAATTACTGCATATTCTTTGGCCTGCAGAGAGAGTCCCTGTGGCAGGTGTGTGGTGGAGCGTGGGTAAACAGCCATGTTGGCACCAGTGCACTCTCAAACTCAGCTGGGATGACAGCCCAGGTGTCTCCTGGGATTTGTAGTGTCAGACTGGATCCCCAGGTCCACCTGGAGACACTGCTGTCATTGCTTTTCCCAGATCCTCTCAAGGGACTCCCATTGACATTTGATGTTCCATGTGTCTGCACAAAGAGCCATATTTAGGTTATTGTGATTCACGATGAAATCAAAATGCTAGGTAGAAAGTTACCACTGTAGTATAGTTAATACTGTTCTGCCTATTTGACCTGTATCTAACAGGCCAGACTCTCTTATCAAACTGTGGTCTAAGAAGAGGCTTTGCTTTTGTTTTCTTCTTCCCAGCTGAAGGAGGTGAATTCAACTCAGATCCTGTCTGCAATGCTGTCATACGTTTGGCCAAAGGATAGACCAGATCTGCGGGCTCGTGTTGCCATTTCTCTGGGTTTGCTTGCTGGAGCCAAGGTAAATTAGCAGATTATGTGATGGGTATTACTGGAGTTCATTGCATTTTTGCTTTTTGTCATATGATGTTAATTTAATCTGTTTAATTGGTGCTAATTCATGTTATTTACGCATACCCCAACTTAGCATGTTTTTATTCAAAGTCCAGCCACTTAACATCAAGGTAGAAACTCCAGTCCCTATTTCATATTTATCCGCGGTGACACTGGATCTTACTTTAGTTTTCTGCTTTGTTGATTTCTTTCTCCCTGAAGTAACATTCTAACAATAGCTAATGTGCTCTCTGATACCCTAGGAGCCATTTTTTGGGTCTTGGTCAAGCTGAAACACTGCGTGAAAATGCTTTTTACAAGATATTCTCAGTTACAAGCTTGTTGTTTCAGAGTAACACCTAAATGCTTTTCTCTATTTTGTATTAAAAACTGATGAAAAACAGCAAATACTGTGTCCAAAAAATGATGAGCACTTATCATCCCCCCACCTGAAACAAAAATTATCCTAAAGATACAGGAACAAATTTTTCTTACATCTGTTTGAATTCCACTGACAAGCAACAACTGTTATTACATAAGAAGTAAATGTAGAAGAAGCTACCATTAGCAAAGTTGATGCCATGTTGGTCATCACTAGCTTTATCATAATTGCATTAACATCCTCTCTGGTCTTTCTGGTGGACCTCACAGTGAAAAGCAGCTTTACCTTTTCACAGTGAAATCTAGTAAAAGAGAGAAGTGACAGTCCAAGGTTGCTGCTGACGTCAATTAAACCTTAATATTAAACAAGATTATTACAAGTGACAGAGGGTTCAAAATGTCTCTTAAGAATACCACTGTTAAAAAGAAGTTTGAGCAGGCAAAACACATTTTAAATACATGGTTTAGGGGAAGACTGCAGTACCAATCTGGTTTCACTGAAACCATAGACTGTATATAAAGATGGACACATGACAGATCCCCAGAAGTGAAGCCAAAACATCACACTGGCCCCCTGGCGTACTACAGTACAGGTCATAAACCTCAGCTGTTCAACAACAGTTCTGCAGATTGGACATGGTCTAAACTAAAAAAAGAATAGAACAGAATAACAGAAGAATAGTTTGTCATTTTCTGGTTAGTTTAGGTTTAAACTGGTTATTTTTCTGACAAGTATGATTTTAGGTTGTTATTTGGTGTTAAAGTGATTGTGATTTGATGCTTGACATTTTTTATTATTTGTCAGCAGCACATCATTGTTTTTTGCCACTGCTGTTGGAAGACAGGATGTTAAATGAACGTTTATGCTCTGATAAGATGCTCTGAAGTCATAAATGTCCTAATGTTTCGGAAGCAGTAGAAAAGATTAGCCATTGTTTGTAGCTGAAGAGAAACTACCAGGGTTGAACAGTTCATTAGTCTGTTGTCATTGCTGGAGGATGCTGTATTGGCTGTTGAGTCAAGATCAACCATGCCCACTAATTATGGCTTTTCAACTGCTTTTCGTCAGCTTGTTGATCCCCAGAACGTTGACAATCCTGAAATTGACCGACAGTGATGATGTTGTCTAAGTGTAAGACTCTGTCACACTACAGTGTAGCAGAATGTCAGTACAGGCTGATGCCAAAACACATCAAAGCAAGCATTGGTCTCATTTGTTCAAATATTTGTCATCACAAAAACTCCCCATGCTAAATCAAATAACCTCTCTGCTTTGACCACCTTTTACTCAAGCGACATGAGCGCTCGCCGTTGCATGTTTCACTGTGTAATGAAACACGTAAAACTAAAAACAGTATGCTTTTAAAACAGATGCTAATTTTTAAATAATTAATTGCAAGCATCAATCAGTGTGCGATGTATTTTCTCTTCCTTTGTTGATGGTCTCTAATTTACACCCTGGAAAACAATCACAAATTCACAGCTCCTAAGTAAGCATATACTGCTGCCACTCAGCATGGCTGTGTGTGTGTGCGCACTAAGGATGGAACGAAAACACACATGCAATCCAATCTTCTCCTATTTTCCTGCTTGGCTGGAGTTAGCCTCGATTTCTCTAGTTTGTCTGTTTGAACTGAAACCACCAGCAGTGTGGAGGCAATTTTTAAATCAACGGAATAATTATGTGGTTACAGTGAATCACACCTCTGCACTCTGCAATATTAGTGACATTTTCATTTCAAATAACTGATTATATAGAAGCTCTTGTTTTTGTTTGCCTCAAACGAAGCCCTCTCTGTCTGTGTGTGTGCATGTGTGCGTGTCATACCATAAGCCTAAGCTAATTCTTGATAGCCTGAAGCCTCTTCTTCACTACTTGACACCATATCTCTATTATGAGATGACATCTTGCCAGGCACAGATTGACATGGTGTTGATTTAATCTCCAGTTGGCCGTCAGTGGGTTAAAAGAGCATATCCAACCTTATCATGTATTAGTGGTAAAACTGAGGACATGTTTTGGCCCTGTGATAATAGCTCAGGCTATTTTTGTGTCATGTTCTGTTGTCTTGGTAGCAAAGATATTGTTTTTCCTTGAGAGACCCAGAGGACGCCTATT
Source organism: Datnioides undecimradiatus (assembly GCA_008933995.1). Lineage (NCBI taxonomy): Eukaryota > Metazoa > Chordata > Actinopteri > Lobotiformes > Datnioididae > Datnioides > Datnioides undecimradiatus. The sequence goes on from WARS01000014.1 coordinate 1,901,540, forward strand.
GTCTGAGTATAATACTCAAGTGTATTAAGCGAGAACCCTGGAGATGTAGCTTTTGCAGTATAAATGGTGCATTATTAGTGTCCTTTGACATTAGCAGGGTCACTGTGAGTTTATTTGTATTTACTCCTTTTTTATATAATTGTTGCTATTATTTTATCAAAATTATATCATGCAGAATTTGACAAGAGCAAAGAAACAAAAAAAGAAAAGTAAAAAAAACCCAAAACAAAACATAAAGCCCTCTCCTGTGTTTGGGGTTGAGAGGTTCAAATGAAATGGGTTTCAAATGAAAATGCTCTGCGGTGTGCTGCTGTGTTCTCTGGCTGTCCTAATGTGCAGTGGACCGCCTAGCCTGAGTCACACAGCTGTCCCTGTGCTTTTAATTAGCCCTAATAACCATTTCACTTCCATTAGCAGGAAGCACCAGCCACCTCACCAGCACAGTCAGGAAGAATACACACACACACACACACACACACACACACACACACACACACACACAGAACATACATACATACAGACATAAACATCCTTGAATCTGTCTGGGTAATAGGTTGGATTTACTGGCTAAGAGAGGTGGAGATCCATCTTTCTATACACGTGGGAAGCACATACATTAATGGAGAGACACTAGAGAGGACTAGAAAAATGGCACTGGACTATATTGAACATATGTCTGTCTAACAGGCGATTTGAAACTGTTTTCTCTCGCTTTTTTTCTCCTCTTCTGTGAATGTTTCCTCCCTCCCTCTCTGTCTTCCCAGATCACCAATGTGACGGTGCCCTTCATGTTTAAGTATGCAGTGGACGAGCTTAACCAGATGTCGGGACACATGCTGAACCTGAATGACGCGCCAAGCACTGTGGCTACCATGGCAACGGCCGTGCTGATTGGCTGTGAGTCGTAGACTTGTATTGCACTGGCAGGTGCTGCGCTCATCAGAGGGGACTGTGGGACTGCCTATTATCTACAGGCTGACCTTTCCCAACACATTCATATCAATGCCACTCCGCAACCTCTGCCTCTCCCTGACATTATTTACATTATGTGCTCCGTTTTGTGCCTGAGTTCACTTCTATCAATCTGCAAGACCCTCTCTTGAGCTCTGACGACTTTTCAGTGTGATACCTGTGTGCTCCCAAAGCAAACAGAGCTGGATACATTTCTAAAGCAGCGGGGAAGAAATTGCTAATGTCCTTTTTGAGAGTGGTTGGATATTTTTTTGTGTTCTCAAAGGCCAGGGATGTTTCTTTTACTTCATCCCTTGAGAGCGCCTCCCTTTTTTTCCTCTTCTTTGTCCAAATGGGCACTGTGAATACAGGAGGGGTCGAGGGTGACATGTAGCATGAATGTGAAGTTCCTTCCTGATTAGTGCATTTTTTTTTCTTTCTTTTTTTTTTTTTTGCTGAGCTGCTGATGAAAAGCAAAAATAGAAAAACAAATATTATGAACCTGACACCCACCGCAAGTCACTCTGGCCTTGAGTGAGATCAGCTTGGATGCAATGTACACTTAGCCCTGTAGCCACTTATTTTAATGAGCCCACTTAGGTCTTGCACACTAATGCTGCCTGTTGAATAATTGGAGCACATGAACATGGCTCCAGACAGGATGAATTAAGATGATGGGGAAGAATGAAGGGGATGCTCTTAAAGAAAGGAATTGTACTTTTTGTTCCCTCTTTGCGACACTTGGGGCCCCGGTACTCGAAGCCTGCAGTGACGAGTGTAATTTGGCTGAAAGGGTTTCACAGTGCTCATCCTACCTTGTCAGATGTGGACACATTGTTCATTAGATGAGCATTCCTATTTAACGCCACATTACAGCCCCATGAAGACTGGCAGACAGAGTGATTATTACCCTGACTTTGGTCTCAGCAGACAAGTCATGTATTCACACAACTCGGTGAAATCGCCACAGGAAGGGCCACATGTCATTCAAACATAGACCAATGTTAATTAGAGACAGTCATGCTAACCATGTGCTGGTGTAACAGTATATGAGAAGTGTAGGCTATCAAATAATTGACTGTCTTGAAATCAGAACAGATTTTAGGTATAAACGTGTATCGCTAGCTTCCTTTTTAAAAATGAAACACTCCTTTAATATGCGTCAGTGAAAATACCTTAAAGTTCTTGTATATTAAATCTATGTTGCACAGATCAGCAAGAGAAAGTCTAGACTCAGGCTGTGCTGAAATGAATCCTGCTCATTGACAACTCATAGTCACATCTTTCCATGACACTATTAAACCCACCTCCCCCTTCCTCTAGTATTCTGCTCACACATGTAGCCCCCTCCCTGCCACTCACACACACACACACACACAGACTGAAAACACTTGTGTACACTCAGATACCCACCCCTCCCTCAGTCTGCAGTCTGCTGGCCTGTCATAGTAGTGAGGCTTCAGACAGCATCCTGCTTTGTAATTACAGAGGCTTGCAGAGGCTGCTGCTGTAGCACTGCAGTGCTTGCAGACCAGAGATGATGTGAAAAACCTGCCCCGCCACCTCATACAAGCCTTCACTTTAGAGCAGGTGACAAGCCTCCACCCTGTCTAGTCTCAACTGTCTCAGTATTGTATTACATCCTACAAGACAGGAACGGTAAGGGTCAGATTCTTGTTGTGTTGCCTCATATCATGTAAGAGCTACATGGCAGTCCTCAGTGTTTAGGATGAGGATATTTTCTCACTTTCTAGCGCCCAGCCCCGCTGTCTGAACCTCCCTGCTTTTCACAGCAGGTGTGCTAAACTCTCTGTCTCCTCCGCTTATCCCAGATGGCGCGTCACGGGCTTGTGCAGCCCTCTTCAACGAGCTGAGGAACACTGTGTTCGGCAAGGTGGCCCAGAGCTCCATCCGACGCATCGCCAAAAATGTCTTCCTGCACTTGCACAATCTGGATCTGGGTTTCCATCTCAGCCGCCAGACAGGAGCACTGTCTAAGGCCATCGACCGTGGCACACGGGGCATCTCGTTTGTCCTCAGTGCACTCGTCTTCAATCTAGGACCCACTGTCTTTGAGATGGGCCTCGTCAGTGCCATTTTGGTGAGTTACACAGTGACATCTGCATATGCAGACACTAATGATGGTACTCATAAGGTTTGACGTTATTGTTGGTTACTACCAGAAACACTGCTTACCATTTCATGGCTTTTATTTCTTGTTGCTGCTAGTGTTCCAGTCCTTAATGTTAGCTCAGGACCTTCCATCACCTTGACACTCTTCACAGCAGATTGTCCGGAAATTAATTTCGGGATATTGTCTCATTTACATTTTAAATGGAATATGAATCCCCATGAACTTTTGGTGGCAACACAGAGCCCATTAGTGTCAATGATGAATCCCAAAGCTTTGTAGCAGCTTAATGTCCTCCTGTGGAGTATGCCCTGAACAGATGCCCCCCTCCTTGGCCACCACTCAAAGAACGGCTCGGCTATAGCTTTGTGGTATTATTCCACTCTGGACCATAATGTCAGCTTGCCTGTAATGAAGGCAGACTCCATTGCCCAAATAGCTAAAACATTAGCACGATTAGTGCTTGTAGTTTCCTGTCCATTTGTAACACTCAATTTCATAGTGGAATGGTCAAAAACAGTGCGTTTTCAAAATGCCTGATGACGCCAGCGTTGGGGTCTGGTGGTCTGATGTGGTTTTTATCACAAAGCTGTTGAGTCATGGCATGTGATAGCTCCTTTTGTTTTGACTGTGCTTTTCTCTTGCGCAGTATTACAAATGCGGTGGACAGTTTGCAGCAGTGGCCTTGGGTACCTTATCAGCGTACACTGTTTTCACCATTCTCTTCACTCAGTGGAGGTAACAACCTGGATGTTTGAGCTTGTCCTGTCTCTGTCTGATGGTTGTTTTATTGCTTATGTTTGTTTTTTACTTGAAAACGATTTAGTAAACAGTTCTGTGGCTGTCAGTAACAATGTACTCTTGTAAGCTGAAACATGTATTTAAGAAAGTGCTTACATGCCTGTGAATGTGTCTCTGTGCACAGGACTCGCTTCCGGATAGAAATGAACAAAGCAGACAATGATGCTGGCAATGCAGCTATTGACTCCCTCCTTAACTATGAGACTGTTAAGGTGAGATCCACTCCCCACCACACACGCTACACTCCTCATCTCACCCATCCTCCCTTCATCAGTCCGTCCCTTTCATCACCTCCTTTCTAGTCTCTTTTCTTCTGTTCACTTAAGCCAGGCACATTGACGTGAACAAATATTTACTTGGCGGTGGTAATAGTGTTTCACTGTGATGATTGCCACTGTCAGAATTTGCCTTCTAATCAGAGAAAAGCTCTCTGTCTCTCTCTCTTTCTATCCCCCGTCTCTCTGCTTCACACCACTTTCACACACAAAATGCCACATCATAACAACTGCAGGTTAAACTCTAAAGTCAAGTTTATCTCACTGAGAGTGAGAAGAGTGGAATTTATGACTGAAAGTACCGATAGTCACGGCCAGTGTCAACTTTAGGTTTACTTAAAGGTTATCATATTCCCCATAGTTGTTACAGACCAGTGTCACAGCAACGTAAGCCCACAGACCCAGGTTTGCTATGCTACCGTGGAACCTTTTTCTTGCGCGGTGGTGCAGTATTAGATGAGATTTGAAATATTATATCCTGTCCTGTTAAGGTTTACTTAATGTAAATAGGCCTTCCTTCATTTTGTTTGGTTATTTATCTGTTGCCAGTCTGAACAAATGTGAGCTTCTGCTGCATTTCATGGTGTGTGAACTGGACTGATGAAGTAATGTTGCAACCAAGATTTTGATCAGAACCACCGAAACTGGTCAACGATTCAATACACTGTTATTTTCTTTCTGTACAATTGTAATGTGATAAAATTCTCTGAAAGGAAAAGTAATACTTTTCAGCTCTGATTTGACTAATTTGAACAGACAGCACTTACACACACACAGTATCATTTTTGGGGTTTTTACTTGGCTCACATTTTTAATCTCTCTCTTGCTCTCATTCTCTGTCCCACTCTTCATCTCTTTCCGAGTAAAACTGCTCTCTATTTTTCACAAATGTCAGTGAGACATTTATCACCTGACACTCAGGACTATTTTCTTGATTTAGTCGATGACCTAAAAAGTATCTCAGTTATAGTTTTGAACTGGAAGTGTCACTGGAAGCTTTATTTTGAATAGACATGTCTGCTGAAGACCAGGGTGTTTTATTGTTCAGTGTCCTCTCACACATACCTGGCTGATGTGATGTGATGTGGATGTAAACATTGCTTGATACTTTCCTGTCACAGGCATGAGTGTCCTGAATCTTGATCTTTTGCTGTTTTAAGCCTCCTTCTAGGTAACCTCATTGTACATAGTGCACGTATTAACATAATCATCATCCAGTTTCGGGTGCTTTGTTGGCTGTTCCTGATATATTTTGGTACCCATGTTATTTTCTTTGCTGTATTATTTTGCATCCTGTTTTTCTTAACGTTTTGTTCTGTGTTATTTTGTGTCATCTGTGCCAATGCAGCCGGATTTAGCATCACTCTGAGCTGTGAGTGTGCATATGTAATTAGATCTCCGCCCACTCAGAAATCCGTTCCACTTTCACAAAGGGCTGGATGAGAACCTGAACATGGTGCCTTGCACTGCTTCTGTTTGTCCTCCATGTGCTACTTTCTTCTCTCTCCCTCTCTCTCTGATTTCCTGCATTTCCCTATATGCAAATCCGTGGCAAGTCGGTAGCAGCACAGCACCACTGCCGTTAGCTAGAGGAGCAAATCGCCCACTTAACCAGAGCAGAGGAACAATAGTGCAAACTAAACAAACAGCAATATTAGGCAATTGGCAGCAGAGTTGAGGAGGGTCGTTGTTGTGATCATGCTGTAGTTTTATGTGCTGAATTCAAGAGGGGTGCTTGTGGCTGATTCACAAGGTGTTTTTTCTCCTCTAAATGATAGCTGTATGTCTTAAACAAAATTAGAGCTGCTTGTGTGGTGTAACACTTGAGATCTATCTGTGCTCTGTTGGTAGGTGTCTGTGTAAACTGTTGCAGATGTAAATACAGAGGCTGACGACTGCCAGTGCTGAATACTCTGCAGCAATTCTTGTTTAACTTGCAAGTGATGCTCAAGCTCTCCTTCCTCTTATTATCAACTAATATTTTCTAAACCCTTCTCTTGCCATAATCACTGTCCTCTGCCAGAGCTTCTTCTCTGGATTTTGTTTTATCGCCCTCCACATCCTTTAAGATCAGTGGGGAGGAGATGAAGATACAGAGACATGAAAAGTGCTTTAGAGGCCAACTGAGACCCAGACTACGCCCAGAGCGGTCACTGAGAACAAATGCAGCCTTGAGGCAGGCTGCGTTTAAGTGTCTTTCTGCCTGACACTGCTCTCCATGCTTCCTTAACCTTTAACCTTAACCATATTTTTTGTCTGTCCTTCTTTCTCTCTCAACTCACGCTTTCTTTCCTTTTGTGAATCTCTTTGCCGTCTCCGTGCCCTGTGCTCCCTTCTCTCCTCTCTCTCTTCAATGTTTCTCATCTCGGCTACAGTATTTCAACAATGAGAAGTATGAAGCTGAAAGGTATGATGGATTCCTGAAGATCTATGAGTCATCCTCCTTAAAAACCACATCCACGCTCGCCATGCTCAACTTTGGCCAGAGTGCCATCTTCAGTGTTGGCCTCACCGGCATCATGTTGCTGGCCAGCAAGGGCATTGCAGCAGGTGAGTGCTGGGTGGGGTAAAGGGTTTGTGTGTGTGCGTTTGCAATTTTTTCACAAAATCATTCTTTCAGGATCTGTCTTAAACCATGAAAAAATTTAATAGCACGGAGGTGCAAAACATCTATAACCTGACTTGAATTTACCTCTTCATGCCCATGATCTGTGTCCACAGAACAATAGGAGAAAAAATGTGTTTTTGGAAATAAGAAAGCTTAAAAAACACCTCAAAACAAAATCAAATGGACAGATGAAAATGACAAGTAAAACCCTGACTGAACTGGATAATAGAAACTAAATGAGAACAAAGCACAGCAAGCATGAAAAGTGGCATGAATAGGAAATAAAATAGCCTTGATGCAGAAAATGAAATCACAGTGGGTGGAGATAGATTCAGACTGTAACATGCTTTGTCTGTTTTCACAACTTGAAAGAAGAAATGGTTTGAGTGTTATTTTTTTTTTTTTTTTAGATCTTGCATCCAAAGATACACACACTATGTTACAGCAGAGTTATATTATGTGCGTCTCTGTAAGTTGCTCTGCTGCTGTCTTGTAGGTACAATGACTGTGGGAGACCTGGTGATGGTGAACGGCCTGCTCTTCCAGCTCTCCCTCCCCCTCAACTTCCTGGGCACAGTGTACAGAGAGACCAGGCAGGCCCTAATAGACATGAACACTCTTTTCACCCTGCTCAGCGTCGACACCAGGATCAAGGTGACCTGTCGGCCTGACATGCACTTCTCCACATTGTAGCAGTAAATTGCAAAATAATTCTGTGTTTTTTTTCTTTTTGGAGGAATATGCATTTAATCTTTATGCAAAACACTACTACCTTTTACCAAGACAACAGCACCTATGTGCTTAATTACACAAGTGGAAAAGCCATAAGAGAGAAGAAGATATTCATCATTGAGGAGGGGCTTTATCAGGTTTGGCTTCAACAGTAGTGAGAAGTTTAGTATGTGACTTGTTTGAAGCTAAAACTAAACAGTTACACTACATACAGGCAGCTTTTGCTTTTAAATTGATGCAAACAATTTTCTCTTAGCTGAGCTGGTGCAATGTACTGGCATGAACAGACAACATTTTATCAAAATTGCTTTTCTACCTGTTGATGTTTTATGAGTTTATTGACAAAGTGAAGGTTTTATTGCTCTGACAGTATGAAGCGTAGCTGAAAAGCTCGGCCATGCTACAGAATCAGGCCGTGAAATGTGGACCAAAAATCATATCTCAGTATTGTTGGAATGATTTGGGATACAAAATATACACAATGTGTATCTATTTGTTATTTATCAATCAGGCTAAATGTTCAGATTTTAGTTAGTATCGAAACACATCGAGTTAAAATTTTCCCAGATCTGGTGCCATTGTAGGCAGGAAGGTTTTTATTTTAATTAGTTAGATTATGTTGTTTATGTGAAAAGGGATTGTTTTATGATTGACACGTCTGTCTTTATATACTGTCCGTGGCACGTACGCATAATTTATCCACACCCCAAACAGATTGTCTCTGATTTAAAGACCAGGAAGCCACATGGATGTTTCATTCACTTTAGGCGATGTTGCTGTTTAAATTATGCAGATCAGCACAGACTGTGCAGGTGATTCCTTAATCTCGTGTTGTACTGTGTTGTGTTTTTTCTGTAATGGTTTACAGGTAAATGATAAAGACTATTTTTAGTAATTTCAAACATTTTATGTAGTATGTGTGCGCAGTGATGTCATTGCAGCAAATACCTTTGGACCTTTAAGCACCAAAGCTAAAAACCATTGTTAGAAACTTATAATGAAAGAAAACTTTTCCCTGTTGAAGCTCAGGATTTATCAGGACAGGCGCTTTGCTCCAAACAGTTTATCTGCATGAACCTGGACTGTGTGTGTGTGTGTGTGTGTGTGTGTGTGTGTGTTTGTTTGTGTTTGTTTTATGACCTTTTGGATGTAGAGGAACACACAAGATTAATTAATATGAGATCCTTACCAATCCTGTTGTCATGTTGACAGATTTCAATAATCTTCACATCACAGCGCCTTGTGTGTAAATGTGCAGTTCAGTTTTCCACTGAATGGTCTTTCGTCTGTGGCTTGATGAGACTACATGTTCAGGGTAGAATCAGGGGCTGTGCCAAGTCTGACCTTCGAGCTCGCTGCTAAGTGCTTTGGGTTGAGGTGATATGTTTCATGCTTGAAGTAGTCCGATGGTTCGAAAACGCCTTACTGTAGACGTTACTGCAAGCTATCAGCAGTTCCATCTCGGCATTTTGTATTTATGAATTTTCCATTGACTGGGCCAAGCAGCATTTTTATCATATGCTTTCACGCTTAAAAAGTGTGTGTGCACAGTTTCCTGTTCAGTAACAAATGGGATTAAGACCATAGAGGGCACTTAATCTGCAATTATTTTCTGACATATTATTTTTACTATAACAACCAAACTTAAAATATGATCACATTTTAAAGAATGTAATTAATATTTACCTTATTAATAATGTATTATTTCACCCACCCTCAATTCATCCTCCATTAATCAGAATGTTTTGAATTTTTATGACCTGGCCCGCCCGACCCATTGGATTATCAGTGGTGCCCACAATTAAAAACTACGATCCACAGAGCTCTGGTATGTGGCGGTCGCAGCAGTGTTCCCGGAGACACACCTGGTGGCACAATCTGCGTTCTACTGAATGCACTCTTGTATCTTTGACAGAGGACTGACTTTTATAGTGTAAAAAGGCTGATGTCTGTACTTTTGCTTTATCCTCATCATTGATTTCAGGCAGTTCAAATAACAGGACAGACAAGTGTTTTATTTGTGTAGTTTTGTTCTCTTATCCAAAGAGTTATGAGCTAATAAAAAAGATCAACCCTACAGTGGTGGTACACAATATATATGAGAGGGTTATTATGTTGTTGCTATGCTGTTTGCGCACATGATTTATTCAGTTAGCCTAAAGTGTTGTGCTCATTTAACTTGTTTTTTAAGGCCAAAACCCAAAAAAGCATGTGATTTAAAAAAACCCCACAAAATCTGCTTTTGCTTGAAAAATGATGACATATTGTGTTTGGCAGTAATTTATTAATTTCATTTCTTTGTCTGTTTATAATACACAGATACTGCCCAACACTGCGTCCTTTAACTTAGCAATTAAAAATTGCCAAAATAGTTCAGATTTTAGACACTTAGGTCCATTCTCTGTTGTTTTTGTGAGACATTTCAGACATTTCATCACTTTTTTCACAACGCTACAGCCCATCTTGCGTCAGAAGAGCACATTTAAGTGCAAATGTGCGCCTGCTGCCTAACAATATGAATGCCATCCCCGTCTCCAGCCTGTAATTACAGTAGGAGAAATGAATCTGTCCAGTTATTTTTCACTCATCAGTAATACTCCTCTCCATTGTGATTCCCGGTGGAATGGCACTGCCCAGCAGGCCATTACTGTGTGAATGCATTTTTTTTTTTTGTGCAACACATTGGCCTATTATGTAGATGTAAAATAATTTAAAACTCCCCCTCACGTCAAACAGCACCACAAAAAAAAAACAACAAAACGATTTGGGCTTTTTTCCATGTTGGGGGGTATGTGAAATTATCATCTGTTTATACTAATGGACTGTGAGTTATTTGTATTAATTGGCTGAGGTGGATTGAGGGTGATTATGTTGCTATTAGGTAGTATAGAAACGGAGCAGATCAGACTTTTACTCTCAGAGTAAGGACACTGCTTTATTCACTGCTGACCTTGGCTGTATCTCAGCGCTGTGGCTCGGCTCAGTATGTACGGAAAGTTTTCATGCCTATTGATCCTTAAGTCGCCATGAAGGGCAGCGTGTGAAGATTCAGACGGTCTTTTGAAACGACCTCTTGAATTTACCGTGAATGTCTCTGCTTCGTGCAGTCCGTGTTGGCTTCTTGCTCCAGCATTATCCCTCTTTACAAGGTGTTGGAGTAACGTTGCATCATGTTGGGCCTCGTCTGCCAGCGGCAGTTCTGTATCCGTCTTTTCTATTTCTCTGTTTTGTCTGTCTCAACCTTTTAATGGTTTCCTGTAGGAGAGGGATCTCGCCCCGCCATTAACCATCGCGCCACAGGAGGCCACCATCCGCTTCGAGGACGTCTATTTTGAATACCTGGAGGGCCAGAAAGTCTTAAACGGAGTGTCCTTCGAAGTGCCTGCTGGGAAGAAGGTGGCAATAGTTGGTGGCAGCGGATCAGGGTAGGTCACCTTTCATAAAAGTACACTCCCTGTCAAACCCTTAGCTGGGTGTGTATCGTCTCATTTGTATGTGCAGCACATTCACATCATCAGATATCATCAGTAGACTGTGGGGGTTCAGCTCACAGACAGACTGATACTGACGATTGGTTCCACGTCTGGTTGCAGGAAGAGCACCATTGTGCGGCTGTTGTTCCGCTTCTACGAGCCACAGCGGGGGAACATCTACATAGCGGGGCAGAATATCCGAGACGTCAGCCTCGACAGCCTGAGGAAGTCTTTGGGGGTCGTACCTCAGGTCTGAGGCCCACCAACACAGTGAAATAAACAAAGACAAACAAAGAAAAATGTTTTTATCAGCACCACATAGACTGTTTTTAACTATCCTTCTTCACTACAGTTGAAAAGGGGAAATATTGGGCATCTCTTATTAATAATTATGTACAACAAGGGGGCAGCATAGAACAATGTAACGTTAATAGTTAACAGTAGCATTAGAAATAAGCTGAATACAGTCAGGTTTTCACTGCAGTGAGCTCAGAGGCTGATCTGAACAGATGGTACATGAACAGTATTTTTTGTCATTTGCGTTCTTTCTCTTTCTCCCTCCTACCCTTGTCTTTGTATCTGCACTCCTGTTTCTGTCTCTGCCGCAATAAAAATATTCTCTGAAGCCTCTTTTTTTCCTCTAACTGTGTTGTTGTCAGGATGCCGTTCTGTTCCACAACACCATCTTCTACAACCTGCAGTATGGGAACATCAACGCCACACCAGAGGAGGTGTACGAAGTGGCACGACTAGCAGGCATCCATGATGCTATCCTCAGGATGCCCCATGGCTACGACACCCAGGTTGGGGAGCGGGGCCTCAAGCTGTCAGGTTTGCTGCACTCTTATGACTGCTGGTTAAATATGGTCTCCTTTGCAGAAGGAAGTAAAAGAGCAGTGTGTTTTGTATATTTCCCTGGGTCATAAGCTTAAAAAATACAAAACCCAGAAATTATTTCAGCGACTGGCTGCTAATAATTTAATTCTGATGTGTTTTTATATCCAAACAAGGCTGGGACATACATACAGCTGCAGGTAGTGATTATTTTCATTACTGATTAATCTGAATCTGTTCTGTTTTTAAACAAATTTAGCGTATAAAACAACAGAAAATAATGATGAATGCGTGCCACAATTTCCCAAAGCCCAAGGTGAATAAATACCTTATTGTGTCCAGAACCCAAACCTGTTTTATTGACAATGAAGTGCAAAGAAAAACAAGCAAAACCTCATAAAATGTGCAATTTGTTTAATGACTGACTTAAAGCTATCGCGCGGGACTATTAGACATAAATAAACATCTGATACATTCCAGCCAGTTGAGGTCACACAAAGCTGATGAATCCTGTCACCACCAGATAAATCTTTCTGTATTTCACAGTGTGCAGAGCTTTTAAATCTGGTTCACTAGTAGTGGTGCAGTGATTGGTTCATAAGAGCTGGAGGTGGGATCAACTGTAGCTTCAGAGCAGGCTACGGCCACTAGGAGACTATGGCGTCATAAGTATATAGACAGCATTTATGTAATTACTTTCACTACCAGAATAGGAAGACAAACGTGTAGTGATTTAGCTTTAAGGAATGAATCGTTATAACCGTGGCAGCACTCTGTGAAAGGACAAATATGTAAAGCTCACATTACATTACAAACTTTGTTATTTTTATATATTTTCTAAAAGAAAAGAGGCAAATTACAAGGAGCTCTAGCTGTCCTCCATCTGTTACTATGAATAAACATACATACTGTATATAAAGGGGCTGGTTGCCTTGTTGTTTGGTCTGAGAAAAGATTGCAGCTGAGACTCCAAAATGCTGTGAGGAATCTTTAGCTTGCACAGCTCTGGACTACATTAAAAAGTCTGAGTGACTATAGCAGTTGAAAATAACTTAGAAAAGACTTTGAGTATGAGCTGTTTTCCTCTAAATGAAGGTGCTAATAAAACTTGAGTTAATTATTAAATTTGACCTTATTTTATGAGGTTCATTATGAGACTTAATCTGTTGCTGCACCACTGTTATTTTGTTGTCCTCCTCTTTGTAGTGTGTGAACTTGTTTAATGGCATGTTGCCTTGTTTGATCTGTGGCAATAGCACAAGACTGTGTAGTATTTGGCTCCTAGCATTACTCTGCAACTCATTTAGCCCACGTAAACACACACAGTGTCTGAGCACTTTCACTCAACATTCAAGATGCAATTACTGGCAGCACAGATTTCTTTATGTGGAGCGACTGAGCGAGTGAGAGAACGGACAAAATAAAGAGATGACTAACTTCTCATTAATTTCACTGGCTGCTGTCACGTACAGCAGCCAGTGAGTTTGTCAGAGGAGGGGAAAAGAAGGGGGGGGGGGGGGGGGTCTGCACTGTGAGCCTCCAACTTCGTTCATTGCTGCTCTCCACTGCCAGCAATGTTTATATCTGCTGAACGCCGCTCGCTTTCAAGAGGCCACACTCAGCTCATATGTAATAAAGGCTGAGTCTGCCACAGTGGGAGAAATCTTTGGGTCCTGCTGATTTTTCTTCTCAATTAAATGAAAGTCTGCTTTACCAGTTTGAGGTCTGTAGCATTACTATTGTCTGAGTGCTGGCCCTCTGTTTAGGGTAATTTTCTGATGAGATGGGGCAGAGAGAGACCTGCTGTACTCTGACAGATTTCAAACATTTTTCATCTTCAGCCTGGTTTGACAAACGTTTTCTTTCAGGAGGGGAGAAGCAACGTGTTGCCATCGCCCGTGCCATACTTAAGAATCCCCCCATCCTCCTGTATGATGAGGCAACGTCCTCCCTCGACTCGATCACAGAAGAGGTGGGCCTGACAGTGCATTAACACATACACGCTGACAGATAGAGGCATGCATTCATAACATAGCTGCAAAAGGCCGTTCACTGCTGCGCATCCAGGACGACACTTTCACCGTGCCTACATACACATTTAGCAGAACAAACACCCATGCAGTCACCTGCTGAAGGTACACAATAATTCAGCTCACTCCCGCGTCACATACCTGCTGTGCCCCCCCCCCATAGACACACACACATCTTAACGTGTACACATGCACATACACCTCCCCCACGTTCTCCCTTGCCACCTGCCACTGTTTTCTCCTACTTAATCTCCAGCTCAGCTTAAACCCCACAGTCTTTGTAAATGTTACATTTAATGAGAAAGTTCGGCGTGCCCTCTGTGAACTTCAGGAGAAGGAGTCGGGCAGTAGATGTGGTTGATAATTGAGACTGTCTGTTGCTTCTCCTCCCGGTGGTGTTTTTAAATTATCATATGTAAACATAAGAAAGAAAAGCATATGAAGGTGGATGTTGCTGAGCAACATTCTGTTGACTTAGCTTCTCCCTCAAATCAAAGTTAGGGAGTACATTTCATATATATCCTGTCATTCATGCACTTTTGTTCTTATTGTGATGATTATTGCAAACCTGCTGAGCTATCTTCTTTTGGATTAGGGGATACAGCACTCTCGTAAAGCTTAACACAGTGATTAAGTTGTTTGTCTTTTTGTGTTTCCAGAACATCTTAAGTTCAATGAAGGAGATGGTGAAGGACCGGACATCGGTGTTCATCGCCCACAGGCTTTCCACAATCGTAGACGCAGACGAGATTATTGTGCTCAATGAAGTAAGAACTCATCCACTTATTTTTTACTTGATCTCGAACCTTCCCTGATTAACATTTCCAGTTGTAATGTCAGGCTCATAAAAAGCAAATAATATGACGGTTCAGAGTTTTCCAAGTATAAACATGCGCCGTGTTAATTGCCAGTCCAATTAGACGATTTTGCATTGAAGGGAAGGATGATGACCTGCACTCTGTGCGACCTTCAGCGCTCTGTGTCTGCCACCAACAAGAATTTAGCAAGTAGCCTCTGTTTTTGCCACTCATTTATTTTGAGTTACCTTTCTACAACGTACGTGATGAAAACATGCTTTGTTTAGCTTTTCTCATTAACTTCAACAACAACAGGACACTGTTGGTGGAATTGAATGTATTATTTTCTCCATAAGGGCTCATTAAAGCAGTCAGACTCGACTGGCTGTTTTGGTCAGATGGCGTGTCTTGTTTGTCTCGGTGACTAATAATGTATGGGCCAGCTTCCCAGACACTGATGAGGCCTCATACAGGACTAAGCAGGCCTTTCAATAGAGATCGCCATTCAAATGGTTTGTCTATACAGTTTTTGGTCAGATGTGTTTAAGTCACGCTGATGGTGCCGTGAAGGCACAGGGAATATTAAAAAAAACAGCCAGTCAATCTTTGTGGTGCATTGTAATTGTATTGTGCTTAAGAGAAATATCCACGTGAGGAGAAAAATGCTGCAGTATGTAATGGGATGGGCTCGAGACACTGTAAAGCACAGAAAGACACAGAGTGAAGTCGGTTATTATCTGGAAAGTAAGCGTTAATATGAAACGTATCACAGATGAAGTGACATTTTCCACCGGCGCTGGAGTGAGATAGGATAAAATGAGAAGAGGTTCTTTGAACCGCACCGAGAGAGAGCATGTGCCGTTCCATGTTTCCAGAGTCAGATGGCAGGGATCAGAGGGTCGTGGCGAGGAGGCATGTTTGCGTGTGATGTCGCCATGGCGTTTGCTGGTGTCACCAGCAGAGGACTGCCTGGGGTGCTCATTAAAATAACGAGTGGAAGCAGTCACGTGCTCATCTTGGGTGCACTAAAGATGATGCCAACACCTCTGCATGCTCATGGGAGCTGGGGGAAGGGGGTGCCTTCATTTGTGTTTGACTGTGTGGGAGGGATGTGTGTTTGTTGCGTGTAGATGCCCGTGTGTGTCTGTGAGTCCGTGTTTTTGCGAGAGAAATTGCAACAGTTGTTGGGGAGGCGGCAGGGATTCTAGGGGGGAGCTGACTCTCCGCAGAGAGTGTGGTCAGTGTTGTGTGGTCATGAAGAGATGCTAACTATAGGACTCTGTGTTAATGGCCTCTTCATTTTAACTTCATTTGTACCCCAGCCATTTTTTTTAGCAAGTTGGTTTCATATGTTTTTGGTTTTTTTTTTGATTCCCTGCTCTTGTTTTTTTTCTCTGCCAGGGTAAAGTGGCAGAGCGAGGCAACCACCACACCCTCCTCAGCATCCCAGGCAGCTTGTACGCAGACCTGTGGAACACTCAGAACAGCAGAGCCCTCAACAACAGCAAGGACATGACCAAGGCGCCGGCTGAGCGTCTGTCCCAGAAGGAGGAGGAGAGGAAAAAACTGCAGGAGGAGATCCTCAACAGTGTAAAGGGCTGTGGGAACTGCTCCTGTTGAGAGAAGCTGCCACCTCCATGTCTCTTCATCCCTCACAGATGGCCTACACTGGAATCTGCTGGATTCTGTGCAGCATTGGGGAGTGAGCGCGGTAGGGGTACATCCCCACCACCCACGCCCACTTCAGCCATGCCCCCCCACCCATGTGACTATCCCTCCTCCTACTCGTGAGAATAAAGGCCACTGCTCGCCAAAGTGAAGGAGGAGGAGCAGAACAGGGAGCAAGTGTGTTTAGCGCTGGCTGGTGTCCAGAGATGGAGCTTCTATGCCAGTTGCCTCAGCTGAAGCCAAGCATAAGAGACCTTGTATATCACATACGTGTGTGTAAGACATCTGTTAGTCAACATGGTTGCCCCCCCCTCCCCTCCCTCCTCCTCCTCATTTTTGACATCAGGTTTATTGACATCTTCCATCGCACTGGAAACAGATGAGAGTACAAGGAATGACTTACATATGCCTTGATGTTGACACAAAATTTGTACTGATTACATTTTTTAAAATTATTTTCAAAATAAATTCAACCTATAGTTTGCTTTTTTATAATAAGGATGTTCACATTATTACTATTACAGGTTTATTCTGCTACGAGGTGATCGCTGTTCAAATCCTGAAGATTGTGTTGCAGTGTGCGTTGTTTTGTAGAAGTATGTTGTTTGAGGAACACATGGGATTTAGTCATAATGCACATTGCCCATGATGCTGTTTTCAGTGCATGATCTGAAAGTACCAAATTTGGCTGATTGTCAAGTCTTCCAGACAAAACACAGCATAATGTGGATGTTTGGACTCGTACAACATACAAAACAGCTCCCTGGTGAATTAGCAGTATGTTACAGTCACATTCATGTAAATATAGCACTCTGAGGATGACAAGAAGCAACTCTAATAAATCATGAATGGTTTTCACCACAGTTGGAGCCACATTACGAGGCAACAACTTGAAAGCCTCCTCTGGGAACATTTTACAGTCGTATCATTTAGCCTTGCTTGACGGGCCTCTTCTAATGAAAAGTTTTCACAGTGCTAAGACAGCTTTTTGGATTGTATCATCAGAAAATTGAGACTTCCTCCCTAGGTTACATGTTAATATTTAAAAATGAACAGTTCACGTATGTCCTCTTTTTCTGAGGGCTGTTTTGGCTGTGATATGCACATTTTGTTAGGAACCTTGGTATGGTATTGTATCTATAAATTAAAGAAAATGATTAGTCAGGTGAACTGACTTATAACACAATATAAAAGCCTGTTTCTTTGTATTCTGGACTATGTTGACTGTGTGAGTGCATTGCAGACAGATTAATAAATGTTGCCTAAATAATGAAGTCTACATGCTGTTGTTCTGATTAGGGCTGAGTGAGCTAACGATTATTACAAGAACTGAAATTTATTAAACCATTTATACATTTATCTCGAGTGTCTGTGGATGTTTTACAGCACTGGGACTCCTCTTAGATGGGTATCGGTTTATTATGTGGGGTAACAATATGATTGATCAGTATTTCTGCCATAAAAGACGATGACATTTCTCTAATGTTTGCTTTTTAGCATGCTAAAGGAATAGTTTGACATTTTGGTAAGTAAGCGTATTTGCTTTCTTGCTGAAAGCTGAGAACACTGTCTTAGCTACTTTTATCTTCTCACTCTGTTTATTGTGAATATTAGAAACACGATAAGCTGAACATTTTGGGAAATGTGCTTATTCACCTTTTACTTGAAATATCTAGATTTCGTAGAAGTCCATGTAACTGTGTTTTTGAGTTAACAGTTTTCTTTTAAAGCGTAATGAGCCAACAGCAGGCAAACACTATCACATGACTGTGAGAAGTGTAAGGATCAAGTATTTTCATTTTCATGTATTTAATTTAATGAATTAACATGAAGCACACATTCATATATTTTTTTAATTTTATCTGTAAAGTGTCTCAACTGAATTTATACAAATGTGTTTATCATGTAATATATCATAATTCAATCATGTCTATATATCACAAAGTTTCAAAATGATCTTAGTTTTACATTTTTTGACACTTTCAAAAAAAATCAATAAATGAAATAAAAATGTGTATTGCCAGGTTATACATTCAGTTTGTAACCCATGAGCCAGTCAAAGAAATGTTTTTAGATTTTCTCTTTTATTGATCTGTCTTCCCTTGAATCCCAACACTGTCTCATTCTGTTTATTGTGTGGCGAACACAGTGACAGTAGATCCCCCCCTCTCGAAGATCCTCTGGGACCAGATACATTAGACGACACTTTCTGTGAGGCCTTTCGGCAGGATTATAATTGAAACCGACAATAACAAAAACATTCACATAGCGTGACAGACCAAGCCCTGCTGCGCTGCACGGTGAAGCCTCCGCCACCTCCTGAGGAAGTCACACATTATAGATGAAAGTAGACTTTGATAGAGCCCTGCTTAAAAGGAAAGCATGATTACTGGTTGGATGGGTCTCCTTTCATGCGTCAGATGTCCAGGCAGATGAGTTGATGTTAATGGCGTCCTTCTAATCTAACCTAGGAAGAGATTATGAGACTATTCATTAGTGACTCCCAACAACGTTCAGCTGCTGCCCCTAACAGGTTATTCGCTAATTATTCAGTGAACATAATTCACTATGATCTGCCCGGGTTCTGTGAGAGAGCCTTTCGATATTACACTCAGCAGAATATTTTGCTTTTCCCCTTTCTTTGTGTGTGTTTGATATATGGTCAAGGACATAACGTTTTCAAGTATTACAGTCAGTGAGCAATCTGAGATGGACTTAAACAGGGAGGGTGTTTGCTTTCGGGCTATTTATGTTGAAAAACTGAATCACAAAATCTATCGTTCAATGACCCTTAATTGTTCTGTGTGGCGTGCATGTGATTAGCACTGTTGTGAGCTGTTTGTCTGCATGTCCTCAGGAGGTAATGAGGAAGCCATCTCCCTGTTTACCATGCAGCATTCTGCAGGCGCAAAGGAAGACAGGCACACAAAGGCCTTTAATAATGTCCTTAATATGGACCGCAGCAGGAGAGTCAGCCTCTAATGCAAACCACGACCTTCTGCTGAAGGAGAGATTTTCAAAGAACTTACTACTGACATGCAGAAAGTACAATATCTCCAGATAGGACCCACTTGTTCTGTCTATACATGGCTCTTTGAGTATCATATTACCCTGCACTGTGATTCAGTGGAAGATTAAATATGTGGATCCTCTAAACAAGCCCAAAGAGCCGCATCTCTGGTCCCATGAAAGCTGCTCAGAGTGCACAGGTAATAAGAGGGGTTCAGCCACACACGTCAACCTCCCCTGACCATTCTGTGGCCTGTTGCTGAAGTCCGTCGTGCTCTTTTTCATAAGGATAATAAGCAGAGCAGGCTGAGACTCAGGGCCATCCCTCTGCACCAGACAGTGAGCTCACTCCCACCCAACTAGAATGGAACTAGTATGTGGCCAAGGGCGTCTACGCCTTGATAAATATGCATCGATGCCTCAGAGAAGATGTAGTTATTTCCACCGTTTTGTGTGGGAGTGTAAATTTATGTGCGTAATCCCTCTGTACTATATCAATGCTCCTGGTCAAAATGAGAATGAATATTCACACATGCATGCACTTGCACACACAGGGCTGACTCTTTTAAAGTCAATAAATACTGATATAGCGGTATTACCATCTCTGTGCATATACAGCATGATGCAGACGATGCAACCTCTGAGCAGAGCCTGGATGATCCGCTCCACACATTTGTAATATGCATGCTCGCTGCAGATACAAAACTTTTGAATCTCATATGAATTTGAATGAGTTTTACACTCACAGGCAAAGGGGTCTTCTTCTTTTTTAGAGTCATAAAAACAACTTAGTCTTTCAACTTCTCATCAACCTCTTTTTGAATTTAAATATATACAGTCATTTCAAAGTTAAGACTCCACAGCCTTGTAAAAGTTGAGAACTCTGCAAAACTTGGTAGTATTTTAGCAGGCAGATATATAAAACATTGAAAGCTGTAGGACTCTAAGACAGGATGCTAAAAAAGAAAAATCATTCCTAAAAAAAATCAACTCCACAGAGTTTAAGTTGTGCTCATCTACTGATTTTGAAAAATGTCACAATCTCCATCTGAGCACGGCCTGAACTGGTGCTGTCATGTGATTACACAGGCCAACTCACACTGCGCTGGGCACTGAATCTGTGGACACCTTTAAATGTAACCCTCCTAGCTGTGAATCAGACATTGTCCCCATGTCCAGGTAAAATGACTGTGGCTGCTGTCGAAAAGTCCCACAGGAGTTGTTCCATTATTCACCGTCTATGGAGCAGCTACAGGGTCTGTGTCTGAATGACATCATCATCATCATCATCACCGCTGTCTGTTGCTCTCTGCTGTTACAAGAGAATCAGTCAAATTTGCACATTAAGATTTACCTTCATAACATTTGGAGAGATTTTCTGTGCATGGCGTTTATTTAAAATCCAAAAGAGAGGTTACGTAGAGCTGTTCTTAAACTGTGCTTCCTACGATTCCCATAGTCAGTCTTACACTTATTTACCACTTTTGAAATAAAATTACAATACTTTCTCAGACATAGGTTTGCCAGATGTGTTCACGGTGCTGCAAAAACTCAGCACTCCTTCTCTGAATTTGGTGAGCAGAAAACTCTAAAAACTGAATAAAAGGCCTGAGGGCGAGGCCCTGGTGAGGAGGATATGTGTGTTTGTTTTGGTTGTGCCCTGTCATTCAGTGGTCTTTAAGACTTTTAGATGGATTCAGTTGAATCAGTGTGAACCTGCGTGTACATATCAGGACGGCTCTCTGAATCAAGCTCGGCCTGTCTCAAACAGAGCCGACAAATCGTTCTGAGAGTGTTTGGTCAGGCACAGTGATGCTAATACAAAGATGGATGCATGCAGGTTACAACTGTCATAATCTTATTGGAGATTTCACACCGGCTGTCAGACCTGGTGAGCGTCAAAGCCTGAAATTTCAGCATTTACATTCTGCTCTCAACTCCTTACAGCCTTTAATTTTACATGGGCTCAAATACCAGAGTCACCCCCTGTCGATTTAGACAAAGTTTAAACTGTGTTACAGAGAATCTGCCCATTTTTCACATTTAATTCAGATTAACGTTTCAGCAGCTTGGCCAGGGAAACCTCACTTTAGTATTACAATGTAAAACATTTCATCACCATGCCAAGTGTGTCAGTACATGCTCTTATATATTTTTACAAATGGTTTCCAGTGCATATCCTTACCTTGACTTTATTCTAATTACCATTTTCTTAAATTTCAAACGACTTTGTGGACCATTTTTAAGGATTACTGCATCTGACTGCACATTTGACTTAAAAAAAAAGCACTAAAGACAAGGGATGAAATCAACCTAATTAACCAAATAATTAATGACATATTCAGTATTTGGTTGAGGAGCAGACATGACTGCAGTTATCTGTACTGCACTGAGCCAACGTATATAACTATATATAACCTATACTGTAGAACAAGTACAGACGATATGTTTGTTTACTTTGTCAGCAATATAACAAGGGAGCTCTTGTTTTACAATCTAACAGTGAAGGGAGAAAAAAAACAATAAGTATATGACTCATAACTCAAACACAACTTGAGCAAAACCAAAAACATAGAAATGCGGACAGTGCAATGAATTCATATCTGTGTAAAGAGAATTTGGACCTGTGAAGCTTCCAGCTGTTACAGACAGCTGTTTGGCCTTGTTAGTGATGCTGTTTCTCGGAAATACTGAAATGCAAACGATGTGTCACTTTCTAATTTACATTATAGCGTATATTCTTTGAATTCTGTTAACTGCTGTCCACTGTGATTTTGCATGTTATATGTTTTTTAGAATCTGAAAATGGTATGTAGAAGGTTGTGGAGAAGAATTTAGGCCGGTTGTTTTGCATAAACGTCTTTTTTATGTTATCTAATGAATGCATTTTGAGTAAAATCACTTAAAAATGAAAGATGAATTAGACTTACTGTGCACCAGCTGGATGAAAAAGTAATTTATTAATGAAAAATAAAAGAATTCATCTTTTAAAACTCTTTTGTTTACAGCAGTACAGTTAAATATAGTATAAGTGAAGTTACTATTTTGCACTGTTTATTAACCTTTTAAATGGCTTTATTTTAGTTTCAGTTTTTTAAAAAAGTATTTGCTATACAGGAATAGTCAACTGTAAGTGTGACATTAACATATTTTTAATACTGTATTATACCACATTTGTCATTATGGGAGGCAAACATGTTACTTTCCTATTGTTTACATTTTACATTACATTAGCTTGATCCGAAACTTGGTCTACGAGTGGAGATATTTAGGATAATCACATTATCCTTGCTGATCAGTGTTTTATATGATGCCCATGATGAATAGCTGCCATGTTTGCTGATAATATGTGTAGCTAAGGAGATCATTTCATATTACACTATTCGCACTGCAGTAGTGATTACCTCTGTTTACTGTAAAGACATGAAGAAACTCAGTAATTATACCAGCAGGAAAATGTTCTGCTCTTGTCAGCCTTGCGTTTTGTTATCAACTTGTTGTGCTTAAGAGAAGCTGTAAGCTAATTTATCTCCTCCTTGCAACATCTGTAATGATGACTGCAGTCGAAAAGGTATTTTAAGAAATGTGGATATAATTTCTGTTACTATGGAGTCACTATTGAGTCTTGTACTTTGCAGGGAAAGTGAAAACACAGTTAATAAAATAAATTCTGCTCATCTATTTCCAAGGTTATTCGCTGTGTGTGTATGTCAGAGAGTTATAGATAGAAACTGCAGATCAGACCACAAATACATGCCAGTTTGTGTGTTTTTCTGTACTTTGTTTTATCTGTGTGTGTGTTGTGCGCAGGGAGGATGGGTGCGGGGTGGTGGATGGGAGTGTAAACAGACAAAACAAGCTCAGTAATAAGAAATACCAATCTGTCTTTACATGTGATACCAGTAATGATGTATGTGACCATGCTGCAGTATGAGGCCAGTTTTTGTCTTTGTTTTACTCAAGGCAACTGCAGCTCAGTCATGTATCCACACATCAGGAATCAGCTTCTTAGTCTGAAAAATTTGTTTAGTTTAGCACATTTAAATCACACACGTTCACACCAGTGAAGATGGGAAGTGAAGAGCCCTATGATGTCTGAAATAATAAGATGATTATTGGATAAGTTGATTGTCAGAGGATATTAGTTAAAACATTTAAGCTGTTTTTAACCTTAATTTACAAATCCAGTATGAATACTGTTACTTTTTTGGCTTTTATGACAGTGAATTGAATATCTTCAGGTCACACAGCCTGTTTAAATGTCAACCATGGCTTTTGACAAATGTGATAGGAAGGTTTTTACTGCTTTCTGCCACATTTAGATCATATAGAGTGAGCTTGTAACCTTCACAAATACCTCATGGTCCAGGGTTTTTTCTGCAAAATATCAGATAAATCAGATATATTTTAAATATAATGGGATAAAACAGAGGGGTTACAATGCGAAGCCTGCAAATATTTGGAATATAGCTCATGTAAAGTTAATCGATTGGTCCACCCATTAATGGATGATCAAGTTATTAACTGATGGAGAATTAGGATTTTAAAGGGCAATACAGTGTGTTAATAAAACCTTACTGAGGCTAAAGTGTATCATTTAGCCTGGGGCAAGCCACAATATTTAGTATATAATAACACAGTAATGTAGGTGCTGGTGTTTGTGCACAGTCCTGCTGAACTCTGAGCTCTCAGTAACTTCAGTAAATGTGATAAGATCCTCTGACCCTTAACTGACACACCACATCGCTACAGAGCTGCAAATATACCATTGAATGTTTAATTCATGCTATCTGCATGCGTTTGATCGATTATTCATCGATTTCCCATTGACTTCTTTCTTCTTTCTTCTCATGCAAATACAATGCATATTGAGAGAGAGAGAGAGAGGGAGAGAGAGAGAGAGAAAAGGAGAGAGAGAGAGAGAGAGGGAGAAAGAGAGTCTATCCAAATATTGCCTCCAGTCCGGTAAGTGTTATGAGTGGGCCTATCATCCGGCATAGACGTACATGAGTAGCGTATTCATTATTCATGTCATTGCAGTTGCCCTGTTATGATACAGTCCTATTTGGAGTGGGCTACCTGATTTGCTCAGCGCGTCCGTCAAAGCAGTGCGTGGCCCTGCGTCGGCTGGCTGTGCGCGCTCATAGGTCGGACCGAGAAGAATCGGAGGGGGAGCAGGCAAAGTGCGCGCCTACGAGACTGCGCGCCGCAAGGAGGGGGAGAGGTCCAGCTGCAAAAAAAAAAAAAAAAAGGAAGAAAAAAAATACGCCGTGACAATGGCAACATCAAGCATCTCGTAAAAGGTAGACAACAGGCGAGGGGGCGCCGCGAATCGGGAGTTTGAGAGGCGACGGCCCCTGTTTGTCCCGAGAAAAGAGGCGATATTAGGACATGCTGGCTGCCCTGTAGCGCGTTTCCTGGAATACGAATTCTTCCGTAATTGAAAATGGAGCGGCGGGGGAGAGGAGAGTCGCGCTGTCTCCATCATTGAGAGGCGCGTCCACCTGCTATTACTGGAGGCCCGGGCTGCTGCTGCTGCTGCTGCTGGTGGTGGTGGTAGTGGTGGTGGCGGGGAGGGTGGGGGGGAAAGACATGCAGGGGAAGTGTTTGCATTTCGGGGGAAAGACGCAGCTCTGATACTGTCCAAAGCAGCAGAGAAGGATCCCATTGCGACGGGGGAAAAAACGCAGTTCGGGCGCACACGCTCTGGAGGTAGGCAGTGAAATCGTTATTATGCTGCTATTCAGCGTGCCGTGTCTGTTTGAATAGGGAGCGAGCTCTCTTAGGTATGCACATGACAGCTTGATTTATACACACACTGATTTATGTCCCCGCTTTGCCTGATTTGATCTGATCGGACATTTTATTCAAAGGGAGAACACACCAAGCATGCGGTGTAGTAGCTGCCCTGCCTCCTTGGGACAGCTGTCGTAGCCTACATTCATTCGTCTCTGCTCCATCGATTACCCGTTCCCTGCGAAAAAATACCCCCACTTGTTTAAAGCGCAGGCACGGACCTATTCGCTTTAAGCTCGGAAATTCAACCCAAATAGAGATGCCACGTGTGGTCGTTCATATTGAAGCCAGTTGCCTTGCACTGTTTGTGTGTGTGTTTTGGAGACAAGCGGTGGCCTGTGGACGTCATTTTGAATCAACGTTATGCATCCCGAGCAGTGCTGCCCCCCAAAATGAATAAGATATGAATAAAGGGGAATAATCTATAGTCCAAACTAATGAATGATTCATGAATGGGCTATTGAAACCCAATGGGATAACACATCATCTTACAGCTAGGCCCCTCCACTGTGATATGCTGAATAAATGATTCATAAATGGTTTATAAGCACAAGATTCTTAAAAAAAAATTGGCCTAAACATTATGATTGCAGAGCACACACACGCACGCACCCACACACACACACACACACAGGTGCACTAAGGTATGTGTGAATGCCTGCACTGTCGGGTCACTAGATCAGTAGCTTAGTGTGTCTGTGCTCCCCTTTAAGGATGCCTCATGACAGATGTTTACTGGATGTCCCAGTCAGCCACACTGCGAGCCAGACAAGCCATGCTCGAGAATAATGAGCTGCAGCTCCATAATAACAGCCTCTGTGCTGTGCTTTTGTGGAGGTGTTAGAATCAGTTGTTAACTTTTGTTTTAAATAGGATTTTTAATTGGATTAAATTTTAACGAGCTAGAAATGTTTGCCTGGCTGATGTTTATTGGAAAGCCTTTGTAAGATGGGATTTTCAAAATAAGAACCCGGCGACTTTATCGCCACAATTAATGATCAGCTCAGCGCACATTGCTATTGACCTGACGTGACTTGGGTTGATTTATGGTTTGGAGCTTCTGTTAGCCGATTTGACAGGGTGTTTTTGGACTTTTCAGCATGCGTTGGGTACTTGCTTGAAAAAAATGAAACGTACTGGGCGCAGTTGTAGTGAGCTGTTAGTAAAAATGCCTGTCACCGCCTCCTCTAATGTGAAGACAGCAGTGGAAACCAGTTGGAAGGCCATGCATTGATTGAGTCAAAGAGAGCCTATAGAAGGCCAAATTGAGTTGACGTGTTGATGTGGGAGTCATTATCATGTGTTATCATGTGTGCCGTCACACCATTGGGCCAGGGGCCACGTGATGTGTTGAGAGGAGAGGGCCTCCTTCGCTCTGTTTGTTTGAGGCTCATGGATGTGGAAGCTAACAAGGGCTATCATATCAAACTGCATCTTCATTCTGTGACGTGCCACCAAGCCTGCCATGGAGGTTTGTCCTGAAAGCATTTGCCAGTCACATCTCCTCTCTGGTCAGTCTCAGTGCTCTTGCCCGAGTGCAATCCTCCTTTCAGTTGAAACTGAGTGAGAAATCGAGCCCAATGACACATTTCAACACCATGGCTCTGTTCCACAGTAAGCAAGGACGGTGCTGGAAGGTTTTCTGAAAATGTGTTTAAAATGCTAACCCGAGCATTATGTTGCAGCAATAAAACCAGCAGCTTGTGTACATAGTCTCTTATCTTCCCCTGTCCATGTGTGCTCTGTGGCTTCTCCTCTGCTTCAGCCCTAGGCACATGTGTTGGGCCTCTACAACCACATCTATTGAAAGGAAGAGAGTCTCGGTTATCCTTACCACTGGACAAAATATCAATATATGAGGTTCAAGTTTCTGTTTCTAAATTACGGCTTGTAATCACTATCAAGCAGAATAAAGAAAAGAAGCCAAAATGAGATTATGACACGATAATCTTGCAAATGTTTATTTGTATGGTTGTTGACTTTTTCGGTAATCAGGTATTGTCTGGCAGCTTGCACTTTAACAAATGGGAGAGAACATCTCATTAAGCACACAAAAAGGGTTTTCCCTGCCTATACTGAGCCCTGCTGGTTTCTATGTCTGGAGCGCTGCAGTTCTCTCTGCACATTGTATCACTACAGTAAAGATGAACCTTGGCTCTGTCCCAGTCTTTGTAGAAGCACACTGAGCCCATCAGGACCAACTGTATGTTTAAGCACACTGTGTTTATGTCAGGCCACTGTGTGCAGGGGGCCCCGCTGCGTCGACCCCAGCCCTGCGTTTGGGCTGTGACATGCTGGCTGTGGCCCAGCGGAGGCAGTCTTTCTCTGTGCCTCTGCCGCTGCTGAGTTCTGTAATTAAAGGCAGAGGTAAGTCCAGGGGAGAAGGCTGGGCTCTGATTGCTTTTCATGGCCGCGAGGAGAGAGCTGCAGTGTGTCCTGAGGGACTGAGGCGCTGCTGAGCTCTTTTGCTGCCTGCTCTGCCCCCCCAGACGGGAGCTGTTCCAGGAAGACACACACACACACGCACATATTTGTAGTCTCACGCTACTGGCATACTCATGCGTACACACACACACACACACACACGTAAACATACTCAAACACACACATACACACACACACACACACACACACACACACACACACACTTACAAAGTGGCTGAGAGAGGCAAAAATTACATCTGTAGCTGACAGGCAAACTGTGCTAATCTACTTTAAAGAATGCCCCATTTTAGGAAATATGTGTCAGTACGAGGCGTGAGGCACTGAGGCAGAACTGTTACAGCACAGTCATGTAATGAATTAAAAACAGCGCGATCAGAAAGACATTAAGGATCTCCCCCTTGATTGGCTGCTCGTTGGCATTGACAGAGCATTTGACTTGTGATTGGGCTGAGTCTAGATGTGAGCAGAGGCTGCCTATGGTTGTCTTGGACCAGTGCTCTGCAGGGGGAGCTGTGTCTCCCCCCCAGGTCCCTCCCGCCCTCCTTCCATAGCAGCAGCCAAACCGACAAGGGCTGTTTTGCGCTCTGAGGGTCTGGCAAACATGGACATGCTCTCATATAGGATCTGGGTGGGCCCCAGCGCTTTTAAGGGAAAAATGGCCTCAGTGCTCTCCTCTCCTCTTTCTCTGAATTCATTCATGACAGCTAGCTGGTTAAAGTACACTGAGGGTTTAAACCATCACATGCCTTACAAGTCCTATCAGAGAGATTCCCGTGGAAGGAAGAAGCAAGTATACTTTGAGGAAAGGAGGTTCAAAAAAAAAAGGGGGAAAAAAAGCAAAAGTAAAAAGCACTCGGATGATATTTGAATGCCAAGTCCAGCCACGTTTTCGCACCGTGTTCATGAATTAGTTCTGCCAGGATAATTAAAGTAATGCATCAGGATTTCTGCCATTAACAAATAAAAGTCCAATTAAACTGGGGTCTATTAAACCACTTTCCGAGTTGCCTACTTGATCTCAATATGTAGGCTGGTGGCCGCTGGGACCATGAGCATGCAGGCTTGACGTTCATAGCTCATTTCCTGCTTCCACATCAGACCCTTATATTGCAGATGGATAGATAATGTGAAATTTCCCCTGTTCTGCTCACACTCTCCCGGGCCCCCTTGCATTTCAACTCAGGGGATTCTTGAAACAGATAGCGAGATGCAAGGCTGGGAAAATTTGAGAAGGAGCCGAAAGAGGTGGGGATTTAATGCAGTGGACACAGGTGCACTGACATGAATGGTGTGAAAGCGACATATTCACAACATGACTCGGGAGGGAGGAAGCTATATGACGGGGCTGGATTTTAATTGGTTTCACACATGTGCTCCCATGTATTGTTCCCTTTGTAATGGCACACAGTGGCAATAACAGCTCAGGTTTTTTTGTTATATAATAACACTAATAGATTCGTTCGTCCCTTGTCTAATTTGAACATTTTTTTTATATTCCCCATGTCAGAACCAGAGGAACTGCATATCCATGTTATGCCGGACGCGTATACTGTAAGGATCCCGAATGCTGAAATAATAAGCCACCTTCATTAGCCTTATCTTTCATTTGGTGGATGGAAAAAAAAGGGGGGAAGAGGTGGGGGAGAGCGAGATGTAAAAAGGGGTTGATGATGAGAAAGGGAGCAAAACATAGGGTAGGATGTACTGTGAGGGAGGAGAAAACAGGAGCTGCAGAGGAGAGGGGGGGGGGGGGGTGGCCGTGGTGGGAAGATTAGAGGAAGGGCTGGACAGACAGAGGGAGAGGGGACAGAAAAAAGAGACAGACATAGTTACTGTAGGTGGTGGGGGTTCAGGGTGCGTCCTCCCAGCACAGCCAGTTGGAGCAAACAAACGGTCGTGAGACAGACAGTGTTGTTTCTAATGGGAGAGAAGCTCGCTGTGCCCTTGATGTTTCCCTGCACCTTTCATTTTCTAAATGCTGTTTTGTCTGTTCACCACTTAACAAGGCACCAGTGCCTCAGAAAGAAACCACGCTTTATTTGCTGCTGTACATAATTACCAGCCATTCAAGACAGGCTTGTTTGCTACTCTAAACGATGTTGTGAATTTATGTACAAATAAGAGACAGGCTATATTTTGCTGTACATCTTTTCTCAGCGAACAAGTTGAGTGTTTGAAATTTATGGCATTGCTAGCATTGGACCTAAGATTTGTTGTAATTCATTTCACTTTAATTGTGCTGCTGTTTGCGGAGACTGCGCCATTTGTGCCCTAATCAAACATTAGCTATAATTGAATTGAATGGTCATTTTATCATACGTTGCGGTTGATGTAGAGAGAGCAGGATGACAAAAGCCCGTTGAGCAAATGCAATAGTCCTGTCAGATACAGTCAGCTGACAAATAGTGCGTTACTTTCCATTTACCATAGCATGCCAGAGGCAAAACCTAATCCGGTGTGCGACACATCTAAGCAGAAGTCAAATGAGAAATGTTTTTTGAATATCTTAACACAGAGAATGTGAATTGAATTGCATACATGAATTTCAAGTTGGATTTGACCCTGATCTGTTGGATGATGTTGCTGATGATACAACAGCATGACTGCTATTCTACTACGAGTAATAATTATAATCATTCACAGCTAGTGGTCCTTGTCACAGGAGTGTGGCACAATGGAAATAATAATTAGGACTTCTCATTTCAGATGCATTGCAGAAGAGTGTATGAAGTGTGTATTGTGGCTCTTTGACTTCTAGGATGTACAGCTGTGTGTATACTTGCTTGTTTCCCTGCATGTGTTTTTCTGCTAGCTCTGGGTTTTCTTCAGCTTTCCGACTCCTGTTGTTTCACTCAGTCACACACACACACACACGCGCCACACACACACACACACACACACACACACAGATACACACACACACAAATATGTTTTGCATTATGAGAGTGACCCAGTCTTTGCTGTCATAAAGAAGTAGCTAATTGTTGCATGAAGAGACATGAGGGGCCAGGACGCCTGCTCTGCGTTTATTCTGGTCTCGCCCCTGACAGCGACGCTCAGTGACGTGCTGAAGCTCTGTCATGCGCAAGTACATATTTTTCAACTCACTATCTCTCAGTGCTCTTCTAACCCATTTCCCCAAGTCATCATTCAGCGACGCCGTCAGTATACAGCCCGCATACATCACAGTTGAGCTGGTAAAACGCTCTCCAGAACGAGTCAAATATGCACCACAGTATAGCCACAGCTGATAAAAGAGCTAATTCATCATTTAGTCACACAAAGCCTCAGAGATTCTGTTTACTGTTTGAGTCCAACAGATCTGGATTTACTGAATAATTTCCAGACCCATAGTGCAATACCACTTTAAATTAGTTACAACATTTATTTTTCAATATTTCTCATTTTAAAAAAAGTTGCATTTTTCTTTTTAAATTAAAAGAGACAGAGGAAAGTCATTATACCATAGTTTGAGCTATTTTGCTCAGGGCTGTTACTGAACCTTTATTGGACCTTTTTTTAACTTCTTAAGTGCTGACTCAGCTATCAGGTATTGAATTATCACAGCTTGGTCAGATCCTCAGTGGTATTTGCTTAATATCTAATTATGTTTCTTTATTAGTTAGTAATGTTTTTATACTTTATTTCATCAACATTCATTCATTTTTGTTTTGTTGCTTTCCATTAACACAATAGCTGACACCATTAGTAATGAACTGGATTAGTCAACTGACTGAAAAAAGTCCCTTTTTAAGCAAGGCTACCAGATTTTCAAAGTTTCAGCATCTAAATTGTGAGGATCTGTTGCCCTTTCTTGTCTCAATTTGTTGTAAACTATTTCGTGACCAAATTTGTCTGTTTTTGGTGTATGTTTTCCTGACATTTGATTGACCAAATGTTTAATTGATTAAATGAAAATGAATCATTAATTTTACTCACAGTTGATACAACCA
The DNA here is from genome assembly GCA_008933995.1 of Datnioides undecimradiatus. Classification (NCBI taxonomy): domain Eukaryota; kingdom Metazoa; phylum Chordata; class Actinopteri; order Lobotiformes; family Datnioididae; genus Datnioides; species Datnioides undecimradiatus. The sequence goes on from WARS01000014.1 coordinate 1,933,043, forward strand.
CAGGTGTATTTGAGACCTTTGACCTTTTTTGGAGAAAAACCTTAAGTAAGTTAGAGGCCAAAAAAAGCAGAAATGAGCTGAAACCTGTGTCCAGCAGTCTCACTTCCAGTGTGAGCGTTCCCTTTTGCCGTATGTATTACTGTTGTGATACAGTGATGTGTCTGTTACTATGGGATAAATACTTTGGTAGCATCACAACACCAGGTATTTTCCTTTTATATTCAAATGACGTTGTGTATAACCTGCTCCTTTGAGATCTGTCTCCGAGGTGTGTATCTATCCTTGTGTGTGAGCGCTCCTTTTTTGCCTTTTGTGTGCACTATTTGGGGATTTGCTTATGGTTTATTTATGCAGGTAATTCCATTGAGAGAAACTCTTTGTCAGGGGAGAGCTAGTGTACAGTCTGCATGCATACTTTATAGCCATATGATCTAATAGGTTTAAAACTCAGTATCAAAGATGCATGCTGCTGCAGTGTTTTGGCTCCAGTGATGAGGCCTCTGGAGATGTGGGGTAAGGTATCTATGTACATAGCGTATGTGTTACTGTGTGCGTGCATGTGTGTGTGTGTGTGCGTGTGTGTGAATTATCTGTTTTAGGGGCAGCCAGTGCTTACAGAAGCCCTCTGTGCTGACTGTTAATCCCGAGGTGCATGGAGTCTACCTGGACTTTGTAACCTGACAGAAAATTAGCAGAAACAAACACACGTCTGTTCCTCTCTCCCTCTTTCTTGTAGTCTGCCTACAACCACTGAGGCTCCACAGTGAACGCAGTGACAGCCTGCCAAGCAGCTGAAAATATGAATGTGTACGTGCGCATGTGCACATGCTTATTTGGCCCCCTGAGCTTTAATGTGGGCACGGAAGTTTGTTTTGTGTCGGTCTGTATTCATATAATAATGAAATTATTTATGGTTTTATTTTTCATCTTACACTGTACAGAAATGATAACAAGCAAATGCTGTTATTTGGATAACACAGAGTGCCTACAAGGAACACGTATTAAGAGGACAAAGGCTCCATTGTCGGGAGAAAAGTAAAAAATTTTGTAACAATTTACACTTTGACTCCATCTCTGGGGGCTTTAGGAAATGTTAATTTAAGTTCCCATTATGAAATGTATTTAAATCAGAGTAAGAATTAATTCCATTATTCTTGGAGGCAGCTGGGACTGCTGTATCCGTCGAGACGGTTTGCTGCTCCCTCCTGAGACCTGTGGGTTTTCCCATCACTTTTAAAATCAATTACCTTTCTACCTCCCTCGCCTCTCCAACTCTCTCTAAGTACTCTCCTCATATTCTTCATTAGAAAACCCACCACTTCACCTATAGCTCACTATGAACACCTCAACCGGAACTCCGTGTATTTTTAAGTGTTCATGGCACATTCGAGTGCCTCTCTCTGATTTATTAATATGTCTTCGGTGTAGCTTTTGGCCTGCGCAGATTGTTCTCCGTCGGTTGTTTTGCAGTATCTAGACAATGTTGCTGCCTTCGATATAAATAGGAAGACAATCTGCAGCCGGGTAAGACCTGTTAGCCCTATGTGACACTAAAGCCACAACAAAGACACTGCTGTACTGCTGCTGAGGAGTGGCTGCAGCCCTTGGGAGAGATCATGTTATTCTCCCTTGTGCGCCATCTCACAAACATCTAACTGAGGGGAATAAGCATGGATGGGCTTGACGGCTGCTTCCTATTTTAGTCATCGGCAGGTAGGCGGATGAGTTGAACTGCGGAGGATCTCTGTGCAGCGAAGTCTTCGTCTAATTAGTTTGTCTAATTATGTCTTTGTGCTGGAAATTTCTCAAATTAGTGGTATCGTGCAGAATGTGAGCATGCTCATTATGGTTGTCATGAGAATTGTTGCGGTGGTTGGAGAAGAGAAGAGAAAGGGAGAGGGAGAGAAGGAGTGTCATTGGAACCAAAAGCTCTCCTCGGTCCAAGTCACTTTATCAAACACAAGTATCTTGTAATGCGAGATGTAGCGCCCAGGTTCGTCCCAGGAATTCACAGGGAATATGTTTCTTCTGCCTGTGAACACTCTGCACGCCCTCCCCCACTTCCTGTGCAGGGGTGCACCTATTTGTGGCAGACCACAAAAAGGTCCCCTTTGATTTTCCCTCCTCGTGCGTCAGCTGCAAGAGTGTCACAGCATCAGGGATGTAAGTGTCTCACATGGAGACACTTTTTGATTTTCCCTCCTTGTGAGGTGCCACAGCATCAGGGATGAAGACCCCCCTCCTCCTTCTCCTCCTCCCCTCCTTTCCTCCTCCTTATCGCCACCTACGACTCTGAGCTTCGCCTCCTGGCCACCGAGCGAGGACGGGCCTCCTGGATCGCGTGCCAATGACCATTTCCCATCCTCCTCTGCACAGCTACTCCTCTTTCTTTCTGTTCTTCCTTCTCTCTTTCCTTCTTCCTCATTGCCTCCCTACCATCCCTCCACCTCTTTCTCATTCTCCCTTTTCGTCTACCTCTCTCCCTCTCCTTCCCCCACTCCTGGGCCTACAGTAATTGGTATTCCGAGTGGCAGCTGGGATCCATACAAACACGGCAGACAGGGGGAGAGAACGAGTGAGGCAGAGGGTGCATGTGTGAGAGGGAGAGAGAGAGACATGGAGGCAGAGAGAAAGAGAAAGCCAGCAAGTCAATACGCTGGTTCATTAGAGCACTGAGTCACAGTGGCCGCTGCCTCGTTTGTTTGTGTTTGTCCAATACTCTGTCTTAAGCAGAGCCCACCGCCTCTGTCCGCTCACGCTGGCAAACCTGACAGCAACACACCCCAGGCTGCCTGGCCGCCTGTGATATGGGCTTTTCTGTGCCTGCGAGTATTTGGACATACCGGCTTATGAAATAATTACCAAATCAATAGCTCTGAATTAAGCAAAGTGAGGTCTCCTCTCACGATTCTCCAAGTCCAAGTTCACGCCTAGAACGGGCTCAGTATGCTTGGAAATCGGCATTGGCTCGCCTATATGTTATTCCATAACCATGCTGTGATTGAGTTACATTTTCCATGACTAATTATATGTCAGCAATATGTGATATTTTTGACTGGATTAACCGAGGTGTTGATGAGACACGCGGCGTCGAAAAATAGCAGGTCTGATTATGGCGGCGGATGTAAAGAAGACAGGCCAGTTCTCTAAAATGGAATTTAAAGACAAGGAATAAGAAAAAAAGGAGAGAGCGGCTCCATTAGGACACAAAAATAGGATTCTGCAGTTATTGAAAATATGAAAGTGGATGTTCCAAAAAAACAAGAGGGAGGTGTGTTCTGAGAGCAGACCACTTGTCGGGATATTGAAAGAGAGAGAGAGAGATGCAGGTTAAGAGAAAGGGCTGAAATGACCTGTTCCTCTCTTCAAGGCCTGTTTATTTTGGAGGAAATAGTAATATGACGGTGGCTCTGTGGTTGTCTGGCTCGGGGCCGCTGGCTCCCAGGGCCTTCCTGGTGTACAGTGACCTCTCATTACCACTGCTTGAGGGAGCGTGAAACGGACGAGATCACCCCAAAGGGCAGCTGTGTAGATGCGCCTAACCTTTTAAACCATCGGAATACGTCAACCATACAAATAACTCATTAACCTTATCCATTTAAATGAAAAGCTCCTACTTTTATCCCACACCCCCTTCTTCTGTCCACTATTAGATTTGTTTAATTGGCCATTGCACATGATGAAAATGGCAAGTCCCTTTGCAATGCAGTGTGGTCATGGCAAGCTGTACAGCAGGGCAATGGGGATTTGGCCCCCTTTGGCCCCTGACACTTAACAATGCTGGTTTAAGATTTGGAATGGGGCGTTGGGGAAGTGATAGTATGTTAGCATGTGTGTGAGTCTGTTGTTTAGGAAGCGGCCTCCGGCTCTGTCCAGCAGCACAGGAGGGCATTGATTGGAGGAGCTCAATAGCTTGGGCCTTTTAATCACCTCGCTCAGAGGCTGCATTGTCCCACAGGCCCAGAGAATAAACGCTGCTAATACCCCTGTGCATATGCACACAGCCACTGGCTCCCAGGCTTCTGCGGCCCCTCACAGACCCACACAGCCACTAATCAATAGGCCTGATTACCAACAGGGAAGCGGAGTGGGCTTTGTTCTCATTTGTTCACAGGAAAGCTAGTCCCCCCCTTCTTCCAAACATCTTGCCAACTTCCTCTTAGTTGAGACACAATATGGTATCCTTTAATGACCACGACCGTGATGTTTCTGTTATTCTGATTAGAAATTTGACCTGATGCACCAAAGGCTGGATCTTATGGCGTCAGAAGACTAAATGCTTTCTCTCAGCGTCTAGAATAATGTGCTGTTCTGACCCAGTTGTAAAGAAAACATTTAGACTTACACATCAGCCTTCTAAAAATGGCATTTCTCTCACTCTCACTCTCTGCTTTGCACTCTGTCTCCATCTCTTCTCTCTCTCTCCCTCCCTCAATCTGTCTCTCTGCCTTCTTGGCTGTCATATCTCTTTATACTGTTTAGAAATGCTGTACATTGTGTTACAGGGTTGTGACTGATAGCCTGCCAATTTCAGCTGTGGCACATCAGAGAGGCTAACACCCCCCCCCCCCAGCCGCCCTCCCCTACTGAACACAGAGAGAGACACACATTAAAGCCGTGACAGTGTGCTCCTTTAACTGCTCTCACTGATTCCATACAGCCTGATTAAGTGTTTCACAGGAAAGCTGGGTTTTTATTTATTATTGGTAAAGGCCACTGTGTTTTCTGTGGCCTTTACCAAACTGCAACGTGCAAAAGAGTGTCTCAGTGCAGGAAAACACAGCGACTCCCTGGTGGCGTAGTTTGTGTGGCGTAGATGTGCAGCTGCTTCACACGAGCAACAGACAGGAATTATTGTTCTTTCTCATCAGAGATTCTGAGGCCATTTATATTTCCATCTGCGCAGCCTATCAAAAAGCCTCTAAGCCGGGTTTCAAAAACTAATAACATCAATGACTTTAAAAGGGAAAACAAATATCAAAGGAAGGCAGCGTATTAGCACCCAGAGATGGCGGGTGAATATTGAGGTTTGAGTTTGTAGACAATTTGAAGGGCAGAGTAGGGCTGTTGTTTTGTCCCATGCCCTCCTCATTATTACCCTCCAGCACATACAGACACAATGTGCACACACACTCTTTCTCTGAGTGACAGCCGTCTCTGCATTTTTCTGTCTCGTCTCTTGGGCCCTTTTCCCTCTGCCCTTTCTTTCTCATCCCCTCTTTCTCCTTCTTTTTCTCTGTGTAACTCCTTTCTTCTCCTTCTGTCCTCTACCACCCCCCTCCTTCCACCCCACCTGCCCCTGTCCTTTGGTTTTGAAGCCAAGTAAAGGAGTCGCCTTCTGAAGCAACGGGGAAATAATTTGTGGCTCAGAGAACAAAGGGAAATCTTTACTGTGGGAGTAATGGAATGGATTTTGTGATGTGGATGAAAACTGTCTTCATTTTAGGCTCTCATTTTAAAAAACAAAGTGCTGATAAAAGGTCGCGATTTGAAGAGAAAGATAATAGGAATGTTACGTGTGATGGATGAAATACATCCCTTTTCCAGGATCATTATTATTAGCTTTAAAGAAGTAACTTAAAAAGAATTATGTTTTACAAAAAAATCACTAGTTTGCATTTACTATTTATCAGGTGCTTATTATTTATGACTATTGTGTCTTTGTCATTGTTATTGTATTTTTGTGCTGTTAGTATATGTTGTGGAAGTTGGCAAATTGCTTCTACGGCAATTTCAGGGCTAAAATACAGTTTTAAAGTGCAATCCATTATGGTCACATATTGACTGGAAATTCCTCAAAGCCCTCGACAGACCTCCATGCTCACTTATTGAGCTGTTATCAATGAGCTGCTTTTGTCTCGGCTCAAGAGACTGTGGACGCAATAGCAGGACATTTATTGTGCTAGAAAAGAAGGGATTGGAAAGCCAAGGATGCTGCTGATCTTTCCACCAAACACTTGCTCATTAGTCTCCTCAATAAAATAGTTTTTATCACTTGATGTGTCAAGACTGTGGAGATTTCTTGTTGCTCCTTATCCCATGAAGATATTTTATATTTTTACAGTAAAGGTAACATACCTACATGAAGAAGCCTATGAGAGCTTCCAAGTCTAGTATGTGCGGTTGTCTTGTTTTTGGAAATAAAATGTTGAAACCTGACATGTCCTGAAAAAAAAAATACATTTTACAATAGATTTTTTTTTTTAAAAGTGCCTCCACTACTTGAATGGATAAATGAGTTAGTGAACACGTCTGTGTTCCAGATTCTGAAACCTGAAAGTGTGTCATTAAATCATCAAAAATATTTGAAAAATAACATTTGCAATTATTTCTAAAGAAAGTGAAGTAGCACGCTCAAGTAGGATTTAATGACCCTTTTCAGTTTAGTGCTTGTTGGCCGTAATGACGCTGCAAATTCTGCTGGACTTTCTGGTGATAATGGCTAAGTTGTTCTTCATTGAAGAGACAGAAAAGAAGTGTTTCTTTACACGAAGAAACAATCGGTCACACTGGCTGATGAGCAGCTGGTGAAAGTAAAAGTGTGTTCTTTTCCTCGCAACCTTGCACAGGACAGAAAACGGAGAGCTGAAATGATTTTTAGACATTATTGATGTTGTGACTTGTTAACTGCAGCCTTTTGTTGGCTGATTTTACTGCTACACCTCTAATGCTGTCGTTTCAATGGTGTAGTGTTCATGGCTCGCTTGAGCTGAACTTGGTCATTTTCTCACTCACACATTCAGTAGATGCCTCAAGCCATTTAAAAAAACCCCCAATACAATTAAAAAATGAATGAATCTGAAAGCCACTTATTTATTGATTTGATTGAGTGATTTTTGGCCAATAGGGGAGAATACATATGGTTTCACTAACTCCTAAAGTTGTTGTGAGCATGTTAAGGAACAGACACTAATTTTCACATCCAGCAGACATCAGAGCAGCATTGGCACGCACTTGTAGCAGACTGTTCACTGTGGTCTGCTCTTAGCTGTAGGTTTGTCTCCATTTGGTCCTGAGAAAACTGTCCTAAGCCTATACACTTGGCTTTGTTAACCTGCTTGCTGCTGCTAAGTTTGTCTGCTGTCCAGTGCAGGGCAGGAGCTGATACACAGTGGTCTCATTAGAGCATTGTAGCTTTATTACTCTACCTGTAATGGTCGATGAGAGCAACTCAAGCTCCAACCATAAAGTATCAGCAAGTGTTAACAGAGTCTAAAAAGACCAGTAGAGGTCCAAAGTTTGGTGATAATTCTCTGAATAAAATTAAGGATTATACTGAATAATAAAAAATGATGAAAGTAAAGATTAATAGAGAGAGGTCTGGCAATGTGTCCAGAAACTGACTGACTGCTAATCCAAATCACAATTACAGGTCGGGTGGTCATTAGCATTCGACAAGGATTAATGTCAGAGAAAAAAGGATATTCCCACAAATGTTTTCAAATACATTTTTGTGTAAGTTGGTGTATATCTGAACTTTGGAGAGAGTCTGGCTAACTGTTTCTCATTACTTCCTGTATATCTGCTTAGCAAAGATAAATGAAAATGAAATGCTGTTTAGGCTTACGTGGGATGTTTCTTGCAGCTAATCGCTAATCTCACTCTGTAGACAGTGTAGCAGCAGCAGCCTGTTCTGCATCACTCCTGCAGCCCCCTTACCCCTTGACACTGATTTTCACAAAGTTGATAGAAGCATTTGGGGAGTGGAGGGCTGGGGGTTGACTCCTCTATGGTAGCTGCTTGACTCACAGTGCTAGTCACCTTTAATTCTCATCCATCAACCCAGGTGACAGGGGAAACAGACTGTACAGTGCAACAACTCTACTGTCCTTTGGTCATATTTTTCACAACTAAACAAAAGCTACCAGGTTGTATTTATTGCATTTAGCACTGATATACTGCCAGTCAGTGTTTGAAAAGGTAATTACATTAAGCTTGAAATATATCTCTGGTACAATTAATGCATGATGTTAAATCCATTTGCCAAACAGTTGCACTGAGAGGTTAAGCCTTCAGTTTGGTTTAAAAATCTAAACTATAACCTCTATTATAAGATCTACATGATTACAGAATCTGCAGGTGAATATTTTGACATTAGAAGCATTCTGATTTCCATTTTTAGTTTGCGTAGTGCTGATGAATCACATTTGAGTGAAATCTGGGTACATGGAGGCAAACAGTCCACGCTGATAGCAAAAGAGGCTGAACTGCAGTCTTGGAACTGATTGGCTGTTGTCTTACTGCATTTTTTTTGATTTTGCTACATTTTATCTTTGTAAAACACATCACTTCTTGCCTGGTGTTACATTGTTCTTACATTTAATGAGTTGACTGCAGGAGAAAGAGATAGTATGGTCAGATGCAACAAGGCTTTCCTCTGAAGGCAAACAGTGCCCTAAAATGATCAGGCATCTATTGGTATTTTGACAGGAGCAAAGGAGGAAGTTAAGTGCTATAGATGGATAGGTTCAACAAAACCCTCTGACTTTCAACAAGAGAGTCTGCTGTTTGTAATAATGACAGTGTGATGACAATTATTGACAAAGTCTTAAGCCCTCCTTATTTCATGTATTTCACATTCAGATTTGATGATGAAAAGCAGCGTTACTGACCGGAGGGATGGAACGGCAGGATTATTTAACACTGCTTTTGGCAGCTGTCCTATCGAAATCATCTAAATTCAGAACTTGTGATTTTGAATTCAAGGATCAGATTCTGCTTTATAGGATGAGGCTATTCAACTTCCTCTTAGGTTTTTAGAAAACATTTAAAATCCAAATGGACACACACAGACATTGAAAATGGTCTATTTTTCTTTGTGTTTCAGCAGTGTTTCATTGTTCATATTGTGTATTAACACCCTGACAAACAGCTTGACGTGACCAGTGAAGACACTGGGACATGAATATGATGATATTTTGATGAAAGAAAATCTTTTGAAATATTTGGCAGAAATGGTTACCTTGTTAGTCAAAGCTAATTTCTGTAAAACCAACCTAAACTTCTGTTGCTGCATTGTCATCCATTCACGAAAGCCGATCACAGGATTCTCAGTAAGTCCTTGTTTTGGATATTAGACAATCATTTGTCACAGAAGTGGTCAGGCGATCAGGCTGGTCATGTCCAACAGATCCTACAGAGCATTCAGATGGATCCGCTAGCCCAGCTGTCATTTTCTCCATATCTCTCACCATCTCTGAGCACGAAGAGAGAGGATGTGAAATAGGAGGTTGCCTGTGCATACAGCCATTAATCACAGGCCCAGAGGTAGTAAACACTCTTTGATGGTCATTAGAAAACAGTTCTATTACAGAGGTTACTGTGTCTAGCGGTTAACCTTCTCCTCTTTGATGTATAGCAGCGTGGGTTTTTAGAGCAGGCGGGGAGGAGGAGGGGGAAGCATCCTCACCTAGGCTGGAATGTCCCCCTTCAGCAGCTTTTGAATCGTTGTGCAATCATCATGCAACCTTTTGTTTCCCTCCTGCTTTGCTCCTCCTGCTACCCGCCTCTGCCCCCCATCATTCCCTTCCTCCCCTTTTTTTCTCACTCCCTCCTGTCATCTGAAATGTGCCCCGCATAAGTGGAGGCAGCTGCTTAAGTGCTGAGAGAGGGAGGAGAAGGGGAGAGTGGAAGTGGAAGGAGGGAGGTAAGGGCCAAAGAGAGAGAAAGAGAGAGTCTGACTCACAGTTAGCTTTGCTTTCCCTCCCTGAATGCTGCAGCATCTACTCCTCCCATTGCACTCAAGGTCTCTCTGTCTCGCTCTCTCTCTCTCTTTCTCTTTTCTCTCTCTTACACACATGCACACATGTATGCACGCACACACACACACACTCTTTTGCAAGCACAAATAAGCTGGGTTCAGTATTTTACTTGGGGTTTCTGGGTTGTTGAAAATAATTTTGTATTGTGCCGCCTTGGTGCATTATTGACTTGAGAGGCTTTATTGTCATCTTGTTTTTTGTTATGAAATTTTAATGCGGACCCTCATAATTAGGGTGGCTGTATGTGATGCAGCGAGCAGCCTTATCTCTTGCTGTTGTGCTTCAGTGTTGGTGGTGGTGGTATACGCAGGGCTGCTGATGCAACACAAGAAATAACACATGGGTAGAATAGTGACAATTGTCTCTGTCAATAAAATGTCAGATGAAATGTTACTGGAGCTTAAGGGCAATTTGGCGAGGGTTTGTGCCTGTGTCTTTAGTGCTCTTGTGGCAGTGGGCTTCATAGCTAAAAGCACACTCCCCTGCAGTGGAATTACATAGTGGTGGTGACGCCAGCAAAAGCCCAGGGCTTTTATCAACTGTCATTCACACAGGAGAAGCTGGATACAGACTGCAAGGCCACCACAGCACGGTACAGGACAAAAGCCTAATACAGGGCTGTAATTGTCAGGAAAAAAAGGGCATCTAACAAGGTCAGTGAGACGCTGTGGTGAAGTTGATGCACTGTTCCAGTGATAAAACCGCACTGTAGCCTTGATTCAGATCAACAAATGCACTTTCAAAAAAATGCTTATGATATTTTCACATTTCTCACATCGATTGGTTGATCATGGAGATGTGGACTGAGGTGTAGCTTGAGATCTGCAGATAGAACGTGTGTCAAATTACATAATATTATACATACAAACATCCTAATTAATACAGGGTGTGACTTAGAATAATAATACTGACATATACGTGTAAAATACACAACATATTAATCACATCACTGCTGACTTAGATACAGTAAGTATCTTGTAAGTATTTACAAGTGCTCTGTATTAACAGGAATTCCTGTGTTTAAGGCAAAATAGTTGCAGTTTTCAGCTTCTCAGGTGTGAATACTTGCAGTCAGCTTTTGGTGGTTTTCTTTTGCAGATAATTATTTTTGTGCCATTTATTTTATTTTATGAAATGTAGGAAACTAGGGAAACTTTTTGGGTTGTTTTACTCCTTTCATCAGGTCAACCTGATTTTGCAGTTTTCTATGGCAATGAACTGAATACTTTTTTGTTGTGTACTGCTGGACTTTAGGCAAGTGTCTTTAAATCTGGTGTCTGGTGTGACAGTCCCACACAGGCTCAAAAGTCTCACGCAATCAGTGTACTGTAGGAAAAAGACACGGGTTGAGTAACACTTAATAACACAAATGTTCAATTTACTGAACATGTGATCATTGCCGAGTTTGACTCAAACAGGATTTTGTCGTGTTGCTGCATTTGTTTGCTGCAGATTGAAGAGGGGTTGATAGATTCATAAATACATACAAATTATTTATTTCTTTAGTCTCAGTCACAAAACAATAAGGAGCCAACTAAATATGACTTTTACAGTAGATTTAAGATATTGATCTTTGTGTAAAAACATAATTTGCTTCAGTAGCCTCAGGCCAGAGAGCTGCCAGTCTAAAAGCATAGCCGGGAAACATTCTTTGTGCCTGTCTCTCCTCTCCATAGCGTTTTTCACACAAAACTCCCAGTTTTTCATAAGATAATACACACTTGCTCCACCTGGCCGTCACTATTCACAGGTCAGCAGCTATACCTGTTCCATAAATACCACAACTAAACTTGATAAATATAACACCCTTTTGAAAAAGGTAATTGGAATGGTCAACTTTTACTTAATTAAAAGTTTACACTACAAAGGTTTACACTACAAATTCAGTACCATGCGCAGTAACTTTTGTAGAAAGCTTTTATTTTGGTTACCTTCAAAAAGTTAAAATAATAGCAAATATGTGACAATCTGATGCATTAATGAGCTTGAAACCCATGTTGATCCTTTCACACCAAAGGCAAGCAGCGCTAAACCCAGTTTGGGACCGAACATCATGGGTTTTGAGCCATTTGGACTGACAGTAAATGTGGGTTTAGACTGGGTTAATGCATCACTTTGACAGGAGAATAATGTGCAGAGGCGCTGCACTGAAACTGTGGTTGTACACCTCAACAAGTGTGATTGTTGTGCATATATGCACAAAATTTCTTGTTACTACTATATGAAATACAGTAGCTAATTATTATATTATATATATTACATATAAGTACTGCTGTTTGATTAAGCTTTTAAGATCTCAGGTGAATGTGAATTGACAGGCTAGCATTTATTGTAAATTATTCTATTTTTATATATTTATTATTCTTAATATTTCTGCTTTTTTTGATAGTAACAGCAGAGAGAGAGGGGAGGAGCAGGGGACAAAATGCAGCAAAGGACCTGGGCTGAAATCTGACTCAGGCTTGATACGTGGTACACTTTCTACCAGGCGGGTGACCCTTCACAGGCTAACATTAACATTGATGTCCTGACCTGAGATGATTAGGGTCAAGGTTTCTGACTTTGCAACAGTAAATTGAGACATAGTCAAGGTCTGCATGATATCATTATGGATGTCTTTTCTCTCTTCATTTTCTCATAAATATTCACAATCGGGGGGTGGGCCTACAGGTCAGTGTGGGCTGTGAAGTTCCTCTGTCAGATCACTTGGAAGTAAAATCCATGGAGCAGATAAAGAAAACTGTAAATATTCATTCATTTTTATCATTCTTAACGCCAAGGACATGCAGGCATACACCTCTAAAATACGAAGCGATTTTTATTGAACTGTTTTCATTCATTGGTTAATTGTAGGTGCAGAAATGCAGTTTTAAAAGGCTATTCAGGGTGATCAAGCAAGAATCAACTGAATCCTGTTTTTTTTCATGTTTTCTTAAAACTGGGTGGAAACACAAACATACCATTGAAAATGTAGTTATCCGGGGGTGTGGCCCAGACAAGATGATGGTTAGAAATGAATCATCAGCAGAGACTCTCTAATAATGGCCGATCAAATCATCTCCTTTTGTCCCATTCAAAGGCAGACGACAGCTTACTGAGAACTGTCCAGGTTGGCCTCTCTTACAAGAAAACTGGTGAATGTACATCACTGTGAATAGCTTCAAGGAACAGATGATGTTTCTTTCCATGCATAACGATGTACAGTGAGCTGTTTTGAAAGAGAGAGACGCTTTCACAGTTGTCTGTAGTTTTTGATGATCAAAATGATTAATAAGCAGTCCACATTCAGTTAGTCATATCATGGTATTCTGTTCATTTGTTTCCATATTCGGGTCCCTATTAGATGTTGTTTCCCACCAGTCATCCTTCCTTGGATTTATATAGAAATACACATCAGAACAAAACAAATCAACACCACTTACACACAGTTACATAATGACAATGACAATACAACACATAACAGCTACACCCATATCCTGTGGGAAAGCAATTGCCAGTTTTACTGTAGCTGTTCACATGACGGCGCTTCTGCCTTTTCCGAAAAAAGAAAAAAAAAATATTTTCATGCTGTAAAATGTTATTTTTGTTATCTGTAGGGAATGATGTTGAATTTTTGTGTTTAAGGAAAATTACCCTGATATATTTTTTCTTTTTCTGCACTGTGTGAACTTGTGAAATAGCTATGCGGTTTGCGGAAATTTGTTTTCATTTTTCGGGGATGGGATGAGTATAATTGCACGATGCATTTGAATCGTGCTGCTCATCCGTTAAATCAGACATGATGCTCGCACTGGTCGTGCTGCCACCTGGTTGCTCAAGTAAAAGAAAAGGCCCTTGTACATCCTGCAAGCAGTCAAACCTGACCACACAAGACTCCATGCTACAAATGCATTTAAAAAAGCATTTTGTTGTGCACGTGCTTAATTAAATATTTCGATAGACTGAGCATACATAACCGGTGTTGTTATGTGATTGTGATGTGGAATTTCATGCTGGAGCAGGGAGCAATATTGCACAACTTTGTCTCTCTGCATGGTAGTGTGTGCTCTGAAATGGCATTACCCCTAACTGGTCAGAGCTCTGTACGGTGAAGCTCCTCTGAACTGACTTACTGTTTTCTAGTTGGTGCTGACCTGTGATTTTATCAGTCAGAAAGTAGTGAGGCTGATTGGAGCAGCTGCCAAGCTCTGGCTGCTTCAGTGCTTCTGGATATACTCCTTTCTTTCATCAAGCTTGTATCGGCTTCTGCTTCTTTGTGTGTAAGATTTTCTGTGGCACTTACTCATACACAACACAAGCCTCCTTGCTGACACACCCCTTCTGAACACAACTCCATCCACGTTGTAACAGTGTCATGGCCAGTTTACACTTACACAACAGTCACAGATCAGGACAATCCAGACAAGCCAGTCCAAGGACGGCCTGTAATACAAACATCCACATCCACATATCAACAAACCAGCAAACACAAACTGGAAAAATACAGTATTAAAGACATATTGCATGCAAAACTATATCTACACACATATAATATAATACACATATTTGAGTACATATAATGCTTCAGTATTTAAAGTTAAAAATAATGTTCAGATAAAACAAATGTTGCAGATTTCTGCCCTAATTTGATCACGAGATCTTCTCTATTAGTTTGTGCATGTTGGTGTCTTCATATATGGATATTTACGGTATATCTCAGGCCTGTTCAGTCAGTATAAATTCCAGTCAAGCAAGTGTTTGCCCAAGTGTTGATTTATTTAAGTTCAAGTAAATAATTGCATCAGGGTAATGAGTTTTTTTCATTCCCTGGTTTTTTTTGGATGTCTGCCTGAGAGCGCCTCACACACCAGGTGTAGATTTTCCCTCAGTTTTGTGTGAGATAAATTGTAAACAAAATGCAGATTGGAGAAAGAATTGGGATGTACAAAAAGGAAATTAACAAAGTCAAACTGCTTGACATATTTCATTAGCAAAAGAACTCTGCCGACAGCAGTGTTTCTACAAGTGCAGTATACATGAGCCATATTTTGATATCACTAGCTCTGCTATTACCACCCTGAGAAAACACTGTAGAGAATTTGTACCTTTTGTCACTGCACAGTACATTACTGTCACACTGACAGCCTGCAGTGACAAAAGTTTTTGTGCCTTGCTTTCTGACACTGAACCACCTCCAGTACTTACTGAATATATTCAAAATGCAAATAATAGTAGTAGACAGTCTAAATTTACGGGCACATTATAACGCAATTAATGGAGAGCACAATTAAAGCTTTCACTGAGTTGTTTCCTTGCGTAACCCGAGTTTCCGTGATTTTTATTTTTTGATGATCAGGTTTGGTCTTTGAAGGGTTTGTTGTAGCCTGCAGGAAATATCTTATTAGTGTCACAAATGAAGTGAAGGAAAAAGGAAGGGCTTTGTTGTTTTTTTTATTGTTTTTGTGTCGGTGATTGAAAGGCCAATACCTCTGCCAACGTGTAGAGAGTCCTGTTCAGACTCAGTGCTCAGACAGAAGTTATACAGAGCTCCATACATGCCACAATAATTCACAAGATTGACATATAATCCAGGTTAATCAGGTTATTTCTACCTTAACCTGACTAACACGAGCCTGAATGTTTACATCACAGTTGAGATAATTGTAGTATCGCCGTAATCTGCTTATAATGATAATGATAATGGAAGCTAAGGAGGAGCAATTACCCAGTGCCCTACATTTGAACATAACAGCAATAATAGTGAAACCTATATGTTATAAAGGAAGAGCCAGCTGGAAATGTGCTTGGGTGGTCTGACGACAAATAACGTTGCAGTGGAGAAAAATGCGAACCTTCTTATTGAATTTCTCGTCCCTGAGTGGTGTTGTTTAAGGGCTCATCAACAACAGCGCCGTGCTGTTGGAGGAACTATTTGGGATATGAGAGTGTGTCTGTGCTGCTACTGGGGGGAGCGTCTCTGAATGGCTGCCCTGGGCTTTGAGCAGAACAAGGCACAGAGTGAGCTGAAGCAAGCAGCTCTGGAGAAACAGCAACACTGTTATTCAGCTCTTGGCCTGTGCTCCAGAACATTGTGTGTACATCTGTAATCTTACCTACCCCCTGGGCTCACAGAGAACACCCCCCACCCCTCCCCACCTTACTCCCTCTCCACCATCACACCACCATGTTCTCTCATTCGCTCTCAGCCCTCATGTCCATACTGTTTCTCTCCTCTCTCGCTCAGTCGCTCTCATCATCACGTCATTCCCTTTTTCCTCTTACACAAAGATATAGTCAAGCAAATACACCCACACACTTTTCTCACATTGACACTCATACACAAACACACCAAGGGCCTTGAAGATACACCCATGTGTGAAGATCACACAGTCTTAATGTGTCAGAGCCACTACAGCCTGCTTAATTTTTCTATTAATTAAAATGTAACAATGACGTAAAAGACAACTCTTTCCATTTTGGGGTCGTCCGCGGCTTCGTCTTCTCAGCTCGCTGCTCCGCAAGCATCGGCCCACTACTTCACATATATTTAAATATATACTGCGTGTTGTTTTTTTAGTTGAAATTGAACTGGAGCCGTGAGTGTTTAAATATACATGAAGGAGAAAGGTTTGGGGGTGGGGTGGGGGGCTACATGAATGTGATCCTGTCCTGGATGGTGAGCAGTTATGAGCTGTGTCATGTGTCGACGCTTTCGACTGCTCTGTGCGGGGCTTTCATCAGCCTCTGCCTCTGTCACTGAGACGTTCCCCTCTCCCTCACTGCTCCCAGCTCCACTTCACACTCTGTAATAAGGCATTCATACTGTCTCTCTGGTGCCTTGGCTGTTTTGCCGCACCACTACATTGCAGTCCAAGTGTAAAAGCCTGCTGTTGTGTCAGGGAACGTGCGCAGCTCTTTGATGTGCATTGATGTTATTTTACCCCACTGATATATATATAAATATGGTAACCAGTTACATTTTAAGGATTAAAGACATTCTTTTAAAGTCGTTTTTTTTAAACCCTCTCTTCAGCTGTACAAGGCGACGAGCTTGTAGCAACAAGGAAATGTTATGCATTGATATTATGTGATAATCCATGTGATATATTGTCATCATCTGCTGGGTAATATGTACTGCTGTTTCCTTGGGGATTAGAAGGCGCTGTCATGCTCCAGGTTGAAGACATCATGAAATCACACTGCTGCCTGCACTTTAATAAATCTTTATTGTTTTCATTGTGTTACCAATCAATCATCATTTGATGCGATTAGCGTTGCATTTCTTTTTTTAATTTCAGCGTATATCATGTGTACTGTTAACTGGGTTTTTTTTCTGTTTTAAGGGTTTATGTGTTTATTTCTAATGGGAGGCATTATAAAACACATCTTTTAAGCTCCCACAGAGTTCAAAACAACAGGGATGTATTTTTCTCTCGCGTCTTTTTCCTTTTCTCAGACAGCAGCAGCTTTCACAATTGAATTTGAATGCCATGCTTTTAGCGCCAGGGTTGTTTGATTATCCACAGACAGGGAGCTGTGCTGGATTCCATTCCTTTCATCATGCTTTAACCAGTGTGAGCTGGCTCCCCTGTCGTATTTTATGAGAGGTGATTTTAGTGCCTCTCCTTTATGCAGATGATTTTGGCTGCCTCTCCCCAGTCTAGTCTTCAAGAGGTGGATATTGGTTTTGACAAGAGAGCTAACCCCGCTACCTTCGCTCTCACCAGGCTGTCTTCCTGACTGCTTCACCAGGCTGGATATTCTGGGCCATATGCTAATGCGAATTACGCTTAGTGAAAGGGAGGATGCCGGATGCATCTACAGGTGTTTTCAGAATTAGACTTGGTGACAGGAATATTACACCGGGCTGGAAACCTCATTGACCCTTCTCACTCCCACAGGGATGAGAGTGGTTTTATATACTGCCACTGAGCCATATATGCTCTTTATATGCAGTAATACTCCCAGTTAATATCCACATCAGATGACAGGGGTCCACATGTGCAGTGTATTCATTAAAATATATGAATTATAGGTTGGCACAGAGCTGCTGTGGGATCATGTGCTGTCATTTACAGGATTTTTTCCTTCCACTGATAAGTGTTTACGCTTCCTTTGCCTACTGAAGCCACTTAATGTGTGCACATACACTATGCGGGGCTTGCTCCTATCAAATATAGCGGCTGGTAAGCTGCACAGCTCCTTCATGTCTCTACACAGGAGGCACTGATGGTAGGACGTCATTTTAATGATAATGAGCAATGTTAATGGGGTATTTCTGGTCCTGGTTCAGCTCTGCCAATGTCTCAGCATACACAAAGCCACGTATACGAACTCTTACAACAGGGCATGGAAATGCACTGCACAGCTCTTTGCTACAATGGCTGAACTTATGGTTGCTTTTGCTTTTGTGCTCCCCCTAATTCAGACAGCATTGTTGAAGAAACCACGGCATTCACGCTGGAGGGTGATCATGTTTCTGTGTTGATGCCGAAGCTTGAACTCTGAAGTCAGTCATACAGCGATTCTCCCTCTCCCTTTCTCTCTCTCTCTCTTGCTCTCCCTCTCCCCTGTTTCACTAACTAAGTAGAGGGCTTTGCATGATTGCCTGGATGAGTGTTTCCCCTCAACACTGCATTGCTATTGTCCACTTGTCCCTCCTTCATCTGTGTAATTGTATGCATGAAGTTTCAACTGTAAATCCCAGCTGTTGGCAGGTTGTCTGCTCCTGCATAGCTCTGAATTGCGGTAAGCCATTGGCTGAGAGCTATTGGTTTTCCTTAAGCTGGCAAACATCATGAAAGATAACACAAAGAGGAGCTAGGTAGGTCGGGTTTTTCCTGCTTCTCCAGTCGAATAGATTGGGGAAAAAAAAGCAGGCAGCATTTGTCTCTCCCCGCTGAAACAGATAGAGTAGCTGTGTGGAATAAAGGAGATGCTTCTCTCTCTATCACACTCCATCAGCATTATTTACCAGACCTGCCAGTTGCTTTGTACAGCACCTCTCCCTGCCAAGTAGGCGACTGGCGTACGACCAGGGGCTAGTGACAACAGGCTACAGTGGAAAGCAAGGAGAGCTGTGTGGACGAGCCAAGTCTATTCATTCCCCTAGGCCGCTGAGTGAAGCACAGAACTCTATCTGCTCTCACTGAGGAGAACACAGCACTTTATGGATTTTTTTTTATCATACACTAAGCTAGAAATGATCATAAACCCTCGCCTATCTTTTTGAATCAAAGTAGAAATGCCACTGAGTGCAGTGTTGTAACATTAATAGGTTTGTAATGGCTGGGAATAACCATATTTGTTAACCCCGAGCTGAAGTTAAAAGGCTTACAATAACCGCAAGGCTTTGAGTGTGTTATGCGTACTGTATGTACTGTACTGGAGGTGAATCACATGTGCCAGGGAGGATGTAATAAATGCATGTTTCGTTTGTCATCCACAGCCACCCTCCCATCAGCCCTCCTCTCAGAACCTATGGAAACATCAGCACTCGGGGCTTGGAAACAGAAAAGTGATTTTTTTCCACTGTGTGTCACAGATGGTGGGAAAGCCTTTGTAATGCTAATATAATATCACACTGTGTCGGCCTAGCACTGCAGTTCGCTCTGTGTGCCAAGCAGCCTGGCTGTGGAGTGATTTACCAGTATGGAGAGAAAAAGACCTCCCTCGGTTTACACTGAAAGGCTGCGTGGTTGGCGGGTCCTGCCGCTCGGCCTGCTGCGACCGGGCCCGCCTTTACTTTATTGATTCCGTGGTCCGTCCAGTGCTGTGTACTGTTAATTAACTCTGTCTGCGAGTGTTTGTCACATTGTGTGCGCTTATTAAAAAGGATATTACTAAGAGGGACTAGGCATTAAAAACAGCAGGGAGGATATAGTAAGTGATTTTCAAAAACCAAGGCAAAAGAGCTGCGTATTTAGGCCAGTTACATGACAGACAAAGAAAAAAAATCACTATGCACCAAATCATGAAATAAATACACAAATGTTCTCTAACGTTAAATGTAATTTCTTTGTATTTTAAATGGCCAGTGTGTACAGGAAAAAGGCACCTCACTATCTAAAATAGTGCCTCTTACCACCGATGTTATGCCACCTCCCAACAAAAGAGCCAATGGCGGCCCACTTCCTCCAGTGTTAACCAATGACTTTGTGCCTCCTTTCATGGCAGCGAGTCAGATGCCAGGGAGGAGGAGACGGGGACATTGATGTCTTTCTCTAGCTGTGCTACGTCACATTGTTGTGTATTCGATTTCCAGCCCTCATCCCTGGTATTTGAATCACAAGGGGGAGCGTTTCATATCCTTGCTGGGAGAAGAAGGGTGATCTTGTCTATCTGAAAGAGCACGCTGGATTAAGGGGGTTATTTCCCCAGAGGGGGGGATATGAGAGTGAGTGTCACTCAGACAGCACTCACTCTCACACTGCCTCTGCCTCTGCATGTTGCCAGGGAGCCCCAGCTTTGACTTCTTCCCCTCTCCTCCCCTTCCTCTCCTTCATCATGTAATCCTCAGCTTTTTGCTTTCTCTTTCTCTCCTCTTCCTCTGTCTAGTACGCATCCTCTTCCTCATTGTCGCTACCATCTCGTCACGCTTCTTTCCTCCTTCCCCTGCTGGTTCAGTGCTGCCCTACAGGGAATGGAGAATTGCGTGGTTTGGAGGATGGTTGTTATTCCAATCACACCTCCGATGCAGCGAGGGTCCAGTAAAGTACAGAATAATTGGCAGGTTCCACCAGCTACAGGCAGGCCTATTTCAGTGTGTGTGTGTGTGTGTGTGTGTGTGTGTGTGTGTGTAGCTGTGATGAGAGGGGGCTGCTGTAGGTGCAGCATTCAGAGGTCATTTCATTAATTACTAGCTCTTGTGTTACGTACGTGTTCTCACATTCTGTTTGTCAGTCTGTGTAGTGATGACATGTACGTGCTGACAAAAGAGCTTGCTGCTGACACACACACACACACACACACACACACACACACACACACACACACACAGAGGATATCAACCAAATGACCTGATGTAAAAATTAAACCCACATTTTCACTGTTTCCTTAAACCAGCCAATAACATATTGGGCAGTTGAAATTTGGCTGCAGTTTTTTGTCTGTTAGTTATCTCGCTCAATATTTAGCCCACCTCTGCGTCATAACTCATTTATAGTATTTGTGTCTGTGTTGTGGTGAGTGCAATTCTGTTTTTTCACATAGTAGAGTAATGGTGCAAGAAGAGCAGATGCTTGGTAAACACACACACCTAATTAACTAAGGGTCATCCTGGGTCAGAGGGCAGGGGTCACAGGTCACATGTGTTCACCCTCTGCCTTCTGGGAGTCGCTGACTGATAGGACTCAGGGGTGACCACTGATACACATCAATGGAGTCAAGCAGGGCAGCTAATAAAGCATGTGGGGTACAGGACTGGGGACAAACGTCAGGGAAAATAAACCAGTGCTATCTGCTGGCAAACACATTGACCCACAGACTTAATGGAACATGTCTCCCATAGGTGCACTGCTCTATTGATTAGCCATTGATGGCAGTTGTAGCCAACACTGATACTGAGTGTGATCTTTCCTTTTTTCCACCATCTTCATGGTAGGCAGGTCTGTTCTTGCAGAGGCTGAATTAAAATGGGTACAGTATAAATGTGTTGCTACATGTGCTGTGTTTTTTTTTCTTCTCGCTATGATTGGCTACCATGGAGGCCAGCAACCATAGCGACCATCATCACTTCTTGTTCTGATGCCCTTTCTCTGTGATCCAGGCTCACCTTTAAGGGCTACTCATTATGAGGACTCTAACTTTAAGTTCTTACATGAACAGACGTGCACGGCATGCACGTTCGCACACAGTATACACATCATATCCAGCATATCTAACACAAACACAAGCAGGAACACACTCCTGTGCAGTCAGACACATACCTGTCTAATGCCAAATGCGACCACATGTTCGTTTATAGTAAGGAACACACACAGACACATGCACAGGCACATGCAGAGACACACACATATGCCCACTTGTGAAGAAAAGAAAGGCAGTGGCCCTGAAAATTGCATAAATGTCAATTATTCTGCAGCTTATGTGAGAGAGGTAGAACAAAGTGGTGGTAATAAAAAATATTGATCACTTCAACCCATAATGTGTCTGACAGGCATTGTTGTGGCAGAAGCAGGCATTGACAGAGTGCCTTTGCAGGCATGTAAACCTGCAGGACATTATGTCACTGTATTAGCACTGATCACTGCGGCGTAATGGCCCCCACTCCCTCCAGCCTGATTTAGATTCAGCAAAGCAAACGAAGCGTAGCTCTAATAAATGCACCTGTTAGAAATATGATAATTGCATCTCTGATGGCTGACCTTTTTTTCACTGTTGCAGTAAAGATTATTTGATGCATGCCATGCAAATGTGTGTGTGGCTGTGGCTGTATCCCTCACGAGTTCGAAAGGGTTGGTAATGATTGGTAGTTTTGGCTCTGTGTTTCTGGGCGGTGGATGCATCTCCTCTATTTATCAGCAGTTACTCATACATCAGCATCTTTTTAACTGTACTGAGTGGGAGCACTGTGTAATGTAATGAGTGTGTATGGGATTCGGCATGTGAACATGTGTGTGTGTGCGTGTGAGAGAGAGAGTGAGAGAGAGAGAGCTTGTATGCAGAGCCTCATTAAATACGCAATCGTTTCATAAGACTGACCCTTCAAGAGCAGTGGGTGGACCAAACATAGATAAGAAAATGAATCTGTAATGTGAAAGTTTATGGTGTGTTAGCCTGTGTGTATGTGTGTGTGTGTGTGAGTGAGTGTGTGTGTGTGTGTGTGTGTGTGTGCCCATGCGCACACCCTGTGTAGTACATATGCATGCTAAAACATCAATTTCCCATTTCTGTGATCGAATAATTTAGCTCTACATGCCTCACCCAGCCTTCCTCTGTACTGTGTGTTGTTGTGCAGGACCTGTTACATCAACCTGATGTTTTTTGTTATCGTCATCACATTATCTGTTTACTGGCGTGCACTCTCATGCACCATAAGTACATTGCTGTATATGGGAGCAGGATATATCCATATGTTGGTGAGGATGCCATTGCTTCTGTCTCATTAGCAGCAGTGCTGAGGCCCTGAGCTGCTTCTTGTGCTCCATTGGGACAGCTGATGAGGCCTGACTATGTGACCTTTAACAACCTAATCAACTTTTAACACCTCGCCTACTGCCTGCCTTATTGCCATTCTTCTCTCTGCCATTCACTGGCAGGGCCCCGTCCCCATTTAGACTTCATCACTGCTTTATTGTTTTCCTTTTTTTTGGTTTTAAGCAGCAGCCTTGTTTTTAGTTATCATTTGTGTACATGTATGAATGGGGCAGCATTGTAAACCAATTGTCTCCAGAGGCTACAGTGATGTATTGTAATCGTCTCTCTCCACACTCTTGACCTTCCCTCTGCTTATTTCTCTCCTCTTCTTATCTCTCACTGTCCTCTTCTCCTCGCTGTTGAAAAGCTCACGTTGCACAACAGATAAACAGAGAAACAGACGCATTTGTCTTTGAATTTTAACACTTTAGAAGTCAGACATCATGTAAAAACAAGTCTTATGAAACATGCCTCTCATGTCCCCCTGTTGGAGATAAGTTGGACAGTTCACACTTTTCCTTGAAAACTAAAACAAAAAGACCAAAAAAAGACCATTTAAAGGGAAACCTGGCTTAACCTGGTCATTGGCTTTCTTCCATTAAATTACAATGATTGACATAAACCCAAACATCGCTAAAAACACTTTGAAAATGGAACGCAATCTAATGCAATAGTTTCTGTACGTATGTAACTACCACTAGCCCTTATAAAGACAAAGTAGCAAACAGCTTGCAATGCATTCAATACAACAGAGTTCAGTACAACAGAGTTCAATAAAAAAGCTGTTAATGGAGTTGTTCTGTTGTCATGGGGATAGTTCAGTTGTCATCACGTGAGCAAAGTTATGAATTTGAAAAGAGATCTTTAAAGCAATATGTATATTATGGGTAATTTCTGCTGTTATAACAAGGCAAATGTGACTGTACACGCTGCACTTTGCCACAGTGTTGCAATTTGCGTGCTTTCTAGTGAAAATATTTGCTGTTGTTGTTATGACCAAAAACATTGACTTGACTCCCATAAAACAGTAGAGAAATGATGCCTTAAGGAAAGAAAATTCAGTAAATGCAAGCTGAAAGATAAATGAGATTCAAAATCCACTCATCTCTGAAGCCACGTACTGAGGTAGGATTAAATCCTTCCAGAAGTGTCAGTCATATACTGTATCTCAGCAGAATTATGATCTCATTAAGAACAAAATCCTAATTGACTGTGTGGTCTCCATAGAAATAGCTGGATTTTGACATGCATTAAAAGTCTTGCACCTTTATTCTGAGGTCTACTGAGGCCGTAGAGGTAAACATTGGTTGCAATTGTCCAAATCTGGCTCTGCAGGTTGTGCTGTGCTGATAAAGATCCAGCTCTATAATCCTGATTCATAGTGAATCTCTACCTATCAGATGCTTCGTGGGCTCTTCAGCAGCCTGTGATTGACGATGATTATCTCAAGCGGATACCATATCTCTGCCATCACCGCGCCCATGTCAGGGATTTTAGGTGAGGCTGTTTGATCAAATACAGCACCAAAGAGCTGACAGAGAAGACACACAGTGGGACACACACATGTAGAAGGCACCATTGAATTAAGATTTACAGATAAGGATTTTTTTTCATTCTCTCTCTCTCTCTTCATGTCTGAGAGACAAAATTATTGAGATCTGTCTTTGGTTGCAGCCCAGATATTACCTGACAAGCAACCATTCATGGAGTAGCCAATCAGAGAGGTTGAAATGTAAGCATGGGCACATTACAGGAAACACCTACAGTACATACTGTAGATCTGGCCTCACATCAGCAGCCAAGTGATTACATGTGTTGTTGACCATGAGTATGCATATGAGCCAGTTTTTCATGGTTGTCTTTTTGTAATATTGCTTTTTAATTACAAATTGAGATGCAAATAATGCAATTCAGTGTTACTGATGATATGATCACAATTATTGTTTATTATCTTTCAGTGGAATCATGTCTTTTTACAAAATTCAGTTTCACAATTTTACACACACACACACACACACACAAAAACCCCAGTAACCAACTGGCTCTGACACAGTCAGCAACTACTTGGTGAGCATAGTGGACCGTGGAGCAGCTGACGCCAGACATCTCCCTCAGGCGTGGAGAACAAAACAAAGCTAAAAAGCAAGTGATTTTTGGACTTAACTCACCCGGTGGTCACAAAACGCAACTTCAAATGAACAGGTTTTTTCTGTGCCCGTTAAATCTTTTAGCAGCATTTTGCCAACACCTTCGCCATATTGATTTCAGAAGGTGGACGTTGTACCGCCCCCAAGTGGCCAACAAAATCTAGGTTTGAATTCTTGTCTTCCATGTGTGAGGAGTGCACTCTGTGATATACAGTATATTGATACAGAAAAAAACATTCTCAATTTTATTAATACTGTGCTATTGATTTCAACCATATCAACCAGGCCTAATTACAAACACTGACAACTCGCTTGTTATTCCCACTCATGCAGCCACAGAACACACATGAGTATGTTGGCGGTCTGCTGGCTGTCGGCTGTGGTCTGTGTGATATGTTCCAGTTAAACATTTAATAGACGCAAAGTGATGCAAAGTGTTTGATCCTGTCTGTGCTGCGTCCTTGAAGTTGGCTTGGTCCGTCGCTGCCCTCAGACGAGTAGGGCTCTGACATATCACTCGTGAGGAAGGCCAGTTGACCTTCGGCAGAACAATGCTCATGTTTGTAAGGGAGAAACAGAAAGAGATGGAGGGCGGGAGAACCAACGATTTTCCGCTTCTCCTGCAGCAGAGAGGGAACAGAGACGTACACAGCACAGACAATAGCAGAACTATGAGCACAGCTCCACAGGCCACCTATCAGTTACCACCAGGATGTCAACAGTTAGTTAATGACAAGGATGGAGAAACAAATGAAGTGGCATGATGGCTCTCGCGGATTGCACTGTTGGCAGATGTCAGGACAGCAAGGGCCTGTCAGAGTTTGCATGTTTTTCCTCGATCAGAGTCGTCTGATCTTAGATCTGCAGTGTTGGAGAATACCTTCACACTGGCAGGACATATTAAATTCATGTACTATCTACTTCTTTTAAAAGCAGCCCAGACACTTACTAGCATTTAAACTGTAGTTTTGAGAGAAGGTTTTTCTCCCAGCTTTAGATATGCTGGCCTTTAATATAAGTTCATACTTGCTAATATGTGTCTATGAATACACAGCGTCTGTATGTGTCTGTATTGGGTTTCTGTTTCTCTGTACTCCCACCACATATTGCTGCGAGCTTACAAGTTCAGGAGTATTACCATGAGTTGCGTGTGAGGCAGGTTACTCAGCCTGTCTGCAGCCAGCCAGTGAACCTGTTCTGAAACTATATACCTGTGCTGAAAAGAGTAGTCGCCATTTCAGTGCTGTCTGTTTGGATCAGTGTTCCCTGTGGCGCTATGCCCTCTTTGAGAGCTCCTCTGTTGGGGATCTATTCCCTGGCCCCCTGACTCTTTCCCTCTGTTGACACAATGGGCCCTTTGTACCTACATATACTGCTGCTGTGGGACCTTGCTTCGTATTTTCAGCAATTATGCGCGATCCCACTCCAGCCATGCCTGTTGTTGCTGCTTCATTGGAGAGAAATGCAATCGAATCGAGGGGGAAACGCAGTGAAACGGGGATGCGGGAAGAGGGTTGCAGGAATTAGATTGTGGTGCTGATAAGTTCCATATAGAGCGAGTAAACATGTTCTTATCTTGTTATCCAGCTAGCACATTAACACATGGTGTGTGGAGGAGGTGGAGGAGGGCTTAAAAGGATAAATCAAATCCTAATCATTCTGTTTGGCTTTTCCCACTCTCTGCTCTTTGTCTCTATTTCTGTTTCTCATCGTGCAAAGAACCCCGGCGCACACGCAGGAACAATGGAGGGGTCAGAAGTATGAGCCATTTTCCTGCACCTGCTGAATGCTCCAGAAATGAGTGCACAGTGATTACGTGCCCTAATGTGTGGTGTTTAAAGAGCGGTTTCCTGCAGCAGAGTTAAATGATGGTGCCCTCTGTGAAGTATTAATGATGTGGATGGATGAATCAGGTCGGCACAAACCTGTTGACGGCAGCCGCAGCGCTCTCTTAAAGCTGCACCCAGACATCGGGCTTAACCGCTTGGTAAATTGGACATGCTTGTTGGCTGTAGCTCCAATTTATGTGCACTCTCTATTGCAGTTAGTCCATCTTCATTATTGAAATGGCCTCTCGTCAGGTCTTGACAGAGTGGTGGAGATTGTAAAGGGAGGGAGAGGGGGAGCATACACGGGAATCATGAATAATGTGGAAAATAAACACATTCGAAGCATTGGAGCTGGCTGGCAGAAGGGGTGTTGGGAGTGTTGTGAAATGCCCGGCTTTCGTTTTCTTCCCCCACCCCGCTCTTATTCTCTCTCTCTCTCTCTCTCTTCATGTGATTGTATGTGCAGCTTCTGCCAGCGGATGCTGATGCTGTGGATCCTCAGCCTTGGGGGCTTTGTCTAACACACATGCAGCCAGGCATAAATACACACATACACACACATGCATCTCCCCTGCTACACATCCACAAGCAGCTCTAGGCGCTGAGCTCTGGCAGGACCTCTGTAGCCTCACCAGCATCCCAGCTGTGTGTTTTGTCACTGCCGCTGTGGAGACACACTGTTCAGTAGCTGCAGCCTATGTCTAATAGGGTGCTGCAGTGACTTCACTTTTTCTGAGTCCCTAGGATTGTTGCATTTGATAAGTCTCAGCTAAGCTCATCTGGGTCAGCCAGTTCAGGACGAAGGGGTACCCAATTCCAATTCATGCTTTGTCGAAAGGGATGTTTTTATTGGCAGATGTAGAATTTCAATTTCTCAGTGTGCTGAATTGATACAAGATGACCTCAAAAACATCCCTTAGCTCTGTAAATGCCATGTGCACCTAAGCCCCGGCTTTAGGAGTAATAGCTCCTCTCCATCAGGAGAAGAGCAGGGTCTGGCTGGGTCTACCTACAGGGTCCTTGTACCTGCTGTACACATGAGCAGATGTGATGGCTCATGAGATAATTACCCACTGAGCCGGTGTGTATGCAACTGTAAGCTGAAGCAGGGGTTCCCTTCAGGTAGCTCTCCAGCTCAGGTCAGTGAACAGCTAATGACATTTAGAAGCAATAGGATGAAAGAGATGGCAGTTGTTTGTAGTCAGCCGCACACTACCTTTGTCTTATTGTCTGCCGTCTGTCTTAATCTCCCAGCCACCGTTTTCACACCACAAGGAGATCATGTTATTAGATCCCCTCCCCTGGCTCATTTGTCATCCTGCAGCACCACTCCACCAGAGAAGGACTGCAGGAGCTGAAAAAAAGAAAACAATATAAACAGGCAGGAGGCCACAACATCAAATGTTCATCATTTACCGGCTCAGAGTCTCTTGTATCATCATTATTCTTTCAGGAATCACACAAGGTTAATATGCTTTTTCGTCTCAGCGCTTCCCCGCCCAATTTTAAAAGGCTGACAAACTTCAACCTCTTCTCTCTCTTTCTGTCTCTGTCTCTCTCTCTCTCTCTCTCTCTCTCTCTCCACCTTAACGTATTGTTCTGTCTTTCATTGTACACTGCACACTGCATACTGCTACACATACACACACACACTCAATCATCCCCACCCCCACTTTCGCCATCACTTGCTACAGTAAAAAGTATTGTCAGTGTTCACAGTTTGCTGTCACCGCCTCAGCCACATCTCTTTAATCTGTCCTCTTTGAGCTGGGGTGGTTTTCATGCTGCTGAGGCACACGGAAGGGAGGGAGTCAGCTAATTACAATAAACAAATATGCTCAGAGACGCCTATGTAGGGTTCACATAGGTTAACAACTCTGCTATAAATGTTAAATGAAGCTTAAAATAGGATAGTATGGCATACAGTTGCCATAGTGATCTTAGCTGTGATTCTTTGTGTACTTTCTTGGTTGCTAAAGTTTAAATTAATCTTAGATGTGAATATCTGAGAAGAAATGAGTGATTGTTTGGTGCCCCAAGGGCCTCTTTGATGTCTCTGTCATGTTTGGAGCTTTTTATATAATTACTGCAACTTTGTGTTTGTCTTTGTCTTTGTTGTAATGAAATCTAATATACTGTTTTTAATGTTATTCTGCATTAGGCACATGGCCTTTAACGATTCCCTCCATACTCACATCTCTTTTTATTTCTTTCTGTCCCCTCTGTCTCGCTCTCTCTGGCTTTCTCTTTCAACAGGTGGGACAGTCAAAATGATGCGTAGGAGGTGAAGCGTTGAGCCGTATTGATGGATGTGTTAACAGACAGCAGTCTCACATTGATCGTGAAGACTTCAGAGCCAGAGAATGCAAATGTAGTGGAGAACACAGGTGAAAACTATTCACTTTTTTCTTTTTTACTCATAAACATTATATTCATTAAACATAACTTATTTTAAATGAGAAATGCACATAAAAATGTTAATTTTTGCCTTTTAATTCTCTGAACTATGCTTTGAACATTTAGAGATACTTGGCCATTGACCTAAGAGCAGAACTGTAAATTTCCCCAAGAATAATCGAGCATTTGCGCGAATAAATGAAAGCCTAATGACATCAGTTTCTCTCACAACATCTTGAAAACTTTGAAACGACAATTAGTATTACGACATATCATGGAAGTATGTTTCTGGAATTAGCTTTTCACCCTTGGTTTTAAGCTCTTTGACAAGATCCGGGGAACATGAAACACATCCTGTCTTTTTTAAATGAGAAGTAGAAAAGAAACATTAAATGAAGCATTTTAAGCAATTGTTAATCCCCGTTCCTGATGCTTCCACAACTCAGAAAAATTACATCTACCTTTTCTAATAAAAAGGTGCAAATGTGAAACAGGGCACAACCATTAATTCTCTCACACTCATTCACATCTATTCAAAAGAGAGTGTGTATGTGTGTATAAAATACTGATTCAGATGTATTTGTTTTATTATTTAGTTCTTACTTTAGGTCGCACCTGCTGGTTCTTTCTGACATAAACTTTGCATCGTAATGATATTTCTACGATGTTTAACACATTGTTCAAGCTAACACTGGTACACCTACACCGTGTGCTTTCTTTTTACTCCAGTATAAGCCCCACTGATGTGTCTGCATTTTGAAACACTTATTCAGCCACTACCTGCTGCCCCCTAAAGTTTACCTCTACCAAGCACCGCTGATCCTTAGATGAGGTTTATCTCAATGTTTCAGCTCTGGTCAGGCTCAGTGGGGACTGACCATTCCCCACTGTGAGAATCACACAGATTATCCCCAGCACTAGCCTGTTTCTTGGGAGGTGGTAAGAAGAAAAGCGGAAGAGAGTGAGAGATGATAGAGAACGAGAGTAGGAAAAAGAGCGGCAGAGGAAAGGGTGAAAGCGGCTCCATTGAGCAGGAATAGGGCAGCTCTCTGAGGAGGATAGCCATGAATCATGCTGCAGTTACTCACCACTTATTATGAACATCCTGTACTGGCTGGATTGATTTCCCCCCACCATTCACAAAATGTCATATAGTGAAGATGGAGCAATAGGTAGCAAGCAGCTTCTGTGGCTGGCCCACCAGCTGGATGAGTGAACGCCCCAGGTGGCTGAGCTGCAGAACGGCAAGCTCGGCATTTTACAAATGTAAAAGCCTCCATATAACAGGGATAAGGAACAGGGAAGTTGGAGGGGAAGGAGATAGCGAGCAGAAAAAAGGGCATGGAAAGTGGGATGGGAGTGAGGAATGATTTCAGAAAGCTATTAAAAGGAAGAAAAGGCCATGTCAGCTGTTTTCATTTGCATTGTACTTCATATTGTGATATCTGAGCTATTTTATTCCCTTGGCCACATTAAATGGATTTATGAGTTTGATTCATGTTAATATCAGGGGCAGCTGGTTGCCATATGGAAATATTCATATATTTTCTCTGTATAATATAAAGTGACTAAGCATTGTTTGTAGGTGAATAGAGACAAAGTGTAGATGTATTTGTGTATGTGCATGTGTGGCCGTGTGTGTATGTGTGGCATCTGACACACTAATCGATGAGGCCACAGACGCCAACATGTCTCTCTCCTCATGTCCGTGACCATGTCCCTCGACATGGGCTCTTCTCCCTGCGGGGCCGCCTGGCACAGAGCAGCTCGGGCTCTCCTCAGGTGGATGAAGCCCTGAATGTCACCACTAGAAAGATAGATAGGACTCTGAAAGCTTTGAGTGCTAACTGGTCTGGTCTGGTCTGGTCTAGTTTGGCGGTGGTCGGGCTGTCTAGCATGGCTGGGCTTGGCAGGGCTGAGGATCAGAAGATCACCACCTCCTGCCAGCAGTCAGGGTCCCTCCATATGCTCTGCGGTGAATGTCCACGCCAGCTTGCATGAGCTGTGTCACATCCAACCTCGGTTTCCATTCAAGGAGCACTTCTCCTGATAACACAATTACAAAACTGTGTTAGGATGATCGCAGAGTGCAATAAACACGTTATGCTTTTTTTTTTATTCATGTAGTTGCGCTTTCTGTGAGCTGGATATTGAATTCTGGCAGCAGTGAGTATTTTGGATGTTTATCTTGTTTACATTTGCCAGCTCAGATGCAATACTAACATTATGCTGTACTATATCAGTCAATATGAGGCTGCTGATCCCCCTTTGACCTCTAATGTCAAACTTGATTTGTCATCTACAGTCATCGCTGTGAGACCCTGTGTTTGTGCATGTGTGTGTGTGTGTTTGTGTACCTGTCTGACTGACTGATCTGTGGCACATTCTGAACAGCTGAAGAGCTAATGGTCCAGCTGGAGACAGATGGCCTCTCGATAACACTATACCCCCAAGCCAATACTCACACTCTATCACTCTCTCATACACACACACACCACATGCATGAACACACACACTCATACATCCACGAATGCACACACTTTCCCTCTCACATACACACACACACACACACGCACACCAGAAAATCACATGCACACACACATTGGATAGGATAGATTGTTAATCCATTATAAACCCTGAGGAAACACATTTTTCAATATGAGTTTAATGTTTCACAGCAATTTTGAACAATCTTTTGGCAATATTAGGTGGCAGCTTAGGTTTCATGCGAGCACGGGGGGGGAGAGAGGAAGTTAATTTCTCCCCTTTTTTGTAATTTCCCTCTTTCTGTGGCTTTGCTTCTTTGTAGGGCTAATGAAAGAGATAAGTAATCATTTCTTTATATTTGCCTTATCTGAGTGCTGGAAAATTACTTGGTAGATTTCAAGCCCTGGCACTGTTTACATATAATTCCAAATAAATCCAAATGAATTGTGTCCACGCCTGGGAAAAGAAAAAAATAATAATCATTGTAGTCCTCATATGCACTTCTCTTAATTCTTAACTCTGGCCATAAATTAGACTGTGGCTTAAAATGTGATACTGAACAGAAAATACTTGTTAAATGTAGAAAAAGATAGTAGTCCTGACTCTCCACAGAGAACATGTGTCAGTAACATGCTTTTGCTCTGAGGTCATTTTAGCTCACAGATTGAAGGGAACTGATGGCAAACGCCTCGCTGTGATGCTCCTGCAGCCTCTGACAAGTTACTGCTATAACAGTTTTTTTGACTCCGAGAGGAAGAGAGAAGAATCATTATTTCTCCTGAGGATTTCTTCATTAAGGATGACAGTAGCGCAGTTGTATGCTTTTAGTAGGCATTGTGGTTGCTCCAGTGTGTCTGCAGGCCGCAGACCCTGAGAGACCTGCTCTCACAAATTTCATTACCTCGTTAAATCACTCTCAGATCATATCCATATTCAAAGATTTACTCACCATCAATGCATCCATGTTGAATACTGTTTGTTAAGCAGTCTTTCCCTCAAGCGTTTACCAGCACCTCAATAATGATTAAGCGCATCCATTCTAAAATGGGTAACGGTGCTAGTTAACCTCTGTGAACACATTAATTGCTGTTGTATGTTTTTCAGTTTTAATTTTTTTCCTGGCATGATTTTAAAGAATATGTGTGAGGTAGCAGCTTGGGATTGTAGAGGGAGGCAGGTGTAGCTGATATTGGTTATACAGTCTCCAACATATGGGCCTGTCGTGTCCCATGTGTACGTACCTGCCTCCGCTGCTGTCATCTAATTATGCAGAGCAAACAAAGCTATCTGCCTGCTGCTACAAGCCCGCTTCTGTGGGTTTTGATTGTTACTCATCAGATGGATGTCTTCAACTGATTAAGACATTGTCACAATCGACCTGTAGAAAATCACCAAAACCTACTTTCAATTTAATCATTACTGCTATTGTTGCTGCCAATCTGTGTAATTTTGTGGCATCTCGTTACCTAGAGCTGAGTTCGTTCTGCATCTACACAGATGAAATGGTAAAGGGGGAGGGAGGTAATGGAAGATGACTGCATTAATTTGATCTCATATATAGCTCTTGGGTTGGTAAAGGAAGACATATAATACCATAGTATCATTGTTGTGTATTATTATCATGAAGTAGGTAATTTCTGAATGAGCATTATGTTTAGTAGGCCAATTAGTAACATTTTGGAGTGTTTTTTGGAATGGCTATGAATAAAAGCTTGATTTGGCACAAAAATCCTTTCATTTCTTATTAAATAAATGTGTAAAAATGATTCCATTTATCACTAAAATGAATCTTGAGACACTTAAGAGTTGTTTGTGAGAACTTCATACTGCTTCCTTTAAGCAAATGATGAAATTGCTAATTTTATTCTATTAAATAAAACAACAGCATTTCTAGCAGCTCTTTATCACTTTCGCTTATGCCATGCTTTAACTTAATGTGAAGCAGGTGACTCTGGTCGTGAGTCACCTTCATCATGTTGTGTTCAGAAATTTTCCTGACTGTTCTACCTCCTGACTTGTCCAGACTTTAACATTTTAACATCAAGCAGTAATGGTTAAGAAGTTGTCCTTACCCAGCTTGACATTGCTAATACCTCTTATCCGATCTAGTACCAAAACTGAATTATTAATGTTTAAGGCTGGCATCATAAAATGACATTTTGAGCTCTAGGGGGTTAATTGACACTAATTGCATTTCAGCAGCCCAGGAGAAATGTCACTGTAACTACAGAGCAAAAACAATGTAATTTAACTTCAAGCTCGCAGTTCAAAGAGTTGAAAGAGCTGAACTCTTTTCTTTTTTTTGTCCACCTGCAGGGGTATGTGAGCAGAGTGGTGATCTGAGTCTGTGCGGGCTCGTTGATGCTGCTCTCCCTCCATCCTCACCTCCTCCTGCCGCAGAGACTTCACAGCGGGCCTGCACAACACACCAGAGGACCACACCGACAACACCAACCCTCCCCCTGCCCATTGACGCTGACTCCACTCTGGGCCTGACAACAGCCCCCTGTGCTCCCACTGATGGCACGGCAACTGTAGTCCCCCAGCTTCACCACACTCCCACTCCGGCATCACTTCCCGCCCCCGCTGTAAGCTCTTGGGGTCCAACAGAAGACACCCAGAAAACTTCCCTGCTGCTGCCTGTTGCCCTCCCTCTGTCAGAGACAATGATGGAACCAGGCACAGTGTCTGCCCTGACAGAGGAGTGTCTTCTTCAGCCTGCCCGTACCTGCCTTGGCTGCTTCATCGAAACTCGTGATGCTACTGACCCTAATTCCATCCAGAACCCGGCTCACGACCCCAGCACCAACCCTGACACAGAAACTGGGCTAAGTGTAAGGATAGGGGATGTGAGCCGAGAGGACTTCTCTGACATCAACAACATCAGTATCCAGTGCCTGAGCCATGCGGGGGAGGCAGTGAGTCACTATGGAGAACAGCTCCTCTCTGACCAGCTACTTAGCTTTCCTCTGCCAAAAGCCCCAGGTGAGGGCAAGCGAGCGGATGGAAACAAAACAACAGAGGACTGTGATGACCCAGAGGACGATGCAACAGCTAAAAACTTGTATGAGGGACTGTTACTGGACAAAGTGAGTGGGGAGGAGGTTCTGCTGGCTAATGCCAGCCAGGACTGGGGCTACTTTGAATCCTTCATCAGTGAGAGTAAGATGGAACTGCTGGATCTTTGCTCTAAAAATGAATTGTCAGTAAACCTCTTCTCTGAGGAGGATGTTGACAATCTATTCGACGATGAAGACGATGATTCAACTTTAAGCAGTGATGTCTGTTCACTGAAAATTCGTTATGAGTCTTTCCAGGACAACATGAGGGAAAAAACAAATGTGCTCCAGGAGGAGACGCAGTTCAACTTCTTCCCTAGTGTCCTGGCCAACTGTGCCAAGAAAGAGGAAGGAGCAGGAGTCTTGAGGAGGAGTGCTGAGGAGCTTCAGCCCAAAACTGATGAGCTCATCCTGGAGACAGGGCAGGAGGGAAAGGCTGGGGACTGCAGTGGTAGGAGCCCCATTGATGGTTCCCAAGGCTCGCCCATGTCCACTCCCAAAGTCAACTACCTAATGGACTTCAATTCAACGGAGGAGTCGGGTGAATTTAGTGACGATAGCTCCTGCACTGGCTCCTCCTCAGACACCCTGCAGGAGGGTAAGTTTAAGAAGGGCCACTCAAAAAGATTGCTGAGTCCCTCAAACCCTCTCAACTATGGTTTGCGCTCCAAGAGAAAGGTTCGATACAGTGATGATTACTTGTATGATGTTGATTCGCTTGAGAGTGAGAAGAATGCAGAGAAAAAAGAGAAAGCTCCCTCTGGTCAAAAAGAGGAGGAGGATGTAGATTGGTGCCCCAAAAAACGTCGGAAATCCTGCCGTAAAGAGCCACCAGTGGTCATCAAGTACATCATCATCAACAGGTTTAAAGGAGAGAGACTCATGTCAGTGAAACTGGGCAAGCTGGACCCTGTGGATGCTACTGTGAGCTTAAACACAGACACAGTGAGCAAATATGAGACACTGGCTCCTCTGAAGGATTTCTGGCAGGAGAGGCAAAGAGAGAGACAGGAACAGCTTAAGCTGGCTGCCAGAGATAAACAACAACGCGGTTTTCATCTAAACGGACGCCATCATCGCCCTTTTAATTCTAGTCATCCCAAAAGGAAATACAAGATTGCAAACAGGCTTAAGGTTCAGAGGATTCACACTGTGGAGCAATCAGCAACAGCACAGGGCTCCCCTCTCTCTGATCGGGGCCAGGGAGGTGTCACTAAAGAAGAGGCCACCCCCACGGTAGGGGGAATAATAGCAGCCCCAGGCCTCCCGGTGACATTAGACACAAACTCCATCACGCACACAGTCACGGCCAAGAGCCGCTCCCAGGAGAGGGAGGAGAGGGAGGGGAGGAGATTGGGAGGAAATAAAACAGTCAGGATAAGGAAATTCAAGAGTGAAGCCAGGCTGAGGAGCAAGAAAATGAAAGAGGCAGAAGGAGAGGAGGGGAGGAGCGTGACAAATGAAACGGATGCCTGTGCCATTGCGGCACAGATTGAGGACCCTACCGCTGGGTTAGAGGAGGCTGGCATTAGCTCAACTACAGTCAAACCCCATTTCTCTGACAATACCACCACCACTCACACGTCTGAGGAGAAATTTCCCTTTGTTTCGTCTACCTGCCCTTCTGACAAAGCTCCCTCCTCAGAGGAGGTGGAAGGGGGTGTTCCTGTCATCCCGGGGGGCTACCTGCAGACCCTGTTAGATGCAACGGACTCCTCCAGTGGAGCTGCTATCTCTTATTTCCCCCAGCAGCCCTCTAGGCAGCAGTATCCTCTGGGGCTATCCCTAGAGGAGAAACAGTTTTCTTCTCTACAGCTCGCTCAGAGCTGCGTCCTCTCTCCCCCCTCCGAGTCAGAGCTCCAGCAGTCTCCCCAAAACTGCCCCAGCTTCCCCCAGATGTGGCACCCACAGCTCTGTGCAAGTCACAGCCAGAGCTTTGGGCCCGAGACCCCTGAGACTCCCATCTTACCCAACAATTTCCCCGCTGCTGTGCCGCTGAATGACAGCCTGCCAGTGTCTAACTACAGCCAGCTGAGCCCTGAGGGTGACAGGCTACTTTATGAGAAGAGCTACCTGACTGAGGCTGGGCTGCAGCCTGGGGCAGATCTGCAAGTGTGTCAGTCTGCCTGTGTGGAGGGCCAGGTGCAATACCAGAGAGGGTCCCTGTGCACAGACAATGGCAGGCTCATCAGCTATGACTCAGTGGGCTCTCTGTCAGCCTCCTCCAGCAATTACAGCTCCCTCAGCCTCAAGTCTTGTGAGCGAGAGGGTGAGGAGGAGGGCCGAGACAGTTTCTTAGCTCACTGCAGTCCTAAAGTGGTGATTCAGCAGAGTGTGGATGCCCTTACCCCACTCAGGGAGTCCTCAGACCTGCTGGACATCTCCAACTTCACCCCTGACAAGTTTAGACACTCATCACTGTCAGAGCTTTCCCCTCCTGAGACCCCCAACCTGTCCCCCCAGGTGGTGGGACGTGAGATGAAGATGGCAGGGAATGTTGGAGAATACCAGGACGTGAATGATATGAATATGGACTGCAATAGGGAGGTAAAGTGGAACTGTGATGTCATGCAGCAACAAGAGCACACGACAAATGCGTACACAGTGGAGGACAGCCAGTTTCCACTACACAACTTTAACAGTCAGGAGGTGTTATGCTTAGATAAAAAGGAGCTGGGAGTTACAGAATTTGATGAACAGACTGGTGAGATGTTGGCTGGAGAGAAAAGCATTAAGTCAAAGAGGAAAGGCAGTTGCAAACAGACAGCAGCAGGACAGAGCCCAAAGAAAGTCCGTGCTCCCCGAGCTCCTAAGTCCGAAAAAGTCAAGACACCCAAACAGAACTCGCGTTCCACCAAAAAGATAAAGGCCATGTTGGAGGGGAAGGCAGCAAAGAACCAGGCAGGTGTTTGTGGCACCGGCCTGACTGACAGTAGTAGCACTGGGGACTGGTCTGGCACCGGCTGGTCAGAGAGCAACAGTCTGGTTGGGGACGACCAGAGAGAATTCGAGGAGCCCTCCAATATTCTGTCCAACATTGTATCTGGCATGGCTGAGGTCCAAAGGTTCATGATGGCCTCCATTGAACCACTGTGGAATCCCATGTCTGAAGCCTGCATGCCCTCTGAGGCCAATAGCCTCAACCTAAAGACCCTCAAAATCTTGGCAGGCACAGAGGCTGACCTGAAGAAAAAAGGAGCTGTGCTAACAGGGGCTGGGAGAGGCAGAAAGGCGGGGGGCAAGGGAGGAAAAAACCAGGCCAAATTCAACCCCTCTCATCCCTTATTCCCTCAACTAGCACTGGGCTGTAACATGTTTGATAAACCCAACTTTATTAACCCTGGGCCTGCACACAAAAAGCTGTACCGCCACAAGACCAGTGCAAAGTTCCCTCGGATTGAGACACTGAAGGGGAAGCGAGCTGAGAGAGACCCAAATAAGGACATAGCACTGATGACCTCTTTTGAGAAACTGAGGTAATATTTTGTTATCAGCTGCTGTTTCACCCCCTTCTCACCCCCCCCCCTCCCCCCCACCGACCCACTACCTGCTCAGCCCTCCCTCCCAAGCATACCTACACTGACGCTATGCCAGAGCTGCATGAGTACTACGTTCCCCCTGACTACTCCCACTTCCTTTTAACCCCCACCCCCCTGAAGAGGAAATTAATATCTGCATGAAAAACTTCTTGTACTTTGCAAACTACCTATTGAGTGATTGTGTCAAGCTTGATTGAGATTTGAAACGACCATGGCTGCATTTTTCTTGCTTTTGTTGTTTCTGCTTTGTTTGTTCTTATAGTCGTTTTTTGGTTTACTTTTGTCTGAAAAAAAAGAAAGAATAAGCCTTGAAAACAGTTCTGTCGCCTTTTTGAGGAACTTTGTTTTTGTATTTTCTCAGCAGAACTAGATCCCCTGAATTATGTATTTATTCCCCATTTCCCTAAAGATGTAGCTATATACACAAATGCATTGAGTGACATCTACGCACCCCTCCTCCTCATCTGTTTTTGTATGCAGAATATGGATGTCCTGTTGTTGCTGTCCTTCATACACTGCCTGGCTCATTTCAAGAGGGAAACCTACACTTAATGAGCCCTATTTAAGCCCAAGACATCTTGAGAACACAAGATGGGACCATTTTGTATTGATGACATATCAGACATTGTCTTTTTTTTCCCCCTCAAAGTTGGAATGACTCCCCATTTCCTTTTATCGAGTGTTTCTTTTTCTTCTGGAGTTTAGAGGAACTGGTTATCTAAATTTACATTTTTACGCCTTGCAAATTCATAAAAGCTCCACCCTCAGAGTATTTTTGTCAATGTTGTTGTACAGGGACATGCAATATTTGCAAAAAAAGATGATTATAATCTTAAAATCAATGTGCCAAAAGTAACAATGCTGTGTAAATGACCTCTTATATATGTGTGAATATTGGCTGTTCCTCTTTTTTATCCATTGGAGTTTTGGCTGCTCGGGTTGGAGACTCCTTACAGAGACTTGCCACTACAGGAATTCTTTATTTGGGACTTTTCTCTCTTCTCTGATGAAAGGCACCAACAGCTGGCAGTGGTACACCACCACTCACTAAACCAAATCAGAAAGACTCTGAATTCTCCTCGTTTCCCCCACTTTGTTTGCCAAATTCAATTTACCTCAACATCGCCTGGCACTGAGAAGCAACAAAAGAGAGGCAAAGGGGAGATCTGCTCTGAAGGCTACTGTAGAAGAAGACGATGAAAAAAGAGAGATGTTCAAATGAGCTTTCTCTGGACCAAGGAGAGTGTAGTGCAGATGTTTGAGGGTAAGCAAGGAAATTATTTGTCAGTTGGGGCTGTGCCTCACTGAATAGCTGTTTTGTACTGGAAAATCAAGGCAATTTATTACTAACACAGATTCTGATGCACACATCAGTCGTGAATGGACATTACATTTTTGCAGTTAGATTTAATGTGAATGTGAAAGCCGTTTTCAGTGCAAATGGAAGCAGTAATCTTGTAAATGAAGGAAAGCATGTCTTTGCATTAGCTCCACATGGGAATCTTACTTCTATCTTACCTGAAATGGTAATTTAAACAGTAATTTTTCTTGACATTCTCATGTAATTTATTTCTTAACACTGCCATAGCTTAAGTTGCACCACTGGGTCACTGATTATTTTGGTTCAATTTTCACAGTGTATCTAAACTTCACATCTTTCCTTTGATGGTACTTTCTTTGATTTATTTTTTTAAATTGTCATCTCAGTTGTGATGGGTCAATATTCTGGCAGAAAATACTGTCACGAGAAAATTAAGGCCAAATAAAGGCACAAATTGAAAAAATATATATTGGTGCTATCTGATCCAGTATCTAGTCTTGTCTATTTATATTATATAGATTATATTATATTATACTTTGGGCTCATCCACTGCCTCACTGACCTGAAATAAATCCACCATAAAATGAACCACACAATCATGTTTAATCAGTCATAAAATCTTTTGATTTTTTTTATTCTTGATAAATTTTAGGGGAAATGCAGAGCCCCTTTGACTGATCACAAGAATATCTTTTAAAAATATGTACTTAAACAATAGGCCTATATGTTCTCTCTCTTTTGAATGTTATATATCATTTTTAAACGTAGCAGTAATTACATGAGACTGCATGGAGATGCGGACCAATTGAAGCTTGACGTAAAAACAGGCCTTGTCACACTGGATATGGTAATTCTGGCGCACAGGTGATAGTAATTGATTGCTTGCATATGGCAAGAATCATAATCAATCTTTCTGTGTCTCTTTTTTTCTCTCCCCTCTGCCATGATCCTTTGTTTCTTTTCTCCAGTGTATCAGGGTTAGGACCAAGACAAGCTGCTGATGGGAAGCTCCACATGGGCTGCAAGCCCATTTAGTCTGCCTTCTCTCATTTCTGCCTATTGTCAAATTGAATGTACTTCTCTGAGTTCATAGTTTTTGTTTTTCTTTTTCTTCTTTTTGTTTTAAAAATGTGCCACTGTTGAGCTGCCTCATGTTAATGGTGCTAAGAAAGCTGACAATTGTTTTTTGTTTTTTGTTTTTTTTTCTTGGGGGGTGGGTTTGGTTCTTTTTTGTTTTCCCAGAGTTAACAAAAAAAAAGAAATGCAAAATAGATTAGGTACCTAACCCTCTTTATGAATGTATATTATAATGTTATGTTTGATGTATTCACTTCATGATTCTTTGACATTGATTGGAATTACTTTTGCTCTTTTCATTAAAAGATTACCGAGCTTTATATATACTGTCTAGAGTTGTTACCAGAAGGAATCTTAATGAACTCTTGACACTACAAAATCTTGTATATTTTTTGTGTGCCAATTTGTAACATATTTTGTAAGTGTATATTTTTCTTAGAAAGTGCTGTGAAGTATTTGTGTGTGTGAGTAACCTTTTATGCGCCTCTATGGGCAGTGGAAAGGATATACAATGACAAGTTTCTGGTTTTAAAAACCAAAATATGAAAGTATCAACAGAAAACTAGAAATATTTACATTTTGTTGGGAGTTTTGTAATAAGACCATGATCTTGTTGTGAGAGTGTTGTGTTACTGTGCAAAACACAAATAAGCAAAGAAAAAAACGAAAACTTGGAAAAAAATATAATTTGTGAACAATTTGCTGTTTTATAGATTTTCATGTAAATTATTTGAGTATTATTTTGTTTTTTGTTTTGTTGTAACTGTTGCAAAAGTTTTAAATATTTGTGATCAAGCCTGTATGGTGATAATGTAATATTGGTAACTTGCTGAGTTTTGTAATAATGTTTATGGAGTAAATATACAAATTAAAATAAGATTTTGAATGCTGCTTTCTGAAGAGAGTTGGGTTGTGTTTTTTGCCGCCCACCCATTGTTGTAGCCTTTAACTTCAGCAAACAAATTGTACACGTATTTGGTCAATTCAAAACAATAATTCCAAATGTTTATGGCATGCGGTTTGGTGAAGACACAGATCGATAAGTTGTTTACAAACAATTTATTGAGACATCAGAGGTGACGTGCAAGCAACATTTCTGTAAAGCAAATACCATCTTTGTGGTACTACTACAAAAAAGTAATAGCAAAGAATACAAACTATTGTATTAGGGGTTTGTTCTTGCCACAGAGTATGTAAGTGTAAACACTACCTTGATAATTCCAATTAGTCTGTCCTCATTTGTTCTATTGAAAGGTTCTTGAACGAAAGGCATTTTAATTTCTGCACAAGTCTGGCTTTGGCTCATGATATTTTAATGCCATATCTAATTAGCACACAGGGTCAGGCATTGCTAGAGTGACTGCTCATCCATAACTCTGAGCTGGGCTGCTGTGGTCCACACTGCAACTCATTCTGGCATGCTTAATTGGAGCTGGAGATACTGTCTCAGACCATAAACAGATCCTGTGATGTATGTCTCCAAAATTGTCAGGTGGTATTAGCATTGTTTTTGTTCTTTAGTCACCCATAGCAGATAAGGGAGCAAGCAAATTATATGATGGAATGTCTACGGCAATGGATCAGGTAAACCTGTGGTTATTAAATGAGATCCTGGTTGTTTTGTCAGCTCGTGCTCACACTGCATGGAGAGGCATAGACTCTCATTAGTACAATTGTTTGTCATCAGGACAATTGTTTGTGTGTTTGTATTTTTTTTTAATCTTTCTTGCAAAGATGATAGTGATATTTTCATACAGTCTGTGCATCTATTTCTGCATGTTTTCATAATGTAGGCGTGTACCAGTGACTTACTGAGTCACAAGAACCCACAAACAAAATTACTCAAACCCATTTTTTTTTTTGCTCTAAATAAAGGACACTTCTTTAAATAAAGCTTTATAGATTATATGATGCTCAGTTCAATAAGATGGAATAATGACATCCTTTTTTCTCTGTTAGAACAATGGGCCATTGCATTACATAAATGCCCCATAATAGTTGCTAGCTAGTATTTTTCCTAATTAGTCACCTAACTCTGGGAGGTGACTACTGGATCTGTTCTGGGATGCTAACTACCCATACAGTAGCCACCTTCCCCCATACAAAAGCCTAGGACCTGCCATAAGTCTGCGAAGGATTATGTTGAAATTTTGTGGTTAAATTACACAATTAGCCATGACTTTAGCTCTGTTATTGAACAGTTTTATGTTTTCACTTGGATGCTGTATACATTAAGAGCATCACAAGTTTGTAATTGTGCAAAGCCATTGAAAAAATCCACTTTGATACTATTGGTCAATATCCATGTAGGTGGGGGGTTTTAGTGTATTTTTTCTAGTTGATGTGCATTGATAAATTGCTGATCTTTTGTGGTGTGTTGTGCAGTGTCAACTCTAGATGACATACATGAATAGCCAATTCGTCGGTGCATCTCGACAATGTCACTTCTCACTGTTGGCTGAAAGGGAAGCAGTTTTGACTAAAGGTGTGAGTCACTGAATTAACATGGCACAAAAATACGTGGGCTTCGCACAGCACTTCTTTGAGCAATACGTACAAATACATATTACACTATATATTATACTGTGTGCTTTTCTATAGAACGCACAACACTACGACATTGGAGACTACGCGACTAAAATTGCGATCTATAGCGTAATTGTAATTGTTATTTTAACATCGCTCTTTGTTATTCTGTCTATAACACAGAGAATCCGTAGGCTACGCTCGTTGCTGTGCCTTGCAGATCTTTGTCCTGTGATATGAATTCTGCAGAAGGTACTGATATTTGCATCTACAACCGCATCGCGACGCTACAGCTGAACGGAGCCACACTGTCAAAACAAACATCCTTTTTGTGGATCTCTACTCTGGCGAATAGGAGACTTTGTTTCCCTGAGTCAGGTCTTTCAGGCAGCCCCG
The DNA here is from genome assembly GCA_008933995.1 of Datnioides undecimradiatus. Taxonomy (NCBI): domain Eukaryota; kingdom Metazoa; phylum Chordata; class Actinopteri; order Lobotiformes; family Datnioididae; genus Datnioides; species Datnioides undecimradiatus. The sequence goes on from WARS01000014.1 coordinate 1,976,698, forward strand.
CTGCATACAACTCACCCCGCCTCGTTCACTACGATTGGCAGACACACACTCAAGCCATTTAGGCTGCGTTACAGTGCAACGCCTGTGGTTACCTGGAAGGCCTAACTGAGGGAAATACCTCCGTTTATACCTCATTTCCGGAAGATCATTGTAGCGTTCCTAAAAGAAAGAAAATGGAATCCTGAAATCGCAGCTAGCTTAACAGTCAGACATTTTTCAGAGATTATTAGAGGAACAATTGACTTGTACGATTACACTGCTGTTAACACCACTAAACAGGTAATGTAATAAGAAAGTGGCGATAGACTGTATAGTCTTTGTGACTACCCTTATTTTCACTCGCTAGCTAATTTTAGCTTGTTTGTACTGGTTAGGCATTGGTTGTTAACGTCACTAGTTGACGTCGTTTGCTTAGTTAGCTTGCTGCGATGCTAACGGCATCGTCTGTATTTTTACTAAAGCTCGCTTGTGTTTTATAAATGTATAGTAACAAGAACAGCTAATTGAATCATTTTTTCATAGCATCGCGGCCATTTGTGGTAAATAAACATGTACGCCAAGCTAACGTATCTGAGGACGCTTGTCCCAAACTTAATGGCTAAGGTACTGTTAGCTAATGTTAGAAATCCTGTTGGTAGTGTATGTAGTTAGCCACTCGGCTAGTTAACATGGAGGCTATTCATATTGTAGTGGAAACTCAACATAATCTAGGTTGTTTGGTCATAAAGAAGCTTGTTTTAAGGCAACGACACAAATGCTGTCCCGGTGACGGTATAACCCACATGACACATGATTTTTATCACAATGGCACCGAATTTTTAACATCAGTATTTAAAGGTATCCGTTTTAGCAGTCGTGTACAATGCTAGTTGCTAGCGAGCTAGCTAACGCAAGCTTAGCCAGATGATGCCATTTTGTTTTTATCTCGACTTTGACCAACACACCGCTTTCCCATGGGACTAAAAAACATATCCCCAGCTTGTTTGCTTTCGTTACATCTATTAAAAAGAAAAATCTTTTGCGGTGTGAGATAAAAATACGCTTTGTTAAAATAATCACATTGGCTCAGCTAGCCGATGCTGTGTTTACGGCAGCTTAGCATGTCAGTCTGCTTAGTAACCAGTCTACTTAAACCATGCTAACATTAGCTACTGACACGAATATGTCCCAATGTGATGCCGTATGTTGACCTGTGTTTTCTCTAGACGAAGTAATTCCTACTTAATAGTAAAACATTGATTAGGTCATTGCATTATTCATGGATAGAAGATTGATGTATTAAAGTGTGAAATTAGACATCTCCATGTGCTTTCGTAGTAAATTCCTGTTGCATAGTGCTATTTTAAATCTTAAGTATTCTCACAGTGTAAACTCTTTTAATTAGATGCAGTGTCAACAAGCAGGGCATATCTATCTGTTCATGATATACAGTATATTCCGTTGTTTTCTGCAGCAGCTGGATCTTGCTGAAGATTGGAGAACATCACTTGACCTCTCTCCCTCCTGAGTCAATGGAAGGGTCTGACAGTTTAGAGCAGAGCGGTAGTGACCAGCCAGAGTCACAGCGGAGAAGGCAACTGGACCGTCTGGGCAGGGAGGAGGCCTTCTACCAGTTTGTCAACAATCTCAGTGATGAGGATTATCGTCTCATGAGAGACAACAATCTTTTGGGAACCCCAGGTAATAAACTTTTAATCCAGTTACACTAGTCTTCAGCCATGTGGCTGTGAAAACACTGATGTATCATGTATAATTAATGTAAAGGTCATTTATATTATCACATCACACAGATGCTTAGTCTGAGCTGTGCTGTGCCACTCCACTATTTCAAACTGTTCATAAAAGGTCTCTTTCAAAAAGTTTCAAACTTTTGACTGACAAAAGGGGTACAACAAAGGGCTACTAGATTTAGACAGATTTAAACAAAAATGTGTAACTCACTCAAAACCTTGGACACATGGACACAGTACATCAAATGCCAGGATAATAAGTAGGTTACAGTGAATAAAGTTCAGAACAAACATGTATGGTCCAAAAAATTACTCAGAACCTAACCACATTAACTGTCATTTCATGCTGTGGTATCCCTAAACTACACCAGAGACAATCTGCTACAGTGAATAATTCTGAAATTTTATATTTTAAATAAGTGATTTATTTTTGGCCTAGAGACAACCACAGGTATTTACTTGGTCTTGCTATTACTTCTAAGATGCTGCTTATTATAATTATTGTAACTGCACCCGGTCTTACAAAAGAGTACCTCAAGACAGTTTAAAAGTTTGCCTGTGCTAACTTTTTAATCATTATTTAATTTATATCATCAACATTTTATCTTTTTATGAACTATTGGTAAATTCTTTGACAGCCCCTGTCTTTTCAAATCTCTTACTTGCCCAATAGAATTAAAAGTTATAATTAAACTTAGGTAGCTACCTTTAGTTTTGGATTTGTCACAATGCTCGAAGTGCAACAGCCTACGGACTACTGAAGACGCCCAATCCGTTTCTGTCCCAGGACAGTGGGAGGGGGAATTTTGGAGCGTCCTTTAGCGGAGCAACCTGCAAGGAGAGGGCATTGATTGGACAGTGGCATGCCCTGGTAAGTCTGGAGGTTTTTAGTATTGTCCTGTTGCTGTATTCAAAGAAAACCAAACAGCTCTATGGGCCAATACATTACAAAACAACAGTTCTTTTCTTCTTGTTTTTCTTTTTTTTTTAACAAATGTCTGTCGTTTCTGCGTTGCATTACAAGATATTATTTGTTACTTTGTCACTTATGTTCTTTATTTGCCAGAAATAGCTGTTAGAATGTATTCCTCTGGCAACTTCTCCTCTTTCTATGCATTTAATCAGAACTCCTCCCACCCACCTACTTCCTTCCAGCTTACAGTGATGGTCAGACTAGAGAAGAAGAAGTGATCTAAACACTTAAATACCCTCAAAAAGGAATATGTGGATGGCGTAAAACATTTGGTTCTTTTTAATAAGAAATATTTGTATTGTTTTGTAATGTCTCTTTCAGGAGAGGTAACAGAGGATGAGCTGTTTAGTAGGCTTCAACAAATTAAAGATGGTCCAGAGCAACAGAGTAACACCCCCAGTAATGAAAGTGGAGAAGATCCAGTCGGTAAGTTTGCCATTTCTTTTTTTGACTTTGTCACTTGCTAACAAACTCAGATATGATCTATCACTTACAACCTATAATTTTCAGAACCACCAGAAAGCTCTGAGGATCCTGCTAGTGGTGATAGTCTTTTGGACTGGCTGAACACAGTGAGGCGCACAGGCAACACAACCAGAACTGGTCATCGTGGAAACCAATCATGGCGAGCTGTCAGCCAGACCAACCCAAACAGTGGAGATTTTCGCTTCAGTCTGGAAATCAGTGTGAACCGCAATCTGGCTGAACAGCAGGCAGCCACTGAAGGGCAGCAGGAATCTCCAGAGGATGCTCAAGAGGAATCTCCAGAGGAGCCTTCTCCAGTGGAGGGTCAAGAAGTGGTAGAAAATGTTGAACCACAGGTCCCCATGGAGACAGAAGTTCTGGAGGAACCAGTTGCAGAGGAATTGGCTGTCATAGTGGAACCAGAGCCTGAACTAGAAGAGGTTGTTTCACAAGAGATTTTGGGGGAACCTCTCAGTTTACCTGCCTCTCTGCCTGTACAGGCTCCACTTTCTCCTTCTCCACGTAGAGGACAAAGGAGAGCTCGCAGCCGCAGTCCAGAACCACGCAGGACTAGGGCTCGTACAGCCAGGAGCCGCTCCCCTCTCAACTTGGATCAGCTGGATGGTCTCCCTAATCCACGTAGTGCTCACAGCTCTCAAGGCCCCCACTCTACAACCAATGCCTCACAAGCATTTCAAATAGATGGCAGTTCTAGGACTCGACAACACGTACTTTCCAGGCAAAGCAATGCTGACAGTGATGTTCAGCCATCTAGGGCTGGCACAGAGTTGGTCTCAGAGGTCCAAAATGTTGGGTCTCAGGATGGAGAAGCTGCTGGTGGTGAAGGGGGCGCTGCTGGGCGTCGTCCCCCTACTATTATGCTTGATCTCCAGGTGCGTCGTGTACGCCCAGGCGAATATCGCCAAAGAGACAGTATTGCTAGCCGTACCCGTTCACGCTCCCAGAACTCAAACAATACATTTCTTTATGAGAGTGAGCGTGGTGGATTTCGTAGGACTTTCTCACGCTCTGAGCGTGCTGGTGTGAGGACCTACGTCAGCACAATTCGCATCCCTATCCGTAGAATTTCTGATGCAGGTTTGGGAGAGGCAACCTCAATGGCTCTCCAGTCAATGATTCGACAGATTATGACTGGTTTTGGAGAACTGGGCTACCTCATGGATTCAGACTCTGATTCTTCAGATTCAAACCGTGGTGCCAACACACCTGCAGATCTGGCTGAAGCCCTCAACAGCACAGATACTACTTCTGTTGCTGCTCCTATTGCTGATGTTGATGAACCACCTGTGGCTGCTGGAGTCAGAGCAAGGACAGCTGAAACCGATGCGGATGAGGTTCTTGCCACTGGTCTACCTTCCTCTGGTGGCAGGGCTCGGCCTAGACCATCCATTAGCCTAGAGGAGCCCAGTTCACTGCCCTTCCTACGACTTGCCCACTTCTTCCTTCTAAATGATGATGATGAGGACCAGCCCCAAGGGCTGACTAAAGAGCAGATTGACAACCTCTCCATGCGCAACTTTGGTGAGAGTGATGCCTTGAAGACTTGCAGTGTCTGTATAACAGAGTATGCAGAAGGTAACAAGCTTCGTAAGCTGCCCTGCTCTCATGAGTACCATGTGCACTGCATCGATCGCTGGCTGTCTGAAAACTCCACTTGCCCCATCTGCCGCAGGGCAGTCTTGGTTTCAGCCAACCGAGAGAGTGTGGTTTAGCTCATAAAAGACTGCAGGCTTTTGTCTCAACACAAGTAATCTAATATCCCATGTCCATAAGAGTCTTTGAGAAAATGTGTCTCCACTGTTCACTTATCATACCATCTGTGAATTTTATGATAATGCAGTCACAGGTTTGATTTGGTGTAGGCCACACGGTGACATTGTAAATGTATTCAGTTTTCTAGTAAGATTTTTTTACTGCAGTCCAAAGTAAGGCACAAGCAATGCATGCTGTTTGAATCAACTTGTAGTGACCAAGCAGTTTGTCGCATTGCGTCACGCCATGCTCTCAACAAGAAAGAAGCACCTGGTTATAAATGCCGCACACCTGCACGTAGCTCAGGCACATGTGGTCTTTTGTATTAGCTCCTAAACGGCGCCTTATACCAGATGTTGGCTATTGGGACAGTTCTTACTTATACCAGTACAAAGTATTAGCTGTAAATAAGCTTGTAAAAATAATTCAGAATAATACTTTGTATCTGTGAATTGGTTTTGATTGTAAATTCTCATATGAAGATTAGGGTGGTGTTGGCCACAATTACGCTCTATCAGAGCATCCCTTAGTAGGTTGTATCGTTCAATTCAGCAAAATAATTTTGAGATTGCAATGTCCAGTGGATGTAGGACATTAATTGGTTTGGTGTTGGCAGTGTGACTTCTACTCTTCCTTTTTGTTCATCTGAAAGAAACAAATTATTTTGGAGTGGCATTTACCATGCATTCTGTGTGCTGAATTGTTTTAAAAATAAAATGTTGCACATGTATTAGGGAAAGAGAAATTCCACTAAGTTATGCCTAAGTTTATTTTGGACTCGTATGGCATCTATAATTTCCTTAATCATTAAAAATGAATAAGTAGTATACATACCAGAAAATAGGGATGTCTCAATATTGGTAGTAGATAATGGGTTGACTTCAAGTAAGAGGCATGTGAATTTCCCTCCTCAAAAATACTATACTAACAGGCATGATATGTCCAAAAAAAATGAATATATTTGCTTTTGCTTTTTCCTCACATGTAAAGGGTCAGTTATAATTAATGTACGACATTGACTACACCATTGTTTGTGCTGTCAACAAATAGCTCTTTATTTTAGGGGTTCTTTGATTACTGGTTGATGAAATATGTTCTCTAAGCTGGTATTGCATAGAGTGAAATGACTGGAAATCAATTTAAAACGTAATGTAGACTTGCCTTGTTAAGGACTCTTTACTTGTTGATCCAGCTTAGCATACAAGTGAAATCCTAAGTTATTTATCCAAAGGTTCAGGTGCCAGACATTTACCAATGTGGGAAAAAAAGCCCTTCATTATCCTTCTGTCAGGCTCCAGTAGAAAGTCGGTTTGCTTGCCCACTGTTCCCTCCTGCCTCACGAGCAGTCGCTCCATATCAGTGTGCAATAAATGCTAAAGTAGGGAAATAAAAACCATGATATAAATGTATGCTGTTGTTTAAAAACTGTTAATGGCTAAAATCTTAAATGAGGACTTATTACCTTTTAAAATGTGTTGAAGTTTATTTTATTTAGAAGTTCTGTAGGTCTTTGATAGCACTGTTGATGAGCAGGAACACTGGCTAAAGGAAGAAAAAGGCATCACGATCAGTGCCACCCTGTCATGTTTCTTGTTTCACTGTTTGATGTCTTTGCCACAAATAATACTTTCATTTGTGGGACATAAAGGTTTGAATGCAAGATGTTGTCATTGTTAAATACACATTTAATAAACATGTAAATTAAATGTATGTTCCCTCTCAGGCCATGCCTTAGCTTTGGCCTTGTTCTGTGAACTACCCAGTGCAGTATGTTAACTGGGTATCTAATGAAACTAACCGCTGAATTAAACGAGTTGTTATGCTTAATAATGCATTGCAGGTATGCCTTCTGTACAGTTTCTGTGCTGTTGGGCAGTGCTATTCTGCACACATTATTATCACCTCTATCTTATATATTAACCAGTATAAATATACTTTTATTTTAATCTTTGAGCTTTAAGCTTTGATCTGAGTGTTTGCTGATTAGCTTTCACTGCCTTTTCACATGGTGGACTTATCATTATCTTTCAGTTCATCGAATAACTTGTAATGGTGGGCATGAGGTCCCAGAGGGGGAGGCAGTGATTTTAGGCTCCTTGCCCCTCAAACATTTAAAAAAAATCCCACCTATTGTGCTCTATCACATTGAGCAACATTTGCAGTCATTTATGATGCATTTGGCCACTGACACTTACACAAAGAAGTGTGATGTCTTTTACATCTACTGAAAAGATTTGTGCAAATTCCCATTTCTCCTATCACATAAAAGCAAATGCCTTAGTGAATATGATCTTTGCTAGAATAGGTGATATTGATAAACTGTTAAACATAAGAGGCCACTAATACTGACTGAACCGTGAGACTTATTATGAATCTTAAATATTAATATTAGTCCAAATTTTGAGCTTTGCAGAGACATTTTCAACTTTTAAACGTTAAAGGGCGCTACAGCCAATGGTAGTTCACAGTCTGCAGAAGTGGAAAAATAAGGAAGTACCGGTGTCAAACCTCGGCGGGGATGGCGCTTCTGTCGGTCGGGAGTCGTCTGTGGCACCTTCGGAGCTGTTTCAAGGTAAAATATGTTCTTACCTGCTGCTATCGCTAACCATTAACGATAATGCTTCATCATTGCTCACACTGGCGAATTTGTAAGGACTGAAGGTGCTCACGTATCGACGATACATTCCCAAAGAGAAATCGTGAGTACGGCAGTTTATCTCACACACCGACATACAAATGGGGCACAATGAGACACAAAGTCTTCAGCATTCGCGGACTGAGAGTCTTGCTTATTTAGCTCCACATATGTTTTTGCTAATGGGTACAAATACACAGTTGTACTTTTCAAATGCGTTCAGGACGCAGTGTTAACGCTTTGACCACGCAGCGGCGCTGTGTATGCCGCAACAATACAATCTGCTCACGGCGTCAACATCATCTCCTCTTTTTTGTAGACTGTCTCCATCCAAGCACTTGGAGTTGTCAGATTAAAAGGAACCTGTCCGGTTAAAGTGAGCCATTTGGATCATTTGGTCCTGACAGTGAAAAGTGTGCCAGACACGGTCAACTTTTATACCACAGTCCTTGGCATGGAGGTCATCACTTTTAAGGTATGCATAGGATTAGTAGTGATAGTATTATGATAGTAGGGGTGAATTTAATTAGTAATTGTTATGGTGCCAATAATGATATCATGTGATATCACTTGTATTATTTAACACAGACATCAGGAAAAGTGAAATATATTTGGTTTGAGGGAGCATCCACTAGATGGCAGGCTTTGATTGTATGTCAGATGATGGCAGTTAGGAGAAACCAGGTTTCAGATGCTTCTCATCACCCACCTCTTGGCATGTTAAAGGGAAACCGTAAAGCTTTGGGATTTGGGCAGCAGAAGTTTAACCTTCACCAGCTGGGTCAGGAGTTTGAGCCCAAAGCCAAGCGTCCAACCTCAGGCTCTGCAGACCTGTGCCTCATCACGAAAACCCCTCTGGATACTGTAGCTGCTCATCTGAAGGTTTTTCACCCATTTTCATCCAGATTGTCTTGAATTACCAATGTCAGTCTTAATCCTGTGAACTGGTGAATCTTTTAAAAACCAACTGACCTCTAGCTGGCATTGTTTGTCATGTTTCCTTACTGTTCTGCTATTGAGACACTGCAGATGTGCCACAGTTTCCGTTGTCTCTACCCTTCAGGTTTGCGGAGTCAAGATAGAGGAGGGTCCAGTGGAGAGGAGTGGAGCTGTGGGGGCCATCACCTCTCTTTACTTCAGAGATCCTGACTTCAATCTCATTGAAGTGTCAAATTATAACAAGTCGACATCAGAGGGATCTTCTTGAGGCTTCTTTGGCCTTGTATGTGAATGTGCAAAAATACATCCAATCACTGCACTGGTTGGGCTGTCTGTTGGAAACACTTAGCACAGACAGATTCTCAGGTATGAAGTTTAAAAAAACAAAAATGACTGTAATTCAAACAGCACTACTTTCAGACTGGGGGAAAACATCCGTGGCAGTGCATTGTGGTTGTGCTGACCAGTGGTTGCTATTTTAACTATGCATATACAAGGCTATTGAGCTATGTGACCAAATGGTACTTGTGACTGTTTTTTTTAATTTAGTGAAAAGAAACTGAACACTTGTAAGAATAATGCTTTTTCAGCTGAAAATAAAAACATTATTCTATGTACTAGAGGCTCTGTTATTGCTGCTTTTTAAACACAATGTAGATAACTCGGTCTATATTAGCCTTTGCCAACATGCTTTCTTATTGTAGCAGTATTTCAGTGTCACAGCAGATTTTTATACTAAGTTAATGTAAATTTGAATAAAAACACTATCTGCAATTGCTAATGAGATCAATGAAAAATAAAACCTAGACATGATCAGTCAATTCTAAGGATTAACAGAATTTCCACTTACTAAATACTATACAACACACAGTCAGAAGGATAGATAGATACAAAGATAGGACTGTAGGACTTCAGTCATTGTAACCCAAAATGTGCTTAAAATGAGCTTTTTTCCCAAAACCTGAAAAACTGAAGTAAAATGCACAAAAGAACTGGATATGCATTTCACTGAATTCACTCCCACTCACCACCAAAGCACAGCAGTACCTTTGTTTATCTGCTCTTGACATCCTGATGACCTGGCTGTTAGTGTTACCCACCCTGAAACCTGCGTGTGAGAAGACTATGAGACTAAGAGAAGGAAGAGACCATCATTTCTCCATTTCCCGAATGTGCTCTTTATCTTGATGAATGGGGCTTACTGGCACCTACCTAGAGCAACTGGTTCAGGCACTGTTGTTTGGAAACTCCATTTTTGTCATAGCTATAGCATAGGTGTATAGAGGCAGAATTCTTTATACCTCTGGGGTCACCATTGTGTCATTTTGTTTGCTGTGGATGGAAAGAATGAGATATGTACACCCTGAGGCCCAATTCATTCTTATCATGTCCCTTCCCTTTTCAGTATGTCCCAATACAAAAGCATAATTTCTGCACACATCTGAGGGATTAGTTAAAGCTACCCATGACCTTTTGTTGTGAGAAAGTGTTTATGAATTTCTTTATTGTAAAGCACAGCAACGCAATGCTTTTAGATAAATTTCCCCAGTACTGCAACATACCATTTGTGTACATGCATGTCTTTTGTTGAACCCTGCTGATCTTGTTTGTGGGTCTGTCATTTAAAAATGTTATATGTCACAGAACTTTACTTCTCAGTGAATCAGGCTGACTTAAAGAGAAGAGTGTATAAAATACAACAATTAATAATTAATAATAATATACAACATTACAAACTGAATGGCCCTCTTTCTCTAAGACCCAGGTTCATAAGTTACATTAGTTTCTCCCCAAGATTGTCAAACCATGCAGCTGTTATATTCTGAACCTATCTTCTATTAAGACCCAAAATGTCACTTTAATAATAAACTTTATTAACCTTTATTAACATACTTCTGGTTGGATTCAAGACACACAGACCTGCCCAGACAGGGCTAAGATTTGCTGGACTAAGCAGGTGCATAAAAAAGAGCCCCTGTGTCTCTAAGAATGGCTTCTGTTTACTGCATACGTCTTGCCATTCATTAACTTAAGGAATGAGGAAAATTTCTTATCCTGGCACTGCGCCACATATAGACCTTTTTTTGTTTGGTCTCCCAATATAAACATGACAGAAAAGCATGTTCATTGGATTGTATGCATACAAGTTGCATTTATGACTCTGTAAATCTCCTCCTTTTTTGGCTGAAAGACACAAAAATGTCCTTCAGACATCCACCCTGTTTTCAGTGAGTTACCAGCAGTGATTAAGCCAATGACTAACGTCTGTGTTTTATAACCTCACTATGAACTGTTTTTCGGCAGAATCTTTTCTTCCTTGGAAATACAACACATTGAATTTCCTTATACACTTTGTATTGCATACATGTTTATCTGTTTAAATGAAGGTGATTAAGTAGAAGAAATTTCATTAATTCATCATTAAATGTCTCAGACTGTTTTATTTAGAAGTTTTATTAACAAAAACTCAAATGCTACACTTGTATAATAACATTAAACATTTTAACAATCCATAATTTGGCACAAAGTCATACTACAGTACTTTGTTCTACATTATATATTTCCCCTTCTAGTGTGTCTGGATCACAATTTACAATGCATATTGTTTTTTTCATAGAATAAAACTGAATACAATAAAATAATTTATTACAATGTGCATAAGATAAATATGTTCTGACATGGCTCAACTGAGCATAAGTAAATCAGACATATGAGACATAATTGTAATGTACAGTAGAGTGGACTTTGTTATGTTATACAAGGGCAATAGGCTTATGGTTTTTTCATTTATTTGCATGCAATACATGATGTACTCTCCAGAATTTATCTAAACAAATGTGTCAAACCCATATTACTGTGAATTTTTGTGTAAAATGTCATTATTTATTTATGTACAATAATTATGTTGGTATGGTATGTTTTACTGTTACTCTGTGTGTATTTACTGCAGCTGTGAGAGAAGTATCTCGCAGTCCTCAAGTCTATCCAGCTCCTCCACAACATCAATCAGCCTTTCAACCTTCTCTGAAGGAAGCACCATGCCCGCATTACTCCTGAACTTCTTCCTCAGGCTCTCATTGGTTAGCGGGTTGCGCCAGTGACCGTAGAAGGTGTCGCAGCGTCCCTTCAGAATGTCTCCTCCGACAAGGGTCACCTGGACTTCTCCATACATGCGGTTGAAATTAGCTGGGTTGTCCTGTGGATGCTCCACACGAACACGTCTCAGCAGAGCAATAAGGTCAGGGCGACTCATGGCAGCTGATGTGAATGACTGCACAGTCACCTCTCCATCCAGGAGTGCACTGCAAGCATTGAACTGGAAGGAGTGGCGTGCCTCATGCTCAGAGTCAGGGAAAGGCCTGTTTATGTACTTTGATTTGGGGACTCTGAGTAGGATGTCCTGGACATGGGATGGGGAGACAGTGCCAGGACCAAAGCCCACTAGTAGCTTGTGCACCGACGCTGCAGCATCCGCCACCCAGTGCATCCCCAGATGGGCAGGGAAGCGCTTAAAGCCCATATCCTGTTCCTCTAGCAAGAACATATGGCCATCATCACTGGGTGATTCTAAAGGCTGTGGCACATAGTCTTCATAAAAAGCATTGAAGCCAGCCACCCCAGCAACAGCATCCAGGATCAGAGGACTTGCCTCTAGGCCTCTGGAGGCCAACAGAGCAGCCTCCAGCCCCAAACGCGAAGCATTGCCAATGTGGAGGGGTTTAGATTGAGTGGCAGCATTAGCCATTGGGGCTCCAGATAGAGAAGCAGCTATAGCCAAAGCATGGCTGCACTGGGAATGATCCAAAGACAAGAGGCGAGCACATGCAGCTGCACTCCCCATGGTCCCCACCACACTGGGTGGATGAAACCTGGTGAGCAAGACAGAAATAAATAGTCAGTGCTACTTTGGTCAGGTGTTTTGGAACACTTCACATCTATAACTACATCATTATGGTAAAAGCAGAACTCCTCTATGTGAAGGTGTCTCCGTGTACAAACAACTACTCTACTCTTTTACATGACTCTCCACATGCAGGGGCAGCTTGTTTGAGGAGTGTAAAGGGAAGTACTTTTTTAGGCATTTCAGTATTTGACAAACAAGCAAATAATGTGGTGGGTCATTTGACTTGGTGTAAACACTTGCCAAATGGAGTTCTGTGTGATATTTACCTCCACATGGCTAATTGTGCTAACAGTACCCACAGAGCCTCTGCTGTCCCTGAAATTAACATAATAACAAGCCTTTCACAGCTCATTGACACCACTAAGAGACTGCACATTACACTGTGCCGGCCTCCTTGTAACCACACTGCAGAGATCAGCAGAGTCAAATATGGATCTCATGAGACTCATATGGATTCTTGCTCTCCACATACAATACAAATAAAAACCCTTCAACAAGAAGCTGACTTTCTATCTGTTAAGTGATCACCTGGGGAGACCTGCTAAAGTGCAAAGCCTCCTGCTATGTTGCTATTAGCCTATAAATGACAGTATCTACATCCAATTTGACTTGTGCTCTGAGGCACTCACCTCTTGGGGATGTTGTGGGCCTCATTAGAGAACCTCATCAGTCGGCCCTGGATCTCAATACCAACGTTGAATGCCAGCAGGAAGTCAAGGCCACTCGGTTTGCTGTTAGCAGGCATCATGTCACTGAGTGCTAACACAGCAGGGAGGACTGCTCCTGAGGGATGAGTGGCAGGGTGCCATGTATCATCAAAGTCCATGGAGTGAGTCTACAGAAAAAAAAACCCCAAACAAAAAAAAACAACAACAAGTTTTTAACAATCAGATGATTGTGAATAATTGTACACAGAGGTACTTGCTGCTGGGCGCAACATGACTTAGCCGGGTTACATGGAAAAATGCAGTGGCTATCTTTAAATGTTGTTCATAAGTAACTGCAGTTTAGCTCTCTACACCCATTTCCTTTCTCAGTGAATTGGAAAATTGCTGTTAATGCCACTACAGGCTTCAACCACTGGAGGCAGCTACCTGCAGAACTGAGGTTTACAACTGAAATTAAAATTAAAACAGTGTTTGCAGATGCAATGTTGGAAAGTTTTGCAGACGACTAGCGTCAACTGTGGCTCCACGGCAGTGTATAAAATAGGCTTTGTTTGGTTGTGGTAGTGGGTTAAGTACATATAAAACAGTCTGGTGTGCTGTTCAACCTATTTATACTCACTGCCACTCCATTGACGAAAGCTGCTAGTGTTGGTGAGAGTCTCACGCCCCTGCGTCCGTACACAGAGCTGATGTCATCAGGAGCATACATGTGCTAAAGGGGAAAAGACAGAGACAGGTAAACATTGGGTGTTGTCACAAGGATAATTATAATACATTTTGCAGTCACAGACTGTGTCATGACAGATATAAAGTGAACTTTACTTTAAAAAACTCTGGCATATCACTCTTCAGTTGAAAGCTGAATAAGTTTCTTTGTAAGTCATATGTCAAACACAGAAATTTTAAGAAAAAAAGGTCACCAGACATAAAACTCCTGCCTGTTCCCTAAGTTATATGATGAAATTCAGTACAATAATAACCTGCGATTTTTTTTCCCCCACTCTTCTCATCTGTCCACGCACAGGTGTTGCACTGACATATGACTACCGTTTGTATAAGGTCACGCAATTGCTTTCATCTGTCTTTATTGCCTCATATCAAATCAGACCTTAGATAGGTAATTTTTTCTTTCCTGGTGCCTCACCTGGCAGTGCTGCAGGGCCAATTCAAACACATCTGTTGTGCTGCCAATCAAACCAACTCCAATGCTGTCCAGCACCATTCTTTTACTGCGATGGAGCGCCACAGGGGACAAGTGCTGAGGCTTTACCTCACTGATGAACTTCCCGAAGCTGGCTGTGACTGTGTCCTCAGGGGCTGGGTGCTTCAGGACTGGTGGGTGAAAAAGAACTAAGTGAGTAGAAAGTCAGGAATAAGTCGAGGAGGAATGCTGTGTCATTTGTCTGCCACCAAAAGTGCTATTTGTAACAGCTGAACAGGAACATACTTTTGTGTTTCTACAGGAAAAAAGACAAGAAAAGTTCACCTTCAACTGCAGACTTATGCAGCCCTCTGACAGCCAATACTGGTCTAATGGTTTTCTGCGGGACAAGAATAGAGAAAATCTTTAACGATATCTAAAAACCACCAAGAGTAAAATTAATGATAGTATTCTAAAACTGGTATTTTTTACCATATAATTACATGTGTTAATACACTCGGATATCATTAAAATATTTAGTGCAATGGCTATAATGAATGTTGCTTAGTCTGTGTGTCTCTTTTGAAAGCGTTATTGTGCTGGAGGGGTGGTGCTGTAACAGGTGCAGTTCTCTGTGTGTAATCCACTCAACATTTAACAAAAAGCTCTCCTAAATTTAGTGTTAATATATACTCAAAAACACCCTACACTTTACAAAACTACACTACACAAGCTATATTATGGTTTTATAATTTTCAGTATTAACCAGCTGACTCATTATTAGAGCCTGGAGTATATAAATAATGTCAAAAATAACTTTAAATCTTTACCTGTAGTGTGGAGATCATGTTGTCAGTCAGCTGTTTGTTGCTCTTTGGCTCTCTCTTAGATGCAGAAGGCTTGCAGTCAACAGGCTGTGAAGGATGCTGATGCTTTTTGGATTGGGAGGCAGTCTGCCTTATATAGTCAAGAACTCACAATGGCTGCTGATACTGGCCTAGGTGGAACAGGGAAGTCCAGGCATATCCACAATGATGCCATATTATCTTAAGAGGAGGAAATTCCACAGTGGTCATCATCATCACTGTCAAAAAAGGCACCACCTTTCTCAACAAGGAGGAAAAGAAGTGGTGGTTAATTACCTGAAGGTAAAGAGCAGTGATGTCACCTCTCATGTTGTGGGGGAATTTTCATGAACTCCACCCACACCCACCACTCAGAGCTTATTTATCACAAACTTTCATCCGTGCTTCAGAGCAACTCAACAGGTCATCTGCCTGAGCGTCTTCAACAGGTAAGACTTTATTTTACCTGCTTTGTAATTTGCCGGCACAAAGACTTTATTATGTGTACACTTGAAAATGCTGTGTTATAAACTGATGTAGACAGTAAGTTGAAAGATATTCTATGTCAAAATCAAACAAACAAACAAAAACATTACATTGTAAATTTATTCATGAGAGTGAACAGAGAAGACCAAAATCATAAATAATACATGTTTTTTTTTGTAGACTGTTTGTAATGGAAAAAAAAGATTACTTAGTTGGACATCTGTGGCTTTGTTCCCAGGAAAGTTGAGTACAGCTCTTCTGTGTCTAAAGCTACTGTTACAGTGGATCAGCCCACTTGTACCTGGGCAGGGCCAGACACTCAGGTTTCTGTAAATGTTTAGGAAGATAAGAACCTGACAGAATGACTTTAATATGACCTAAATGAGTTTTCTGAATTTCAACAGTTTGCCATATGTATTTTACAGTATATTTGTGTTCCTTGTTAGCTGTTATGCCTTGTTTAAATCTATTTAAATCTATTTTTATATATATTTTTAAACACAATACTCTACAGATAGAAAGAATTAAGGCTATTTTGCCCATTGTACTGATATTTTCAGAGTTTTAAGCGAGTCAAATTGTGATTTCCAACTGCAAACAACGGTGACCTCTCCCTACATAAGTATGTATGTATAAGTTGGATGATGTATTGCATTCATATTTTGGCAATGTAGTGATGATGAGTGAACATACTTAACAGTAAAACAATAAGTATTATAATTTAGTTGAGTCTTTTTGGTGAACTATATACTGTACTATATTTAAGAATGTACATTCATGGATATGTTGTCTGTGTAATTTGTCTACATTTTGTTAGTGAACATTATGGAAACATCAGAAGGGTTTCCAGCCAGTTTCTATGGTGAACCAGGAGTGTTAGGCATGTTGTCCAATGGGATCAGTGCATTCCTCGTACTTCTGCAGAACTTCAGCACAGCACATACTGGAAATGCACCAGTGGGAGTGGAAAATATACTTGCAGGTAAAATATTTAAAATAGAGTAGCATAATAAATAATATAATACAATGTAAAGTAAAATTGTCTTAGTAATTTTATTCCTTTATAGGTGTTCATCTCATCCTGATTGGTGGCATATGCCAACTGGTGGCTGGTCTGCTATCCTTCAGAAAATACGATCATCTGAGTGGCACTGCCTTCATTGGCTATGCTGCTCTTTGGGGCAGTTATGGCACCACCAGAATCTTCTTTGGTGCCTTAGCTGAAACTCCTACAGCAGCCATGTCCATGTCCACTAATATGATGAGCAACATGTCTTCAAATAACTTCTCAGAGATCCAGATTTGCAATTTATGCCTGTCCATAAGAGAGTCAGCGATCGCTGGTCTGGTTCCTTATATCCTTCTGTCCTTTCTCCTCGCCTTTTGCTCCGCCACAGTCAACTACATCATGCCCTTTGTCTTCGGGGCCATCACAGCCACCTTGGTTTTTGAAGCAGTTGCTCTGGTAGCAAGCTCCTGGGCTCTTGTGGTCTCTGGGGTTCTGGAGGCACTCATTCTGATGTTTGCCATCTATGGCTCAGCTGCATTGCTGACCAAAGGCCTGACTCAGCGTCTAGTCCTCAAAGGCTTCGGTACCCCCCTGTTTAATGTCCTCCTGTTAGGGACCACCAATTCATCAAGCGCCCAGAGCATTGGCCAGGAAAAGAAGAAAAACACTAAATATGCAGAGCCAATGGCCTTGGGTTTTTTCTGTGACACTGTTGCCCCCTTCATCTTTGCGTTCTACAGCTTTGGGTACATGAAGTCTTTTGGGTTGGGAGCTGCCTGGGTCTCAATCATTACAGCTGCCCAGCTGTTCTCCAGCTACTATGCCAATCTGCGCCAAGATTGCTACCACGCCACTAAGTATGGCCTTCATGCCACATATTGGCTAATCAAGGCTTGGGATGAGTTTGTGGTATCTGTTTTAGTTGTGGATGACAGTAAAGTGGTCTCAGGGAGGGAAAATATGGTGGGAGATTGGTTTTTTGTGACAGCAGGCCTGGTGCTCTGCATTGGAAGCCTCAACACAGATGTCCTAGAACTGATCCACAACATGCTGTTCGTCCTGCTTACAGTCTCAACAATCCCCCAAATCCCTCTCTGGGGATACTACATCTTCTTCGGTGTAGCTTGCTCCCTGTTCACTGCAGCCTCCCTGTACGGTACCTTCTCACGTCTTATTAACACCATAGCAGAAAAGTCTCTAATCCCCGTGGGAGCACAGCCAATATCCACTGATCAGCTGAAGAAGGCTTTCAGCTGCAACAGGGCCATGCAGAGAGAGGCGGAGCCACTGCCCCAAACTGACCAAGCTTCAGATGCTCTGTTCTACCTTGCAAATGGGATTGCAGCTCTCTCAGCTCTTCATGCAAGTTTGTCCAGTGCGAATCCTGCGTTCCTTCATCTGACTGTCCCTTGGGTCCTTATCTCTGGAGCCATCATCCAGGCCTATGTCAGTCGCCTGCAAGTCACAGGAGGAGGCCGTTTTGGATCAGTCATCTCATCTGTCTATGTAGCAGTATGGGCAACCTGGACCTGGTTTAGATTTGCAGGTATGTCAGTACAAACACCTGTTTCAATGGTAACTTGTCTTGACTGAATTACACAAAATTATCATCTGATGTTTTACTTTTCAAGGTAACCTGCTTCAGCTTTCCACAGAGGCAACCTACGGTTTTACAGCAGGAACCATTGCTCTCCTGGTCATTAATGCTTTTCTTATGCTGATTGGTAAGGTTAACAAGATTGTGTATATTGTTTGATAAAATAAATCACTCATTTTATTTGTTTTTGAGCTTGTTCTCATTCATCCATTGTTGACCACAGCTGCCTATAGGAACCTGGTTTTGCTGTTTCTAACAGCAGTCATGGAGGTTGTTCTAGTCTGTTTCCTGCTTTCTACTTTGCAGCAGTTGCCATACAAATTAGAAAGTAAGTGTAGACAAATCCTCATTCTGGACACATTTTTAATAGGCTTAAATTAAAATCATATCTCTTAAAATATATCCATAATAAATCTATTCATTGAAACGTGACAACCTTTTTTCACAGTGGCCATGCTTGCGATACTCTCAATTATTTGTATATATGGAGCTCTGGCTTCACTGGTGAACTGCATCTTTTCTCAAAGACTGCTGCCTATGGGCCCTCCACTAATAAAGGTAAGCGAATAAGAGACTTTTCTTTTATAGCCTGTCACACTGTATTGTGTTCATTTCATGAAAACTTACATTCCTATGTGGCTTGTCTCAGGAGAAAGTTAAGCACAAGTCTACCCCAGAGCCACCCTGCCCTGTGGTAAATTCACGACTCACCAGTAGTCTCCTGAAGATGGCTAAAATTCTGGAGGAAGGAGGAGTATGTGGTATTCCTACCGACACTGTGTATGCCCTGGCTGCCTCCTGCAAGAATCCTCAAGCTATTGAGAAAATCTACAATATCAAAGTACAAAAACAAGCCATAATTGTAAAATGAGACAGGTCTTTCAGTCCAATTTCAAGGTTTTGTCTTTGATATAAAACTAATGGACCTGTTTTATCTTTGACCTTATTAGGACAGACCAGCAGAGAAGCCCATTTGTATATGCATCTCTAATGTGGAGCAGCTGGTGGCAGCAAAACCTCCGTTCAGTCCTCTGCTCTGGGAGTTTATGAGGAATGTGTATCCAGGCGGCATCAGCTGCATTGTCAGCAAAGGAGACTGGCTCTTCGAACTAGGTAAACTGTGCATAACCGTCTAAAAGCTGTGCTACTATTTCAGCTTAGCTTAAATAAATATCAAGGATCAGTATTCACCTCTCCTCTCATTTGTCTTATGTGTAGGTGTGGGACCAGCTTATGACCGTGTTGGTACTAGGGACAGCATCATGATCCGTGTCCCCGACCACACAGTGACTGGCCATCTATGTGACATCACTGGACCGCTTGCTATTACCTCAGCCAACCCTAGTGGAGAGGCAGACAGCACCCACCACAGCATGGTCATCAAGTAAGTGTCTGTACCTAGGTCATCATGGATGTTTTCCTGTGACCCCACTGACCCACTACCTAAAGCCTTACGCAGAATGAGGATAAGATACAGAATGTGACTTTTGATGTAATTTAATATCTGTTTATAGCAGACTCATCTCAGTGTGTCATGTGAAGCACAATGACAAATGTCATTTAGTGCCTAACACAGCTAATGGTTGTAAGTGCATGCACATTCACTCCTACCATCTGTTTTACCATAGTCGACTGGGACACAAGATCCAAGGCGTTCTGTGTGACGGAGAATCAAATGAAGTTGTTGCTTCCACTGTGGTCAACTGCCTAAAGATAGATGAAGGTAAAAACTCAAAAATTCTCCTGCTGCATTCTCTTGTTTTTATGTGTTTTTACGGACATGTTCTAACTGAAGCATATCATACTCTTCGCAGGGACCATCACCATTGTGAGGGAAGGCTGTGTCCCTGCAGTAAAAGTCAGACAGATCTTTGACAGAGTAAAAAGCAACATGGTGTGATTGTCTGCTGACCTCCTCTTCATGCCTGATTCCTTAAAAGATCGGCTTCTTCAGCTTAACCATTTCCATTGCTCCATTGCGCCATTCCATTGCTAAGGGACAATTTATGAACAATATGAGAAAAACAGAGTAAAAGCTGTGGTACTGGTGGTTGTATATGTCTATAAATTTTATAAAGTTTTTGCAAATGTTATGATAAAATAAACACTTTTTTCCCTGCTTTATCATTTTGACAAAAAGAAAACTGTAAAAACCTTGAACATGTTTCTCAAAAGAATGTTGTAAATAGTCAATAATTCTATAAATATGTATTTATACATACATATTCATAAGGTACATTGTAAGTTTGAATTAAATTGGCACTGATGCTAATTTTAAGGGTGGAACA
This sequence comes from Datnioides undecimradiatus, assembly GCA_008933995.1. Lineage (NCBI taxonomy): Eukaryota > Metazoa > Chordata > Actinopteri > Lobotiformes > Datnioididae > Datnioides > Datnioides undecimradiatus. Next base: position 1,997,151 of record WARS01000014.1, read on the forward strand.
GAAAAGGTATCTCGTGTTACTGTATGCATTACTGTAATATATCTTTGGCTGAATAAATATGTGAAAATATCTAAAACTGATTTTACTGATATTTTGTAATGTTTGTGTTCTAAAAGTAAACAATGATGATACCAATAATGTCAGTTTTAATAAATTCAACATATATTTGAGCCATTAATATCTGTTTTCAGAAGTATAGAATTGAGGTATACTCAGACAAGAGGAGAACACAAGGAGGAAAATGAGGTGCAACAAAGCCCCCCCAGTCTACAAGACTATGAGGAAACTTGTTTTTAATTTTCATTGAAAAAATATACATTTTTTAAAATTTTAATGCAGGGCCAGATTAATGTGACAGGACACCAAGCAAGAATGTGTGAATGTGATGATACATGCATAGAAAACATTCCTCCAACTGTGCCATATGTACACATAGGCTACAATCTGACCAAACTCATAAACTCTTCATGATTTGTACTTACGTTAATGCCAAGGTAACTGTTGGTAGTCTGCAGTGTAAATGATGTGGTTCACTGAGTCAGTTTGACACAAAACTAAACTTTACAATAGAACTGTATTATTCTTGATTTGCAGCTACTATAACATTATCTTTAAACTGACAAACATATGTTTAAAACTAGATGGGATCAAAATATTGATAATATTTCACTGTTGACTGTGGTACATTTCTGAAATATGGAAAGGGATGGACTTGGTTCCAAGGAAGCTACACCCCCGTTTTCATTATCAGTGTTAAATTACCTTTATAACACTGACGGAAACAAATAATACAAACAAAAGCAGCTCTGATTTAGTATGTTCAGTGGCCGCGTTCTATGGTTTAGTCATGATTTGTGAAAAGACGAGTGGTTCATGCGTGTTTATGAATGTCATGTTTTTCTTAAAGTTGCAATTAAAATTTCATTGTAAGTCTTTCATAGATTATTTTTTTCAGCACATCCACCAATGTGAAACAGAATTTGCACTTTGTTGCCTCGCTGCAACTGATTGTCGATGAAGACGTTTGTGGAAGTCTCAGTTAATATCAATAAATAGTCTTTAGTCAAATGCTAACAGAAATGACACATTCTTTGGCTACTAGGTAACACATGTTTGAATGGAGTTCTAGATAATCAGCAGTTACATTTTGTGTCTCTCTATAATTTTATTTGATTAAAGTTCTTCAAAGAACTTTAATCAAATAAGAAAGAAGAAACATACACCAGAATGCGGAAGAATTTTTCATGAACATTTTGACTCTTGTAAATATTTTAAGTTTAGACAGACAAAAATAAGTTTGGCTCCCCTGCTGTCGTTACCTGAATGTGTAAGAAGGTGTGTGGAAAGGTCAAGGGTTCAAATACCTGCTTGTTAAAAATGTGGCAATTCCTGTGTGAGCATGTGGTGTGCTTTCAAGTGCTTCAGTCAAATAAGATGAAGGCATTCAAAAACTCTATTTCCTTTGTTTAATGTCGTCAATATATGCTGTTTGAAAAAAATGTTTCAAAACATAGATCATATCATTTCTGGACCTAATCAAAAACGTATTCTTACAGGAAGAAATATTATTTTCCTGACACAAATTAACTGAAAGAAGGTAACACTGTAATGATAAGGAAGTATCCTTGATTTGTTTTTTCTCATTGCTATCTAATCAGAGCACAGAAACCCTTTGTGGTAAATCATTTTCCTGACGCTGGAATATCTGTAACAACAAGGAAATACTCCTGCATTTCCCCCTTTATTTCCATTTTAAAGAATAAACATAGGTTTATTCCCCCATTCTTACTGAGTCACTCATTATCAGAAGATTATCAGTCTAAAACTTCAAGTGATAAATTAATTACCTAGAAAGAACATTGTTATAAAACATTAATAATTTTGAGCATTGTGTTTTTCATGCACTTCCTGAAGGAGAGATGGAGCGTGCACAAAAATATGACAGTGTAAGTAATAACTTGATACATACAGCATAAAAACATAAAGCATAAAACATAAAGCATAAAACCCCATGCATTAATTTTATTCAGTTAATTATGTAACGAGTGATCTGAGCGCATTAAAAATTTGTGCGCATATAATAACATATGCATTATAGAAATTTTATTCCAATTTAAAGTTTGCTTGTGCAAAAGATACTTAGATGAACAAACATAAATAGCTTGTGGGACTGTCTCTGCACTTGGTAATTCAAACAACAAGGTGGCAACTATTAAAAGTCAATATGTGCATTGATTTTTTTAAATTTAATAATAGCCATTTGTGGACATTCAAATTTACATTACATTACATACTATGACCCAATTCTGAGGTCTGGACTTTGTGTAGGTGAAACTGTGGATGGCGTTGAGTTCCCAGATCCTCTTCCTGACTCTGCTTCTTCTGAACTTGAACTGTCTCTCTGTGTGTCTGGCAAATGAAGGTCATACTCAAAAGCAGGATTAATTTGCCCTCCTACGTGCCTCTTCTGCACCTCCTCAAATATCTCAAGAACCTTCAAAACGGACAAACAAAAGCAACAAGTCTTAGCATCAGCACATATCAAAGTAAAATATTTGATTCATAATAAACTGAAGAACATGGAGTTAAGTTACCTTAGACTTAGGAATGAGTCCCACTCTAAAGAAACCAATATGCCCTGCTTCAATCTTAGTGCAGTCCACCACAGTTGATGCAATGTTCTCAGGGGAGGGTCCGTCACATAACACTCCATCCACCTAACCAAGGAAAAAGCACATGTAGTTTACTCAAACAATAATAAATAAACAGTGCCGCTTGTGTTTAATAAAACTAATATTGTCCCCACCTTGTTGCCAAGCTTGGCATAAACTTGGTTGTGGTGAGTTGTGTCTGCCTCGCCTGTTGGGTTGGCTGAGGTGACAGCGATGGGCCCCACCTGCAAGGAAAAAGGTGTATAGTTGTTAAAGGGCCTGCTGACTAGTTTAATTTACTAAAAAAGACAACAACTAATAAATTTCAACAGCTCTTACCAGATTAATGAGGTGTGTGGCCACAGAACAGTCTGGGTTCCTGATGGCAATGCTTTGTGGAGTACCTATGTGTTTGGCAGCATCTCCCAAACCAAAGATGTCCATCCATGGACCTGCATGAGACAAGAAACCAATATAATGCTCATATAACCCCTGCCATGCAACATCAGGCACTAACACACAAACACACACACACACACACACACACACACACACACACACACACACTATATTCATACAAATATGTATTCATACACACACACCTACCTCTGGGTATAACCATGCTAATAGAGGAGGGCCATGCAGCCTCCATGAAGTCCAGGAGCAGAGGGTTCAGCAGGTGTCGCACTGGCTCCAGCTGCTTGATGGAGGAGATCCACAGGGACATGGGTCGGTCCTCCGCCTGCTTCTTTACCCTGAAGTCAAACACAGCAATTAGTAATGAGATTGAATTAATAAACAAATGTAAAAAGGAGAGCTAACTCATGGGAATGAAATCTCACTTGTAAGCTTTGACAACTGCTTCAGGTCTGTTGCAAGCTGCTACCAGTACATAGACGGTGTCAGTAGGCATACCACATATGCCACCGTTTTTCATGATTTCTGCAAATGGAAAAAGAAGAGAAATTTCACATTGATTATGTAGACAGTTGGGTATTTTTTTTTTTTTTACATTTACAGACAGATTCTCACCTGCAATCTGCTTGACGGACGTGGCCTTGCGGGCTGGTACATGTGGACAGATATCTGCACCTCCTCCAACCCCGCTCAGCTTAATCAAAGGTTTACCTAAGGGGATCTGGGGGGACTGGAAGGTGCTGTTGAAAATGTGTGCCAGGAAACAATAAAAACTGATAAGACCAAAGATGATGGTGACTCCTATGTCATAACCATACGGCAGTGCACCTACTGCATCCAGCAGGAAGCTAATAAGGATGAGCTGGAAGGTGAGGGCGTAGGCAAACCAGGTGACATTTAGAAACAGCGCTGCAGCTGTCACTAAACCGTTAAACAGCATGAAACTAATGATTCCAACAGCCACGTTAAAGCCTCTGCTTTCACTGTACAAGCCACCGTATCGTGTAAACCCCCAGACTGTCCACATCACCCCGTAGAGAATAAAAACTGTGCTCTCAAAGGTCTTACCTCGGGCAAAAGCTACCGAACCGCAGAGCAGCTGGAGTGCCCCCCCGCCCACCACCACCCAGGGCAGAACCAACACAAGCAGAGGGTTTTTGTCACCAACCGTGGCTGTGATGGCAAAGGCAGCCAGCACGCTGCAGGCATGGCCCAACACCTCTGAATCTGCATACTTGGAGTAGCCCAGATGGGGTGCATGAAGGTCTTTATCATGGGTTCTGAGAGTAAGACCCTGCACTCTGGTTATTAAAGCCTTGAAGTACCCCTGCCCTGTGGGAATCAACATAGTGGAGACCATATTGAATGTGGTAATTAGGAGCATGCAGGCAGAGATTACAAATATAGCTCCCTGTACACCCTGCGTGCCCCCCTGGAAGAAGCCTTGAGGCTGAGCTGCAATGGCAATACAATAGGCTGCAAAGAATAACTGGTAGAATCCCTCCAGCAAGCTCTTCTGACAACTGAACAGAGCCAGCACAGAGAAAAGCACAGAGAAGACAACGGGAAAGGGAACTGGGGAGTAAGGCTGAATTGAGTAGAACGATAAAAGAGCACTGTAACCCTCTGCAAATTTCAGGAGAGCACTGAAGCTGTAAAAAGTGGCAGCTAGTGTGTCCATAGCTCGGTAGAGGAGGACACACATGCCAAGCTGAAAAACTCCAGCTGTCCACAGCCAAGGGACGTGACCCACGGAGAGCTGGGGTACCACACCTAACAGAGGACAGGCCAGCACGGAGGCAGACAGCAAATTCATCACCAGTCCGACTGACACTGCATCACTGCAGCCCTGGTTTGGCTCTGTTGTCTTCTCAGCTTTTCTCTTCAGGTCTGTTCCTGTTGGCTCCACACTACCACCGGTAATGGTGGACAGCAGGCGTCCAAAGCCAAAGTAAACACCCACCACACACACAAAAAGGTAGTTAGCAGCTGTGGCAGATTGACCAAAACCTGCAGCTGACAAACCTGCAATTTGATGGGCACATGCTAAGCTAATGCCAAGAGCTATTAGAGATAAAACTGCTTTCTTCACTATGACTGCTATGCTGCCTATGATAAGCAGGGCTAAGGTAAATGCTGCCAGGCCTGGGACTAAAGAGGATCTCAGTTCTGTGGGCTGCAGCACTGCCTGCCCTACCAGGATATACACCAGACCTGAACCACACCACAGGGCAGAGACAGTCAGACACAGAGAGGAAAACAGCTGGGCGTGGGACAGACTGCGACGGATTCCTGAGAGAAGAAGAATAAACAGAGGAGAGAGAGCAGGGCAGGATAAGGGTTTGTTTTTGTTTTTGTTTTACACATAAATACTAAGCAATCAATACACCAGATGACTGAATTAAACAAAACTTGTTATACAAATTCTTCAAAACCAACCTGCATAAGCTAAGAGGGCTGCAATGATGAGGAGCAGTATCCCCAGTGCAGTATGGGGGATGAGATCTTTTTCAGGTGAGCTGGCATAGTTGTTCACCAAAAGCAGAAGAGAACCTGTCAGTCAGAACAAATGCCTGTTATCTGGAGCCACCTGCTGGTGCTAATGTGATTTCGGCTTACTCGAATGATTGATGTTTTATGTTACTAGTGATTAATAATTAAAATGTCTGAAACACAGTGGTTGATTTTAAAAATGGAGTTGTTTTCTGATGAAAGATGTACATGAAGTTTTAGTGTCACCAGCATGAAACGTATACATGCTTAAAATAAGAACACGGTGGGTTTCTTATATTTTCTTTACAGTTTCTAAGTTTTATTTTTCAAAACTTCCAAAAAATACTTTTCAGATTTTGACACAAAAGTACAGGAGAATCAGTCATATGAAATTCATGATAAAATAAAACTAACCTGACATTCGAATGAAAATAAACCCTTACCGCCAGAGATGCCCAGTATGCCGACGGACACATGCAGTGAGAGGAGCTGAGCCATAGCTGGAGTGGATTTCTTCGGAGGTGAGGCTGTAAGACTTTATACAGATGCGCGTGACGTCAGGACGCAGGAGAAACCTGAGCGGAGAAACCGCTCACTGCTGGGGAAAATCCGCAAGTCTGCAGCAGTAGAGGACAAATGGGCGACCGCGAAGTGATCGCGCTAGTTCTGTGCTGTACTCGCCAGTGAATTGGGAATTATATTATTATGCATTATGTACACGAAGTTATCAAGTGTAGATCTACTCTTATAAAATAAAACTGTCGAAATTTGGTCCAAATCTCTACACTAATTATTCTATGTTAGGAAATACGATAATAATGTTTATAATTTCCAACCAGTAAAAGTTACATTACACATCATAGATATGGTCATTTATGTAGCTAATCGTGTTTCCAGTGAAAACCTTTTTATCCAACTGTGCGCCATAAATGCAAATAAGGATATTAATTTTCAACCTACAACACCAGTTTTTTAGTTTTTATTACTAACATCACTTTTTATTAATTCGCGTGTCTCCATCTACATTACTGCAATTACCTGTAAGTGTGTTCAGCCAAATAATGAGTTCATTTGAATCAGTTTCCTCATTACACCTCTTTTATTGTTAATAGAAAACTAAGTTATTGACAGGAATGACGAAGCATTTCATCTCCACGGTGGTTTCCTGGTTACACAGGTGCATTAAGTCATCGCAGCAGGTTGTGGGAGGAGACTCAGCAGGCAGGACTATAAAACCGTCTGCCGGAGGGTTCAGCAAGCACACCTCTGCTCAGTCGCGCACAGGGCACAGCCAGGCCAGCCACGTATAAAACGAGGTGAGATCTGTCTACACTGTCTTCACTTGTCTTTTATAAACGTAAACAGTGCTTTCTGCTCTTATTTTAGTAACAAATATTTTAGTAACAAACGCATGTTGCTTTTAGACAATATCACTGTAATTAAATATGCAAGAGACACCAAAGACTTCCTGTAAGTTCTGTTGTTGCCTGGTAGCAACAGCACCTCTGATACCTCTCTGTCACTTTGCTCTGTAAATATTTCATGTAAACATTAGCAACAGGTGGCTCAGTAGCAGTGCTCGTCATGACTTACAGGGAAAACAAATATGAGATAAATATCTCTGCTACATGGCTTTAATTTAATTTGATATTATAGAGTGTATATAAGTATAAGGACTTTATATTTGTTTACTAGATAGGAACCATGGTGAAGCGTGTTGCAGTTATTCTCTCAGGCTGTGGAGTATACGATGGGACAGAGATCCATGAGGCCTCCGCTGTGCTCGTCCATCTGAGTCGGGCTGAAGCGAAAGTAAGTATTACATTACATGGTTATTTTATGTCAAACTTCAGGATTCAGTCCCATTTAGAAGGACTTTACAGCTTTCCGACAACACGGATCATTGTCATAAAACTGACACTGTAAAACAGGTGGCCTTCATAACAGCTCTGAAAAGATCCCACAATCCTTAGCTACAGCGGTTTTACATGCTAACATTTCATTCCAGGTGCAGATGTTTGCTCCAAATGCAGATCAGATGCATGTTGTCAATCACTGTGAGGGGAAACCTACAGAGGAAAAAAGAAACATCCTGCAGGAAAGTGCCCGCATCGCTAGGGGGGATGTGACTGATCTGGCCAAGTTGGATGTCTCAGCATTTGATGCTGCCATCATTCCAGGTTAGGCTGGCCTGGACAGAAATAAATGCCATTAAGTAAAATATTTTACATTTCTTTTAGCGTTTCCCACCTTTGTGATATGCTAAACAAATCCTGTGTGTTCTCATTCAGGGGGCTTTGGAGTGGCAAAGAATCTGAGTGACTGGGCAGTAAAGAATAAGGACTGCACCATCCAGCCACATGTAGAGAAGCTCATCAAGGCTTTCCACAAGGCCGGAAAGCCGCTGGGCATGTGCTGCATCTCCCCCATCCTCGCTGCCAAAATCCTGCCTGGCTGTGAGCTAACTGTGGGACAAGACAAAGAGTGTGAAAAGTGTGTGAGAAAGTTTGTCATCAGCAGATGATCTATAACCATAAGCAAATCACAATCTCCAGCTCTAACTTTCCCCTCTCTTTTCGTCTCTCAGGTGGCCGTATGCTCAGACAGCTGGTGCTGTGAAGGAGATGGGCTGCAAACACGTCAACACGGATGTGGAGAAAGCACACGTTGATGTCAAAAATAAGCTTGTCACCACCTGCGCCTTCATGTGCAATGCTCCCTTTCATAAAATTTTTGATGGAATTGGAGTCATGGTCAATGAAACCCTGAAACTGGCTTAAGAAGTCTCTAATTGCATCCTAGGTGTTTGTGTTTATTCACATTAAATCAAAATATACAAGCATGGTGTTTAAATCAGGTTATAACACTTTTCATTCACCTGTTATATCCTAAATGTGTTGTTTTGAAGTTTTTCCAATAAACTTTACTGTAAAAGTTCCACATTTGCTATTTTCTTTATTTTGAGTATAATGAAACACTGAAAATCACAACCCCCCCCCCAATATAAATACAGTTAGATAATATTCCATATATTGAAGATATTATGTTTGTGTCAGAGATGAAAGTACAGTAATTTTACAGGGCACATGGTTTTAAACCCACTGACATGTCTATTGTCCAGACAGTCATCCCCTCACAGTTTGAGGGAACCTGAACTTTTATTTAAGGGGGAAGTCCAAGTCCAGTCTAAAGTCCAGATGTGCAAAGTTAATGGAGGTTTATTCAGCAAGACTTGCTACATATAAGATTTGCCTCCACAAAGTATTAGTTGGCCATGGTTTGCAGACTTATGTAGTTTCTATATTTTTGTTTGTCATAAGATCACATTAAAAACAGAACATGGCTGTTTAACATCATCATTATTTTTCTCTCAATATTTCAAAACCTGCAGTTTCATTAGTGTCTGGTGACTTTATAGAGCTACTTACTCAGTTGTAGCTTTTGCTCCTTATAGCTGTCGTTTAGAAGAAGAAAGCCTTTGTCTTCGAGGATGTTAAAAGTGACATTTAATATTTGATGATTTATTTAAATTTTAATTCTTTTTTTCTATTATTTGTTTTATTTTCATGACACACTACATTTTGCTGCATTTGCTACAGCTTTTATGCATTGTGCAAGTGACAACCATGGAGTTCGAAAAGTGTAAGTAAGTAAGATACGTAATACTTTTATCAAGGACAATCTGAAATCATGACTTGAGTCTTGAGTCACTTAATTTTTTGGGCACACATTTTTATAAATTTTACAATAAAACAAGCAGTTTCAGTCAGTCAGTGACTGAAGTATTTTGAGGATTTTGTATTTGTCTAATCAAAAACACTTTTCATCATATTTTAATCTTTTATTAATTCACAACTAGTCAAACTGTCCAAGTGCTGAATATTTAGCAAAATTGAAGTGAACTGAGCAAATAGAAATACCGAGATTGAGTGTCAGGTTATTTTGAAAATTTATTTACATTGATAAAGTAGAGCAGAAAACATCAAGTTACATTGATATACCCAATATAATGTCCACACAATGATCTATGAATGATTAATCAATAATCTATTCAAAGTTTTCAGTACAGTATAGTACAAATGATGCAATAGAAATTTACAACTCACTGTAAATTAAATTGTTTATAACACAGAGTGGATATTTGGTCCAAGTAAGTAAAATCCCAGTAAAGCGAGTAACTGAGAAGAATCATAGAGCTATTCACAATGTTTTGCTGGAGAAATGATTGAACTCATCTTTTCCACTGACCAATGCTGTTGCATGAAATTTCCTGGGACGATCAGGATCCTAATGGCAACAGAGAGAATCAGGATCAACTCATGGAGCAAATCTTACACAGTGAAATCATAATCTGCATGAAATGAAGGAGTACCTTCAGGTTTATCTCACCTCTATGGGATATGCACAGGTGGGAACGTAACGGATCACAAACCCACAGCGCCTCCTCTGGGATGTGTTGGCATCACTGGCATGGATGAGGAGTCCATCATGAATCTGTAACAAAGTCCTTATCCTTAATTCATGCTCTTCACACTCTTCATAAAACCCCCAGCATGTTCAATTAAAAAAAAAAACAACAACTCACAGACATCTGCCCAGCTAACAGAGGGCAAAGCACAGCTTCATCAGCCTGCACCAACTCCTCTGGGATCTCCTGATTGACTGACAGCATGTTTCCAGGGCGGATAGCTTTGCGATGGGGCAGCATGCCAGCACAGTGGCTTCCTATAGGACAAAAAAAGTACCTATAGTCTCTGTTTGGTGTCAACAACATGGACAAATCTGCTTTAATTCAGCTAAGGTTCCACCAGGACAGCAGTTAAAGGCACAGACTTGTATGAGAAGCATAAATGAGGAATTGGGGTACCTGGGATGACTCGAAGGGCACCGTTCTCCTTAAGTGAGTCATCTAAACCCAGCCACACTGAGAGAACAGGGCCACCAGCAATACCCCAATACCTGCAAACATAACATAATAAGAATGGCAGTAATCAGATAAAGGAAATAAAACTTTTCACTGTTTTTTGTTTGTCCAGCATGTAAATCTACCTCATGTCCTGGTGCCAGGCGACGTATGGAAGTCCATTTTCTCCAACACTCTCACTGGTTTTTGTTTGTCCCTCTTCATTCTCCTGAATATCTGGTTGGAGTGCTGGATATTTGCAGATGAAGCGGGAGTCCAGCAGAATGACGTCAGGGCCCAGGATGGCATTAACCACTTTTAAGATTTGAGAGTGTATGGTCAGGTCCCTCACCCACGGATACTGAAGGTGAACATTGTGGAGGCTGTACTGGGTGTACTCCTCTCCTGAAAACATTAAAGCACACAATATGCACATTCACTAACAACTAACAGTGACGCATTGTATTTAATCCTTTTTATGGTTATGTGGATTGAAAACCAAGATGGAAACACTTCAAACGCAAAGTAAACGCTTCATTCTTTTCCCCTTCATCTTTCAGCAGCACTTACCAAATTCTCTCTCCAGCTCAGAAAAGGCCTGCCTGGCCTCCCTCAGCTCAGTCTCACTCAATACAGGCAGCCCTGAGAGATAGCCCTGCTTGTTATAGAGCTCCTGCAGTTTAGCTGGGGATGTTATCGCTTCCATTGGACTGTTTCGCTGCTGTAGCCTCAGGCCTTTTGCTTCCAAAATTTATAGGGTAGATACTGTTTGTGGTGAAGGTAGAGGTTACAGAGAAGAAGAAAGGAAAAGAGAAACTAAGTTATTTTCAGTCTGAGATTGTTTACTTGTTTATCCATACATAAAGAGAAAGCATGCCTTTCCCACCTGACCTGAAGGGAAGAACATCTAACCACATTTAGGTGGGTCACACTGAGCACCACCTTGTTCCACCTGCCCTAAAGGACCAATATAACTCCGGTGACTACACCCCAGTGCCTGTGTGAACCATTCTGTTGTTGATGTTAAGAGTCATTTTGGTAAGATATGAGACCCGTCGACTAAAACAGGTCAGGACAAGAGCATTTCACTGACTACAATAGACAAAGACTGAAACTTGCTGTGATGCAAAACTGACTAAAAGCTTTTTAATGATGTAAAAATGGCAAAAAAAAATAAACGCTTTAATTCCTAACATATGTAAATAAATAGCATACACTGCTGACAGTGGTCAATTTAAACTCTAGGATAACCTTAACTGTTAGTATTAACAATAAGTGCTGAAGCAAGTATTATATTATGTCCATACCTGTCTGCTCTTCAGACTTCTCCTTGAGTCCTCCTTCTCTGTGAGTCTGGATTCTGGATACTGCCAAAGTCATTTGTGGCTGAAGTTATATACTGCACAGAGCACCATCCCCTACATTTGTTGACATCATACAGTAATCTAAATCCTAAAATTAAACCACGTGTTTCACGTGTAACTCTAAATAGGACACAAGGTTAAAGTGGAAAACCCCAGTGCCTACACATTGTTGTGCAATCCAGGTGTGGTGTAGGCATTTATCAACTTAAGTAACACGAAACCTTTTTTGTCATTAGCTACAAAAGGGCTTCAACCTAATGTCATATTTAATTACAAGGAAACTGATACTGAGTGATGTATAGACAAGAAGGTTATTTTTGGTGCTGTCATTCATTTCAAAGTAGGGGATGACAGCAACATTTTTATGTCACAGCAACTCATTATTCTGTTAGGAGAACACTTCCAGTCATCACAACCTCATTTTCAACTTTTCTGTTCCTTATCAGGAACAAGGGAAAGATGACTGACACTTGAGCAAGTGTGGCAGGTAAGGAATGAAGGAAATATCTACCTTCAGTCTCCTGTCACATTCTGGTCATCATTTTATTTTCTGTTTATTTGTATATAAGAATATAATAGTTTAATATTTGTGTGAATACTGTATAAAGTAAATAAACTGTCACAGAAATCTTATGTCTTATGTATGCTTTCCACAGCAATATTAATATTTTCCTTGGGCCTCCTCATGACAAAGAAAAAACACTACAATATCAAAATCATTTTGTAAATATATCAAAATAGTGAATTTTATATATATATACACACACACACACACGCACAGACACACACACTTTTGGCCATACAGGAATATTTTAGTTTTCAGACACATTCCTCATTCCTGTTTTTATTCCTATTTATACACATCAGCAATCACTTTTAACCAGGTGCAATGATGAGTTTTGAGAAGATATACACTTTATCTATCAAGAATGAATCATATAGTCACAATCATTTCATGAGAAGAGCAAAAAAATATTTTATTCCAACTTTATGGGCAACAGTGTATATGTGTGTGTGTGTGTGTGTGTGTGTGTGTGTGTGTGTGTGTGTTAAATTAAAAATACACAATGCCTCCACCTTTTCTGATCTCATTCCCTGACGCATTAACATACAGCCTTTTATTGTCTCAAACAAGTTGTCAGGTTCCTTCTCTGAAGTTGGTGCGTGACATAGTTTGGGGATGTAGAAGAAACAGCAGTGTTCACATTTTAACTTCCTTCCAGTGACAAGAAACATAATGTGTCCTCTTGTGTTGACTGAGTCACCCAGCTGCTTACACTTGATGTCATTCTCATTTATGGATCAATAAATGACAAAATCAACACAGATAAAAACAAATGAACTAGTTACTTGTTATAGATATAGCTGCTTAACAACATAGAGGGAATCACGTACAGAGGAAGAAGGAATCATTTACAGAGAGTTTCCAAAGGATGATAAGAAGATCATTCACAAGGGAAAAGCCCTGGTCATCCTGCAGTCTCCTCTCAGTCTGGGCATTAGATATGGACCAGTGGCCAAGAAACATTAGGAAACATTAACTCAGCATCACACTCCAGAGATAATTGCCTGGTTCTTAAAAGCTGCTCTGAGGGGACTCACACACAAATGCAACTTCCTTGTCTGACTTCCTTGAAATCATAGCAAACACATTTTATTGACTTTTTTTGTGCATTTGGATGTTTTAATGAGTCAAGTCTTATGGACAGAATATTTTTCAATGTTTTTCAGACTTCAAATTAATGTACGACAGAAAAAGAAATTAAAAAACTACACTATCATAATTATTGCACATTAATTTTTATTATTTCTGCCATTATTTTGCCTGTCTGTAGACTTTTTTAACACCCCGGCAGTAATCCAAATCCACATAAACAAAAAAATAAAGAAAGAGGTATATCAGAAGGAGATATATTCATGCGCACATATATCATCATATCCATATGTCAGTGAGTATGACTGTGAAGTGTGAAGTGCATGAAGTATGAAGTGTTAAAATTGCATTAAGAGTCCAATTTTACTTGGGGTATCAGTTCACTAGAGCCCCTCTGTAATGATGCTGTGCGGTTTTTCAAGATGAAAGTTAGAAAAAATATTTGATTAATTTAATATTACATGTTGAAACATACATTTAAAAATAATTTACTGCATGCATGATCGCGTTTTGTTTTGTTTAGTTTTTTCTACCACCCCTCAGTCTGACTCTTTGTCCCTGTTTGGGTGTTTTGGGCAGAGTGGGTGGTGCTGCTTTGTTTTCTCTCCACTTTGTGTCCTCTTATCTCCTCCTAGTGGCTGATGCTCATTATTGCAGCGGTGGATGAGTACAGGGTCCTTGTTTTGAGGTGTTTTCTTCAACAGCAGTCGCTGCAGCATCTGTTTGTCAGACCTCTCCCGACGAAAATCATCCTCATAAATCTTGAGCTGCAGCCATGTCAGAACCACAGTAAGACAGTAAAACAAGGGGGAAAAAAATGAGATTCCAGTGAAAAAAACATTTTAGAGTTTCAGGGAGCAGCTTAAAGTGGATCCATCCCCATATCTAGTCATTTTTTAAAAGGAGGAGTGACAATATAGGCCTTTTTAAAATCATCTGGTTACCACAGTGTGTTTAAACTGCTATTGGACTACCCATACACTCCATATTTTAATACTTTGCAACAATCCAAAAAGGAACAAAAGTCACTAATTTGACTTTATTAACAAAATAATTGTGGCCCTGTACAAACTCTCACTTGTCTTAGCACAGCATTTTGCTCTTAGCTTAGTATGTGTGTGCGTGTATGTTTGCAGGTATACAGACACTGAAAACACTACCTGCTCTTGCAGTAGTGCCACCTGTTGGCGCATCTCCTCTCTCTTCTTCCTCAGCCTCCGGTTCTCTTGCAATGTGTGTTTGTGGTCGTTATGCTCAGTCTCATATTCTGCCTCATAAATCTGGGTCTGCTGGCATAAGACAACAACATGACTGTGAGCCAATATCAGAGCCACATTTTGTGATCTGCAGATGCTTCTCATTTTGCTGTGAACACTTCTCGGAACAGCACAGAGCCACCACTTGGTGGTGCAGTTCACCATCTAATTCAAGTTGAAGCATTAAGCAAATCTTCCCCTGGCAACAGTGAGTTGACATCAGTTCTGCTCTCATCACATCAGAAATGGGAACATTTTTTGATGCTGTGCTGAAGAGAGCAGCCCACCTGACATCTCAGCGCCTGCAGCTGCTCTTTTAGATCCTGCACTTCTTGCCGGGTGTCTCCCAGTGCTCCCAGTGGGGTAGTGCTGCTCTGGCTTTTTTCCTGCCGCCTTGCCTCCGGGCTGGAAGAAGCTGGGAAAAAGGCAGGTGAGGGGTGGTATCCAGAGATGTGACTGGGTGACAGGTTGGGTCCTCCTGGATGATTACTGTTGGGGTTTGACGCAGGGCCACGTATAATAGCACTGAAGCTGCCCTTTAGCAGAGATATAAGACAAACTTGTGAATGATACTGAAGATCAGAGTACACTGACAGAAACAAAAAGTCCAAACTGCTCACTTATACAGACTGGTGACGGGTATGATACCTCTTTTGCAGGTGTGTAGTCTTTGTCTGGATAGTGCATCCTGCTGTCCAGCAGCCTGATGTATTCTTGCAGCTCCTGGTTCTTCTTCAGCTCCTGCATCAACGCCTGCTCATAGTACTCTTTTGCACACTGCAACCCGAAACATAGCTGTTAATCTCACACTTGTAAACCACATCTACAACCTTATACCATCAATACTTGCTACACCACAACCCACAGTTCAGAAGTATTCAATATACTGTATCTTCACCCACTTTTCAGGGTGGTTAAAAGTGCAATGAAATTAATGTGTGTGTCATTGACTGTGTTTTTACACTTCCTTTGTAGTACCGTGTAGTATTGTTGTGTGTTTACCTGCTGGTGCTCGACTTTGAGCAGCAATTGGCTGTTGAGCTGTTTGATGGCAGTGTTCTCCAGCTCCAGAGCCTCCATTCTGTGCTGCAGGCTCAGCGTGGCACTGCGGTACACCTGGTCCCAGTCCTCATTTAGCTTCATCAGCTGTATGAAACACACCTTCATCATCAACATCACAAAATTATCAGTCCTGTGGCCTCTACTTCAGCAGTTGATAGCATCATTGCCATCATTACTGTCGTCATTCTCAGTCTGTCTCCCCGATAATGTGGCTATCAGGAAGTGGATTTAGGTCACTGAGGTGAGCCTCTTCACTCTGTTATTGTGCGATCTCTAAAAGCATCACAGTTTACATCAGCTGGAAGAATCATTTTCCCCTGACTCTTTCTCTTTTATTAAGCTGCATCTAATTAAAACCAAGAAGTGAAGGCCGTATAATTGTGAAAAATGTAACTTTAATGATGCCTCTTCACAGCTTAGCAGCAGTTTTTACACAACGCCTACAGTCCTCCTCTGGTTTTCAGGGAGAACTAAACATTATTGTCAACATCAGCAATACCAATGTGGACCTGTTTTAAGGTGGTGGTGTACCTCTTTATTGACTCTGCGGAGCTCAGTGTTCTTGTTGAGCAACAGCAGTTTCTCCTGGTCAGTGGAGGTGACAGTCATACTCTCAGTGATCAGAGTGACCTGCTCCTCAGTGGACAGCAGCCTGTCACCCACAGGACTCACGTCCTCTGTCCTGCATAGAGACCACACACACAATAGACAGAAACATGTGCCATAAATAAAGTCATGATGAAGAACATTAGCAGAGGATTTCCATTAATAAGCAAACACATGTGTGCACAAAAGAACGTCAGAGAACTTCTGAACACCCACTCACATAGAGTGCACTTACAGAGAATCGAATCGGAGCCATTATGCACACCCACGCACACACATGCATGCACAGTCACATCATGCACTCGAGGCACTCAGACACACACACAGAAAGAGGTGCGTTTCTCTGCATCTACACTTCTAGCCAACCAAAATCTCTGTTTACTATCAGATGTGTTTGCATATCGATAGCCTCTGGAAACAATGTGGGTGATGATCCCTGGAAAATGTTGATTTCTATTGAGCCACTTGGAGAAAAAATATTTATAAAGATTAATTAGTCAAACTAGCTTTCTTTTCACGGGCTCTGCTGTGAGGTCTAAAAGGAATAGCTGACAAGGAAGCAGCACCGATCTAAACCCCAGGGGGAATCTGCTCAGGGAAGAACACACAACTGTACATGTAGTCCCCAGGGCTTCTTCACACAAACATGTTGTAGAACTGGTGTAACCTCAGAGAGCCAAGTACTATAAAGAATCACAATCTGCGATCACCTCTCATCTCCCTTAAGGCTAAACTCCCTCACAAACACATGCTTTCATCCACTTACGCACAGTGTCCTGGTATGTGAAAACAAGCGTTACACAATTTTGGTGAGTTGTATTGTCAAGTCAAGGGAGTACATATGGGAGGATGCAGTCTATTTTAATGCCAGAATGACAGACAAATAGTACATTTTTGTTATACTCCCAACAAGATGCTGAATGTTCTGTGTTTTACAACATAGGGTCCAATCAGGTATTACGGAAATATGAATATATGGAATATGAGACTTTGTTGTTTTAAGCTAATACGTCAGTGCTTTGGTGTCACCCATCTGGTAGTGAGAGTCATCACATGAACATGACCTATGTGATATCATAAGATCATCCATGCTCTTCTAATTCTAACTTCTGTAACCGACTCTGTAGCTACAGAGCCTGGTTCAGCTCCGGCGAACCATTTGCTGGTTGATGTGACAGGAATGTACTGTAAAATACAGAGCAGTTCCTTTGCTTAATTACCATTGTGTGAACTTATTTAGTGGGTATGTAAAAATGTTGTTGTCACAAAATGTTTTGCAAAGAGTTAAAAAGATTGATACCACTTTCGTGTCTGCCTCTTCAGCAAGCAGCGGGTTAGCTGAGTTTAGCAGAAAGACAGGAAATGGGAAGAAACCAAACAACGTCAAACAAAAAACACCCAAACAAAACAAAAAGAAAAGCCAACAAGTTGCAGATTTACAGGGTCATATGTGCGGGACTATTTCTTAGCAAGCGGAAATTGATTATTTTTGTGTGTAGGTTTTTGCCTGCCTGTTTCTAATATTTTTGCCAAGCTAACCAGTTGCTGTCTGAAACTGTGTATTTGTTTTGTGCAGACATGAGGGTGGTATGCAACCTCTGATCTAACTCTCAGCAAGAACACGAAATGACATATTTTAAAATCTCGTGGCAAGGTTATGTTTCCAAAACAAGGCATTTCTATTTTGGGGTGAAACTCCTATGACTTCATTAGATAATCCAAAATGGTTATTACATGGACAGAAAGTTTATCTAAAGCCAAAATATTGATCTACATCAACACTCTGTACCATCTGTCTCTCCTCTGGGTTCATAAAGGCAAGTTGAAGCTGTTTATGGCCACTAATGAGTGAATCATCAACACAGAACCAACAGTGCAGCAGTTTGGGAGGTGTAGGATGAAGGCAGAAGCTGAAACAACTGAAATGGAGCTTAATTTTAGTAGCCAGCATGAGCACAAAATGTTAACGTGCCCATGTCCAATACCCTGTCTTGGCAATGTCAGCAATGTGTATTCAGCTATCCTGTTGGGACCACACCATCCTCCATGTCTGCCCATGTCCAGAGCCTGTTCTCTTTCGACTTCGATGACAGCCGATACACACTGTGTGACCCACTTTCACAAAGTTTTCAACTGTATGCTGTCTTGGAAGGACACCAAAATGCCACTGCTTCCCGCAGCAATATGGTAATTCACTGTGATGGCATATGATAAAGAGGGAGATAATATCTTTCCTTCTTGCTGGTGGCAACTGAGACAAATATCACTCCAGATTTTCTGTGTGCCACCGGTTGATGACCACTGACTGATCTACTCAGAGACAAGAGAAGTGTGGACTTTCTACATGGTTATTTTTAAAACAGGCAGTCAGAAGTCTTTCCACTGAATGAACCATGACTGTTATTTTCTTATGTGTAAAAGAAGTGATACTAGTATAACTAAAGTTATTTGACACTCATAACTAGGCGTTACATAATTGATGCCATTTTAGTCCTATTTTGTTCCACAGCATGACTGACTAACAGTGTTGTGGAATAATGAGCTAAAGCCTACATCTTTATGACCTCACGGGAAACTCCACAGTCACTCTGAAATTCTTCATTTAACTATTTGCGCATCTCTAAAACATGACAAGAAACTGCTTTTCTGAATTGTCAGTAATAATCAGTAATAGTAACAGTTAAACTGAAACCTTTTAATCTATCACAATGACTCAGTTAGTCTTAAACTATGGAGTTTAGAAAGCTTGGTGACAACATGGACTGGACACACTTATGGTAATCACTAGGCAATATAATACATAAAACGTTCCCACATTACGACCTTATTACTTATTGAAAAATGTTTAACTTTAGGTGAGAGTCAAAAACAATGTTGATTTAACTTCAAAGTCATATTTAAGGGTGTAGTTGGTGGACTGTTTAACAGGTTATACTATTATGTGTTCTTGTTTTTCGTGCCCCCCCCTGTATGATGTGGAACATACGTACCATAATTCTTGAGATGATTTTTGTTCCTGTTGGTTCTGAGGGAGGCTGCACTCACTCTTTGACAGAGTATCATTCTGCGTTCCTGCCGCTGCTGCTGATGACGATGATAATGATGAGGACGATGACAAAGACAGCACATCACCATCCATGATGGATCGAATCTTCAAATCTTCATAAAGTCTGAGAGGAAATTAAAATGCTGCTCTACACACTGGGCGAAGTTTCTCCCACTAAAGTCTCCAACAAGCATGTGGTGGAAAGTAAATAGTGTTGTCACTATTGATACGTAGCAAAAGAGGAAGTAGCCGAGACCAAGGGCCACATGATGCAAAGTTGTGAGAAAAGGAAGTGACACTGACAACTGTTTCAGCTTTATGTTAAAAAGGGCCAGTCCCACTGTGGTGAATTGTTTAAATGTATTGTACTTTACACAGTCTGACTGTACACTACTCAAAATGTTTATTCAGTTGACATGTTGTTTTGTTTTGACATCATTTGGAGAATTTGGGGAACTCCATTCTGTGGATAGTGTGTGATTGTGTGATTGTGTGCATGTGTGTGTTTATGCATATGTCTGTCTGTTGGGAGACTGTTACTCGTTAGCCAAGATGCTGTCTTGTGTTTTTAAATGAGCAATTCAGGAAAAGAGCTAATAGCAGCAGCACTGAATAGATATGCATAATTTCTGCATGATTATATATTGCAGGACGTGTAATTGATAATAATGGCAATGCATACATTTATTCATGACAAATAATGATAGGGTCACACTGATTGCATTCACCAGTCTGCTCATTACTGGGATTGAGGGAAGTGGGCTGCAGCAGGTTAATTAGCAAATCACATGTTCATCCAGGGGACAATCAAGTAAATTAAAGGATTTTTGTTAATTATGTTCCTCTTAGTCAGGCTAAGCTGTCTTTTATTAACACTAAGAAAATTAATTTGCTGACCTCGTTTGCTACATGTTCTCCTCCATCAACTGAGTCCAAGAGACTCAAGGCCACTTGCAGTAAACAGTCTGCTTTGGAAATAAGCAACGTATGTCAAAAAGAAGAGCTGCAGTTCAATGGCACGGATGTACATGTCCCATTTTCTGGCTGATTTACTCATAGCTTATGTTGAGAGTTCAAAGGTATATAGAAACAAATGTCCTGAACCCTTATCAGTAAAACTTGCTAGCACTACTACAGTGTGTCCTTTTCACTAAGCCAAGTCAGTTTTATTTATATAATCCAATATCACAAATCACGGTTTGCCTCTGGGTGGTTTTACCATCTGTACAGCACACAGAAAAAAGATCAAAACGTACAAAAATACAAGTAACATCATTTTGCTTATTCATACAATTAGCACAAAAATATATTGTTGCATTTTCGATGCTTGTTGTTACATACAATGGCTCTCTTGGGTAAAATGTTTGGCATTATAAGACTTAAATCTACAGCCATGAATGCAGCTCTGCTTAACAGTTGTGCTTTGGCACAGCAGTGCTTTGAATGCTAATGTCAGCATATCAGCATGCTCTGTGTGACAATGCTAACATTCTTGTTGTTTAGCAGGCATCATTTAAATCATGTTCACCATCTTAGTTAGTATGTTAGCATACTAATGTGTGCAAAACAGCAACCAGTCACTACAACCACTACAGTGTGTCCTTTTCACTAAGTCAACTCAATTTCATTTGTATAACTTGATATCACAAATCACAATTTGCCTCTGTACAACATCTGTACAGATTAAAATCAGGAAAAGAGCCCTTTTCACTTGATCATATGATGCTTGTGTTTTTGTATGTTTTTGAGTGATGTTTTTGTTTTGTTTTTTTATTCAGTCAGCACAAAAATCTTGTAATATTTTTTATGCTTGATGTTATATAAAACATTTTTCATAGGCAAATTGCTGACAGGATTTAAATCTACAGACAAGTGTCAATGACAACATCCTGTTGTTAAGCAGGCATAATGTCTACCCTGTTCACCACATAGTGTGTTGGCATACTAATACTTGTTAAATTGCACTCAACACAAAGTACAGCCTACATTTTTGTAGGAATGTTATAACTGGACAAACAAAATTGTTTCACAGTGGAGACAGTATAGAAGTGGTGAATTCACTATTTTTACTAAATTACTGACCCTTGTTCTTCAAGTCAGACAACTACAGTAAATTATTGCAAACAGCTTTTACACTTGGGTAAAAGATTTAGAGTGTTGTTGTCTACTGTGGTATCCAGAGGGCTGAGTCAAAGTTGCCGTCATTTTCCCATCTGATGCACCACCATGAGATAAAAGCAGGAGAGGCAAAAAATGTCTCAGTGCTGCCCAGTAGCTCCGACTTGCTCCAGTGATTCCATTCACACGCCTATGCCATCTATCATGGACGCCAGTCAGAGTATTGCTGTGCCAAGCAGAGGCTTTGCTGGGAGGCCTAACGAGGGAGTAGCGATGCAGTGCCTTTATTGACCCAAGCCTCTGTCAAAGCCAAGGACAAATGGGCTGTTGCTCCACAAGGGGATTGATTTTTAGTCTAACAGGAGATCGTGGAGAGGAATAGAGAGTGTCCCATGGAGTGAGGACGACTGAGAGGTGGATAGTCCTTCTGCTGCTTCTGTATGTCCATGATCTGAATTCTTCATTGGCAGCTAAAAGGGGAGAGTCTGGGTTTTTGAACTGGATTGGACCAAATTAGGCTCTTAAGCACTTGCTAGATCCACTCAAACAGTTGCTTCACCTGTTTCCATCTGCAGTAGTTTGACCGAGTCAACCAAGGGTCAATGACTGAATTTGACCAGCTGTTCAAGGTTCAGAGACTGAGTGCATCTCTCTCTATGTCTCAACTAAGCTCTCCCAAAATAAATGAGAATTGGTCTGTGTGTGCGTGCGTGTGTGTGTATGTGTGTGTGCGCGTGCGTGTGTGAGACTGTATCTGAGTTGAATGGCTATGGGTGACTGTGCGAGCAGACGTGTTGGCTCTGGAGAATTTCTGCTGAAACTTGTGCATTAACTTGTCATCTCCTGATTTACCACAAAAGGAAGTGACACACAGGTCAGCAAGCTTGCATTCACTCACAACTACACGCATTCACACAAACACACACTCCTAGTACTTATATAATATTATAATATATGCACTACTCTGACAGGACCAGTGCAGTAGAGGAACTTAATTTAAATGCCCTGACTGGCAAGTCAAGACAATACTGAGAGTGAATTCTATGTAGGATCACAAAGGGAAGATTGTTATTATATTGTTATGCACAGCACAGAAATGCATGCTGCCACATCTATTATATTTAGAACACATTAAATATGTTCTTATTTGTGTGCATCACATAAGAATGCAAAAAGCAATGAAAAAGAGAGAGACAGAGAGAAATGGATGAGGCACATTTTGGTCCTCTAAACAAGAAGATTGTGTTAGCATGCAGACTGAAGAAACTGAAGGTCATTTTAAATGCAGAAGCTGTCAATAATACAAAAGGCTCTTTAATTAAGCATCTGATGGCATGCTCAACCTTCCCCTGTCGCTGATATTAGCATGAAAGGAAGCTGTTTAAAAGCATGAAACAAACTTGAGCTGTTTCCAGCTTCGAAATTCTCTTGAGTAAGGTCAGGGTATCTCAACTGCTTGCAGCATTTCATCAGAAATGTTCTGCACTGGGTCTTATAAACAGTCAGGAAACAAACAGGCAATCTATTAAGAGCGAATGTCTTTGGAAAACAGAAGCTAGTTGTGCAGATAAAGAAAACAGCTCTCCTAAACTGATATTGATCACTTGTAATGATGCACCACTCTCCTGTGTAACATTTCTGAGTAACATTACCACACAACAACGAAATTCACACAGACCTTTGTAGATTTACAGACATGAAAAAGATTGCTGCAAAGTCGCAGACAAAAAAGGCCATAAAATACTTTGATGCTGGAGATAAACTTGACGTTTTGACAGGCGGGAAAGCAGGAAGGCAGGTAGGCTGGTACAGGGGCTGACAGAGAGGGATCAGCTATTGTGTCATGTACTATTCAGAACAATCAAGGTTGAATTCATAAATCTGATAACTTCAGAGGGCTATAACTGATCAACCACCTCCAGTTTTATGACAGAAAAAGACATTAAGAGCACAAGAGGTTTAAAGGCAAACACGATTTTACACATCATCGTCTGTTTACAGGTCTTTGGGAGAACTACTGAATGTGAAAATGGTTGTAGACTATTACGTTTTTTGTGGCAGAGGGAACTACACAACAGCTGAAAAAAATTGCCTCAGGTAATGTCACATGAGTCAGCGTCAGTTGGGATTAAGGACTACAATTATGAAAATTTTAAAAAGTGCCTTAACGAAGGCTAGTTGTAGCTACAAGTATAACACGAATAAATCTCTAAGCTATATTAGCTGCTACTAGCATAACACAACCAAATATCCAATCCAATTGATATAACCTGTCAGGTTGTGGGTAAGTATTTGAAAATAAACAGAATACATGGAAGAAAAAGTAATATCTGGGTGTCCTGTAGCAATGTCATTGTTTTTTTAAAAGATGATTGATATATCACAGTTTCAAACTTCCACGAGAGCCAAAACCACCAATAACTTGAACCCTGTTGTTTTCAGCCGACTGACATGGGACTTTGGTTCACCTGCTGCTGTAAATAGTCAATTGAGCACAAAATGACCATTGATCCTCAGCTAAAAATAGTTATAAAAAATGCATTATTTACTATTTTTGTGGAATGTTTACCGTAAACTACAGTATCCAGATGTTTAAGGGGATAACTTTTTACTCTTTTTTTGTGATTTTCAGCAGTATGTGAACTAATAAAAGTTGGGCAAGCAAGCCATTACAGGGTGGGAAGGTCTTTTTGTGATTTCTTGGCAAAAACAAAAAATAAAAATAACGCCAGCCCTATCCTGTAACACCTCTGAGATATGTTTTCTATGGAGAAGATTCTTTGTCTCCATTCTGATTGCATCTGGAAAGCCCTGCGTTGCAGACAGGAAGGCAGATCGAGTTCAGCAAAGTTTTAATGTGACGCTATTAATTTGGCCAGTTAATCACAAATGCTCACTATTCTCCATTAACTAAGCTTTTAATGCTCCCATTAAAAATTAATGTCACCCTACTTTGCACTTCAACATGGGTGAGCTCATTAGAGACAATTTCAGGACATGGCTCTTCTCTGCCCGGCCATGACTCAGTACATCAAAGCACTGGTTCACTGTCTAGATTACATTGTTGGGTGTAAATCTAATCTGGTCCCTTTAAATCTGTAACCCAGGTCTGTCATTCTCTAATCACCTCCGTGTGTAATCTAGATCTTGATTTTAAGTACCAAACACAGTCTTTATCCCTTTTTCCTCATTCTTTCTGTCCTTCCTTTCAGTTTGTCCTTCCCTCTGTCCTTCCATCTTTCTTTTCTCCTCTGCGTCTTCAGCAGGACAGAGGAACAAGAGCCAAAGACTTTGCATATCTGTCCTGGACTTCCGTCGGGTAGTTATGACCCCTATTTATCAGCTGTAAAAAATTATAAGAGGTGACAAAAAGATGGATTAGCACTGTGTTCTTCTGCTGCTTACACTGTGAATCACAATCTCAGTTCAATGGGAGAACTACAGTGAAATGCTGCCTGGATCTTTTTCATTTAATTAGAAATGGTGCAGAGTAGCCCTGACTATCACAACAACTCGAGTATGGAGAGGAAGTTAGGACCACCTAGTCACACGGACATCCATCACCACACAAATGTGTCGAGTGTATGTGCGTATGCATATTGCACAAGTAAAAGGGTGTGTGCATGTGTCAGGGGCAGCAGGATTTTGCAATATCACAGCAGGCTGCGTCCAAAAGATTTCATTTTCCACATCTCCCTGCACCCTAATCTGTGTGCCGGCTTAGGGCTGGAGAGTCGAATTGAAGGAATGAGAGTGAGAAAGCTGTATGGACCATGCAAAGCATCAGAGTACCTGGAAAGATGTCAGAGGAAAGAATCAAACAAAAATAGACTCTCTGCAATTTCAGCACCACAAGGTACATTTGACTCCTTTCACTCTTTGCCTACTACAGAATTTTACTTGAATGGGTATAATATATAATAATCAATCACCAAATTTATAGCATAGTGACAGAAGCTATCATTCACACAGAATCCTATGCCATGTATGTGACTCCATGCTCTGTAATCTTTGCCTTTCATATTTAGTGATGTGAAGTCATCCTGGGCACAGAGGGCACAGCTGCCATCAGACACTGACAGCCTGAACACCAGCTGATAATCAGCCATGAGACATCAGTCAGTCAATGTCATTCATGTGCTGATCACTGGACCACAATGTGACCTTATGAAGTATTGATCTAACCTGCAGACTTCACGCTGGCCATGGCAATAAGCACTCTCATAAATTTTTTTCGGCAAATCTCTCCAGCAGTGTGGTGAGGTTTCTGCAGTACATGTGACATGTCATATTTCTTGGCCAGCCCCTTATTACATTACAATTGCTCAGGCATATGGATGAATGCATAGGGCAGCACGCACTTGATGAGACAACAGAAATTCCCATTACAGAACACTGTGTGGCCCTTATGGTGCAGGACTAAAGTAAATAGGACTTCCATGACCTGTGAAATATGTATTTGTATGCCGTATATTGCCTGTGTGTGTTGACTAAAAGAATATGAGCTTAAGTCTATGGGGATGTGAGGTAAGGGGGTGGAGTGGCTCTGAGCCTGCAGGCTCTGGATCAGCCTGACAGAATCAATGGGATCAATTAACATAGTGAAAGCAAAACACTATATCAAATCCATCTGTAATCCACTATATATTTCTCCAGTGTATGTGTGTGTGTAGGTTTGTATAGGCACATGTGAATACCTCAAAGATTAGCATACAGCTTGCAGTGAGAGAGAAGATGAAGGGAAACCAGTGTGAGAAGGTGAAATGTGAAAAAGAAAGAATGGGATGGCAAATTCTTGAAAACATAGAGCTGAGATAATTAATTTGTTAAGCTGCATGTGCAAACCATATTTAATTGATCCTTTACATAATGAATTTGTGTTCAAATCAAATCCAGTTGGTTAACTAAAACACAGACAAGCAAACAATTACACTGCCTACAAGAAATCTATGCTGAATGTTTTAGTAGGCAGTGAGGAATCTACAAATCAAACAGGTGATTGGACACAGACATACTTAATGTTATTATGTTGCAGGAAAGTACTTGCCAAGGCCATTCGGTAGGAGACTGAAAAACCTGTTTTCCATGCCATTCTGTGCTTTTCTTTCTATAAAGAAATTATCTCCAATAGTCTACAACTGAGGCTTCAGCAGCCTCTACAGTATGCTAACTTGTCACACCTAAACCACAGCTGTAGGTGCCAGTAGCTGCTCATAAGTTTAGTAACTGTTGAACTGTTGGTTTCCAAAAGACTGGCAAGATGGATAGGTGCTCAAAAAGGTACAGAATCTACAGGTTTCACTGAGGTTGTGTACTCATGTGGTTTGGATTGACAATGAAAATTGAATGATTTACTCCCTGTTGTCAGTATGTAACGCAGTAACTATGACTCATAATATGGCATGGCAATGTCTTCAGGCAATTTAACTGATCACTTAAAATTTGGAGAAGACTGGACAATGTACACTGAGAATACAACAACCTCCTGTGTCTGGCATTGCCAGGGCAATGGTGTCCAACAAAAGCTCAAAGTCTTCCATCATCAAGGCTTTTCTGAGCACATTTGATGTGGTTCAGGCCAACCCGCTAGGAAGAGCACATTTAAGTATATAACATAATTTTCTGTTGGCAGTAGGTGATGCTATGTCTACAACTGATTTAAATGTCTTCAGGGCAGGACTCTTCTCAAACCTGATGTGTGAGAAGGGTGATACAGTCTAGATACAGTCAGCACCAGCAACTTCCTGCTGCCAATAAGTGGTGCTATGATTATGGATCAATATTGGACTGTATTCATGGCAAGACATTAAAATTTGCTACGCTGTCACATAAACAACAGTTTTCTTAAGAGAATCTATGAGGAGTAGAACAAATCCTGAAAATGCCAAAAATGCAAAAAGTATTTAACAAATACATTTTCAATAATGTCTTCACCACTGACTGCGTCAGTGCTCTAGTCCTAATTATCACGGTCTCAACTACATAGAGTAAAATATCCTCAAATGATAGATTTATCACTTCTGTTAACTTCTGCTATCTAGTATGTCAAACATAGTCACAGTGTTTATTTGAATTTATTGGTCAGTGCTGAATATCACCCAGTGATAGCACCACCTCACCAGATGGATGTTGCTAGATGCCACTAAATCCTACACAAAGGTCCTTAATTACATTCCCCACACCAACTGTGTTTACATTTCTTCATTTCCTATGTGATAAAGTGTGGCAATTGGAAAGGTCTTCTTGTCTTGTTGCTAAATAGAAGATTAAACATTGAGTGCAACTGCTGTGCTTGTGCCCTATCATTTACAGTGATAGAGAGCGGTGATCACAGCGACCAGAAGACTTAGTTTAATGAGGTTTTTTCAACATGCTTGGCGTTGCCTTCATTGTCAGCTATCATTAGAAGACACAAACAACCAACGTTGAGTAAAGTTTTTGCATTCTCTATGTTGCATCTTCTGTAGAGCTGCCATTGCACAGATGTGTTCTTTAATGTTTGAGGATGTGCATGTAACCATGATGCTATTTGTGTGTCATCTCCTACACAATAACCCTTTAATGGTAAGTATAAGTCCTTCTTTTGTTGCTTGTGTGCGTCAACACACTGCATTCTACACTTCCTTTAATGCAACTCATCTGCATCTCTAAAAACTGTGTTCACAGTAATCTTTTAAAGCCCAGTTTTTATTTTTTGTTTTTAAATAGCCAATCCATGATAACCCAGATGAGGTCATTAGGCATTATTTTCTCCTCCATAAGAAATTATATAACCATTTTCACAGGCTGAGCAGCACTCCTTGTCACTGTTAAATTAACTTTGACTTTGTAAAATCGGAGTGCCCAATTATATGAAACCTTATGGTCTGCCTGTGCTTTACCTATCCACAGGGACCAGACGTGCTGATGTGACACCTTCAAGCCAATCATGCATGCAAGGAAATGTGAAAATAGCCTTTTAGCGTATATGCACCATGAGTCTTACTGCATTGACAGTTTTGGGTGAAACTCACTTCTTTTTTTTTCTATTTTGCGGAGACTCAGATAATGATTATAAGAGGCAAATACCTGCTTTGGGCCTGTTATAGTATATGGGGACATTATCCCTCCCAGGTTCCAGACAGTTAGCTTCTGCCTTTGCCTGATTCTCATTTACTCAAAGCCAATATGACTATTTATGTTGGGGTGCTGGGAAATGATAAATGATGGCGTGCTGCCTAATAAATATGAAATCCCTGGATCATTAGCTGGATTAGATTGGAGGGAAAAGTGCATAATCAGCCCATGGTTGCACGGTAGTCGGGGAGTCATTGATATCATCGCATCAGTTCACCCTCAGAGAGACGGACATAGTTAGAGAGACAGAAGGAGAGACAGTAAGAGGCAGAGGGAATAAGAAAGAGAAAGAGAAGTTGAAAACGATTAATTCAGTAATGGCCAGAGAGCAGGCCAAGGCAATTACAGAATATGACCATCTGTTTAGTATTCAAATGAGACTGCTATTGCCATGGATAGCAAAGTTGTTTAGTGTTGGTGCTTGGAGACAGCTACTGGATGCAAAGAAGAAGAAAAAAAATGATGAAAGTTTCCTGTCAGTAGAACTGTACCTAGGCGAGGAGAGGGAGAACAGAGGAGATGAAGACGTGCTTTCCTGTGTTGTCAAATTTATAGTGCTGACATCACCTTTCATCCAGTGTTGCCTTTTACCTTTCAGCCTCCAGCCAAAGGCTCAGAGATGGTGGAGAAGTGGTGCCACGGAGTGCTGCAGAGGGCCATCCCTCCAGCCTGCTGACAGGCCAGTCGATGTGTTTAATCAACCAAAGACACGCTATAGGGAAACAGGCTCTGCATCAGAGAAGTGCTGATACATTGATTCACCTCACCTCCAGCCATAACAGGCTATCTGCTTTGCCTTATCCAGAGTAGCCACAAGCATACGTACAGTTGTCATGCCAGACAGAGACACACAGAGAGAGACAGAGATAACCTGAAAGAGAAGATATTGAGCAGAAAAACGAGGAAGTGTTGCTGGAGGATCAATATGATGTTCAACCATTGCTGTGTTGCTGCTTGATAGATATTGACGTTCTGTTCAGTTGTGGGCTCCTAATTTCAAAGACCAACTTTGTCTTTAAACTGTGGTTGCCATGAAATATACATTCATATAAAATGTGACATTAAAAAGTTCCCGAGCCAGGCTGCTGCGCTTACTGGAAGGATCCCTTCATCTGCTAATGCCCATCCAGATTTGGAAGCTTTTCACCAAATCATAAAGATGAGATATTATCTCCCCAATACAAGGGCTCAGCCTCACTTCCACTGTATCCTTGAGGGACCTTAAAAATGAGCAATAGAAGATGTCATTGTCTTTCATGGGACAGTAACTTTTCCCAAGCAGCTTTCTTTCAGCGCTTAACGCATTGAAATCTCTGAGGTACGAGGATATGCAAGGGTGTACAGGATGAGATGGAACAATCTAGACGAAGACATTGTCCCACACAGACATTCACATGTCCATCATATCAACATCACACTTTCACAATATGTCACTGAGCTATTGTCTCAGAAGAGGATTATTTCTGGTAGAGATTTCAATGCCAGTGTGGGAGATTGGTTTTCTTTAATTTATTCTTCCTCCTCATCCTCTGATGCGAGCCTTCATTCATATGAATATTCTATACAAGATAAACCCCATTCTTTTTTTCTGTCATATGCTCAGAGAATAACAGCAAAAATAGATTTCTTTAAGGATATGGCTTGTAAGACTAGATTTTCTCTTACATCATCCATTTCCCATCTGCTCTGAGCCCTCCCACTCCCAGAAAAGGGGCTGATGGAGGCACTGCTGCAACCCTCTAGCTTTCCTTACTCGTCCCACTGCCCCTCACCCGGCCCGGCATCGTTAGCTCACCACAGGCCTAATTGGGTTGTGTCTAATAACTGCGTTCCCCAGGGTGTGCTCTAATGAATAGAGAATATAATTAATGCCACGGTGACGGATATTGGCTCACAGCCCCAAGGCAGGACCTGCTCAGCATTTGACTTCTTCACCAACTTATCTCCCTCTGTCTCTTTCTGTCTCTGCATACCTTCCACTGAGCGACCCCAGCATTATTAACATTGTGTATTCACCCAGGTTTGTCCCATAGGGCTCTGCTTCAGACTGATTACTGATCTGAAAAAGCTCACAGATGCAAAAACTTCCATTTAAGATAGCTGATCGAGTGAAGCCCAGAAATTGCCTGGCATTGTTTTGATATTAATCCTATTGTAAACAATGCTGCTGCTCTGCTCTGTGCTTTGCAGGACATACTATGAATTTTAAACATGTTTGTGTGTTTGTGACAAGCTGTGGGCAGATATTTTGAGTGTGTGTGTGTGTGTGTATGTGTGTGTGTGTGCATATGTGCTTGGTACCATTGCTGTGTCAGCGTACGTGTCAATGAGGCATCCAGGTGAATCCAACAAAAGATGGAGGAGTGAACAACCAGCTGCTCTGCCCCTCAGTGAGCACACTGAGGGGCATCCATCTAGCATCCATCTAGCTGTTCGGTGCTCTGTCGTACCTCACAGGAAGACGCTGATGGATTCACCCTCGATCCTGCCCTCTCTCCTCTCTTTCTATGCCTCCCTTCTCTGCCCTCCTGGCTCCATCTGTCTGCCATCTGCTCCATCCTTCTAACTTCCCCGGTCCCATGTTACCTCGCATAGAGTCTGATTCCGTCCTTCTCACACAGCCTCTTCATTTACTCTATCACTCGTGTTTGGGCTGCTTGGGCACAGGAGTTGGACATTCAGGATCTGAAAGAAAGCACAGGAGAGAAGTGATGAAGTGATCCTCCCTTATTAACTCAGTCAGTCCTTCTGCTGCTGAAACATGAGAGTTTAACTTATTTTGTGGGCGTTAACACTTATTGGAGAGGCATATACTTTGTGGCACACTACAGACCCCTAGTGGTATCCGAGTGCATCTACATCTCACAGGTTAGATTTACTTCCAGTTTGACTGGCAGCCTCTTTGGCCAGGCATGAGTCCAGGGTAAGCTCTTAATGAGCATCCAGTAGGGAACAAAATGAGTGAGGAGAGGAGTAGAGGATAAGAAGAGCTGGAAGGAAAGATAGAAAGAGAGAGAAACAAAGTTGGCAGGATAGAGAGCTGCAGTAATTGGGGTAAAAAAAAAAAGTTATAACAAGGTGCTGCTCTGTTTCTTCAGTTGGCTAGGTTAAGCTAGGCTGGTATGTAATGCTTTGGCAGGATTAGAGAGTGAAATAGCATCTGCACACTGAGAGGCACGATGCTAATGACCATGCTAGTGATGGATGGACAAACGACTGCACAGATGCCCTTGTTTGTCTTTCAATCTGCATGTATGGGTGTCTATGGGTTGCATGTCTTTGTATGCGGGTGTGTTTAGCCCATGTTTGTTCTTCTGAGTGCACGGGTCCATGGTTGCCTTGATGCAGCTTCATCTTGACTGACAGGTCATTAATGAACATGGAATTCCACATATTTATCAGGCTGGCAGAGAAAAGCCAAACCATTATGTTAAAACCATTAGCAGGAGGCTGAATTCATGACATGCATGGCTTCCATGCCAGTGACTGAAATAGCTATAAATGGATTAAATTAAGTATGCAAACATCCTGACTGACGTAGAAAAAATGCTGCATTACATTTGTAATTTCACAGACAGTTTGGGCCTCTGCAATATATTTGTATTCGATCAAAATAATGTCTTTGTTTGAATTAAATGATTGCCTTTCTCATCTGATCATGTGTGCATACTGCTGTCAGCGTATATGCTCGACAGATGCCATAAAAGCTTTCATTCAACATCTTAACATCACAGCACACTACACTCCGCTGCACTGACCTTGGCTGTAATTGCAGCAGGACCTTTTCTTTTATGCATTGGTCACCAGGATAGAGAAATTAAATGTCAACCAAGCCTGAGGGGGAAGAAGCAACGTATCGCACTGTATCGGATTGGAAGCTATCCAAAATGTCTGACATTCGGTCCCACTGTTCCCTCTGCTCCTCATGACAGAGCAGCCAGTCTCACTGTGTGTACACACAGACCCATAGACACACACACACACACACAGACCAACAAGTACTTGGAAAGATGTCAGAAACAGTGAAACTCTCCGCTGAAATGGATACTAATGGAATTCTGTGGGAGTCTACTTAATTGTAGAGGAAATATAGAAAACATTGACTACACACACATCCATTCATTCATGCAGACAGGAGCAGAACCCACACACAGACACACACACAAGTGCACAAGTACACAAACTGTATGCACACGCACACATAGACACTCAAACACTTGTCACTAAGCAGTACAGAAGACAGAGGGATTGAGAGTATTCACATTTGGAGGGGAAATAGAGCATGTGGTGACAGCAGAGTGGTGGGAGCATCCAGAGGGAGTTGGTGATGTGCAGCAGAGAGGAACAGCTTTGAGTCAAGGTTTCTCAGAGTCACAGGGGGAGAAACGCCAGCACCAGGAATTCTGAAAGGTTTTTCTGATTCGAAAAGTGGCTGGGACCTTTTTCAGTTGTGCAGTACGGTCACACTACAGCATCCGAGTGGTGAATGTTCAGGCACTTGAAACCGATTCCAGATTGAAATTTGGTCGTTTATTTGGAGTGAGTGCATTTTTATACTGCCAGGCCTTGTGTCACTGCTCGGGATATAAATACCAAATGATACAACGCTACATTTAGATTAAGTTTACCCTTCCATACTGGTTGATCAGGGAAGAGTCTAGATGCCAGGAGTCAAGTTTAAAGACTAATTCATTTGACGCGATCATGCCATGTGCAGCTATTTGCCGTGTGACACACAAGAAGATTTGTGTTCCTTCGTTATGTCATGGCAGATTTTTCTGCTTTGCCTTAATTTTTTTCATCAGTGGAGCAATAAGACTTTTCTTTAAAAAAAAAACAAACCCAAAACATGCTCCTCTTTGATTTTTAAACTCTTTGAAAATTGCAAAGCACAGTGCTGAAGTCTGTGAAGATCAACCAAACTGTTCTCAGTCAAGCTTCACAGAGTTTTGCATATTTAGATGAAGAAGCATGGCAACTTTTAATCACATGCTGTGCTTACCATGACGTATGAAGTTGTTTCTGAGGCAGTGCCGACAGTGCACTGTAGTTTTCAAACACTGAAACATAAAACTTATCATCTACTGTGTTGAAAGTATTTTGTCTTGTCATCCCTATAATTTACTTTGTGCAGGTCTCCCCACTGACTTAACCTGCCTTGCGGCATTTAATGGATTCATTGCCAGTATTTTCTATTTCAGCTGGGGCTTTTCCTTACATGGTGGTTTTAGTGAAAGAAAAGTTTTCTCCTTTCCAGGACCCAGTGATCTGAAAATGTTTTAGAATCCTGGAGATAAAAATGAGGGCAGCTATACTGAAGAACTCATTGGTTTCTTAAAGCCTTCCCCAGGAGGTCTGATATGAATTTGCTTCTAATCATGAACAGAGGATAAGCTCGCCACTCACCAAGGCGAAGAAAAATACAAAGCCTTTAGAGCAAATTCCCTCAGCCTTGTGGAGAGCCCCCCGTATTACCTCTAATATATCATGTCAGTCAGCGGCACACAAAAGTCAGAGGACAATTTTCTCCACTACTTTTTCAGAGTCTCTGCAGAACTGAACATACTGAGATGATCCTCTACACCTGGACGAGATCTCAGGAAAACAATGTTCAAGGAGTTCTTTCGTTGGTTGATGTCACTAACATACAGCAAGAGATGATTTGTACATGGGACTATCTGGTTTGGGAGATTCCTTCAAAGGCTTTCAACCTCAAATCTGAACACCAGTAATACCACCAGTCATCTTCGAAATATGATGTGGGAAACTGAATTTGGCCTTTTTTTCCCCACAAAAGTTAAGCAGAAGCTGAGATACTTTCTGACTTTTAACTGAAATGAACTCAGTTAGAAACAGAGAGTCAGCACACTATTTTACATTCCCACCATGCAAAAGCTTTTAGAAGGCACAAACGTAAGAAATATCAGTCTATCAAGCAGTGAGCAGGCTCTGAGGAACAGTGCCATTTTCTCTTTTTTTGTTGCCTTCATCAGCAGCCCACCCTGCAGCTCCTTGAAATTAGCAAATAAAAACTGGGTCCTTAACAGAAACTGACAGTTGCAGTCAGTACAAACTGCACTTATCACACTTTGAGTGACACCTTGTCCTGTCGGTGAGCCCCTTACACTTTTTTATGACTGTAGTATTACAGTACTTTGGCAGTATGTGTGTGTGTGTGTGTGTGTGTATGTGTGTGTTCTTCTAACCTGGAAATTTTTCCAATGCAGAAATCCAAACATGCAGTGAAACTCAGCTCAGCTCGTCACTCCTCTGTGACCCCTGCTTGTAATCACATTCTGGAAATGTTTCAAAAGTCTGAAGGTGTATAAGAGCAGGAAATATTGTTCATTAAACCATGTTTGGAGAAGACAGATATTATGTGCTTTTTGTTACTTTGGAGTGGAAATTATATGTGCCCGATTACTTACATATGACTAAGCCTTAGTGATAAACAGCTTTTTATATATTTTCAAAGACATCCGTGCAGCTGTAAACTATTTCTTTCATCTGACTGAATAAATATTTCCCAAAACAATATCAGATCTTGCTCCCACTTCTGTTCTTGCTGTCTCTACAGGGATGAGCAAAAGGATCTTTGAAAACATTTTCATTTTGGCATAAATTTTGCCCTTGGTTTTCATCGATTTTTGTCTTAGAAAAACAAACTAAAAGGTGAAATTCTCCTGAAATGCTGTGTTTAACCTTCTGAACAAAGCATTTGAAAGCTAAAATATTAGTAAATTTACGCTAAGGGAAAAATATACACGAATATACAAATATACAGACTGAATATGATTGTGCCTTATATTTTGTAATATCTGGAGTTTCCTTCCACTGTATAAAACATGCTTATTAAATGTGCGTATGTACTATAACACCTCATGGCATTTGCTATTAATGTTCACCTGCAAGTGTATTTGCATATCAAAAGTATTCATATCAAAAGGTTTTACTGACAAGTAGAGGATCAATGAAATTTCACAAGTATGATGGGAATAACAGTATAGTCTGTAAGCTTTGGTGTTTTATTTGTTATGTCACATTAACTGAAAAACTGTGTTTAACTCCATTTAACTCCCTTTCACGTCGCTGACAGTACAGACACCTGATGCTTCACAAGTATCAATAACAACTTGTGGGTATAAGATATAAATAAGATATAATGTGTTTGGTCCTGGTGTCTCTACAGTCATCAATATCAATAGGAATCAATATTTTTGATTTTATGACTGAATCAAATGAAACCCACTAATGTGAATTTGTTAGCACTACAAAATCCACTGAGATTCAACACTCCAGTCTATAGCTCTTTATATAGCTCTATAACTTTTTGCTGTTTTTTAGCTTATTAGTTTTCATCACTGATTATGACATTGTTTAAATCCCACTGAGACCCACCCAGTCACTGATGGGATTCTAGTTTCAGACAATCCAGGACACTTAATGCTGCAGGGCAGGAAAAAAACAATGGACGTAGTCAACATTTTAAAACACACAACCTGCCAAAAAAAAAAAGGAAAGAAAGAAGGATAAATTGAGCAAATTTGTGCAGGAGATTCATCTGCATTTTGTAAAACTAAATCAAAGTCAAAGCATCATGGGATAAAAACACAGATACCTGTAGCACATATAAAATTCCTGATAATTTCCAGTAAAATACCAGATATGAGAGCAGATGTGTGATGCCACATCAAATGTAATGAAGGGCAATTCAATAAATAATAATAATTCATGATTGAACCTGTTAAATTATTAATATGCTGCAGGAGAGCACACAAATCACTAACTATTTGTCTGTGATTATTTCAGGAAAAAAAAAAATCAAAAGTGATGCATATTTTAACCAAACCATCACCAAATTGCACACTGAAACTCTAAATAGTCCAACAAACACCACTTAACTTTGTATTGATCAGTAAAGCACTGATCATAAAGCCTGACAAGCCATTGTACTTCTCATTAAACCAGCCATTAACACTGCATGTTTATGGCTATTAAGTCTAAGTTAAGTCTCAGTTATTAAGACTAATTGCATCGCAGATCCCTTCAGCTATATGCATCTTGGTAATTCTACACTGTCAGCTGAAAAGGAAATTTGTCTCATGTGATATCGACCATTTCCAAACATCACTTGAGTTGGTTCTCGTGCTAAAATAATATCCATAAATGTATGCATTAAAAAAACCTAGTTGGTTATTCTGTGACAAGACGACATCGGTGTCTTGTAAGGGTTAAAAAAATGCAGCATTTCAAATCTTCAGAGCTGCTCTTGAATGCAACATTACACTGGAAACAAATGATATTCAGTACGTTATTCATTTGTATACAGATAGATATGGGTTTGTCTCCAGCAGAGCAGCAATTGTTTCTGTCAAGTGACGGGGGCAGGGCCAGCAGCGCTGCCACCTAATCACACTGTATGTAATAGCGAAGTGCGGATCATGAATATTGATGTTGGTTCTTTATAGATGCGCGTGTTGCTGATGGAAACCAAACAACTTTTGATGAAACTGAGTGACCTTCAGTAAGAAAAAAAAGCAGGAAAATATGTGCTGCTTTAATGTCAGTAGAATTAGTATTCCATGTCAGTACCACTGTGCAGGCTTTGATTGCATATAATCATGCTGATATCATCAGACTGCACTGTTTACTCTGCTTGACTTCAGTTTTACCTTAATTGCATCATAACCACATTTCAGGAAAACATATAGACTGTGAGGATGAAGGTCGATAAACCTAATATATTTCTGTATCAACACAATGACATCAGCAGACAATCACTCTGCCTTGTTGAGTTGCAATAACGTGAGGCTCTGCGGCACCAGAGGAGGCGAAGGGGAAGGGAAGCGGAGACACAGATGAATAAGGAGCAGAGGGTTGGGGTAAGGTGAGGGGGAGACTTTTGGAGGGAGTCAGACACAGTGGGAGAGTGGTGAGGAGATAAGGAGGAGGAAGATACAGCTCCACAAATCAGCTCGGAGTTGATGCTGTAACACTGGAGAACCACAGTCTCCAGAATGAGAATTAACACAAAATTAGCACATATTATCATAATCCTTTCTTTTCTTCATTTTTTATGATGTCTGTCTGTCTGGGTCTCTCTCACTCTTCTTATTTAGTCTCCTTATTACTGCATCCAATGTCACCGTGAGCCTTTGCTTCCACAGTAAACTATCGCAGGAGGGCAGCAGCTCCAAATCCGCTGAATTGTTTTTTTTCTTCACAAGCTGATAACAGGCGATATGGCATTAGTGATTCGAGAGATAAAAAAAACGTGTGTCTAATACATACACCCATAATGTATTAAAAGAGAGATGAAGCCAATGAGGAGTTGGAGGATTATGGAGCAGTGACTAAGGCTGTTGCTGTGCTCTGAGGTGAGTCACTTATTGAGTAACTGACAGTCCCAATACAGTTATGAGCTGCACTGATAAACACTGAACACCTTAAAACAAGGCTGGATTACTAACGAAGAGCTGAGGGGGGTTGACTGTTGTGGTTTTGAGTGAAATGTGTTTACAACTGCTTGATATATTTCCATGAAATTTGGCACAGGCACTCATGATCCCCTCCAGGTGAGATATAATAACTCTGATGAATAACTCTGATGAATGTTTTACTTCTCCTCTAGTGCCATCATCAGGCCAGTGTATCCAATAATTTGACCGAATGACCAAATACCTGCAGAACTAATGACACGGTCACAGCTGGTTGTACCAGACAGCACAGGCAGGATCCAAATGCAGGCAAAGGAGGCAGCAGGATAACTTTATTTGATGAGAAGAGCTTACAGAAAAGTAGAGGGAGGCAGACAAGCAGGCAGGTTCAGGTCCAGGTGACAAAGGCCCAGAGGCAAAAAACACAAGGCAGAAACATACAACAAGGATGAGAAAGGAACAAAGGATGCTGCTTGGTATACAAAGAGAGTGGCTGATGAGGGAATGAGGTGCAGAAGGGGAGGTGGGCTGGGAGGCTCAGGTGAGGGACTGAGGTGGTTGCAGGGCAAATGGGAGGTTCAGGAAGGTAAAAAAAAAAAAAAAGTCTGAAAAGTCTGAGGACCTCCGGTGGACAGGTGAAGAATAACACTGATGCGGCCTGGGAAAGTGAAGAGAGGGACAGTGTGGCTAAAACTGTGAGACAGCCTCTGCTGAGTGATTCAGTTTTTCATGTTGTGTTCACTGATAATAAGTTAACACACTACACTATGTTGGTGAACAAGCTGAAGCAGGGAAGGGTGATACGCCTTCAAATTATCATTATTTAAACCTTTTTCCTCACATCTGATTAGGATTAAGATCTGAAGAATCGTCATCATAGTGGTTTATTGTAAATTTCTACATTTCTACATGCACTAGTTGTGCTCAAGTACTAAGAGCTCTCCTCTTCTTCTTTCAAACGCTTGGTTTAAACACTTTTCAGACCTGCTTGCCTAACCAGTTAGTGATACACAGTTCGAGAAATTTCACGCTTCAGTTGATGAAGGAGACATCCCATGGGAAATGAAACATTTATTTTCTGCATCAAATGTAGATTTAAATGAGGAAATCTTTCTTTTAAAGGTACAACAGCCAGTTCAGAGCCAGACTGTCTTCTAGTTTGCCATAGATAATCGATAAACAAATAATATATTAATTATATTTAAATGTAATGTACAAAAGTAAATATGGTAAAAATACTGGAATCTGACCCAGCCTTGAATTTCCAAAAACCCTACAATCCCCAGAAAAAACTACAAACAACATGACCCCAGTGTACTCATATAGCAACTTTACTGGCTACGGACAAATTTTATTCAATAGACTAAAGCATTAAGGTTCAACTTAAATTCAGCACATCCTGAAATAAGAATTGTATATTTCTGGCTGTTTCTCTCCACTACTCTCTCAGTGTGTCTCTCCACCCTGAAATCGATATCCATTTCTAGAAATGGAACACATACAGGATTGAAGTGCTCATTAAAAGCAATGATGCCAGACTCTGGTGCAGATTTGCAGAAAAACCCTCCATCTTAGCCTCAAGATTTAGTAATAAAGTCACATTCATACAGTACAGAGATATCGAGCCTTGTATGCATGTGTTTGGAGGTGCTCTGACACAGAGAACCTCCTCTGAATGCCAGCACAAAAAGTCTATTTTGCTTTTTCTATCATAGACCCACAATTGCACCACCCTTCTTCTCCCTCCATCCTGCCCCTCCCAGCTACTACTGGTGGGTAACAACGTCATGCTTCTGCTGCCTGGCAACGCCTCTTCACTGGAGGACGAAAAGTGCTTCATTGTTTTTCTGCCATTCACAGCAGCTGTCTCAAGGTCCCTGCCTCTAAGGGAGAAGAGGACACCTTTTTTTTTTCCCTTTCTTTCCATGTGCATGTGTGCTTGTGTGGACCCATGTGTGCATGTGAGACAAGGCAGCATGTACTGACTGAGGGATGCAGAGTATCCAAGGCCTCTATTAAAGCACACTAAGGCTTTGTGACTTGCTCTTGTCTCCTGCACCTCTGGAACTCCTGCAAGATTTTGAGACATGTATTTCAAAAGGAGAGAAAAGGAACAAAAGATAGATGGAGGGGATGGAGATCCAGTGGGAAAAAGTCCATCATTGTCACAATTTAAGTGTCCAATCACATAACGCTGCTTCACCCATGTCTTGCTTGACTCCAACTTGGCTGCAGATCAATAAAATGTCACCTATCACCAGGAGCACAGCCTCTCATTTTAACCCTTAAGACAGCCTGTCTTTAGTTCACCCACCAGGTGTATTTATTACACCAGCGCTCTCTCACCCTCTCTAACTTTCTCCCCCCCAAAGGTATTAGCGGTTTCAAAGCAATGTTATCATCCTCCTTTTACTCTTTACAGTCCAGTGACTTCGCCAAGAATAGTCTCCCGGTTGACCCTGAACCGGGAGACTAGTAATGACTGTCCAATCAAATCAGATGAAGGGCTATTTCATTTGATAAAACCACACATTAACATCTTCGTAATGCACAAACTGTTATTATGCACATACATACAGCAAAGAGTAAGAATGCACAGAGGCATGCATTGCACACACGCAGATGTACATAATCTCACAAAAGCAATGCAGTCGAGTAAGAGCAGAGACACTTTTGTACTTGAAACCAATTGCACCATCGGGATCAGAGCAGATAAAATGAGGTCCGGGGAAAAGAAATAAAAACGCCACTCCATTTTTAAACCTTTAATATAAGAGCTGCAGCTTCCCTTTGATTCTCAAGGCCTGTAAATTGGAGAGATGGCGAGAATGCACCTTATCTTCTCTCAGCACCCTGTCACTCTTTTGTGCTCGTTTTAGTTGGCCCCTGAAAGAAACTGGTGTCTCTGATAATGGTGCTCAGTGTCTGACTCTTTCACCTCCATTTAAAAGAGCATTACTCATTCATGTGCGCAGCAAACAGTGCGGGCATGCTTTGCTTATGGTTATCACTCTACATGAGGGTACACTTGTCAGCAGGTAATTCAAGTTAACGTATGGCCAAAATACTGCAACATATCAAACTGAGATTGGTTTATGATGAATTCTGGGTCAATAAAGCAATTGTGCAATATCTGGATGACATTTCATTTGTCAACTAGTTGTAAAATATCTTCTTAAAGCTCATTTTTGTAAATACCACTGTCTGATTGATTGAAAGGTGTGTTATCAGGGCTCAACAGAAAAACCAAAGAGATTGGCAGCCATGTGTAAAGTTCATGGAAATTTTTTGTATTATTCTCAAGCTGCACATACTGACAATCCAGGCTGTTAGTGTTCAGTCTGCCTGCTCCAATATCCCCAATATGTTTTTTATTAAAAACAATTTCTAACAAAAAATATGCTGATAAAACTGCAAGCAAACTTAGACACCAACACATATTTTCTATCTCCTTCTATCGACAAACATGACCACAGGACCTTTAAATGGTAATGGCACATTGGGTGATGATTAAAGGTCATTGTTTTTGCTCTTGCAATTGGAGCTAACTGTGTGAAGCTTTCCACAAGGATAGTATAATTTGGGCTCAGAAAGCTAACTACAAAATGGAATAAAGAAAAACAAAAGTCTTAGCCCCAAAAGTGGTTAATAAGATTTATAATAGCTTTTTCTTCCAAAAATCAGATACTGTTTTGTATAAAGTCTAAGCCCTGTAGTGAATGTTTGCTTCATTTGACTAAACTGTATTGCAGAACTAAAGTGAGCTGCAAGGGCTTGTTAGACCTAAAATATCAGGAGTAATTTTAGCTTTAATGGACTTGTGGGCTTGGATGATTAAGGGTTTAAATAAATGATTGATAGCATGTTCTGCTGCCTTTGAAATCTCAGAAAAGAGGCACTTTTATAGGAAACTCTCTGTGGAAAAACTGGATTCTGAGCAGACTGTTTAGTACCTAAGGAGATAAAGATCAAAGCAAAATGAAAACCCCTGCAGAGAGTACGGAGGTACCATTCAAACCTCCAGCAAAGTTCAAGCTCTAATAATGAACTAGACATTTATTTTGGACCACATTTGAGCTAAAGGAAGCAATTAGTTGGTTAGGCCAAAGCCAAAATGCCTGATATAGATGAACTCTGACTGCAGAGGAATGTCTTTTACTCTGCTTTAAAGCACAAGCAGGTTGTAATCTATTACCATGCACAGGGACAGAATTATTGGCCCTTTGTTCTTACCAAGTGACTGGAGCTGCTTGGTGGCCAAGCATGCAGGGTGAACTTAAATGAACCGTATACAAAATGGCAAGAAAGGCTTCAGCGAGAGAAAAACCTAAAGGAAAGATTTAAAAGTTCAATATTTTCATTAGACCGACTTAACCCTTTTTAAGAGATGACTATTTCTGAAAAACACTGTCTAAATGTGCAGAGAGCAGACAACAAACCTGAATTCAGTGAAAAGATGAATAATGCTTCTATCTGTCCCATAATGAAACGTAAAAGCTTTTCACTGATTTATGGTAGCCGTTAGAGGCAAAAGCAACTTTTTAGGCTGCCATCAGAAAGTAATGTTCTGAATAATGATACATGCTGTTGGCTTTAAGCATACGTTCTGCTACATCTGAATCAGATAAATGGAGAATGAAATTACACAAATCAAGACGATCACAGAGTTTAGTGCATACTTGAGCCTCAGGCCTGTAAGTTGATTATCACAACAGCTTGTTGTTGAGGGTGTCATTAGTGCAGCTGAAAGTCGTATGTCAGGTGGATTCACAGCAAAGAAACCTTGTGTTTTTGTTGCCACTGTTGTGTTTCACCTAAATTTGATCGTGGTATAGGAGAGCAGGTGCATGTCACTTCTCCATAGTCAGGAATACCACGCCTCATTTTGGATGATAACAAAGGTTGTAAATACAGAAAGCAAATCGAAAAACGAGTGTTATTATGGATAACAGCGTTGCATTTTGCACACCAAACATTTTTTGCTTACTTTCCCAAATTGTGAAGGAATGGCAAGAGGAGATCTGTGGCTTCAGGCCATCTTTAGATACACTGAAAATGGTAAACTGTGGAAACCAGCTGGTCAGTATGTGTATGTGTGTCATAGACTTCACCACAGGTTAGTCAGGGATGTTAAAGTCAACATTTAGGACGTTAAAAGAAAAAGTGGTGAATCTTGATATGTGGATAGTTTTTCTTTGAGCCTGTCTGATGACTCAGGGATGCTTGACACTCTCTCTACCATAAATAACTATATTTTATTACATTGGTATCAAAGGTAGGTAGTAATGGGGAAAATAAAAAGCGTATGCTGATGTTAGCTAGCAATAGCAAACCACAACTCCAAGGCCCTCTCACCCCTTCATTATCTCATCTGGAAAAAAAGGAAGCTAACAACGACAACTTACTTTGTCCTCAACTGTAGCACTGCAAAAGTTGATGTATACTATTCCAGCACTGAAAAAAAATAAAATAGAAACTTAATAATAACAAAATTCAGCCAATGCAAGAGCAAACAACACAGAGGAAGGGAGAGAGAGTCATCAACACCCCACCCCCCCACCCCGCAAGTGATTTTTTTTCCAAGTAAATTGGAAATCCTCCCTCAAATAATCACATCATCACACAAGCTGCGTGTACCCTTCAGCAGAATATGGGGGACATGACTGCCTCCCTTCCTACCACACAAAACCAACAAGATTTAATAGGCCTACACGTCACACACACAGCTGTTACCTTAGCAACGTGTGAATATGCAGCGTGTGCATGTTCACTGATTATCAGTAGCAAATATGAAGCTTCCGGCATTGCTCTATATACCATCACTACAATTAGCTAACCATAACAGAGAACAAAACTGACATAATGAAGCACAATGACTAATCATAAATAAGAGAGCTCTGAACATCACAGCGGATGGATCAATAAAATAAGAGGCTGCAGACATGAAATAATTGTCACTTTCACAGCTGAATAAAACGTCTACAGAGCGAACTATACAAAGATGGATAAATAATATAAACTCCAC
Organism: Datnioides undecimradiatus; assembly: GCA_008933995.1. Lineage (NCBI taxonomy): Eukaryota > Metazoa > Chordata > Actinopteri > Lobotiformes > Datnioididae > Datnioides > Datnioides undecimradiatus. The sequence continues at coordinate 2,041,299 of WARS01000014.1, forward strand.
AGCAGCTAAAACCTCTCCTAGAATTTTTTAATGACATATACAGAAATGCAATAGATGTATTTGATGTTGTTTAAAAACACTTTGTCCACAGTTTGTTTCATAGTTTGTCCACCAGAGAACACAGACAGGATTAGTGTAATCAATGTTACCCTTCCTGTAAAATGAGTTCATATCTTTGATAAGTTAAATTGCCGATTTAGTTTTTTTTTCTCCTGAATATTGATGTAACTATTGCCAACAAACAATTGTAGTCTGTAGAGTCATGACAGTATTAGCCTGACACACACACACACACACACACACACACACACACACACCTGCCAGATGAAGAAACATTTATCATTCCCTTTTTAAACCTGTTTATCCTTTCAGGGTCACAGAAATAGCATCATAAAATCAAACTGCACCCAGTAAGTCTTCATTAAAAATGTGCCCAATAAACAATAATGGGCACTAACAGGTGGTAAACAATGAAAATAATAAATGATTATAGAAATAGGCATTATTTCTTTTCAGTAAGTTGGATCAGTTGGTTTTTATTTCACCTACATATGGACAATGTTTTGCCTCTGTGTCTCTGTGATGGTGCCTTAATGCCAGTTTATGTCAGACTGACAGCTGAGGAGAGTCTTTCCGCAGCACACCCTGTCACAGGTGGGGTGATGAGGGCCCGAGGTGACCATTCATCTTGGGAACTATCTAATTGGGGCAAGTGTCGAGTGCTTCAACAAGTGATGGAAAGTCTCTTCTTTGTGACCTTTCTCTTAAACTGCTGTACAAACACTGTACGTTATGTCCTCCACAGTGATGGAAAAGTGGTGCTGGCAGTCCATATTAGGGATGAATTAGCTGCTCCAGGGAAAATAGTGCAGGACCAGGTACTTTTGAGAATAGCTGCTGGTTTTGTGTTGTTGTTCTGTGATAAACCTCAGTGCAAAATGCTGAGTTTCACCAATATATACCCTTGAGATTCATTTCAAACAACAAACTAGTTATTGCAGCTGAGTGAAAGATGAAGTCAAGGGCAGATAAACTGTTGATTGTTTAGCAAAATGCACTGCTATTAAGAAAAGGAGTAAATGAGACAGGCTGAATGTTTTTATTTTAGTAGCAACACGATAAAGAACAAAGTAAATTTATTCACTATGTTTAATTGCCTGTTTCTAAGTACGTTTATGTGCCTTGTAACAGGACAGGCCAACATTACAAGTGACAGAGCCTCCCATGCTGTACCTTTGTATATATGTGTGGATGTATTTAAAGCACCTACAAGAAGACAAATAAAAAACCTATATCTTATATTCAGTGTGCATGACAATACAGACATGAATTCATACTTGATATTCATACTTTTTTCTGCATTTGAAATTTATCTCCACTGTGATTGATGTGATGATTGACTCATAATGTCTGCTATAAAATCACTAAGTGATTTAATTGTGCACTGCTGATTGGGAATTTAATGACTGAATAGGATCTAAAACCTCAACCTAACCTAAAATCCTTGTTTATGTCACTATGCTAACCAATCAGCTCTTAAAACAGCTTTTTTTATGTTTCATGTAATTACACATTCAAGGAACATAATTGTACTATATGAATCAATCCAACAAGTAGTCCTGCAAGAAACAATAGATTGTATTGTACTTAATTTTGGTTAAAACAATGTCAGAGAGCTTTTAAACATTAACAAAATAATCACTTTGAAGACTGCAGCTGTCGTCATTGTTGTTGTATTGGATTACACTGTAAGGTTGTCCTGCTATTGTGTTAAAGACAAAGCACAATGACTGAATGAAAGGATGTTTCATGATGACTATTTTCTGCAGAAACCAATGCAAAAATGCTCATGCGCTGTATTTAAAAATGGTCCTGAAAAGTAAAGCCAAAACATGTTGCTCGCCCCCTGCTGGCTGACTGCAGTATAATCTAAAAAAAAAAAAAGTCAATTTTCCCAAAGATATTTTCTGTCATTTCAGGTTTTGTAGGTTTTGAGACGTATGTTCAAATGTTTTATTTTCTGATTGGTTTGGTTTAAAGTAGTTATTTGCTGCTGTTAAAAGGCAGTGACAGTCAGCTCATGTGTGTGCCCACGATGGAGTTGAACTGGTCAGAAGTCAATACTTTGGCTCCACACCCTTCACCAGCGCAATCTGGCAGTGCCACATCCAGAATATTTCCACTTCATTTTTTTTCTGCCAGAGGAAGTGGAGTTGTGTCATCCATCTATACAGTCTATGACCCTGATACTGTAAAAACAACAAAACAACATGGCTGCAGGGTTGAATATCAGCAGCAAAGCTTGTCCAGATCAAAATGACCTCTGTCATTTCTGATGTGCAGCATTAAATTGCTGTAAGTTCTGTCCAAACATACTGATTTGGTGGTTTTAAAGAGGCCATTTTTGGCTAGATTTAGTCTTGCTACTTAAATTGAAAAGTGCAGTCGGGGGTGAATGAGCGTAAGCATGGGTGTGTGTGAATACATTAAACCCTCTGTTCAGGAAAGAAAGATGACAGATGCTGAGAGTGCGGGTGTGACGATACACTCTATCTCTGGGTGTCTCCAATGTTGAAATAAGAGTTTGAATGTCTTTTTTTGCCGTCACTGAGTCACTCTCCACGTGGGAGACTTGGTCCCTGTGTTGGAGCTGTCTGAAAAAAACTTTGCACGACCAAAGACACCACACAGAAGTGTGACAGAAGTGCAGGCAGAAGTGCAGCTCTCCTGTGCGGATTCTCAGATGGTACACGCCTTACATGGTAATGCAGTTTGACTTCCACTCATCAGCCGGCTGGTTCACCACATAGCACTCCCAGCTTAAAGTCGTGTTCAGACTGACAATAGCACTGTGTCAAAAAAACAAAATGTCCTCATTCATTTCAATGAGGACACTGCATTGGTAGAACAGATGAACAGCCAGAAAAGTGTTTTTTTCCTGTTGGCTCAACTTTCCGCTGTTGCAGTGCAAGATAGATCATCAGACAAAGCAGTGTGTTTACAAATCAAATCAAAATCAAATACATGAACCCAACTATATGTATGATTATTAATGGGATATAGACTGTTTCCAGACTTGAATCACTACACACTTTTTTAGTCTTGATATGACGGCTCTTTTACCCCAGTTGGGAGAAACAGTTGAGCTTAATGGGTTGTATTAAGAATATAAGGAAATCGTCTTCCTTCAACTTTAAGTGGCCATATAGATACATCCATGAAAGGTTGTGACAATAAGTGTGATGAGATTGACGCAGCTGTAACAGTTGCTGTTGGGCCACTGATTATTAAGGCAAAACGAAACAAAATAATGCATTTTCCAAACAAGAAATTTGCTAACAGGAGCATAATGTCTAAGACCTGATTGAATGAAGTGAATCAAATAGCAATTCATTCTGATAACGAGGCAATCAAATTATACCTACCTCAAACAGCTCCTGCTTTGCAGAGCTATTTATAACTCACAATATCAACTGATGTGCAGTGTTTCAGCACCTAATAAGCCGATGAACCCATGGATGAGTAATTCAGTCCGAACCTCCTAGATCTTATTTCATCTTGGTACCTGTAGCAACATGCCAACACCAACGCAGCCCCCTTGCATGTTTTTAACACTATGCTATTTTCAGTCTGAACTCAGCCCAAAGGAAGATGTACTGGAGTCACAGCCAGCTAAGACTTTAGAGTGCACATATTATTATTTGTAATATAGTGTGCCTCATGTTTTCATGCTGCTGTGTGTCCTGACACCCTGACCTGCCTGTCTTCAGCATCAGGGTTCAGGGGTAGGACATGAGCATCGCAACTCTCCTGGCTGTGGCTACAGTACCAATCTGCACAACATAGCCAGTCAAGTCAAAATGAATGCCAGGCACTTCTGTGCAACGTAACATGAATCGAGATAGTGTGTCTGCGTTGTTATGTTACTGAATATTAACAGAAAAATATTTTAGTGGATTACTTAACTGAATTATTAAGCTTGATATGAAGACGTTTGTGACCAGACTGCCATATTTCCCTCTTGGGATGAGTCAAAACCAAGCACCAACCACAACTGCATGTGTTTATATGCAGTTAAAGGTCCCGATGAGCCCTTGCCAGAGTAGGTGCGGCTTGTTCAGACCAATGTGGTGGTTTCATTGATGTTTCACTCTAATGAACAGCAGTGGCCAGTGTGATACTTCTTATATATCTTCTGGAACAGAGGGGGTCATGTCTCTGTGAAAGTACATGTGCCACAACACCTGCACATCTGCAATACCTGCAGATGTGACACAACTGCTCAACATCACCTGTAAATTATTGATTTAATCATTAAAAAACATGACCCAATCTCTGGGACACATGGTGAAGAGTACATTACCAGTCTGTGGAATAGTTCTGACCCAGAGAGCATCTGGTTTCCTCTTTCCTCTATCAATCAAGTCCATGAGCCTTTTTGCTATCCTTCCATCCTTCATGACCAATAATAAGCCTAATTCCTCTGGGGCCCTGTTCATCTGTGAACATCATATATTCAGCTGGTATTTAATTAAATACTGTGGCCCTGATGTCACGGCTGCAGGGATGTCAATCATGCTACTCCATTGCATAAGGCATGGCCAGACTATTAAGGTCCTGGTTATGTGTGAGGCCCACGTGCCTCTGAGAGTTCCTGACTCAATCAGCAGAAGCACGTACATCTCTGTGGCCCCATTTGCCCTGTTTACATCTGCCTAAGATTGGTTCTGCACAGTCTGAATCTGTTTCCTCCCTGCCATTCCATGCATTCACCTTCTGCATATATACCCAGATGGCTTGAATCCACGTCTGCATTCAGAATGAGGCAGAACACACAGAGCACGGTTATTTGGGTTTTTGGTCACAGTTCGTCATATTGATTAATCGTCTCTTTCTCTGTGCGTCTGTGTCATCTGTCTGACTCCTTCTCCTCTATCTCTCTGCGCCCCTGCCTCATTCACTGTCAACAGTCATAAAAGATTGTATTTCATGTGATTTTCCTGTTACTTCAGACTCAGCACTGGTACAGTCTGCTCCACATTCTGTACCAGTGCAGGAAAACGCTTAAATAAGCTCAATTTATTAGACATACAACGCTGCGTAGATTTCGATCTTGCGTACAGACATTAAACTGCAGAACAAAGCAAATATTCTTGATGCATATGGGAACCATGTTCTTTTATATATACAAAAACAGCTGCTATTGCTTGGTGAGAACTAAATATACAAAATGTTAATCCACCCACAGAGCGTCTTTCATGGTAACCTGACATGCAGCAAGTGCTCTGTGGCATTTTCTTCCTGACTCTGAAAGACAAAGGGCAGGTTGAAGTGCACAATTAAAGCAGCTCTTTTGGAAGAAATGTACAACATTTTGAATGAAAATGAATTGCATTAAAATGTCAGAGAGTTAGAGAGAGAGAGAGAGAGAAAGAGAGAGAGAGAGAGAGAGAGAGAGAGAGAAAAAGAGAGAGAGAGAGAGAGAGAGCAGCTCAGGTTGTTTAGCACTACCCACTCACTGACTGAAAGAGAAGACCATCAATTCTGTGCATCCAATTAAGCAGGACTTTAAATCCATCAGCACACTTGAATCTGCCAGGGTGCTTCTGAACACTCAGCGTGCCTCACATACATTTATTCATAATTGTTCCATTTAGGCACCAGATTAAATCCAATCAGTGACCCAAAAAGATGCACATACATGTACAGTGTTTGCACAAAAATATACAGCTGCCAAACATTCATTGCATTGTGATCCCAGCTCCTCTCTGCTGCAACTGGAAAACTCTTACTGTAACAGCGCTCGTATTCTGCAAAGCTTCCTCGCTGACATTTCCAAGAGATCCACTTTTCGGGAGTTTATCTACGCGTACGAAACACCAAGAGTCAGCATGTTTGCATAATGAATTAGTTTGCATTTCAAATTCCATTTGAAAAGTAAACATCTCATTTAGACAAGGCACCCCGGGGCTATTGATCATAAAATATTACAGAAGCAATTCGGCCATATTACAGCATGTCTGTGTCCTGATTTCAAGGGCTTTTAACATTCTGCAGTACTAAGTAGTAAAACAGTGAAAAAGCATTACACTTCTGTTATAACTATCGCCAGCTGTGAATTCATGCAGTATTAATCCACAGAGCTTCAGCAGTATGAGGCTGTTTTTTATTTTACAACACTGGACACACATGGGAGTTTGGCCTGAGCTAAGCAGAGAGTTCACTCTGTTGGCCATGATGGTTCAAAAGGCACGTCTGGGCACATGCACTCTCTCCGCCATGAGAGCTATCAAAGGAATAAGGTGTAAATTACACCCCTGCATGGTAATGTAATGCAGTTAGTCTGCTGGAGTGGCTGAGCTCCCTTGTGAGAGATAAACCAGGACAAGCGCTCTGTCTGCCTGCTTGCTTGCTTAAATATTGATGGCTTCAGAGCTGTCTCAGACCATTGTTTTGTCTGACTGTCATGTTGCTATAGTCAGGTTACACCGTTGTGGTCACAGCTTTGTGAACAGGCTATCCCTCGTGTGCTGGCTAACCTGTGTTGCGGTGTCACTCAGTCTAATCAGATGCTGCAGCCTTTTTGTTCTCCATCATGCTGAGCCAACAGCTGATGGAGCCTGTTGTTTGATTGCTGAGGGTTTAATGCACTTGTCAATCACAAAAGCTGTAGGTGTGCGCAAGTGAAAGTGAAGCCGTCTGGTACATTTTGTTGAATTTCACCAGTCTTTAACCCGTGTAGGGAAAGATATTTTTCATGTTTCCCAACATCGCACAGATCCCTGGATACCAAAATGAAGGTCATCATTCACTCTTGCCTGTGATCGATTGAAACATTGGTTCAAGGACGCCAACTGTCCCAAAAGTGTTGCCCATCTGGCAAAATACCCTGGGAATTGTGTGTCAGGATGACATCGCTGGAGAACCAGAAATGGTGGCTTTCACAATAGTTGCCATTTATAAATCCTGATTTCCCAGTTTGATGTTTCTTGTCAAGACATTTTGCTCCAGAGGGAGTTTTTTCCCAAAGTGGCCATTTTGTAAAGTTTCAATTGACGAAACATCTTTTCTCCTCCATCATTCCAGCTGAGGCAGGCTGAAAAGCTTGTACAACTGTGAGGTTGAACTTCTTCAACTTCCCACTCAATAGCACTCGAGAAGTAGCAGTGAGTGGTCGATGATTTCCTGTGGGCTCGTTGTAAAAAAACACTCTGTGCCCCCCCCCCTCCCAAGTCTGGCCTTTTGTTCTGTGAATCTGGAGGGGAGTGACTAAAGCTTGTTCACTTTGAATGATGAGGTCATTAGCAGAGATAATAGGACTTTGCTGTAACGATCTTGAAACTGGGATAACACATCACATTTTAAAAAGCTGATCTGTACCACCATAAGTCACAAGCCTCATTTTGCTGGTCAGATCTCCCCCATCACAGCTGCAATTTTCATACAGGGACTAAATTTAACACTCCCTCTGCAACACCCGTCTGAACTCCGTGGTCAATGACAGGGTGAATCATTTCTGCTCCCTGACAAAACATCTGACACTCAAATTATTTCTGCGTTGAGATAATGGCAAGGTTGGTCATGCATACTGCAAGCTGTGATGTGTCAATGGAAATGGGCCCTACTTTTCTCACAGTGTACAAGCGTATGTGTGTGGTGGGGGCTGGAGAAAAGGGTTGACAGTGAATACTTCAGTGGTCCTTCTGTGTGCAAATGTGAAAGGTGTGATGGCACAGACCATCATAGAATGAGACAGATATGAAAGCCACAAGGTCACTCTCTGAGTGAGACACAACTTAACTGAATAAATAAACAGCAAAGAGAGCTGTTCAGTCATATGTAAAGGTGTGTGTAGACAGCCTGCATATCTTTATAACATGTACTGTAGGCGTGTACACATACTGCCCATAGCTGAGATCAGGTACCTGTGGCTCAAAAGCCATAAATGATTCTGATCACACATTAAAGTAGCTCCAGCTCCACATAGTGCACAGTCATGAAAGTGGAAACACAAAACTAATGACTAATGAAGCTGCAAAAAAAAGCAAAAAAACCACTTGCTAATATGCCGAGGTCATTGTGAAAATGCTAAATATGGGATTGTTGTGAAAAATAGTAAAGACACTATCCCCTGATAATTATTCTTTAATCTCTCTTTAAATAAAGGCTATGAGTCGATATAAAACATCTCACAGGTGTTCACTATACATACATGAGTCTCCAGAGGTGTGGACCATGAAAAATTCACTATGATTATCTTGTTAACACAGAATCGATCTTCATAAGTGGAGGAAAATACAACACAGTGAACTCACCTCTACCCTTCACTCTCTCTTTCTCTCCCCTGGCAAAGCTCAATGACACCATGAGCCGGCGTTCTGAAGTGTAAATGGAAGAGATGTTATTTTTATGCTGAGCACATACCCATCCCATTGTAGATGAGAGGTGAGATTTCCGACTGCCAATTACTTCAGACTGCTGGGAGGTCAAGCATAACCAGGATCTGCTAGCTCAGCCAGCTCTGTGCAGATGACCCCCAGGAACGTCAGGGGACTCAAACCTGAACCTGAACCTCAGCTGAACCTCAAACCTCAGAGAGGTGGTCTGAAGCGCTAGGCTGTGGCCTTGTTCACACTGGACCTGAATTACCCAGGGACCTCATGTGAGTCCTGAATTTTGGACCTAAAAATCTTTCAAAGCTCTTTTTAATCATTTTCATGGCTACCCTCAAATTTTTGATGACCTCTGTGTTTGGTGAATTATATTGGGTGTTTGAAATAGATTTTTTGCTTTGCAATTTATAAAAATTACAAACTCAGCAGGTCCACGCGAAGGTTAAGATCACCAATTATTACAAATCATGCAGGAACTCCAGGTAATACAAATCTAGTGTAAACTGGTTACATGAGGGCAATTCTCAGAGCAGTGGACTGACTTCAGTGCTCCTCTGAACTGTGGATTTTTCTACACATTATATGACATACAATGGTATTTAAGCTACATTGCTCATGAATCTTTTCTATGGCTGTGGCTGCAGTGAGTCCTACAGTAGACTTCAGTATGTAAACAACAGTATTATAAGCAACAAATGTAAAGCAGTGGGCTTTTTTATAAGTAAGAGAGATGAATTAAACAAGACAATGAACAAAACAACAAAATGAAATATTAGCGGTGTAAAAAGTTTGTCTACACACAGTTACGGATACGGATTAAGGGCACAAAAGGGACAACTTATAAACTATAAAACTATAAAAGAGGAGATCAGTTAGCAGAGGTGAACATTAGGTTGTACAACCTCTGACTTTTCAGCCTGCAATCAAAGAAATGTTGCAACTCTGCTCTTTCGACTAGTGAGAAGGTCAGCTCACCGCTGGAGACCAGGAGTGAGAAGAGTCCGGGTGATGACCGGGCTGGTCCTGTGAACCTTAGAGCCAAGTGCCCCCTTTGTGGCAAAAAGCAAAGCACAGCCTTTCAGAAAGGGCAGGGCATGCCCTTGAGGGATGTGGATTCAGCTCCAGATGTAACGTGTTGGCTCTCTGATTACATTTTGCTTCCTTGTAGCACCCTGAGGGTATGTTCACACTAGTCATGTCTGCAGCAGTTCAATCACACAGTGGAGCATTTATTTCTCTCGTTTGGTTCATTTTGACAGGTGAGAACAATGTCATTTGAACTTGGGCACAGAGCTAAAACCACCTGCCTGAGAAAACTGCAAAGGAGTGAAAACTGAATCTGAACAGGACTTCTTTTTCCAGGGATTCAGGGACAGAAGTTAACATCTGGTCATCTATTTCATCTAAGACATGAAACAATGCATCATGAATGAATCATGCAGCAAATATATTCTCAGTCAGAGTCAGGGTTGACAAAGTAGAACCGATTCTTTGGGCTTTTTTGTTGCATGTTGATTTTTAGCTGGAGTTGTGCAGTAATCAGTGTCCAGCTGGAAAGGCGTAACTAATAACAAAAAGGTGAACAGTTGTAGGTATCTTAGTAACAGGCCAGCAGACCCGGATTATCAGACTCATTCATCTTGTCATTGCTACTGGTCATCCTGGACTGTATGATGGATGACGTGACAGAGGCACAACAGGACTTACATCCTACCATTAATCACCAGGCTGGTATTTACACACCAGGAGAGCTGTTAACGAAGAGAGAGTTGGATGGCGGAGGGCAGGGGAGGTAACGAGAGCATTTCAGAGTACTAGTCTGTTCCTAAATGTGGCTTTCATGTGTATGTTGATGAATGTTAATTTGTAATTATTGAATATTGCAGAGACTATGGAGAGGCACACCTGTTCTATCCTGCTTAAAACAAACAACCACACACACGCACACAGACACACCATCTGGCTCTGACACTTGTGAAATCCCACTAACAGGCCACAGGGAAATATAGACAGAAAGGACAGAAAAGTCTTGCTATCAGCTCTAAACTGAGCACCAACATGGACCACACGGCTCCCCGCATCACTCATTAAGCTGTCACTTCACTCTCGAGCACTTCTCACTATAAATAAGTTTTCCTTTGACGCAGATGGCATGTCAATTACTGGACATCTGTTGTGGTTAGTTGTACTTTGTAGACCGTGGCAAAAAGTACAAGCTACATCGATCTCCTTTTTTTGTCTGAGCTGTTTTGACAATTTTACTTTTGTAAGTAAATGACAGTTGCCATTTGGGATTTTCTTTATGGATCCAACTATTCTCTCAGACCCTGAGGCCAACTTTATTTAAATGTCAATGAATAAATGTCAGTGTCTATGTGTATGTGTGTGTGAGACCGTGGCCTGCCCAAATAAAAGTTTGAGAATATAGGCACATGTTTATCTTTGCACAACACACATCACATGCATATATACAGTATTTACTGGACAGCACAATGTCCTTCAGACTATATGCATGGTTTGTCCTTGAGGAAGTAAAAACTTGTTGTGTGGGAGGGGACAGTTCAGCGAAAAACATCTTACAAACATTTGTATTCAAACTGTCAACAGCCAAGTACAATATAAATTGGATTAAAGATGCCCTGCGGGCCTTCCCTGGAAACAAATTAAAGTTTACATCTACTGTTTTAACCACAACACACTGCATATTCTTTGGGTCTAACAAATGTGCTGAATCCATTTCTGTTTTTGTTAAACATTTCTAAGACTGAATAATTTAAATTGTGAATTGTTTATATTTAAATAGCATTCATTCATGCATGCACGCAGGCATCGTCATACATGCAATATCAACAGGGACATCACCCGTGCCTCACAGTGGTAACAGTGGGTAAAAACTCCACACTGTACCCAAAGACTTTGGCTTTAGTTAAATGAAACGATGACAGAAATATTCAACAGCTTCTCTTTCTCTGTGGCTACTTTTGCAGAGAGCAGATGAAGGGAGGATTAAGGAGGATCTCTACTTGCAAGATTGTTGGGTCCTTTGTATCCAGAATGATAGCTTGCTGCCTCAGTGGACATTAAACTCAGTAATCACTGTGATTGGCTGGTCAATGGTCACCCCGTGTGTCTGGCTGATCACCAGTTACACTGTTATTCTAATCAAATTACTCTTCACTCTTTCTCTTCTGCTACCTTCGATGTGGAAATGTGCCCAGGTGTGCTGTTCTTTTCCAGCACATCGAATTACGAGTTTTGATGTCATCTGTTTAATTATAACACAATAAGTCTTAACAAAGGCACACATAGCCAGCTCTGGAAAATTTAACAATGAAAACTTAGAGGACACTCCATCTGCAGTCTCAAAAACCCAGTCAAGATTCATGAGTTAATCATACTGTGAGAAACATCTGGTCTCCCTCCTGGACAGCAGGTTAGAAGGAAAATAGATGGCTGATTCCCAACCTGGGGGCTAATTAAAGGAGGTGACATTCAACCAACAATAGAGGGGATGGAGTTGTGGCAGCTGGGTTGATAACTATCTTGTGTTAATCAGAGTTCAAAGGTGTCAATGGCTTTAGTTAGGAACTCACAATAGCCACACTGAGGGTGAAATAGAGCCAATCAAGGAAAAAAAAGAGGGAATTATTTCTCCATCAGTCACTCTCATGCTGAACAGCTCGTCATCCATGTTTAAGGCAGTTTTTGTGTTATTGTGTTGCTCAGTTTAATTGTTTCCATAATTTCATTATTATTCAGGAGAGCTCTGACGAAACATTTTGGGAAGTCTCCAGCCATCTGCAGTGGCTGTCCTTGACTGAATGATTAACATCACAATGTGCATTCAGCTACATTGTAGAAAGACAAGTCTGACACTCAGACAAAATTGAGACAACTGTGCTCCATTGCAACTCTCTGCTGTAATGCATCACTTGGCACCATTAAAGGTATGTCAAAATTAACAATCAGAATTTCCTGTTTGCAGGACCCCCATGGAGATATAGACAACTATCACTGAATTACTTTGATACTAAAGACAACTCAAAGACATGATAATCCTGAGAGTTAAATGATTTTCTATGATTTCTGATTTATAGATATTTATGTACAATGGACATCAGAAACGGTATCTTCGGAAAGAGAAAAAAAACACTGTTGCCGAGTTATGACATTGGGCACTAATGGTATTTAAGTACCTTATTTTCCTCCATGAGTGATGAGTGAGTCACTGCTGCAGCTCCAACGGCTGCTGCTATAACTAACTTCCTTCTTATAACACAGACATGCACCTGTCCTCTTTGGCTTCTGCCTCATATTATGAAAACCTCTGTATTCAGACAATTTGAATGGTATTGATGCGGGTGATGCCAGGTCATATGAGCTGTATATATACCATTTATGTTAATCTCATCAGCATACTTGACAGTGATGGACACTGCTGCTTGCCATCAGACATAAGTCTCTATGCTCATTTCTGTCACATTAATTGGAGGTTAACGTAATTTCTTTGACTTGAAAATATATCCTTAGGATGTGGAGTCAGATCTCAATATCTGTATATGTCATTATTATGGCTCAAAATCAATATATCACGTTATGTAGCTACAGGAGGAAATCTAAGTTCCAGTTCACCACCAAAATGAATCAACTGTTCCTTGGCCCAAGGCCTGCCTGTCTACAATATTTTATAAAACTGGTTTTATAATTTAATAGGGGTAAAAACATAACCTATTTAAGAGATGAAATTATATCCACCAAGGATTTTAAAAAATTCAGTTTCTACATCTGACGACTGAAGAACAATCAGCTTGTTCCAATACATTGTAAAACAAATACATCTGATACATACAAAGTCTTAACCAACAGCAATAAAATTCACCAAGCAAATCACAATGAAATTGAACAACATGTTGTTACAAATGACACATTTGGAGTCCACTTTGTGTAAAATTTAAGAATGGAAAAGCAATTTTCAAATGAAACCGTACCGCAAAATAGTCCCAGCTGGAGCAGTAATTCATGCTGGTCTTTAAAGGTAATGAACACAGACATTTCAGACATGCATTTAACAGGATCAGATACAAAGAAAATCATCCAGTTTCATGGAAATACCAGCACACTGATGTATAAGATTACTATTAGCTTAGTGCAGTGTTAGACTCTTTGTAAAATTATAATTTATTTCAGCACCCCTGCACTGCACCTCCACCTACCATTTGTTGACGGTGCAGAGTCGTTAGCCATATGTGCGCCTGAGCCACATTGTTTCCACTTCATAATTTTTGACCCCACCTTGGTTTGATGGACCAAGTGTGACAGAAAGATAATTTCCAGAGAAATCCATCCTCTGAATCGGCTCCCTCAGTTCACAGTGACCTGTGTGTTGTAGCTGACATTGTTCGGCTTCAGTTACAGCTCCAAAGAAATTAATAGCAATGCTTATGGTTTTCTGGCAACTACAGATTGTCATCACAGATGTGAGTTTGTATGCACCTTTCATGAAAATATAATTTTTTGTTTATTGGACAGAGAAATCGTGGTTAGATATATTCATCCACTGACTTGTTCAAAAACAACTGCGGGAAGCATCTGGTCACTATCTGCTATTTTCTCAATATGATGGACTGTGTTTTAAACAGAGAGGATAAGTATCTCCATTCTGTCTTCTCTTGTGGTTTAGGGAGGGATATTACATCTCCTCTCCTTCCTTTAAGAATGGCACAAGGTACATTTTAAATCATTTTATTCCCGATGTGTAACTACATACCAAACATAGTGAACTAGGTGGAGCCACTCCCATTCATCCTATATTAAGGCACACCTGAGATCTATTGTGTATTTAAGGTTATTTACAGCTTGTTATTTTGCTGGTGACACGCAACATAATTCAGAGAGAGCTCATTAGCTCTGATTTATTATTGTGGACCTGTACTCAACACTGGAACATCAATGGAAGTGAGATCTGTATTTTGACAGACTGTCAGGCTCAGTAAACAGACGAGGACTCAAATGCACAACTTAAAAGACGGATCAGTGTCGAATCAGGAAAGTTTACTGACAGCAGGAAAAATATGCATAGAGAATACCAGGGTGGAGGAGGCAGAGTCCGAGTGGTAGGCCAGAGTCGGTGACAAAACAAAACAGAAGCAACAGCCAAGAAACAGGAAAGAAGTCCAAAAGAGCAGGCTGGGTAAAAGGCTGGAAGGCTGTGGCAGATCTGAGGCAGGGAATGAGTGTAAATGGGCTGGTATAAATTCTGCAGGGGTAATGAGGTGATGGGATCAGGTGAAGGAGTCAGGTGATCTGGGAGATGGTTGGAAGAACTGAGTTACTGCAGAGTAGCTGGGACTGGCAGGGTCTGGGCTGAGAGGGGAGTTAGTGGCAAGCTAAGAAACAGCGGGAATGTTGTGATTTATTGGAAACTGCGAAATCGACTGTGCCATGGACAGATAGTGGAGTTTATCAGTGGAGCCTGAAGGCCTCAACATGTTTGCTGTGGCTTTGCCCTACATTTTTACAACAACCTGAGACTGTGTTTATTTTTATTTTATTTTGGATTTCACTGTCACAGACGCTTCATCATGACTTGTGAACCCCTCTGTCGAGCATGGAGGATCAGACCTCTATAAGCCTTTACAGTAGCTTTTTTTGTGGTTTATCACGGGGAATTGATTAACGTATCTGCTGATGTCTGGTTTATGGTGAGGTTACAACAGTCAGAGGCCAAAACATAAGACAGTGCACTTCAGAATACTGGCCCACAGCTCACAATGAAAGGCCATACTTGTCTGTAGGAATTAAAATCAAAAGTTGACCCGCCAATGAACACACACACACACACACACACACACACACACACACACACACACATACACACACACACACCTCTACCTGCTACTCCTGTAGTGTACATACTGTTTTAATGTTAAGTTCCTCTATCTAACAAAGGGGATTCCAGACATGGTCTGCCTTTGATTTCTATGATTCAAGGGGAGACCTGTCAGTCTTTGAGCACTCTGAATTCTGACCCATTCTTCTGTTGTTGAGTTCACTGAATGGCTTTGCCTTGAAAGCGAATCGCCCCACTCCGCTCTTGTCTTTCCACATCCGTCACTGCCACAGCAGACAGGACATGGTTGACATCAAAGATAAAGGGTCACATCAGAGACGCTTGCGCTCCCGAGGCCAGACACACTGCATGAACTTCACAGCAAACTTCTGCCAAACTTGTCGGAGCGTTTAAGAATAGTTATGAGAAAAGTTTGCTGCATTTGTTTGCATCAAATTTTCCAATTACCGATGAGGGACGACAACTTTATTGGTGCTGTCTGTCCCCCCGCCCCATCCTGTTTGTCTTCATCTGTCTCTGTGTCTCCATCTCTATATCGTTGTCTCTATATCTCTCCAACTTTCACTCTCCCCCACTCTGTCTTTCCCCCTTTCTTTGTCTTTCCTGCAAAAATCAATAATTTCTAATAGATTCAGGACATGATTGAGTGTAGGCGTCACTTTTCCACAGGCTGGAAGAGAAGCGTATTAATCACTGAAAATGTCTTTTTATTATTTTGCACCATAGAGCCCTGTAGTGAGCCTCCGGCACAGACTAAATGAAGTGAGTGTGTGTTTGTGCGTGTTGATGTGTATGTTTATGAGTCTTAACACAAAATCATGTTCTAAAACCCCATCAGTGAAACATTAAAGACATTGTCACGGTAAATGCACACTTTTATTTGTGCAAAGGAAGCTGCACTTCAGTCTGAACCGAGTCTTGTATGAGAGATCAATATCATAAAAGAATGATTTCATATCAGCTTTGTGTTTTAAACACTGGTTCAAATCAACTGTGGACTGTAATTTTGTCCTTTTTGCACTAAGTGGGTGATAACATTGTGGATAAATGTGTTGCCACTCAGCAACACAAAACACACTGAAGCCAACACTTTAAGGTAAGCACTGACCTAAAATCTGATAGCATTCTGAATACTTGAAGGTTTTTGTATTGTACTGTATGGGTGGCCACTTTGGCTGAAATCAATAACATAATATCAGAAAAAATATGTCTCCAATTTCAATATCCAGTACAGTCAAGTGACAAATTAAAGCAAGAACCTGATTGGATGAGTAAAGAAACAAAACAAAAACAGAAACCTGATATGAACCCAGCTAAACACCAACAATGAGCTTAACCACAGCTCTGAACCAAAAAAAAACAAGCGAATAGAGTCGGGGGAAAATGGTGTTCGTCCATTTGAAAGAGAAAGAAGAAATCTAAGCCACGGCACGCTGAACTGAAGCTGTTCTGGAGGTTTGATGTTGTAAACACATTACTAAAGCACTTTATATTGTTTTTTCCTCTAATTTGTCACCCTGACACGATGGCAAGGGTGGGGGAAAAAAATCACACAATTGCACATAAAACAATCAAATTGATGTTCAATTGAATAAACTCTGCTGTAACCTCTGTAACATTCAATAACTCATTTTGTTAGTTTTAAATCACATTTTTCCTTTGGAAAAAATCATTTAGGCAGCTGAATTTTGTAAAACAATAAGACAACAGAGTTCTGTGTGAAGAGTTGCTGTTTCTGTGAATGTTTTGTCCCTACTCTGTATTCCCATTTCATTTTTTTTTAAAAATATAATCCTTAGTGTTTTGTTCTGTTTTTTTACCACTGGCTGGTAATTTTTATTGTTGTTGCATGTACAGTGCAGTTATGTTTTGACTGACATGTCAAAATATTAAAATACCTATGAGCATCAGCTGCCATTTCTATACAGAAAAACTTGTTGAATTTGTGAACACAACATGGCACCATAGTCGCTGAATTAATCTGAAACTGACCCAGAATCCAAAAATAAACTGATTTCAGTTGCAGATCATGCTCTCAGCTTCCAACAGTGTAATTCTCATCTTTCACACGATGCCAGCGGCACGTGTTACAGAGCTTTAAACTAGGTGAATGGACGTTTCCTTCTGACATGCTCCTTGGGAGCTGTAGTTTACTTCATGTCTCTGTGCAAAATGATTTTTTTATGACTTTGATTTCAAGTACCAGGTGTGTCAATAACTCTGCCTCCTTTGCAGCTATATAATTACTTTACACTACGTCTGAAGGTCAAAGAATCCCAACATCACTGGCTTATTATGTTGTTATGTTTCATAAATCCCTCACATGCTTCTACACCTCCCCCTTCATCCTTCTCTTGTTGCACAAGGCGTTTCACTCTCAAGACATACATTCCTGCCCTTTAAGTAACCCACAGCACACAACAAGGACAGAAACTGTCATTTTGGAGGGAGATTTTGTCGACAGTGACACCAGGGATCTCATTTTCAAACCAGTCAGCCAGAGAACCCAAAAAGTCAGCCAGAGACTTTCCCCTCGGGGATTAGGGATTCTGTGTCTCACTCAAGCACCCGACAGCAGCGTGAGCCTGGGCCCCTTTGATTAAACAACAGTCTCTTGCTGATCCTGCAGCCACCCTGCTGCTGCTTTGAAAGGTACATTGTGATCCTGTAAAAACTGCAACAAGGCTACAGCAACCAAAGTCGAGGCAGCATCAACAAACACACGCATATCGACCTGCAATGTGTTAGAACATGAATAT
Organism: Datnioides undecimradiatus; assembly: GCA_008933995.1. Lineage (NCBI taxonomy): Eukaryota > Metazoa > Chordata > Actinopteri > Lobotiformes > Datnioididae > Datnioides > Datnioides undecimradiatus. Next base: position 2,059,301 of record WARS01000014.1, read on the forward strand.
GGGTGCGTGAATTAAATCAGTTTGAAGGCGAATCAGCCTGACTCTCCAGAAATTGGCATCACGCGTGGCCAGACCACATGGCAGATGCGAAGTCAGAGGATACTAACTGGCTCCTGCCAACAGTGCCCATTATCTGCTGGGCGTGCATGCAGGGCACAAGGTTAAACTAACAGCCCCGCTTGTCCCAGAACAAGCCTTGCTGACTAAACACACACATACACACACACACACACACACACACACACACACAAATACACACATAGGCACAAACGGCTGACATGGCAGTATATCATACTATTTATCTTCATGTTCATGCAGAAAGCCTGATTTTGATGTTGGTGACAACCTGCATCAAAGTCAAGCAAGACAAGCATGCAAATGGTATGCACGTATGCTCCAAACCTGTGTATGCGTGACAGACAGAGAAAGTAGGAGAGGGGGAGTTGCTGCTTGCATGTAAACAACTCTATTAGCAAGCTGTCCTTGGATGATCGAGAGAGCCACGGCCTCCATGGGATGTCTTTCTCCAGTGTTCTGCCTAACCACCTTCCCCTTTTCTTTCACTCCTCATTCAGGCAGCACAAGATGGCACATAATGGAATACTTAACAGACTGTGAGAGCTTTTATTGTTTTCCCTGTCACCTCTCATGCATCCACTACCAGTCAGTGCACAGCGCAGGCAAGACTTCTAGCACTGATAAAGTGCTGCTAGCCCTCTGTTCAGATGTCCATTTGACATTTCGCCTCCGTTATTTTAATATTCAGTCCCCACCTCGTAATCCCATTACTGTCAAAAGCCTGCTTTGTGTCCCTCAGTGTCTCATGTTCTCATTTTTCTCTTTGACAATGAGCCGGCAGTGAAATGAAACTCATTCTGGGCTTGGGAGGGAAGGGTGAAGATGAAGGGGAGTGGAGGAGACAAGGAAAGGGGCAGCGAAACACGTCGGACAAAAGAAGAAAGAGGAGTGGTGCAGAGCTAAAGGGAGAGCAAGAAAAAAGGAGAACTGAAAGATGAGGGTTTTCAGAGGTGTGAGGAAAATAGACAGTCGAGAAAAAGGAATTTATAGGAAAATAAGAGGAATAAGAAGAGAGCGACGCAGGCGAGAGAGGTTCAGGTGTTTCTAGTCATGCAAAGGGATAAATATGTCTCTGCTCATTCATTATCTACTTCTCTCTGTCTGTAAAGCCCCTCATTTCTCTTGAGCCAATTGCGAAGGTTTACAGAGCCTCTTTTGTGCCACCACTCCATAGTGCTCGAAGCATATTGTCGGCTCCAAGCTTCACCTTCAGGTGCTCTGCAGTCTTATTAGTTCACACAAGCCTTCCTCTAATCTCTTACACCCCCACAGCTTGCACGTGTTCAGTGGTACTTCATCATCATTCATTGGAGTCAACAGAAAGGCTAATAATGTTGGGAATCTTCATCTTCATCATCAGCCTAACTGTGATGGGGCAGAGTACACAGGAATGCAAACATTTAACCTTGAAACTGTTTTTGGTTAACGTATTGCACCATTACCTTCTCACACTGCAGCACCATAAAAGGCAGATGATAGGACTCAGAACTCGACTTGCATTCACGTGTATGTTCAGTCATGTGGTTACCTCCAATTCCAAAGCCTTCATACCTCACTGTAATGCCTCACTCTGCTATCAGCTCGTTTGCAGCGGAAAACATCTTTAACGGAGGAAAACTCTACGCACACAACAGCTGCAACTGCGTTATCTTCAGCATCGCCTCTAAGACACTGCCTATTACCGTACATCCAACCAACGTAAACAGGGCTCGTCCATACACACACAGCTGTTCAGATGCACAGCCTAGGGCAGAGGCAGGGAAACAGACAGAAGCATGCTCTCATGAGAAACGAGCTATGTTATCTCTGTTATCTTCCTCCCCAGCTGGGCCCGGCGAGACACAATAACGTTGTCGCAACGATCGATGCATTTCCACAATTCACAGAGCTGATGGAGAGGGTGTCAAACTCTGTAACTTACTTTTTACATCCCGCTCCCCCAATGCACACACACACACACACACACACACAAATACACACAAACACCTCCTTGCACATTTCCCAGAGCTACTCAATCAAAAGCCATTATCTGAGTTATGGGGAAGGTCAAAAACATCAAAGGTCAAAGCTGCTAGAGGATGCGTTGGGAGGAAACTTTATTATGTCATTATGCTGCTTGGCAGGTTTTATTTGCCAGTGATGAAGCTTGTGTTGTGTCACAAAAACGTATCTCACTCAGGGAGAAAGAAGGATGGCTTAAGACGTTAACGTACGTCTTGCATACCAATTATCTCCTATACTGTACTCTGGGTCCTTTGTAGCGGTTTCTATGAAGAAACCATTCAATAAATCAATTTAACGTTTGAGTCATTTTCCAAGTAAAAATACAAATCCCTAATATCAGCTTTCTAGATATGCTGTTTTCATTTTTCTTATATGATAATGTGTTTTTGTCGGTTGGATAACAAAAATAGCTGCCTGCTAACATGATGCTTTCTTTGATTTGTCAACATTTAGCGTTTCATGGCCCTGATAGAACATTTTTAGCCCGTAACTGGCTGTTGATTATCAATTTCCTCCATGCTGTCCAGCTCTAAATACAACAATTAGTGGGGTTTACCAGCGGCAGGATTTGTTTTTCTTTCTCTTCAGACTGTTTCCTGTGTGATTTTACCTTTTCCAACCCGAGCAAAGACAAACTGGTTCTTGTAAGAAAGAACAGAAGAGCCTCAGGGATTCTCCATGACAGGTGATGTCAGGTTTGCTTTCCCGGTTTCATTGTAGACATGTGCACACGACTTTGTTATTGTGTGTGTGGTGTTTAATGCCATCATCATGTGTTTGTGTGGGCGGCTGTGTGCTTTGGATCCTCACAGAATGGTGGAGAACCATGGGACTTTGCTGTTTCCTGCTCTTTATGAGTTTCATGATGAAAGGCCTGTGGCAGTGAAGACTCTTTTAATCTCAGTCTCTGTCTGTTTGCCTCTCTATGGTTTTCTCCAGAGCATCCTCTCTCCCTCGTCCAACATGAGCCTGGACAAAAGCCTCTTTCAACCAGCCGAACTCGGGATTCTGCTCCATCCCAAAAGACCACATCTTTTTAACCACCATTTACAAGACAAACGCTATGAGAAAAATAATATTATGAAACAGTAAAAGGTTATTTATATAGTATATAGTATGAGGATTTAACTGTGTAAGACAGATGGGAGAGTGGGAAAATAGAGATACCCTAGCCCAGAAAGGAGGAGAAATAAATTGCATCAGGCCCAGGCACATGTGTAGTTAAAGAACAACATCTTCCACTTAGGTAATTGAATTTCCCAGAAACTCTCAATCCCAAGTGGAAAATAAAAGAGAATCCTGTGATTAAGCTGAAGGTGAGTGTGGAAGAATGGAAAATAAATTCTGTAATTAGCAGGCGCATTAGATTTAATTTGAATGGTGTTGTGCAGTATTCCCATGTTTCCTAAAGTGGAACTGCGAGTTAATTGAGACAAACATCTGCAGTCACTGCGATGACAGCGTCTAGCTTCTCAGAAAATGAAGGATTCAACCTTTCATGTGTACGAACCTGTAGCTGTCTATTTTATAACACCTACACCCTGTAAATGGAAAATGCAAATAAAAGATGTAATGGTGAAGAGTGCAACACACTGTAGAGTCCTGACACTGCAGGAGGAATGCATTAAAACAAGATCAAGAGGCAGAATAATCCATTATCTGATCCATTACAGGTTGTACACTGCCTTAAGGAAGAGGACAAACATTTGAGAGCATGCCCTGTTGTTCAGAGCCAGAAAACTGAAAACTGGATGACATGGACTCAACTACTGGATATGACAAGGTAGGTAGAAATAAAGATATCCTCATGGTAAACTGTGATACTGCACAGGGTGATGGCGCCATTACTGGCAGGATGATATCAGTTGTCAAAGCAAATTATGAATTTTTGATCTGACAACAAAAAAACACTTGTTCACTGAACCAGGGTTCCTGCAGCAATTCATATTGAAGGTGCTGCGCCTAACCTGGACTAAAGATCCTAAATTCTACGGGATTTTATGTAAACAAAGCAGTGGCGCTACCTTGTGTAGCAAAGGCCACATACATATTCAATGAGTGGGGCCAGTGTTTAAATCATCATCTGGTAAATGCTAATTGCTAATGAGATGTAACTCTCAGATCGATCACATCATACGTTTACTTGACTGCAATTAATCGGGGAGCGTATCAAGGAAAAAGAGGTGCGGATGTGTGAGAGAAACTCACTGCTGCACTGCAGGTGAGACTCCAGGCTGACCGCCAGCTGGAAACATGTTTTAACAAATCGATCTTTCATTTAGTTGAAGTTATTTGAAAGTTAAAAGTTTATATTGACTAACTGGACAAGCAGAGCAGGCGGACAAACTCTCTGACAGGATCTAAACAACAATCTCCAATGTCAAGGTTTCAAACTCTGAAGCTTGTGACATCATATTCCCACCTGTGCTGTCATTATATGCACACAAGCTCATGGTCAGGTAAACATAGGTGGTCTTGTGGGTTAGAAAAAAATTACTTGTTATTGTTGTTGCTGTTTTCCACCGTGGAGTCTCAATAGTTTAGTAAATATTGAAAAGGATGTGTTTTTTTTTCATTGAGTCACAACATTCTGTGTTATTTTTCTTCCTTCAAGTCAGAGACAACAGGTAAGGAGAAGCCTGCACAGTCTGTTCACGCCTGCACATTTCTAAACTCACTATGGACTTTTTGTCTTTGATTGAGCTGCCAAGGCGCTGAAAGCAAAGCTATTGGGTACTGCCTGCAGGGGAAAACCGAACAGAGACACTGTGATAGGTCTTGGTCTCTGAGGTGTTCAGACTTCTCAATAATTCTTTATATTTTCTGTGTGTGTGTAGTGGGGGTTCCTATGTCTCAGTAATTCATTTTTTTACACCCATTACAATATGGCAGCTTTTTGGATCACAGCCAATGCTTGTAATGGTAAACAAGACATAAACCTGTATTTTTATATAGAATTTTAGTTGGAAATATGTCACCTATCTATTTGCAATGCGCTGCTAATAAGCAAAGTCTGATCCAATTATGGGCGCAGCAATGTAAACAGCTATGTTGGCAGAGAGAAAACAGCACTCACAAAGCGTTTTCCAGTCCGTAACATGAACACCCACACTGAGGCCGCTATACTATACACACACTAGACAGACACACTGTGGCACTGGAAGAAAAAAAAGGATCTTATTTACTCCTGTATGAGTTTTTACACTTGCTGTGTGTTTGTTTTGTTCCAAATTAGCAGCTATACTCTCATTGCTACAATGTTGAACCTGATCTATGCTTCACTCTTTGCACCCACTGCAGAATCTCTAAGCAAACTTTATTTTGGATGCATTCGCCATGTTAAATTAAGTTGTCAGAATCTGCAGCAGTTTTATGATTTTCTACCACAGCTAAGGATCATCTGGGGAAAACAAGGAAATGGCAGCAACACAACAAAACAATGAGGTTTGTCAGCTGTAAGTCTGTATCACTGCTTTTGTGTTGATTCTCTGATTCATGACTCAGTGTTTATTTGCAGAATATTCATACATGTGAATCAAGGCTGCATTTATGCTCTGCAGGAGAGGAGAAGATGTGCTCTCATGAGCGCCTGCAGCAGTTTAATGACCTCTGATTTTCTTCTTAATAAGTTGTGCTGCAAAGTGCTTCACAGTTTTATATTGTGAAATCCTTACACTTAACTGTAATGTGTAATCATATTTTAGAAATTAAATGTTTTGCATGGACAAATGGTCTCTATATATGGAGATAGAATACATTTTCAATAAGCAACAAGTGTGAATCAGCTAAAATGGTTGAATTGCTCCTTTTTATTAATGCACATATAGTCTGAACACCATTGTGCCCACAGCTAAAGGCTTGGCTGAGCTGCTTCGGCATCTGTTTTCTTCGGTCTTTCTGTAATGACATTAATGTCAATAATCAGGCAGGAAAGGGAAGACTAATTTATCAACACATGTTTAAAAAAAATGTGTTTAATTCAATCTAAGTAGTCCAAGTTGCATCAACAGACCCATAGCCATTAGATGAGTTCTTAGAAAAATGGCCCCCACAATCATCTCTGAAAGGAGAAACCTGACGCTGAAGGTAGGTGGTTCAACAGCTGATCGTAGAGAGGAACTAGGTAGCTTTGCATATTTCTTTAAGAACTGATGAACTCTAAAATGGGCCCCGTTTGCATTGCTGGCACAAAAATGCTTCTCTGCAGCCAGAAAATGTTATCTAACTTGACAGAAACCGTATAAAAAAGGATAGACAGATGACTATTTTCACAGATGAGCCACTGACTTAACTGTCATTTTGTTTTTCCTCTGCTGCGTTCACATAAATGAGCTGTCAGCTGGCACCTCTACAGGCTGCCAGAGATGAGTATATATGACATAGGTATTTGCTGGATTATAATTCTTTGTCTGGATCAAGTATATTGCTATGCAGTCGTGCTGACCTTGCAAACTGAAGTATATTACCACTGCATATGCCTGGCATAATCTAGTACCCTTTATCCCCCATTCAACACACCAGTTATTTCCTATTATAAGCTTTTTTTTTTACTTCCCGAGAGCCAAACTGCTCGGGTGGCAGTGAGAATATGAATCACACCAAAAGAAGAATTGGATTAACAACAGCTAGTGAAATATTATGCTGTGAAACAGCGGCCAAAACGCAATGTCAACCAACTGCGAGTTACCCAGGACATTAAGGCCCTATTTGGATTGTTTAAAGAACACATAGCAGTGAGTAATTAGATTAAAGTGACAGTTCTTCCAGCAAATGATATTGTAGTGGAAGAAAAAGAAAGCTGGAATAAGGAGTAGAGGGATGCAGGAGCAGACAAATAAATACAAGTAAAGTTATATCAAACACACACATTTATGAAACAAGGCCCACACTCGCTGTATAATTTGCATGCACTTAGAAAAAAAAGCATATGTTGCAGTGCCACAGAGGGACACTGCTGAGGAGCATCAATGAGGAGAGATTCATAAATGAATAAATAAACACTTTGACACTGTTGACTTATTCATGCTGAGCTTTCAGTCGCTGAAATACACTCTGGGTTTTTCACATGCCACTGAGAATCCTTGAAAGCCAAATGTGCAAATAAAATAGCTCCATGAAAAATGAATCTCTGTGTCTTTCTGCCTCTCCAAGAATAACACTGAGTGCAGGTCTGTTGTCTGACTAAAGAACATTCACATAACATCCAGCTTTCAAAAGCGCCATCTTCCTTATTTTGTCTTTTAAAAGTGAGAGTGGGTCATTAGAATTAGTTTTCATTAGCTCATTATGCATTCTCATAAGTGTAAAGAGGAAGTCTAATCATGTGGTCACATCCTTTATCCTCTGGCATGTTGTTGCTCATGCCACGTTCACACAACCAACTATATTTACGACATCATGCTTTCCACTTCAGTGATTTATATGAAATAAAAACATGAACATTGCAGTTGACCTTGGGAAAAAACACTCACATTTGTCATGTTTTCCGAGGCCTTGTTCACAGTTACCCACTCAGAGATCCATCAATAAAAGCCTGGAGAAGTTCCCATGAAATTCTTCTTGGAAAGAACAAGACAACAATTGGCTCAGTTGTTGACTAACAGCTGCAGTTTGCTGTGTGTATATTCTCCTAATCTCACAATAGCAGTTTGAATCAGATGGAGAGAATATTCCTTGTTAGTTTTTACCTTTTCTCAGCAAAGCAGCCAACATTCTGCTATAACATTGATCTCTTTTTATCGCATAGTCTCAGATAAACCTGCAGCTTGATTTCAGTGAGTTAGAGAGAAGAGAACTTAAGCCTGAATGTAACCTGTGTGCACATAGGGTAAGCAAAGATGTGGAGCTTTAATATAAGCAATACAGCCAATGTCATTTTCATCTGCAAGATCATCATGGGGATAACATAGAAACAACATTAACAACCTCTGTATCAACACAGGTGAGACACAAAAGATGACAGTGCTACTCAACTACACATGCAATCTGAAATATGAAGAGGTTGCAGAAGCACCCAAGTAGCTGCTCTCACTCAAAACAAACAGACACGCACAATTATGAAAAATACATAAACTGGGAGAACTCAACACAAACTGCCTTCCCGTCTCAAAAAGAACAACAAACTGTTTTTCCCTCTACTCACAACAGGGAGTCAACTCCAAAGGAAATAAGTGTTGGAGGAAAAACTTCAGCTTCCAGCAGTTTTATTTTTAATTGCTGCCTCGCATAAAGAGTTGAGTTCCTGCAATCAAAGGGAGCTGATGAAATGGATGCAGGTTTGTGAAATGTTTCATTACAGTGAAGGAACTTTAAGTCAAATGTGTCATGAACTGGGAGCCAATGTGGGAGGCTAATGGTCAGAGGTGGTGGTCACCACTGGTTTGTATGAGATTGTAAATTAAGTAAAAAAAAGAAAAAAGAAAAAGTGAACATTATAATTATGCAGTGTAAATATATAAACCATAGTTTACAGATCTGCTCATGTGCAGTATTTTAGCCACATGTTGGTGGCAGCAGGCACTTTTGGCTATGTATGAAACTGTTAGAGACAGCAACGGTTACCACAGTTGAGTGTGCAGTACAAAAGCTCAGTAGAGCACAAGAAATGTAGAAAAACCTTCACAAACAACTGTAATTTACCTTCAGAAAGAAATCAAACCAAGCATGAGCCCCAAACCTGCCACATTCAACAGACCACTGCCAGTCTGTACACCTCATGGGCTCTCACAAGGCAGACTGATGAAAAAAAGCACCACATTATGCTGATGCAGAGCCCAAGGTAAAATGAGCACATCATAAAAAAAAAGTCTAGCAGTCAGCGTATTCTGATGTTCAGAGGGGTGCGTTGCCACTGACGTGAATATTAAAGGAAGCCTCGGAAAGCTTCCACATGAGCATGGGACTGTAGGACTTTAAGTTGGTTGGGGAAAGATAATTAATACAAGAGCAAAGATGAGCAGCTCAGTGTTGGCCCTCTCGTTCTGCTCCATTAGAGTGAGAGAGCATCATTGGCCTAATGTGCCCAGAACCAGCTGTAGAAGAAGAAAGAGCTGTCTGGAGTCCAAGTGGATACACTAATGAGCTGCTTTTAAAGACACAGCCCTGAAACTGGCCAACAGGCTGTGGCTCGAGGGAATAACGCACGCATGTAAACAGACGAACACGCGCAAACGCGCATGTGAGCATGTACGCCCAAAACGGTCAACTTGTTGTCCTAAACTAAGGCTGCCTCCTCAGCTAATGAGAGGAGAAGAGGGAACGGGATGTGAGGAGACAGGAGGATAATTGTGTGAGAGGAGTGAAAATACTTTGAGAAAGAAAATGCAGGGAAAGTAGAAGCACAGTAATGGCTGCCGGGTTGGAACTGATGATTGTATACAGTACTTCCTCCCACCCCCCTGCAAAAATATCACAACGTGATGGCACAGCAGACTACATGACTCTGTGGCACGGCAGACATTTTTCTCCCCTGAGACTGACTTACATTATTCTGCTGAGAGCTGCCGCCGCTGCTGTTGCTGCTGCTGCTGATGATGATGGCAAAATGAGACTGTTCAAAAACCAAGGACACTCAGAGATAAGCACACGCGCACGCAAACACAAAAACACACCAAAATAAACACGCCCCCCCAAAACTGACACATACACCCACCCACACATTCAAGGGCAAAGTGATCCATTGCAAAGGACATTGCTTTATAAGCCAAGACCTCCACGGTCTCAACAATCCCTTTAAGCTTGTCTCTCGGTGGAAACCTAAATTTTCCAGAGTTACAGCAGCGGTCATTTGCCATCTGAGTTCCTCCACAACAAACTTTTCTGTGCCCTTTCTAAATAATATAAAGCATAACACTTTGTCCATCAGTTGTCCTGGTCTCAATTTACAAATTGTCTGGAATTCTGTTCTGATCCAAATGCATAGCTTTGACAGTATACGGACTGTAGTCGAGTAGTCCGTATGATGATATATAACATCCATTGTTAGGAGTTTGAGGTTTTGTCATACCGCTCATGCCACAACAGCTATTTTCTTGAATATCACTAGTTGTATTAGGCAAGTGTGGCCACTGGTGCATCTCATACATGAACATGTGTATTTCACAATAATATTATGTCATGTGATGGAGTTTCTATATTAGCCAAGTATTTCTTTCAGAGTCTGGTTATTTTATAAATAAACAGCTTCACTATTGATTTTCCAGTATATGTAGTAATTTACAACTGCTATTAACCAAATATCAATATCATGATGTTAAATTACATATGCCATATGATTATATTTCACACATACTGTTGGTTGAGTTTACTCAATTCTTTGTTATTACCGCTAACAAAAACAGTATGGTAATATTAGAAGCCTGCATTATCGAGAGTCAGCTGCTGGACACCAAAGGAAACCACTTGCTATATCCACAGCAGTCAATCACTCACCAAACATCTGCTGCTATTGACTTATTCACTTGTGATGAGCAAAGCATTGATCATGCGACCCGACAATCTGTCACTGATCTTTTAATCAGAAGTAAATATTAACACAAGGTAATGGAGCAAACCAGCTGTTTGCTCTGTGCCTTCCTCTGCTCAGGAGCCTCCACCAACATGAACTCCAGGGCACGGAGCAGATCAGTCATAGCTGCTCTATGATGAATATAAGGAATGATAATAATTACATTATCAGGCCACACACCACAACATGGAAAAGAAAGCCCTGGTTAAGTTGGCTGGTTCATCAGATACAGAAGAGCAAATGTTATCCTCAGATGTGACCTCACTACTTGGACAAACTGGCTTTTCCAGACAAATCTTATGGTGGAAATACAAATATTATTATTATGTATATATACCTGCAGTGCTACTTATGTATCTAAGGTATTTTGCTTGATTCCACAGGACTTTACTGTCTGCCTTTACTGTCTATGATAAATCCAGTCTTCCACCAGCCGGGCTTTGCAGAAATAGAACTATAAACATCTGACCAATCAAACCATGCAAAATCAATTAAACACTGCAAATGAAATACTGAGTGATCTTTTTGTTGTTGTTGTTGTTGTTATTTATTTCAGTATCTTACACCACACAGTTCCCAGCCCATATGGACTTACAAAACACCAGCCAACAACAAACCCTGATGTAATAAATCATCATGTCCAGGTAAAAAAAAAAGAAGGAATCCAGTGTACATGGCACAAATATCACGTTTTAAAGGAGAGTAGGTACTCTGTCCTAGCAACTGAGATTTTTTTGCTCTTGACAAAACACCATAGTCTTCTCATTAAAAAGCTGACTCAGCATCATGCATTACAACATCCAGAGCAAATTAGAAAACAAAAAACAGATTTTTCATACACCAGACTTCTCATGAGAGACTAATGAGAATTTACTTCTCTGTAAGTATGAATACATTCAGCAACCTAGCATGCAGCTGTGGCTTAGAGGTAGAGTGGGTTGGTGGTTTGATGCCTGGCTCCTCCAGGCTGCATGCCGAAGTGTCCTTGGGCAAGACACTGAACCCCACGTTGCTCCTGATGCTGGGACATCACCGTGTGAATGGGTTAGATTTCTAAGTTTCCGCAGTTTTGTTTCTTGTGAATGGGTGAATGCTGACTTGTAGTGTTAAGCTCTTTGAGTGGCGCTGTATAAGTGCAGGCCATTGACCATTTACCATGCACCATCTTCATCATGTGACTGCAGCTTTGATTACAATGGATGAACGTTCACCAAGGGCTGCAGAGTGCTGTCGCTGCTCAGTGGATAAAAAATTGAATGAATGTGTTTCACGACTGATTTTCTTCTGGGTGGTAAAAAATCATACAGGAAATACATCCTGGGATCCAAAACACTGGTCTCACCAAGTAACACCTACCTGTCTCTTGAAAATTTTCAGTGGTTAACATTCAGGAACATTTGTTCTTTGTTATAGTAAATCCCAACACTCTCCAGTCATTTCACAGCACTTTCATGCTGCCTAAACATTGACTCATTTTTAACTATTGTTGTGACAGGCTGCCCTCTGTCTTGTCACAGTCATTTATTCATAGATGACTTGATTCGTACCACGGGACAGTTCAATGACCTCGAATTTATGTTGTCATAGTTAGAGCAACATCGGCCTGAGGGGAAAAAGAGTTATTAACTAATTCAAGGGTAGAAACAGAGTAATAAAGGTCATGTGACATCACTGTCTTGATGTGAGAGGAACAAAGAGCACAGCCCTGAGGTAAACAGTGATGCTCCCAGTAGCTGGCCTGGACAGATGGCTTGAGTCACAGCCATTTACTGTAGATCGACTGAGGGTGTTGTGGGCTGACGGACTGCGACAGGGCAGTGAGATGGCTTGTCGGATTTGTACTACAACCATTTAGGGCATAATTCTATGCCGAATACCACTGACAGACATCAACATAGAAATTGCTCCCAAGTATAAACTAAGGTAATGGTCTGCAGCATGAAATTACAGCTTCAGCCATGACAGTGGAAATGATGTCACAGACAAAATGGCAGGACATTAAAAGAGCTAAGCACTGAAAGCATTTTTCAGGAATCATGCTGGACTGTTATTTGACTGACAAACCAAAGTCTCTCCCACCAGCACACCCACTGTTTGTGCTGTGTGCTGATTATGAGTTTGGCCTTAGCCCCAAATATAATTTCTGTTTACAGCTTTTTGAGATCAAGTAAACTGTGCAATCATTAAATAAAAGATAAAATCTCAGAGCACGGCTGAAAAAACTTATAGTATCATTAGTTAGACAGCAAAGTAGGAACTAAGGATGCCAAATGCTGTTCTTGTTTCTATCAATTTTACACCTGTTTCCTTAGTGGCACCCCGCAGAGTTTTCATTCACAACAACCAAAAATTCACCACATTGTAGGAATCCTTGGGGGCCTAACAAAGGTGTTGAATATCGTGTATTTCTTATCTCAGGCTTTATCTGAAAAGCTTTAACCTTTAATTATTTTAGTCACGCTTCATATTTTTGTATTTACACTTTAATTATCTTGTTAAATTAAAGCAACTAAATGTTTCTCTTCAGAACATGACTTAATTGGAGACTAATTGTGGTTGGAATCTCAGCGTCAAAGTGAAAATCTAATGCAATGATCTGTCGTGATCTCCACGTCTGGCTGTCTGTCATTTCCACTTTAATCTGTCTACAGTGTGACTCCACTATCAGCTCCACTGCGATTGCCATTCATGAAGGTAACAGCAATTAGACTGAAGTTGTGACCTTGAAAAACCATTAATTTTTTATCTGGAGATAACAAGATAATTAAGTCAGGATCTTGAGATTAGAGGAGTTAAAAAGCACGTGGAACAATGGGTGCGCACAGGACTGCTGAGGTTTCCAATATTTGTCTGTCACGAGACTTGACTGTTCACTAACCGCGTCTGTAATGAAGATTGTTTACCTAATTTCATGTTATGAGAAACCTAATTAATTTCCTTGTAATGAGATGCCTTAATTAAGTATAAGAAAATAAGTTTAACAATTCATTTTAAATAACAAGATCAAATCCTGATGTAGCCAAAATAGAATTAAAAATTGATGGGCAAGTATGAAAAAGATCAGAAACATCACAACTGCTTTTAAATGAAGGTAATGCAAAGCAGCAACCTCTCTGTCTCATCACATTATCTGATTGGCTCAGTTATTCAAGGGGGGCCACACCACATGTAGTCTGTCAAACTGTGCTGTTATGCAGTCTTCTGTAGGTTGTTTTTTTTTTTCTTTTTTAAAGCTGATTCATCTTCTGGCAGGAAGTTTAGCCAGCAGTGTGTGAATTCAGCTCTGCAAGAGTGCCAATTGTAATCAGTAATAAACAGACCTCCTGTTGTTCTCACAAAAGGGAAGGGGGTGAAAAATTGTTTTAGGTTGAAAAAGACCCTCAAATTGATCTGGGACCCAGGATCCCTGGAGCACAAGGTTCTGTACTAACATGCCTGCTTTGTGTTGGTCTGTTTAATGTGCTGCTCTTTGACTGGTTGAAGTCCCAAAGGCTATTTTTAGATTAATTCCCATAACAGCCAAGTCCTTGATATGCCTCGGCAAAGGCATATAGGAAGAGATATCGTGTGCTGTCCCTTAATGTGTACAGCACGGATTGGCTTTTTTTTCTTCTTTTTTTTTCCAGAGGACAGCGCCCTGAGCCAGATGCTTTTATCACTTCAGGGCAACAGCACAATTGGTTTAACAACACACACACACACACACACACACACACACACACACACACACACGTTGTTCTTTCTGACTTGCTGGGATATGGTGTAACACTGGAGGGTGTGGTCAATACCCAGCAGGTAACACAATGATTCAACTTTCTTTTAAGAGGACTTATGTACCCTCAGCTGAATAATATAAACTAACTGGAGAGCCTGGTACAAAAAGCCTGTAAGATTACAGCCGTGGACAATACACAGCTGAAATCACACAGATGTATGCAGTGAGGAAGGCCACAAAGATTTCACAGCTCACCTACAATGTCAACACGTCAGAATGGCAGGCTATACACTGTGGTCAAGTGTAAACATGTTCTGTGATGCTTTTATTGTGTGTCGTTGCTGTTTCAAATTTCCTCACTCCCCAAATTACAGAATAATGAGGTAATTTAAATGAAATGGAAGTGAGGTAATTTGAACCTAACTAATTTAAAAGTAATTTAATTGAAATTCTGAAATGATTCTGAAATGAACACAGCTGCACTGGGAAAATGACAACAAATGAAGCAGCAACATTGTACCTGAAAAGACATAATCATGATCAATGTGAGGAGAAATGTTACAAAGAGAGAAATAATGTGTGTAAATATCTGTTAGACATCCATATATAAACAGGTGTATCACACTCACACATGCTCCAAAACTGATTTAGACTACCTGCTTATTGAGGTGGTGTCTTTTTAGCATTCAGGACATGAACCAAGTTTCTATGCAGATGAGTGAAGTAAATGGATCAATTCATCAAAATCAAACTTAATACGCCATCTTTATGTATTGGACCTTCTGCAGCGAAAATGTCAACTTCAAAATAATTAATAATGAAGTGGTCTGTTACTACAGGTACTAACAACTTTTGAGGGCAGTTCCCATCACACATTTAGTGACATAAAGAACTGCAGTGTGAGAGCTCCGTTACCAGCTAATAACATAAGTGCAAAATTTCCCTTGGAAATAAGAGGAAGATAACAGGGCTTTTTAAAGTGCAGGATTAAATCCTAAATAAATAGAGGTAAAGAGGTAAAAATCAACATGCTTTTAAAAAATGACAGTGATGTTTTTGCTTTTCTGTGCATTTTCTCTTCAGGCTTTTGTCTTTCCATGATCGCAACAGTCAGTCAATATGTCATTAGGCAGTACAGCTGGGTGTCATGTCAGTTCAGCCTGGGGTCAATGTGGATATTAACTGCCTTATATCTCATTCTGTTTTCATTGCTCAGCCACTCATGAAATCAAATAGATGCAGGGAACTGTCAACATCATGGCTCTGTAACACCTGTCCCCTGAAAATGATTGGGGAGAATGAGGAAGGCCGACATGTGTGGAGTGTCTGTAAATCTGCGGTGAAAATGTAACTGCTAAACGAGATAATGAAGCCATTATGTGTGTGTGCGTGTGTGTGTGTGTGCGCAGTATGTACTGTATGTATGGGCCATACAGCATAGTAAACCACAGGGATCAAGGCAGATCAAAGGGTTAATTGACTGTTAAGCCTCAACGCTGTAGAGATCAAAGACTTTCAAGTCTTACGATCACAATCTGCACCTTCTCCACGCAAGCCGCTGTTAGAGCCTCTCTGGCAAGGTCACCGCTGACACAACTTTGGATTTGTTGGGATTTCTTGTGCGCGTTCCTGTGTGTCTCAAAGCAAAAACAGCATGTGTGTGTGTGTGTGAAACTCCTATCAGAGTCATACTTTGTACATATTGATTATGAAAATAGCCATTGTGTAACCTGGGATTTAAAAATGGATAAGATGTAGTAACTTTGCATCTCTGTGTGACCTAGATATAAATTATATAATAAATTATATATATAAATTATTCCTTTTTAAATTATACGTATCAAATAGTCACAGCAGTTATATCAAGGGGCCAAACTTCTTCTTTTCCTTTTGGCTGTTCCCTTCAGGGGTCGCCGCAGCAAATCATCTTCTTCCATCTCGTCCTATCCTCTGTATCCTCTTCCCTCACCCCAACTACCTTCATGACCTCCTTCACTACATCCATAAACCTCCTCTTTGGTCTTCCTCTAGGCCTCCTGCCTGGCAGCAATATATTCACCGTCCCTCCTCTGAACATGTCGAAACCATCTCAACCTGGGCTTTCTAACTTTATCTCCAAAACATCTCCCATGAGCTGTCCCTCTAACTCATTCCTGATTCTATCCATCCTGGTTACACCCAAAGAAAACCTCAACATCTTCAGCTCTGCTACCCTGTCTTTTCCTCAAAGCCACTGTCTCTAAACCGTACAACATCGCTGGTCTCACCACTGTCCTGTAAAACTTTCCTTTCAGTCTTGCTGGTACTCTTTTATCACACAGCACATCTGACATCTTTCTCCACCCACTCCATCCTGCCTGCACACGCCTCTTCACCTTTTTTCCACACTTTCCATTGCTCTGGACTGTTGACCCTAAGTACTTAAAGTCCTGCACCTTAAATTCTGACATACAAGGTGCAATCAAAAAGTTCTGAGACTGCGCCTGTAACATGTTAAAACCATATCTGCTTTAAATTGTGCCGCCAGTCCTTTCAGAGCAGTCACCTTGTGTAGTGATTCACAGCTCTCAGCACTCCTGCCATGCTTGGATTGCTCCCTGGAAGTCCTATTATGTAAACCACGATAGCACAGTTTGCAGCGTGTGCTTGATCTTCTCCACTGTGCCAAAACAGTGACCCTTCAGACTGAATTTATTTTCAGGGAGAGGAAGAGGTCACAGGGGGCTAAATCCAGCATGTGGGGAGTGAGGATGGTGCATCCAAAAAAAATCCATGTTTTCAATGTGACGTGAGTCAGGGTTAACATGATAGAGCAGTCAAGGGCCATCATGTCACAGCTTAGTTTCTTAGTGCCGAATTTCCTCTGTGATAAATTGCACATTAGAGATGGCACTACCCAATAATACTGATTTAATATAATATATAAAAGTATTACAGTCAGCATTCCTGATATTTCCTTTTGAAAAATGGGTGATTTTGCAGCCCATGAACCTGGCAATGACAACATAATTATAGCAAAAAGGGATTTAAAAATAGAATTTTGCTGTTAAAGTAAAAATATTACACTACTCTGTGATTAAAGACTAATTTAATCAAATGTGCATTTTTGCTAATTTGTTATTGCCTCATTCAACATCTTGTCCTTATTTATTTTACCTGTATATTCACAGTTAGAATTGTTTGAAATTGAAATTTCACAGTGTAATTTGCTGTTGTCTAAAATGTTACAGTATATTTTTCTATTTTTCAAGTCTCTCTTAATTTTTTCCATCACACAATGTTCCATGTGTGGTTCTGCACAAATTCGTCTGAACCACCTGCACCTGAGAACCACCTGCACTTGTGCATGTATACATTTATGAGATTTGATTATTAGCATAATCAATGCCCCCTAATTGCTATATAATTGCTTGTGCTCCATTTGTGAGAAAGTTTCATTTTCAAAAACTGACAAACCAAAAGGGTGAAATGAAGGACTTCACAGTGAGGACCATGTCCTGCTGTTGGTAATGAGCAGATGAAAACAAAACAAATTGCAATATCAGTATTGTTATTGGTGAAAAAATGAGAAAACATTACCACAGCTGTCTACACCACCTCATCACAGCGCTGTGCAGACATAACAGACATAAAGAGGGAAATTAAGAGGCTTTACAGGAAGTCATAAAAAGACACAAAAACCACTTTGAGACCGCTGTCTTAAAGTACAGCGGTCTACAGACGACATGTCATCACATGCGGTGTCCCACCCATAATGGAGTCACCCTACACATCCTCTGTCTGCTGTTCGACTGTCCTTTGTGAAAATTTGTGAAAATATGATTTTGCACTTATCATGTACACGTGTAATTCAAATGTGGAAGCAGCGTTCACTGACTGCATCTGGGCCTGAAATAATCTAACATGTCACCAAACATAAAAAAATTACATTAGTGACAATAATTGCTGAAGAAAAAGTTTGTCTAGAACAAATAGCTGGCCCCCATTGACCCAGGAGGTGTTTCTGGTCACCACCACTCAAAGGACCTCCTCTCTAACTAACCACATCTATCTGCTCTATTCCACTGTTACAGACACCTTAACCGACAGCATCTTTACTGGGACCTCATCCCCAGTGTTAATGAATGGAAACAGCCTGTCAGTGAAAGTGTGTGTAAAGGTGTGTATGTGAGTCTTAGTATCAGGATCAAAGAATGACAGCTTTCCTTTGTTCCAGTCCAGATTCACTCTGACTTTCTCAAGCTTCTCCCTCACTAGAGAGCACTGGGTTGACCTGGGAGTTTTCACCTTTATAGAACCGTATGCTCTGAAATCCAGGATAGATGAGATCCCTCCTGTGAACCAGCTGTTAACAAACCTAGCTTCTCCAACCGTGACTTCCCAGCTTCGAGGCCCTGAGCTAAGCCCATGACACAGAGGTAACCTTTAATGCTCTCTGGGTTTTCAGGATGTCTCTGCTGTCTCCCCCATATCTCACACTGGTCAGACATGATGAGATGTGGACCTGTAGCAGTGTTTGGGTCCAGAATCACAGGAGTGTAGCAGGCCATCGCTTTCATCATGACCAGATGTTGAAGGTCAGGATGCCTCTGGGTTTGGACACATCTATCAGAACTCCTGAGAGCATCTGCGGGTCATCCTGCAAGGGGTGCTGCTGGGCTCTTCCACTGCAGCCTTGTAGTTGAGGGGGAATAAGACATCTTCTGTCTTCAGCTCCTCCTCTGTGGCCCTGACTGCATCTGAAAGAACCGCTATCTCTCTGCTTAGAGCCTCAACCTTGTCCTTTATGATCTGACTTTTCCAGTCTTCTTCCTCCCTGATGGCAGCCAATCTCTTCTCTTATTCTCGTCTAGAAACTGGTGAAGCTTCTTAAATGGATCCTTAATCTTGTCTTTGCTGTGTGTCGGGGCCTTGACCTTGATATGTTCTGATGTTTGCTCAAGCTTCAATTTAAAGCACTTAACAAGCTTCAGCTTGTTCTGTAAGAGCTTCAGAGATCTCTGGAGCCTCTGCCTCTGTGTGTATTTTTGAGCCTCTGCAGATGTGGCGCACTGGCTGCTGATGGTCTAGACAAAAGAATTGAAATCAGAGTGAGGACTGCAAAGAACCTCTGAATCTCAGTCCTGTAAAAGGGCCTTGCAGAGTTTCTTTAATCCCAAGTTTAAACAGGTTTTTTTTTTTCCTTTTGAAAAATCTTCCCTTACAAAGTGGACACTCTGCCTCTTTTTCCCCCGTCGGCTCCTCAGTCTTCACAGACGCTGTGGCTACATGACAGGAGGACAGGCTTCTCAGAGATTTCACAGCACACAGGGCAGCAGAGATTCTCCTCTGACAGGGAAGCCATTTTCTCTGAGTCAGTCATGGCTCCACTCCCCCCTCTATTTACTTCACTGAGCTGTACTCTCACTTTGACTTCTGTTTCCTTTTTTTCAAACTCACATTCAGAGTGTGGTATGCCAGCAGGTTGAAGTATCACTGTTCCCATTCTCCAGTTGTCTCTCCTGTAGCTGTGCTCACTTGGAGGAACTTGCTGGCATGAGGTTGAATCTGTTTTTTCTTTTTTTCGTCGCTCTTTGGTGAGAAAGAACATCTAACTATTTTTCCTGGTCTATCTCCGATGATTCAGGTGAGGGGTTGGAGTATTGTCAGACCTGTTCAGCTTAATGCAGAAGTTGTTTCATTCCCAAGTATATTAAAATTACAAAAGGGGTTTACAGAGTTACAAAACTTGCTTGTTTATATTCACATGCATATTCATGTCGATCACATATTTCAAATGAAGTATTCCTTGTTTCCATCAATTACCAAACATTTAAAAACTGTTTATCTCCAATATGTTCTGCCTACAGTCTTCTGAACATGCTGGAGCTTTTGGCTATTACACTGAGTTATAGTTTAATTATTTTTGCTGATAGTGATACAAAGATTTGAACCAGCTCTGCGTTCTCTTGAGAGCAAATGTACTCAGTTCAGCCCTTTGAAGATTGCTAATATGTTTTAAAGGCGTGTTTATGTTAATTTTTTAATTCTTCTATGACTATCAAAATAATATTTTAGGAAAAAATTGTAAAAACAAATTAGACGAGTGTGGGGATTCATGGTAGTTAAGTTAAATACTTCTGTGTAGTGTGGCTCCTTTGACTTGCCAAAACGTGGATTTTTGACTGCTGGACTTCTATTTTAGCAGGTGTAAGAAAAAAATAAAGAATCTTTTGTTTGTTGATATGTTTCTACACGTCTGTGTCTTGTTAACTGATTTTTATTTAATCTGTCCAGTTCAGCAAACATGCAATGTTGGTGGTGGCAGCTGTGTTCTCTTCATGATGAATGTGTTTTTTCTACTTTTGTGTTGTTATTAGCATGCTGTTAATTAAGTAAAAAACAACTATTGCTACAGCAGTTGGAGAAGTTTAGCTAAGGCAGAAGTCTGTTGCAGTCATGTGGTGGTGACAAGGACTTTTTAAAACCAGGCACAAAGAAGTCTGAGCTTTAATGTAGAGGCTTATATGCCTGCTTCTCTCACTGGAGACTGGATCCAGATGTTTTCTCAGCAGCTGGAGGTATCCATCAAAGCAACAGATTATGCTGCTATTAAAGACAGACTCAGAGAGCAGTTTGGATAGAGACGGTTCATGGTTCCAGGTAAGCCTTTTGATTGTGTGCAAGCCTTGAGGTGTGTACATGAGCCACTCGGTTCTGGGATGACAGGGATGTTGCAAAGGTGGAGGACAAGTTTGGTGCTTCCTGGCTGGCCTGACTCTGGTTTTATCACTGAGTTAAAGGAGGTTTTGACTATGTCACAGAAGGCCGGGAACCCTGGGGAGGCTTTTCTGAGACACTCTGTGTGTATCAGGCACCCATCTGACTGTCCAGTCTTTGTCCGGCACCACTGGCTATCACAGGACTGCTGACAAGCAGAATTGTTTGTGCCTTTTTGTATTTTGGAGCTCCAGAGCTCCAGACCTTTGGCTGGGTTTGTGATGTCCATAATGGAGCCGCCAATATCAGCCTGTAGTGTTGCCAACTCCATGACAGTTGTTAAACGACTTACATATGACAAGCAGAAACATGCAACTTGCATCAGTTTTGACCAAAAACCTGACCAGGTCTTTCCTACTGATTAACCTCATCATTTGCCTCAACTATTCAGGACGTTATGTGTACAGTTTCATGTTGTCATGTTATTCTTCTTCAGTAGCAAACAGATGTGTCGATGACATGCTAACCTCCCCTTATTACTGGTATAGAAACATGGTATTAACACTTGGAATTGTGGAACTAATGTTGGACTGATTTAATACATTTAATAAATGACTCAAACATATTAGGAAGTGTTTTTTTCATAATCTGGACCCCAAAGTGGTCGCAAGTGGCTGGTAACTGATCTTTAAAGTGTTAGTAAATAGTTTAATAACCTTTAATAGAGCCACTAGTTAAACCTTAAGTCCTGAAATGAGTATTGGTATGATCCTGTCTATGCTGCAGGATTTTACAATTCTAGTAAAGCCCACTTTAACACTGGATATCTTCAACTGCTGTAGCACATCTGTATGTGAGAGAGTAAGTGTTGTGTGTCAGTGAATATAGGTACCAATGCATTTGTAATCCAAAGGTCTGCCAGAAGTGCAGGAGCGAGAGGGAATTACCATCTGTTAGTCCTCTGCCAGCATCCAACGCAGTACTAACCGTCTTGCTCATGCATAATTACCTCCCCACACACTCTATGAGGCCGATTCTTCTTCATCAGATTGCCTCAGTCGTTGCCTGGGCTCACTCCTAAAGCCTGATTTAGCAGCAGATTACAGAGTTGGATTAACACAACCAAGCGTCAGGAATTGCTTTCAAAAGCAGACCCCAGGTCAGTGCAGAACTGTTTCCCTTGGAGGATCAGGTCTGGATTCAGTAAGGCTACACTAAGCTCTGCTGTGGGATAAATTACAATGGGCACATTGTGAATGAATTTTAAACTGTTGTTAATCAGTTCCCTCACACGCATGACAGCTTTTTTATGTTTTAAGTCATTTCCATAATTAGAATTTTCTGTAGCAGGTACAAAATTCTCTCTTTTTGGCTGTGATTGGTCATGCACTCATATCTGGGGTAATCAGTGTCTCTGTAACACAGAAGGCTGTTGACTTGCAGAAGGAATGGACAGTCAGTTGGTGTGGAGCAGAGTTACAATCTCTTTTGAATGTCCTGTCACATAAAGCTATAACCATGGCTGTCTGCAGGTCTGAATCCTGCATGGAGAGTCTTTCCACAGCTTACAACAAGTATGTCTATCTGTCTAGACATTTTAGTTTGCAGAGACACTGGGAGATTGTCGATAGCCTGTCAGGTTGACAGGGGTAACTGCTGTTTTTCTCTTCTGTTTCTACATGAATCCCAAATTCAAGCTGAACAGAGGGCTTGCTTAATTCAAAGCCAGACCCACAGAGAGAGGAAAGGAGGGATTCTGCTAAAGAGGATGCAAAGATAAGGAAAGGGATATTTAGAAAAAAAGAAGAAAACAAGAAAAGATGAAGAAGTTGTTTAGTATGCTCCTCTTGTGCTTTGTAAATGTCCCTGCTTTTTCTTATCAGATGCAAAAATGTCTTAGCGCCTGCATCTCTCTCTTTCTCTCGCTCTATTTCTCTCTCTCTGCCAATTTCAAAAGCCTTTCTCCTATCTCCAGATCTTCATTCTTCTCAATTTATCCCTCTCTGCGTCTCTCTTTAATTCTTTAGGCAGTCAAAGCAGAGTAGACAGCATGCTCAGAGAACAAAACAGAGAGCACTGTCAGTGAAACTGAGCCTCAGTATTTCACTTTTTGTCTTTCTAGTTTTCTTCCCTTCCCTTTCCTGTTTCTCTTTCTAATCAGATAGCCCACCTGCCTTTTAGGTTGCCTTTGGAGGGGTGTCTCACTGCAGGGGCTTTCATATTTATTCATCTCTCCTCTCCTCTCCTCTCCTCTCCTGTCCTCTCCTCTCCTCTCCTGAGGATCCTCTGCAGTGTTGAGGTGTGATATATCATTCCTCTGGGCATTCACGGAGGCAGGTAGCCTGTTAAGGCTGGGGGTTCTCAGGGATGTTGATATACTGATAGCCTGAGGATGTTTTCGCTGCTATTTACGTGTTGCTCTCTTCTGTGTATATTTGTCTGTGTGTGCACTTAAGCTGTGTGTGTATTGTGCACGTGGCAGGCTATAAAGTTAGCTAGCAATTTAAAACATGCTGATTAGCATACAAAGGACTTAAAAGAATGTATTTGCACACATTAACATGCAATATATGCAAAGCACAAATGGGTAATGTGATCTGCTTCTGTACATCTTTGTCTCTCTTTTTGTGCGTCACATACATACACAAACATGTGTACGAGTATGGATGACTCATTAACTCAGCCATTGCCATACATCCCTGATTAAATTGATACCGATAGATGGAGCAGAAGGGAAAACAACCTTTCCTATATTCTCCCTTGCCGTTCTCCCTCCCTGCTCCCACACACACCTCTCTCTCCCTCTCCCTCTCTTTCGCTCTCTCTCTCTTCCTCTCTCACACTGCCTCAGCATCTTGGAGCGACCGGCAGCATTAACAGTGAGGGAAGAGACTCTGTTTTCACACAGCACAGAGTGGAGCCAGCACTGACACGCAAACACATAAAAACGCACACATACCCATTCACACACGTGCACAGGGGGAAAACGGGAGGTGGACAGAGGCTCCAGCTGTAGCATGTCCACTAGCTGCAGTCAGACATGTAGGAGGAGGAGGTGCTCTGCTCGCCGTTCCATGTCCGCTTCAGTCATCTAAGCACCTCCCATCCCCCCCAAACGCTCGCTCCCTGGCTCTGCGGTTGCTGAGGGGCTGGCTGGAATGACCCGGGAGAGTGGGAGACACAAGGAGATACGCTAGACGGGGCTGCTTGCTGGGAGGACTCTCTGATGCTTGATCCCCCCCCCCCCCCCACCCGTTCTCCAGGTTGACAAATACAAGGCAGACCTCTGCTCTGCCCCACAGATGCATGCCCATATAGGAGGGCATGGCTGTGTAGACCGAGGGTCTTCAACAAGCACGGTCACAGAGAGGAGGACCACCACAGAGACACACAGGTAAGAAGCGCCACAGCTGGGGCTGCTCTGCCAAATTTCCATCTTTATTGATCTGTGCAGATGTGAGGGAATCAGCTGTGTGTTGTCTGAGACACAGATTACTTACTCCTTTGATTCTCATCTGTGTTCATCTGTTAGTTTGATTATTTACTGAAGGTTTTGCTGTGTGTGTGTGTGTGTGTGTGTGTGTCTTGTTTGCGCTTGCCTGCTGCGCCGCTGTGCTGCATGGTCATTGATTAGAAGGGAGATGGGTCTGTGGATGAGCACTGTGGCAGCATGATAATGGAATATGTCTCCTGGAGGACATGGTCTGATATCCATCAGACGTCTGGGGAATGTCAGTGGGAATGAAGAAGGTACAATAGCTAGGTAGCATGCGAGAGGAAAAAGAAAAGAGCGACAGAGACCACACCAGAAGTCCACAGCGTTTCATATAATTAATGTGATTGTCATTTCCTGTGGGCTTCTGCTGTTTTTTGAGGGGGGTGACCATTGGCTTTGCTTTCCCTCAGTGCTTCATCTGCAATTCATATATTCATCCCACACGCCACATTTGGGCAGTTTTTCAATTAAAGTCTAAAAGCGGTATTTCACGGTGCGTGATGGTAGCTGAAACGCCATAGAGGAGTTTAAAGAATGGATGCTTACTGTAGTTGAAGAGCAGGGGCAGAGAGGGAGAGAGAGAGAGAGAGAGAGAGAGAGAGCCCATGGGTGTGTGAGCAGGGTGGAAGTTGTGGTAGAAGCCCGAGGACAGAGATAGAAAACTGTGATTTCCTGCATAATTAGACAGAAGAACATTGCACACTGAGAAAACACATGTTTGAGCGACAAGCGGTTCCTACAGTGGATGTGAGTGAAAATGAACACTGACAGTCATTTCACTAAAAAAGTGTTGTTGCCACCTTGAGACTTGTCTGTGGCTGGGAAAAGGTCAGCCTACAACCTCTGCCAACAGAGGATTTCTTCCCACAACCCTGCTTTAAGTCTCATTCTTTGACTGGTTATAGTGCTTTTCTCCTTTCTGTGGATGCCAATGACAGGGGCAGCAGCATCCCCAAAGTGCATTTCAGAGATTGGCCCAGGGTGGATGTGCTTATTCAGAGGTGCCTGTGGCTGAGAGAGATGAGCTGTCCAGTGCCGTTGCATGGAGCATACATCACTGAGTGCAGGGCCGTGGACCCAGGAGGAATCAACAGAAGGAAAGCCATTACTTAGATGACCAGGGTTCTCTGATTTGATCATGTGGTTGTGCAAGTTATAGAGATACCGGACAGAAGCAAATGGAGGGAATGAGACAGGTGAAAGCACCAAGGCAGGCCGGCAGTTAGACGAAGAGAGAGCACTCTCTTCAATGCCATGATTAATTCTAGAGGCGGTACATAAAGCATATGCCAAAAAATATCAATATTTTCCATTATACAGCATGTTTCAGAGTGGCTAGTGGCTGATTTAGAGGTTGATTTTAAAAGCCATTCTGCAACATCTATCTAGATGCCACTCAGCCCGACATTGGTTAGGCTGGCGTTTGATGGAGTGGATGTCTGAGGGTGATTGCAGGAAAATGCATGTGTAGGTTGATTGTGGGAGGTTTTTTTTATGGCAGTAAATATATCCACTGGCATCACTGGACTACAAGAAAAGTCATCAAAAACTTTTGCTTTACAATGATATTTAATTATTAATAGTTCAAGTTTTCTGACTGTAAAATATGATGAAAAGCCCACTGCATCCCCGTAATCGTTGCTGTGATCTTGCTGTACATTGTACTCTCAAACACAGCTGCTATTTTATCTTCTCTGCCAGCTTCTGCTTAGTCATTAGAGAGAGCAGAATAGCCTCGAGGTTGTATGATAGAACAAATTAATACAACTTGTGGTGCAGCCTTTGCCCAAGTGCACAAACAGATACCAACCTTTCATATTATGGTTCATTGAGATGTCTGGAATAACAGGACTACCAGAGAAATACCAAGTCTGGACATGGTTTAAAATTCCAATCAGCATCAAAGTAGCAAGGTCTGATGCACATGTAAGAAGAGGCAGTTGGCATGGGCGGGCAGCTCTGCAGAGGCACATAAAAGCACATTATAAAAACAGACTTGGCACTCGATAAAACCTACAGATTACACCAATTACAGTGGAGGGCATTTAAATAAGGGGAAACAACACGCATTATTTCAGTCTCACAAACACTTTACACTGGTAGTTAAGCACGAGTGGATA
This sequence comes from Datnioides undecimradiatus, assembly GCA_008933995.1. Lineage (NCBI taxonomy): Eukaryota > Metazoa > Chordata > Actinopteri > Lobotiformes > Datnioididae > Datnioides > Datnioides undecimradiatus. The sequence continues at coordinate 2,085,919 of WARS01000014.1, forward strand.
GCTCTGTTGCAAGACACGTGAACACACTGAGAGATACACATGAATGCACACACACTCACACCAACTGTTTTACCCTGCTGGAGTTGATTTTAAACCAAAGCACTGATCTCCATCTTCCGTCTTGTTTGGCTAAATGATTCCTGTCCAGCTTTGAAAGCTCTGCAGGATCTAAAACACATGATACTGTATGGAATGGGGCTCAAGTATTAGTTGTTTTTATTTTTTTAAATCATTATGATCAACAGATCTTTGGCGAATACGGAAACCACCAATAAAGTGATCCTGAAAACTGGTACCGTCTGTCCAACCACAGGCCAAGCGAAGCAAATGCCTCTGCACCATTTAACTCCACTGACACGTTTGACACTGTAACTCCATGGGGCATAGGCAGTCCAGTTTATTAGTTTCAGCTCTGTAAAAGAGGAACTACATCCTTGTAAATAAAAGATTACATACTGTCTTTGTATACCATTTATGACAATGTCTTTTATATATCTCTGGTCTTACTGTGTTAAACCAGTAAGGACACATCCAGTCATCTGATGTTAAACTTCCACAGGAAGCCTTTTTTAGAGCCAAGACTACGGGACTCCAGCACACCTCTATGACAGCTGAAAGTATTCAATAATGGGTACCGTCTTGCTGAAGTCTGGTTGGGTTCTCTGTCAACCAAAGGCTAAATCGTAACTGTGATGGAGAATTTTAGTTTAGTTCCCATGGAAACCTTTTGTATTTGAATAGAGTAGACAGAAAAAAACAATCATCTGATAGATAGATAGATAGATAGATAGATAGATAGATAGATAGATAGATAGACAGCAATTTCACAGGACTGCACACACTGTGAACAAAAAGAGCAACCACTCAGAAAGCTGTACAATAAATCTCTCTTTCTCTCACACGTGATTGCTCGCTCACTCTTGTGGTCACCCCTGACAACCAGCTGTTTCTGCTGCTGTATCTGAGGGCCAATCTGGCCAAGCTGTAAGCCAAGCCTCAGATGCATATGAGAAGAAAAACAAAAAAACCCCAAAACAACCACAGTAATAAACTGCCAGTGTTACTGGGGCGATAAATATCTGAGTAACAACATGCATATTAATTGGTCTTTTGTGCCAGCACATTTCTGAGAATCACGCTAGTGCTCCGCAGCAGAGCAGTGCAGTGTGAAGTCATTTCTTAACTTGGCCTGGATCCCAAACTATCAACTGGGAAAAAGAAGACAAAAACACTTGCAGCAAATGCAAAAACAAAACCACACTGAATACCAGATTGAAAGATGTGTGTGTGTTCTATGATCAGCTTTGTCAGGTGTCCAGAATCTCTTCAGACGTGCACATTTTAGCTGTGCTGGTGGGTTGGAAATATCTATAACTACTGAACAGACTGACATTAAACTACACACACATTCACGTCTCATGTCTCATCTCATAAAGATGAATTTAATAACGTAACCCTCATTTTTCATCTACTGCCACCGTGAATCTAAAACATTACTTTGATCAAATCCCAAACTATAATTTACATTGTGCTAAGTGCTAACGCTAGCATTGAAAACGTGCTAAACTAAAATGGTAAACATGGAACAACTGCCAAATAAGAGTATTTATCACTGCCAGTCTGAGCATGTTACAGTAACATGCTGATATTAGCATTTAGCTTCAAACAACATTGTGCCATAGTTCAACCTCACAGAGCTGCTAGCATGACTCTTGACTCTTTCAGACCAAAACAGCCCTGCAATATAACAACACTAGTGGCTGTGGTGGAGGAGGCGTGTTGATTCAGGCAAAAAATATGATTCATAAAGTGCAGTTTGAGTCCATATGAAGGCTTATCAGACACCAAAACACTGCACAGCAGCTAATAGTGGCATTTGTCGTTGCATATTTGTAAACTAAACAGTTAAAATATGGCACTGATGTTACATATGAAGCTACCAGTGTGTTGTATTTGCCATTGGCTCAATGTCGTTTCATTGTGGACTGGTAAAAACTGAGCCCAGTTTAACTTTTTTATTACTCTGCTTTGCCACTTTTGCATAAATAAATTAATGAATCCCAGCTGCTCACAGCTGGTCTCAACACAGCCTAAATGTTGTTCCTACCTAATCCTAAACCTTTACCTGTTGTCACGTTCATCTTGGGATAAACATACAGAAGAATTTGTCTTTGAGGATGAACTCAGGGAGAGGATATTAAAGGAATTAACATAAACACCCATGGAACAAATATCCCACCAACTTTTAAAGCTTTCGCGGTAAAAATGGAGGCTTCATGTCCACAGTCGAACAACAGCCACAGTTAAAAATGTCCGGGGTCATGCATCATTTGGGAGATATGAGATGTGGAGTCTTTGGGGAGAACATTTGCATTCTCTCTCTCTTGCACACAATTATAATCTTGCCCATTTGCGCATAAATATGGATGCATTACACACAAAGGCACACATTCACAAAGTAAAAGCACTATCGTTACTGCAAGGATTGTGTTGATGACTTTTCTTTGTGTCACAGGGTACAAACTTAGCCAAGGGCCACAAAGCTAATTACAATATTAACTGTAGTGTCATGTTCCCCTCTCTGTCACAGCAGCGCACCAAAGACTGCTTGAAAACATCAATAACATTTCATGGTTTGGCATCACAAAACTCCCATCTAGTCCACCTGAGTGTGTGTGTGGGGGTCTGCAGCCATGAAGAAAACAGATGACTGCAGTGTTTTCTGCAGGTTCAGGCAGCACCCTAAATCGCACATTTCATTTGTCAACAGCAAAAACAGTATTTTAAACGTGCTATAGATTTGTGCGCCGTAACAAAAACTCCATTTTGCAGGTGAGGACAGTTTTAGAAAAATAGCCAGGGGGGAGGAAGCAGAACACTGAGGGAGAAGCGGTGGGCAGAGATGGTGCTACTGCAAGAGAAATGAGGAGATGTGTGAGGTAGACTGTAAACTGAAGAGCCATCTGGACTCCTTCTCTCTCGTAGTCCACACTACATGTCCATGCGAGTGGAAATCCAGAATGAACTAAATCTTTCAGCACAGTAGGTCTTTCACCAAAGGAAAAGGGAAAGTATTTGAAAACAGATAGATATATTTACTTAATATTTCAAAAGAATTTAATGGATTTCTCTTACTCTCTTGCTCTGTTTAGCTCTCCATCACCCCGAACCCTCCACCTCCTTTCTCCTTGTCTGCTTCTGTTGTGTTGTTTCTTTCTCTTCTTAATATTTGCTTCACGTGACTTACACATACAATCAGCGATTTGTTCCCTCTAAACAGTGGAAATGGCTCAAACCCTAACCCATCAAATACCAACCTAGCAAACCCTATATGTGCAGCCTCCCTTAAAATATTTTGCTACAAAGATGGTGTGTGTGTGTGTGTGTGTGTGTGTGTGCGTGTGTGTGTGTTTCGGGGGCAACATCATAGGAACGTTAGAAGAATAGTACAGGCACCTCTGTGTCTCTATGACGCTCCCACTCCTCCACAGCTACGTGATGCTACTTGTCACTTTGATCATGAGGATGACACCATTCTATAGCATATATAGGCTACAATATGGTAAAGCATTGAGTATTTATAGTTTATAGAATATCAGAGATCCAGAAGAAGTCTGGGGCATATATGCCCATTTGTTGGACTCTATTTGCTGAACACATTGCAAACATTTGGTTGTGAACTCAACATTTCCCTGATAATATTTTGTATAATTTCAATAAAGGTCATAATGTAGATGTTTTTGTTGTTACATTTTTTTCATATTATTGTCAATTTTTTATTTTACACTTATGCTGCTTGACTGGATTTACTTTTTTTTCTCTATTACTATGTATTATGTTATGTTTACTATGTCATGCATCAATATAAACCCAGGAAAATGTTCTTTGCATTAAAAAAACTACTTGGGAGTAAAAACCTGATTCTGATAACAAATCCATCTGCCCCTTCAGAAGCATGGACAGTGCCATAGATCAATATGCAGCACAGTGAGACAGCTCATATTTTAAAGCAGTGGTTGAGGCTCTAGCGTCTAACTTGTACAAACTATAGTCAAATAAAGGTAAATGAGTCAGACAGGCAGGACTAACATTTTCAATGATACAGGTGGGCTGAAAAAGACAGGCTTTGTAAAACATTTTTTGTTTGTTTATATCACTGTTGTCATATTTAAAAATTTTGGTGATCTAGTTTTAGATAAATGAATTAATGTACATGCCCTTCAACCTATAAAATCTATTGCATCCAATCTAAATCTTCCCAGGTTTGTTTAAATTCAACATTTTTAGAGACATTTGAGAGACAAAACTTTATACCCAAAAGTAGCGGCACAACTAAGATCTTATCCAAGCCTTAAGATTACTGTATCTACAAAAGCTGTGATCTTTTCCCACTTCCTTCCTTAGCATCCAATGGCCATTATGTACCCAAAGTAATTTGGACAGAGGGGTGTCCCATCTGTCTTCAGATAATATGCAGAAAATGAAAAAGAGTCTGATCAAGATAAAAAAAAATAAGCAATATATTTCTCAAGTCTGATGCAAGTCAGAGAAACAGACGGAGACAAGAAAAGAGATGCACATAAGGAAGTGGAGTTGAAGATGATTGATGATCTTTATTTTTTCTCCTGCAGAGGAGAAAACAATCTGCTGGAAGTGTTAGAAAGTAGATTTTGACAGTGCATTCCAAGTATTTTGAGATGAGGTTTAAAAAATAGTGTGAATGCATGAATAGCTTTTTTTACAGTCGTGGAATACACACACGACAACAATCTTTCCTCACTTTAGGCATCGCTCAAGAGATTTCAGAAGCCCCAGTTGATAATATTTTAATTGTCTCACAGGTGACAGCTCAGAGGACACAATCACTAATGATCATCAGTGAATGTGGGACATTTGCTAACAAGCTGTCAGAGAATCCTTCCTCTCACACAGAGAAGTCGAGAGACACGCTCTTTCACATTTCTCCGAATCACGTCTTTCAGCGGCCCTGCTGTTTGACTCACAAGGCATCACTTTTAATACATTTTTAGAAGTCTGGAAGAAAAACACATGATTTTTCTGTCTGGATGTGTTACTCAACACTGCAAGACTGTCTTTGTGCTGCTCATAAGACAGAGATCTGTGTTCAGAAGATCAAACAGATACAGTATCTGTTACATAAACAGCAACAAGCAGGGAGATGAGCAGGGGTGTTTTACAGCAGACAGTGTTCTGGGTTTAGCAGCCCACTGCTTAAAGACAAAACTGAACCATTAATATATAGAAAAAACTGCAAAGAGTACAACGGCTCAATTTGTGCGTTTTCACACATTTACTCATCCTGTGATAGCATTTTATTGATTTTAGTGCAGCACAAAGTAGCTAGGTGCCACACTTTGCTAGTTTCCTAACTATACACTCCTCGATATAATACAATAACAGATTTAATATGACTGCTGTGTCACAAAATGGATGGTGCACTAACTATGCGTACAGAAGACCTACACTGCTTACAGTTTCCACTACCATACAAATGATTACAGTCATATATACCATGCGGTGATTCCCCTTTTTCAATCATGATATCCATATGGATTTGTAACCATTAGTCAAGTCAAGAAGCAGAGAGAAAAGAAAGAAAGAAAGCAAACATACCACTCATGTGCTTGGTGTTTGGGGTGGGCACCACACAGGGCAAAATTAAAATTTATTTTCTAAATAGCTTAAAGGAAGTTAGCACATGATTTTGCATTGTATTGCATACCTGTACTTGATTAATGGGAGTTAAGCTGCTGTATTACTGCTCCAAGTATGAGTATTATTCAATAGCACTGCAGCCAGACCTGCAGATTCTGTGCTTTAAGATGAATTGTTTTCAAATGTTTTTTCCTTCTATAAGTAATTGTTTTACAGTGGTTTGTAATTAGACACCATCAGCTATGTTTGACCTCAAATCTATATAGATCTGTATATAATTAGAGTACACCAGTGTGCTCCAGTTATATAGAGAAAGTAGACTGGTTTTCTGTTATAGAGTAATTGCTGTTACTTATAGTGAGTTTGGATTTAACATCAGGTGTAAAACAACAACATCTTGTCTTACATTGACGTCAATTTCATGCTTAAATGTTTGAAAAGTGTCCCCACTTGGTCGTTGACACGTTCACAAAATGTCATCAAAATAATTACAGCAGCATCTCCAATAATTAGATTTACTCTGCTGTAATTACTTTCAGAATCAAATCAGTGAAATAAGACTCCTTCAATACCCATCTCACTGTGTTTTGTCCATATTTATGCTAACTGACGAAAACAATTATACTCATTACGTTCAAATGGCCATACAATTGCCAGAACCATTTCAGTGTGTGCCTTCAGCATTCATTTTTAGTGCACTACTGAACAAATATTAATTCTAAACTTGAATAAACAAAATGTTAAACCAGAAAATAATCACTGTAAACAGAGCAGTACCCTACTACTGACAGAAAACCCATCTGTCTCAAAAGAAAGCAGCTAATGAGAAGAGATCTCTCCTGGTACATGTGATTTGTTGGAGTAAATAAGTCTGAGGATTCATCTCAATCTTCTGTTATTGTCTTTCTGGGAAGATTTGGAAGGGCTGCGATGCTCTTTGATGTGCTCGCTGCTCCCTCCCTGAAGCAGTGCAGACCAAAGATAAAACCTTTCCTTATAATCCAGGGCTTCACTTCAAAGGTGTAAGAAGAATGAAACACGTTGACATATTGTCAGTGTTTTACAGGCGTGCGCGTGTGTGTGTGCGTGTGTGTGTGAGCATTTGTAACAGTATTGGCCCAAAAATACATTGCTTTAACACAATTATTTGGAAAAATATTACTTCAAAAAAAGAGAAACACACAGATTTGGTTAAAGCTCCGAGCCTGTCAGGTGTGATGCTCAGTCTTAAAAGAATAATAAAGTTTTATACTGATTGAAACTGCTAAAGCTTTGGTTCTAAAACTGGTGCAGCGTCACAACCTAAACGGAAAAGTACAGTCAATTACACCCTGATATCAGCACCTGATTTTATTTATTGAGAGTGCAGTATGCTAAAATTAGCTCTTCTGTTTCTGAAGTTGCATGCAAGGCTTCTGGTGCAGAAACTTGCATGCTTGCAGACACACAATTAACTGTGTGTATGTGTGCTAAATTATAAAACCCTAATAAGCCAAATGTCATGTATGTCTTGGTTGTATTTAGGAACAATCACATGGACACAGAATCTTGTATTGTTGAGAAAAGACGGACTTCAATGTACAAGATGTGATACATACACAAACACACCCAGCTCACACAGCTCATGTATGGATCTTGAGTTTTGTACATATTGTGTTTTGTTTGACATAAACTGAAAAGATCCATTTAATGGGATTCATGCTTCATGTTATTTCATCTCTGTAAATTTACAACATTTTCAATTGTATTTGCATATAATTGAGCTTAATCTTGTTATCTCATTGTGGCTGTGTACTCACAAGTAATGAAACCATGTACGGTATTATAACAGATTATAGTCTATCCTGTGAGTGTTATATAATGCAATTGCAAAGTCCTGTGTTTCACAGTGGTAGGTAACAATACACTTTCAAATACTACCTGAGCACTTTGCCTCATGTAGCTGTTGTACTGTCTTTTCCAGTATGTATAATACACTCAGGTGCAGAGAATGTGGATTCAGGATTCTGCTAACTTAGTCAAGACAGGCTGTGTAATTTCCCAGCAGATGATGACGCTTTCTTGTATAAAGCCCTGCTCGATTCCGCTGTCAACACAACATATCTGTGTACAAACACGAGCTACGACTTAGACAAAAAGCTCAGATTAGCAGCTGAACGCAACTATGTCACATTCTGTTTGAATCAGACTGATTGCTTGTGTAACTGAATTGTTTTGAAAAGCACACAGACAGGGTTTATATTCATCCGCAGACTGTTTCGGGGGTAGTAGCTTTCAGCCCACAGGTCTGTTAGCATGCACGCTACATGCTGTGTGCGTGAGTGTGTGCACTCATGCATGAGTACGCACAGCGAGAGCAGCCCACGAGGAGTTATTACTGTAAGAGAGATTCTTCCCAACCCCCCCCCCATGCACACACACACACACGCACTTGCAGACTACCACACAAAGCTGCAGCCCTGACACCATGATTGTGTGGGGGTACATTCATTCTCTTCAGAGAAGCCTAATTTAAATTTTTAATGGATTCAGACTCTTTGAGGAAAATAGAGAAGTGGCTTTGCTGAATGCTTATAACCCTCCACCCCTCCCACCTCTAAATTTCTATAACCCTGAGGGAAGGATGCAGCCCAATATGAACATTTAATGTAATTGGACACGCTAAATGCGGTATTATGCAGAACATGTCCTCACGTAAATAGCACTCTGCCATGCATGAATGACTGATTTAGTTTGAAACCCCAGTGTTCTCTTCATTTCCTCCCTCAAAACTTTGAGCACAGTGTTATATTCAGTACCAGATTCATGTCAGGATGTCTTAGGTATTGCACTTGCATATACAGTAACTTGAGTCCATCGGCCTATCTGTCCGTGAAATAAAACTCAATGATGCAATGAGACATGCCGATTTGCTATCTAATGATTTTGCCTCCTTAGGCATCACAAATTTTCTACTTATCGTAATGGGATATATTATTGATCACTGTGGGTTCCCTCAGGTACTTTACAGAAAAAAACAATCTGATACAGTTAGATTTGTATAAAGGGATTGTTTGCCGCTCTCATATTTGTTTGATTTAGGTGATTGTTAAGTGTGGGAAGCTGTAGACAAATCAATATAAATCATAACAGACGAAACCGAGTGTAACAAGCACATTTCTGTGTGCAGTGAAAGATCAACACAGAGCAAGAACCTGACAGGAGAGGCTTAATGTCAACAGCATTATCCACATAGAGTCACAGGAATTCAGTGTGTATGTGGAACAATGAAAACACTTAAAATCCCCATTTTTGTTCAGTTTGAAATTTAATGTTACAAAGGCAACATCATCCCTTCTGTTCATGAAGTTTATACAACAGAAAAGGATCTTTTAATGACCACAGGAAGCAAAAACTGTCTCAAAAATCCTATTGGCTCGTGGCTATTGTTATAACACCTTGTTGTAAAAAAGCTGCTTGTCTAGCACAGCACTACTGGTGGTCAGATATCTTTACTTCAGTGCTTAATGCAAATACTAGACATGATTCATTGTACAATGTGGGTTTTAAACTTTCAAACTCTAAACCTATTTACAAGCTAAAATTACTTCAAAGTGAAAGCATTCAACAAAACTATGCCCACTTTGTAGATTTGTTTTCCTTCTCTTCATTGTGAGAACATCTGGCCTCAGTAAATGGACATGCAACACACACACACACCGAAGCACAGACTGAGTCATGCAGGAATTAGGGTCATTCCCTTTTGATATCTTCTCCCTGCTGACATTAGCTGATGGTTGCTGTCTCGCTGCATGTCTTTTAGGTTGATATATAAAACCAGAATCACCATTGATCTTAACCAGAAGTTTTACAGCCTCTAACTGATAGTGGTTTGCACAGCTGAGGGCCACTGCTGAGATGACGCTCTTGTCTAGCTAATTAATGGTCTGAAGGTAATGTGGGCAACCCAGTCTCCAGCAGCAGTGGAGTACATTCTCTGGAGAAGGATCGGCCTGTAATGAAGGGCACTTAGACCACCTGCCAGGAGGCCAGAGCCATGATTAAAAGTCACCAAGAGTTTCCTCAGACTGAAACAGCACAGATGAGTTACTGAAACGCTGTGCTGATGTAAAGCCCACAGGACTGCATCTGTATTCAAACAGAGCATTAACGGAAGAAACTGCAGGGAAAGACATGTTTGCTTGTAATCTCAGTGTTGATGATGAAGTATCTTTCTGTGCGGAGTGCAACAGTGATAAATCGTGCTTTGCCCAGCATATTTTCAACCAGCAGCTGTCTCCAAGGTGAAAAGTCTGGATTCAGACAAATCCTTTGCTAATGGCCTGTCATTCCTCTTGGGAGTGGAGTAAACACGGGCTCTGTAAATTATATTTCAGAGTGCATGTCAAAAATGCTGACAACACACAGCAAAACAAATATAGACCATGAATAATGCACTTACTAATAAAAGGGAAAAGTCAAGATAAGACAATATTCATGCTAGAAGCCAATTGGGATATGAGCATATCAAGTCTTGTTTTGAATGAGTAAACTGTAATCAGTTTGCAGAGTTTGCTGCTGCAATACACAGAGGGATGCTCCAACTAATTTTGGCGAAAGTAGTTTCATCCAGCAGTGGTGTACAATCACAGCTGCTGATCTGCAGGTTTTTGTCTTTTCTCCCGGAAACACAATGGGATTAATTATGAATTTTGCCAGGGAACAAAGCCAAGAAGAGTCTATGTGAGTGTCAGTAGCATATTGTGTTGCTATAGAGCCATTTATTTTTAAAGGATTACAAATGGAAATTATTCATGAATTTTGCCTTGAATCCAGACTAACCACCTTTGCTCAAGTGTTTGTAACTGTAAGCTTCTCCGCGCTGAAGATGCTGAAGTCTGACAAATACAGGAAGACTTCCTGATGTATGAAGTGTTATGTCAGCTTTAGTTTGTCATCTTAGTCACAGTCTGTGGTTCAGTCAACACTGTAGAATTTGGCTGAAGTTTAATGAACAGGAAAAGATCATCTGATCAGGTACTGATGAGTCATTTTGTTCATTAGTTCCTCTATCTGTTTGTTCCCTTGGAAACATAATGTTGCATGTAATGTCTTGGAAATCTAAAGTCTAATCTAATATAGTGGTCACCATGATCTGGAACCTCCAAAAACCATACTGTAAACTAAACGTACATTGAACTGTCTCCCGGTCAGGGAATAAAAACCTCTTTATCATTGATTTTACTATGCCTCTCACTCTCACAAGCACCATTTAATGGTTGTTTTGGATCTTCTAATAATTTCACATGATCCTCATCAGAAGATGGGGGTTGGGCATTTGTCATGTAATTGATACGAACGGTCATATTTCCATTTGTTTTTGAACATTTCAAGGACTTCTTGTCCAATAGCCACTGTACAGCTAGCAGTGAGACTGTTTTCTCAAGTGACCATTAAATAATCACTGATGGATGCTACAGCTTCTGGAGAACATTTCACCAATAGTAGTTTTCATTCTACCAGGTGACCTCTTCTAACTTTACTGTATGTATGACTTACATTTTTCAGCCTATTTTGTCTGTCTCATATTATGGATAAATACGCAAGAAATTTCATGGAACATTTGGAGGAATTATTCCTCTGTGTATCTCATGCCACCAAACAGTAAAATTTTATATATATTTTATTAAGTCTTATATTTTCAAATCTTTGTACAGTGTGTTCTGTATGTCTTTTGGCCTCATGACAAATTTCCCTCAGGGGTACAACACAGTTAAAGTTGAAATTGAAGATGACACACTGGTTAGCCAGTGGTGTTAGGGGACATTGGGAATTGGAAAGATAAGTTTGCTCTGACAATTCTCTCAAAACTTGTTGCAATGGTGGGAGGGCAGCTCTATAAATGGACACTGCCCAAATATAGCTCTGACTGTCCATCTGGTGTTGTGTTATTTGCAATAGTTATTTAGAATGGCTTTAAAAATGGGCACATTTCATGTCTCAGTTCAGATGCAGTCATGAACAAGAGAACATGTGAAGCAAGGTGATGATGGAGTGAGAGAAATTACATTAATACGGTCCAACATGTGGAACTGGCACACCTAGTTAATTGCATCTTGTTTGCAGTTTATGTATGCAAACGACTGAATGTCATCTAGTGCACCATATTTCCATTATTCACTTCACACGTTCACATTATGCTTTCAAAATACACAGAATTATAATCATGCTGCTCTATGCAGAAACAATTCTCATGGCATTTGATGTCTTCATATATCTTTCTGGCAATTTGTGGCTCCAGCAGAATGAGTGGCCAGTCTTTCTTTTGCCAAACGTCTCAGTGGACAAAGGTGCTGCTCCCAGCTAAAGGCTGTAATCTCTCTCACACCTGGCTAGTGTGGCTGAGGCCAATAACTGCTTGCCTCTCAGGCTCATCAGTCTGGCAGACAGTAAATCAGCCCGGGCCCCTGCAGGAACCCTGGAGCTGAGCTGCACGTCACAGAGAGCATTTTACACCTAATAACCTTCCTGCAGGCTTGCCCCTCTGCCGGAGATTTGCTTGCTTTGTGAACATAAGCGTGTGGATGAAGACGGTTGGGTATATTCTCGCAGAAAATATATATATATATATATATAATATTTTCCCCAGCAGCTTGCAAAAAGTCCAAAACGTCATTTTGATCATTTATGATGCAGGAACAGACACACGCATACCTTCCATCCAGAGGGAACGCTTTCAGCTTTTCTCAAAAAGGCTGCGTGATTACTTTGAATGCAGCTCCTCTGGTAGTCTTTTGTCAGAGCATCAGGGAGAAACTGACACACATTCCTTGTGTTTCTCCTAGAGTCAGATGTGTATTTGTTATCAGTTTGTGCCAGCAATAGTGTGTGTGTGTGTGCCCATGTGTGTTAAGTGGATTGCTTTCTGAGCCGGATGCGGGAGCCTGGTATGACAAAAGCTTGCGACTTCAGACAGACAGATGTTCCTCTTCAGATAGCGATCTCAGCATAGAACATGGCTGCGAGAACAAAGCCGTCTCCTGTGATTACGCTCCCTCTACAGCCTGAACCTGGGGAATACTTTATGCACGGTACAGTCGAGACCCAGCTGATTGGAGTCACACAGAGTTAAATGATTAATGCATTTATGACAGTTTCTATTTTTATATCTACCACAGGGGCTGTTTGAAGATGACGAAAAAAACGAACAGACTAACCAACTTATTTGCCTTGTTTTTGCTGCGAGTTTCAAAGCCCACTGAGATAAGAGAGTGGGGGATATGGCAGCTGCCAGAGTGGAGGTTGTTTTTGAAAAGGAGAAACTTCAGAGCCTTGTTTAATCTCCACCTTCGTACCTAAATTATCCCCAGCAGCTGGGAGAGGAGGACCTGAGCAGGTGATTACCAAAAACAGGGCCAAAACACAAAAGAGACCAGGGCCCAGTTGTCCTAAAATCTAACCAAAGAGATACCTGTTTCAACAGAGCCAACACATGCACGCACACAGACTGTTCAGCATTCATCTCTCACTGACTGACAGCTTCAGGGCTTTTGTGAGTGAGAGCTCCTTTTCTGATAACTCGAGGGGAAAAAGGTGAGGGCTTCAACATCAATTCAAGCTCTAGTTGACGAGCAGGCTGCCATGCACACAGTGATGCATGGAGTAGGTAGCCTTAAGCTTTGGCTCTCGGAGGAGGCGACAAGGCTGAGCTGTGACGGAAATGCAGTGAGAACAGAAAATCTCATTGTGGAGAGAAAACCGATTTATCTGAGAATGTACTGTATGCCCCAAAACTAAGCTATTGTCCCAAAGAAAATACACTGTCACAGTGTTTCTTCAAACTACAAGCAGTACTTCATGTAATTCAGTTATGTTGCTTAACTGCCTTTAAAAATTGTAATAATGCCGATGTCTGAGGTTTGAAAATAGAGATGAGTTTATAAGCTAATACTCATTTATGCATGTATGATTTCAAGCAAGAAAACTATCATGTGAGATAATGTTTTTTAATGGAAACTCCATTTACTTCAGGCTGGGCTGGTTATCCAAATTCACCATTCATTACGTTTCAGTAAATCTTGATGGTGAGTTGAGGGGCGTGGGAAGTTTAAAAATTCAGAATAGGTCACTTCTGCTGCATTCGCCGCAGAATGACTGGTTAGGTACATTCTGTTGCTTATTGTGTCTGTCTTATTATCTTATATAATACTTTGTCGTATCCAAAAATAGGTCTTGAATTTGGAAAGTAACTAAGTACATCTACTCAATTGGTCTACTTTACTGCAATTTTGATATTTTTCTTTCATTCTCTGCAACTTTACACTCAGAACTTTCTACACTTCAGAGGTACATATTCAATACATCTACCTGACTGCAATAGGTACTAGTTGCATTTCCATAAATAAAGTTTTACATTTAAAATATCTAATTAGTACATACAACATAATCACATTGTGACAGCCATTTTCTCAATGTGTTGTGAGGCCCCATGTTTCAAATGGTTTCAGATGGGGTATGGGTGTTTATGATGGCACAAGCCATAATATGACACCACGGTTGTTGAGACTGGTGTCGTTCATGTCTGATTTTAGTATTCCAGTTGCTTTGGTACCATACCAAAAACACTGTCTATACTAATCCCTCCCATGTGAAAAGATAATCATGTGACACATCAAGAGACTTCATGATGTCTATATTTTAGCCAGTGGCCGTCTATCTTCATCAAGTATTTTAGATAACAGATTTGACAGCCAGAGATTTGCAGTCACAACTGGGACTATACAGAGGAAAAGGGCAACTTTGACGTATCGATGCAGAGTGGGGGCATGACCTGCTCCGCTGTCACAAATCAATGTTCACCTCAACCTTCAACATTTCCTGCAGAGAGAAATCCCTTGTGTGCCAAAGCGATGTGACTGCTTTTCCATTCTCTCTCTCTCTCTCTCTCTCTCTTTCTGTCAAGAGCGCATGAATTTGTGACTGTACTTTCTCCTGTTCAAATGAGAGGTGAGCTTTATTGGTCCAATGCAGGTGCTTTTAATGATCTTGGTTTTATGGTGCTATGTAAAGCATGACGCTTAAGACGCGTGACAAGAATGCTGAGGAGGCAGAAGGACGTGGTAAACGGCTTTACTCGACCACTACCACCTCCCCTACTCACAGCCCTCATGAGCTCCTCCCAGTTCTTCACTGCAAATTTATGGTTTCTGTTGAATGCAAGCTGAGCTGTTTTGCATATTACCCATCACCCCCCAGGGACAGCACTATAGATCACAGATTTGTTCAATGGTTTGTAACTGGATGAACTATACACGTAGAAATAAGAGAAGACAGAGCCGATTCTTCCTCTACCTAAATGGTGGCAGAGGCAGGACTGGCTTTTTAATTTTTAACCTGCTATAAATGAGAGTGAATCTGTAACAGAGAAGACGGAGTCAATTTTAAATTTGAACAACACAGATGATCAAGGATTAAAATGTGGGTTCCTTGATATTACACAACCTGAGCAAAATCTAATTTTGACCATGTTGTACCACTAGGTTTCCCAGCTTAGCTTTAGTCTGTTGTTTTCACTTTGAAGCAATACTTCTGCTTTTATAGAGGAACTAATCCATAGTCAATGTGTATATCATCTACAGCAGATGGTTTACAGTTTAAACAAGCAGCAAGGAGTAAAGCAATGTAATGGCTACAGTTTCCCATCACACCAGGCTCACTGATAGCAAGATAAACCAGTGAAAAGTTTGAAAATAATAATTTGGCATATACTTTAATTGATATTGATCTTTTAAAGTTGGCTAAAATACATTTTGCTGAAGACCCAGTCCAGCAGTACATTGCCTTGCTTCACGGATAATCCTGCTGCTTTTTCAAACTGGGGGTGTGCCGACCATCATCTACTGTAGTTAAATCACTGACAACCCCACTTAAAAAAAAAAAAAAAAAACCTATTCATTGGATGCAGCTCTCCAACAAATTATGCTCTGTTGTCAAGGGCACAGAAACACTGTTTATCAACACCTGATGAGGAGAAACTTGTGTGTGGAAACAGCCAGTCATTAAACACAAACAAACAAAGCTCATATTCTAATTAAACCACATTGTTGACCCGCCACACAAAGACAGCAACAGCAAAGTGAGGATTACAAGTTATCCTCTACTGTAGCTTTCAATTCAGGCTTCTTTCTTCACTTATCCTAATGGTTGGTCTCTCTCACTGCTAACCATTTTCATTTTAAATGGAGATCAGCACTCTCTGAGTCATTAAGTCCTCTCAGTGCGTCAGCATGTGAAGATCTCTTCAGAGCTATCAGTGAAGATACATCATCTTGTTAAATTTGTGAACAGTGTCCTGAAACAGAAAGCAAAGGCTTCTCATTGTCATTACAGTGTTGTGACAGTTCTTGTATCATACCTCATATAAATTGCTCTACATCTTCTACTACATTTTATTTGCCTCAAACATCTATTTGGCTAAAAGTTTGCCATTTCATTTTGTCTTCACTTGAGTCAGACATGTTAAAATTAGCTCATTTTTAGGGACACTGGATACTCTATGAATGTTACTAGGGTGGACAGGGTGGCTAAATATTATATTTAACTTTTTAAAGACCTAACCAGTGTCAGAAACATTTTACTTGAACCCTACCCTTTGTTTAGAACCCAATAAAGTAAAATAATAAAATATGATATAAAGCAATATAGCAGTATTGAGTTGATGCTACTTATTTTACTATTAATAACTAAAGGAAGCAATTCATAGAGAATATAAGAGGAACATCAGTTCAACCTTAATATGTTAATGGAATAACATTTTTCACAACAACCACTCGTGCACACTGAAGTGGAATTACCTGTTTCCTAAGTACCGGACTGACATACTGGTCCAATTAGCAGGGGGGACTGCTATCCTCCTAATTTGACAAACCACAACTTCATGACCCATAGCAAGAAAATAACACCATTAGAAACTAATCTCTGGAATTAAATAAATTATAAAAAAGACCCTCCTCTGCACAGTGTAAAATTTAGTCTAACCTCCATTTAGCACAAACAAAGAAAACACAAGTTCTTTTACTTTTTTCAGACCCGTCAAATGATTTTTGCATTTGTGACAATGACAGGGGACATCAAATATCACACTGACTCAGTTAATGCTTCTTCTCTGGTAAGATGAAAACAAACCTTTCTTAGTATTTGCTCAACCCTGGTAATGTGCATTGACAGAGGCACCCATATACCTGCAGCATGAGCTTTGAGTTCATTGGCTCAGTCAAAAAACATTTTACACACACTGAACAGTTTCCACTTCCAGATCTACATGTTGGAAAAACATTGTTTCTTAGTTGAAAACACAAAATCCGTTCAAACAGCATTTCTTACTTCCTGTAGATTTTCAGTGTGCTCAACATTTAAAAGGTCCTCAGACTGTGTTTCTGTGACCCTCTCTGTGTAATAGCTTTCCCTGGATGACTAGTAGACTAGATGGCCTCCAGCTCTTCAGTGGGCCAAAGCTGTTATGATGCAATGCTTTTACCACTCTCCCTTGAGACTTGACTTTTAAAGAGTTCATGGCAGTGGCCTTTGAAGTATAAAGTATTAAGTTCTAGTTCATGTTACAGACTTATAATTGGCTACTCAAGATTACACTGTAGTGCTGTACAGTATGTCAGTGAACATACGGATGTTCACAGCATGCTGGGGCCAACCCCTAGGTCTCGAATTCGAATACATCATTTATAAATATAAGTGAGTGCATTCAGGTACAGTGGATGGCTCGACTTACATGGGTTGAATAACCATCAATCATTAATTCAGAAGGACAAAGTACAGGCTCTGGCTGATCCACGACAGAGAGGAATCACTATCGGATCAAAAATAAGACACCATTGTAGGCTCGCACTCCCACATGTGCACCATTGTTGTGAAGTTGACCTCATCCTACTCAGCCTCTGCTTGTGCTCCATCATACTGAAACTTATTGCTATAAAATTTGCAGTTGACTTATTGACCACACTGTGGCATTGGGCATCAAAATGTGAAACTCCTCTGTTTAAATTAAGCATCTTAATACGTCCCTTGTCTTCTAGAAAAACACACCATCTTATCATCCAGTCGCTAGAATTACATCATTTGCGCCTTCAAAAATCTTCAGAAATCACCTACAGGTAAAGAATTTGGTTTGGAATGTGATAGCTCTTGGCAGGTTTAACACATAAATACTAGTCTGTTGGGTTTAGGAATAGATTGTGGTTTTGGTTAAATGACTTGCTCGTGAAGGTTAGCAGGGAATTTATGATTTCAATAATTAACACTTGGTTATGGTTGGAATTAATTGGGAAACAGATCAAAACAGAAAACAAACCTCGATCTCTGGCGCTGAAGTCTAATGTTTTGTTGAACATCTACCTGTGGGAACATGTACAAATAACTGGAAATCAGACTAATGTATTACTGTTTGACTCCACATAAATGTACATCTACAAATGTAAAGTAATTGTAATTGGTTTACAAAAAATATTAATGAAATAAGTACAGCTGAAAGCCATTTTTGTAACTGAGTCACTGTCAAATCTCTATGCTATTATGAAAGAGAAGCAGAGGAGATGCTGAGAGATTTTAGGCTTTGAGGTCACTGATGTGTGGACTGCAGTTACTGCAGTTAGACTGCAGCTCAGCATCAGTCAAACTAAACTAAACTTTATTGTTGGCAACACTCAATGGAAGCAAATGAACGAGTAGCTGTATTTTGAAAATCATGCAAAGGTTAAGCTGATTATTTATAATCAAAAGCGTTTTTTTCCTTTTTTTTTTTGATCACTCCAAATTATACTTGCAAATCGCCGGCAGCCGGATGTTTCTGCCTTCCATACGGTGCTGCTTTGTGCTCTGTCGACGCCACCGAAAAGTACAGCGTGAATAATAGTCGTTTTCTCAGCACAGAGTATCTAAGTGGTGGTGGTGCGTGGGTGTATTTTGGGCACTGTTTGACATTATAAGAGAAAAGGGGAGAGTGCAGTGAAAGACATGATTAGTCACAGGTGTTCTGGCTGCTGACGTAAACTCCTTATGCTGGTCACAGGGTGGATTTGTGTAATAAAGGACGGATTCCAGAGCTGAGATGAGTGGGCAGTGAACGATAATATGATGTATGCACTTAGGTAATAGTGGATTAAAATAAAATGAAAAAAAGCAAAACACATTAACAGTTATGTTTAGATGAAATGTTTCATAGAAAGTGCCTCTGGACTATTCGCTGGTGTTCATAAACATAGAAAATGATCTCTGTCTCTGTCTCTGTCTCTTTCTGCCTCTATGTTTAACTATTGAAGTGTCTGCTCAGTATAAAAGACCATTACAGATGGATTTAAGAGAACTCTGCCAGCTGGACAAAAACTACATTTAAGAGCAACGCAAAGCCAGACCCCCCCCCCTCAAAAAAATCAATAAGAGTTTTTTACTGGACCATGATTGATAATGCGCTATTCAAAAAAAACTATTTGATAATGTTGGCTTTCATAAGCGCACTAAACAATTAGGTAATATTCCCTCAGTGTGAAGAACTTATACAGCACACAGTGTAACTACAGTGTAGCACAATGTTATGTGAATTATAATGTTTTAGAAGAGGGAGTAGGCAGTGGTAGTTGGATTATTTTTATTGTTTATTTGGACTAGGCTATAAAATGGCAACTTTATCTTATGAGCTAATTTTACTACTTTCTTTACTTAGGTGTGTTTTTTTTGATTCAGTAAATCTTTCTCAAGATTTAAAGGAGCAGAGAAGCAGCTGAGAAGAGGCTGAAATATCCTGACTTTAAGTCCTGAGTATGGGTCAAGCGCCAAAAACATGAGATTGTATAATTCATAATTTATCAGTGTCTTTAATTAGATCCTCCCTACTTCCTAACGTCCCACTTGCAACTCAGGCTTTTGGTCAAAATATCTGAGGTCTCAAGCCTGAGCTGAGATAACTGCACAGACAATATCGGGGTTATTTTTTCAGACAAAAAGCTTCTCCAGAGCTACAAAGGACATTATACAACTACAGGCTGAGTAGCACTCCTTGTGATGCATAAACTGAACTCATGTGTAAAATTGGTGGAGTGCCTCTTTAATTCTGGCCCTCTCACACCTTAACATTCTGTCATAAGTGCAATGAAGCTTTCAGTGATGCAGGATTATCAAATGAAGGTGACACTTCCATCAAATGGTGATCTTAAGAGTCTGTGACTGTTCATGGTGGTAAAAAGGAAACGCTGTTCTCGTGTCTTGTGTGTGTAAAATATGTACAAATACAGCATTACAGTATATGGTATATAAATAGGTTCACATACTTATGAAAGATTCTGTGCATTGGATGCAGTAAAAGTATTACAATACTTTACTGCATAATATTCAGTGAAGAAAACTCTAAGTGCCCCAGAAGTGCGATACTCACTGGATTATTATTACTGAGCTGCTGAGCTGGTCAGTGTTGGTGTAAAATCTAAATCTGTAAAGTGAAAAGTAACAGTTACTAAAAGTACGATATATCCCTATATATAATGTACAGCTATTTTGCTGTATTCTGTACAGACACAAAAGGTCCAACTCAAACTCTAAACCCCAAGTCCTCTGACTGCAGAGGATATCATCACATAAACTGATAACTGACTCCAACTGAAGCTTGCTTTTATTTCTTAGAACCTCGATTTTGTGGTAGATTAAAGATGCAATGAACACCCTGCTGATTAAACAGCAAAACAACAAGCAGATTTATAACATGTCTGTGTAAAACTGTTTACTTAGGTCACCGGTAGTTCAAATCACAATTATGTAGTTATTTGAATCTCTTATCACCTGCATAACCAACACTGCCTGAGCAAAAAATTAAAAGCTGGCTCCCAAAGAATAATCACATAATGTTATTATGAAGTTGGGTGGACTGTTCACCCGGCCCAAGCTAAACATTATCTAGGTAATTTGGATAAGTCCAGAGACAAGCAGGTATCAGGTGTCCCAAGACAGCAGACTATTTTGCTTTATCTCTGAAATGTGCAAGGAATTAGAATTTGGTTATTATCCAACAACACCCCATCAGCACCACCACAGACTCTCTCTCACACACACACACAAACAAACACACACACAAGACTGGATCATTATTCTGGAGAAAAAAATACATTAATTAGTTGCCCACCTCCCTATTCAGTGTTCTCCTTTAGGCCTTTTTTCCTTCTGTATTCATTAGGTAATCATGTATGATTGTCCTGGGGTGTAAACATCAAGCTGCAAAGTAAATCATCATAATGAGCCTGGTAAAACCTGTGCAACTGGCCCTCCGGAAAATAATCAGTATGGCTTCTGTAGGTTACCGGTGCGTGATATTTAAGTTAGTCTTACAGTAAGTACGAGGTATTTAAAAGGCTAATGGAGCACATGGTAAGAAGAGATAATACCCAAGTGGCTCAAATTGTCATAATGGCTTATGAAAGAGGATGCTGTGGGCATAATTTGATTTGTGCAGGTGGAGGAAAAAAACAAGAACAAGAACATAAAATAATGTCATACCAACTTGAGATTTACATCCAGAGAGAGGAGGACTGGCTTGTAGCATTTTTGATGTTATTTTGACATTGGTGGAGGCTTTTGTAAAGCCCTGGTGATCCCTGTGGAGCAACATTAGCTCTGCAACTAGCAGTGGGAGGAAGGAGGATGCCAAGGACATTATATTGTCAACCTTATCGTGTATGAGTGACGGTTCAAGATCTCTGAAAACTGCTTCAACGGATTTCAATGAAGACAAGACTTGACTCCCCTGAGACAAGGGAGGGGCAAACCTTAAATGTTGCATTTACAAATTTTTCTGCCAGTGACTAAAATGGGTAAATAATTTAGATGGGACTGGAAAAAGCAGCATTAGATTAACACATTTGCTTAAACAAGATGTGAACACTGACAAAAGATCTTAGTGCAACAGTACAATGCAACATTAGTGTTCATTCATCAGCTCGTCGCTAGCTTTGTCTGTCTATGATTTGGTGCAGGGCAGATTGTGCAGAGTTGCGTATTAGAGTTTGTTTGCTGGAAATTGATTTGATGAGCACAGTTGGAATAAAGTTTATCAGTTAAGATTTTATATATAAACCAAAACAATGAGCTTAAAGATGCTAAAATGCTCTGTACAGCTGAGAAGGAGTGCAGAAGCTAAAATGTGCTTGATGAGGATGATCAAATGGTTTTGTGTGTCATTGTTATTGAGATGCTTCACAATAAAATAATTTGAAACATGATATGTGCAGACTCCACTGACCAGGCTGTATTTTGTCAGTCACAGTCACTGTGCTGTCAGGTTAAAAAGCTAATTCAATTTCAGTGAAATGAGCTGCTTTATGTTCTCCCCATCACTCCTCCATTACTTTACAGCATGTTTCATACTCCCAATACAGAAGTCTCCATTGGCTCCTGCACAAAGTGCTGTTCTATTGCATGCATATTCACAAATGAGGTCCACCATCTCTCTCGTCCTTCAGTTTCCATAGACACTTGTGGTGCCTGCAGACCTGTCAACCTCTCACTCCCACAGTGAGCAAAAACTGGCTGCAGAGAACAACCCCTGGGGACTAACTATCTTAATTAGCAAGTATTCCTTTTTCCAAAGTGAAGCATGCCACAGCAGAGGGCACAGTGAGAAAAGGCCAACCCGCAGCTTTCCATTAAAAGCTTAACCAGGTTATGAGCCAGCAAGCACATCTAACAGCAGGGTGATCAAAGGCAGAATGCACAAATCAATGTGTGCTGTACATGTGTGAGCACACACATACTGTATAAATGAGCACGCAGGTGTGCACAGGCAGACACACATACAGCACAAACTCACAGGCTGGTACCAAACTGAAACCATTTACTCTCAGAAAACAGCTGGACCACTGAGATATCACCAAGTCTGGACACTTCAGCAGGTTTATTATGGACAACCAAATTCAAATAGCTTTCACTATTTCCTGTTCACACACATCCAACAGTTCCACCGGCCATGGCCACAAGTTATTTAAAAAATAAATAAATAAAGCTAAAGCACCTACCCTTATAACCACCATGCCTTTGAAGGCATTAGGATGCATATTGACAATACAGGACCCTGGGCAATTACAGGACTTATCTTCCTGCCTGACAAACAGTCCGCTTCATTATGGGCTTTTAGCTGACACCTTACCTCAGCCTTCCCCACTGAACCATCCCTGCTAATGCAGAAAATGAAATGGCTAAGAGGTTTGTTAAATATATCTGAATTGTTTAACCATAATTTTCCTCCTTAATAGTCCTTTTAAAGCTTCCATTAGTGAGTGGTTGCAGTGAATGACAATTGAAGAAAGGACACTGGGGGATTCAGAGGAGGAAGAATAGCTAATGCACTAACTTCTGAAGAAAAGCTGGGCGCACAGAGGCTTGAAATCCATTCAAGTATATGACAATTAGTAGAAATGAAGTGGGCTCTCTTTCCGGTCTAACTGCATGAAGAAAATCAATAATAAAGATTACAGCTTCAATTATTTATTGATTTATTTGTTCCTTTGTGTCCAAAAAATGTTGTGCATACACAGAAGATAATGGCAAATTCCAGAGAGGCTGGTTTCAGCAGCAGGTTGAACGGAATGACAATGACAATAATGATCTGGAGGTCTTAGTTAAAGAAAATCCTTCAATTCTTAGATGCATTTTTGGATATAAATGGTGAGGGGAGAGAATGAGGATAGTTGGGGTATTTGTTTTTCTCCTCAGAGAAAAAAATTGTGTGTCCTCATCTTATGCTCACATTGTTTGCCTTTGGAAGTAAGTGCAGATTAAGAAAATAAAAATCTGAAAAGTTTCCCTGTTTTTAAGCTTGCATTTTAAAAAGATAGTTCTGTAGCACCATGCCCACCAATCTGGGATGTGGTATAACTCTCTGGATGACTTATATTGAGAATGCAATCAGCGGCAAGGTGCAGACATGGTTCAGGCGTGCCCAATGAAACGTCTTACTTAGACAGCTGCTGTCCATGGTGATTTTGTGTCTTTCAGTCTTGAGCGCTTAAGTGTATATTATAGAAGAAAAGAAAGCATGTCACACATCTGTAAACAGCCAATGCTTCTAATACTATCCCAAAATGTTATTCAGAGCTAAGTGGATCCCTCAGTTCAGTCTATTGCTCTGCACTAGTCCAGTCTGTTCTTCGTGATATAAATAATGCTGCATATTTGGCACCATCAACATGAACATCATACACGTTTATCAAAGATTGTGAGAAATATGTTCTATCCCATTTTCAAACATTTAATATAAAATCATGTAGGCCTTTTTATGTGCAGTACACCCACATGCTTTTAGATCACTTGATTTAGCTGCTTCAGTAATTGTATTGCTCCTCTCAGCTCCTGTAGATGCAGTTTGTACCACATGATCTCATACTGCATGTTTGATTCCTACTTATTTGTTCCAGCAAATCATCCGAGCTCCATGGTGACATGTATAGTGCTTGTAATGCTGCGAGTGATGGGGTGTCCTTGTTAAACCAGATAAATGTATCACAGTGAGCTCTGATTAACTTCTGTGTCTGAATAGTCACTTGGACACGGTGACAATTACCAGAAATGCGTCACACAAACATCTCCACCAGAGAGCTGCTGTCCGTGGTGCTGAAACCTCTCCAGCACCCTAAATGCTGAAATTAGAAGCCAGAGTACTGCTGAGTACAATGTTCAGCTTCTCACTGTGTTTGGCGTGGCTGTGATCATGAGCGTCTTCTGACATCTAGTGACATGGTGTGCCTCTGCTGTCTCTGTCTAATGATATCCAAACACTAAACATCCTGTTTTGGTCCCAACAATCTCAGCACTCATTCAGAAGAAAGATTTCTCTTTATCCCCCCCCCCCCGTTTTCCTCCTTTTTGGTAAAAAATTGAGGTTCAGAGCCACGGACTAATGAGCTCTAATTACAGATGATGGCTAATTGTACCTGCCATGAGGCATCTCACGATGTTACCATAGTAACACAGCAGGTGCCAGCCTTGTGGGTGTAGTGTTGATATATGGATGTTGTGTGCAATATGCTAGCTATTAATTAAATATGACAAAGATGCACATTTTCAAAGATAATGGCTCGCTCCTTGCCTTGAGTTTTTCCTTTTTTATTTTGTGTAATATTTAACAATAGCCCAGACCCTTGTTGACCTTGGTTGAGTGTAAAGTTTAAAATGGACAACGTGGAATATTTTTGTCAATGCAGTGAGAGTTAGGTGTCTATGATATGATCAAACTTCTAAAAGAGCACAGAGTCCAGGCTGTGTTTGCCCTGGTCATAGAAATAACCTCTGTGGAGGGGTGTGAAGAGCAAGGAGGCAGAGAAGGTGCAGACAGACACTGTTTGCTCAGGACAAATAAGAAGCATTACAGAGTGTGTCCAGGGAGAGGGAGGAGCGGAGAGGCTGAAGAATGCAGGGAAGGTTCTGCAGGAGAATAGTCTGGATGAAATGGACAAAGGGTCAGGCTCTGTTTACTGAATATACCAGCCAGATGATGCAGGGAGGGCAGCGAGAGATGAGATTTAAAGTGAGGGAAGAGGAGGAAAAGGAAAAGGTAGAAAAAGAGAGAAATGAATATTGTTTACTGGAGTAGAAGACTTTGGGGTGAAAGAGGGAGGATATCGACACACAGAAAGGTAAAGGTCCTTCTAAACATTATAATATCGATAAATTCCTCCCACTGGGAGGCGAATGGGGCCTGACGGCTTCAGAATTCAACAGAGCAAAACACCAGCTAACCTGGCAAGACATTCAACGATTAGTTGGCTGAACCTGAAACAAACTACAGTTCACTTGACTTGAGCGTATGTCTTCTCAGCAAACAAAAACATCACGCCAACAACAAGAAACGGACCAAGCAATGAAGCTGAAGCATCAGTGACTTTCTGTGGAAGTTCTGTGGATCAAGGTGCAGACCACAGGGTAAACAGGGGGCACTTGGCTACTGTTAATAAGACATGAGCTCCGTTGAAAAACACGATTTGTGAAGTGTGTGCGTGTGTGTGTGTGTGTATTTGACATTATTTCCGTATCATCATGGATCTTGTGTAACATTAGGCTGTAAATGATGTATGTTTAATGCATTAAGGTAGTTTTTGCACCCCTGTGGAGGTCTGATGTGGCTTACTATTATATATTAGATGTGCTGACAGAAGAGCAAGTAGGCCTAAATGCTTGCATCTATCAATGTTTCTTTGTAACACAAAAAAAGTATTTTACCAGAAAAACCAAGGTGTCATTTGCTTAGCAAATAGTAACAAATTATTACTGTTCATTTTCAACAATCAATCGAAGCATTTCACCTTACTCAGATACTTGAACCTAAATATCTCCAGGTTTCCCAGAATACCATTTCTTCCTCCAACTAACACACACTTAACATGTGCGTTTAAGTATTTATGCCACAACCCAATGCAAAATGGACTGGACTATCCTGTCAATAAACAGCTGTGCTTCAGAGATTGATTACATGCATCACACATGTAAATACAAAGTGGTCAGCGACAATTGCAACAATTCCAGTGTAATTATGAGTGAAAGTCTATAGACACAATTTATTGCTTGTTTTTTCAATAATGAACCCATGTTCTATTCAACTCAGTCCTTCAGCAAATGCAATTTTTTTTCACATTCTAGACGCCAGTAATTCATGCAATCATGATGCAACAGGAATGGCTCTGAAATGACATGGAGATGATATTATGATGAGGAGTGAAAAACAAAACCAAGAAAATAAAATATAAATGGGCATGCCATTGGTGCTGAAACCTAAAATGTCATATTATCCATATGATGCAATCAAGCTTCATAATGTTTCAGCTCATTGATGCTCAGTGATGCAGCTTTGAGAGCTATAGTTCAGCAGTCAGAAGTGCTCTGTGGATTGGGATTTCTGACTTTTATTGTGTTTTTCAATATGTGGTGCCACCAAAATAAAGAAAGAAAAAGTTCAACCTTTTTTACTTTTCCCATACTTTTTAAGACTAAATACCAACCCTCTCATCACAAAAGGCTTATGCATCTTTTTTTCACATTTTCACATTTTTTCTCACTCAGTCTGCTCAATCAGAATCTGGAGATCAGTAAATGTGCTTCGATCTAAATATGTGAACAGTAAGAGCTCAACAATGCATTCAAATTTCCACAGATCTCTGATTCTCTCCCAACCCTA
This sequence comes from Datnioides undecimradiatus, assembly GCA_008933995.1. Lineage (NCBI taxonomy): Eukaryota > Metazoa > Chordata > Actinopteri > Lobotiformes > Datnioididae > Datnioides > Datnioides undecimradiatus. The sequence goes on from WARS01000014.1 coordinate 2,112,791, forward strand.
CTCCCCCCCCCTTTTTGTGTACAGCATTTCTGCATATTCATTTCACTCTTTTCTTCAGCGCTGTGTTGTGTAAGTGCTCTTTTGACACTTGCAGCTAAAAAAAGCCTCAGTGCCTTCGGACAAACAGATTGGCTTTGGTGTCCATAGCGGTTACAGAGCCTAATATGGTACTGTGGCATTAGCAGCCAGTCCCTTCTATGTGCAAGCTAATGAAACGCTTACTTACTATTACAGGAACCACCACTGGGCCTTGTTGGTGCTAATTAATATCCTCCTACTTTTATGTCAGATCTAATTTTTATCTTGGATCCTACATTCAACGTGTAAAAAGAAAAAGCCTCCTGGGTCAGTTGTAAGAAACAGTGGGAGACTGTTATGTATGAGTTCTCCAGGTTCCAGCAAGTCTCCATCTCTTTCTGCCTCATGCGTTCAAAGCTGCAGGCAGTCTGTCTTTGAAACATATCATTTGTGCAATTATGAAATGAATGTGGATGTTCTTGAGCCCATTAAAACTGGAACACTGTGCTCAACAAGAGCAGAGCATTTCAGTCAGCCTATCTTTGAAAAAGTGTGATGAAATATTTCATTTGAGCATGTTTAGGCAAGTGGTGTGTTTGTTTAATACGATTTCCTGAGATCTGTACTCTAATTTAGTTAAGTTTGAGTTTACTTGTATGTCTGAAACAGCATGTAAAGCCCTAAAAAGAAAGAGAAATAAGGGACACATACAGAGGGATTTCTCAAACATGTAGAGTGCTTGGAGTAGGTAAACAACATTAAAAATGCAGCCAAGACAGTATAATGAATATACATGCAAATAAGAAGAACACACATGTCAAAATAGGAAGTGGTCTCTATTATGTTCATCGTAGCTGTTATAGCAGTAATCACCACCAGTGCAGTACACAATGTTTCAGTCACTATGAACACCAGTTCTCATCTTAGGCCTAAAGAGATGAGACCTGAGTTGACCTGAAGGGACACTGTTCTTGCCCAGCTGTAGCCACAACCTGAAAGGAGAGAGGAGCAAGACCCACACATGGTAGACTAACTTACCAGCTTACTCCTACTCACAAAAAACAGACACACAGCAACATGAATGAATGGGGTCACACAGATCAGGAAAACAGGATATTCAAACTAAACACTGCATTGGCAAGAATCCGAATCTGTAAAATAATAATAACACAGGAGTTACAACACGACCACATGAAGAGAATAACTCACTTCCACTATCAGAGCAAAACTTAAATGTATCCCTTGGATGTTCAGACCAATAATGGAGTGATGTTTTCATGAGAAAGTTGTCATTTTGTTTGCAAGCACATGAGAGTGCATCAGTATGAAACACATTCCTGCAAATGGCTTTACATTATTCTACTTTTCTACAGGAGGAAGTAATGTGCCACAAAATGTAGCAATGCATCAACAAAGGTAGAATAGAAGAGGACTGTAAGCTAATAAACATGGATGTAAATGAAATTAGACTTTAATTATACACATAATAGGCTTTGGTGAGTTGCTCTTTGTTTAAAAGAAAACTTCTAAGGGCATCATCAATGTTGTCCAAGTGATCGTAGATGTTTTATTCCTGTTGTATTGCTTCCATTCCACCACGGGACTATTTGTGGTTAAAAACTGCACAAAACCTTGAATGTTTGGGTATTATTGGGAAGCATATAACTGGCATGAATTATAATCACTTTAGGTGAACAAACATTTATAACATGGCCAGGTATTCAAGATTTTTACCATAGTGTTGTGTAAAAGATGTATTGTCAGGCTAATCTTAGGTAAAATGAGGGATGCACCATGATCGAGTGATCAAATGGACCTATGGAATAAATCCACAATATATGACAGCAGAATACTGTGTCAAGTTGGTCCAGCACGTCTCAGACTTCTTGGTTAATGAGGAACAGAAAGTTCATTGTTCTGCTTTTAATAGTTGGACTTCTCGGTTATTGACATTGTTAATTCAGTTGACTGGGTATATTCGATTGAGTCAAAGTCACCTGTGTAATAATGTTATGTACTGATGTCCTGACACCAATCTGTGCCCAGAGCGTAAAAATCTTTGTGAACATTTAAGGGGTCAAGCACGAAGGTTTTTCATGTCCGGTAATAACGTCGAAGAGGGTTTGAATAAATTACTTTGAACCATGAAAGTCTGCAAACAGTCTGATAAACAAGCCTGAGTTATCCAAGAGAGGGTCAGCACCCTTATTAGAAAATGTTCTTGTGATCTAATTTCTAATTAGAGCCATCTTATATGTTAAAAACAAAGGAGTTGTGAGAGAAGTGAGTGCTATCATGACAGACTACAGCACTTAATAAAAAATACATATATCATTTATGAGTTTATTATCCATGGATGCAAAACAGACTTCATTTCTAGTCAAACACCATTCACACTCTGGTTTTAATCAACTATAAAGTACAACACAGGGTTTGCGTGTGATTAGCAATCAAATTAAAAGAGTGTGAAACAAGGTGGTATTTGAAATGCTGATATTACATTACTGAAGGAGCCAAAGATCAACTTGTGAATCTGAATTTCAGTAAAAACAGCTGACTTATGTAGATATGAGCTTAAGACTTTACATATTACAGATTTCTGTTCTATTTTTAAATGATTTCTACCTCACCAGCAGAGCTCTGCGTTGCTGCTGCAAAGAGTGAGAGACTAAATTATGTTCACCTCGACAGTACATGGACAAAATTCTTATAATTTAAATGTCTTACAGTATTCACATATAAATGTATTATTCAAAGCACATGCTATATATTATTTGACATTTTTTCTCAGTCTCTCAGTCTCTTCTCAGTCTTTTCTTTTTTAAACTGGTCACACTGGCCTTTTCATCTACCAACAGTGTGTCTCAACGATGGTATGTAAACATTCAACTCCTTTGTGCTTTTCTGTCTCTCAATAGGAACACACACCACCGACCAGACGCTTGTGTGTGTGCTAGTGTTTGTGGGAGATCGCCGCTTAAAAGAAGAACCTCCTGTCCCCCAGTCTGCATTCAGAGATCGTAAGTACACTCATTTTTTATTTTATGAACCCAAAGCTGTACATGGCCTCTGAAAGATCCCTGTGCTAATATCACACTTTGAGATCATTTCTATAGTAAAAAAGCTAAACCCAATTCAAAGCTAAAAGGACTATTAGACAGAGCATGAATCATGTGAGGGGAAAGATCTTAAACTCCCCTCCTTTGAGTCTGATCTAATAAAAGGATATAAAACCTAATCTTACAAGGATTATATTCTAAATCCTTTATCAATGTGAGCCATAGGCAAACGCTATAGAGTTAAATTTTGCTTGAATGCATAACCTCTTTCCTGCTGACTAATCACTCCACTTTAATAGCCTTTTTAAAAGAGTCATGCATAATTATTCCCAATGCCTTACCCCCTAACCTTCTCAGTATCGCTGTGTTTCTTAAGAAACACAAGTTATCCTGTTAGAGGTTATGAACTCTGTCCTAGTGGGAAGCCTCTGTTGTCATGATATTGCAGTGACGGTGTGATCACACACCGGACAGCGGTTTGTGCACGTGTGTGTGTGTGTGTGTGTGTGTGTGTGTGTGAGAGAGAGAGAGTGTGTCCTCTGCAGCTTTTGCTCACATCTGCAATTCTGCATTGATTCCATGCCAGTGAGCAGAAAGCTGATGCAGAGTGGTGGGTTCTCTGTTGAAGCCAGGTACATCAGCCAGTGGCTATTGCCATAACAGGATGTGTGTGAGGGAGTTTAATAATGCTGCAGAGTAAATGACTGCAGTCAATACAGCAATCAAATCTGCTGCAATCACAAGCAAGAGAATGTAGGAATGTATGGTGTATGCAATTAATATGCTATCCAAATAATGGCTTTTGTTATTAATCTTGGAATTAGATACTGTCAAGCATTATTTCCTCATTGTATTAATGCAGCACAGTGTACTAAACACGGTATTTTGCAAAGAGGAACTCGTCAACAATAGGAGGCTTTCCTCAATTAGCATATGAAACACAATGTTCACATCAAAAACATGTTGTTTATACCCACAGAGCCTCAGGATTATAATCAACATGGGCCCACTTATTGTCTGCGAGTGGTGGCCACTTAGGCTTGTTAGTTGTCTATGTTAAATCACTGCCACTTTTTTTTATCATCTTGCTTTTCAACGAATTAATACGGGTCAGTATCAGGACAAAAACAGTGATGGAAAAGCCTGTTGCGCCCCTTCCACTTCAGCTGAGAGTGGGTAGCATGCTGAGCTGATATTTACAACATCTTTGGGAGATGTTGAGATTGTGAATTTACTGTGTGGACAAAAAATAGCACATTCACAGTGTAACATGGCTGGACCTGTGCGTAAAAATGTCTTTCTCTGCTGGAGAAACCCAATCCGCTAACTTTTGTAATTATCTCAGAGCAAAACCATGAGGCTACAGCCATACAATCAACTTTGTGAGGCTGTAATTAAGGACAACAATGCTTTGCGCTAAACGCTAACATCAGTGTGCTAACATGCGTACATGATGACGCTAGGATGCTGATGTTTACCATTTTTACCATCTCAGCTCATTTTGCCTATTAGAGCTAAACACAAAGCACAGCTTAGGCTGATGGGAATCAGTTTTGCAGCATTGTATTGGTAATGGTGCTATGTCCGGGCAGCATCAAATTTATCAGAATTCATAAAGGACTGTACCAATTTTCATTACAATCCAACAAATACCTGTTGAGACAATTTACTACAATTTTAATTGTGAACCTTAACCTTAAAAAGTGGTGTTAGACGTTAATAGGAATCATCAACTGGGGACCACACTTGTCTGTATAAAATGTCATGGCGACTCGTCTAATAGTTGAGAGAGGAGATATTTCAGTCTGGTGGACAGACAGACAGACTTAGACAGTTTCATTTAAATCATAAGCGAAGACAATACACTTTTTCTCCTAACTTCACAGCTGCATATTGCTGCATCCCACAAAGACAGCGCCACTCCTAAATATCTCAGCTTTACCCCTGGAGGAGAGAGGGCAGCGTCCTTCACCACTTCACAGAGATTTGAGCAAACTGTGCTGAGCGAGGAAGGCCACAGAGGACCTGGTGTGCCGGGGATAGACAACATGGATGCATCAAAAAAAAAAAAAAAAAAATCCTCTGTGATCTGCCAGGGGGAATATAAACAGCTACTCAAGCATATGGAAGGTGTTGCTATCACAGGCAGGGAGAGGGGAGTTTGTTTTTCACTTGCATCTCTATGTGTGTGGTATGCATAGTGATGTTTTTTGCTGGAGAATTCCTATGTGATCTGTTGCCCAAGCCTTTAATGATCTCCGAATGCATGTGAATGCATTCTGATGAAAAAGAATAGCTCAGACTGACAGATCAGGTAGTGATTAAGTCTGAAGTGCAGATAAGCCACTGTTACATCACCAGAAACACCTCACAGGCACCTAATAATATGCAAATATGGCTAAGCTGGCTAACTTTCCCTTTCTGTATCTCATTTCTTCCTAAATATTCGTACTGATTCCAGGATAAATGGGGGATTTACCTGCAAATAAAAAGCAACATAAGTAGCTAACAGGCGCTAACCAGGACCCCATGGAGCCATTGAACTATGTGAACCACCCCGAGGCAGGTTGGAGACCTGCTTTGAGGCTGTATCACATCTTTTCCAAAATGTTTTCATCAAAGAAAGATGTTTTATTAAAAAACAAAAAAAGGCAAAGCAACTGTTTAACATCGAGTCACAGTCAACATCAATCCCCTGCAGTTTTACTCTTTTGTTCTGTTAACTGATATGGGGGCTGACCTGATTCAGTGGTTGTATTGATTAAATTGATTAAATAACCATTCAACTTTATACTGTAGAGCTCTTCATCTCTGCTCTGCTGCAGGACCACGATGCCATTCCCTGTTGTACCGACTCCAGACACCCTGTTCAAAGTCGTAGAGCCTACATCAATCAGACAAACCCATCAAAGGCCAGGCTGGGTGTGCTAGTGGGGAGCATTTACCAGTTCAAACCCAGCAGACTGATCCTCAGCCTCTGATAGATTCCTCTTATCTAGACACCATGACCCTTGTTTTGCTTCATCCCTGCCCTCTGCGTGCATCTCTCGTGCACTCAACATCTACTCAAGCTTACTTCAACTACTCCATCTCTTCTTCTCTCTCTTTCTCTCTTTCTCAGTTTTCTGTACACAGTGGATACAACTTTTTTCTCTTCTACTGCTCCTTGTAGATGAATGTTCTGTGATGGTGAGCTTACAGCAGCCATCAAACGCAGTGAATTTTCTTATCTCTGGCCCCTTGAGCTTAGAGGCTCAGAGGCCCCTCGGATGTCTTTCTTCTCCTGTTCGGATAGAGGGATGCCAGCTTCTTTGGGGTGTTAACACAGCTGAGTTTGTGCCAACATGTTGATATCAGCAACGGTGGTAAATATTGAAGCAGAGACTGTTGTTGCTAATCATCGCTGGCAAAACAGCGAGATTGCAATCAGTCGATCACAGGTTGATCGTCCTTTTTTGAAAGCGGGCTGAATTTGGGCCGCGTCTTATTCCACAATCCCTTTTCTTGATCTCAGCGGGATCTTGGTGCTTAGATAAGGCGGGATGTGTGTGACGATGCTGCTTACTCATGCATGTGTGTGTCTCACAAGTGTACGTGAGTGTGTGTGATCATCTCCAGACTCATCAACATGGTGCTCGTCTCCTGTCACAACACTGTCTGGCAACGAGCGGCTCTGTCACACTGGGTGACACAGCACTCCAATTAATCACAGAGAAGGACCACTAATGAAGTCATTATGTATTCTGAGAGTTTCATCTTGACATCCACTTTTCCCACTAAAGAAATGAGTGATACAGAAATACACGTAAAAGGCTTAAAGGCATAGTGGTAATGGATTAGTCAAAATGGAGTTTGACAAGTGAAATATAGCTCTGAACAGGACTACGCTGAGGCAAAGTATTAGCCCATCTCTGAAAGTGTTTGTGTATCCCAATCTCACTTTCTATGGGTCATTTATTCATTATTATGAGAAGCAGAAAACACAGGTTTCTTTGTGTGGCTGACACTTGTTTTTAGTGTCATTTGGTTGTAAAAAAAAAAAAAAAAGACGTGTGCATCGTCATAAACTGGCAGCTACAATAATAAATCCTCTGCACTCTGGGCCACATCACACCAGAACAGCCTGAGCTTTCTTATGCACATCTCTCTCTTCTCAGACAAGTGAAGCAATATCCTCATTAGATAGTCTGTAGTTTAAACTGAAACAATTATGCAACTCATGAAACTCTACTCATACAGTATAATCAGATACTAATGTAGAGTTAGGTTCAAGCATTTTGAGAAATTTGGCCCATTACCAATCATTTAAATATAGTGTTTTGTGTAGTTTTATGAAGTTGTGCCGAGAAAACATAATTAAGTGTCTTCATTTCATTTTCAGCAGCCCCTTCAGGGCTGTTACATAAGCCACGTTCCCTTGAAATGTGGCAACTCATATCATATCAGTTTTGTTGAGGCTCTTACACTGAATTGTTACATTAGATATGCAAATATACACATGTATTTATATATCCAAATTCATATTCATACACAGAAGGACTACAATACACGTGTATGCATGTGCTGTATGTACATCTCGCACTGCCTGCAAGCATTTAACATTTCGTAAAAATGAACCTCAAGGCAACAGCACCTTGAACTCATTTCACATTTAGGCATAAAGTTCTTGAAGAACTGCGCATAGAATAAAATTAATTTCACATAAATTCTGGTATTGTGTATTGTGTCAACTTCTGTGAGCACTCTCTCGCTTTACTTTTCTCTGCCATTTTGAGTGTTTCAAAAAGAACTGAGCTTTGCTCCAGTCACACAATACAAAGCACAAACCTCTCAGGAGATTTAAAATATCCTTTAATGTGGCTCCAGACTGTAGGTTTCATTTCATGTCATGATCCCTTATTTGATTCAAACTGGGCATTTCTTTAGTTTACTTTGGAGGAAGTGGAGGAAGACTTTTCCATTTATACATCAACCTAGACCTGCTCCTCAGATTAAGCACTGCACTCCTGTAATACAGCCAGACTTAGTTTTTGAGAAAGGATCAAAATTGATGCAGCAGAACCAAAGATATTGTCTGTTCTTACACAATGCATTTTTCCTTTTCAAAATCTGGCGCCTACGTTACCCACAATACAGTTTGGTTTGCAATTTGGTTGAGTAATCCTTACAGTAACTGGTGTAGCCTCCATGAGGAGCAAAGAGGTCACTTTTTTAAGTCAGCACCAATGGCTTTATTTTCACTTTCAACCTGTAGCTCTAAGAAACAGTGAGATCATTTGAGCCAACTTATCAGACTTCATACAGCTCTCTGTGGAGCCACAAACAGTTGTATACACTGCTTATACATGTATACATGCTTATACATAACTGATCCTTAAAGGAGGAATAACATATTATTTAATGATATATGAAAAACTAAATACACCATATTATGCAAATTAGATTAAGATACAAGCCTAAAGAGAGGAAAAATGTGTTATCATATTTCTCAGCACACAAAGTAATCTCCAAACTGAGCTGTTGCCCTTTTCTGTCAGAGAAGCAGGAGAAATATGCAGTATTCCCAACTGAAGACCAGTAATTATAATATGTTTATATTTAATATCTGTAAATGATCTCTCTTGTGCGATAATAGTCAGGGTTTTCTTTTGCTTGTTTGTTTTTCGTCTGGAATTTCTGAGATGAAAGATACTGTATTCCCAATGTAGGTACTTTTAAAGTTGGTCCAACTGGAGCTTGGTTTCCAAGACTTAAATTAGCTGAAGAGGCTTTGTTGCAGAGCACAGGCTGAATGCATAAACACTGAAGAATGAAATGCAGTTCTGTTTTTACAAAGACTGTTGATCCAATAATCTCTGAATTTGGCATGCAGCATCGTTGGAAACTGAAGACTTAAAGTTGTTATAAGACTGTTTGCACTTCTAATGGTTTAGCTGCTGCGTGCCAACAAAATGGAGCTGGAACTCGTAGAAGCAAAGTTCAACCTTTAAATAACTTGACTCGACGGGTCATTTAGTAACTCTCCTCCTCAGTCCACCAACTTTACAGAATTTTTAAATGCCACTTTGCTATATAAACACCCCTGGGCCTTTAATATGTCGCTTGATTGAATATCTTCAGCAGTTTTCTAAAATCAAAATTCAGTAAGACTGGGCCAAACTAAAACACTGCAGTACTGAGTTGATCCACAGTTCCCATGGCACTCCGGCCTGCCAAATGTTATTTGTGGCCACATTTTTATTTAACTCCTCTGAAATCAGCAGCTTGACAGCAGGCAGGGACACCCACATGAACACAAACAAATTCATATGGATGCGCATGCACATAAACACAGAGAGAGGGGGGGGGGGGGAAGTGAAGTGAAGTGGGGAAACAAACAAAAACTGAATCCCAGACAGACAATTTGTAGCAGAATGCAAAGATAAGATCATGGGTAGAGCTGCATACATGCTGAGACACCAGACTGACTTAGACACATGCACAGAAACACATATTGATGCCTCCTTTCCTTTAAATCAATCATAATATCATTTGAGTCATACCATGTGACACGTACAAGCAGAGCAGTAATAGCCTGAGACACATTATGTGCATCAAACAATATTTCACATTACTATCCATACATGTGCATGTCAGCATGTTTATATATGTGAGCGTTCAGGTATGTGCAGTGAGAGTAACACATCTTAAAACTTAGCATTTTTACAAACCATGAAGGATAAGCGGAAAAGAGAGAATGAGAGAGATGGAGGGGGAGAAAGAGAGGATGGGAGAGACTTTGTTAAAGACCAGTAAAAGTAAGATGTCGATGTACCGTGCATGTATATGTAGTCTCAGGGGGGTTGTGCGTGTATCATCTTACTCATAACTTCTCTTCATTCGTCAGCGCTCAGGCTTACAGCTGCTGCACTACAGACAACCTGCTCCACAGGTTGCTATGGTGATCACTGACCTGAGGAATATGTAAATCACAATCTACTGAGCCCGCAGGTATTTTAGAAAAAGATATTCTTTTTTTAAAAAAAATGACAGAATGCATCACATAAACTCCCTAATAGTCCAGTGAAACATCGGTGTGTGTTTCCTCTGTGTGTCTGTAAACAAGTGTGGCGAGTTAAAAGCTTTCATTGATTTAAATCACCGGTCATCAATTAGCAGTTAACGAATCTTTTGAGAGGTGATTAACTGTCATTGTTTAAGCATGAAGTTATAAAAAAAAAAATACTGCTTGAAGCTTCTCCAGTGTGAAAGTGTGCTATTTTTTATCTTAATCCAGGATAAAAAAAACTGAACATTTTTGGCTTTGGGACAGTTGGTTGGATCAAATTATTTGGGGATATTTTTAACTGATTGATTAATCAGGAAATATACGTGCAGATTCATTGATAATGATGTTAATCATTAGTTGCTGCTTTTGGCTTACCAATTCAAGTCGATGTCCTACAGGTTGTGTGTGTGTGTGTGAGTGTCTACAAGAACAATAATGAGGGCAAAAGTAATGAAGCAATTTATAATTTCAGTGTAATATCCCAAACATGCCCAAAAGCATAATTGGGCCCAATGAATCTGCACACAGCACTGTTCACGTAAAGTACAAAAACACATTTTTGTACTTTTTTTTTTTTGCTCGCACACAACTTTACATCTGGGATTCAATTATTCTGTGTACCTCTCATACACAAGCACACACCCACACATGCTTGTGCACGTGTGTGTGATGTAAAGACTTTGTGGAGCATGAAATAAGCTTTCCAAGGGAACAGTGTAGAAGAGAATTGCTGATGTCCCACTGCTATTTCTTAATTAAGTACATGCAACTCTCATCTTAGAATCGTAAATGTCATCCCAGAGCTTCTGGCTACTGTTCCAGTCCTTCCTCTTAGTTATGACACTTAAGTAAAATGCTGAGGTACAGTCTGAATAATGCTGCACTCTTAATAAGATACACTGAGTGAAGGGCTCTGTTGCTACAGCAGCGGGTCATTCATTATTTTTGTAATCCCAAAGATAAACACAAGAATGTAATTTTGTTCATAATGTCGCAGTCAAAAAACCACACTCATGCAGCGTATCAGCGTATCAACTGTCAAAACACACAACATTTTCCAGAGTTTCTTTTCCAGCAGCTAAACAGATTATTTTTTCTCCTCTTTCTCCCTTCCCTCTTTTTTCTCCTCATCTGTATCGCACCCAAGGATGTGTGACGTCGTTGTGTGTGGTGCGTGTATGTGTGTGATTTATGTGTGTGCATGATGTGCTCTGGACTGTGATGAGCCGAGAGGAGGCAACTCTAAGATAAGAAACATATCGGTGCTCAGCACCTGCCTGCCTGCCTCCTCACTGACGACTGACTGACTACACAAGTCGATTGCATATGGAGTCCCTCTCATTGTCACAGCAAAAATCCCTAAACCATAATGAGGAAATAAAGTGGGGTGCGCAGGCTTTTTTTCTCTTCAGTGAAGGCATTCTCTCCACACATGCCATGAAATTTAACGACATCAGACAAATTTTGGTTGGAATAGGGTTATTCATTATTTGTTGTTCTGACTTCAACACTTAGATCAATCCTGAGGAAAGATGAGAGTTGTGGCTTTGAAGATGAAACAGCCCCTGGCCTCAAAAACAAACAATATTGTCTGAACCATACAAGCCTCAGTACATTTGTCACTGTGTAGCAAAAAGCTGCAGTAATTTTGAAGACAGGTTAGCTTCTGACAGTAGAGTTACACGCCTTTCAGCATGGTTTACCTGTGCTCTAATGGTCTGGCCAACTCTCATCATGTGCTCCCAGCATACAAAGCTCCTTTTGTTGGGACGCTATAAATATCTTGTGTCTTTTCCAGCACCTGACTTTAGTACCTCGAATGGTTCATAAGCACATAATCTGTAATTCTAGCCAGTGTTGGTGCTCTGTTTGGTTTGGTTTGTATCTACAGCTCAGTGGAGCAGCAGAGAGAAGGCTATAAATGCCATTCAGTACACAGTATCACAAAGCTCAGCTGTTAATTATCTTAATGCAATCAGACATTTGTTTGTCCAGGGTTCAGAGTAAAAGGCTTGTGTGTACATGCTCACATGCCTGCAAATATCTCTGGCTCCAGTACTGCAATGCCATCACTAAAAACCGACCCACATTGTCTGATTTGATCAACTTCACTTATATTAAAGGATAATTTTTTACATTTCTCCCCACACACAAACCATAACCAATTGGTCTAATTTATGCTGATACCTGACTTCCCTGCTGTTCCTCCCATTCCTCTCCCCCCACATCCAAATACATGTAAACAAACACTGTATTGCACTATCCGCTTGCTGCCCCTGTCGCAACACCACCACTTTGCAATCAACTTTGCTTTCTCTGACTTCACACACATGACTGAGCACATGCTACCACACAACAGCAAAGAGGAGAGCAGTAATGATTACCTGAGACAGGGCCTGAAGGAGAGAGCCAATGAGCAGCACCTCTGAGCCACTCAAGACCTTAGGGACATCTGCAAGTCATCTGCATCCTCTGCAAGTCCTTCACCGTGACGAAGATACAAAATTCAACATTAAATGTTAGATGAGTTATTAGCTGCACGGTCCACCATTTTATTACAGCCTTTGAATCTAATTATGAAAACATGGTACATTTTGGTGTCTGTCCTCAAAGAGGTGGAAAGGGAATATTATATTTCGACATCAAAGGAAAGCTGAAATTACTAGGTGTGACAAACTTGCACAAAAGAGACCTATGCTTAGTGTCTGTGACCCGTACAAACTCATATTTCTCCTATTTTCACCTTTACCATCCTGACACAAATGCTCCCAAGTGCACTGTGGGTTACTCTTTACGCAACAGAGACAATTTTTCTGATTGATCCCTTCAAATGGTCCAGCAAAAGGTTCGATATGACAGACCACCGAGAGCATTACCTGCAATCTTGTTGATTATCTCCACATTCACATCGATTATCATCTGGTCCAACCACCATACTCAGTTATCACTCGGCGGTTGCTGATACGGAGCTACATTATTGATCGCAGCCCATTAACAGGGATAAAAGTGCACAGTTGCTGCCTGATTCATCACAACTCACAGGGAAGCCATCAGTCAGTGGTCCACCTACATTCACAACTGGAATAATCATCCATCCAAGGTTCACTTTACACAGGGAAGCTTCTATAAAATGAATACAATATTTGTCAAAAACAAAACCAAAAAATGGAAAGAGAAATGTGAGATGCTGTCCTCCATAAAATCTTTATTCTCTGCTCACTCCTTTCATTTTGCTGGTTGAACACCTTTGGAAGTAATGATAAAAATGTAGATTTTTCAGGGCCAGCTACAACAACAAACAAAACAACTGTTGGTAAAATGGTCAATATATCATGCGGCAGAGTGACGGTATCATTGATTGAAGCAGAGGCTTTGCTCTGAGAGAAATTCATTGAGCATACTTATTTACTCTTGGTAAGATATCAAGGAACCCTTTTTTTCCCCAAATATTGAACACCCTGACTAATGCTAGCAAACGAATTACACTTGACAATGACAACCGCAACAAGAATTGCAAGAAGTCAGCGGTTCTGCTTCAATGCAATAGTCAAGCTCTTTTAGATGTGTGCACCACAGCAAGCTACATACTCCTCTCTCCTCTCCTTTGCCCAGGGTGCATTAAATGGATTAAAGCACTAAGAGCAGCCAAGCATATATTCATTTCCTCCACACTGAGGGTGAGAGCAGCAGACAGCAGACAGCATATTATGAAGTGTCACAAAGTCCCTGGACCATCTCGGCAAATCAAAGATGGAAGATTAAGATCTTTAGAATAGATACAATCTCTTCATTAAGCAGCTTTAACGCAGCAGTGTTTGTTTGCCTTTTGCCCAACGAAAGCTGGAGTTGCCACCCTCATTTGAGAGAAAAGATACAAGTAGTAGTAAAATATAATGGCCAGGAATCTGCATTGTAAGCAAAAAGAAGCAGTTTCTCTAGGGTCTATGGTATGAACTGCAGTTGGAGAATAGGCCATATTGTGCACAGAGTCATGTCAGCTGAGTCATTTTCTGCACACATGAACAGGTTAAATTTGCAAATGACTGATTGCTTCTTATTTTTGCAGATTATGTGGAGTGCATGAGATGAGATCAAAATGTTCTCCCACATTAAAAAAATGGCAAAAATGTAATGAAGGAGATGTTTGGATAATATTCACTAACAATAGTACAATAGTTATAATACTTAGACACATTAAAAAGGTAAGACACAAATGCAGCAGACAAAGCAGCTAACCAGGTTGCTACAGAATACTGAATGTAAAAATGCACATGCACATGACTTATCTTTCTAAAATGATGTATGCTCACCAGCCACTTTACCAGGTACCCTTGTACTGTCTGACGTTATCTTATCTTTACTTCTATGAAGTTCATAATTGTTGCGGTTTGGTTGACCCTGTGAGAAAGGGTATTTTTTCTGTTTTTTGTTTATTAGTGGGTGGTGTTGTACTGGAGTGCACAATATTGGAAGGTGTTTCTCATGTCCTGGACCTTTTATGTATGTAAATGGACAAAATATTAAAAATACTTCTGAGTATAATGCTGTCACAACAATGCTATGTTAAATTCATATCTCTCTGACTGTGTCAATCAAAACTGAATTGTATTTAGATGTCAGGCAGAATTCATAGCAGAGCTGCTGTATTGGATCATATTAGATTGTTCAAGTGTACCTCATGAATGGTCAATGTGAGTACATGTATGCTTGAGATTTTATACTTAAGGATCAGAGCAGAGTTACGTAACTCCACAAAATCAGAGATGCACAAGATTAACTTCTCTAAAGAACATTTTGGATGGATATTGTAGAGATCACTGTATTTGGAGACAACGTAAAATTTAGTTTTAGCAAAACATGTCAGAAAATAAGAGTAATGTGAACTATTCTCACTCATGCAGCTGCCTGAGGGAGCGCAGCTGATCACTCCATTGGAAATAATGGCACTGCACTGCACAGTGTCAAACTTTTTGTGCATATACTGTGAAAATCACATTAGTCTTCTAACACAGAGTCTGACTCATGCTTCAGAGTCAGCAGTGACTTTTCAAAACCTGAAACAACCACAATCCTTTCCCAGAACAAATGCTTTAGGTAAACCTAACATAACAATGTTCATCTTTTATTGGTTTAACGTACTGGTTTTGAACTGTTTGCAGATATTTTCTGCATGGTATTTATCATCATATGGATAAAAACAAGTTTGGATTATATTTTTAAACAGAATACAGATATACAGATATTTAAACCTGTTGCACTTGTAGTTTAACTGAGGTTTCACACGTTAACCTCACCAGCTGGCACCATCAGCCAATACATATTGTGCACTGTATAGAAACTTGGTGCATTAAAATATCTATTTGACAGAAAGAGTAACGGTGATTGACATCCATGCAGCTATTTAGAAAATAAGTAAAAGAAATGACACTTTTGTTACTTTAAGATTTATTGACAGATGACTTGACATGGTTTTCAAAACCACTGTGGAAGGTTAGGCAATGAATACTACATATATCATGATACCATAATAAGGGTCAAGCTATTGTTTTATATTTTGTGTATTGTAATATTGTGATACAGTATTAGTGTATCTTTTCCTAGTTTTACAGGCAATATTACAGTGAAGTGTAGAGTGATTTTTTTAAAAACTAATTTCTTCTGTCTTTCTTTCTTATTTTCCTGAAAAATCGTTATATCTACATTACTGATTCTTATTTATCAAAAATCTCTATGTGTAAATGTTTTGTGAAACCATCAGTGGTCATCCCCATAATACTGATGCATTACTGACAGAGTTATTAGGTCCAAAATACTATTTATTTTTTGTGAATCTCTTTGTGAAACCCTGAAACTATGGCTGCACATTAGAAAACATCAAAGAGAACAAAAGCTACACAATTGCTGCACAGTGGCGGACTTTGGTCCAAGCAGAGACAGGGGACGAGCGGGGCCTGGCTGAACCCAAGCAAACAGGCAGCAGTAGCATGGCAGCCCAGCAGGCCAGATAATTACACACCCTGATGGAGCAGCCACTTGGTATTCTCTGCACACCCACTAAAACATACCAGCACTAGATAAGTCGGTGAGAAGAGAGTGAGACAGAAGGAGAGACGGGGAGCTGCTACAGACGCAGACCAGACCAGCCAGACCCAGACAGAAGGGAGGCTGGGTTACAAATCAACCCCTTGTCGTTGTCTAAGCCTGAGCCCTCTGACTTAAAACTAACACACTATGCTAAAGGACCAAAACTTAAATTTTACTGAGTGATACATAATCTGAATGAGTGGAATCAAATCATCCTCTCTATAAACACCTCTCGCTGGCCTGAACATGTTGGGCACAACAGAAACTGTACCTGAGTGAGTGCTGCAGTGGTAGACACGGACCATAAAAAGCCACCAGCCTGCAGAAAGTCATGATAAATGAACTAAATTATGGTTGAGCAGTTCCATTCCCTGGTTAAGATTATGTATGTGACTCAGTTTCTACCACATCTCTGTAATATAAACACACAGTAAAACTATTAATTATTTAACCATTAAGGACACATAGAGGCCAACTAATTCTATAGCATGTAGGGCAGCCTATATGTCACTGCAATGCATTTTCTCCATTGGAAGGCCACCCTTATGCATTCCTAATGTAATAGTGGGGCAGAGTGGAGAGGTCAGACTGGATGTTGTGGTTAATGAGGTGTTGTACTGGTCTGTCCATAGCTTGTCATTATAAATGAAAGAAATGGGCAGAGCAGCTGTACTAACTGTTGATACAGCAAAGCTTGTTAACATTCTCTCTACAGCTCCTTGTGTTGCTGCGTGGAAATGTACAAAGGAGGAAAATAGAGCGCGGTACATCACCTTTAGTGCAGTTAAGCACAATGCATGAATTAATATTGCACACAGAGAGTTTGTGGAAATGTGTCAGTCAGAAAATTTGTTTACAGTGTGTGAAAGCATAAGTGAATGTTAGTCAGGAGAACAAATATAGAAAATGGGGAGGCTGTGGGGAAATGAGCTGCATGCTGCACACTGCGGGAGAAGACCGCTTTATTGGTAAACACAAAAGGGCGGAGTTGGGAGGGCCGTGTGGGTGATATCTCATGGGTGGTGGCGATAGGAGGAGGGGGAGGAGAGGGAGCGGCAATGCTATAGTGAGTGTCACTCTGTGTCGTTTCGCTGTCAGGCGAGCTGCTGAGAGCTGTGTGCTTCACTGAAGGGTGACAGCAAAGAGACAGAGCCGCACTGCCGCTGTCACGGCCACTCTGCCTCTCTCTTTTCAGCCGTGGGCAACTGGCAAGTGTAACTGGCTGCAGGCTGCTGGACAAAAGTGGCTAATCATGTCATTTTCACTATATATGTGAATGGTATAGTCAAAGCCAAACTGCTAGCTAATGGTCTCAATTACAGAATCCCTTATGAAGGAGGCTAGAATTAAATTTGTAAAGGTCAGTTGTATTACCCCTTGGCTGTAGTTTGGCCACACTACCAACACTTAAAAACTTAAGTCTTATTTACGGCATTTCCTCCTCCTTCTTGACAGGTTACTGTGGGTCAAGTAAATAACAAGAAATATATCAGGAAAGTTGGAATAAGCACACAATCAGTGCAGAGTCCCGTTAGAGCACAGGCTGGCTGGTAGACTCTGGGGACAGAATAACGCTACGCAGGCCTGACTTTCTCTTCCAGCTCCTGACTGATGAATCAAATGTAGTCAAGTGGAACCTCCCAAGCCTGAGAACATAGATTCAAAATAACCAGCCAGGGAAACTGCATCTCCTTGCTATCTAAGGAAGCTCACTGAACTATGACGGCTGGGGTTTTTTTTTTTCTCCCTGAGCTGCTTTTTCACTTAGGAAATATTCCTCATCTCTTTCTACATTTCTGCTTTATTGCTCTGTGGCTTCATTTGTTTTTTAAACTAATTCTTTATTGTCTTTATTTATCTTTCTTTTCTACCACCACTAAACTATAACTGAAAAATAAGCAAACACATTCAAGTTCACAATGAAACACACATGGAAGTGTTGCTGCAGGGGCGTGTATTACAGATTTGGTGTTAATACCAGTAAGCATATAATTTACTAAGTTTTTCCCAATCATTTGGTTATATTTGTCTAAAATTTCTAAAATTCTCTGTTAATTTAATTTAATGTTTGTGTTAATACTGTATGCACTGTACCTTCAGCAGAGCTACAAGTGTGTTCTTACTTTGATGGGTAAAGTGGACTCAAATGGAAGGTTAAGAAGATTGCCTCTGCAGTATTCTGAAAACCCCAGTGCTATGGAGCTGCAGCTCGACACTCGCCTGCTTGCACCGCCTTCAGTTCAAAAGCCTGTTCTTCCTACTGGCATTTAGATGCAGCTCATACTGGACAGGCGTTACTGCAATAAAATGTATTGTGAATATGCAAAGATTCTCGATTTCATGTCAGATTGGTAAATGACCTGTGGGAAAAAAAAATTGGAGCAAAAAAAGTGCAAGCAAGATGCCCAGACTTTTGGCTTTCATCAGACAGCACTATCATGTTTGCCTTAATATTTATGACCTCTACGGTTGTACCACAGTCTCAGGACAGCATTAAAGTCTGCCCCTTGCCCTCTATAAATATATTCTTTATGGGCATGGAAGTGAGGGAAAGTCGTAACAAGCTATTACATGGATGAGCTGCATTTTTTAACCTCATCCACCTTATATCAACCAAGATCCTGCTCAGTGACCCGCAGAGACGTCAGAGCTGAACATCTGTTTAGCTAACCTCCTCCACCCATCTCTCTGCTGTGACAGACTGACTCTTAACTACCATGACGATCCATCACAGCTCTCTGTCCCTCCTCTCCACATCTGTCTGTCCGTCTATCTGTATGCCAGGGAGAAGGCCGGGCTATTGATCTCAACTCAATGAAGCAGGCTCAAGGTCTTTACAGCAAATCTATGTTTTAACTGACTCTGGCTGAAGGAGAAACTGGCTGTCAGACAAAGTTTTGTCACGGACCGACAAGGTCTGTGTGCTGAGTGGTGGGGCCCGTTGTCAATGTTAATGGTGCAGCTTGGTAGAACTGAATTATGTTCTGAGTGTAAACCCAAGGCCCCAAAATGAAGGCGCTCACTGGGCTCGATGCAGGATTAGTTGTTTTACTTCTTTTAACTATGCTCAGAGACTTTTCCTGCAGCATGTTCAGCAGCTGGTTTACAGTAGCCCACCAATTAGGCACAAGGCATTGTATTACTATAGAGACTAATAGTGGACCTTTGTGCATGTCGAAATAAACAGATTAGTCCACAGGGCTGCAACAAACAACTCTTGAGTAACTGAGTAATTATTCTGGTCTATAAAAGCTAAAATATAATAAAATATCACAGTTTCCTTGTGCTCAGTGTGATCTCTTTAAATGTTATTTTGTCCAAAGCACAAAGATATTCAGCTTGATATAAAATACTCACATTTGAGAATCTGTATAAACTGTTGGGTGTTTTTCTCACAAAATTGCTTAAACTAATAATGGCTGATGAAAATTAATGTAAATTCTTTTTTTTTTTTCCAAACAAATAATCAGTCACTTAACTGTCTCAGCTCAATTTCCAATAAATATCTGAGAGGAAACATAGCAGACTGCCATAAGTTAAATGGTTATGGATTAATCAGAATATATCATGATCTGATCACTGAATGTCAGCAGGAATTAAATCTGCAATTATTAACATTAATTTCATTAGTTTTCATTAGTTTGATTATCTTCTCTTGAAATAATGTTCTGTTTTTGAGAATTACATGTCAGAAATAGGTCAAAAAGACCATTATAATTTTCCCATATGTTCTTTTTATCTTCTTATTACTTATTTTTCAAAATACCCACCCAACAAACCATCCAGACATATCCAGTTTACCTATATAGTAAAGATAATAAAGAGGAAATGACTCCTTACATCGGAGCACCTTGAATCTCAGAATGTTTAGAATATTTGCTTCAGAAAGGACTGAACCTATTAAAGGATTATTAAAATAGTTCAAAACAAAAGAGTGCCATGTCATCGTTTATAACGTGATAGTTATCTTGTGAACGCATTAAAGCAACGAGAAAGCAGATTCATCCTTACAGCCTTTCACAGATATGAAGAATATAACCTTTGGCCCTGTCAGAAGGAACATCTTGACTGGCGCCAGCATATGGCTACACTTTAGCCTAGAGGTTGTGGGGTTAAGGTAAGTCTGCAGACTGTGCACTCTGGAAGGTGGAATATTAATTTCTATGTTGTGGTGAAGGTCACGTGGTGCCATGATCACATTAATAATGTAGGAGTGAGTCAGGGGAGCAGCTAAGCCCAGGACCAACAGGTCAGCCAAGTCTGATCAAGTGGATCCAAGACAGTCTACAAACATGTGGCCAAGAAGGATGTGAAAAAAATCAGGATATGCTGAGATTACTGACTCAATTGCTCTGCTGGTCTCCAATCTGATTTATCATCACCTATCAACTATCAAAGGTCTCTCGTCTCTGACACAATAAAGGAACAGAGAGCGATATAAGCAAACACTGTTGGTACATGTGCATTTATCACTGATGTGTGACATTGGTAGGTCCATCTGTTTATAATGTCCAGATAACACTGTAGGACTTAGACTGATACAGCCTGTTCACTATCATTCATCTTCATTTGTCTTGGTCGAGGTGCTAACGAAAACAGAGTGACTAAGGAGATAGATGAGAGAGAGTGATAGGAAGTCAGCGTGTTAACAAAGCTTACAGCTTCAAATGAAATCCATTTCTGAAGGTGGGTTTATATTCCAGGTTTGCACTTGTTGCTTAATGGACTTTGGAGAGGAAAACAAAATTATGTCCTGTATCCTCCTCAAGGTTGTGAACTCCATTGCAGAGATGTCACATCCATTCCAAACCCCATTCACTGTCTCAAATCCTTTTAAACATTTTACCTTCCCCATATCCAAGGCATTAACAAACAAAACAGGTGGAGAAAAGCATGTTTTGCTCTTTGTGATTGTGTTTTCTTTAGCTAAGCTTGCTCTCATCCAAAACTTTCTACCTCTTCTTTTGCTTGTTTGCTAACAGAAGATCTTAATTGAGGTTTCAGTGCACACGGGTGCGTATGGTCTGCTGCTGTCACTTCAACACTTGGTGATCATTTGAACACTTGGTCTCTGAGTTTCTAAGGAATCCAGCCAAGCAAACTGTGCTGATGCTGTAGTGTTTGGTTTCAACTTGTAATAAACCCATTTCTCTCAGCTCTGGTAGAACAGCAACTCCCAGACTGTTTTGTCTGATGTTGCCCCACTGCCCTGTGAGAGGAGCTCAAAAGATGCTTTATCAGCACAACCTGTCATGTTATGAATACATTCATTGAATTGATTTCAAATAGATGTCTTCAATACAACTCTATATACAAAGGTAAATATTGTTTGAAGTTTTTTCATACATACAAGACACATTAATCTTGGATGTGTTGGGATCAGTGCTCGGTTTCTTCTTTCATTTTGCTCACTGTTTGATCAAGTTTGCATTCATACTACTTTCACTTGAAGTGGCAGAAGCTGGGCTTTTAGCTCATACCTTCAACTATTTTGACTCCTTGTCATGCACTCTTGATCACAGCACAAGGTGTTAAAGGTGTTACAACTGACCTAATACAGACAGCTTAGCATTGGCGGTAGTTTATCTGTATGTCTTTTTACATACTGTCATTCAACTGTGCAGTTACACACACAGAAACACACATTGTTAGAAGGCACGGCCATGCACACAAAATCACGAGGCTGAAAACAAACATTTTTATGTAACTAAACCAAATCAGGTGCACATCTGACACAACAACCCCCACTGAGTCATCACATAAGTAACCAGTCCAACCCTTTAGGCTAGCAGCACCAACATGCAAACAAAGAAAGTGGCTTATTAAGTGACAAGACAAGAGAGGTGAAGAGCTCAACAACTCAGTCAACTCAGTCATAAACATTCAGTGGCCATTTTAACACAAATTAAAGAGCAGAGAGACAACGTTCTCTCTTTCCTTGCTGCATGAGCCAACACTCAAGCTGTAGCATTTACCCACAGCCACCATCCATTTTCAAACAGGCAGTCAGCTTTGGCTGCTAGAGGAGAGAGACTAGGTGGTAACAGACGGATACATAGACAGTGACAGAGAGAGTGTGGGGAGAGAGAGATTAACAGAGAAAAAAACAGAGAAACAGTATACAGTATGTGGGCAATAAGTTCAGAAAGTGAGAGTGAGAAACGAGTTGACAGCACTCACTAAATGGATGCCATCTGGCCCTACTAGGGAGGTCATTTGTGTAAAGAGAGGAAAGGATGCAGCCATGCTGGCAGGCAAGCCAGCAGGTGAACCCAGCCAGAGCCAGACAGAGGGATATGTCCTGCAGCTGCGCAAATCTTTGTGCCTGAATCTTTATTTTATATGACAGAAATGCAAGCAGCCAGCGTGTCAAGTGAGGCTTACAGAAGTGGAGTTTGGACTGTTTACCTGGCCTCATGGAAAAGAGGGGCTGGATGGAGAGTCTACCTGCAAGAGGGAGAAAAATTAGGAAACGCAGATTAGATGTGAGACACAGTGACAAAAGACTTAAGTCATTGTTGATATGAATTCAAATGCACAGGTATATGATTATGAGACTGAATAAAACTACATAGGAATGGCGCAGGACATAAGGTAGGATTTGAAAAAAGGGTGGAAAGCAATGTGAGCTTCCAATTTATTCAAGAAACCGCCTAAGGTTTTAAATGATCCAATCCTGTAGATAACACATACACAATGAAGAGTTTATCAGTAAGGAAGTCCAGGAAAGACTTTCATATATCAGCCTTCACTTTCCCCACAGAATGAATTGTGTTGTCCTGGAGGATTTCTGTGGGACTGGCCGGGGCAGCCTGCAGTGACAGAAAAGATTAGGCCCAGTGCCGATGGCTTCATTTGATTGGCTTTCTCAACGCAAAGGCCTGTCTATCACCACAAGTCACAAACCACAAATCCTTTCAAAAGAAATACAGCATAAATATTTAGTGGAGGTTTTATCACAGCCAGCAATTGAAAACAGATTGAAGACAGTGGCAACCATGCTGCCAGAATGACTTTCATGTTTGCGGCTTCCTAGAGGCCAGACATGTGACAGGCAGAATATCTTTGTCCAGGAAGGCTCATTTCACAGTACACTGGGGAGATTATTGTGTCGCCTCTTTCATAATCCTAACAGGATTTTTGCAGATTCAAGGATTTGCTACATTTGATATGAAATGTTGGCAGCCTGCACTCTAGGCTGACTGGGTAGTATTGAATGGGTAGTATGAGTATGCAACATGACTTTGTGTACATATGTATGTAAATTTAGATACAGCAGTAATTGAATCTATAAGATCTACCATTCATGTTTGTGGGCCAAAATATTTTCATATGGTTAAGAAGCATCTAGTCAGGAAGCAGAGCAAAGCTGCTTACAGTGCAGTTTTTTTCTTTTCAGAGTTTCCCATGACTAGATATCAATCTGTCTTGGACACTGACTGGTACATATCAGCTATTTAACACTAATGCTAATACCTTGATCATCCTCTTGAGTGTATATGTTGAATGTGTCTAAATCGGGACCTAAATGCGTACAGAATGTATGTATGTGGCATGTATGTGGCATAATGTAAAGCAAGGTGTGATTACACCTAGCTGCAGCTCATAGATGTTTTTTAAGTTTGAACTGCATTTGAAGAAAGCATCACCCAGGAGAGGACGTGCTCACTTCAGAATCACTACTCTACGTTGAATTGTTCATGTGTGGGAGCGCAAAGTCTGTGTGACTGTGCAAGTCACCACAGATACCGTCCTCTTTTACTGTCTGGATGTATTCCAGTAGTAATTCATCCCTGCGCCCTTGACACTGCTCAAGCGTCTGAGAAAAAAGTATTGCTCTGATTGATTGCACTTCCAATTACACCTTTAACACTTTACCTTTGATGGTACTTTTTTTTTTACATACAAATTAATTGGCAGTAAAAAAAAATTATAAAATTATGCATATCATTTAGTGACAAGATACAGGATTCTAGCCACTGTTCCTGTGTGTGTGTGTGTGTGTGTGTATATGACACTGAGCAATATGAAAAAGCATATACAAATGTCCTTAGACAAGTCAAACAGTCACAGAGTTGCATGTTAATATGTTCAAAAAGACCATGCAAACATGGTGTTTAGCACGTGTAATGTCAAGTTTAACATGCTAACATTTGCTAATTAGCAATAAACTTAAAGTGTAACATAAGGTGGAACGTAGTGGAATGTAGTCATTTTGCAGTCATGTGCTCATAAACCAGAGCACTGACAAATTTAAAATATAATTATTTACTTAAATAAGTGATGATGATAGAGGTAAAGTCACCAAAGTCATTCACTGACTAGGGACCATAAATGTATAAAGTTTCATCCAGTCTTTTCAATGAATTGGCAGACTGACTGACAAACCGGCAGACTCCAATGCACAGAGTACAGCTGCATTACCTGACTACTTTTGACCATGAATAGCCATCTTTGCTGCCAGATAGCTTCAGATTATATAATCAAAAGTAATGCAACTCAGAGTGGTTTCTCATATGCTTCTAATACTAACAGAGCAACAGAGCAGTACACAACTACAGTGTTTCAAAGACTTCACACAGGGAAACTAATATAAGATTGAATTCACAAAATGCCACCACTGATGCAGACGCATCCTTATGTTTATGAATTATTTAGCTGGCTGGAGGACATGAGCTCAGCCTGTTCATCTCTCTGCCAGTCATAAATAATCACTGAGATAGTTCTCACCTATTGTCTGGCTTCTCAAGCAATGATCCAATAACACACAGTCACTCTCCTCAATTTCCAATTAGTGCTGCACAACTCCCAAGTTTCTGCAGTTGATTCCATCTCTGATTCAAAATATAATTTATAATTCAAGCATTTACCAGGCGCAGTTAATCAGACAGATTAACAATTAGTGCAACAGTAAAATAAGTGAAAATTCCTCAAGCATCAACAGGGTAAGTAGCCAGATAATTCAGAGTGCCATGTGGAAGTGCCATGCTAATTGTCACTGGAATGGACTCTTTAATTCCTATTAAACCATAATTAAGAATCTACATTTGAGACACAGCGTCCAAAAGGCTAAGCCGCAACCCCTGCATGTGGGAATAGGCTAAACTAATTATGTCTGAATAAGTTGCACGAGTAGAAATGTTGTTGCATTCATTTACCCTTAATGCATAAATCAGTGTTGTCAGGCTCAGTGTCTTCTATATAAGGATGCCTGTTGAAAACGTATCTACTTAGCTATATCATTACTTGGTCCCCCACAATAATATTCCCTACTAATGCACTTAATCAAGTTTAAACATGCAAGACATTTAAGCATGCATCTTAAAGGTCTTTTTAGGCCCTTTTTAGAGGCTTTTCATATAAGGATTTATATCATTTTAAACATGAATAAAATGCATTCTGAAATAAAAGTACATCATCCAATATTAGCCAGGAATTTCACTAATTATTTAGACAAGTAAAAACAACTTTCACAGAGCACTTTAAGTACAGTTAAGATAATAAATCAAAATGGAAATTAAGCTATACAGAAAGTCACAAAAACAGCTAAGTAAACTGAGCAAATGTGTTGGCTGGCATCCAGAGTACAAGAGCATGCCATTCGCAACACAAGACAGCTACTGGAGAGGCAACTGATTTACCCTCTTCTCAAGGGTTCTCAGTGGTATGTCTAATTTTCCTGAACAGGACTGCAGCTTCCAGCCTTTGCTATTTGTTTTCACAATGGCTAAGACGTCCTTCATCTTTGTTAAACTAATTTGCCTTCTTTCATGGTAGATTTCCTGCAGAGCCCATCCAGTTTCCACATGAGCTACAGCTGCTAAGAACTGTGACTCTCTTTTCAAAAATGCAATCCCACAGAAACAGTAAAAACGTTTGAGTCAGCTGCTCTTATGTAATTATGTATGACAAAGAAAATTTGGCCATTATTTTTTTCAGTCCTATAAAATGTGTTTTTTGTCTCAGACTTTATTCTCAACTGAATTATAAAAATTTATTGTGGTGTCCTCATCTCTGATCAAACCAAGAAACAGCCATAACTCAGCTACAATACCTGAAACCCAGGTGTCTTAACAAGGACCAGGAGGGAACTTTAATCTCTCTTTGTCTGTCACTAAAGCAATTGATTTGAACACACTTTTTTTGGTGTATAAAACAAAAATACTTCAAACATCAAGAATATGATGTTTTTGGGTTTGTTTGTTTTTTTTTTTAAAAAAAAGGACAAAAAGACAAAAGACAGAAAAAAAAAACAAACATCTCAGTTTGGTTATTGTTTAGTTGCTTTTACATGCACATTCTAATGAGATTGAATTATTACCAAAGAACTGTTTGTCGTTTAAATTCCTCTCTTAACTGTTTTTTTCTTGAATAAGCAACATGACATTGCTGGTAATAGTAATTTTTTTTAATAATGCTAATGCACAAACATGTTGCTATGTTATGTTTCCATTTTCTCTCATAAATATGCATGAATTAACACTTTGCTGTGCACTGAGCTATTACACCTCAGAGGTATTCAGCAAAAAACAAAAAAGTAATTTTTTATAAAGCTAATCATTTTTATTTCTCAATGTTTCCAAAATATTTGAATGTTTCCAAAATATTTGAAACAACATCATCAAAGTGCCTCCAATTTGAATTGCATGAACACCTTCCTGATTTTATTGGATTGTATTTGATGGAGCAATGCGTACCCAATAAACTGGCAACCAGTTATGAATGCCTGTAAATATTGACCAACTGATTGCTGGTCAGTGATTAGTTGTTTGATCAACCTGTGGCTGTCACTCCTGAGCACCTGAACACTTTGGACCTAAAATTAAACAGCAATGCTGCTGTATGAAATGCAGTGTCCCTCCAAGCTAATGATAAACCTGTTAGAATGCAGGCCTGGGAGGATAATAAGTAAAAGGTCAGTCTTCGCAGACCCGGAGGCCTGCTGAGCCTCTGCGGACTGGGACACTGGAGTAGAGCAGGTACGTGATGCCCTGACCCCTGCTGCCCTGAGGAAATGTTGGCATCTGGCCATTGTGGCTGTCGGGTGATCGGCGAGCATCTGGCCGCATCGCTATTCTCATCCACCCACTATCCCTCCATCCACCCGAGCTTCGACAAGCTACCAAGTGCCGTAGTCATAGCAACGGGCAGGCCTTCCGATGCCCTTGGGGATCATTTCTTGACAGAATTCCTCTGCGTCCTCTCTCAGTAAAAGGTTGGCCCCTCTGCTGAATGGCTGTTTATCTTTGCAGCCGTGTAAGCTTCAGTGACACCCCCACCCGGCTACCTTCATCGCCCTCCCTTCTGTTCAGCTCACTGCTTATTTTGAATGCCAAAAGTCATTTCTAAATTAAGTGAATTTAAAGCTGTAAAAACACAAAGGAGGGTGTACTGCTTGGTTTCTAATTCAATTACAGTTGTGTATGCTTGTATAACAATGGTGTTGGTTGCACAATTTCAGCTGTATTTCATATTTCTATTTGATCTTGATATGTACATTAGATTATAATAAAGGTTCTGTGAATAATAGTCAAGGTGCAAGTGTGAGGTATTCACAGCAAGGATATTTATATTGTCTACTCTCTGAGGTCACAAATATCAGCTCCTCCAGGGTGAAGAGGTGCTGAAGAATTACTGACATTCGTAATGACACAAACCAATCACACACACACACACACACACACACACACACACACACACACACACACACACACACACACACACACACCTGATAAACGGCACCTCCTTAAAGATCCAACAGAATGGGTGTCCTCCTAGCAACTGGAGAGGGAGACAGATGGCAGAAAGGGGAAGAGACATTAGCGGGACAGAAAGGAAGAGAATAAAATGGGAAGACAAGTGTCAGAATCCATGGGGAGAATCAAAGGAGAAAATAATCATTCTCGATCAAAAACATGTAATCCTTTTCAGCGGCAGAACCAGCTGGTGCAGCATCATTTGTCACTGCTGCGCACCTTTGATACGGACAGATGATCCTTTATATATATATGTGTGTGTGTGTATATATATATATATACACACACACACACACACACACACACACACACAAATCTAATCTTTTTAAATTATTAGTATAATTGAAATTCAAAGCACACGTAGTGTGATGGATTTTTAGTCATGGACTGAGCTCAATATGAAGCCTATCTATGATACATCAACCCTCATCTGATACCATGACACAAGGTAGAGATCAGTAATGCATCAATGGAATTGGAAATGAGCTGTGCTCCCGCATAAGCCACTGTTATCAGAAACAACAAGTGACAAGAATATGAATCTGAACTATTGACTAATGTGACTCAGCCTCCCGTTACTGACAGTTTGTTCTATGCCTGTGGCACTCAGAAAGGTATTTGCTCTCAACTGTGTATCCCTGCATAATAATCCTGATCAGTACTGTCATGCTCTTTATCTGTCTCTCTGTTTTAGCCCATCTGCACCATTAACATCACAATCAGTGTCTCATCTTTAGTCAGCAATCATCAGAGTCCTAGATCACAGATGCGAGCGTAAATATCTTGCGCTCTTTCCCTCGCACAATCATTTCTACCCATTTTTCTTTCAGTCATTTTTCTGCCACAAACAGTGAAACCCACGTGTCACGTACACACTCGCACACAGTCTTTCAGTAATCTTTTGCTTTTGCTGCCTCCCACACAGGCATCTGTAAAAGAGCATGTGTGGTTTACAGCAGTAGCTTGGTCCACACTAGGAGAGGCCAGCAGATTCAAAGACCATAATGTGTTACATATTCTGTATGCATTGTGTTATAGGTCCTTAATAATTGTAGTTTCTCTAAAGGCAGGTCTCAAATGTCAGATGCCTTTAGCAATGAATATACCTACATTTGTACTTCCTCCCAGAGCATTTTTCAGCAGAATGCAGAAACTTGTGAGGAGCCAAATGCAACTCGTTGCAAGGTGTCAGGAATTAGATAAGATTTCGTTTTCTGGCTTCACATTTAGCAGTATTTTCAAATGTGCTCAGACAATTTGTCGTTTTAAACAAAAACAGTATTTTTAATGTGGAGACAGCAGAGTGTCTTATTTCTTTGCTGTCTTCTCCTTTTTCTTATGCAGGTGAATGATTGCGAATCAGAGAGTAGACATTGCAGTGCAATCCTGTCCCATGCTGCTCCCTCCTCTCAGGGGATGGCCAAGGTCCAGGATGGACACACGAACGCATGTGACAGGTACACTGTTCTCTGCACGACCTTGAGTCGAGAATATTCATAATTTTTTAAAAAAGCCTGTCATTATTTGTTTGTCTTATTTATGTGTGTGTGTGTACTCTGCAGCTCTGCAATGTTAGAGGAGAGCCAGGATGGTATGGACAGTGGTACCCTAAGTCCTGCCTCAGCTCGACAGGTCACCATCCAGCGCCACCCAACTCAAGGCTTTGGCTTCATTGCAGGCAGCCAGAGGCCTGTCATTGTACGATCCGTCTCTTCTGGTTAGTGTGTGTGCGTGTGTGTGAGAGAGAAAGAGATATAAAGCATAGAGGGAGAGTGATGGCACTTTAAGTAGATCCTACAATGGCACAAATTAAACTTTCCTTTTTACTGGATGTATATGACTTTGATTCTGCAGACGGCCCCTCCTTTGGCAAGCTTCTCCCTGGAGACCAGATCTTGGCCATTAACGAGGAGACGGTGAGCGACGCGCCCCGAGAGAGAGTCATAGACCTTGTAAGGTAACATCCTTTACTGTCCCAGGAGGGAGGGAGAGGGAGGGGGTGGGTTCGGGCCAGGGGACCAGCAACACGGGCAAAGTGGAAGTAAAGAGGACACGGGTAAAGAGGGTGGATCAAAGGGAACAAACGGTTTCTTATTGTTGGTGATGTGTTACATCAACACAAACCTGTGGATGAGTCAGTCCTTTTGCAGCTGAAGCACGGCAAGGAAATGACAGATATAAACCCGGAGAAGCTCTCAAAAACACCATGCTGGCTGTAGTGTTATCTAACCCACTCCACTCTCTTTTGTCTCTCCATAGACGCTGCAAAGACACTATAGTTCTCACTGTGCTGCAGCCCCATCAGGTAGTATAATGGAACGCTCACTCTCTTTCATGTACTTCTCCCTTAAGGATTTTCCTTACTCCTCATCAGTCTTAACACTTTTCTCGACACTGTGAATCATCCAAAAACACACGTACTGTACTCTGTTCCAACAGTGCACCCTAATGCAGTGCAGACATACATTAGTATTCATGAAAATGCCTCCACATTAGAGTGATTTCTTTTTCTGGTAACCCCTTTTAGATCAGCTGCATGCAGGCGCACAAACTCCTACATGAGACCCTATTAAATACATTTTGTGTGTGCATCCATCCATATAGAGAAAATAGCAATATACCACATATTTGGCTGTGTAACTCTTATTTTATATTTTAAAATGCAAAATACTTATATGAAAGTAAATTTAAAATTGATTAAATTTCATAATCCGGGACCTGGAGGCCCGAACTCATGAGTTCTACAGCAGTTGTGCAGGGTTTGGCCTACATGTTGTCTGTAAGCAGCCAACATTATTTATTTTGCTCAAACTGATGAGCACAACAATTGAAAAAATATTTTTGCTTTTGGCAGGCAAGTTTCATGTTGAAAGCAGGTTTGCAGGTGCCGCATTGCAGTAGCATTAGTCCGCTCTCCGACACACGTCTCTTTAGCACTGGCAGTCACAGGGGCTTTTCTCTCATTTACGTCTCTTCTTTCAAGCTGATTCAAGAGTCCCTCTCTGTCTCCTCTCATCCTCAGTCACCTAAGTCTGCCTTCATAAGTGCAGCCAAAAAGGCCCGCCTGCGAACCAACCCGCCTAAAGTGCGCTTTTCAGAGCAAGTGTCCATCAGCGACCCAGACTCAGTAAGTTCAACTAGTCATGCGTCTCTGTGACATGCAAACATATGCTGCTACCATGTCCCTCCCTCTCCCACTGCACATTACTTTTGTTTGATGAGTAATTGCAAAAAGCTTCAAGAACTTCTCTCCATCTCCTTATTTCAGTCTGAGCTTGAGTGAGAAAGTGTGAGCCTTGGTTTGGCCTTGAATAAACTGCAATCCTCAGTTATTTGAATTCTCACAGTGAACCTGAACCTTTTCTCACAGGCATTCAATCATTTTGAAAAACAAACACAATATCACTTTGATATGTTTAAATATTTGTGGTTGTTTGTGTCTAATTTTACCTGCTTGCACACTGCAGAGCTGTTCCCAAGTTTCCCAAGCTTTTAGACATAGTTTAATTAAGACCTGCTGTATGGCATATATTTGAGGAGAATGTATTGTAATTCATAAGTTTCCATGAAGTGTGATTTCTGACTGTCATATTTCTTTTTTATTTCATATTTCGTATTTGTGATATTAAATTATTCCATCACCATGGAGGTGTGTTTTGTCATGCAGGAAATATGGGATACACTGTTCCAAGTATTCCTGCCACACCTGTAAAGACTGCTGTTTGGTCTCTGGGTTGAAGCTCCCCAAATCACCATTCATTCTTGAAGAAGAATTTCATGTTTTCTCTCTGCTCAAGGTTGAGATCCATTGAGAAAACACACAAATGCCACAATAACAAAGTCACATGTAACACAGGTTCTGTGTAACAGAATGCTGATGCACAAAGTTATTGCACATGGACGGAGTGTTCTGCAGTTTTGAATGGGATGGTCCAAAGAAAACAATTACATTTACATTGAACCTTGCTTTTTTTCTACAGTTTAGCAACCACACACCATAATAATTTTAATACAGCCCCTACTGCCAATTGGTCAATCTAGGACCTAAAGGGGGTGGGGGGTTACACTGTACATAAAGTGGAAGCAGGAAGATGAAAAGTAATGGACAATCAATAAAAAAAATCAGAGGCTGGAGGATTGGGTATTTCATCATTCTATTTTCTGTTTACCTCAACTTAATGGAAGAAGGAAGAGTACAAGATTGCGCATCACATGGACCACCAGGTTTTTGATAACCTTTGGATGACGCCAAAGTGGAGAATTAGGCAGATGGCTTGAGCTTGTTTTTTATTACGGCTGATTTTACCATTCATTCTAGCCTGGCAGTACCAGTCTGCCACACATCATGTGAACCCAGAGAACCCAGACTTTAGTTACAGTAAGAGATGTTTCTGGAAAACATTATTACCTCCTCTCAGTAAACTAATGTTCATCTGTTTCTCTCTTATAATTGTGAAAACAATTGATTAGATCTCAAAGTACAAAGTACACTGCTTGGTAATGATCAGATGTTTCAGCCATCACCCCCCATCCTATAGCAAGATATTTTTTAAATCTCTGTCTCCAGTGACTAGGAGCCAAAGACTGCTATTGATCATTGGAAAGGGCCATCGGTACTGGCTACCGAGCCTGGTGTTTTACTAAGAAAAAGCGAGGGGAAAGGGATGAGGCATCAAGCTGTATTTCTCTGTCATAACACTTTCCCTGCATGTGACAAATCAGCTCCAGCTTTGCCTTGCCAATGAGAGCTAAGGTAGTGGCTTGTAATGGTTAGTGATAGACCTGTTTGTCTCTTCACTGGTTCACCCTCGATTTAACTCTGCAGTATGGTGGAAGATCTGTTCACTCATAACTCAGACTTTAGTCTCTTCCAATCTGCACAGAATAACAGCTTGTTGAGCCTCCCGAATACTTAAGTTCTCCAAAAAACAGACTGCCAGGCATCTGCTGTGGACACAGTATTCCATTTCATCTAAATGCATTTTCTGAGATATATTGCTGCGATAAATCTGCATCCCTTTACCATTGTGAGTAATACTGGCCACTGTTCTTATACAAAAGCCATAATCAGATAAAAATGGACATAATACAGGAAACAGATAAGGATTGATTTTGTTTTGGTCTAAAATTACAGAGGATGTCATTGAGACAATAAGGCTGTTTCCCTTTGCATCCTTGCCACATGTCACTTTAAAACCCCTAGGCCTATCTTATTACATTAGCTATCCACTTTCCCTCTGATCACAGCTGTGGTTCTTTGAAACCACATAATGAGAACTGAGTCATTTTCTTAAAAAGCCCTCCGTAAGATAAAAAAAAAAAAGGGAGACAGCAACAGGGAGTGGGGGGTGCCCGTCACATCACATCCAAGCAAGTATGAACTGAACTGCATATCATAACTTTTCTTCTAACAAGAGCTTTGAGTAAAAGCAGTAACCTTGAATCAGGCCTCTCCTCTTGTGCCTCCACTCACGAAGCTCTGCGGTGAATACTTTCAATCCCACCATCCAATTTTCTTTGCGTGGCATACATATTGAATGGATAGACTGGATAAATTGAATAAACCCCTCTTTGATCCCGATACAATACATGGGTTGGGCATCCTAAGGCAGACTTTTACTCCTTCTCTGACTGTCCAGGGTTCAGTTAAAGTATCTCTCTATCGTTCACAGAAGGCATTTTTTGCTCCTCCTAAAGTACCTCATCCTTTCCTCTAGTTTTTATTTTTGTCTCATTAACAACACACAGACCTACCATTACAGCTGACTTCATTTATGCTGTACAAATAATTGATCATCTCCTTGGCAACTTCTCACACATACCACTTTTTTTCACTGAATCAAAACTGTTTGTTCTTTCAATCTCTTTCAGACAATGCTCAAGGACGACTCCTTGCTTCTCATACCAAATGTGTTGAAGGTGTTCTTGGAGAATGGACAGATTAAGTCTTTTACATTTGATAGCCGTACCACTGTTAGGGTATGTATTCACATGTGTGTGAAAAGTAACTGAAATTCAACATTATTAGCAGCATACATATGACACCCATTTTCATATTAACAACTGATCAAATGATTTTGTGTTTAATGGTTGCTTGCAGCGAACCAAAAATCTCCCTAAAGACCAGTAAATCAGGGAATTTTTTTAAATAAATAAGGATGTAGGAGAAATTTAGCAACCCATAAAGCAACATTTAGTCCTTTACTGTATCAAAAAAAATCTAATTCAAATTCACCAAATATGGAGATACATAATTTTTACTGAACAGGATCTGAAAAGTAAGTAGTGACTGAAGATTTCAAACAAATGTAGTAGAGTACAGTATTTGCCACTGAGATCTCGTAGAGTAAAGTAGCAGAAAATAGAAATACTCAATTAAGGTACCTTAAATTTGCACCCATGTACAGTATTTACTTAGATAACTGTAAGACTTAGTTGCTTTTCACCTCTGGTTTTGACTAGCTTTATAGTGCCTGCTCAGCATTAACTTAGCAGAGAGGGAAAAAAGTTAGAGAGGAGCTGGAGAACATTTAGCAGCTAAAGAGCCATATATATTTCTTATGAGCTGTGAAAAAAATCAAAACAGAGCTTATTTGAGAGTGAATATTGGACTTTCATCGGGTGACCAGTAAGACAACTCAAATGAGTGGTAATGTTGCTCTGCTGGATGGGTAATTAAGCAAATAATAGCAAACACACAATTTTGTAGTAATAATCTGCTATGACTGTGTTTGCAGCTTTTTAACTGTATGACATAATGATTTTAATCTTCATGTGAAGGTATTGTATGTGCAACCAAGGTGCACTTCTTCAAGTCAAGCTGTCACACATAAATATAACATTTTAACAAAAATTCATTAAAGCTTCAGTTTTTATTTAAGTTTTTATATCTTAGTGGTAATTGGTTTGACAAAAAAGCAGAAAAAACAGGTTTAGCTTTTTCATAATGTTATTTTTTAGAGTTTGAAATCTCAGTGATGTGATTAAGGCCATAAAGCAACAAATGAATTCAGTCAGACAGAGGTCATTTCTGTCTCTATGTCAGCCTCTGTGATGAGTCTGACATCTTGGAGCAGACTCATTAAACTGACTCTATTAGATTTCACAAATTTCTCGTCTGTTCATTGAGGGAGGGTGAGGGAGAAAAGGAGAAACACAGCAGCACTTTAAAGGAGAGATGGAGGAAGCTCGCCCCTGTCAGCCTAATTAAATGGAATTTCAGCATAATAAGAAGGCCCAGATCAATAAAACAATACCACAGATTAAATCAATGACACAACAGGATGCCCAGTTATATGGCCATTAGACTGTCTGTCAACGAAAGAAGCTTTCCTGCAGTATTTTCAGGCTATAATCTTTATCATTCTGTGGGTCCTTCAGTTGATTGTTTGTCGTCCCCAGGCATTTAATGCAAACCGCACAGGTCAATACTGTTAAAACTGCTTATGCCTGTTTTTCAGAGGTAGCTGCTGCTTAGGTTACATAAACGATTGTCAATTAAATTGTTTACAGAGAGCAAACCATTAGTGTGCATACCATACAGCTCTTAATGATCCTCCATACTGATGCTTGCAGATAAACTAGTAAAATATCCCTACAACAGAATCTCATTAAATGTCCACGTCTCTAATACATTAAGAAGGAAAGAAAGAAATAATGAAACATTTTCTTAAGGCTTAGAAATCATAACCAGCAAATTTTCCGATCAGACAGTGTTCTCTGTAGTTACATGTAGAGACAGAATATGAGAAACGCTCTACATCATTCGTAGACACCGATCTGCACAAGAGTAAAAGTTTGCCCCACACATTCCAACATGCTAGCATTATGTTCCCATACAAAATAAAGAATATCTTTGGTAGCTCTGCATAGCACTAAATGCCAAATGATATGAAGAGCCTAAACAGATCTCAAGTGTATCATTTTGACAAGCTATACATCACCATACATCAAATATACATATTTTGTTGCAACAGAATGTAAACTTACAGTGAAAATGTTTCAATCTCTAATCTGTTTCCATTTTTGTTCTTCCAGGATGTGATTTCCTCCCTGCAGGACCGCCTCTCCCTGCGCTACATTGAGCACTTTGCATTGGTGCTAGAGGCAGGTGGTCTCGACCAGAATCAGAGGTTGCATTTGCTGCAGGACAACCAGCCACTGACACATGTAGGTAACCCAAAACAGCTAAATGAGCTTTAAATATGTGTATATAACTGTATGTTCATTTGTGCGTTTATTCTATTAAAGTTATAAAAGCAAGAACAGCAATCCTAAGTTATTATACATATATAGTATCATCATATCAGTGTATAATATGAAAAAAATTATAGGGGTTAGATTCTGGTGGAATGTGATGATACGACGATCCCACATTTATGTGGACTACAGGTTGAGAAAGCACATGGCAGAGGATCTGTTCACGTTTGAACAGTATTCAGATCACTGAAAGTGTGCCTCATAGCTCTTTTAGTTTGAGCAGTTTCTGCACTGTCTGATTCTGTATTCATTTCTTACGCTGCTGGTCACTGGTTTGCAGTTCTACATTTTTTGGACATCCCCATTTGGCCAAAATTTAATCTAGACATACTTCCTATAGCATTATGAACATAAAAACTCTAACTCTACTACTGTTGGTTATAACTGAAACCGTCATGTTCCCTCAGGTGGTCCATAGAACCTATTTCCAAGGGATGAAGTGTCTGTTCCGCATCTGCTTCTTCCCCAAGGACCCTGCGGACCTGCTGAGAAGGGACCCTGCCGCATTTGAGTACCTCTATATACAGGTAAAGTCAGAGAACTGTCTCCTCAAAGAGCAAGAGGTTGAAAAGAAAGTCTTGATTTTAGTGACTGTTTCTATTAGATAATGTTTACCTTTACTTTCTCTGACAGATTTTACAGTAAGAAAGATTGCATACAACAGCCAGACTTTAAACACAGTGCAAACTCTCCATAAATGCTACCTTATTAACTGCAGATATCTAATAGTCTTATGACTTTAGTAGCTGCCTAGCTGTGCACAAATCATTTCATCATGTCCTAACAGAGTCGCAATGACGTCATCAAGGAGCGCTTTGGCATGGACTGGAAATCTGACATTACATTGCGACTGGCTGCTCTCCATATCTACATCACTGTGTCCTCTGCACGGCCCAATCAGAAGATCTCTCTTAAGCATGTTGAGTAAGTCCACAAACTAAATTAGCTTTCCGATGAACTAATGAGAAATTACGGACATAAATTGATGTATTGCATTTTTACCTCATTAACAATTCTGTGTAGCATACCAGTGAAGTTTGTTCATTCAAGACTGTCTAAATGATTAATAATTAATCCCAATAGTATTAAAATCTCAAATTACTCAAGGATCATTTTCCTTGGGTCATTATGAGACAAAAAAAATCCATTGCTTTGTGAAATTACATCTCTCCCTCAATTTGCTCATTTATTCTTCAAAACCTCAACGTAGCAAGTAATTAGCTTCTGCCATCACAACTGGAGAAGCAGAATAGACCTACTGTGCTTGTAATAGACTTAGGGGTGTCATGTCAAGCCAGGACTCAAGACAATGTGAGCTAGCCCCACCATGTCTTCCTGTGGAATTAAAACAAACTCTGACAAACTACTTACCCATTGCTTTTCTCTTGATGGACATCTCTGTCATCTTCCCCTTTCTCTCAATTACAGAAAGGAGTGGGGACTAGAGCCTTTCCTTCCCCTCACTCTGCTTCCAACTGTCAAGGAGAAGAATGTGTGTAAGACCCTCTCTCAGTTGCTGAAGACCTACCAGCACCCACCACCATCAGGCAACAAGGTTTCTCCATATACAAAATTTTGCCACTAATTGTAATTTTGTAGTGATGTCCATGATTAATATCCATGCAATTAGTTGCGGATGATTTTACTGCCTTTGTTTATACTACTGTTTTAACATGTTAATATGCACTGTAAATACTTGGAGATCTTTTGCTAAAGTGCTTGCTTTGCTGCTTCTTTAGAGCAGATTTTAATTTATTGTATTCTATGGTTATATCTGCTTGATAATGAGTACTTTATCTTAGGACTAACCCCCATTTCTATAGATGTAACTGTTGCATAAGACTTTATGATCAACATCTATGGCTCAACAGTGCCCCCAAGAGGACATAGGAAGTGCTGGAGGTGGTGTCCTCTTTAAAAAATGAGGATTTCTTTTTGTTTATTATTCTGTTAACAGGTCCCCCCTCTCCAGGGAAAGCTGCAGTACATGCGTGTACTCAACGACCTCCCGCCTTTTGGTGGAATACTGTTCCACACTGTTGGACTGGTAATACATTTTTAATCTTTGGGTACAGGACTACACATGTATTTCTTTTCCTCTATCATTTGCTCCATTCATGTCTTTGAAGCTGTGAATGTAGTTGTGCAGGGAATATGTTTTTTCAATGCACTGAATTAACATTTAACATGATGTTGAATAGTTCCAATAGGGAAAGTACAGGCAAATATTTGTAGACTTAATGTGTTTGTCTATAGGATGAGAAACAGTCAGCTACAACACTACTGGTGGGTCCTCGGCATGGCATTAGCCATGTGATCGACCTGAAAAACAACCTCACAACAGTTCTGGCAGAGTTCAGTAGGGTTGCCAAGATCCAGCTCTACCGAGAGAGCCAGGGAGTAGCTCGTGTGGAGGTGACAATCCATGAAGCAAAGGTATGATACGTACACTGCACTCCTTTGATTTGTTTTATAAATTTTGTTTCATCAGGTCATTACAAAATGAGCAGGCAATGCTCATTGCCTGTCCCCTAAATAGTCTCCTAATTCCCCTCCCTACCACCCTCTGCAGCCCCTGGTCCTGCTCATGGAATGGCCTGATGCCAGTAACTTTGCATGCCTCATCTCTGGCTACTACAAGTTGTTTGTAGACCCTAAACGGACCATCTACTTCCGGACCCCTGGTCAGTCTCAGCTGACCAAGGCAGGTATGTAAGAGGTCTTTTTAACCTTTTGGGGTTGATTTTGAACAAATGCTCTGATAAAGCAATACACATCAAATGTAAAAGACTTTACAGAAAACAACACTGTTTACATAAAAGCGTAAAATGAAACATTCATTTCACACATTTAGAGTTGTACTAATGAAAGCCTCTTTCTTTCAGCATCATATTTGACACTGCATGTCAAGCAATATTTGGCAGTCTTCATTATATGTTTATTCTACAACATTAATCTGCTTCTTCATTGGCTGAAACCATTACCCGTAGTAACCAGGTTATCCTGGTACTACCATTCCATGGCGCCCTCTACTGTCTCTCCTTTCATTTAATCTTGACTCATTGGAATGGGATACTCCATTATACTCAGAATAACATTATTGAATCTACAGTCAGTTGGACCTTTTGGTGTAATCATACACACTTACTGTTCAAACATGAACAGATCCTCTGCCATGTGCTTTCTCAACTTGTAGTCCACATAAAAATGGGATCATCATATCATCACATTCCACCAGAATCTAACCTTTCAACCTCAAACAAACTTCAACTGTCAACATCCATCTCTGAAATAACAAATAATCCCCATCTGACCACCAGCTGTCGCCTCTGCTTTCCCATCAGGATCTTCTCTAACCCCACTAGTTCTTAACACCTCAAACTCTCCACTGCTCTGACAATTCTATCCTCAGATTACAGAAGCTCCCACCATGCCCACCCACGATCTGGGGCAACCGGCTTGCCAAGTGGAGGGCGGCGAGGGGACGAGAGGGAAAGCTCACACAGGGAGACAGGGTCTGCAAGGGCTCTAGTTCCAGCAGAGCCTCAGCATCTAGGCCTGTGTCATGTCCACCTTAGAGAACAACAATTTCAAGAGTTCCAAACACGTGCCGAAGCTGAGCTCGACATCAACGAGAACTTTATTTCCCAGGAGCCCCCTGGGCGGCCCCGCACCAAGTCTGACCCCACTCAGCAGAGTACAGAGGAAATAGCTGGGCTATTAGATAGTCCAGCAGTGGAAAATGCAGGATTCAGAATCCGAGCCCAAACAATGAGTCAATCCCAGAAAACCTCACGATACTTCTGTGACTCCTGCAAAGCCAGGCACAGGGCAGAGGGTCTTACAACAGTAATGAACAGTAGCGGGAGCTCTGGGAAACACTGCTCCAGTGCATGTGCCTCCCGAGATGGAGGTGCTGTTGACCTCATGGCCCTACCACCCCCAGGGAATGAAGAAGAGGATGAGGGTGATGGTGGAGGAGAGAAGCTACAACCACCACCACCTGCTATTGCTGCTCCACCACCTGGGTTCAGGGACAACAGTTCAGATGAGGATGATACAAAGAGAGGAAGGAAGGCTCGAACCGGTGCCAGCCCAGGAGTTGCCTCTGGGAAGCAGGCCCAGGCCAAGGAAGATGTGCCTGTGACACTAATTGATAATGTTGCCACAAGAACAGTCAGAGATCATGCCCAGGAGCTTGATGATGCTCTGGTGTCCACCTTACAGGCTCTAGAGGCTTTGGCAGCCTCTGAGGACTACCCCCATCACCCTCAACAGCCTACACAGACTGCAGGTCAACAGCCTCAGTCAAGATACAGCTTACATCTCACATACAGCATTAACAATGAAACTTATCTCATTAATTGTTACCTTTATGTTATCATTTAATATTACACACATCATCTTTATTACTTAAGCCGTACTAAAAGGCCCTTGTGAAATGCAAGAAATGCAATCTGCAGTCTCTTACTTTCATGGTAGAAATGCATGTACGTGTCGGCAAAAGTAATAAGGAAGAAATTTCCAAACTACAGGATATGTACAGGCACCAAATAAAATGACTGATAACTCATAACAGAATGGTATTAGAATAATATAAGTGATATAAAGTCAAGCCGAAAATATTATAGAGCATGTTTTTACATCTATAAGAAGCAGTAATAAAAGCTGTCAGCTTGTCAGCTTGTACAGTGTTGTATGTCTTAAAAGGATAACAAAAGGCCTGTTTGTGTGAATATCAAATCAAACAACTACATTTTTTACATTTCATTAACATAGTTAGAGTAGTACATTTTAAAGAATTTTTGCCTTTGTCACCTGCACACATATATTTTTCTCACATGGTTTAGTCTAAAAGGGGTTTGAAATCTATTCCTGGAAGACAGCGTTTAGGTTTACATTAAAACTATAACAAAATAATTTTTGCTGTTTCAATGAATCCACTCAACTGTAAGTGCCTGGTTTGTAAAAGACGTAGACAGAAAAAGTCAAAATGTAGAATTACAACATTTCTATCTTATTAATACTTCTTGTTTCTTAAGTATTGTAACAGTGTGCTGTGTTCTCTTCCTCAGGTTTGATTGTCTTAGCTGCCATCACACCTGAGTCATCATTGGACTCAGGCCATGAGACCAATTCCTCTGAACTGACAGATGTTTCTGAGATGGTGTCAGCTATGAAACAGAACCAGAACCAGGCCTACCTGCTGGCTCACCACATCAACAAAGAACGTATCCTCTGTCGTCGTGACTTTCCTTTGGCTATCCCTGGCTGCACTGCAAAGACCATAGGGACTGGGGCCTTTTCTGTAGGTCAGATTCGTGCAGGCTGTCCACCCAAGCAAGTAATTCTCAGCAAGACTGTTCCCTTTAAAGTCAGTTCCAGTCAGGACTCTGCAGTGCTCAGTGTTGTGACAGAGCAGGGGGGCAATCAAGACATTACTCAGACTGAACAAAATGTGGAAATAAAAGCAAACTCTGAGTCCACCAAAGCAAATGGTCCTGATCCCCCTTCTAAGTCACCTGAGGAACCCAAAGTGTCTGAACCTTCACTGACCGCACAGGTGAGTAAAGATCAGAAGGTATCAAATTCTTCGGGGGAGACACTAAGCCAAAATCTTTCTGATGGTATGAAGGGGAAGACAACAGCACCTCTTACTACAGACCCTAGCAACAAAGCCTTACCTATCCTCCTGCCTGTGGACAGAACTGCCTCTGCCAAGATTTCTCCCACTAATACGTGCCACGATGCCAAGACTGCCTCAAGTGAGACCATGAAGCCTTCAAGCTCTACAGAACTTCTGCCAGTTGATGACCTTTTCTGCACGTGCCCAGTGCAACAGGAGCCTGGGCCTCAACTAAGACTAAAAGACCCACAGGTTCAAAAGGTTGTGGTGTTTCAATCGTCCTCCCCCACAGATGACGAGCGTCTTCGGGCCAAAGGCCTCCAGCTGGCTAACAGCAAAGAAAATTCAGTAAGAGTAGGAGCAGATCCTAGTTTAGCAAAACCCAGCCCTCAAATACAAACCAAGTTCTCTCCTCGTTTGCCTGTAAAAGCAGAGAGAAAAGAAGTATCTGAAAGCAAGGCTGAGGGCGCCCAAGGAAAATCCCACCTTGAATCACAGAAATGCCCCATAAAATCATTACCTATTTTAGATGATCCAACAACACCTAGCCTCATGGTAGATAAGGTCTCTACTCTCCCAGCCAGAGAATCAAAGAAGCAAGGCAGTGGTAAGGGAAAGTCCCAACGCAGTGCCCCTTTTTTGAGCTTTAGAAACCTTCTCTCAGCTACGTTCCCAGCAAGAATGAGAAGAGAAACAGATGAGCGAAGAGCTCAGTTGCAGAAAGTCCGTCAGTATGAGCTAGAGTTCTTAGAGGAGCTGCTGAAACCCAAGTCATCCCAGGGAGAGTTTCTGCCCCAGGGATCCTCACCTGTGCCCTCTGGCACACCTTGTGCCTGCCAGCTCCGCACCAGCCCTGTGCTAAAGGCACCAGGTATCTCTAGAGAACAGCGACGCAGCTGTGACTGTAAGCGGATGTGTAGGGGCATGCGACTACCTGACACGCCAGTTGGCTCTACAACAGAGCCACAACACAGAGGTAGAGAGAGAGCTATCTCGAAGACCCCTCCAGCAGTCTCCAAAGCCCCTCACCCTCAAGGTGCAACAAGGAGACCTCAGACCTTAGAGATTAAGACCACAAGAATACGCTCCACCAGCCTTGAGTCAAGAGAGCCAAGGGGAGAACAGGGTTCTTGCTTGCCCACCTGTACTTCTCAAACAGATTGCATGGGAGCTCCACAATATAAAAAGCTTCAGAGGCGTTACAGCATTGGAGAGCTGGATAACAGCACGAGCACACCTGTGTATGCTGAGGTAAAGCCCAAAGCAAAGAGTCTAGAGAAGGAGATGGAGAGAGTGAGGGCTACAGGACTGAGACTCCCCACCCCAGTTGAGCCTGTCCACACTCAGTCTCACCAGGCAGAGGGAAAGGGGAAAAAAGGTGTGTTTTTTATTCAGGGTGAAGAGCTACTGCGTGAAAGTAAAGATGGAACTGGTGAGGTACTGCTCACCCTGCCCAGTGAAGACAGTGATGACAAAGATAAATGCTGCTCATTCTGTTTCTGCTACAGAAAGTGTGAGGCAGCAGATGAAAGTAGTGAGAAGGATGAGCTTTCATACTCCATACCCCTCCAGGTCCTTCCAGGAATGGAGCTGGACTCACGTACCTTTCCAGTGGTGAGCAAAACCCTCCAGGTTCTTAATGCAGAGGACTGCAGTGGGGAGGAAGAAGAGGAGGAAGAGGAGGAGCCTCAGACACAGGAGATTGATCTGAGAGCCTGTGGTACACTTGAGGGGAGCCTGGCACGTGTACAGGCTCTACAGGGGAAAAGTTTCAGCTTGCCTGACGGTTTCCTAAATGCCCAGCTGGATGCTAATGAGTTGCTAGCTATCCTGCGTCAGTGTGCTAACAGCCCACAAGCTGAAGGCGAGGCTCGTCTTCAGCCTTCACAAATTACAGAGTACAAACAGGAGCTAGCAGTGCGCTTCAAAGAATTCCGAGCATCTTGTCGACGAGTGGCAAGTGTTGAAAAAAGCCCAACACGTATGCTTGCTGTTGTCACAGCCAGCTTTCAAGTGTTGTGTGAATTAACTCAGACCTTCATCAAACTGGTCAGAGGGGTTCGTTCAGAAACCCAAAGGCAACAGCTGTTGAGAAAAGTTGAGGAAGTAGCTATCAACTACACTCTGCTTCTACGGGCAGCAGAAGAATCAATGGGACACTCAAGCAGCTTACCAACAAAGACAGTGAGCCCTCAAGTTTCCTCCAACACCAATAACATGAGCTCACTTACCCGACCCATCAAAACTCTGCCTGCCCAGTAAGAAAAACTCTGGAAGTGATGTAATCAGAACAGTCCAGAATGTGGGTGGCTACTCTTTCCAAACTCATAATTTGTTTATTGTTTACATTTTTTACAAGTCATGCAATGAATCATCTTCAGTCAGAATTTTAATGCAGCTGTTCCATTCCATGTTTACAGGCCCTGAGGTAGCCTTGTGGATCTTGTTTTAAAATACAAAGATACACCAAACTAATGCACAATGGAATAAGAACCCTATAACAGACTGGGTGATACAGGGCTAATCACCTCATATCAATATTCATAATACACATAGGTCACTATAGTATAATATTTTATATGTAACGTATATTTGAGTTGTGTCTACCTAGCAAATAATATAAAGTTTTGTGAAGAAAAAGTGAAGAATATATTTGAAATGTATTGAGTTAAGAGAAATA
This sequence comes from Datnioides undecimradiatus, assembly GCA_008933995.1. Taxonomy (NCBI): domain Eukaryota; kingdom Metazoa; phylum Chordata; class Actinopteri; order Lobotiformes; family Datnioididae; genus Datnioides; species Datnioides undecimradiatus. The sequence continues at coordinate 2,157,321 of WARS01000014.1, forward strand.
TAAAGATTACACTAAATCATCAGAAATAAATGTATGCTCTGGACAAAAATATTTCAGAGATCTCGTCACGTAGCGACTTCTGTTAACTGCATAGTCCAAAGCATTGGTTGGTTAGATGGTGATGTGTGTGTTTGTTGAATTTTCTAACTGTTGTAATGCAAAATGGAGATCTCTGTTGGCTATGTTGATAATGTCTGGCACAATGTCTGAAACAAGAGTGAAAAATGCAAGTGGCAGCGTTGAAAAATGAAAAACACTGAAAGAAATGACATTTTAAACTATACTGACTGACAGAGGCCCATTCTCTTACTATAACAGTGCAGGTTTGAATTACACCTGCTCAGGGCAGACAATGTAGCAGAGACCCAAGTTATCATCTTAACCACCATACAGTAGTGAGTGTCGTTAGCTCACTCAGCTGTAGAGAAGGAATACCCACACTGTACTTAACAACGCACAGAGTGTGTTTTACACCATCACTAATCCACGGCTCACTCGCAACTCACTTGTTGTGAATCATAGTTTTAAATATAGCCATCCACTTGCAAGTGAGTAAGCTTTTCACTAGAATTTTGCACAACCTCTGAAATTAGCTCTGAAGTTGAAATGTATCTTTTAATGTTTGATTAAGTGTTTTTTATTCACTCTGCTGCTGAAAAAATCACTTGAGTCCACACCACCAATTTTACATAATTCATCTCCTCAAAGCTAAAGCTTACACGTTTCAAAGGATCCTTTCTTTTTATTCAGGTTTCAGATACAGTATAAACAAACTTGCTTTCTATGTGCTGTTATACATTGTGCAATCTAGCAAATATATAAGAAACACACAAAGTAGTTTTCTATGTATTTTAATAAAACTAACACATCTGTTTCCTGTCTGAAATCTTCTTTGTGTCTCATCCTCTTGTTATTTTTGGAAATTAATCACAGAGGCTTTGTAGTTGTGCAGGCCTGACATGTATTCTGGACATGCTGTTAAAAGAAAGTGATCTGAAACAAAATAAACAGTGACAACTGGGCTGCCATGCTAATAAAGACAAGACATGTCATATTGTTGTTTCTTGTATTGGGTAGTTGTCTGGGATACAATATGGCATGCCAATGAACCTAGCTGAAATGTTCATAGAATACTGTATATTGTATAAACATTCACCCTAAGTCATGGTATCAATTATTTGGTGGTTTAAAAAAAGGATACTGAATATCATACTTTCATCCCAGGATAAATCATAATTCAATATTTGACAAACATTATGTGTTCATTTTTAAATGCATCTGGCAATATTTTAGTGTTGCTGTAAATTCAAGCCAGTTACCTCTTTTTGTTCATTTCTTAAAATATCTTTGAATATCATTTATCAATATGTTTTGATTATGCATCAGTTTAGAAATATGGGCCCACCAAAAATACTTTTCATTTTATACTAAACATTTGACAAAAAAGTGAAAGTAGGATACCAGCTTTCTTACACTTCTTTCCTTGGTTTCAGGATGAATTTATAGTGTTTACATGCACTCTCTTTTAATGGTTTGTCCTTCACTATTGATGTGGCATTCTCCATAACCATATGCAGTGTTTTCTCTCTCACTGTACTGCATGTTTTTCCCTTACATACTAGACTTTCAGGGGCAGATACTTTGACCATTGAAAGTGATGATGCTGTTTGTACAGATAACTTTCCCATTCTTAAGTGGAAAACCAGGCAAAAATGAAAGGCCATGATGGCAATATGTTTATGTTTTACAAATGCTATTCAGTATGGAACTGTATTATTCTACACTGTAAATGTAAATAATAACATAAAATATTTGAGAGAATAAGAAACACTTTTCAAACATTACTTGTAACATTAAGATTTATTCAAACTCTTCACCATTTTGTAAAAAGGAAAGAATAAAACATGTCTGTAAGGTGATTATTTATAGTAGTAATGTAACATAGAGACTAATAGCAAAACATATATTTTAATGAGTATACTACAAGTATAAAGCATGGGACATGTTTATTTTTATAAACAAAAATATTAGACAATGTTCTGTCATCAGCACTTGAACATTTTATTATGATAACATTTTCTGTGGTTGTCATTGTTTAGTTGCCTCGCTAAACTGTGTGGATTTGTCTGTGTTTCATTCACACGATGAGGCCGCCATGGCTTAATCCATTGTTTCTTTATGTGCACCTATTCATTCCTGTCTTTATTTACTGTCAATGATCTTGTCGTCACTGTGGTCTTCTGTCTGTGTACAAAGTTAACTCATGTTTTAAGAGCAATAAAGTATATTATATAAACTCTTTCAGAGAATTTGGAAATGGCATTGCATGCAGTAAACTTGCGGTAGTGAAAGGATATCCATTAGAATGCTTCTGAACAAATGACGTCATGTGACAAATTATCTGGAAACGTCTCTCTTGCTGCTGCCAGCAGGTTCTTACTGCTGTGGTTGCTTCATTCATTTGCCTGTGGCAAAAGTGCTGTTGACTCAACAATGCAAACTCAGTGACTTGACACAACACCTACCACTGACAGTAAAATGGCTTTGTGTTGTTGACATTTAAGCTATGTTTACTCAAGTTTTAAACCTTACTTGACTTTTTTCTGTGTTATTCGGATTATAGCTAAGGATTTAAGGAGCAGATCAAAGCTGAGCCAACCATCAGACAGGGAGCCTCACTCCCACATGCACTGCAGCAATGTTTTGTTCACTTGTAAAACTGAAAATAATTCAGTAAAAAAAACTGTCTTTGGTTTGTGGAAATCTATAACACTCATAGTTTTACAAACATGTGGAACCTACAATATGCCACTTTTATAGTTGTCACGCTAGGAAAAGCACAAGTGTACATAATAATATGAATAATGGCTGAATTTAATTTAGCTGCTTCAGTTTTAGGGTCTTTGTATTGTGCATGCTGGTTCACTGTCACACTCTCATGTTGTACTTGGGCACTTGGATTGGACACATTATCATGTTGACACCTGTTTTTTTCTAACTGTGTCATGTCAAGTGTATGCTTCGAAATAGGCCAATACTTACCTCATTTACAGACTGCTATGTTCATCCTGTCGTATCTGGGGTCTTAAAGGGAGTGCCAGCCATATGCAGCTCCTGCCAGTGAGTTCTGCCAAAATAAGACATTTAGATCTAGTTTCAATAACACAAGTAGATTTTGCAGTTGCTGCATCTGAATCTAGATGGCCAGGCTAGATGGTCACACTGCATGAACCATATCCAACACCTAATATCTTATATCAAGGTAAAAAGTGTATAAGCATCTGCATTGCAGTGCCTTCCACATGCCAGGAGTGTAGAATATATATGGGTACTCTTTTCAGAAGACTTATCAATATGGCGGTTTAGAAAAGAAATATTCACAAAACCAAAGTTAAACCAACCTCCTGTTCTAGTACAAACCAATTTAGCTTATTTATTAGAGATACTAAACGGTAAAACTCCAGGGCACTCACTTAACGCTCTTTTGTGTTTTTTGAGTTGCATTAACACGCGTACGGCTTGAGGACTGAAGAGGATACATGGATGCACTTCGCTCGGTCGCGTGCCCCTTCATGAGTCCTCTACCCGGAATGACGTAATCGCGGCGGAACGTAAGTGAAAGCGTGCGCGCCGCCCGGGAGGAAGAGCCGCACGCGTGATATGTGGGACATAATGGTGGATAGGTAGGGAACACACTTTAGCTCGGTAAGAGTAGCTCATCAACTGTTGTTCAATTTCTAGTTGTTGTCTCGTAATTTTCGCTTCCTTGGACTCGACAGCTGCTCTCTGCCGCTGCCCCCTCGATCTGAACGACGCCCTGGACCGCAACAAAATGCCGAATATCAAAATATTTAGCGGTAGCTCACATCCAGACCTGTCTCAGAAAATAGCAGACCGCCTGGGTCTCGAGCTGGGGAAGGTTGTTACGAAGAAATTTAGCAACCAAGAAACATGGTGAGTTTGTTGTGGCCACTTAGAATAATCTTATTGTCAGACGTAACGCCACCTTGTAGACAAATGTTGTAGCCTAGCGACATGTATTTAATTAGAAACGTGGTGTCACGATGAAATTGCCGCGCAGTGTTGTTAGGAACTTGTAGTCCACGCATGGCTAAGGACTCATGCTGACTAGCAACCTGTCTGTTATTTCCTAAGCAGCAAAGCCATATTAGAGTCCACAATAAGTTCAAATAATAATTTCATCTCGCATATCGTATTGAGACTGTAGTTTTCTGACTCAGCATGCTGCTATTTTTCTCCCTATGTAGCCCTTTTTCAGTTCACATCACACGTAGGCATCAGCAATTATTTACCCTGCCTCATCTGTCTCATCTGACCTGCCATGGTGTGTTAACTCAGTGGCACTAATCGCTGTTTGTCTTGTCACCTCTGTCTGGCAGCGTGGAGATAGGGGAGAGTGTACGTGGGGAAGATGTGTACATCGTACAGAGTGGCTGTGGCGAGATCAATGACAATTTGATGGAGCTGCTGATCATGATCAACGCCTGCAAGATCGCCTCTGCCTCCAGGGTCACAGCCGTCATCCCCTGCTTTCCGTACGCCCGGCAAGACAAGAAGGACAAGGTGGGGGTGAGGGATATCTGTCTAATTACTTCTGTCATGCCATTTGCCATCCAGCATCATGACAAGAAGCCTGCAGCCATGTCCATCGGCAACCACTTGACAAAGAATATTTGCTCCTTCTTCTGTTTGTATTCCTCTCCCCCCGTTCTGTATGCCTTGCTGAGTCAACTGCAGTTTCCATCTCATTTCTTTTTGTCTAGCCATTTGCCTGCTGCCATTGCAATGCTCAGATCACATTGCATGAATGGACTGTTTACACTTTTAGCTCAAACTCTAAAATTGTGCTAATTATTATGATGCTAAGTCTAGGATTTTGTTATGGGTTTGATGCATAGCAATTTTTCTTATATGCAGTTTGGACAAACAATTATTTTGAATTTTTCTGCTGTCATAGCTGACTGGATAGTTTTATTGTGTCATTATTGAGAGAGGGAGTCTAAAAAATTGTAATATTTGACTGGTATAATATTGCTAAATGGCTAAGCTCTCAGTTAAGTGTTATTTTTAGAAACAAGCCATGCTTGCCAGTTCACTTATTCCATGTGACTGAAGAGATCTATTTTCATTGCAGAGCCGTGCTCCTATCTCTGCCAAGTTGGTGGCCAACATGTTGTCAGTGTCAGGCGCTGACCATATCATCACTATGGATTTGCACGCCTCACAGATACAGGTGAGCAACATAAAAGCACACCTTAACCAAAGTGCATCTTATTCACTATCCTGCTATTCATGTACTAGCACTGCCCCAGCCTTACATTTACATAGATCTCAACAAGGGACAAAAGGGAGACATGATGCTTAGAATTTTCCTTTTAGCAGTTACTATATGTTCACCTCCTCTGACCCTAGCTCCTATATTTATATTATCTTTTTTCCAGGGATTCTTTGATATTCCTGTTGACAACCTGTATGCCGAGCCAGCTGTGCTGAAATGGATCAAAGAAAACATCCCTGAATGGAAAAACTGTACCATTGTGTCACCCGACGCAGGAGGAGCCAAGAGGTAGTGCCACTTATTAGGAGTTTTACCCTTGAGCTTGGCTTACTGTCAGCATATCTTTTCTGGAATTTACTTTTGATTAACGTTTTGTTGGCTTTACTTATCTCTGACAAGTCTCTAATTTGACGTGTTTGGTTTTTTTTTTCCACATTGGCATGCACACTGATGTTAACTCATGGAGATTATACTTTACCTTTGCAGGGTCACCTCAATAGCAGACAGGTTGAATGTGGACTTTGCTCTTATTCACAAAGAGAGGAAAAAGGCAAATGAGGTGGATCGCATGGTTCTTGTTGGAGATGTGACCGATCGAGTTGCAATCCTTGTAGATGACATGGCTGACACATGTGGTACAATATGCCATGCTGCTGACAAGTAAGCCCCCCCCCATATCTATTTATAATGAATTATATATTCAAAATGTATCAAATAATATTCTTTACCTTTCAGGATATATGCTTTGATATGGAAATGTGTAATACATTATATTGTCGCTCTCCTTTTTTAGACTAATTTCCGCCGGTGCCACCAAGGTGTATGCCATCCTAACTCATGGCATCTTCTCTGGTCCAGCTATCTCACGCATCAACAATGCCTGTTTCGAAGCTGTGGTTGTCACCAATACAATTCCTCAGGAAGAGAAAATGAAGCATTGCTCCAAGATACAGGTCAGGATACAGCTATTACCTTGCTTTCATGTGAAATTGTAACTAAAAATTTAAATTTGAGGTTTTTTAAGTGTTTACATGTTTTTTTCTATTAATAAACAAATCATTCAATCTGGTTATATTCACAGTATTTCATCTTCTTTCCCTCCAGGTTATTGATATTTCCATGATCCTTGCCGAGGCCATCCGTAGAACTCACAATGGCGAGTCTGTGTCTTACCTGTTCAGCCATGTCCCCTTGTAACAAATAGTGTCCCACATGTACTGTGTGCTGTTACACCAAATATGAAAAGAGGGAATTCCCCAACCCAAACACAGCCATTAGCAAAGCTGTCCTGCTAACTAACCATGGGGAAAAAAAAATAAAGATTGAACTGTCACGTCTGTTACTAATGCTGACCCCACCCACTTGATTCCCTTCCCTCTTGAGCAGTGTCCCTTCATGTCTGGGGCACCAAAGCAATTGCAAGCTACCAATTTAGGCCAGCGTATTTATTGTACTTGGGTAAATAAGTGTTTATCCACTGTGAACTTTGTCCCCCTGTTCATAACATATAGATAAAGAGTTTCTCCTGACCATTTCACATCTCCAGGACTCATTTCAATCTGTTGTCAAAGAGCTTATATTAACTATCCTTGGCAGATCCCAGTGGTCAGGAGAAGTATCTGCCATATGAAGCTGTTACAGTGCTTTTTGTTACAATAAACAAGTGCAGTTTTTTCTGTTGCTCTTGTATCTTCTGCTGTTCGAAAGATTATAACTAATGAAGTGAATGTGTATGGAACTAGTTTACAGTGCCACTGAAGCTCCACTCGACCAAGAGTGCCTCAACAGTCTGAAATGAAATTACTTTTTCCTCCGGTATCCCTCTCCCCTTTTCCCGGCTCTTTAGCTGCCTTTCTTTCCTCACTGGATGAAGAACTAGAAAATGTTTTGGAATGTTCCTTTCAGCTCTTGAGGCGCCCTCATTGAGTGGGGTTTGCCCAGTGTCCAGGTTTTATTCTTCAAGGTTCTGAGTTGAAGGTCTTTCTATAGAAAAGCTGTTGGGTTTTTAGTTTGGGGTCTCTGCAGGCTGGAGCTTCCGTCAGAAATGTTCACCTGCTGTTTTTGTTTTTTTCATTTTTGTCTTTTCATATGTCTGGAGGAACGTTTTGTCATCAATGTGCATATTCCAAACCTTTGTGTTTTACTTTTTCAGTAGGCTGAATGCGCCAATTATCCAAGGGTGTATTCTTAATAAAATTAAATATGTGCAAATCTTAAAACATGGCTGGCACTTGACTTTCTTACTTCTTGTGTGACTGGACCAAACCTGAAGATTCATCCAACCAGAATCTGATCAGATCGCCATCTGCTGTGTATGGGCAGAAGCCCCCAGTTGGGTGATCCTATGTTTTCAGGGATTTTAATGTTGTTGTGGGGGCTTCAATTACTGCTGTTAAAGTTCCTTTTTCTCTGTTTTACTCACAGTACATTGGTACAAATGTAAGATGCTTCTTTCTTTATGAACTTTGGCAACTAAATGTAATGGTTAAGCAAGCAAATTACTGGCACCTATGAATGTGTATTGTAGAAGATCATTGTATTTCTACAACTATGTCTTGTCACCTTAAAACTACTAGTGGATTTTGAGATACATGGGATTCATGAATCGCCATGGTGCAATAACGAAAGTGAAAATGATCCATGTACCGGCTACGAGTCAGATCGGCTTTCATCCGTGGTTCTTGCTACATCTTCCGACCAAGTTTCACAGAAATCAGTACAGTAGTTTTTCCGTAACTCTATACAAACAGACTGAACTGAAACGAAACCATTACCTCTGTTGCGGATGAATTTTAAGGTACATTTTTACATTGAACAAACCTATTACTCGAAGTAAGATTGACAAGCAAAACAACCAATCCCCGACCGCATGATGTAGACCGTCTTGACCAATAGTTATTCTAGAAGGGGTGGGCCAATCACGGACAACGGCAGATTACTGTCCACTGCATCTGCTCTCTCTGTACCGTGGCTTATCGTCCGCCGGGGTGTGACAGTTAATTGTCTCGTGTCCGGATCGAAACAAAAGAAAAAATCCCTCCTTACGTGCAGTGATGGGGAACAAGTAGAGGCCAGTGCTACCTTCAACTACCAACAATGAGCAAAGGAAAATTGAAGTAGACACTGCGCTTTATTTTCTGTTGATGCTGCTTTGAGACAGCTGACTGAGTAAGTACATGACGTCTCTGATTTGTTTCCGATCACAGACTACAGGTCCAGTTCGTGAAAGTTTAACTATATTTCTGTGGGTTTCTACCCTATGCTTTCTGTTTCTTTCTGTTATTTTTGTGTCAGTATCTGCCCTGACACTGAAATGATTTGTGATTTCATTTCTACTCAACTCAAGGATGGCAGCAGGTCCTGACCATAAACAAGATGAGGAGGGCCCTAGGGACCCAGTGGTTCGTTTCCACAGCTACTTACACGGAGGAACATCCAGCTTGCTATCCACCCTCCCCACCCTCATTGTCTTCCCTGTCTACAAAACTGTTTTCCGCCAGCAAATCCACAACACCCCAGTCCACCAAGCAGTGGGACAGCTCTACAAAGAGGGACCTGTAAAGCTCTACAGGGGCGTGGTTCCACCATTGCTGATGAGGACCCTGAATGGCACGCTGCTCTTTGGCCTCCAGGACACACTCCTCCACCAGCTCTCCCTGTCATCCCAGAATGTCCTCTTCGCCTCTGCCCTGCCTGCTCTGGCCGGGTTTGGTGCAGGGGTTGTAGAAGCTTTGGTTTTCACCCCCTTTGAGCGTGTCCAGAATGTGTTGCAAAACGGCCAAAATGATTGCCATCTGCCCACACTGAGGAGTGTTCTGGTCAGGCTGAAGGCACAGAGGCCAGCCTTAGGGTATTACAGGGCCTTCTTGCCCATTACAGCCCGAAATGCGCTTGGCAGCTCCCTCTACTTTGGCTTCAAGGGGCCTGTTTGTGCTGTTGTAGCGGGACAGGGGCTCTCTCCACTGGCCTCCTCCTTTATCTCAGGGACGCTGACCTCCATGGCAATCAGCTTGGCTCTTTATCCACTGTCTGTGCTAGTGGCTAACATGCAGGCACAGGTGGGGGGGGAGGTAAAGGGGGTCATGGCTTGCTGGAGGATACTGTGGAAGTCTCGGCAGCAGAGTGTGGCTCTACTGTATCGAGGAGGGTCTCTGGTTATTTTGAGATCATGCATTACATGGGGAATCACCACTGCTATCTATGATAGACAGCAAAAACATTCAGGCTAAAGAGACACCATTAAAAACTAGCTGCTTTCATTGTTATATTATTCAGAAAATGGTGAATACAACTTTTATTTTACTAGGGATTTTTTCTCCTGTCTCGTATTCCTTGTCACCGCTAACCCCCACCTAGTGAGACCTTGTTACTCTTTCTTTGCACATTCATTAGGTCCCACTCCTTGCTTTGTACTGGTGCCCTATTTTAGACCTTTTCTAGATCAGACAAAGTGTCATAAAAGACCAGGTGTGGCTATTAACATCAGCTATGATACCCTCTAATGGAAATTGCTAGTACCGCCACAAAAACACAATACATCACCTAATTCAAATCAACTAACACTGCAATCTGAAAATGCACAAGCAGGTTCAAGGCATCACTGCCTGAGGTGGTGGGCAAGTATTTACTCTGTTCTAAAGCAGTTTGTGCAGTAGAAATATGCATGGGGTGCTAGTGAAACTAAAGTGCCTTTATTTATTTATTTATCGTCTTAAAGGGGAACTTGACTAATTTTACTCCTCAGTTACAGTTTACACATCATGGGAAGTTTTATTCTGTCTGTGAAAACAGGCAGTACTCTCTGACTCTGAAAGATCTTTTTTCAAGTATTATTGGTCATTTATGTCTTTATTGACATAAAAGACAAAAGATGTGATGATAAAGGAAGTTCAACAAAGTTCAGTATCCAGACTTGAACAGGTGAACAGGTAACATGATCAGTAACATAAATACCTCAGATGCCCTGTGAGTTTTCTGAGCTGATGAGCATCCCATGAGGGGCTTTGTTAGATTGCAGACTGCAACTTATAACATATAGTCTGCATTACAAACTGGGGAGAGGATTTTGTAAAAGATGTATTTTTATCAGGTTTAGTTAAAACTTATTTCTTTCTGGACCCATATGAGGGCAGTAAGATATCGCAGCCTCTGCTACTGTGGTTTTTTTCCCCATTCCTGTCTCTTAAGAGACTTTATGGAAGCAAAACATTACATCACTGGATTCCCCTTTTAGGTACTTGAAGGAGATGGGTGCAAGTTCTAGATGCTTCTTCAATATGTTATTTAGTTCTCTATTTGATATTGTATATGAACTGAAGGACAAATGAGGTAAGACACACAGCAAGAATGCACTGGGACAGAAAATGAATGGAGTTTGCATGTTCTCTCCATGTCTGCATGACTTAAAGATTAAGTTAATTTGGAACTAAATTGTTAAAGTGCAATATACTGTGTACCTACCCAGGTTCAAGTTTTCGGGTATTACTCCAACTCCCGTTCAATCAAAGTAAGCAAATGGATAGTCTAAAACAAAAGTTTGATGTGAAAGAAAAAATGTCAAATGTCTGTAACCTCAATATATACATGTGAAATGAACACGTAATAACATAATTATCATAATAAATAAAAACAAAATACAATTTTTCCTTCATAGTGCATTAAGAAATTGATCATACCATTAATTTTGCTTCTTGGTAATAGATTTTTATTAAATCATGTCGTGTCATAAGCAGTCCACTAGGTGGCAGTTTGTTAAAAGGAAAAACATGGATACAACATTAACTATGATGGGATCTCGGCGCGCTTGTCAACTGCATTCTTCCAGGTACAGGGAGGGACAAATGATACAGATGTTTACAACACAGCATAGCAAGAACGGGCAGCTGTGCACAAGAATCAGCCTGTAATATTCTAGGAAAGTCAGACAACAAGCCTGTCCAATTAAAAGTCTTCCTCTAAGCTCCGGGAGCCAATGAGAGCTAAAACATCGGTGTCCATGTTGGCGTGCAAAAGGGCGTGTTGACTCTATTTAAACCGTTGGTTTTGCACAGATTACACAGACGCATCTCACCTGCAAAGGTCTTTCTCACGGCGCATCCCCACACCAGGTAAAATCTTTTGATTATTAGCTCGTTCATTTAAAAAAAAAACTATTACTGCAATTCAGAGTAATTCAAAATATCATATCCCAAATGATGGATTATTTTATGAATTATTAATTATTTCTATGAATCAAAAGACTACGTATGTTATGCAACATTTCTGCCACAGGCCACACAGTTAGGTCACTGTTATGCTTCCATGTGTGTAGGGCTACTGTACAAACCTGAGAGCGCTGCATTCCGCTGCATGGATGGTGTTTCCCTGTGGGTCTGACGCGATAATTACTTAACCTTGCTTTTTTACAAGCAGCCCTGCAAACAGGCGTGCTGTTCACCTGTCACGTCCTCACTATATTGTTGTTCATTAAACTGCAACCCTTGGAATACTTGGCTGTCCAATCTGTCCATCCCTGTGGAAAGTATGATGTAGTTTTACCAAGTCACACAAGTGTGTCCATTACTGTAGTGCCACAAGCAGGAACTGTGAAGAGAATATGATAATCTTGCCCCAGCCTTGAGCTTCAAACTTTTTTTCCTCACGTAAATAAAGCGCTTTATTTTCAAGTTTCCATGTTCGAGCTTCTCCGTTTTTTAAACCCTGGTGGACCTACCATATTTTCCTAATCTTCTGAAATACCACACATACATGCAAATTAATACACAAGTGCAGCATGCTTACTTCAAACAGCAGTACTGTAGATAACAGTGCAGTGAAACATGATACCAGATCAGAGCTGTTTGTTCACTGTGGGCAGGTACGTTATAAAATAGGTACATGATAATTCTTGCGACTGGATCATAGCCAAGAACTGTCTTCTTTGACTTAGGTGGGGCATGATTTGCATACCTGCATGGGCATGTCCTGCAGACAACATCTTGCGCGTGTGATCAGATGCAGCAAATGAGTTTATGTGTTTGTGCTTTCTTGTGCTTTCTAGTAACATTTTGCCAGGCCCTGACAGTTGTCAAAAACTTGCGTTTTTATTTAAATCACCATTTTATGCTCTGTCCTACATATCTCCTTTAGAAATCATCCAAAATGAATGACAACCCAGTCAAGGAGGAGGTGAAGCAGTTTAACAGGAGCTCGCTTAAGAAGACTGAAACAAAAGTAAGCGTGCATACGCCAACCAAGGAGGGTAGGTATTTAGCATGCTCTGATGCAGATTTCACCATTGTCTCAGGTGTTTGTTCTAGGTTGTTCAAGTTCTCCCTGCCTCTTACTATGAAATGCAACTACAAACTCTGCATTACTGAATAACCCGCAGGTAGTAACTTTCTCTTGTGGTCCCACAGAAATTGAAGATGAGAAGAAAGCCATGAAAGAGGGAAATAATCAATAAAATGCACCTGTCATGATTCCTCTTCTTCAGTCCTGCACTGTTACCCGCCCTTCCTCCAATCAGGAATTTTATTCATAATCTCCACCTTTGCTTCTGCTTTCTGGGCTGTCATGTCTGATGTGTTTGGGTTGATGCTGTGGGAAAAGATTTGTCTGTAATCCCAAGTAAATTAATGCATCGAATGTATTTTATTGTGCTTCCTACGCACTTAATAAAGGACTGAACGGAACAAGATAATGATGTCACCGTATCAAGGTTTGAAAAAAAGGAGAAAAAATATATAAATCACTGTATTAATGAAATTCATAAACTGTACTACATTGCTATTAATACCATGAACGAACCTGTAAATGGTGTCACTCAGGACATGTCTGAAAATAACACATGAAATGATATTTTTGCTTTAATAAAAATGGGTGTGTCAAAAAAGATTTGCTTGAGTTACAATTATACATATTTTGTCAAACTGTCATGCTAAGCCATTTTATTCATTTAAATGAAATTTGAACAGATTTTCTTTGGGACAAGATTGTTTCTACTCTCTGCTGGATTAATGAAAAACAACCAAAGTGGAAATTGTTTTATTTAAAGCTCAGGTGCACTATCAAACCACCTCAGGCCAGGTGTAACACTGCTTAAGTAGGTAGAAGGGAAAGTTAAAGCAGTTTAAGGACACAAGATGCTTTGAGATTTAGGCTGTCATTTGTATAGCTACTATCATATTAATTTATTACTTTTAGTCTTGTGTCCAAAATATGAGACACCAACATAAAGCTGAAGAACATGAGAAAAGACAAATTAGGTACTCAATATTAGAAGTCACAATGTTAAAGGTATATTTTATTTTCACTGTATTCATTTAAATTTTCCCACTGTGGGATAAATAAATCTAATCTAAAGTACTTTACAGTGTAAAGAATAACAAAATTGTGCTGCTTTAGAGTTCCAAAGTCCACATGAAATAAATAAACAAAACAAGCACAAAAAGTTAAAAAGAAAATATAATGAAAAATGATAATATGACTAGTAAAATAAGTCATGAATCAGTGTCTGTCCTGATATCCAAGTTGCATTTGTCAAATGTAAAACTGTGATCCCCTGAGTGTTCATATTCAGTTTGCCTATGAGCTACATATAATTGCCTTCAATTTTGAATAGTTGAGTGAATCCCACTCGCCCCATGAAAACCTCCTTCATAGAGAGTTACAACAGGTCCAAGCCTGTTAAAAAAGGGAGACGCTCAGCTGCAGGTGTTGCTCATTGAAGACTGCCAACACAAAATATAATTTAAGTTATATAAAAGTGAGTTTTAATTTAGTCTCTTAATTTCCAAGTTTCCAAGTGCAGGGTAGCACACAATCTAATGCAAATAATGTATAAAATGTTTATATTAATCTTGCATCTTTGTTGTATGAACATGCTTTGGTAAACTATATTGAGCAAGGAGAAAGGCGTGACATGGACCGACGGCTGAGCCCTCTTTGTTCCTCAGACAATGTGTGGATTGCCAAAGCTTTTCCATAACATGCCTGTTGAAACAGGCTCTTACAACAGCATGCACGTACTTGAGAGCAAGGACATACTTTATCCCAGCTAATCAGCTTTGATTTGAAATTTATTAACCAATATTTCGAACAGTTTTGCAGATATACCAAAACTGATATTTCCCTTCTTTTTATATTTTTCCTGTTGGAGATCATAATCAATGAATTACTTTTCTCAGAAATCAAAGCTTTTGTGAATCTGAAAAAGATGATGATATGCATGTTGTTTTTTCCAGTGATCTTTCAGGATCAGGCTTGTCTGTGCACCATGACAACAGACCAGAAAATGCAACACAAGAAGGGAAAGAGCACATAAGGACACAGCTAAAGAACAGGAGGCAGTTCATGTGTCTTTAAATCTTGAGCCATACCCTGTAAAACAAAAAACTTTTTCCAGTCATATATGCCATAGTATTGCATTTACACAGGCATACTGCTTATTAACTGGTCCACCCGTGCTTTTATTGCCTGCTGTGCTCAATTCATGTCTTCATGTGTTATTCCTACGTCAACACCATGACAAGGGCCCATGACTATTGTCTCACAAAACAAGTTATACAGGTACTTTTAGGAGCATCATCACTTCCTTGTCCAATCAATAAAAAAGACATAAACTTCCAGCAGCACACACTGCACAGCCTTAAGACAAGAAAACACATTTGACTAAACCACCTTTTCAAAACAACTTCTACATAAACATCTGTGTGCAACAAGAATATAAATGTAATAATTTTATTTAACAGTTTTACTGCATCCATTCATACCACAATGCATTTAACTTCCTTCAGCAGTCTGAATGTCCTGTATTTTTATAGGCAGAGACAAAATTAGGCGAATTTAATGCAAGCCTAAATGAATATTTTGCATTCACTACAAAGCAACAAAGACTGAAACAAAAGGGATGCCAGTGAACTCAAAAAGCATTGCATCCCTCCAATATAACTGGAGGTTTTATTTGCCAAGGCATTCAGGCATTGGATGCTGAGACTTTTGTCTCTATTCTAGTACAGTGGAGGAAATAAAATTGTAATTTTAATTTAAAAACACTCTACAACAATGGATTTTGCTATGAAACAATGCTGCAACCACTCTATGTTTCTATGTCTCTGTTTGTTGAAGCGTTACTGCTATACCTCGCTGTCATTAGTCGTTGAAGATCATTTTCCAAACTTTAATGTGGTGGTGTGTCGCGCCATCTAGTAAACAGTGACACCTAATGGCTACAATATAGACTAAAACAACATATTGTTGCAGTACCTCTTCTCTCCCATAAGAGGCGCCACATGAGAGGAAAAGCTGTAGGGGGAGGGGCGAGCGCTGTTGTAGGTCTGCTCACTGTGCTAACTAAAGTCCATCAACAAGCTAGTTAGCACGTAGCGATAAGGTGAACTGTGATGATCCGGCAACAAGAGAACATGGACTAACTGTATGAGAAAACGCCGATGCCTTGACAATCACTATCAAGCCGAGGACCATTTCCAGTGGTTGTAATTTGCTGCTTCATTCATGCGGTCGCTGCTGCACAGAGGAGTTTGAGCTCTGAGTGGCGGGCAAGCTCAGTCATCAGCTCGCTGGGACAACTGGGACAACACGGCTCACTCACCGGTGCGATTGATTTGCTGATAGCATGCTAGCCAAGCTAACAATAAACCAAAGCGCTCAAATGTAACACGTATATCTGGATATAACTACGGTACAACTGCTGTGGTTTCACAGCACAGGCAAATTTGATGGTGCAGCATCCTCTGGTAGCTAGCTTCGTATGACGGTGGCGTTAATTGCAGTTGCAGAGTTAGCAACGTTACGACCAGGGGAGGAAAAAGTGTGCTCGTCGTCATGTAAATAGTGGTGATTGTTAGCTGAAAACTGCTAGTTAATGCACGACCGGCGTGTTGGCGGTAGTGGTAGTTAACGTGACCGCAACCTAAAGCTTTGTATGTGTTTAAAGTAATATTAGCGAACATCTGTTTATATTGCAAACATATATATTTTGCTGGTGTGTTGAATGTATCACAGTTCCATTAACTAATGGTGTTTCAGCAACACGTGAGCTTGCAGGAAACCCTTTGGGTGTGCTGTGTGTTTTGTCATCATTGAAAGAAGTATAAATGTTACTTTTTCCCCCCAAACAGAGCAGGAGCATGGTCGTCCCGGACAGCGCCGGCGTGGTCCCCCAGCCGGGCCATGGCAGCCCCACTGGTCTCATGGAGACCTCCAATCCCGGGTGCGAAGAGGAAGTGGAGGGGGGTCAAGACCTGGCAGGGGTGGAGCTGGAGGAGGTCCGAAAGCTGCAGGAGCTTGTCCATAGGTTGGAGGTCCAGAATGAGACCCTGCGCAACAGGGGGAGCAAGAAGGCCATCATCCACAGAGGCGCCAGCAGCAACAGCAACCCCACAGCCGCTGTCAACATCAACGAGAGGCTTACCTGTGAGGGGGTGACCAACTCCCACCTCAGATTGGAGCAAAGTGGCAAGCTGGGCAGCACAGACTTTGAGCTATCACCCCCTCAGGACAGCAGCAGCAGTGAAGAAATGTCCCCTCTGCCTGCAGCCAACAGGTTGGAGGAAGGGGATGAAGAGGAGGAGGTAGAAGAGGAGGAACGAGGTCCATGTGGGGGCTTTCTCACCTTGAACTACAGCAATGGAAGGAGACAGTCTGAGGGGCAAAGCCAAACGCCAGAGAGTCCCTCTCAGGAAAGTTATGAGTCAGAGACACTTGCAGAGAGCGACTCAGGGGTGGACCAAACAGCACTGGATGAAGTGGATGTCCTAGATTTGGAGGATGAATGTGCAGACGTAGAGGACGAGGACAGCTGGTATGTTTTATTATCAGCACTGCTCATCTCTGGTCTCTAGTTATGTTTTGATAGTCTTTCATTACCTAGTTTAGATTATTCTATCTATTATATCTGTATTTCTATAATAACTTGATGTTGCAAACATTTGCTAATTGGAGGAACCCCTTTAGCCAGATGAGTCATTTGTGTTTTTTCATTTGAATCTGATTTTAAAGTGTGCTACTCCCCTGCAGGGCTGTGACTATACACTGCTCTGTAGCATTAGGTTACTTGGTTTTGAAATGAGAGTTCATTCTCAGCCAAGATGGAAGATGCATATTTTTCTCATTAATGCGTGGCAAACATTTTGATCTCTAACTGTGAATGTTTAATGCAAAGCACAGGAAATGACAGTGTTAGTGTTGATGGAGAAAAGAGAGAGAGGAAAAGACACTGGACTCACAAGGTGGGGAAAAAAAGAAACAGTGAATAGTTTCAGAAGCTGTTGCCATATGAATACAAGAGTGACTGGCTGTTGGTTGTCTCTTTTAAATTGACTCTGAGCTCTGTGACCCAGGCAAACAACAGGTAGGACCTATTTGATACCTGTTTAGCAGGTTATGATGAGCACAAAGCATATCTTCTGTTTGCACCTATCTAAACAAAGCATCAATAAAAAAGGAACCACAAGATATCTACCTAGCTTTTTGAAGGAGGGAAGCTGTTTCAGAAAATAATTTAACATACAACATATATCTGCATTCCCCAATCCTTATTACATAATGTACTGAAGCCCAACAAAGCAATTTCTGCATTAGTTCATTCCTGAATGCAGGTCAGGGTGAATCCTATAATGACCTGTTTGTTTTGAAACAAAATGAACCTTGTTCATTTCCCCCAATTTAATTGGCAGATTACAATTGTTTGAATATAACAGTAATTAATGGTTCATTCCTCATAATCCATGTAAGTTTTATGCCACACATCAGGCTAGACATGTTTGTTTACACTGTGGGCCTTGCATTGCCTGAAACAGGTAGCATATTATGTTCCTGATGGCTACTTTAGCGGCTGAGCCACAGAGCTTAACAGCCAGACCATTCAGGACTTATTTTCAGTTTTACATCATTAGCCATACCATATGTGCTTTGTGAGGTTATCATAGCCAAAACATCCAGTAATCCAAACAGCAACCTAATCTGATCTGTTGGGCTGGATGCTGCCACATGGCTAAACTGCTTTGAGCGGGATTGGACAGCATGTGATCAGAGGGGCCCCTCTGTGTGCCCAGACTGTGACACGAAGAGAAACGGTGAAACTAAGAGCAACTGCAGGATCTCGTGTTGTAGGGGTTTTGATTCATAAGGTGAAGTCTGTAGAAAAGAAAAATTAGGTTGCCAGTGGCTCAGAACTTGTGATTTTCAAACAGGCCTAAGCAAAAGACCTTTACCTCTGAGGTAAACTTCCCAGATTTTATAGGAAAAGACGTCTCTGGCCAGTTATATTCTACACACAGGTCTAAACTTCAAACCTTCTAACTCGCAACACTTCTCACTCTGACACACTTGGGCAGAATAAACCTGATTTTGCAGTTAACTTTATTAAGTTGATGAAAGTTAACCAACATACCAGTATTTATGAGGTGCTCTGTTTAAGAAAAAGTATCACACCTGGTTTTATAATAATTAAAGGATTAGCTTTCCTTATCTCGTGAAAATGTTCGTCCAGGTTGGTTGCACCAATTTGTTTATCTTCAGGGCTGACTCCTCGGTGTAGAGACGGTGTAGAGCTCTTAGCAAACTCAACAACCCCTTGTATCACATAAGTGTACACGTGATCTGGTATGTTTTACAGTTTAGCAGTCATTTTATGGAACTGCCGCAGCAGACCTGTACCTCGCATGAACGGCAACAACCAGGTGTTAACCTGTGACTAAACCTCGGGTGAATGGATCAAACATAAGTGCAATGTGCGTCATTATTCCACATCAAACACGGGGATTTTTGTTTAAAAGAAGTAGCTGTGCTTCCCCACACAGAGAAGCTTCGCTCTCTGGCAGGATATGTGACCTGAATATTGCTCCCAGCATTGTTGCTCAGTCCAGTGGGAAATGGGTCCTTTTGTGTTTGCCCAATGAGAAGATGATTTGTAGTTGATTGGTCCAGAACCAGTCAGTCTGGGCCTTTTGTGTGACTGACTCAAAGGATCGGCCCATGTGACCTCCAATTCAAAGCTTGTGGTGAACTAATGGCTGTTTGCCCCCACAGGGGCAACAATGGGCACATCTCCGAGGAGGCACCGGAAACGCCAAGTCAAGTGCTTTTTTCAGTTCATTTTGTGGCTGCATAAAAACCACCAAGGCTGGCTGTTTGTCGATGTGATTGGAGGTTTCATCAGTTAATGTAAATGTGCAGCCATTTATCAAATATAACAATTTATGTGTTTTGACTTGAACTGTGGTCGCAGTGTCTTTAGATCGGTCCTCTTGGTTCTTGGCCGCTCAACACACTGACATGTTAGGGAGATGTAGCTGAGGTAAATGTGTCTTCATTATCAGGAGTAAAGTTCATAAACCAGGTTGAGGCTGGGATGACTCATGGCTTACATATTTGATCACTCACTGTTTGGTCTGAACACATCATTTACTTTAAACAAAGCAGCTCAGTTGTTGAAACAGTATTTTTGCTGCTTTAGTGTCCTTTTGTTGGAAATTCATTCAGTGGTTGGGTGTTAAAACTGCCTGTGCTGCCACGCTTGTGAAAAATGCTCTGTGCATGGAAGTCCAAATACTATTAATGCACACTTTACAGGCCAGTGGTTCACACTAATCTAGATTTTATTCAAATCTTCTGCTCTGCAGTTACTGGCACCTCTGACAAGCATGTTTAATAAAAAGTAGATTAGGCTCTGTTTTCCAGCCCTGAACTGCCTCTTTCCTACCTCATTTTTTCAGTTTTTTATGTCTGGTTTACTCTCGCTCTCAATTCCCTTGGTAATAATTTGGTTTCATCCTGTCGTCTGCCTTTACTCTTCAGGCTGTATGTTTCTCCAAAAAAGCAAGTAGCAGATGCAGGCCCTGAGTCTCCACTAAAGTGGTGTCGACAGGCTCTTGACCACCGCAGCCCAGAGACAGAAATGGCGTGTCGGACCCTGATCAGCCGTTTGGATCAGAGTAAGCATTTAACAAGCATACAAATTGAAATGCCTTTGAAATGCCTGAAACAAAGCATATTTTAATCTGCATGTTTATACATTTCCCATGTGAATTGTAACATAAACAATCTTTCAGTCATAAATGCTAAGCAACAGCAGCTTTCTTAACAAATCAGAAACAAATGTTTGTATCTGAAAGTCTTTGAGTCACATGTTGCTGCCTTAGATGTGGTTTGCCTAAATCAAGCACCTATTTCAGCCAAGGGAGCCAGCCATAACTCCCTCTGTGGATGTGTGGTGGTTTTATTTACAGCTCATCTCCTCTGTCAGTGTGCACAGATTGTTGTTTGTTTTAGTCAGATTACAAAGGCCTGAGTGACGTGTACATGTTGTGTACATCTCTATGGATGGACAGAAGTTTGTGTCTGATCCAGCAGACCCTATATATTATTTATCCTGCTCGCGGCTTCTACTTCCTGCACTCTGCAGAACCTGAACAACAAAGCTATACACACCAGGACTGAATGACTACATCAAGTCATGGGCTGGGTTGGGTTACCCTTCACCCCCCGGGTCAGCTCTCCATTTTAAGTGACCGCACCGAGCCATGAAACTGCCTGGTGGCAAGGAACGTATTTTAACCAAACTGTCTGCAACCGTCCGATCGCAGCAGAATAGATATGTTAATCAGTGGGCAGCCTCTGGTTGGAGATCATCCACACTGCAGAGCAATGCTTTTACATACGGCAAACCACTGTCTTTAACTTGATTAAATCACACACACACGAATGAAACAGACTGGTCCTTTCTAATTCTGAATGCTGCCTGTTTATGCAAGAGCCATGGGATAACTGCTCCATGCACCCTGCAGCCTTTCCTACTTTTTAAAGAAATGTTATGTTTTATTCCTGAAATGCATTGGAGAACAAACGTTTGTGTGTGGGCATATGACAGAATCATTTGGAATGTGAAATACAGCACAGTTACAACTTAAATAGTGTTGAGTTGATGTGATCACACACACACTTATTCAGTAAACATTTGTTTCTATCTAATTAACTGTTAAAAGAACAACTACAGATATGTTGTGTATGTGAACACACAACACCACATTGTCAGCATCCAGACAACAACACACAACAACACGGGTCTTTATTTGTTAACAGAACAATGAGGACAGTTATTTGTCACCAAACCCTCTGATTGAGATTACTGTTCACCCAGCCCTCTTGCACATTGTGACAGCAGGTGCTCTTGGTCACACCCACCAAGTCCTCCATGTCTCTTTTTGTTGTTGTGGTCGCATGATTAAAATGGGACTCTTAATGTCATTTACGTGGGTCTTAACTTTTCTTAATGTGTCTTTATTTATGTCATCACTTGTGTTTCTTCTTCTCGTCTCTCCTCCCTTCCCTCAGCGTCTCGATGGAGGAACATGTACAGTAGCCCATCCTCAGAGGCAGGCTCCGCAGGCTCAGGCCTGATCTCTCCTGGGTACCACAAATCAACTAACAAATCCCTACTAACCTGTGGCACTTCAGGTATGGCATGACATTAACACTCTGCGCCTTCTTTTCTGCTCTGCACAAGAGTGGGATTAACATCAATTATTGTAAGAATGTAGATCGGTTTGTGTATCTTCTCTGGGATCCAAATAGTCATTTTTTAGCATTGTTGCATGTTTTACCCAGTTTACAGTATGTCCCATATACTGCACTGTACTATTGATCAAACATGATGTAAGTTCGCAAAAGTGATTTTCTTCTTTTGCCAGGCAGACATTGTTCACCATATTAGTATTTTATTTCTGTATTAAAATCAACAAATATTTTCATTGATCTATCAGACTGAACATTGAACGATACTAGTTTGCTTGTTTGGCAAATGTTGAAATTTCGGCAACATGCGAACACATCACAAACGGCATTCCTTCTCATCTGTCCAAGCTTTCAATTCCATCGCTCCACAAAAATAAATGAGATTATTTGAAAATATAAACAGACACAATATGCTCTTTGAATTGTCCATCTCATTAGGTTAGCCTGAGGTGATCTTCATGATGTATTGAACTGAAAACTGTGTGCTTGGCAGAAACAACACAGCTGTAACATTAGTACACTTGGGTCAGTATATGTGGTTCATACTTCAGGGGATTTAAACAAGGTATAAGGGAAGTGTTAAGCAATGCTAACCTGTGTGGAACGTATATTGCTGGTGATCTTGACTTTATGGTGATTGTTACACAGCCTGGTACTTCATTGTGCAGAGACCAACAGTCCTGATGTTGTTGTGAAAACCCTGTAAATAACAAATCTTTGCATGAACTTGTAAATGCTTGGCTTGTGGGTGGTGAGTGAACCTATCTAATCCCAGACTTTTTACATAACCAAATGCCCCTGGATGATGTTGTCATTTCCTGTTTGTCTCAGTCTGAGAGTTGGGCCTGTGTCAGACAGACATGTCTGGTGGGGGAATTTTGCATAGAGCTCTTCTGGGCAGCATCAGCAGACAGTCCCTATGTGGACTATTGCTGCTGTGCAAGTCCTTAGCGAAGTCAAGGTTGTGATACATGTTAATTTAACCATACCAAATGTGATCATCAATGATTGTTCTGCGTTCACATCTTAAATTCTCAAATACTGGCTGTGTCGGTCTGATAATTTACATAAATAGTGTATCCACCAGTCAAATATTAAGCTTCAACCTAAATTTGTCCTGATACCCGCCGTGCAATGTGTCTTGTTATACTTCAGACGCCCTGTCCAGATGATTGTGTCTGGCTGCTTTCCTCCAGTATTTCCCTACTTTAGAAAAGTTCAACTTCACCGACACTGTGACGTGCTGCTTAATTATCTTAAAGCAATAATATGTTTGTATGAGCTAGATCAGTCAGTCCCTGTCATCTTCTTAGCACAGTCTGACAGATCCCGTAGGCATCTAATCTTTTATGATCAATTCAGCTACCACATAGGTGATGGTCTAACATTTTTCAAAGTCATTTGACAGTGGAAAATTGGCCCATTAATCAGGACGGTACTTGTCATCCATATTCTTGAAAGGTTCGAAAACTGGTTATTATCCTGTCATGTGATTGTCCTGTGGCTGTGCCAGTGGACTAAACAGTCACTTTTTATTCATAGTTAGTGTCCATGCGGAAGGTGTATTCTGATAATTGTTTTCAAATGATTATGAAGATTCCCCTTAGCCGTTTTTCTTTCTTTGGCCTTTATATGTTCAAACAGACCAGCTTTTATTTGAGAGTTTAAGGTAAATCTCCCCAACAGATGTGATGATATCTTACAAAAACGGTGGTTAAATAATTCAACATTCATGTATCAGATTCACAGGTAACAGGTATCTCACTGTGCTTACAGGTGTCACAAGCATGCAGTCAGCCCTGAGCTCGCAGTCCTCCATAGACAGTGAGCTCAGCACATCAGATGACTCCATCTCTATGGGCTATAAGCTGCAGGATCTCACTGATGTCCAGATCATGGCTCGCCTACAGGAAGAGAGTCAGTAAATCATATTACATGTGCTGAACAATTCTCAAGACTTTAGTACTGTTCCACTACTCAGTTAGTGGAAATATTTTCTAGATATTTTGACTGTCTGAGTAGTTCCCTTTTCATTTACATTTGAATTTCTGTGTACTTGCAAGTGTATTTGCATGGGGCCCCATATATGCAGATTCCCTTTTATGTAAGTATGTTTATTTTTGTTGTCAGGTCTCAGACAGGATTATGCTTCCAGCTCAGCATCTGCATCACGTCGCAGCTCAACAGCCTCTCTACAATCCCTACGTCGGGGTGGCACCTATAGCGATCAGGAATTTGACAGTTACAGTCTGGAGGACGAAGAGGATGAGTTCTCCTCCATGCCCCAGCGACGATACCGCTTCACCCCCTCACCCTTAGGCTCACCCCGGTGCCTGTCTCCCTCCACCTCCAACCATGGTCAGGAATACAGCAATCGACTTGGGGCCCCACGCACAAGAACACCCAGACGATCTCTCCAGGGCCCCAGTGCAGAGCTGCTTAAATTTGCCAAGAGTGAGGGTAGGTTTGAGGCAGGAATAATTAAACATTTATACCCAAAGTTGAGAGGATCAGACTGGCCTTCAAAGAGGTTCTTTTTGTACCAAAGCTGAAATGATAGACATGGTGTTGTTGCTAAATGTGTTCTATATGTGTGGTTCCAGAGGAGTTGAGGCACAGCATGCCTAATCTGGCCCCCCGCACCAGCCTACGTTCCCTGGAGGCAGTCAGAAACAGCCGCAGCATGGAGGCTAACCTCCAGAGCTCTGGCAACCGCATGTCCCACCTGACTCACTCCCCCTCCACAGGTAACCCTACCCTCTTCACCTGGTCCTCATCTCTCCTGTTATATAGCGGCACCTGCTCTTTCCTTGTATGACCCCATTGTAGTATCACTTTTATCCTACCACTTTACCTCCTCTTAACCACTGCATGACCACAGAAAAGGTTTGGGAAGAATATTTGGGAAGAATCTTCTTAAAGGTTACCATTAAGCATTTGACCACTACTACTGATGTGGAGCAGATATTCTTTATGAGTAGGTCCCCATCTTGCACATGCATGAGGTCGCACATGCACCTGCATTCTTGGTTGCATTCAACAAAGGAAGTGAAGAAGACCACTACTGGCAAACAAACTTGGAAAAAATGCTGATTTAAACATTTCCAAATGTTTTCCGAGGAAGTAAATGTGTTCAACATGTTAGATCTTGGAAACATGGAAATTTTGGTTAGTAATGGTGAATTTAAACAGAAAATTTGTTATTTACAAACAAGGTATATTTTAATTCCTTTAACTAAATCTACCAATAGTCAAGTTTTTCAAGTCTTAAAACTTAATACATTCTTTTAAAGTGATTATTGTTTGAAAAACGTAGATATCCAGATAAAATAAAAGTGCATTGCGTTCTGTAAGATGTCTGGTTAATTTATTACTTTTCCACAAACAAATCTCATTCAGTGACGAACAAAAGAAAATCGGAAAATCCATAGAATGGCAACATTATTTATATTTGTGTGTATGTATGTGCACAGCTACCTACGGGAGTGCCATAAACCATCCCAAATGTTTGCCTTTTTCCTTGACCACTCATCTTTCCCGACATACCCCAAGTACTGTGCAGCTAACCCTCCTTTCTCTCACTCGCTAAATAATTATTTAACATATCCCCGATAATCCAGTACTACTCCGTCCAGGCTTGCCTACAACTTCTGCATACCACAAGTGGGATTTGGTTTTCTGTGTATTATAATATTTATTCGATTTCTCCGGACTCAACTGAAAGTAGTAGCTGGTTGAGATTCTATGATGCCACTGTGCCTTTCCTCCACTCAAGGTATGGCTTGTAGTCGGCTGCGTAGCAACGGCCAGTCACCTCTCTCCCTGCGGGCACCAGTTAAGGCTGTCAATCCAGTGGGCTCTATGGCACCTGCCAACAGGCAGCCTACCAGAGGTCTGCCTGTTGTCCAGGGACCACCTGCAGGAGGGGGCCGCAGGGTCCAATCCTCTGGTTCTGCCAATGGTGGAGCCTACATACCAGGAAGAGCATCCACTGGGGCAGGGAGGCCTGCTGGGGGCCGAGGACAGGCTCTGCCATCAGCATCCACCAGAAGTAAACTCTCTCAGCTCCCCAGGAGGTGAGTATTTTAATAGGACTGGTGATGGTTAGGTGCATTTTGTGCATAAAAACTAACTACCGATTTTATTAACAGGTCTTTGGGCATGACTAAAATCTCAGATGAATCCTGGAAAGACGGCTGTTACTGAGTCTTGCCGGTCATGAAGGATATTCACTGCTGCAACCCCCACCTGACCTCTTCCCATTACCTCTCATCAATACAAACAACACAGCCACTGTGCCCACAAATGTGTCGTACAACCTTTTCAGTCCCCAATTTCAAACTGGAACGCTGGGCTGCACTGGATTTATAGTTAAGACTCATCTCTTTCCCTAGCATGAAACATTGTCAACCCACACAGAGAGGATGTGTAGGCAGACAAAAAGGCACACATGCACACTCCACTTGTGATATGGACCAACTCAGAGCTTCCAAAAGATTTGTTTGTGTCAATTCTACTTATTTTTCTATGGTAATTGTGAGAAACTGCTGGAATAATAAGGGTTGTATAACTGTTTTCTTGATGTAATTGATATGAAGACAATTTAAATGAAGATGTTGCTGGTTTGTTCATTTTCTTTGGGTATTCCTACGAGATGAAGGTGCTGAGTGTTGCATGCTTGATTTAGTTTTTTCCCCATATCCCTACGGTCTTTCCATCATTATATAACTGCAATATGACAAATCTCCCATGTGTCCCACAATGATCTGTGTGAATTTATGAATGTTTGATTGTTCCATTGTAAAATTATCATTAGATTTGTGTTGTATTTGTGTTTTGCTCTTCAACTACACAGCAATGCAACTCCTGTAAACCACACTGCCCTTATGAATAATCCAAAAAAGGAAAAATATGGTTTGTGCCAAGGTGCATTTCAGCTGCAACACTCTTTCTAATACAAGAGGTAATCATTAAAGGTACTGTTATGGTACTGTGTTTTCCAGGCATTTTTACTGCATATCTAGAGGTGGTTTTGAGTGTTTGCTTTTGGATACCACTGTAATAAAGAAAACGTTTATGCACGAAGGCCGCGTGCCTTAGACAGCTATGCACCCTCATGCAGAGTGCCTCTGATAATTAGGAACTGTAATGAAAATGGATAATAAAGTCTACCCTCAAACTAAGATTATTGTAGCATTTCTGATTATTTTAATCCATATAGTCAAGTCGAGCTCTGTTTGCATCACAGGATAATTAACCACACTATGCAGTGCACAGGCGGCAGTGCTAGCGTCATCATCTCCCGGATATTTCCTGGCTGCATGACCAAACGCTACACAAATGAGTGCTCGACGCTACCCACCCCTTGTGACAAAATGGCCTACAGGCCTCATCTGCGCATACAAAGTGAGAGAACAGTCTGCAATCACAAAAAAATATAATCATTTGTATGATAAAGTCTGAATTTCGTGTCTCAAAGCCGATCATAAATATGTTCCCATTACGAGAATGTCTGTGGTAATGTAACTCTGCTCTCTTATGCATGACGCAAATAGTAAGGGATCAGCGGTAAACGAGGCCACGCATTGTCTGCCCCCCGCCCTCCCTCTGCTTGTCAGGAAGCAAGCTGATTGGCCGAGGCCTAGCAAAGGGTGCCCGGGGATCCAAAACTGCAGGCCGCACTTAGCTTACCGTCAAAAATAAACCAAAACAATAACAGACAAAACTGAGAAGGGGGAGAAACACCGATAGAGTCTGAAGACGACGATATCAGGTAAAATTATATTGAATCGGTCAGAAAGGCATATGGAATAAGACGCAAGGGCCCAGTCGGCCGTAGCGGGCCTCTTTCAGCCTTTTGGAAAAACAACATGGAAGATAATGCGGCACAAGCTGCTTCACCTAGCTTAGCACGCTAGCTAGCCGAATGAACGGCCGTCATCGTGCAGATTAAGGGGACGCACAAAAAATATTTTTATGAGGCACGTTATTTTGTTGCCCATGTTAACGCCTTTGCCGATACTGTAATATTGTGCGCAAGTGGTGCTTAAACGGTCAAATAAGATCGGTTTTTGTGTTCCGTCAATTAGCCATAATGCTAAAACAAAATGGCGCTTGGAGGACCAGCCCTAGCTTGCTTGCTAGTTAGCTCCGGTGGGTGGAGGGCGGTAGCCGCCCTAGTATGCATTGCATAACGTCTGCAGTACTTTCATTGGCGGCCATAAACTCTGAGCATGTGTAGTTTTGTGCAAAGTGTCGAGAAAATATGATTAGTTTCAAAACAATAATTGGCACCACACTGTTGGTTTTATCATAAAACAACATATCTGTGGAAAACAGGGACCTACAAAGCCACTGCAGACCGTTGCAGACATTAAATATTTGGCATATTTTAAACATGTGACGACAATGCATTTCCCCCCACAAGAAAAAGCTGATCTCTTCTCCCACGAACTATGAGAGCCGTTTCTTGTGAGCTCGTCCTGCTGCACCGACCAGTTCTTTGTCTCAGCTGGGCTCTTACGTTAGCCATCAGACTCAACCAGCTTCAGGTGTAAAGCTATATGTCCTCAGGTTGAAGCCTGTAGTTCTCTTGATAGGCAAAGGATGGAGCCAGTGGTCAACAACAAAACTGCCCTCCTCCTCACTGACAGGAGCTTCAGTTATTCTGCCTTGTATATTTTCCTTGCACATAGGACATTATTTTGTGACACCAGTGCCCTTTTTGTAGACCTGACCCCATGTAGACACTTACCATAACTCTTAATATATTTACTGTTCTCTTCTGTTGCAAGTGTATTTTTATTGGCACTTACTGTCTGTTTTTTTGTTGTTAGTGGGATTGTTTCCTTGATGGAAGGAAGCAGGTCAAATATCTTATTGGTTTTATTCTAAGGGTTTTGTCATCAAATGTGAAGGTATGTATTGAATACTAGGAAGAATGGTACTGTTACCTTTTGCATTCACTTTCATTATTGGTAATGCAGACCAACAGAGTGAAAGAAAACCATCAATGGAGAACATTGTATTTTTTCAGTCTTTTTTTTTCTGAGTGAAGACATGGATCAAGGAGGAGGGGTGTTGGAGCTACACACTCAGGAGCTCAAGATGCCCCATGCTATGATCATGCAAGACTTTGGTAAGTGGTCATATAGGACAATGTGACAACTATTATATTGCAATCAGCACTTTTTTCCAGCTTGCAACATGTAGTCCAATCCACAAGTGAAAATAAAAGTGAAGCTTTGGAAGGATTTTACTGTACTTTTCCAATATAATGACATTATCAGTGCATACACTAACAAGACAGTGATTCAACATCACAAACATATGACCCCCCCCGTTTTGTGTTTACAGTTGCTGGCATGGGCGGTCTGGCTCACATTGACGGGGAGCACATTGTGGTCTCTGTGCCCGAAGGTATGCTTCTTTCTGATGTGATGACGGATGAGGGCATCCTCCTGGAGCATGGACTTGAGGTGGAAGGCCTTGAAACTCAGGTGGTTCAAGGCCTGGAGACAGAGGTGGTTGAAGGACTTGAGACAGAAGTGGTAGAGAGCTTACATGCAGATGTGGAGGGCTTGGAGGCAGAAGTGGTTGAGGAGCTACAGACACAGGTTGTAGAACTGGAGGCTCAGGTTGTGGAGGGCCTAGAGGGTGAGGTGGAAGTTGAGGGTCTCGAGGCGCAAGTAGTGGAGGGCCTTGAAACCGAGGTAGACGTTGAGGGTTTAGAAGCTCATGTTGTTCAGGGCCTTGAAGAAGAGGTAGAAGTTGAGGGTTTAGAAGCTGAGGTTGTTGAAGGTCTCGAGGTAGATGTGGAAAGTTTGCAATCCCAAGGCGTAGAGACCCATGAAATGACCAGTGAAGACATGGTGTCCTCAGAGCACAGTGTGATCATGCCTGAGAATATTTTGGGCACAGAAGTTGCAATTGAGGAAGCACTGGACCCTCATCATCACCACGTTCTAACGTCAGACCTCATCCAAGACTCTAACCACCACCATGATGACATGCCAGATCAGGTGTTTGTGGCAGAGCTACTCTCTGAGCACCAGGACAACACCCTGGACCACCAGCTTGTGTCAGAAGGCTTAATGGTGACAGAGGCCAACTCTGAGACCATTATCCACGAACAGCTGCCAGCTGAGGCTGTCCCCTTACAGACAGATGAGGATGACGATGCTAGAAGCAGCTCTGAGGATTACCTCATGATCTCCTGTAAGACAGCCTGCCTTTTGATAACACAACTTAAATTCATAAACACTGTTCTTATGCAGTGTCATGTTGTACCTTTGCATTTTTGACAACCATGTACATTTGTGTTACTGTAGTGGATGAGGTGGGCGAAAAGCTGGACATAGGAGACACTCCCCTTGAGATCAGCACTGAAGTAATGGAAGACAAAGAATCTAAAGAGGAGGACGGCTCTGAGGTCATCAAAGTCTACATTTTCAAAGCTGAGGCTGATGATGATTTAGGCAAGTAACCTGAACAATAATTGTTGCAATAATTTCTGTGAAACCTGTAGATCTTTTACTTTTAAACTGAATATAGATTATTTCTATATCGTGACTTTTAGTCATTTATATTTTTTCCTCTTTCAGGTGGAACAGAGGTAATAACAGAGGATGATTACCAGAATGGCCATCCAGACCTGGAAGCTGCATCATCAGGGAGACTGGGAGTTGGGCGTGACAAGATGGTTTACATGGCAGTCAAGAACCATCCAAAAGAAGAAGAGGATGACGAGGATGACAGTGATGATGATGATGACGAAGACATCAGTATGTTCTTTTGTGAAACAGCTCTTAGTCTATTTTGTCAGACAGGTTGGAAATAAGTGAGTTTTTCTGTTGATAATTAAAACATTTACTGTCTATGCAGATAATACCATCGATCAGGTGAAGAATGGAGCAAATACACCATTTCTGCAAATCAGAGAGGGGCTTACTGCCAACCGTGTCCTCAAACCCAAAGCCAAGAAAAAGAAGAAAGGAGATACACGGCAGTGTCAGACCGGTATGAATACAATAAGATTCTGGGATGAAAAAACTTGTTCTAGTGTTTGTTAG
Source organism: Datnioides undecimradiatus (assembly GCA_008933995.1). Lineage (NCBI taxonomy): Eukaryota > Metazoa > Chordata > Actinopteri > Lobotiformes > Datnioididae > Datnioides > Datnioides undecimradiatus. Next base: position 2,188,206 of record WARS01000014.1, read on the forward strand.
TGTACTTTTGTTGTGTCAAAATAACTGATTAGTATAAGTTGATAATAAGCTTTTTGCACACAAAGTTGTTAAAAGCATTTCAAATTTTGCATCTCTTCCAGCTGTTATCATTGGACCAGACGGTATGCCTTTGACTGTCTACCCGTGCCACATATGTGGGAAGAAGTTTCGCTCCAGAGGCTTCCTTAAGTGCCACATGAAGAACCACCCGGACCACCTTCTTAAGAAGAAGTACCAGTGTACAGACTGCGACTTTACCACCAACAAGAAGGTCAGTTTCCACAATCATTTGGAGAGTCATAAGCTGCTAAGCCACAACAGTGAGCGCTCTCCAGAATACACAGAGTACACACGGCGCTACCATGAGTCCAGCCCCCTGGGCTCTGACAAACTCATCGTTAAAGACCGGGAGCCCAAACTACATCACTGCAAGTACTGCGAGTACGAGACAGCTGAACAGGGCCTGCTCAACCGTCACCTGCTGGCTGTGCACAGTAAGAACTTTGCACACGTGTGTGTCGAGTGCGCCAAAGGCTTCCGTCACCCGTCAGAGCTGAAGAAACACATGCGGACCCACACAGGTGAGAAGCCATACCACTGCCCGCACTGCGAGTTCCGCTGTGCAGATCAGTCCAACCTAAAGACTCACATCAAGAGCAAGCACGGTGCAGATCTGCCATTCAAGTGCAGCCACTGCCCTCAAGCTTACGCTGACGCGCGGGAACTCCAGCGTCATATAGAGATGGTGCAAGGCCACAAGACCCATCAGTGCCCACATTGTGAGCACAAGAGCACCAACTCCAGCGACCTGAAAAGGCACATTATCTCTGTTCACACCAAGGACTTCCCCCATCAGTGTGACGTGTGTGAGAAAGGCTTTCACAGGCCCTCAGAGTTGAAGAAACACGCGGAGACACACAAGGGCAACAAGGTGCACCAGTGTCGGCATTGTAACTTCAATGCCCCTGACACCTTCACCTTGAGTCGCCATATCCTGTCCTTGCATACAAAGGACCTCCCTTTTAAGTGCAAGCGTTGCCGGCGAGGCTTCCGGCAGCCCGCTGAGCTGAAGAAGCACATGAAGACGCACAGTGGTAGAAAGGTTTATCAGTGCCAGTATTGTGAGTATAACAGTACGGACGCTTCTGGCTTCAAACGCCATGTTATCTCCATTCACACCAAGGACTACCCACACCGCTGCGACTACTGCACCAAGGGCTTCAGGAGGCCTTCGGAGAAGAGCCAGCACATAGCCAGGCATCACAAAGACATGTTGATGTAATGTCATTGCACACACAAACACACTCCTCTTACTCGAGTAAATCTGTGTCACACACCCAGAGGTAATTTTAGTGTATTAACAAAAATGATGGATGTAGGCTGTTGATGAAGACGACATTATAATTGCCGTTCTGTGCTCTGTGTTGTAATGGGTGTAAACCTCCTCCCCCAGGGGTAATGCAAGAACACATTTTAGATGGGGTGAAGTCTAAAAAAAAGACAGCGTGTACACTGAGTGGAACAGCTGTAAATTGTGTTTTGTTTTGTTGCAGAAAATCACATATGAACATATATTCAGGGTCTCAAATGTCTATATTTTTATACCCACTCAGCTGAAATGCTGCAAGATGATGACTGTGTCCTGTAAAACAGAAAGCGGTGCTTTGTGAACGTCATGCCAGTTCTTCAGATGATGTGGAATGAATACAAGAGACCGTTGCCTCCATAGTACCAACTAGTATCTCTTTTCCTTATTAACCAGCTTTTACCCTGACATTTGTTTTCAATTCCATCTGGTCTTTAAGGGGCAGGGCCATTCCTGATAAATGGTTTTGAGTGATGATGACACACATTACGCACCTTAAAAAGATATTTTAATAAAACTAACAGCTGGACGTCCGGCATTGTGGAGTTCCATTAAATTGATCATGTATAATACAGGCTATTTTCTGTTTAAAATGTCTTAAAAGTCAAGTCAGAAGTGTTCTGGTCTGATCAGCGGTGTCTGTCAAGGAGGAGACGTGGCAGAGTTGGAACAATAGAATATCCCTTTAGTGTACACGAAACATTTCTGACACAGAAATCTGCCATTGTACCTGCTGTGATGGAGCCGATAATTAACAGGTGTATTCTACGATCTTGAAAGATGGTTTGCTTTATGTTTTGATAACCCCTGAAGTTGTTCTGACTGCCACTGTAAGTTGCGTATGTGTAATGTTACCTATGACACAGATGTGCTCTATCAGCTAACCATTTTATTGCGATCATGCCTTACATTTATTAGTCTTTATCCCTGAAGCACTGATGAACACAGCTAATCAGAAATAAGTGATTTTTAACTCTCAAACATGCTGTATCAATACCATTCTCTGAGAGATTGTGTGTTTGAGTCAGTAGAAAGCACTTTAATAACTTCTTTGTATTTTAATTACAAGTGTGCAAACACACACATACACACATGCATATATCTATATATACTGATATATAGATATATATCCTGCATAAACAATTACAGAGCTTTTGTGAGTTGGTAATGGTAAAGTTTGTTTTGAGTGTTATCACTAGCAAGTGGGCACGATCCATTACTGCGTCAAAACTGAATTGTCATTGACAGTGGTGGGTGAAACCGATTATTGTTTTGTTCTATGGATAAGTGATTGGGTTTTGTGTTTTGTTTGTGCTCACTAACAAGTTTCCCAGACCCTCATCCTACAGTCCTAAATAGCCCAACCCAATCCCGTACGTGGGATTATTCCCTTGAAGTCAGTGGTCATCATATTGGCATTAGTCTTTAAAGTATGCACATATGCTGTCTCCATGAAATTAATTGTGATATATATTAAAAATCCCTGCATTTCGTGTACCTTAGTCTATATTTTCTTTCAGTCTGATTGTGGATAAACTACTGGTGGGGAAGAACCAAAATAAACAATTATCTTTTTAAGGTTTTTGTGCTCTCTGTCCTGCAAATTGAATCACCTTTATGTGACATTTTAAGGATATAGTTGGCAATAATATGGTTATTTAGCACCGGTTTAGGCACTTACTAAGCTTTGTGGTTGTTTTGTATTACAGATTGTCCCTTAAACTTCCTTAAGAGGAACGAACCAAATTCACATTAAATTGTTCCATACATTGTTATTTCATACAGTTTGGTTATAGGCAAACCTGATGCATGCAGGAATGTAATTCTGATGTGTTTCTTCCTCGAGTGACTCGTGTTCCTGACCTCCTCCACAGATCAGTGAAATTGTTGAGGGCACATGAATATAAAGCACACATCGCTCTTTCATCGTGTTTGGGGACTTGAAACATTTTTTTTTTAATATAACTTGTAATTATTGTCTGTGTTTTTTGGCAACCCACACAATCACTCTTGGACACATTTTTTTTTTCTGATTGTGCAACTTAAGTCAACCAGAAGTGACAAGTGATGAAATATGCCAGCAAGCCTCAGCAACTCTGGTTCCAGCGACCAACATGCCACTTATCGGTAAGCAAGAGGGAATTCAGCATTTCACTTGATCAGTGGCTCATCCTCCAACACACATAGATTTTGGATTTTGTGTATTAGGAGGCTGAGTAGTACTGCCTGATCTTGCAAGCCTATCCCATTAGACATTAGTCTTCCCCTTTAGTTGGCACTGACTGAAACGTATTCAACAATCTTGAAACTCCAGAGACACTAAAGCTTTCCAAACTTTTGCAGTTTAACTTGCTGGCATGCTTGTTCTTTAAGAACAATATTTTTATGATTGCTGTGATGCAATCTGCGGCATTAAGAGCATCTCCATTTCAGCCAGCAGTCTCTGTATGCGCTATAAAAGCCGAGGTCTTTCAAGTGCCTCGCCTACCCACCATGGTCTGAATTAGTGTTTCCCAGTTAAGGTGCAGGCACATAAGTAAGTGTAAGCTTATTTTGGGAAATCAGAATTTGTAGCTCTGCTGATCAGCCAGCCTGTTGATGTCTACACCATATGTGGGTCACAGTCCAGGTTAGATTTGGCAAAATAACTGCTATTAAGTGTATAACAGTAGGAAATCACAGGTGTTGCTAATTACACTAACAATGGCACTATTGTAATCAAATACCCCAGTACACCATGACACAGTGCACAACAGGACCCTGAAACTGAAGCAGCTGAATGAAATTCATCCACACCTGTGTTTTTACCACTGCAACATGTCAGAGTGTCTGCAGCAAAAAAGTCATGTCACGACAAATACACACATGAACATGCCTGTACTGTAAAACTGCACAGTTGAAAACAATAGTGCTTGTAAAATGCTCTGAAAAGATGGATTATGTTGCTTGTGGGGATCTTTATAGCAGCCGTCTATCTGGAAAGTGAGTTTTGTTTTAACTTAAACTGCTTTTTCCTAAACCTACATTTCAAATAGTGATTTTCCCATTTTCAGTCACTTCAAATTCAGACCACAGACCTCAGAATTGGTAGTAGCCAAGAGGGGAACGATCAATATGAGAGATAGTGACGTGTGTGGAGCCACATTTGTCAAAGTCATATACATTATTTATTTTATGGCGAGGAGATGATTGGTTTGGGGATGGCCTTGGAGAAAACAAACAGGTAGATTAAAAGATTTGGGTGTAACCACAGAAAAGAGAGGAAAAGCTCTTACTGAGTTAGGAGGAAAGTGGATTAAACTGATTTGATTAAAAAACTTTGCAGTAATAGTGTGGGTGTGTGGGGCTGCCTTCCTTCCTGGTTAAATGTCCACTTTAATTTCATTATAGTGTGATACATCTGTCAGAGCGACTGCTCCCCGCTCTGACTCGGCCTTATTATTAAATAAACAATTGCATCTTTTTCCTCTACACTAAAGACTCACAGGGGTTTTGACTCCTTCAACCAAGATGTGTCGCAGTCGTGTCTTGTTTCACTTCCATGTCACCTGTCTTGAAAGATATATGATGCCTCACACCGAGGGAAATGAGGCTGTGCAGATGGGTTCACATGGGCACCGCAAACACCTGAGAAAATAGATGCAACAGCCTGTTCATTTTTGTTGATCCCACAGAGTATCTCATAAATCACTTACTGGTGCAGCTGTCAGCAGAAACCGCTGGGAATGCTGAGATCAATATGCAGACATATCCATAAAATCCTCTCTAAGTAACCCTTCTCTCTCACTGTGGGATCCAAGACTTCAGTATAGCAGTATAGCATGTCTGTTGTTTCTCTCTGAGCACATACAGATTTTGCAACACTGGAAGCAGTAAAAACATTTTCCTATTTCCTTTCTGAGCCTGCCGAACCCCCATCTCTCTCTCTCTCTCTCCCCCATGGGCTTGAAGTCTCTTCTCAGTGCCCATTCTGAATCAGCAGAGCATCAACAGTGCACACATGCGATGCACCTAACAGCCTCTGAAGGCCATCTCTGTGATGAGAATTGACAGATGTACACAGATAATCCAGCTGCTGCAGAAGGTCAAACTAATTTATTTGATGTAGTCATTTTTTCCATATTTCTGAGGATCAATGGGCTGTGGTCTGGATGTGATTAGAGTGATGAAACTGCCAGTAAAAATACAGTCACATGCTGATGTGCAGGGAGTGAAAAGATAATGATTTGTGCACAATCATTTCACTAACTTAATCATTTCTGATCACTGACAGGAGTCAATAGTTGACTATAATCCCAAATATTTAGATGTGGTTCTGCATCATCTTATTATTTGGGGATATTTTGTTTTGGCCTGCAGAGGGTTCTGTTGTTACACAGCATATTGCGCTTACATATTTCAGTTGGAGGGAACAGCAAATGGAGCTTTGACTGTGTCATCAACTCATCTCGTTGGCAGACACCACTGCCATATTACCTCCAGATCCTGTGGTGGCCCACATAACCAGAGTCGTCCGATCCAGATTGTCAACGGCCAGGCTGCAGTGCTGCAAGCCAGCTGGAGACTGCAGGGCCCTCAGGGAAATCAGTGCCAGAATGCTTGGAGACAGGCGAAATTGGCCTGCTGATTAGTCGGAGAAAGGACTGTGTGGTGAACACCATGAGTGGTAAAAAAAGAGACAAATGGAGCATAAATAGTAGGCACCCTGTTGACAATGCAGGTCTCTCTGATTCACCCATACTTACTAATCTGCTGTGTTTACACCTTGAGTGGAGGATGTGTCATTTGATGTACCTCAATCTGAAAAAAAGGTTCAAAAAGCTAGTAAGTGGATTTGTTAGAGATTTGTTATTGTCAAACTGCTATTTGCCATTTCAAAGGTTAAAGCTTCTTGGTTCATGTAACAACAGATCTGTCTCCATGACAGCTGAGCCATCATCGTCCACTGATGAACACTGTGAGGTACTTCTCATGTGTCACCATTATAAGACCCAGCCATTCAGACATACTTGAAAATGCTGTGCTTTAAGTAATGATTTGCATTTAAAATTTCTTTTTTATAACAATCAATCAACTGTTTTTAACTGTTTACAAATTCTTAAAATTACATCTACCAGCTCTCTCTCCTTAAAAAATCCAGAATATCTCTGATTATGCAAATATTCTTTATTTCAGACAGGTTTAAAACTACCAAACACAATAATCATCCTCTGCGGCTCCTTTCTCAGTCTACAAATCTGGTGAAGGCTTCTTGTTTTCTCATCATGCTTACACAAGTTGCATATTGGACTGGCTACCAAAGTAGTTGTGATGTCACAAAATGTATGTTTTCACCTCAGCACATGCACGTGAAAACCCTGCACAATGTGCATCAAAGGTCAACAGTCAGCAAAATCCACTGAATTCAGAATTCTTACAAATGCAGAGTACCAGCTACCATAAGACTAACCTAACTCTATATGTCAGGGAAAACCAGCAGTTATTAATGGTCTGTGAGAGAAAACATTTCCTCGGGAGTATTCACTAGATGTCACTGTTATCCCAACCTTCTGAGACACTCTGACTGCACTGATCACTGAGAGTGTTCCCAAAAATAAATGCATCAAAATTAAATGCATGCTCGTTTCTAAGTCAGCGGCCGGGTTTTAATGGGACTCAACCAAAAGCACATATTTGGCACCAGGGTACTATTATTTTGCTCTTAGGTCATTGTTTGTTTAGTCCAGTGATCACATTGACAACAAAATGCATCCAATGATGCTGGGACCACATGCTTGGTTACTGTTCTCATTAATTATAGGCCTATTTATGAAGTGTGTGGGTACAAAATATAGGGGGGAAAAAAACCCCTCCAGATTGATGGTTATTTAAATTGTTTTAGTGGTTTGTAGTGTATTTCTTTGGGGGCGACTGTTTCGATGAAACTTTAATCGTTAGGCTTAATTACACGTGCACCCTTAAGGCAGATACAGTAAGGGACCTGGCCATCCACACTGACTCGCAGGGCAGGATATATTTTGACCTCGATCGCAGCAGAGGAGCGTCACCGCGGGTGGGCGTGGCTAACCGGGGTGAATAATGCTGTATCCTTCGTTACGTTGCAGCAGAGTTACAGTCTGACACGAGAGAGGAGCAGAGGGAACGAACAGCTGACCACCACGCGCAAATTTGAACCGATTGGGATGGAAAGTACGGAGGTCTTTTTGTACATCTTCCTCGTCTCGCACTACATCTTCAACATCCTCTTCGTCTTGGGTATTCACATCGTCGGGATGCCCACAGACCTCACCAACTATGGATTGCCTAACTGAAGTTGGGCCACCTGATCCTGTTTACGCCAGGGCAACAGACCAAAATTAGAGTAAGAGAAGTCGTTATGGACAGTTGTGTAATTCGTGCATTTCCCTCTCGGAGAACTGGTGTCAAAAGCAGCGCTTCAGTCTCAGGATCCCACATCTATTTGCGCGTAAAGGACGTGGACGCACCGGTTCCATCCAACGCTGCCTGAAATACTCTGCGCTATGTTTTAGTCACTATGGGGGAAAGCTGTAGTTAGAATAGAGGGAGTGTTTGTGTGACTGTTTTGTTTCCGCCGGCTTTGATGTGAGAGTGGCAGCCAGCGTCTATTGCGCGCGCATACCAATTGTGCGCTGCAGTTGAGCCGCTCTGTTACCACCGGCGACCCGCCGCAGCAGAACCCGCAGTCTTTGACAGGCAACAGGCCCTACCAACCGCTGTGAGAGGTGTCTCTGAAGTCCTTGTTCCAACTCCTGCACTTTGAACTTTAACGACAACCAAAAGAGTTTTTTAAAGCTACATCCGAGTGCACCTGTGAGGCAGCAGTAAGACATGGCTTTACCAGACAGTGGCATATCTGGGGAGGAGGTGCCCTTCCCGGAGATAATTGAGCTCAATGTTGGTGGGCAGGTGTACATAACCCGCTATTCTACCCTCACAAGTGTGCCAGACTCCCTGCTATGTGAGATGTTCAGTCGAAAGTCAGCCAAAGGACTGGCCAGGGACACCAAGGGTCGCTTCTTTGTGGACCGTGATGGTTTCCTGTTCCGTTACATCCTGGACTACATGAGGGATCAGCAGCTGGTTCTTCCAGACCACTTCCCTGAGCGTGGACGACTGCAGAGGGAGGCCGAGTTTTTCAACCTGCCCGAGCTTGTGAAGCTACTGGCACCCAAAATCAGCAAGCAGAACTCTCTTGGCGACGAGGGATGTCAGAGTGACCCAGAAGACTCCTCACCTGGGATTGACACGGCCCGTAACCTCAGCTCCCTGGGTGCTGCTGCTGCTGCCTGTGCCAGCCTGGTGCCCGGTGCCATGGACGGCAAACGGTCTGGTTTCATCACCATTGGCTACCGGGGCTCGTACACCCTGGGCCGTGACAGCCACACTGATGCCAAATTCCGCCGTGTGGCACGGATCATGGTGTGTGGGAAGACCTCTCTGGCCAAAGAGGTGTTCGGGGAGACGCTGAACGAGAGCCGCGACCCTGACCGCCCCCCTGAGCGCTACACGTCCCGCTACTATCTCAAGTTCACCTTTCTGGAGCAAGCTTTTGACAAGCTGGCTGACGCAGGCTTTCACATGGTGGCCTGTAATTCTACAGGAACCTGCGCCTTTGCCCATGAGCAGACGGATGACAAGATCTGGACCAGCTACACTGAATATGTGTTCTACCGTGAGTGAGACAATCGGCTTTGTTCCCCTGGTCCCCCAACCCTGACTCCAAGTGCCCCTTCCTCCAGCCTCCAGCCATCCTGTCCTCCTCTCTCTGATGGCTCCTGCACCAGTAGATGTACCGTAGATGTTGTACCTTTCCACCTCTCTGCAGCCTCCAGCTTTGATCCCATGAACAGTATCCAGAAGCTGCTTTGATTCTTCATACCTTCTCTGCAGGTCGAACCTGCAGCCTGCCCCCTCAACCCCAGATCCATTCCTACTCATCCTCAGGTTCAGCTTTGCCCTCGCATAGTTATAGTCCCCATTCTCAGCCATAGCAACCCCTCAGCCTGTCCTGCAGAGACTGATACCTTCTATGTACGATATTCCTTTTGTACTCTATATATTGCATCTGCCTTGGTGAAGCACAATACTGTATCCAAGAGCTAATTTTGTTAAATAAGCGCCCCTGTGTGTCTATCTGACTACTGAACCAGTCATAAGGGCATAAGGGAAAGGGCTTCAAAGCGTGGCCGTGATGTACAGTGCTGTACTTTGGCTGCAAATCGGACTCTCTCCTGTTCCTTTGAACTAAATTACCAAATAATTGGACGTCTTATCAGCCTTGAGGGACATGAGCAGCCCCAGCACAAAAAAGAAATGTAACACAAAAATCTAATTTCCTTTGGTTTTCATCAAATGTGTCCAGTACTATGTGATTGGGAACGTGTCATAGAGTAGTTAATCTGTTCAGCTGTTGCTGTGAATGAATGAAGGGTTATGATAATATGTGGAGCAGGGAAAAAGAAGAAAAATGCATTGAAGTTTTTATTTTGAAAGGGAATAGTAGATGGTAGGTGTGTGGAGTTTCCTTCTCTAAAAGGCACTGTTTGTGTGGCAACTGAACAAGGCTTTGATTAAAAACAAAAAAAATGATGAAAAGCTCAAATATCAAGAGATCTCGTAGACAGAAAGAAAAAAAGGTTGGCAGATGAAGTGTGTGTGTATTGATTGTGCAAGGGAGCATTCAGTATTTTAATCACCCACGCTGGGAGGGCAGAGGAGATGGAAGGTGTTACATCACTCGCAGCCCACTGCTCTTGTTTTTTCGCTCATTGTGCTTCTTTGACATTTCTTTGCTCAATTACATATTTATGAGCAGTTTTACAGTGAGGCGGTTCTTACACCACGATTACCAAAAAAAAAAAAAAAAATGTGGGTGTCATCTTAGGGGATCACGTTTGGAGTGTTCTGTAAACAAGAATGTTATTCTTAATACTCAGTGCAGTATTAGTTGAAGCTGTTGCATATTTGATGATAGCTCTCACTCACTGTAATTGAATACCCATAACAAAGGGTAGGATTACGCTGTAGCCAGCCAGAGCACAATGTTTTTTTCAGCACTGTAGCAAGGGCATTGTGAGGGCAGTTTATAGTGAGAAGGTATAACTTAAGATGTGAAGGTATGAGTGAAGGAAGAGGATCGTCTCCAGATTCAGTCTCAGGACAGGTCTGCACATCATATACCTCAGACTTAATCACAAATTAAAGGAGTTAGAGATCCAACAAAAGCTTCAGCTGATAATGTGCAAATGCAGACTTAGTTTAGCAAAATATTCCAAAATGTAGATGCTGTAAAAGATTGATGAAGAATATAAAGTGAATTTTAAGCTAAGAAACAGCCTTCGAGGGAGTATGCTGCAGGATTTACCCTGAGCTGGAAGGTGTCGAGTTGTAGTTTTGGCTGAACGTCTTGACAGTGACAATAAATGTATTCCGAAATGTCTAGAAACAGCTATGTTGTGTTTCAGTGTAATGAAGTGCTGTTGACATCTGAGTCAATATGTTAGGCCTGCTGTGGCGTGTCACTGCAGATGCAGGCGACATAGAAATTAAAAGTGTTCAGCGAAAAAGCAAATTGATTTGTCAAATAAAAAGATGTTTTCTTTCTATTTGGGTTGTATTTTCCGTTCATAGCAAGATGTCGTCTCAGCATTGAATGACATTCTGCAGAAACTATGTGCCACTGCAGTTTCAATTTTTCATTTTCACTGACGACACAACTCAATCATAAGTAAAACCAATTCAAATTTTCACCTCACCATTTTCCCATTAAAAGAAAATGTCCATACTCTACATATTAAATGTTCAACAATATGCCCTGAGGCTCCTCCCCTTCATCATCCCATATGCTGTCACACTTTATTTCCACATGTTTCTCCTCTTTTTCCGTGTGTCAAGCAATTGACCGGAAAATAGAGACACGATAGAAATGAGGACATGCATAGATAACAGGCTCTCTTAGAGCAGAGTACAACACCCTTTTTTTGTTACCAATAATTGACCTAATTACTATTTACAGTAAAAATGTTGAAACAGATTGGGCCTAAAATCTAGGGCTGTGAAATACTGTAGTTGTAACTGCTTCACAAGATTAGAGATGTTTGGGGGTTTTTTTCATCTGCTGTCAATAAAAAACTGCAATTTTATTACACACACCCACAGCAAGAGAAGTGGGCATAATATACACTTGAACAAAAACCAGGGTTATGTTTATGTAAGTGAGGCAGTGACATGTTGTTTTATAAACTCTGACTCATATAAGTTTTGTACCAAGAGATTATCCATTGCTAATTACCTAGGTGTAAGACCTCTAAACCTGATCTCAGCCTGGCCTAGATAAAAGCATAGCTGATGAGCTTCACAAAAACTGATGAAAAATTTATGTGGCTCTCTTCCTGGAAAAAACAGATGATTTTTGTTGCGGTCTGAAATGCATGACGAATCCTCAAAGAGTGGGACACAATACCAGGCCTGCAGTGTCTCTACAGCCCAAACAAACGCAGTCACATAGACAGCATTCCTCTGTCACTGTCCTCCGGCACACTACTGCAACACGGGAGTGCCAAGGTCAGTCATTAGCGCAGGCATGGAGAGACACGCCTCATGTGTGAAATTCCAGGCGTCAGTGTCCCAAACCTCTTTGGCACTTTACCCCCATGAGTTGCCTTGAGACTCAACATTCAACAGCAAACGTGTGAGAAGTGTTGACACTCCAACATTGAACAGCAGCAGTGAGGAACAGCAGTAAGGTCCACAGACCAGGCTGTGATGAAATGCTGCTCGGGTTTATCTTTCCTTTCCTTTTTTTAATGCTCTGATGTGAAACTTGTGGCTGAAAAGTGTAGCATGCCTGCTCATACAAGAAGCAGGTTCTAGTTGTGTCACCACAGTGGTATGCCTGTTCTATCCAGAGCGTTACAATAAAGATATTTTACCATAACATTTTTTTGGGCTTCTCTGTCTGTCTGTGAAAAACAAAATGGCTAATCACGGAGCACAATTCACATTCAACTGAATTAATTCCCCATATTTTATTCTATAAATGCCATTATGTTCCTACCACAAGGTTTCAAGTTAGGCAATTCATTATTAAACTCGTGACATGAAAGCACAAGACAAAAAGAAATGTGCCCAGAGAGTACAAGACTGTTCTCTCTACCTTGAGGCAGTGATTTGACCCGTGTCGTGTTCCTGCAGTGCTATTGTCACTGTCGGCGGCTCTACAAGGCAACATGCTTTGGCTTGGTCTTCTTTCCTCTCTCAGAATGATCTCCTTGTCTCGTAGCCAGCTGGGTCATCGCTTCCCCTCTTTGGAAAAAGAGAGAGGAAGAGAGCAGAAGGAGAACAGGAACGGATGTACGTCAAATGAAAAAAAGGGGGAGGGGGTGAAAATGGGGCAAGGAAACAGAGAGACAGTGAGCCAGATAACCTGGTAGAAGCGAGATGAGACTGGGGGAGTATTTAAGCGGGAGGGATTTGGTGTTTCCTTCTTATCTCTCTTCCTGAGCAACTCCAACATGAAGTGTCCTGTTGTGCTGGATCGCCCTGACAAACAAAGCCCTCACTGGGCCGTGCTGTAATGTGCTCCTCTGTGGCCCGTCTGCTCTGTCAACACTCACAGAGGAGATTCAGTTACACCACGCAGATATAGATCGACAGTACGGCTGGGATTAATATTGATTTGTAGTATGACTACGTCAAAAGAAAGGTTGGGGAATAACTGCTATTTTAAAATGGAAAAAGGTATTTTCTGTCTCATCTTTCTGTGAATCACCAGCTGTGCCTTTAAATGGACTACAACCAGCCCAGTTTCCTAGACTACATCCTCTTTTATGAATAGACATACCACATATGATAAAGTGACAGCACAGAGCACTACAATGAGTCATTTTCTCAATATCTTAGACTGAGTGTATTATCAGATGTCGTCTGCGTGCTGCTGTTTCTGTTCATTCAGCTACAACCATCTGTGGCTCTGTGCTTGTTTATGTTGTCTCAGCCTTGTCTACTTCCTGTATGTCAATTTATTTTGGCTATGACTTGTTTGTGCGTTCATGTTTGCGCTTACATAGAGGTTTGGAGGACAGGTTGGGTGAGCGCTTGGGCCTCGTCATTGGGTCGGTCAGCACTGGGTTGGTGGGGGGGGGGGGCATGTGGGGGCAATGAACCAGGCGCGCTCCCAGTGTTGTAAAATATGCTGAGGCAGGCAGTTGGCATCACCTAATGTGCACCTCCACAAACACAGAGGCCCACATGCACAGAGGGAGGGAAGTTGCTAGGAGAAGACATGGACCAGCCCTCCTGTGCAGGGGCTAATGACTCGGAGCTGTGAGGGTTTAGATCTAATTGGTTGCCTGCTTTTCACTCTTCTTTGCAATCAGTTAAAAATGCATTAGCAGGCAAACAAGCCATTTGCCTCCCTCGTCCTCTCTTGACAGCAATAACAGGAGAAGTCCATGGCAATATAGAAAGGCATCATTGCTGCTAATTACCTCAGAATGCCTCAGCCAGTAGTAGAGAACTGAGAGCATGCAGCAGCCTGAGGCCTACCACATCTTTCTCCATCAATATGTGACGTAGGTGTGTTAAGGGAGGGTGTGCATGTTTTGTGTGAATGTAAGCCAAGGGCTTTGCACGCTTTTGTTCATTTGCACATGTTTATGTATGTGAGCCGGAACCCTACTGTGTTTGTTTTTGTCCTTGCAGAACAACACAGTTTGCCCGCGCTGCCATGTAAGCCCATATGCACAGAGTACAGTAGCGCTGGCTCGGGGCATCTTTATCTCATTGTGTGTTGGGTTATTTATAGTGAGCCAGGCATTGAGTCAGATGTGTACTGCCGCTCCAGCATGGGTACGCTGCCCCTCCTCCTCCGCCTCCCCCTCTTCATGCACACATCTCCTGCAGACAGCAGCTATCACAAAACATATTGGCCCCCTGAACACGACAGGGACTGTCATGCAAAGTCAAGGGTGGTAGTCATACCCAAAGGGGGGAGACAGCAAGGGAAGTTAACATGGGACAAGGTCTTACAGCTGAAAAAGAGAAGATTAGGTCACTAGTGATGTACAGTACTGTATCTTCTCTCTTATCTCTCTTTCTCTCTCCATGTTGTCTCTTTGTGATTCTCTTTGACTTTACAATCTTTTCTTTTCTCTTTTAAGCTTCAAGATACAGAGAGAATAAAGTAAAAGTAGGATGAGAATAAGGGAGCATGAAATTAAAGGGAGTGAGTCAGAGTGTCAGAAGCAAGTTTTGGGATTAGAAAGAAAAGCAACAAAAAGGATAACTCAAGTGGCAAAGCCCTTCATATACAGTGCCATAGATACCGTAAATATGCAATGAAGAGTGTGGCAGGAGCACTGTGAAAGAAAGAAGAGCGCAAGGAAATACCAGATTGAGCAAAGTGAGGTGGAAGTTGTGACAATAACTGTCTGAGGAAACCGTTGGAAGACACATGAACTTCCCCCTGCAAGGCTCAGGTGCAACTGGCATTTGAAAGTTGTAAGTTGGTTGTACAAATGTAGCATATTGCAACAAAAATTATATTCTGATGGCACTGAGTGATTAACAGGACTTGTGGCCTTAGAGCAACAGTCTCTGTAGGAAGTGACTGTTATTATTATTATTGTTATTTATTATTTCTCAAAGAGTTCAGAGTAAAGGCAGAGTTGTTTTGCTCTGGATCCTTTAGAAGCCATGCTCGTTTTTAGTTTAATGTTACCTATGTTTTTATTTTATGGGCATATAAAACCTATGTTTTGGTAATCTGAGCTGGTTTGGGATGGGGAATAATTAATACTTTTATGGATAAAGACACTGAACTGTGGAACTTGGTATTTTTTATCTGTGTCTCATAATCAATTTGTAGTTGATGCTCATCAGTTGGTATAATAAATAATTTCATTTTTATCTTTGCAAATGAGTGTCTGAAGATTGCAATTTACTTAAATGTGATGAGTTCTAATTGAATGTCAGCAATCAGTGACAGAGGGAAAAAGGTCATGTTTTTTACTCTGAAGAGTTTGTAAGAATAATTTGGAAATGAAAAGTTAAGGTCTAATTATGACAAAGCAACAAAACATCCCACTTCATGTGTTTTATGATATAGTTACTTATAGAAATGTGATGGCACATACAGTACGTCAACTATGTGAAAATAATGTGAAAGAACTGTGAGCAGTCACTGTGCCTCCTCTCATGTATTTTGTTTTAAGCGGTGTCTGTCAGTGCTGTTGTTAGGATGGGATTCACCTCAGCCATCTGGAGACTTGGGCTCTAATCTGCCCCTCTAATTATCAGTAATCTGAACAGTCAGGCTTGTCCTTGGTGCTGCAGTCCGGGGCAGGGTTGGATCCTGGCTGAAACCAGGCAGGAGAGGACTTGCAGTTGGCAGGAGGGGTTGCTGGCTCTGCAGGGTAGAGGGGTGCCAGGATGGGGTTTAGGGTGCTTAGGCAGGCTGTGGTAGCCAGGCAGCAGCACAGGGTATTTAAAGCATGATAAAAAGGAGGCACGTGGAATAGGTGAATCAGCAGAACACTTGCATATATTACATATACATTGTTATATTATTAACATATATTTGTGCAAGTATGCAAAAATAAATATCATATACTTGTGGATGTCACACCTAAATGAATAGAAAAACCATATCTGCTTATGAAGTATTGAAGAGTGGCTCATGGGGTTCTTTCAAATAACTCCTTTTCTTTCCTCCTCTCTTTCCTCTAACCTCTGCTCCCTTTTCTGCCTTTAATACTTGGCAGCAACTCCCCGGTCTCCAGCTGTTTACGTCACGCATTTCCTCAATGTTATGTAGATTGACAGATTTGTAATTGCTCCCAGACTTGTGAGTACACTCCAGTGATTTTGTATCTGGGCATCTGTGCTTATGCCCGGGCATGGGAAGTTAGTCTGAAGAACATGGTATTACCACGTCTGATTACGCCTCTGTCTGTATCTGTTCTGACAGCAATCAGAGAGAGAAGACAATGAATGAAAAGTCTGTAGGTGGTGAGGCCCACTCTGTCATTAGGCACCATACTGATCATTTCACAAAGCAGATGTTGGATATCTGAGCTGAATACTAGGTAATTAGATATAAAACACGCTGTAATTGCCAGAACTATGTAGCGTGAGCTCCCTTTAGAACAGCAGGATAGAGCCATATGCACAACTCCACACTCTGGATAAAATGCTCCTCTCAGTCCCACAGACATTACTATGCATTTGTGTAGCTCCGGCTGCTGCACATCATTGTGGTGTTACCATGGAGAGGATGCTGTCCTCTTGTTTGCCAGTCTCCCCATCCTCGGGTCACAACACCTGTCAGCAGCCACAGTGAATTTTAAAAAGTACCCACAGGCTGATTGACCTGGTCATATTCAAGGTAATTCAGAAGCGACGATGCATTCATTTTTAAACAGCTTTGTCCTGCATTTATACATGGTTAGGTATTAAAGTCAAACTCAAACAATGCTGTTATCCTGATACTGACTGTGTGATAAACCACAGTTCACATTCTTACAGTACATTATTTGTGGAAACAGTGTCTAAGCAATGTCCCATATAGCTTACATTCACACTGTGGTGATTTTTCCCCTTTTCAACAAGCCCATTTACTTTTGGTTATTACCTTGAGCAGTTGCAGACATCTGTCATCTTAACACTGAACTTGTGAGAGGATGAGTCATAGTGTATAAGGCTGGTATTGTTCGAAATACTACTACTAGCATTCGTTTTGAGAGTTAGATGCTTAGCTTAGATATTACTAGATATTACTTAATGTTATCTCACTGAGAGCTCCTGCATGCTCAGCAGAGCTTTTTCAGCTTGCTTGGGGTCTAGCGAGCCTTAGGCGAGCCTTAGCTGTCTCATTTTATGGGTCCAGCTGTGGTGATGGCACAGAACCAGCCAACAAACCCTTTTTTTTTTACAGCTTGTTATGGGCATTATTGTGCACCAGACACGGAGACAGGAAGATGTTCTTGAATCTGCACAGATATTACTGTTAAGCTTACCAGTGACTGGTAGTTAATGTATTCTAACTATTTCTCAAATAAAACTTTTCTCTCTGCCTTTTCTCAATTCTCAGTGTCAGTCTGGTTAAACCATGGCACAGCTCACCTTTTACAAAATATGACTTTTTTCAGCACTTCATACAAAATAACATCTATTTGCAAAATGAACTCTACAGTCTAAAAGCACGAATGACCCTTTAAAGATTTTCAACCACTATAATAATGTCAGGCAAGACATTAAAAACAGTTTCTCGTTTACGATGAGAGTGCAATGTTTACAACACAGAATAGTGTCAGCCATCTGACTGCACAAATCAAACTTTTGAGGCAGGTGTTTCCAAACTTTAGAACAGTAATGTAAACTGCAAATATATTAATTTCTTAACAAGAATTCATCTTAATTTAAGAGTGATTTCAAGATAAAAAGTATTCCTTTTACTGCATGTTAACATTATGTTTGATTTATAATATTACCAGAACAAGCACGAACGTTAGAGTGTCGATTTCAGTGCCTTGCCATGCTTTCATTTAGTCAGTGTGGAAGAGCACAAAGTGTGCTATGAGTCAAGTAAACAAAGATTCAGGTGGGATGGAAAAACAACATTACACACCGTCAAGGAGACATTTTGTGACAGAGAGGTGCTAAACCCTGGCAACAGTGACACATTAGAGTTGCTAATAGCAGTAATGATGGCAACGGAGGGATGTGTCACACTGAACAGATGGGAGAGAGAGAGAGGCAGCAATAAGAGGAGAGGATGTGTGAGAAAGTGCTTTGGCTTTTGCATATATCCCTGGAGAAGTGGCCCGGGGAAAAGGGTTGAGTGCTCTCTTTCGCTGTTCTCCTCCATAAGGCTTAGTGGTGGAGGAAAGCATGGAGCCCATCCCCCAGTGGATTATTCTTCCAACGCTGCTAAGCCCCCATACTCCCACGTCCAGGCGGCCCTCAAACACATGTATTCATTATGAGAGACATTGAATGCATTGAACACACCAACACAAACAGTGCAGAACATGTCTCTGTCAACCCCTCCTTCCCCTACATCTTCTTTCTTTCTGTCTTTGTCTGTCCTTTTTTCAAATGCCAGTACATGCCCAGAATGTAATGACATACACATACAGGCACACAAAACACCACACATACACAGACAAGCGCCAGACATACACACAACAGCACGCAAAAACACACACCTACACATACAGTATGAACACACATGATCTTACAGACCGCACAAACACACAAGGCAACACTCAATTGCTCTCACATACAGGCTTGTGCACTTTCTGTCACACGTTGACTCTCTCTCTCTCTCTCTCTCACACACACACACACACACACACACACACACACACACACACACTTGTATTCAGGTATTCAGAAAGCCAATGCAGTGGGAGAATATTCTGTGCCACCTCCATTTGACACAAGCAGCTTTTCCTGTTATATAAGATGGGTTACCGTGACGATGAGCCCTATTGAAGGAAGGAGTACTGGGCCTTGTGTGTCTTTTTATGTCTGTGCACATGTATGTGCATTTGGGTTGTGTGTGACTGCTGCCCAGAACATGCTTGATCATATATGTTAGGCTGTGAGAGAGATTAGCTGGATAAATGTAAACATGTTTATGTGTTGCTCACAGAGAGTTTTCTGATTGTTCTCTGAAAGTTCAGTATCCACAGTGAAATATCACAGCAGTAAAAGGCTCCAATCTCCTCTGTTGGACATTTGCTGCCTTATGGCTTTGCATTATTTCATTCAGAGGCATTCTGAAATGCTATTTATTGTTTAAAGAGCAGGCACAAGGAACAGAGCATGTCAATATTCTCCAAAATGGATCACACAACAAGGGACCCTCTAAATGTATAACAATCACATGTTAGAGTAAGACTCTGGCTTGGTTTTCCCAATCCACCCAACAACACAAAAGGGGCAGTTTGTGGGCTGTTCTCTGTAGTCAAAAATCCTGGATTAGCACAAAATGGAAGGACCCAAAAAAGACAAAAAAGATTTTGAAATGTATACGCTTTAATGTGGACATGGCTAGGTTAACTGTGATTACCCAATATAAGGTGGTGTACCAGCATGTAGACAGTGAAAATCCAAGGAAAGAGAGAGGCTGATTGGCCGCTCACTCGTTTCTGAAAAAACAGGCTGGTTGTACAGAGAAGAGGCAATTCAAAATGGTTGATGGGCTTTCAAATTGAACAGAATGTGCATGTGCCACTCCAACTATTCTGAGAAGTCGCAGTGCAGCAACCTCTTCTGTCTTCACACAGAGATGAGATGAAAAATCAACATACTGTGAAAATATGGCTTGTCAAGCTCAGTCAGGAGGTTTCACACAGTCCTGTCAGACACAGTATTCCTTCCAGGATAACATACATACACGCAAAGGTAAAGGGAATTCTGAAATTAAGGGGAAGTGTCTTCCACTCTTCCTATCTCGTATTCCTTTTCCTCTCCTGCTTAGCTCCTTTCCCTGCTAATTTCTTTTTTCCCCCCATAATGCTCCTTCAGGCTCTTGTGCCAGCGTGTCTGTACTTTTGTACTCTCAGAGACAAAAACTGTGAAGCTCAAAGCTGAGGTGCTTGTTTCTGTGCCAGCCACACAGGACTGACACACTTTGATAAGGCAAACAAAAAAAAGCCAAGTGCAATCACATTTCTGTGTGAGGCTCCACTGTTAATTAAGACCTTGATTCAAACAGAGCCGACAGCTGAGTATGAATTCACTATCCTCTAACTTATCAAATTTTAAAGGATTAGTGCGACCTTTTAGGAAATATGCATATTAACGAACATCAAGATGAAAAGAGTGATACCACTCTTATATCTGCCCAGTAAATTTAACATTATTGCCAGCAGCTCATTAGCTTAGCTTAGCAGAGAGACTGGGAACAAAGAAAAAGACCCTGATTTTGTTCTTGTACGGATTAAATATGAACCGTTAATTGGTCCTTTAAATGTAGATGACCTGCTGTTCAGCAGATGTTTTTCACCCTTTGACATGACTTGACTTCATTCAGGCTAACTCCTTCCTTATTTCCGAGCTACTAGAAACTTTACAAAAATGCCACTTCTTGAATGTTCCTCATATACTATTAATTTTTCAGTTGAGCACCTTAAAGGTAGACTAGGAATCCTGCATTTTGGTAAACATGCTTATTAGCTGTGTAAGTTAGACAAGAACATTGATCTTGGTTCTCAAGTCTATACAATAAATAGGCTATGTAGATGAAGTTAGCTCACCACTCCAATCCGTCCAGGCTCTATGCTAAGCTAAGCTTTTCATATGCTGACTCTGGCTTCACATTTCAGACATAAGAGTGCTATAGATGTAACCATTTTCCAAAATGCTGAGTTATTCCTTTAAGTAATTGTATAAAATGTTTTAAACCTCACAAACTTTAATGTGTAATTCTTTCTTTCTGCTGCAGGTGGTTCATCAGTGATTTCCAAGGTAATGACCTCTGACCCCATGTCCATCACTGAAGTGGAGACCTCTGAGCCTGTTACTGCACATCCAACATCAGCCACGGAGCCACACAGCAGCACTGGCCGAACCCAAAGCCTTCCAGAAACCAGCAGCATCACAACACCAGAAATGCGACACCCGCTGCCCATGGACTCTCCTCCTCCTCTGACACCTCCCCTTCCACCTCCACCTCCTCCTGCTGTAGACAGTCCCGACCTCCCACCTCTGTCCCCTCCAGCCCCGCCTCCACCTTTACCATCATCCAAACCATGTTCTACCTCCAGTCCTCCTCCCCTTACTCCACCTCCTGTTGAGAGCCCCCAGCGTCCAACTACACTCAAACTAAAGACACTGCCACGACCCACCGCTAAGGAAAATGGTGGGCCTCCGCCTGGGGTGGATGAGGACGAGGAGGAGAGGAAGATGCTGGAGGAGGACCTGAAGAAATGCATTGAAGACTTTAAAAAGATCCGCTTGCCCAGAGAGTTTCCAGATCGGAAGAGGCACTGGCAAAGTGACTTGCTTAAGAAGTACAATGCATAGAGTGCTTTGCCGTGATACCATGGTGAACAAACTTAACAAGGATTTTATAACAATGGCAACATGTTGTGTGCAGTGGACTTTAGCTTTCTGTTCCCATTGCTCTGATTCAAACAATGTTAAGAAGTTTACTTAAACCTCTAACATCGTAGCTTTTGCATGTCAGAACTAAATTTTTTGGTTAAGTTTAGTTTTTAGCCTGAGCTCGTCTAGCTGTCAAACATACGCAAGTAGGACACCAAGGTTGGTCTGTTCCCATCATAGAAAAAACTTCCCTGTAGAAATTGTTAGTGACACTTCATCTTCCACACAGCTATTTGGAGACATTGCGAAATACTTTGAATCATTTTTTTTCACTTTCTCAAAGGATAATATATGTCATGTTGTTAATTAGAGACTTCTGCCATGCCCTCTGTACTGTGTCCACTGATCAAGCAGCTGAAAAATGTAAGTTAAGTGTGAAAGTTTAGGCATTTGACCTTGCTGATGCAAAATAAAAGAAAGACGTGAAATCTCTGGTGCTAATCATGTAAAATATCTCACCTCATCAATATTAACCGTGTGACTTCAAAGCCTTTCTTTTTCCCTCTGCCTGCGATTCAAAAGCTCTGCACTTTGGTTCATTTTGTGATTACATTATCTTTGAGCTAGCAATTGGAAGAATTCAGAACAAGGATGTGGTGTACAGGGGAGTGAAGTGGGAAAAGCAGGCGCGGTCAGAATGTGAATTACTAATGACAATCATGACTACATGAACCAATGCACAACACCATTTGTTCCATCTGCGCGGCACTCCGCATAAATTGTTCATCCAGCTCCACTAATTAATTACCAGATGTATGTATTTGTATGCATGAGTGTGTGTGTGTACCTGGTTCTACACTGTCCTAATTGTGGTATATAAGTCACTTTTTTGTCCGTAAGTCTGTCAGATTTATTCCCAGCAGTAAGAATAACTGATGCATCAGTATTAATTATCTTTTGATCCAGGCTAAGGGGCTGCATGTGTCACTGCTCTGGAGATGTAAGTTATCCAAACTCCAAGCAGATGCCATGCACAAGTGCTATAAAATATATAAAATAAAATGAAAATAAAGCAAAAATATATTTAAATTTAGATTTTAGTGTGACATTTTGGGAGGTGTGTCAATTTGTTTTCTTACAGAGATTTCGGTGCAAGTATTTTTGGACTGCACTTTCAGAGTGAGCAGCACCACGTACCATACAACTGATCCTTTTTACACATTCAGCCCTGAAAATGCTGTTTGCACCTTATCCTTAAGAGTTACCTGCTATCTGTATTTTTCCTAATAACTTGTTTTTCTGCTTGAACATCTATTTTTTGTGACAAATGAAGATGCTTCACAAAGTAGTTTGGAAGTTTTTTGCCTTTTTGATGATTTTCTCTTTGTGTTTCCATCAGTGTCCTGTTTCCACAAGAAGAGGCCATCAAATATCTGTTTGCACTTTCTATGTGTTTCCTGAGAGCCACACACATCACACAGATCCTCATCTACATTCATAGAATGAGTGCTGATTTACTGACTGCATCCTTGATCATGTTTTATTGTTTCACTGTGTCTGTTTTAGTCATATGTATCTCATTTGACCTGAGCAGAATCAAAGTGTGACTTGCTGAGCGATCTCTGATCAAAATGAACTCAGTTGGCTGTCCACAGTAGTTCTGGTCAGAAGTCTCAGTGATGCTGAGCTCTCTATCAGCAAGCAGCATGCCTCCAGCCTGATGCAGTTCAGCTGTGCATTTGTCCCGGGTTAATATTGAGGTTAAGACATTAATCCTCAAGTGTTGACTGAGAGAGTAGTTTTATCTCGTTAAACATCAGACAAATAGAATAGTTTTATCAGGCGCACTGGTACCCGCTAAGGAGCAATAGAGATATCCTCTTGCTTTGAGTAGAGGATTAACAGCAGATTAGAGTTTGTCACAGTCCTAAAGAGGCTCTAAACAGCAGGCCATTCCTCTCACAAGCAACACAACGGCGACAATTTATACCATCCAGTCAATCTTTGCTGAAACATTTCACACTGATGTCAACACGGTGTCTCCAACTGGCTGCTGATTGCTGAGAAATCCATAGAAAAGATTTTACTTTGCAGCTCATTAGAGAGTATTGCCTCATCAGCTCCTTTTCTCGTATTTCTCATCTTTCAGCATTGGCTTGGACAGCGACAGCATGCTGGCCAGGCTCCCGGGCTCGGAGGAGTGTCATCAGTGCGCGCCTGAGTCAGGACGCATGCAGAGGATTGAAACAAGTCTTCCCGATTTAAAATTCCTGTTTACTGTGGCAGAAGCTGCGCAGTCTGCTGTGTTGGAGTCCTGTTAGACAAAACAGACATCCCTATCCAAAACCAAAGTCCTTGATTTGCATGTGGGCCTCTCTGTAGGAATCTGTTCATTTCTCAATTCTCTTTCACCCTTTGTCTTTTTTCAGTATAGCCCTCTGAAGCTGGCCTTTGGACTTATTATGAATGCACTATGAGAATTCATGTGTGAAGTTGATAGGCTCAGCCCTTCAACAAAGGGAATACTTACCCTTTGAAATGAAGAGGTAAAGCAGTCTAGCGGGAACAGGACTGACAGAAAAACATTCTTTGACAGAATATTTAAGCAAGAGAGATCAAACCTACGAATCGTGGCTGTGGTGATTATCACTGGACAGAGGTGGAGCTAACTACGAGTTCTGTCTTTAAAGTCACTTCCTAAAGTTTTTGCTGGATTTGCACCTGGGGCGCAGAAGATGAAAACTGTATTAAGCTCTTCCCCTCTGATTTTGTTGGGACAGTGCTGGATCTAAGGCCAAGACTTTGAATCATTTTTGGTGTCCGAATTTTAAAGCGTCACCCTTTACACTTGCATCTAATTAAACATATATTATGGTGAGTATTCTGAATAAGCTAGAGCACTTTACAAAAGGAGGAGTGACAGTGCAATCCCTCCCTTGTTTTCAGGTAACGCCCTATTGACCACAGTATCCTTCAGCAAGAACAGGATGTCAGATGGAAACTTGCCACAAACACCCCAGACACAGTCTTCCATCTTCTTTCCACAAATGTATCCCTTTTTTTTTTTTGCCTGTTTTGCTGACACACAGGGCGCCTTGCATTTGCATGAAAGAGCACCTTGCAGATTTATTCCGAATGGCCAGCAATACATTAGCATCTCATTTCTTCAGGGCATGAGTTATCTTCCGTACAGTTGGCCCTCCTGACAATTAAAGCTCAGCTGAAAGTGATCCTTGTAAAATACAGTGCCGCAGTGAGGGTCTTGGGATATTTCAGTATTTCAGCAGTCAGGAGGAGTTTCACACTTACAGATAAACTTTGTGTGCACGCCGCATGTATGCACTAATGAAATGTGGCTTTAGGGGAGATAAGAGAACTAAGGCCTAATTATTACACCCAAAATGGGAATGGAGAGCTGGCAGTCAAGCTGTCTAACACACTCGCAGGTTCGTACTGGTGTAAAAATTCAGCAGCCTGCAGTTTTCTGATCATACAGTAAGTGATTCGGAGTGACCCTAATCAGCTGCTTTGTTACAATTATTCTTTATTATTATTCAAATGATCAAAAAGTACACGAACAGGCACTCTAATCATTTTACTACAAACGATTAATGCAACACTCCAGTTATACTCCAATTGTTATTAAACACTTTGCTTGGGGTCCGTCCAATAGCAAAAATTACACTGTGTCACACACTGGAGTAACATTTCAGTGTGCACAGTGTGATTTGATTCTGCAGGCGCTCCTCAAAGGTGATGCATACTCTTTTAATTAATTTAAAATAATGGCATGGCTCAGATTGGAGGGGAGATTCTGTGGCTGACGGTAAAACAGTTTTCAATTTAGGGCTAGTAAACAACATAAATAATGTTAAAAGCATAAGAAATAACAACAAACCATCAACAAAGGCCCTACATTTTCTGTTGCTTACTTTGTGGCATTAATATGATAATTCCAGTAAAAGGCTACACATCTCTCCAGACGTTAACCTGATTATGAAAACTCTGGATGTTTGATTACTGTAAATCACATGTGCTTTGACCAAACTATTGCCATAATCCTGTTATTTACAGAGTTTGGATACAAACGTGAATTGTGTGTGTGTGTGTGTCTGTGTGTGTGTGTGTGTGTGTGTGTGTGTGTGTGTGTGCGCGCGCACGCGCACGAGCACGCGCACGAGTACGTGCATGGGAAAAAGCTATGGAAATGTAACTTGCACATGCAAAATGTGCCAGCCGGTCCACATATTATCTGCTACATTGCTTTCAGAAACATGTGCTTGCACATAAATGTTTTTTAAACAAATATGTGCTATTTAACGGAAAGCAGAGCTAGTCTCTCCCCGGAGGTCGTCCACACAATCAGCAGGAGACACATGCTCTGGAGCGAAGCAGTGAAGAGAGGAGGACCAGAGAGAATGTGTCAGACTCTGTTCACAGCTTTTCCATTTCCATCATTAAAACCTGGGGCCTAATCCTGCAGCTACTTTAATCTCCTAATTCTGCAGCCTTTTCTCTCTGCATACAGTACATTCCTATTCCATTCTCTCGCTCTCTCACTCTGTCCCTCACTGATTTAAAATCATGGCTTTCCATAGATTCAGAATGAAAGCTTTCAGAGTCCCTCTATCACACACACAGACACACATGTGCACACAGACACACTGCCTGAATTTCAGTAGGGTCACTTTACTTGCTTTTAAATCCTACGTGAATATGCCTCTGTGCGATAAGTGTATGTGGAGAGGTTCTCGACGCTCATTGCTCATGCTCTCGCCATCCCCGTGATCCTTGTCAACCCCTGAACATGATTAATGGTATGTAAGAGGATATACAGCAGCATCATGGGTAGCACTGTGCAATGGCAGGGAAACAGGCATGTGGAGAGAACCAGTAGCATGAAGTAAATGGAAACATTAGATGACTTGATTACCGAGCATCACATAAAAGAGTGAATTTGTGGGATGGCGCGGCAGATGGCCCGATAGTCCGATCTGTGAGCCAAGTGCCTGGCTTGCTACTTTTCTCTGTGGAAAATATGACATGGCCTGTCTGAATGTGCCTTGTTGCTGTTTTGCATAGACTGCTGTGTGATTGGAGCCGCCTCTCTTGCTCGGCATGGGAATTACAACGTACCAAATATAGAAACAAATATCAAACGGGCTAAGCCTCCTGCAGGAGAGTAATGTATTTATTAGAACTTGTAATAATGGTATAACCCCGCAGTAGAGACGTAATAGCCCACACAATACATCATTTGAATTAATTAAAATTCATCCACGTCATTGCCACAGTTGTCCCATGATGCTTTGTTGCTTGTTAATGCTTTCCTTGCCGCAAATCACTGCACTGCGTTCCATTCTCTGCTTTTTGCAGATAGTTGCATTTTTATGCATAGCAATGAGTGCCCTGCTGACATGTTACCCTGCAGGCCATCTGCTGTCAACGTGAAGAGGAGCGGGGCAGCTTGACATGAGTTGAATCTACAGCATCAGAGGTGTGTGTTTGTGCTGTCCTCTGACTAGTCCTGTTTCTGTGTTTTATGAGCTCCAGGATGGAAAGCTAGTGGAATCATGGTGGGAAATAGGAGCTGTGGTGATGTCGCTGCACTGTGTGTGCACAAATGAGACAAGGCATCCTGCCACCAGAGCTCTTCGTGATATTTTTTTTCTTGAGGTGGATTTAAAGTAGTATTAAAAATATAGACTATATCTGACAGTAGGAGACAGAAGCATGGCTCACTGATGATGTTGGAAACAGCAGGAATTCTGCTGGTAATATTGATGTAGATGATGTACAATGGCATTTGTAGAAACCCCTCCCCAAAAAACAAGACGCTCAATATTTCTGTAAGTATTGTTTTTAAAAAAAACATAATGGTGACTGTTAGCCCACTTACATGTCCAAGGGTGTGATATGACACTTGGGCTTGTCACTTTAAAGATGTTAATTGTGCTTCAAATACCTCTAGAGCACCGAGAACTAGCAGGGGAAGAGATTCTTGACTTCCAGAGAGAAAGCTGCCTTTTAAACACCAATTAGCCTTTAATCCTATTTGACTTATGACTTCACCTTTAATGACATTTTTAACACTGTTAAACCTCACCTGCAAGTCCCTCATTAGCAGCGGTATTACCTGTCATTCAGCAACAACACAAACAATCCTATTTCACAAGTGTATAATGAGTAGATTTTCCTTGTGCATTATGTACCAAAAATAAAACTATTCATGCAAAAAACATAAAACTAGCTGAGGAAAAAAGTCTTTTTTAAAAGCTAAATTCTCATCAGAAGTTTTAATTTGCAGGCTGACTTCAGATGAAGTGTTTCCCTCTCATCTGCACCAATAAGATCTATCTGTAACATCAAACACTTTGCTGTCACTTACACAAAACTCATTCTCCTCTTCAGTAACTACTCATTCCTATGCCGTTAAGTGTTTCATGATCATAAAAAATGAAAGAGACAAACATAATTTATTGTTTAAAAATTAACATTAAGTCAAACCAAAAGCAGAATTCATGCATTTTTATGTGGCCTTGGACAGTTTGTTCCAATTATTTTAGAGACAAACAACTCTAAAAGTGTGGGATAGAAAACATTGCCTATGGCTGCAGCATTTGCAGTGGATACAGATCTTATTGTCTAAAGAAAATCCCTAGTGTGCAACACTGACATTATTAAAAATATATTAAAAGAATTCCCATCAAAATGTCAGAGACTTTGAAGCTCTGTGACTTGCACTGCGGGGATTGTTGTTGCTGTCATTACCTCAAGTCATTGTTTTATTTTTTCTTTCACCCCTACACCCTGAGGCGATGATTCACGAGTGTTAGTCTCTTTTGTTATTATCATTAATCGAATAATTATTTTTGTTAGGAAGGTCTCCAGAGCCAAATGTGCTTTTTAACTTAATTTAGCGCAGCATGGAAAAAATGAGAGAGATTATTAGCCTCGCAGAGGATATGACATAAAAACTCAGCATTGCAAATGTTCAACATTCAAAGACTCAGGCAGCACATAGACAACATTAAACAACATAACCATTAACAATGGGGCCCAGGAGTCTTCGGAAACTAGGCTCCGAAAGCTGCAAAGCGGCACTGTTTCTGGCACAGGAGTAGTTGTGGTGCGCTGGGAGCTGATAGCAGTTTCCTTGGTCCTACACTCCCGCTGTGTCAGCCTGAGTCACTGCGCTCTTCTGGCAACGAGTAGTGCTGAGGAGGCTCCTCAACACACTAAGGCTGTACATCATCATCAGTCCCTATGTACTGTGTGTGTGTGTGTGTGTGTGTGTGTGTGTGTGTGTGTGTGTGTGTGTGTGTGTGTGTAGGTGTGTGTGTGTGTGTGTGTGTGTGTGTGAGTTGTCTGCGATTCTCTCATGAGGCCCCACAAACTCCTGAGCAACAAACAAACACACTGCGGCAACAACAGAGCCCACCAGAGTCCCCTGCTGTTCCCAAATAAACCAGGAATATCTTCGGCTTCCTTTCTATTTGAATCCAAATGGGCCATATGCATTTGTGATCCTGCACACTGATTGCACTGCACCACAAGTTTGCACCTCAAAACATGTTGTGGAAATACAAAAACTCCCACTCACAAAAACAGACTTTAATGATTGCTTTGCTCATGTAGTGGCTATAATTCATATTTTTATATCAAATAAGGAGCAAATGTCTTGAGAGGGTCAATCATAGTCATGAACCCCTAGATGACAATTTATTTTAATGACCTGACTTTGCAGTTTCCCTTCAGCGCTATCAGGAGTTTTAGCATCTTTTGTTCCCTTGTGTTTAAGTTCACTCACACTGCACTCATCAGTGTTGTTTTCAGCCACAGCAGGCAGCGCGTTTCAGTGAAAGAAGATAAATCCACTGTGCACTATCTGCCCAGCACTTAACAACAGACACAGAAAGTTGACAAGCCAGTAAACATAGTGGAGACCAAAACCAAGGCAATCAGGTGAATGAATGAATGACTCAGAAGCAAAGCTCAAGGTGATATTCGGTTGCCAGCCTGTATAGACTGCTCCCCTAGGAGTCAAAAAGTTAGTTAAACCTGCTAAACACACTGCCGATTTCACACATAAAGTTCAATTTAATGTCACATGGAGTACTACCCAGCCTGATAAATAGTTGTATGATGTCGTCTGAACAGAGTTTTTCCAGGTTTAAAAACTGTGATGATATTACTGTGGTGTCATCAGAGTGATCTTGGATTGTCCCTGATACTCAAATTAAGAATTATTGTAGCAGAAGGACTATGTTATTAATTTGTGGCATGGACTCCAGGCACGAAGGAGCAAATGAAGATGCAATAAAGTTGCATTCTGGGATATGTAGCCTCGTGTGTTTATGGAGATAGACCCATAGGGACTAAAACTCAGTCATCCCAACTGTTGCTGTTTTGGTTTTATCCATTTTTATGTTCTGTCTGCCTCTTTGAGGCCCCATCACTCAATGTAAGCACTCTGCATTGCTGGAATATCTCTGTATGGAAATGTGTTTTTTCCTTTGAGAGGTCTTCCAAATGTTTATGTGCTCAGGCCCATCTGGCATCCAGGCCATGGTACAACCGAACATCCTAGCCCATTCACTATTTTTGCCACTGCCAATTTCTTTACAACTCCTTCAATACAAGGAGGATCCATCCAACACTCAACAATCTTGACAATTTGCCACAATGGTGGAATGAGCTCCCCTTTAACATTAGTACAGCACAAACTGCTCACATCCTCCAGCTCAGACTGAAAACATCCTCCAGCTCAGACTGCCCATTGTCCTATGACAAGGAGAAATCTCCCCATGTTTCTAAATGTAGGACTTGAGGGAGTTCAGCATATTTGATGAAGTTTGTGTACTTGCATAATTCTCCTATTTATTAACTTGTATCCACATCATGGTTGAATGCATCTGTCACTTTGAATAAAAGCATCAGCTACATAAATCTAATGTTGTGTAATCTAAAGTAATGTAATGTGTGATTAGAGTGTAAGCAAGAAAATAAGATTGACAGAGTGACTGGCATGTGATCAGAGTTTTGCTGGTGAATGTCTTTTCTAATTCCAGCAATAGCCCAGTCTCTCCACGGCGGCCTCTCGTCTTATTAAGGTGCCTAAGGAATTATTACCTCTAAATTAATTGGGAGAGATGAACAATGCACTTCAGAGCAGACTGCTCTTGTGTCATCCATTATGTATAGGCCCTCTGACGGCTTTGAAGTGATCATCACACTGCTGTATTCTTCTCCCAGAGTTTTGTGAAGTCTCTGTTATGGCCTGTGGCTGTGTCTCTGTCTCCACCACATCAAGGTGAGCAGAGAGAGCGCTCTGCCCCGCAGCAGCAGCAGCTATTACAATGTACAGACATAATTCAATTAAAAAACACCACTAAGAGGACATGCTGGAGTTATTGAGATTTAATCAGAGTCTGTCGCACAGAAATCCTCCAGCTGAATGCAGCCAATTAATGGAAGGCAAAATTAATGGTTTAATGGAGGGCTGAAAGAGCAAAATGCTAATTCCTGTCTGTTACCCCCCCCCCCCCCCCATATTCTCAGAAGTGCATTTAGAGCTTTTGTATTCTTGTAAACCTCTAATGGGAATGCATTTGAGATTTAGCCTTTTAGCTTTTCTAGCCAGCATTTAAACACACAAATCCCGAGTTTACCTGAGATGATGAACACAAGAACAATCCACATTTTAGGGTTCATTATGATCTTATTCCAGATTACGGTCACAAACATCTCTGCAAAGTTGGTCACTGCCCCAAACACCAGGCATTATTGCCCGACACTGTGCCCCTGTCTTGTAGCCTCAATAGGGCTAATAGGGATTAAATTTGGTGACACAGGCTCCTACTGGAAGCCCTGGAAGTGCATAATTCAGCCATGATTACAAATCATTTCTGCTGTATGTTTGCTCATACAATAAATTCAGCATGGCTGAATAGTTTTATAGTTAGTTCTTTTAATAGTTGTATTTATTCTATGGTTTGTCTTATTTATTTATTTATTTATTTAATTCATTGGTTCTTTGCAAAAGTTACATACTTTCAAAACTACAAAAAGGACTTGCCCCAACAGACTAGTCTGTTGACTCTGACTCCAGTCAAGCTGTGCAAATTTCAATTTCAAATAAAAATAAAAAAAACACATTTCATTCGACCTGGTTTGTGTTTTGAATTTGTTACTAGATAAAATGCTTGCACATCCAGTATTTTTTAAAGCATCAGAGAAAAGATATAAAGCTGCTGTCTGAGCCATCACGCCAGTGTCCAGTGTCATTGTACTGCCTTTA
This sequence comes from Datnioides undecimradiatus, assembly GCA_008933995.1. Lineage (NCBI taxonomy): Eukaryota > Metazoa > Chordata > Actinopteri > Lobotiformes > Datnioididae > Datnioides > Datnioides undecimradiatus. Next base: position 2,219,948 of record WARS01000014.1, read on the forward strand.
CTTCCTCCCTGTCTATTTTACATTGCACTGTAGAAAAGCAGTGTCCATCAACACAACTGACAAAAAGAGTGATTTTATTATGCTTGTATTTTTAAGCATTTTGTATTTTGTCATTTCAGTGTCAATGCTCTGTAAACTTAAAATGTTTAAAATTAAATTCTGTTTTGGTGCAACACTGAATGTCTTGTGAGTCGCAGCATGTCTCAGGATTATCACACCAAATATTTTCCCTGACTTCCACAGAAGACACAGCATACAAGGCTTCCTGAACGTGTTCATTATCTCAGCAAATGTGACCTTGATCTATTGATCCTTATCGCGCGCCATTCAGAGCTTCAAAAGGCCCATTGAATCATGTCAGTCATTTCAATATCATGGTCCTCCTGCGGTTTTAGTTTAGTTTTGGGACGAGCCCAGATAATTGGATTTCCTAACCTCAGACTGTCTGCACTGCCAGAGAGGTTTTGGAAAATTAAAATCTTCCCAGTGCAGTGAATCAATATAAAAACAATCCTCCCTCATTCTTAAAATGTGCTAGACATGCACAGAAAAGCAATTAACCCACTGCAGGAATTGATTTGGTCCACTTCAGCTTATCTCCTTTGGCATGGCCAGGCTTTTACATACCCGCTGGGAAGATCAAAAGTTTTTCTTGTTTCAAAACCTGACAACACCCCGGGATTAGCACTGATTTTATCTTCACCAAGCAATTACCTGCTATGGTAATCAATGCAGGGCTGCTGTCTTTAATAGTCTGTGGCATCGCCTCCACTGCAGGCTGTGCAAATTACAGTGATTCATCACAGAACCACACTGCACTGCCAGCATTGCTGAATTAATTCACACAAACCGTGCACATACACACACACAAGCCCTCACGCTGCTGTTGCTACGTCGGTAGCTGCTAACTAGCTCTCCGTATCCTGGAGAGGCTGCTCAGAGACCTTGATGCTTAGTCTTTTGAAAGGAAACAGTTCATCAAGAGGATTTTATCCAGGAATTAAAAAATTAGCAGCATGATGGGAGGCATGTGTCTCAACAGCATGAGCACAAGCTGCCAACAGTAAAAAGCATACTGGTGAGTGGCTAGAATCAGATTTGTTGAGAATATGTTAACTATGTAAAAAGAAAAAAGTAAGCTAAATTGCACAGGAAGCACAAAGGTGGGTCCAAAATGAAAACCAGTTGAAACAGTGGTTCCATTTAGCTGCAGAGCAAAACTGATGTGAAATTCAAGACAAAAGTCTTAGTGGGATAGAGGGAATGAGAGAAAGCTTCTGTGTAGTTAGACAGGGTTGGAGGTTACAGAAGCAGCCTCAGAGAAACTGATTAACTCTGGGACGAGAGCTTCTGCTCCAATGAGCTGCAATGAACACATCTGGCCATTCTCCCTTTTTCACTTTCCCCCTAAATCTTTTATGCACGTGCACCAGCTCATGGAGAAAATCAATAGCAATCCCACCTGTTTCTACCTCCAGGCGACACCTGCCAACTCCCACAAATATAACATCTCACATCCAGACATTTTGGACAAAGACACAGCAGCTGAGCAGTGTTCAGCAGGAAAGAGCGGAGACAGGAAAAGTCAAAACAGGAAAAGATCTGTATGCTTCCACATCTGACAGGCTGGATAAATTCTGGGGAAAATATGAGGGGGGTGCAGAGAGCTGCGATGTGCACCCTGGGAATAGGACAGGAGGGCGGGAACGGGACGCTTCCTCTTCTGGTGTCACAACATTATCTGAACTGTGTGGGTCATGAACCAGTGATTGTAGTTCACTTTCAACCAGAGCCTGTGCAGCAGCAACAAACAAAACGGTTATTTATTCAGATTAGACTGATATATTGCATTATATATTTGAAATAGAAAGATTTGATGCTAAAGATTGTATTAAATGTGACTATGTGACTATAAACCAGTTTTGATTATGCTGAACAGTGATGGGTCCATACTGCTGTGCAAAAAGCACTATCTCAGAGAGTAAATGATCTTTGTGACCCTCTCATATGGAACATGTTTGACTTTTATAACTGTATATGGAATAAGAACGCTGAATGCGTCCCTTTAGTTAGAGCAATGGAAAGTGAACAACAGCTATAATGTTGAAAAACACCCAGTCATTAAATGCATGACAGTGAATCTTACACTGACACAAATTACTACAATACTATGGGCACTATTTATATTGTAAAGCAGTAGCAGCAGTTAAATCATAAAAAAAACATGTACTGCATCATCTCTTGTAAGTATGTTTCCTGAAGAATGTAGCCACAGAAAGAAAACAGACAATTTCCTAAAAGTCATTATATCATATCGTATGTCATATATATCTGCATCCAAGAGATTCTGATTTGTATCAGTAATCTGAATGTTGGTAATTGAATTTTAAAATGTTGTGTTGCTTAAAACAATTTGTAAATAACCACTTTTGACTTGTGTCCAATTGTTATATTAGAGGAGCAGTGTTGGTGACCAGCCAAACGAATTTTCTTTTTCTTGTCATTCAGTTGATTATACCAAAGAACCTGCACATCTCTCTCAATTCTAAGGCAAGATATAAACACAATTAATAATTGTTTATCTAATGTGTTAAAATGATAAAATGCATTGATTCCTTGTAAAGAGGTTTATTTTTGTTTAATTATTTCTTATTTCATGACTCCATTCATTCATGGATTTAGATCACATTTAAATTCAGCTGTCAGGTGGCACAAATCTTATCCCACCCCATATTTCTTGCTTCAACACATTTTCCTCACATTTGATAACTTGCATGCCATCAGACAGCGATGACTCCATGAAGAAACTGTCTTCTCACTGCTTCTTGTGTGGGCGGATTATATCTGTATTCCCGTCCTCCTCTGTATGGCAGACATGGTCTTAGCATATAGACAGACGTAGCTTATTCTGAACACTGTTCTACACAACAGGAGACCGTATCTGAACAATATCCTCTGTGCTATTTGGTAATCCAAACAGATTGGTGGATAAACACTACCCAGACTAAATCCATGGCTCACGATTGCAACATTTTCTTTGGTTCAGGCCCCAAGGGTGAGGGATCAGCTGTGCGTGCATCAGCAGCCCAATCTGATTCTTTATGAAGCAAATGCTGCTGATAAGAGGCACTTAAGATGCCCACAGGTTCTACCTCTCAGTCCAAGACATAGAAATAAATTGAGGGGCTGGTTTGTTACAACCGAGAGACTTTGACTGTCAAAACAACTTTAACTCTTTTGTTTAGACACTAAACGAGCCTCTTGGTTGCTGTTAAAATGAAAAGGATGTCGTTATGATTAAGCGCATCTACAGGAGCAGAGTGTACCTTCAGTTCCTGGAAAAAAAGATTTAAGATTAATCAGATTAATCGAGCAGCAACATCAACCCACAGACGCACTTGATGACAACATAGATATCAGCGATGGAAAAAGTTTTTAGATGTTGACTAAAAGGAGCGATAACACAATGACCTACTTCACAAATAGTGAAAAGTATAAGTACCGATTTTCGGCAAAGTATACTTTTTGAAGTACAAGTACTTTGGTTCATAATTAGGATCATGTAATATAACCAATAAGTAAAACTGTTTTCTCAACTTCTGTTTCCAAGACTAATAATGAACTCTGGATCGTATTAAATAATATGTTTATCATGATGATAAATTACATTTTTGGTTTGCAGTGTTTGTGTTGCAGTTGGTTAAAGTGACTGAGCCCATTTACACTACACACTGTTGTGTCAACGTCCATAGTAGTCCATAATCTCTATTTAAAATCATTTAAACTACTGGAAGAAGTAGAGGCAGAGTTTGATTATACTAGCATAATAAAAATATAACTTATTTTTCAACGATGATAATGTGTGTTGTATATAATCTGTGGACTAGAGGACACTCATGGAAATACTACTATGTATGTATAGACATGTATATTATTATGCAGGGATACACCATGGAGTGTTGGAGAGTAAATCCCTCAGAGCCGAGGTTCAACCCTTCTTAAATCCACATCCTAGATTGAGGATTAGAGAGTCTGTCATGAAGTCACAGTGTCACCTCGCTGTGAAAACTAAACTAATTCTTGTTTTACTCACAGCCTGGAAGAGTTTATACTGCCTGTCGACCAAGAGCCAAACAGAAGGTGAAAGCAGTTCCCAAATCTAACCGGAGGCTGAAGCACCTATCCGCTGTTTACAGAGACTCCGAGGGCCTTTTCACTGTTTAACTGTGGATTTCCGCTTGGGAGCTTGGGAGCTCTTCTCTTCTCTATGAACATGCGTGCCAGCCCATTTAGAGGAATGATAACATTTACTCTGCAGCAGGTGGGGTGTTAGTAAAACACTGTGTGATGTGAACACGCTGCAATAAATTTCCCATACAGAAGTATGGAAAGTATTTTTCCTTGTGCACCTTTGCCTTGTGTCGAGAAATCTCGCTACATCTACCCCAGAGAAGATGAGAGTTAATGGAACAATTTGTAATCACATCACATCACATCCAGCCCATGACAGGTGGCTTTGTGGGACTTTTGTTTGAAGCGCTCTGCAGTTCTATCTCTGCTTATGAACATGTGTGCGTTTGGGGGCTTTTTGCGTGCCAGTGGGGATGTGTTGAGTGTTCAGATATGAACTGAGAATATGTCAGATCCTGTGCTGGATCAAAGCAGCCATCACTCTCACTCTGTCAGGGAAGACAAAATACAAACTGTCACATCTGGCTCACTGGCTGCTGCTGCTGCTGCTGCAGCTTTTGCAAAATCTCAAACCTGCTCCAACATCTTTGTTATCTCTGTCATCACATTATTTCCTTTAGGTGCTTCTCTGCTATGCACCTCTTTGCTCTTTCTGTCGCTTTCTTTCGTTGACTAAGAGCTGCGGGTTGAACCGCAGATCAGAGATCAGAGAACAGTAGTGCTTGTGAGCCCTACAGGGAAAGAGAAGGTGAGACGAAAACAGGATGTCAGAGCCGCGTGTTTGTGAGTGTTTACATATTCAGGGATGGGAATATATACTCAAATTGCCTTTGCCTTGCCAAATAAAATAAGGCCGGAGGTAGCCTGAGATAGAAAAGAATTGCCTTGGACAAGTAAAAGCTTCTGATATGTAAACACAAGTGCTCTGTTTATTGAATTAACAGAAAGACAGCAGCACAGTGATTTGTCTGTGTGTGTGTGTGTGTGTGTGTGTGTGTGTGTGTGTGTGTGTATGTGTGTGCAGGGAGTCAGTGGCGTGTAATACTAATGGGATCTGATTGCTCCTGATCTCACTCTCCAAGGTGGCAGAGTTTCTCCCTTCGTGCCAAGTAAATGTTTCTTTATTCAGGAGATAGTGCGTGTGAATGAACAGCTGACAACTGTCCTTCCCTTTTTCTTTCCTGGCGCAACGCTTGATGACTCCAAGGCTGCAGTCTTTTTAAAGCCGTAGAAACATTTTACCAGCACTTTGGCAGCAACATTTCCTCCATTTCTCGGTTTCTGCATAAAATGTTTATACAGACCGTAGCAAAGCCAGAAAAAAAGCCAGCACGGCTTATTTCCTGACTAAAACATTTCCAAAAATACCTTTTAATAATGTTAGATAATAGGAAGGTGACACAAGGACTGACTGCATCTGTCTCCTGTCTGGACAGGAGAATAAAAAGTGTACACAAGTGATTAAAAATACATTAGTGGGAGCAGCCGTCTCCTGACTTCATACTCTGCTGGTCCCATGGGCTCTGACGGCTGATGCATGAAACAAGCTAGTATTTGTTTTTGTTCGACGCAGGTAGCTTCAGTTCCCACGGGAGGTTTGCCGTTAATGACTTAGCTGAGAAAGAGCGTAGGTGTAGGGGTGGGTTGGGATTAAAAGAGAAGGGAATAAAAGCAAGAGCAGGAGCTAATCACCAAAGGCTAATTAGTCTTTCAAATTTATGCAAAAGCGTTCAGGTTTCTGGTCTGGAGAGATTTCATGCAATCTGTGCGATTTCAAGGTAACTGAGGCAATGACAGTCTTGTTTATTACTGTCAAATTATTGGTGCATCTGACTTCTTGAGAACAGATGATGAATTTTATGTGTAAAATAGTGCCTGAGGCTTAGGCTTAATTAATTAAGAGTAATTTTGAGACTCATTTGCTTTCTTCCTGAGAGTCAGATGAGAAGATCGATACCACTGTCGTGTTTTTCCTTAATACTCTGTGATGCAGCAGGTTGGCAGCAGGTTAGCAGAGCGTAGCTTAGCTTTAAGACTGAAAATGAATGTCGGCTGCATGGCTGTATGTAAAGGATAGTGTTGTAGAACACAGGATTGGTGAGAGGGGTTCAGTCTCATTTTTAAATCAGCCCATTTTTACTTTGTCTTGTCTCAGTCAAAGAGAAGAGACCTTTTGATTTTATTTCAAGACCATAACTGCAAAGATTAATTGGAAATTTTTGTTTGTGTTATCGGCTGCCATCCATCTTCACACACATTCACATGGGGGACATCAGAAGGAGCTGTGGCTGTTTGAGGAAAATTTTCTGTAATAATAATTACTGTAATATTTTTGTTACCTAAACCACAGTTAATCTGCACAACACAATTCAAAAGACATACAGACAAACACATAGCCATATATGAATACCAGTGCAATTAATGTTGTCACTGCCGCGACGACTTAGTGAAGAATCAGGATGAGGTTTATTGCCACGTATGTTTGTACACGCAGGGAATTTCTCTTGAGATCTTGAGAACATTATTAGGCACAATGTTCATAACATTAACATTCTGCTTTTGTACAACAAGAGTTGCAGCTAACGCAGTAACTTTGTGAGACAATCAGGGGACAGGGCAGGTCGTGACATAGTTTTTCCTATATCGTTTTTTGCTTGTGATAAACAATGATGCAACATTCTGTATGAATCTTTGAAACTATTGTATATGAAATTACATTACAACAACATTTGCTTATGGCAACTTTGACATAAACGCTATACATGCTGTACGGCTCCCTCACATGAATGCAAGAGTGTTGGTGGGTACATTTTGTTATACTAAGCCTAGTTTAGAAAGACTAGAAACTGGGCCCTGTCTGAAGGTAAGTAGTCCACCTACTGGCACTGCTAAGTCACTGTAACTAACTGTAACTAAGCATATCTTGTTTCTTTAATTTGCACAAAAACAAAAATGCAAAAAAAAATGTGCTTTGGTGTTATGTGCCAAAATATTTTTTGTCTTGATGCAGAGACTTCCTTAAGTCTTGTCAACAATGTGAGATTGCCAGGAGGTTAAGAAATAGTCTCAGGTTGAACAAGACTTTTAGAGGTGCAGGTAGGTGGATAGTGTTGCATTCGAAGACAGCTCTGGCCCTTGTTTGCTCCTTTGTCTTTATCCTAAGCTAAGCTAACTAGAGCTAGCTGTAGCCATCTACAGCTACATATTTGTTAATATGGGACTGCTTTCAATCTTTTCATCAAGCTCGCAAAAAGAAAGTAAATTAATGTGTTTTAACAAAGGTCAAACTATTTTTTTGCAAATCAAGAGTCATGATTTAGTAATATGTTTGCAACCTAAAACCCACTCTGAGCCACATGTTTCCAGAGCTCGCTCTCTGTGACCAATTCCCTGCGTGTACAAACAAACATGGAACATACAAGGCCTTGTATTACTCCTGGAGTCCATTGGTAAATCATTCTTAAATCTTAAGCCTTAAACACTGCCCGTTTCCCCCAGACTAAATCCCTGCCCCCCTGGTCACCTTGCCCACTGGCCACTCATGCCCTACTCAATCCTCAGTGGGCTTTATGTGTGTCAGGTCTGGGATGGAGTGTGCCTGCTCGTAGACAGCCCAGTGGGATTGCAGAGTCCACCCAGCTCCCGGCTTTATTACCTCCATCTGTTTCCTGTGAGCGAACCCCAGCTGCGGCAAAATAACAGCGGAGCGTTTGGGAAAAGCATCAGCCTGATTTAGGAGTCGCAGCACACCCTCCACCATCCCCTTTTCCACTTTCCGTCATGCTGAGGCTCGCCGTGCCGCATTTCACGCAGGCACATTCCTAAATGTTTCAACAAATTTTACCTCTTTCACTCATCTTTTCCTCTCTGTTTGTCTCATCCTATCATTTCCTGCATCCATCTATGATGCATGTGTCATCCTCTGGCCTCACTCGAAATGCTCCTGTTGCTCTCTTCCACCTCCATCCTCTTCTCTCCCATCATCTTTAACCCTGGTCTCTTAAGAATGCATGTTATGTAGGATACTCCTCTCCCTCTAGATGCTCGCCCTCAACTTCCTGTGAGTTCATTCCCCCCCAATGCAATGGAGAAATCTTGATCCGTCCCCTACTTTTCTCCTGCTTCTCTTCTCAGTCTTATCAATAATTCAAACCTCACTGATGGCAGCCAAGGCAGGGTGAGGCAGTGGAAGCAGCTCCGGGCTTTGAACAGAAGGTCAGGCCTCACCAGGGCCTCTGGGATGGCATTAATTAGATACTTCCTGGTGCCCCCTAAACAAACATTTCCACACTGGAACTGCTCTCATTACCCTTCCCCTCACAGCAGGTCCTGAAGACTCTGACATATCCACACAATAACACTAACCGTTTTCACCCTTAACTGCTCGCCTGGGAGGGGTCCATGCCTCAACTGTTGCGTCCCCTCTCCTCCTCCCCCCGGTGTTAAACACACACAGACGCACACTCACATAACCTGACCTCGATCTGTTACCAAGCCCCCTGTAGCATCTATTTCTGTCTTCCACTAATACCAGAGTGTTTATGCTCTTCCTCGTCCCGTCACACCTCTCTGTCCTGACCTCCAGCCTGACCTCTAATGGACTGATCCCCTCCTCCACCCCTGCTCCTCCTCACTACCCACTCACCCTAGTTTCTGTCCCAACACCTCATTACAAGAGTGATGGCTCACTCACGTTCCCTATCAGGCTGTCTGAGGCAGCCGCCTCCATCCTGATCTGCGGCCATCCATCTCTCTGGCAAAAGGGAGAGGAAGGAGGAGGGCGATAAAGTAAAAAGTGGGTGTTAAGGCAGACAGATATATAAAGGCTTGGCTTTAAAACTACACAAAAGTCTTGTAAAGATAGTGTTGTCGAGTGGATGATGGAAAAGAGTATCTAGGTTTTTTTCTGGAACAAATTATTGACTATATCAACTATTTATGCATTTTCCATAATCACCCCCTTTGGGGTGCTGAAACTCCCCCCACAAAAAAAATACTGTCCAAAATGTAATGCCGGCAAGCTACAAAGAATAAAAAATTGCGATGCAACATTTCTGTTTCTGCTTAAGAATATGTTTCATTAAAATGTCTGCATTTGCATCTGCAACAAGATTAATAGTCCACAGCCATGCTTGCAGCAGGCAAACATGTTTACAGTGACAATGGTAACATGCTACTTTAGCATTTAAGCATAACATTTACCATGCATTTTGACAATGTGACAATTGCAACTTAGCACTAAACAGAAAGTAGCTAAGGTTGATGGGAATACCAAAGTACTGGAAGGATTATCCTTTTGAGCTCTGTGAAAGGTTAGATTACCAAACTTATTACAATTCATCCTGTAGAGTACAGCTGTGCACAGCTGTGAGGAAATTTCCCTCAAAACAACAGAAGTGAACCTCATGGTGGTGCTGGAGCGACAGTGAGGAGACCACTAAAGACAGCAAAATTGATTCTGAGGCGACCCCAAATGACTGTACAAGTTTTCAAGCAAATATATCCAAAAGCTGTTGAAGTATTCAGACTGGACCTTAGTGTTGGACCAGCTGACTGACTAAATAGACAAACATTCCTAACGGCTGTGCTGCTTGCATGGCTCAAAAGAAGAAAGTAGTGCAGATTAAAAGATTTTCGTCTTTATGACACATATTTATGATTCACTTTCTTCAGGAGGCGTGACAGTGCTCTAATTAGAGAAAAAATGAAGTTACACCTCGATAACTGTTCAACTGTCAGAGGACCCTTGAGGTCAAAACGTCCAATTGGTTTGTTAGGAAGACTGCAACAGCTGTGAGGGCCTTTTAAACTGCTCCTATCTTGTTGTCCTTCACCCTAAAACCAGTCTATCATGATGTCTAACCACAGTGGCCAAATATACTGACATGCACATAACTCCACCGCAGGCTACCAAGACACAGTTTATCGCTGAGGCAGCCAGGCAGGAGAGTGCAGAGCACACAGTTTGCCTTGAGGCATTCCTTGGACTTGTCTTTCCAGCAAGATAAAGGATGAAGGGGTTGTCTTCCCTCCCTGCATAGTAAGTCTGATTTAAAGGGGAAATAGAGAGAAGCCTAGATACCTCTCCCTCCCCTGCTGCTTCTGCTATTGATTGAAGACTAGCAGGGGGGAATGAATCGGCTGGTTAGCCACTGGTGTGTCATCCAAAGCGAGATGGGAAGCTTTACATTGGAATCATCTGTGTCTCCAAACACCTGAGGCCTCTGGCATACAAAAGACCTCTGACATCCTAATAAACACCTCTGAGGGTATTTTGTGCTAGCCTTCTTATACTCTACATTTTGTCCTGTATCCCTCCCCTATCAGTATGGTTCCCTCACAAAGACCATGCAGACTGGAGCTTTTTAGTCCTTTATCCCTGACCTCGAGCAGACAGTGTCACCACACTAAATATTGGTTTTCATGAGTCAATTCATGAGCTCCTCATTTCTTTTTAAATCCACAGCCGAAAAAACAAAGGCCGGTGGAATTGGATATTAATTGTGTTCCATCAGAGTTGATTACTGGGAAGGTGTGTGCATGTTTTGTTTGTGTGGCTGTGCGTGTGTGTTTGTAAGTGCATGTCTGTGCATGTGTGGACACTGCGTGGGCTGGTGAATCATAAATCTATTTTGGTATTGGAGAGAAGTAATGCTGAGCATATAATTACAGTCATCTGGAACTACCTCTCCCCTCATCACACTATAAGCCTCATGATAGGTTCCTCCTCACTCTTGGAAGTACATTTACAATTGATCTTCCCCAATATTACTCTTTGGAAAAGAGAGACCATCAATACACTTCTTCATCAAAGAATACGGGCTACTTTAAATGGGAATGAAAGCTTGTTTTTGAAGGTTTGTTTACTGTTTCTGGATTGCTCACCTTGAAAACCTCACTTCAAGATGGCAATGCATCTTCAAGGGGAGGAACACAGCATCAGACTCTGTGTGACATGGTCCAAATCACTTGTAGATATTTTATTACCCTGAACACAGGACATATAGATGACAGTATTGGAGACATATTTTTTAGCCGTGCATTGTTTGTCAGTTGGTTGGTCTGTTTACATTGGACTATTGTTATAATAAAGGGCTAGTTTACTTTTATTTGAGTCAGACGTTTCTCCCATTTTATTCTGGTGTGTGCAGCTACAATGGAAAGTTTGTATTTAGTTATGGTGACTTTGCACACATCCTGGCTTTTTTTATTTTTCATGATGTTTTGAAAGAGCTTTGAAAAACTACACGCAATCTGTCATCAAGTCTCAAGTTCTATAACAGACAAGTCATATAACAGACAAGTCCACATATGCAAATCCTCATTTTCACAACTTCAGTCGAGTCCATGTCTCATGTCTCAAATCGTGCTTTGTGGTGCAGAATGAACTATTGCTGCGTTGCTCATGTTAGCATCCTGACACTTAACTAATATAACAATGTTAAAAATCAAACCTAATAACCATTCATTTTTACTAGCAATGTCATCGTAAGCATTTTGCATGCTGAGTTTAACATTTAGCCTAAATGAGCCAGTCAGTAATGCTTTGCTTCAGTGCAGCCTTCCCCAGCTTCTAGTATGCCATGTGACAGCATGATGTGTTGACCGGGTGGGAGGCGAGGATTATTATAGTTGTTGATATAATATGTATTTTTAATGTCCTGTTTTGTGTGTTCTTTTATTGTTTAAGTTCACTGGAACCAGGGCATTCTTGTGCCCTTGGGATTTCATGACTGCCATGAATACAATAAAATTCAATAGAAGATATCATTTAAAAAAGTTTAAAACATTTTACATTTACACCTCCATTTTAATACCTTTCAAAGCACATCAGAGCAGAGGTCACAGTACCTATGTCTTAAAGGGTATGAAACCGATTTAAAAAGTCTTAATAGATTCCTTTCTTGATCCTCTTTTTACTTCTAAGGCTTACATTCAGCTCAGCACTGTGGGCATTAGGGATTCTCACTAGATGTTTTATTCAGCACAAATCTTGTTCATTTACCAATGTGCTTTGTGCCAACTAGACAGAGTTGTCTCCTCTCCTCAGCTGTGAAATTAAAACTGTGGGGGAAAAAAAATAACCCCGGAGGGCGTCACAGAAGTGCTGTGAGGGAAAATGTGTGGCTGACCTTATGTGTGCATATACATCTGTGTGCAGTGATGCATGCACAGACAGCACGTCTACATCTGAGCACGCTTAAATGTTAAATGCAGTAATTACAGTGTACAGTACGTACTGTGGCACTGTTTTTTTTGTTTTAGTGAGGCTTCTTGTTGTCTGTATCAGTTAATTGTGTGTGTGTGTGTGTGTGTGTGTGTGTGTCTGTGTGTGTGTGTGTGTGTGTGTGTGTGTGTGTGTGTGTGTGTGATTGAGTGTATACAGTCATCTTGACCTTCATTATGGGACCACACAGAGCTGGCAGGCAGGGGTCAAACACACTCTGCCGGGTGCTGGTGGCAGTGGTGGGGAGGAGGTAGACTTTATTAGCGATTAGTGCAGAGCCCCAGGGGGAGCCAGCCTCAATTACTGCACACAGCTTGCTTCCCAAGCAATCGAGGGAACCTAACCACACACTACTAAGCTGCATATACCACATCTGGAGCAGACATCTCTCTTGTCAAGCCAGGCAGATCCAGACAGACTTGAGACTAGAGGAAGAAGTGCCGAAACTGGGATGGAGCTCTGAATTGTACCAAGGTTTGCACTGAGGGTAACTAAATGACTGGTTTCTGGGGGAAAAGAGGGACACTGCACACAGATATATCAACACGTGAGGTGCTACATCTCATCATTGTGTTTTTCTCCATCTATCTGCAATCTTTCCTCTCCTCAGTTACGCTCTTCAAGATGCAAGTGTCTCAGTGTCAGCCTGCAGATTACCGTAGCCTTGTTGCTCAAACCCTTCTCCTAAGTGCTTCACTGTAGTGAACCGACTAATTTCCTGTTTCCATGGTCACAGAAGAAGCTGTCAGTCTCAGTATGTCAGATGTTATAAAAGCAAACCATCTATTAGAGCACTCAAACATGCGCCGTCTACACACAGCTTCAGCATCACAAACACAAGCTGAGCTCATCTCAGCCAATTTTGAGCAAAGATAACAACACTAGAAAAGCAGGTGTACTATGATGTTTCCTGATGATGTATTTTGAGTTAATATTTCAACACATGTGCATTTTATCAAGTGATGCATACTGGCATTTGAAGTTTTTTATGAGCGAGCACTAGCCATGTTTTACATTAGGCTCAAAAACATGAACAGGAAGCATGATATTAAGCATGAAATTTCAGGATTTGTGTGCAGAAAAAAACATCAAAACAACTGTGCCAATGATTTTCTCAGAGCATTCATCAGGATCCTTTAATAAAACCACTGTGATGCTTTGGTATGGATATTTTTAATTCTTATATTATAACTGTGTCAAAAACGACCCTAACAACACAAAGGTCATAATTTTCACCAGAGCATTTTAAAATTTAGTGAAATTTATTTTTTTTTTTTGTTTTATTTTGTTTAAATAGAAGTTCCTGACAAAGTCAAAAAGCCTCAATGCACTAAACCAATTTATGTGGTACTTTTTTGCATTTAAAACCTAAAAACGGTTCGGTCCCGACCCTAACACAAGAGGAGGGTTAAGAGTCTTACATGTGTGTAAATTCTGTCCTTGATATGAGACAGGCAGAGCTGTTTTAAAGTCATTTTCAGGCATGTCAAGTCTTAAAGGGAATGTCCAAATTAAGGTCTTGTTAAGTCTTTATTAGTAGTCCTCTGATTGCTGACCATTAAAATGCCACTGAACTTGAGAAGTTTCCTTTGAAAGCTGCTAATAATGATCATTTTCTCTTTTATTTCTTCTACTTTTCTGGGGCCAAGATCATTCAAGTTTAAAGATTAAATATTCATATTGAGATTGAACCATGTCAAAACCTGAACCTTTAAAGCCTCAAATCAGGTAAAGCCTTTTGTCATGGTCATTTTAATGAATGAACTAAATCTTACTTGACTTTTGGCCCTCTAGCTCTGTGTAACATTGTTGAGGAAAGAATGTGACCCTACAGGCCCATGTAATAGTTGAACTGGAGCTTTTGATGATATCACATGATCAGCATCAGCAGATGAATTTCACCCGCTTGTCGTGGAGCTTATATTGCACTTTAGGGACTTGTTCAACTTAAAAGTTGGGTTTAAAAGTAGTAGTTTTTTTCCTTCTGATTTTGGAAACAACATTAAAGAAATCAGTCCTGGAAACAGTTCCATTAGCTGTTTATGAGATTTCAATCAAATCACCTTATCTCTATCAGCAGATCTTTGTCAGAGTGTCGTATTTCTGTCAGCTGACTCATTTTTGGCCCATCTATAGTTCACATTCCCCAAACTCCTCAAAATATGAATTCCGACTCTACCAAGGAGGATAAAAATATCCATCCACCCATGTCTGGATCCTTTGGGCCTCCAAGTTAAAATCAGGACAAGAGATAAACAGAATGAACAGAGCCAGCAGTAAATGCATCCATTGGAGGCAGAAACAAAGAGATAAGAACAGAGGGGTGGTGGAATAAAGGATGGGAGGAAAAAACTTTTCGTTGCTTACTTTGAGGGAAGCTGCTCCCTCTGGGAAAGTTGTATTTTTCTTTTATCTGAATTAGTTCTCACTGGCTACCTAATTGCATCTTAAAAAGACACTAATGATGGTTGAGGCACTAACTGCTGTTTCTTAACACAATGAGACCAACACCAGATTTTACTTGGTGGAAAACAGCTTTTTTAAGTGAGCAGATCATATTTCATTTGGAATTTATGTTGAGATTCCACCCTGCACTGACAGCAGGCATGTATTGAGAGCCAAGTACAATAGCCCCAACGCCAGTGACGTGTTCCCTGTCCAGAAGAGGCTCAACAGCAGAGGCTGACCTTTCAGTAATCCATAAACATCTCAGACACAAACACACACACATGCACACAGAGAAGCCAGTCCCCTTTTCCTCACATGGGACTAAAGACAATTGGATTAACGCTAGGACTGTGAGGACTCTTTCCTTCACAGCTTAGAGCACCTAAGTGCTTAGCAGTGTCATCCTGTATGACAACAAAACCCTAAGAAATTGAACCAATGGGAGATGTGCGTTTGAAAAAGCAGAGATCCGTAGTGGAAGGAGCCTTCACTCTGACCACAGCAGAGGAAAAAAACAGGTCCAAATAGGAAGAAAAAGAGCTCCCCTCTCCTCTAGAAAGCATTTTCCACCTGGTTAAACCACACAATCTACTTCGATGTGAGCAGAACGGTAAACCCTGCTCCTCAAAGACGAGACGGGTGAGATCAAAGCAGGCACAGCGCTGCAGGAGAGCAGTAACCAAGGCAGCACAGGATGTTCTGTCTCCATACACACGAAGGCCACAGTCCCAGAAACACCAGCTTTCTCCCCTTCTCTCTTAATAGCAGAAATACATGTTGTTGCAATGAAGCATTAAGGCTCTGTACAGGAACAGTGTCCAATTGCTCTGTCTGCTCCTCGGGTTGCAGGCTCATCGGACCGAGGTTTGCAGATGCATTCAGAGTTGGCAGCATTTGAGTAGGTCCAGTGCCAGGCAGCCTAAATTGCTGAATGACCTTTTGCTCGCTGTTTGAATTGACAAGCTTGTGAAAAGGTTCTGCTCTCTTGCAGACAGATCCCGGGTGAGCACGGACACTGATGTGTACCATAAAGCAAAATGAAGCAGAGACAGGATGAAAGGAAAAGTGGGGGGAAGTGGAGAGGGATGCGGAAATGTGGCTTGTTTAGACTTAACAGTGTTTGGTTTCACGCTGTCTTGTCATTTTAGGGTTATGACAGCTCAGACAGAGCATAAAACCAAAGTTATAGCTGGTAATTGGGAAGGGTAAAAGGCTCTCGTCATGTGGTCCGTCATATGTCCCATCCAGTTTCTATGAAGAACCGCAATGCTCAAAGTAAGCTCATTGATTTAACCACAGCTTGTCCCGCAAAGACTCTCTCCTTTTTTTCCTCTTTCCTTTTCTCACTTCATCATGCCAACCTCGCCATGGTGTGAGCGCGCTTCTGAAAAGTGTCAGAGTTGAGTTGCTCCAGCACCCTGTGCCATCTGGCCTCTCCCCACTGTGGTGATACAGACATCACTGAATGACAGCGTGCGAACAGCCTCTTGCAGATTTACTGGGATTGCGCATCAACAATGGGCAGCCACAGAACGCAGGACATCTAATCAGTCTAGCTTCATTCTGCGTTTGTTTCTTTAGACGCACTCAATGGAGGGGTTTGAGCAACAAGAATGTGCAGAGGGCACTTCAGGACTCTCTGTTCCCAGCACAGTTACTTCAGTGATTTGCAGGGAGCAGTTTCCCACCTCCAAGCTGCAAACCAACATAATTAATACTTGAGTAGATCTGGGTGTCTGTTCTGTTCTTCTCCCTGCTCTGCTCCTCTGTTGCTTTTCTCTTTACACTTTCATAATAGTTCAGTGCCTACAGGTCTTTGCTTGGGCTGGTTCAGCTCCATCCCCAGAGCTGTGGGCAACACTGATGTATTCTACAAAACACAATGCTCATTTAAAAACATAGTTTGACATTTTAAGAGATCTCATATCTCATATCTGTGAGTCCAATGTGAATCTGGCAGCTCGTCAGCTTAGCATAGCATGATGGGAAACAGCTAACCTGGCTCTGTCCAAAGGTAGTAAATTCCACCTGTAGGCACCTCTAAAGCTTGTCAATAAACACTGTTTGTTTAATCATTACAAAAAGGAAGATTAAAAACTAGTTGTTTCATGAGGGTTTATTCAATGTTTCTTGTTTAGATACAGTGAGATCCTGGTGGCAATGTTACCAGGAAATCAAGAAATTGTCATATTTATCTCAGAAATTTATTTAGATTAATTTGTCATCTTCAGAGATACTGATAGATTGTCAGAATCAGAATCAGATTTATTTTGCCAAGTATGCTCACGCATACAAGGGATTTGACTCCGGCTTTCCCATTCCCATGGCCCATTGTGTTATGTTTAGACACATCCAGGCCAGCTTTTTCCCACCTTTCCCGTTAAATCTAAGATAACTGGCTGGTTGTAGGAAGTCAGCTTAGCAAACAAGTATATTTCCCAAAAGTTTTCCTTTAAACCAACCACTTTGCCAATGTGACAAAGGGAGCAGAAAAGGTTCGGGTCACCTTGCTCCTTCTTTCTCTATCTGTCAAGCTTTCCTCTTCTCACCCATCCACTTTCAGTCTACATTTGAAGCAACTTGTCCTCTTGACTTGATCATTATATATGGCCATTTCCTCTCTTTCCATCACTGTCTCAGCACCACACTCTTTCTCCTCCGCTCTGAAGAGTCCTATTTTGTTGCGAACACAGCCGATGGCCTTCACTCCCCCCGTGTTCCTTTGCAATCTCATTTTCCCTCTCCTACTGCTGGAACAGTTTGATTTGAATGCAGAACTGCAGCTTTCTTAGTCTCGGTCTTGCTGCAGGCCGTCTATTAGATCAAGGCCTTTTGCTTTTTCATCTTTAGACAAGGAGAAGAAGAGGAATCTCCCCAGTTCCTTGACTGAATAGTGCCGGGAGCTGCCCGGCCTTTTGGCTTTACCCAGAACATCATCAAACGGACAGTGAGAGGGAGGAAAGGAACAAGGGAGATTGAGGAGCGATAGACAGAGCTGAGATCAAGGTCCCGGCGGAGGCCAGCACTCCCACTCTCTCCACGCTGATGACTCACTGAAAGGATATCTGCGGGTGAAAATCTCACCTCCTGCTACGCTCAAACACAGAGTTCGCTGTGTGACTATGCAGCATGAAAAACATCTGCATTTACATCCCATACAGTAAACCAAACACAGGTTTGCTGTGGTGTCTGATAAACACAAAGGTGGAGAACAGGGTCCTGTTTGACTGACGCCGTGGTCTCATTTTAAAATAAAAGCATAATGAGTAAAAAGTTAAAGCCATAATCAGCACTTTTACGAGGCTGCCATTTAGGGAACCTCCCAGAGTGCACCAGGGCAAAAGACTCAAGCACCTAAGTCTAATTTTATGGGTTCCTGTGGTGTTAATGCTGTTAGAGCATTGTGCCCCATAATGTTTCCACACAACCATATTCTTTTTTATGAGAAAATGTCATTAGTGATCTTTCTGCTTGATTAGTGAGGTTCTCCTCAATGTCATAATTAAGATATAGCATTATTATGATAGGATGCATGACAGTAAAACTGAGTTCAGCTAATGAACCTTGTCAGCTACATTAGATCACCTTTTCTCTGCCTGAGTGCACCCTACCTGAGAATGACCTTATAAGATTTATAACTTTATGATAGAGTCATATACAGTTAAATGTTTTAATCCTGCAAATGAGAGTCTATATATTGTAGTATTCAGATGAAAAATAGCATAATCATAATGCCATAGATACACACCTTTATTCTCTTGTTTTGCCTTGTAATAGTCAGAAGGCTTTTGTTGAGTAACCTTCATGTTCTCATCAAAAAAAAAACAAGATTTTATTAAATATTTTTCCAGAGTGATTTGTAGCTGAAAATGGGTTCATACTTGAGGTTAAAAATGTCTCCGTCATGATCCATCCAACTGTGAATAAGATGGCACTTTTGCAGGTTTGGACTTAAGGTCTTGTTGCTGTGACCGCAGCTGCACATCATTTTAAGCCAGGTTTGAAGAAGTAGAAAATCCAAGCTTGAGTCAAATTATCAGCAATCAAATGAAGCCAGGTCTCATTTAATTGCTTTTTGAAAGAAAAAAGAGGATAAACATTTTTTTAATTAATTTTTTTTTTGTTGTCTAAAATGTCTAGTAAACAACATTCCTTTTATAGTCCACTCACCTAAAAGTGGATCACCTTAACTGACCCAAGTCTCATTAATCTGCCTGCTTTAGCTAAGCGTATTGCAGACAGCAACACTCCCTCATCCTTTCTCATCTTATTTAAACATCACACTACTCTGCACTGTTTTCATGAATGCCTTTACAATGGATACTTAGCAAGAGCCTGCTAAAACAATATGACAAGCCCCTGGACAGGCAGTAACACAGCTTTTACAGGCAATAAACATACATTCGACATTGTCTTGGTTGTAAAACATTTAAGACAGGCCATGGAGGAAATGGGCTCTAAATGTTTCTGCAGTGATGTTGTAATGAGCCTTTGGTGGAGTTCAACACATCTGTCATTTGTCAGAGCCACCACCCATAAAGGTCAAGGGAATTTTTCAGAGTAAGCAGCATGCTGAGTTTTTAAGCCCCTGCAACTGATTGAACTTGTGGGTGTCTGCTAAGTTGAATGATGGCCCTGAAAACCGGATGGGTATAGACCATTAACTCCAAATGTACAGGAAAAAAAAAAAACAGGTTTTGAGGAATGGCGGTGACTCTGGATAATACAGAGCTGAGCTAGAGGGCTGTGTCCATCTAGTGTTCAGACATGGTAATTGAAACAGCTTTCATATGACAGTAAATAAACTTTGTTACAATATGCGTGCTGCAGGAACATAGTGTGGTTTCCTGAGCTGAAAATACAAGTAGCTGTGTGACAATACATGACTCAGTTCTTGTACACATAAGTATGACTTTATACTTCCATTGTTAGCTTGCAGCTGTGCAGCAATGTGCTGGTTAAGTGGAATGCTTGAATTCTTTTGTCAAGTTGCTAAAGGGCAAGGTGGAAAATAATTCAATGAATCCAACAGTGTCTGGTTTTAACCACCATTTTATTTGGCATAATTTAAAATCATCTCACTGTTAGTTCTTTATACAAATATGCTTTTTGTTATATATAAAACAATTACAAACAGATTTCTACAAATCAAGTTCCCAGTGTAAAAGCGTAGTACCACGCACACGGTAGCATACAGCTCCGGGACACAGACAGAGAGCCCACAGGTGTATGTTCCACTTCAACAGCATTATCTGAGTGAAATCAGGACACGGCAAAAAAACAAACTCACCACAGTTGACAGTTTGACATATTATGCACTTACATTCAACCCTCAACATACCTATCTGGGAAATTTTCACACATCCTTTGGCAGATCTCAAACCGCATCACTGTTGTTACACAAAATCTCCTGCTCGTGTTGCGTTTAGGTTATTCTAGACTTTACACAGGCCACGATCTAGGTTGACATATAATACACCCCCACTCGCATGAGTAAATGAAAATAACTATAGTAAAAGGGTTGCTGGTACTACTGGCAGCTTTACGCACAAATTAGCAACCAGTCATTACTAAAAAAATACTTTATAAAATGTATAAAAATCTTCAGATGTGACAAGGCACGTTCCACCAACGCAGCTCTTGCTAACCATCTGTGCAAGTTGTGCTTGTGCCTTGCCTTCACTGCAACATGCAATGCAGGGATGTAAACCACAATCTGTTAAGAGCTGTGGGCCACGAGCACTCTGTTTCATGTGCTCCGTCTCAGAAATGCACAGACTTGCCGCGCACAATGTCAGTTTAGCACCTGTGTCTTACAAAGAGGGCTGCAAGAAGAGTGTGTTTACTGGCAGGAACTAAGGCAGAAAGCTTCTGAAAAAAAATGACAATTGAAAACCAGAGCTGGTTGAACCTTCGTTTAAAGCGATCTCATGACACTTGCATCAAAATAAAAAAAAAAACTTTGGGTCTGACAAAGAGCCCTGCTATCACCTTTGCTTTAAATAAGGCAAGTGTCCAGGTAAAAGGCTCCTTCCACATTATGGACAGACAGATGTTACTTTAAATGAACTAGACAGCTATGGGCGTTTCCTCCAAGTCGAAATGGCGTTCCACTAACAGAGAATACAGGAAAATATGTGTATATATCCTAGCACGGGCCGGTTTAAACATATTCTGGTCTTATATGCTACAATGATTTAATTATGCAGTGGTCACAGTCTGCTGACCTTAAATGTAAGGCAACATTGTAATCGATAAGGGATGCATTATGGTGTTCTGGTTTATCGAATCTGAGTAACTATTACACACAAACATCTTACTGATCAAATAAACATGAGCTATTACAGAAAAATATATTCAACTTTGGCCATAACCGCACTCGTAGGTTAAAAACATTTCAGGAAAAAAAATCATTTACAGAGTAAATCCAACATTATTAGACAAAATACAGTCTCTTTGACCCCACCCTGTCAAAAAGTAATTCTTAGGCATGTTTTAATGGCACTCAGTGTGAGCCTCAAGAGTTAAGACATGGACAGAGGAGAGCTGTACTACAATATGACTTCCTGATATGCCAGCTCGAGGAACCCTGTACCAGTGTGGGTTAATTTGGCAGAGGCCTTATGACACCTGCTCCTCTATTACAGAAGACGCCAAATGGTCGGCTGCTTTTAATGGGTCCGGCTTATCTTCAAAGGCCTACTGGCTCTTCCATGCGTGGCAGTGAGAGAGCGGTGCAAGAGGCTGGAAGGGCAACCTGCCAGACAGCTCTAACATGCCAGACTGAGCACAAGGGGAAATGCAGCTCAAGAGTTTAACCTCTAATCTGTGCATATTGGTTATGGGATACTGGCATTTGTCCAGGCGTCAGCACACCTTGCCTGGACTCAAGCTGCTTGAAATTAAAACTTGTTCACCCTCTACTTGGCTGTTTATTACATCTGAATAGGAACGTCAGAGCATCTTGATGGTGAAGATGCTTGAAACTCATGAGATGCAACCTAGGTGAGAGTATGAGGTAGTCATTATTTCTCCACCTGAACAAAGGCAGATCTCTTCTCTCCAGTCAAACAGGGTAGCTTCGTTGGTTGGTTTGGATGTTATTATGGCTTGTGACAACCATGATCAGCATTTAATAAGGCAAAGCAGAGAAGCTATAAATCTACGACAGATGTAAAATTGGAAAAAAAAAGTGTAAATATCAAAAGTTAAAATGTAAGAAAAATAGAGGAGATACGGTCAGTTGTCCCAATTTTGGCATATAGTCACTTTGGTGATGATGGCAGTGGAGGAAAAATCCTCCAGGAGATGAATAAGGAAGAGAGGAGTAACAGAGGAGCTGAAAACAAAGTCTTAACTGCTGGAGGTGGTGTGGTAGCAGCCAGATGACGACCTTTGTTCCTCAGCCTTCCTTTGCATCTGTGGATCTCCATCATCCCTCCCCACAGTCCAAATCTGGGAACCATTTATTACAACAGCACACACTTCTTGGGGTTCTTTTTCATTACTGGATACAATACTGCCCTCACAGCTTCAGCAAACACCTCCCTGACACCATCCTGCAGCAGAGCAGAACACTCCATATATTTAACGGCACCAATCTGCTTGGCCAGGGCGTTGCCCTGTTGCTGGGTGGTTGGGGCCAGGCCCTGCTCCTTCAGCTTCTTCACTGTTTCAGCATCACCCCTCAGGTCCCTCTTGGTACCCACCAGCAGGATCGGCACATTGGGGCAGTGGTGGGATACCTCGGGGTGCCACTTGTGCCTGACATTGGCATGGGAGGAGGGGCTGCCAATGGAAAAGCAGATGATGAAAACGTTGGTTTGGGGGTAGGAGAGAGTGCGCAGGCGGTCATATTCCTCCTGGCCTGCTGTGTCCCACAAGTTGAGGCTGACAGTGCGGCCGTCCACGCTCATCTGAGCGCTGTAGTTGTCAAACACTGTGGGAATGTACTCTTCCGGGAAGGCATTGGTGGTATAAGAGATGAGTAGGCAGGTTTTACCCACTGCCCCGTCGCCCACCACCACACACTTTATGGTCTGCATCCTGCCTACGACCACTGGGGCTGCAGCACCTGACAACACAAAAAGGGCACCTGGGTAACTTCTAGTTACAATGCTGCTACTCTAGGAGGCTAATCTAAACGTGTATGACTAGTGATAGGGCGGTAAATGTTGGCTTTAAATTAAAAACTAAAATTGGCGACTTATAACTATGCGACAACACATTTTAAAGTAATACAGCGTTTCACCCAAATAGCAGACATGCTAACGTTAACCGCGGCCAACGCTAGCACATCGGCGTAATTAATGTTAACGCTATATAAGTCAACCACCAATTGAGCCATCCACCAATTAACAACGGAACGCGGACTGAAATTACCTTTCAACAAACGACAGAGAGTGAATCGAAAATGAGTCGCTAATTCTTTGGCGTGTATTATTTCACACTGCTCACTTATGATACTAGGCGTTCCCCCACTGGCTAGCATCAAGCTAAGGAACTAGCGCATTTGGTGGCTAACACGCTAGCTAGTTAGCAAACAAGTTGAAAGTTTATTTGCCAGCCGCTTCTCAAAAAGGTCTGTTCCTGGTCAGATAACCCCTTACAAGTTACCCTAAAATTTCTATCGTGTTCAAATATATGCCGTAGTAACAGTAACTGGCTGTATCAGTGAAATGTAAAGGATTTTGTGACTTACCGCCACTTGGCTTTCGATCTCTTTTTGCCTGGTATAGTCAATCACAGCCGCATCCGGGGAGCTGTCCATTACGTAAAAGTCGACGCACGGAAACAATGCATACCGGGAGTTGCAGTTTTATTTTGTGACAGTTGCTTTGGCACGCTAGATGGCGGTGTTAACTAGCCCTCCTGTGATTTTTCTAACTTAAATGTTGCCGCCTATGGAAACAGTTTATGCGGAACCCAAACAAGAAGACAAAAAAGTTACGTTATCTGCGCTGTTGCATGAAGTTCAACTTTGATATGACAGACAAAATAGAATCTGTATAAAAGCACACATTTTAAAACTTGTCAGCTTTTGTGATGTGAAGAAGTGATGAAAGCGTTTATTAACGTAACAGTGACAATATACTTGGAAAGTCCTGTATTCATAACTGTACAGAAGCAAAATCTGATAAGAATCAAAAGTGAAAGTACTCAGCAGAATAGCGCATTTCAGGAGGTTGTTTTGGATTTACCGAGGCATTAACATGCAAACACCTTTTTAATGTGGCTTGTCAAAATAGACATTTACACACAGAGAAGCTGTAATAATAAAACTGTTCTTAAGTAAATAACTTGAGTAAATAACTTTCCACCCCAACTCATTGCCTCTCATCAACATTACATTCATCTGCCAGATTTATCAATGGAGTTTGGCATGATATTTTGTCCTTAATTTTGACTCATTAGCCATTGAAAATTCATTACATCTTCAAAAGACCACAGACCTTTTGACCTGTCTCTGAAAATAGACAGCTGTAAGCGAGGGAGATTTCACTACTTTATCAGTTTAATTTCTAAGTCTGAATGCATGGACGGCTACAGACTTTTTGCTCTGACCTTACCCCTTCTCTTGAACTTGCTATATTCTCATCAGTGAATGCCACAGCCTGTCACTGTGTCTTCATACACGCTACAGATACAAACAGGCCATAAAACAATTCTGTCTCCTGTCTTGTGGACCTTATCCTCTCTTTGGCCAACATTAGTCTTAAAGCCCATATATCACTTATTCGCCTTCAGACAAGTCATTATTCTCACTAAGCCAATGCTTTCAGATCAATGCAGAATACGCAAAGGCAGCTAAAAGAAGGATCACTTTAGACTAGTCTGTTCTGCACCCCTGGAGACCCGTTGATGATGTCACCTCTATACACTGAGGCAGGTTAAGAGGCCAGTGCTGACCGACAACCGGACACTCAAAAACACAAAGAGGCACCGGTTTATTGCCTTTCCCAAGAGGTTCTGGCGTCACTGCAGCCTATAAAGAGAGAATTCCCACTGCGACCCTACACCCACTGTCACCCTCCACCCCAACCCTTGCACCCCACTATTCTGGCAGGAGATTCCCTGGGACGTCTGTAGCATTACCATGACAACAGCCACTGACAGAGATGGGGGTGACTGTGTCAAGAGATGCAGCAAGAGGGAGTTCAGACAAGAGAGGGAGAAAAAGAGTGTGACAAGAAGACACAGGACAGCAAGATGCAGGCTGATGTGGAAGAGAGGAGACCTTCAAAGCGATGCTTGCATGAATACAAAACTGACTGAACAAGAACTGATGTGAGGGCACTTACTTACACACTTACACTTAGTTTTTAATACAGTTTTTTTGTCTCAGAAATAGACAATACTAACATTCATTTCACCATCTTTATTCATCTTCTCTTATTTATAAATCCACATGATACAGTGAATAACAACCAATGCTATTCAATAAAGTTATAGAATCTTATGACATAAAATAAAATGAACAATAATGTTACAGTAATCATCTCCTCATGGCCTCTTCTTCAGTTTGTAAAGTGCATCAGACGATGAGGCCTCTCAAAGAGAATGAACAGCTCAGCATTGTACCAAGTTCAGTTCAGACTGTACGACAGCCAAGTGTGAGAACACGATGATCAGTTAGCAGAAGGGTCACATTATTTAAAACATTTGGACAATTTCCTAAAATTTCTATCTTGGGGAATGCATGTGTAGCATGGGGAAACCTGCTACCCAGATTGAAACAGTGTCCCCAAATTACAAATCTTTCAAAGCACACTTGCATGGACTAGGCACAGAGTGATGGTTGTGTTTTATTGATGTGTGTGAACCTGCTCTACTCATGTAACATTACTATAAGGTGGTTCTTCTTGTGGTGTCCTGTTGCCTGCAAAGGACAAAAACAAGTGTAAAAAGAGGTAGGATTTTGAAGATCTACTACTCTGCTAATAGATGAATGTGAGATAGTGTTCCTAATGCTTCCAATGTATCACCCTCACACATATGCAGAACCTAAGAACTCAGAACTACAAGCAAATGTCATAACCAGAAATCTGACTAATGAATCACACTCTTAACGGATATCCACACTGTATGTATCAGACTGTAATCCACAATGACATGAAAAGTGTGTTAAACAAGCCCTTCTCCACTTCATCACCTCCATAGTGGCTGAGCTGCAGCAGCTCTAGGCATTTTGGGACCAGGTATCCGTGAAGCGGTGGGGATTTTAGAGCCAGCAGGAGAGGTGCTTGTGTTTGTTGTCTTGGCAGTTTTATTTCGGGCAGCAGATATGACAGCGGTGCGAATCGTCTTGGCTGTGGCTGAAGATGGGCTGTGGGCAGTGTGAGGCTGGGAAGGCACCTGAGTCTCAGAGTTAGGAGCAAGTCGCTTTGACACACGGAGAGGAGCTCCTCTGATGAAGGCTGGCTGGCTGCTGCCTGAGACCTTCTCTGGTAATGATCTGTCTGATGTCCTGCGGGTAAGGGTGTGCTTTCCTGGAGTCTGTGCATCATTTACTCTCTCCCGTGTGCTATTACTGCGTTTCACTTCTGCCTGAACAGCAGCAGGCCGTGTGATGGGAGAGGAGCGCATGGATACGCTGCGAGGAGCAGACAGTCGGCTGGGGGTAGGTGGGTTAGCAGGACTTGGAACTGTGTTTGAGGGCTCTGTTTTGGAGCGCACCCTGGGAATGCCCGTGCTATTGGAAGGTCCCGCACGTGACACAAGTCCCCTTTTGGCCCCTATTCCACTACGCACAGGGACCTTCATGGTTCGAACCTCCTCCTTTGATGGAGGACACCCTGGAGTCGTCCCCTCACGAAGGTCAACCTCCCTCTCTTTCCTCCACTTAGAGCAGAGGCTTGGTGCAGGTCGTGGGAGTGGAGAGGTTGGGGGTGACAAGGCGTCATAGGATCGAAGCCCTTTCACCAGAGTGTGGCACTCCAGTGTTTCACCCACACGGGAATATGACCTTGCAGTCTCCCTCTCAGGACTTGGCAAGTCAGAGTACTCCTCTGGCTGGGATTTGCTGAACTGTGGTAGACTGGAGGGCATCCAGTTCTCCTTCACAGGTGTGGACACCACCTCAGTGTTAGTGTGCTTTGTTAAACTTGCATCAGGCATCACAACATTTGTTGTTGCCATCTCACTTGACCGCGGCTGTGACTGGACCCTCTGTGAAGCATTTACAGATAATTGTGATTGGCTGTTGGATCTCTGGTACCTTAAGGGCCCAGTCTTACTGTCACTGTGAGAAATTATTCCAGTTGCATGAAGAGAGTGAGAGTGAGTCACAGATTCTTCAAAACAAGAGCCATTAGATTTACTCTGAAGAGGGCGGGGATTGTTTGTCACTGGCAGGCCAAATCTATGTCTGTGAGTGGAGGTCTGGCTTTTGACATAAAGGGCAGGTGCATCAGTGGAAATAGCAGCAGAGTTTGTACAGGAACTGGGTGAAGATTCAGTGCTCATCGAAACCATATGTTCATGTGAAGTCACAGTTTCTTTTTCAAGTCCAGTTGGCTTCGGTTGGCCTTGCACCAAATAAGAAATGCTCTCAGGCCCATGCTGTGTGACTGTGAAGCCATGCTGAGAATTACTAAATGTAGCAACTTGCGAGTCCTGAACCGAGTCCATGCTCCGGTTAGTTGTTTGACTGTGCTGAGACCTGCTCCCTCTACCCAGAACAGGTTCTTGGTCAACTGGAGAGCATGTGCCATCAGTCTCCGGGGAGCTACAAAGCACAGTGGTGGTCTCGTGGTCAGAGGAGCTGTTTGAATGATAACTGGTGGACGTCGGGCTGCTACCCAGCTCAGGGAAGCTCTTCAGCGTAGATGAATTGTGAAAATGTGTATCATTGTGGAGGTTATGGGAAAGTCTGCGGGACTCAGAGCTTCTCAAGCTACGCCGACTCCAAGTGTAGCTCAAGTTCTTCTCTAGGAGTTTCTCCAGCTCATCTTGGTTCTCCTGAATGTGAGGCTCTCTGGCAAGGCTGAGACCCAGATCCAGCCCTGTACAGACAGCCAGAGAGCGACGCTTTTCCCCCATCTCACGTTGACGTTCTAGACGTTTCTGCTCCTTCAGCTCCCGCTCTGCATTCTCCTGGAAAAAAGGGAAGGAACCAATAATTTGTCAGTGACTCTTAGTGCTTAAGAGTTGTTTTTTGACAAGACATATGTTTTTATTAACAGACATTCCCATGAATTCCTCAGTCTAACCTGGACAGCTTTTTGAAAGCGGTGGCAAAATGAATGGAAGACCCTACAAGCCTCCTCTAGTTTGAATGTGCTGTCATCTTCACAGAAGAACTCCACTAGTGCCTGACTAGACATCCTCATGCCCTCCACCTCATCTTCTGCCTCCTTCAGACGCTCCTCAGCCACCTGCACACAGGTTTACACAGTCATCTTCTGAAAAAGGTTCTCTGAATTTGGATTCTTTTGCATATTACACTGCCTAAAACAAACTTTGGGTTATTGGGTTGTGAACACCTGGATAAATTAATATATTATGGACTATGTTTTTTTTTTTTTACCTCTAGGAAAGGTTGTGTATGTTGCTGAATCTCAGCCTCCGTCTGGATGTTTTCCTTGAGGGCCACCACTCTGCTTTTTAACTTAGACAAGTCCTCCAGCACAGATTCCTCACACAACCTGCAGAGAAGAAGAGGACATATAATATAAAGCTATAATAAAAATTTCACAGAGGGAGATGTGTTTGTCTAGAAAAGGGGCTTGTTTAGAAAAAAAGGTAATAAATTATTGCAAATTCTAAAGCAATTGAAAACATCCACACTCAAGTTCAAAAGAGGATTTCTGTCAATTTATATGCACCAGGTAAGCTGCAGTGCATGCATGATATTCTTTACTTTTAAAACCAGAATGAGGCTGGTCATTCCTTGGCACCTTGGAGAGAAACTCCAGCAGAGCAGAGTATCAATGTTGTCATGACCCAATTTCATTCAAGCAGCTGGCTATTGCGAACAGCTGGGCATTTGTTCTGTTACAACAGATTTACATTAGGTCTGTTTTAGCTGATTTTGGGGATGTATTGATGTTATTAAGCAAGGCTTTTATTCCCTCAGACACAGGCACTGTAAGATCTGATGGGTCTCCGAGTTTTGGGAAGAGACTGACCTAGAGGCGGAGCCAACGTGGCCTAGTTGGCTGGGAAATGACAGTAAACTCTGGTCCTTTTTCACAGCTTCCTGTGGAGACAAACACAAATGATTATCCAGCTATTGTTTCAAAAGAAGCAACACGTCATTTGTGAATGTTGACAAAATCATATGCTCTGTGGAACAGTCTGGATTGTGGGTTATGAGAGGCTACTGTTCTCAAAACACTTTGAGAAACGACAAAAGAGTTCATTTTCAAAGGTTCATTTGCAAAAATAGATGTCTCTCCTTTATGTCAAATTAGTTAGTATATCAAATTTGTTTTTGGTTTCTTTAATCAGGTTGTCTTAAAATGTTTCAGTTCTCATAAATCATGTTTTGTTTACTGTGGACCAGTCAAACTAGTAAAACCAATCAAACTCCTGACAACAAACAATCCAAAAAGTGTTTTCAATCATCATTATTAACATATTTTATACTGTTTTCACTTATTCTACAAATAATCTGTTAAACACACGTATGTTATTTCTGTTATCTACCTACACCTATTAGGTATCACAGGAAGTTCTCTTACTACACCCTAAAATTCAGATCTTACCATAGCTACAAAATGCAACAGATTCATGCCCGGCTTGTTGGCTTTGGTGTCAGCCAGTTTAAGCAGCGATGAAATTCGGAAGCCAGCAGCATTCCCTGCATATCCACCCTGAGAAATCACATACAAGGTCAGAACAACAACATATAACATGTGGCAACTTTAAACAAACAACGATAGAAAACCCAGGTGCACAGTCAGAGTGACGTCCTTGAGCACACACCCAGACCCCACAACGACTGTTGTATTATGCACAGATATAAAGGACTGATTCTGCTTTGTTAGGCTGAAGAAAAGAAGGGAACACAAATAAAATAAGGAAGCACTCACAGCATTCATATAGTTCCCCGCTTTCAGCACTAAACGGAGGATGGAGTGTAATTCAGGACAGCTCAGCAGTTCTGGGAGAGTCAAAGACAGAGATTCAATATTGTGCCTCAAGGATGAAGAATAATGACTGTTAATGTGTATGGAGTGAACATCAAGGTCTCAAAATGAGTCAGCAACTTTATGCCAAAGAATCAGCATTCAGGCTGATTGGTGAATCAAACTTGTATACAAAAAATAAAACTGATTGCAGGCTGCGCGTAAAACACCAAGTCACTCTGAAGGCTAACAATCACATTTGCATTCTGGGTCAACATAGACCACAATCTTTACAACAGTAGAGTACATAAATCCCTGCTGATAACGTTACCTCTGGCCGCCTCCCTCAGACATCTGGCTGCCACACACAAAGAGGTCACAGCAGGGTCAAACTCTTGTTGCAGGATCATGGCATCCAGACGTAGTCGAAAACTAATGGAAGAGGATGGAGAGGGGTGGACAGTTGGACAGACAGGGGTGAGCGATGATGGAGACAAAAAGGCACTCTTCGTCAATCATCAGTTAAACAAACACATGCCATCCCAAAGTGAAGCATGTGAGCAGGACCAATAAACAGGAAAAAGGGCCTTTCTAAAGGTAACAGGGCTAACAATCATTTGGAAAGTATTGGGGATATTTTGGGTAATTTAATCCAGTCTAGAGCTGGAGGAATACCTGGGGACTTCCACCAACAGCAGGATGAAAAGATCAGGCTCTCCAAGCCAGCTCCGCTCCCCACCGAACCTCCTCAGGCGAGACTCCTGAGAGACAACAGATGCTGAGTAAAATCTGGAAAACAGCTTTGACTGAATAAAAAAAACCCCAAAAAACTAGACTACCAAAACCAACATGCTGTTAACAGTCAATCCCAATATCTTTCAGCGTAGCCTTTCTCTGGAAACAGACCACAAGCATACAACATGGTGTAATGGCAAACTTTTGATCATCCTAACCAGGGCCAGATGATGACTAAGAGAAGAGAGAGGGGAAGGGAAGGGGGTGTCACTGTTATATTAGTGTGCCAAAAAGGCTCCTTACCTCCTCGTTGTCAGGGAGCAATTTACAGAGCTCTGTGAGCTTCTCGGCTCCGTAACGATCCCCGGCACCCTGCCGGATATCCTCAACTATCTCCTTGGCAGGCCTGCAGAAAACCACCAGAAAATGACATCATTGGTAACATATGATTGGGTTTTCAGCCCCAGAAAAAGCACGACACCCCCTGGGAAAACTCATGTTATGAGCAGTATCAGCTCTGTGTTTTGCTTTGATCATGCAATATTTAGGCTTATCCAACTCTTATCAGTCAGGAGTGTTGAGGAGAGAGGGTTGATTGACGCCACACTGGCGACACAAAGTGGCCAATCCACTGGGCAAATAAAAAGCAGACGTTCTTTGTGGGATGTCAAGGTGAAAGAGCTAAAACTGAACTGACTGACAGTTTGAACTCTGACTTACTTCCTCTGATTGACACATTTGTCCACTATTCCAGCAGTTTTCCATTATCTTCTCCCTTCCTCTGTCGTCTCACAGCCCGTCACACATGCTCATACGCCATTATGTGTACTATGCTACTGTGTGTATGTGTGTGCGTGCGTGTGTGTGTCTGTGTCTGTGTGGCTTTTATTCTACAGCATATTCCCCTCATTCATAGCTAAACATTCATATCCATATTTAATTCTTGGATACACAGTTGAGGGTCCACCTGTGAACCTTAAATTATTTGTACCGACTGGCTCAACTGAACACAAAACACTGAGGGAAACAGCCTATAAATAGTATTACAACATAATAAAGAGATATTGACTTGGACTACTTAGACACTGATGTCTGACAACACAAAGGCACACTTTGTTTAAAGTACACCCACATTTCAACAGTAGCTCTGTCTGTGTTTTGAACAGAGGGCAAATAAGCTCCCAACAAGACAAATGTTTGTGTACTCAAGAGGCTGCTTTTGCATAATGGCTTTCCCTACAAGTCTTGACAGATCTGGTTTAGGAAAGAACCGCTCTTTAGTTGAGGCGCACAACTGAGCCTTCGTGAACCTTTCATACACACGTGGGGACATGACAGTAAAGCAACTCAGCACTTCTCTACCATGTCTTTGTAGTATTATTATTATTATTTCTGCCTGCAAAACTTGCATACAGGATGTCAGGGTTTTCAACATCTGCACATGAACCGTTTCAGACATTAAACCATCAACAAACATGCTTTAACAATTATCAAATCAGCCCTATCCATTATAAGAAGTGCAGCTTTGTTTGAGTCAGGACAACGTGCTAAGCAGCCTTTAAGGGATGGATGCATATGACAAGCCACCAGCGGGGTCTCTCTATAGGGGGTAGCTTTAACATTAGGCAGTCTTTAAGAACACCAGCAGGTGTCAACTCTGACTCCCAGGGCTATACCCGGCCACTTAACCCACCACCTCCAAGCTCAGGGTGCACACCCCCCTGCACCTGTCCTCTGCAATATACTTTTGTCCCCTCCCCGACACCATGACACAGACTGCTCACACAGACACCCATCCACCTTTGCTATATGGCACATGGTTCAAGTCAAGTGAAGTACTGTTCCCCTGGGCGCATTTGTACACACTTCTGTTTCCTGCTCTTAAAGCTACCGTCCGCTTTGATTGATGTTGACCTGCAGCAAGTGGAGACAAAATGGCTATAAGCTGAAACAAGTGTACCAGACTGTTTGGAACGGGGCTGGAACTTGATCGGTTTGCAGATTACTATCATAACTAATCAAATAATGGTTTAGTTTAGTTTATAAAATGTTAAAAAAGAAAAATGTCCATAGCTCAA
The DNA here is from genome assembly GCA_008933995.1 of Datnioides undecimradiatus. Lineage (NCBI taxonomy): Eukaryota > Metazoa > Chordata > Actinopteri > Lobotiformes > Datnioididae > Datnioides > Datnioides undecimradiatus. The sequence continues at coordinate 2,252,698 of WARS01000014.1, forward strand.
AATATATTAAATTTACAACAATACAAGCAGTACAAAGCAGCAAATTATCACCTTTGATCCACTAACTGATTAATCAGCTGTGGTTAAGAATCAAGATGCTTACATTTTGAACTGGCGCAGAAATATCCCAATGTTCATACTGCGTTTGGAGTCCAGTAGGGAGATCTATAAAGACAAGGACAATTAAGGGGAGGGAAAGTTCAAGAAATCTCTTTATCTTTGTACATGGCTTAAACGTATCACTGCCACCTCCATGATCTGACCTCTTCTGGGCTGTCCTGAGGGGATCTGCTGCGCAGCAGTGCAGACCTGCGTCTCAGGGTGCTGGTTCTGTCCTGAGGCTTATTGTCCTTCTGACCAAACAGCTCATCCAGAGAGTGGAGGTCTATCGGGAACTCGTCCTCACCCTGGGCCGCCCCACTCCACACGCTCTTCCTCCCCTCTACCTTCTCTTTCGGGATACGTTCCCAGTTCAGCTTCCTCAGCCGGCTCCGACGGGCACTGTCCACCCGGCTAAATGGCGATGAGTTAGAGGAGGGTGCAGGTGGAGGTGGGGGCGGCGGAGGAGGAGGTGGTGGTGGTGGTGGGGGTGCTAGGGAAAGCGCTGGTGGAGAGGCAACCAGCGCCGGATGCGAATCCATGGCTGTCAATTCCACAGCGTCAGGAAAAGTGGAGGAAAGGTCAGACTGTGTTCCATGAAAGGCACGAGATTCCTTGATGGCCACAGTCAGGTTGATGAGCATAGAGGCTGCCTGGGGTGATAGTGGCTGAAGAGTCTCTGCTCAGACACGTGACGTCTTTTTCAGTATCCAGCAAGTTCCAGTTCAAAGATCCATCAATAACTCCAGCCTAGGAAAGACAACAACAAAAACAGCTAATCTCAGACATTACTGAGCTCAGAAAGAGACAGGAAATCAGTCCTATCTTAGAGTTTTGCAACAACAAGCCAGTCAGGCAGCTTTAACTGAGGCCGATGACCTCACCTGAGCTGTCTGACACTTGGCTTTACCTCTCCTTTCATTAGCATGACGCCAATGGATTGACTGATCTAACAAGTAGCTGGAGCTAAAAATGTAACCCCCGGTTCAACTTTAAGTGGAAGTTCAAGGCATTTGGGGGAAAGTACTAGTTGAGCAAAATGTGCTCTCTCTCCCCCTTGTAGGGCTGTTTGAACTTCTTGTCCCATCCTGTTCAGTTTCACCTCACTGCAGGCGCACACACACCTCCACCACACTCTGTCCCTTCTAATTAGAATGGAGACACCACAGGCGAGGTGAGATGCACAGTTAACCACACAGCTGAGAAACAGAGGGGTCTGCAACTTCAGGAATCATGACTTTAAATATTCTTTCTCTCGTTATGGGAGGTTAACATCTGAAAGCTGGTTGCACACACTTGCACCAGCAAGTTTTAAACGGGATTAGTAATGCAATTAGGAATGAGTCAGAGGTTTCAGGTGTCTGGTTCAAGGGAAAGTCTCTAATCAGGACATGACTTTGCACATGGCCAAAAACACACCTCCTCGTCCACCCCGGTGCTCTAAACATGAATCACAAGTTTTGAGAAACGCTGGAGGGATGCGCTTGATCGCAAAGCTGTTCCACCGAGCGCCGCACGAGCGCGCTGCAAAAAAAGAAAGAAAAAAGCGCCGCCGGTGATCTCACCCTCCATCATTTAATGAGATCTGGATCTTGACAAACGAAAATAATTTCTAGTAAAATATTGTTGCTACAGAGCTCAGCGGACTCATGAAAATGCCATGAAAGGCCAGTTGATAAATCACATTAACATCAGCATCAGCTATGATAACTTTCCAGGATGTTTCTCAAACTTTTGTTCATGTTGACATTAGGTCAACGCTGATAAAACCGGTTCTCAAAACTCTGCTGCTTGTCCCTGTGATATTTAGCTTTAATTAGTGTTAAAATAATCCTCAATTAAAAGTTGACTGAACATTGTTGGCTTTATTCTCGTGTCTTTGATTCAGAACGACCAAATCAAGTTATTTCACTTACCTGGAGTTAACGACTCCACTTCCTCAGCGAGGAAACCCCGCACACACCAACAAGCGCTAGCTGCTTAATTTTATAAGCAGTTTTCTCAAATTTGCCCTTCCATCCCAGGTTTTTGTTTGCTGTATCTCTTTTCTCCCGGTCACTTGCGCCGCTCCACTCGCTGCAGTCCTCTTGTCTTCCTCAACTTGGAAACTTCCACACAGTCCGCCAAGAGCGCGCAGGCGCGCGCCCGCACGCTGATATGCCCTGTTGTATCCTCCCAGTTTTCCCATGGGCGGATTTAGGGTTCTCAGGTGGGGGAGAACTCTCGATCTTAACTCCAAATTAGTCTACTTTTACACTTTGAAGATGTTGTGATGGGACTGAATTTGTTTTTGTTTTTTTTACTGTGTTGAAAAGAAATAAGAAGTGGTAAGAACACATCACTAAGCCTTAGATTTAAATTCATATTTATCTTTATTTTGTCAGAGGAATAGTTTTAAGAGCCTTTATACCTCATATAATGCTTTGACTATAATGTTTACCAAGTCAAGATAAGATTGTACATGAAAGGTTGCTGTCAGGAGGCCTCGTGACAACTTGATAACTCTCTGTTTCAGGCTAATCATCATACTATGCAGGAGTCTGATCTGTAATTGGTGCAGAAGGCCTTGATCCGGCTAAGAGGACCATGTTATTGAGAACCTGGGATAGGGAGCAGATGGCTATCAGACATGGGAAATGATGTTCGCATCTCCTCCGTGAACTGACAATGGGGGCATAGGTGAAAGCCTAGAGACCAGAAGTCCCTCTAGGGTGCTGAAATGGCCCAGGTGCTGGGATGTGGACCCATAACACCAACCTTTCATCTGAGGTGCTGGAGTGCTCCTGGCCTGTGTCACCTGCTGATCCTGAGTCCGGCTCAGGTAGCCCCACTCACAGACCACGCTGACAGGCACTCATCATCACTTCTGAGCTCTGCAGTAATTAGGGGGTTATGACCCCAAAGATCTGGGTATTGTTGTGCCTGTGCAGCAGGGCATGTTATAGTGTACCCGTGCCAGTATAAACCTCTCTCAGGAAACTTCTCTTTCTATTCAGTCACTCACTTCTCAGAGTATAGTGCACTTCTCAGAATACAAGGAAATGCCACTGTTGACAGACGACAGCTTTATAGTCCATAAAGACCCCGAACAGCCCTGCACAATTCCACATATCATGCCAGCATTCATGAAACACAGACATTGCGACAGTGATTAATGAATACTAAGGAGTTAACTTGGCATCCCTCACTTGTTTCATCAAGACAGTTAAACTGCAAGGAGACAAAACAGTCTGTGGTGTGTTTACAGGCCCACTCCCAGCTGGTCCCCCCTTTGCATAACAGTGAGCTTCAGTTCAGAGTCTGTGCTTCACTTGGCCCATTCTTTAGTGAATGAATGTGCATGAGGGTGTTCATGTGTAAGATCTGTGTGTGAGCCCGTAGCAAGTGTGAGAGGGGATCATCAATGCATTTAGGTTCAGTTGCGCTACATGGACGTACAATGGTGAAAAGTTGCAGTTTTTCTTGATCCAGTATTCAAAACAGCTTCTCAGAAATTGGTGGGTCATAGGCTTGAGATGTTTTTTTTTTAAGCCTGGAGGAAACCCCCTTCCTTTTCCTCGCAGTGGAGGAATAAGGATTAACACATTAGACCCCAACAGCATCAAGTCTTTAGAAGCTCCTCCCTCAGTGTGGTGGGGTTGTCGCAGTCATGCAGCCCTTCTCCATCTCCCCTTTTAATCTCACTTTGAAGTCCCAGAGGGGTTACGTGAAGGTGAAGGCTATTAGCTGCCTCCTCCCCTAACCTACACACACATAATCATAGGTGTTCACTCACATTAGCTCACACACACACACACTCAAAAAGCATTTGTTTTACACAGCACTTTTGCTATGGTGAACAAATTCTACAGAGTGACCTCTGCTGCAATTGGCTTTTTGGCAGAAATGAATCCGGATGTAAAGCAATCAATACAATAGATTTTTTTGCCCAGATGCCCCATTTATACAGCGTGTAAAAGTGTCTGTAAAACTATTCCATGTGAAACTATTGATATAACGGTATGGGGGCTTAGTGTTATTCTGCCTCTGGTGAGTCTGGTCTGCCTCCTGGGTCTTGGCCATTTCCATGGTAGAGGAAATAGGTCAGTGTGACTGTGGCTCCGCGGGGGTATTAAACACATGCATAGACAAAGTGTGTGTAGGCATGCACACACCTGGGACTGATCCCAGACTGGGACAGTAGGTCTGGGGAGGTATTCCTAATCAAACCCAGCTTCCTCAGATCTCCCCCGGTTTCCCAGCTGCACTCAGATCACGTGCAGTTATCCAGAACAGCCTGACAAAGATCTCTGGCTTTGGTCAGACCGCTGGCCTGATAAGCAGAGACAGCAAGAGACAGACAACACAGACACACTCTCAGCCTTTGGCCCTCTTTTTTCTCCCAAATTCTCTTACACACAAACATAGATTTGCACTCACACTAATTCATACACGACTGTTCCATGCATGAAAACATCTCCACTCCCACATATGTTATAGATGATATAGGAAAAGACTCGAAGACAGTCCACACACTGCTGCTGCACAATGTGACATTATAGGTTCACAGACAGGTCATTAGACTGTGATACAAACAATATGGAAACAGAAAGATGAGAGGGCTGTGACTCCAACTTGTAGAGAAAAAAAACATGCTATGAAGAGGTACATGTGGAAGCTTTCACTTTTGGTGGTTTTCATCTAGTTGTCAGAACAGGCGTATGTGTTTCCAAAGTTATTCCTTTTTACTCTCTCGGCCTTTATGCTTCCTGTATATTGATTGTTAAAGAATTTCCACAATGTGCTTTTGTAACAATATTGGTTTCAGCTCCTGCTTTATTATGGATTAAGAGAGCAAGCAGAGGAATAACTGACCCCTTTGCTTCTTTGTTTTTGTAGACTGTCCATAGTTCACAGCTGACACGTCACTATGTTTACCAGGCTGTCTCTTCTCACAACAATTGTAGCATTGGACGCATGAGCGCAAACGCGTGTGTCTTTTGTGCTGTGATAAAACCCTAAATTGAGGGGATACTCACAAAGATGCCTGTGGTCAGTTGTCCTTGTGCGGGCTACTATGTATATGTGTGTGTGTGTTTAAATTAAACTCAGCAGGGTGGACAGCAGGCCTAGGTGCCTGTGGTCAGTTGTCCTTGGGGGTTGGGTCGACTCTGTTTGTCTTTGCACATCTGGCCACTAAAGCCACTTCCGACTCCAATTAGGATTTCCTGAGACTCAATAAAGGGGATTATTGGCCTGCAAAAAGTCTACCCCAGACTCTCCCACCCTCACTTGTCTTCCTGCCCCAGCTGCTATGGTCATTACACCAGTCAGAACTACAGTTGCACTCCACTAGAGGCTCACAATGACACAGTGACACAGACACATCAGTCCCTTTCTTACCCCCTCTTTTCTTGACTCTCTTAGATTTGTTTCTTTGGTGAAATATAAGACTCCTCTCTTATTTAACAACAGGTCTAGAGTCTCCTCATATGTGAAATTAATCAAACGCATCATAAATGATGCCAGCAAAGAAATGGAAACTACATTTTTCTGTAACAGGCTGATTAGAGACCACAAGAGTGCCTATACCAAGTAGTGTTTGGACACAAAGCCCTGCAGCAGAGTGCAGGGGAGCTGGGCTGCAAAGACAGGGGGTCTCGAGCGTCTGCTTGTGTGGCAAGAGTGATCACACAGTTAATATTCAAAGGGCCGGGTCTGTTGTAAAGAAGCCACTAAATAGAGGTTGACAAAGCGCGTCGTACAAACAAAGGCTTCCCCCTAAGTAGGCTGTGTATATAGCATGAAGGGCAGTGAACGGATGGGCTTTGCTGGGGTGGTCATGTATGGAGTCTATAGTGAGTTATTAAAGCAGGGCCTCCTGCTCGTCCTCCCTCCACCATCACAGTTAACTCCAAACCCAACCACACATTCTTAATTTCATGTCCCTCTAGCTTTAATACATTTTAGTTATTTTGCCAAAAGATGCTATGCATTTATGCATTTATGTGAATTTAGCTGTGGGACTCAGTCCTGTATAATTTAATCTGAAATTTAGTATTAAAGTGTACACATGCATTATTTCCTTTTGTTTCTACTTGAGTATTAACTAACATCTACGTGCTTCGTGTTGAGTAAAGCCTTGCAAATTCCATTTTACATCACCACACACACACACACACACACACACACACAGTTACTTCAACCATCTAAACCTAATTATTCTCCCCCTGCTTCTCTGTGCCAACTAGTGATGTCACCCACAAAGAGACAGTGGGACTACTGGCTCAGTGCCTGAGGGTGGCCATGCTGGCAGGGAGGAGAGGGATAGGAGAGGAGAGGTGAGGAGAGAGGAAGTTAAGAGAAGATTAGTAGTTGAGAGGTTAGCAAAGTAAGAAAATGAGGGGGGACCCCCAGAGTTTTGGCTAGTTCTTGTGTTGGGGCTACAGGGATTAAGCAGCCTACTCTGCTGCTAGACCCAAAGAACCCATCCTCCTCCTTTCTGCCCCCCCCCCCCACCCGCCCCCTTTGGCTCTGATAGACATTCGACCAACACATTTAAGGCTGAAAGGAAAACACGGAGGAGTTATGAGGGCCAGGCACCAAGGGGACTCCCTCTGGGATTAACCTAGCTGTTACTCTCTTCCCAGCATTTCCACTGGCACTCACTTGGCCTGTGCTGAAACCCATTCATCCTCACTAAACTGTTGCATAACAATGCAGCCTGCCTTTTGCTGCAGCACTGGAGCTGTTGGTAAAACAAGGCACCCTTGGGCCCCCAGAACCCATAAGCCCAAGGCCCAGTTTCTTGTGTTGTTGGGCACTTTGGAGGCTGGAGCAGTTGTTTGAGTGACTGGACATTTGGGGCACACGTCATCGTAGAGTTGCAGAAATTAATGAGTGACATGTTGGGTGATAGCTTGCAGAAACTTTTTGACATTTTAGAGAAAAGGCTGAATCACTCTCCTGCCAAGAGTTAGGAGCGGAGAAACTGACTGACACAGAGGCAACAATAACACATTGATTTAAGGATGTAATGTCTTAATTTGCGATCTTTAGAGGTTCTGCTGGGCAGATTTGGACAGTACTGGACAGAGTTAGGCTAGCGATTTCCTCTGGTTCCCATTCTTTATGCTCTAAGCTAACCGGCTGCTAGCTGTATCTAAAAACATGAGAGTGGTATCAATCTTCCATCAGACTCAGAATAAAGTCAAATTATTCCCTTAAATGTTGCTGAAAGAAGCATCCTTTAACACTAAAGCCATCTAACATGTGAAACACAGCCATTGTCAGTAGTGACCACAGTTACTGCCACACTTACAATGATCAAATGATGTCAAAGCCATTAATGCAGAGGGACAGAATAAGGCAGAAATGACTTAATGTGGGTCATATAAATAGGAAGACAGCATGAGGTTCATTCTATTCTCTGGATATCACGTGCAAACCTCTCTCCCCTTCCTTCCTCTTACCCTGACACAAGGAGATCTGGCATGTTTGGCAGAGGGAGAAAAGAGAGGGAACAAAAGGATGAGTGACCAATGCAGAGGCCAACTGAGTTATTTGGTCAAAACCCAGTAAAATGGAAGGACGGGTTGTTGCTAGGCTGTGCTGTGAGACAGAGAGAGCACTCTGGCTGAGCTCATTGAAAAGAACCAGGCCTCTGTTTACTCACACAGATATACCACTTGGAAGCACTGCAATCACCACCAATTAGTATTATTACCCACTATTACCTTCTATCACTCTCTTTGAGCCTTAATTAACCACTCAACCTGTTGAACTGGACTTACCAAGAGGCTGAGCGAGAGCCTAAATTGTGCTGAGTGATTGGTGGAAGAAAACAATGCACACAGAAATAAAACTCTGGAAATGTACAGTGCAGTGAACAGCACTATATTCCACTTACACTAATGACCAGACTTTACAGTGACATGTTTGTGCACTGCGTACTTTGATTGAAGGCTAAATCAAAAGTCCAGGCTAAGTGTCAGTATAATAACATACAGTCTGTCCTTGACAACCAAAGCACTACACAGCAAAACACACACAACTCCTACTTAGAACAAATCACACCCCTATTTATCACTTACACAATTCTGACAACAGTGGACTGTAAACTAAAGCACTCACGATGGCAAAACTCCATAAAATAAACAGTATGTAGATTCTGCAGGGTCTGAAGATTGATGAAAGGAAAATGACAGCTTTTTAATGTTACTTTTACCAATTCTGTGAGTACCATTTGGAGAGTACAGCATTTTCCTTCTGCCCCTTCATTAAATATGAATGCAGGTTTCATAAATAACCAAACATTTGGTACTGTGGCAAGGAGGAACAGTCAATAGTGATGGAAATGTGTGTAATGAAGAGTATAGAAAAAACTCTTCACCATATGCAAACTAAAAACTTTTACAAATGAGGGTGAAATGGACTTGGGGCTGAGAGTCACAGACAGGCTGGTGAAGTGGGACAGTGAAGTGCTTATCATATGATTGAACATCTTTGGAAACAATGACCCACACATTTTTTGATGTCAAAATTAAAGGAGGAGGAGGAGAAAAGGGGCTGTGAGCGGCTAAGAAAGGAGCCAGAGCTTTAACTTTTTTCACGCAAAACTTTTGTCACGTCTCATGTAAACAGCCTATGATTTTCTTTCAGGAGAGATATTCTAAAAATATGCACTTTTTTCTTATATTTAAATGATTATCTTGTCTATGTCTGTCTACATTTGTGCATAACTCAGCACTAACACATTGTTGGCTTTGGTATTTTCAAGATATTTTTTGACCAGAAGAGAAATATCAATCACTGCTTTTATCCTTCAAGTGTTTCATAACTATTTCATGTTATCATGCAGAAAATTTAAGCATCATATCATTAAGAAATTATGTGACTCGTGAAAAAATCCGAGTTTGTAAGTATCAGCAGTAAAAAAAATACTGTGCTTATACAAAAGAAGTATCACTCAGCCAAGAGAGGGTTGGATAAACAGATCTATGCTTTGCTGTTTGCTCCTCATGTGTACGCCACAGCAGCTTCTGGCTCTGTGTTGTGAAAACGCAGGATGGGTTCTAAAGGAAACAAACTCAAAGGATTATCTTGGGCCAGCCCTAAGCAAAAACCAGAGAGAAACAGGAGAACAAGACAGAGTAGGGAGAGAGACCCCAAAAAAGAGAAAGCAAAGAGAAAGAAAAAAGAAACCCTTTAAGATCTATGTGTTGTATCCCTAGAGGCCAATGTCTTGTTTGAAGAGCCTCGAGGTCAGAGGTCACAGGTTAGGCTCAGAGGTTATCAGCAACTGTTTGGGGTTAACTACCATTGTCTGAATAGACGAGCACTTCTACAGTTAAATGGATTAACTCAGTAAAGGCATCCAGGGGTTAAAACCAGAGTGCAAGCACACATCCACCCCACAGACAAAGAAACACAGATAACACACACACTTTTCTGCATGTATACTGTACATTGGCAGACACCCTGGGAATTGTATTGCATGTTGCTCTGGGTGTGTTTGAATGTGGAGCCGGGGTGTGAGAGGAAGTCAGTGGGGAGCAGAGGTGTTGAACCCTGTCATCCTGTTGTTTCTGGTCACACCTGGCAGAGAGTAAAGAGTTAACAGGAGGTGTTTGTGTATTCAGACTGAAATTCAACAGAGAGGAACCAGTTCATTACACCATAACCCAAATAGGATGTGGAAATAATTCATTTTTGACTGAACCAAGGGTTCCAAACAAGAGCACATACAACCACATCAGACACAACAATCACCTCCTGATACACACACACACACACACACACACACACACACTTATGTGAATGATAATGGCAGGGCTCTTGTTTAACGCCTCCCTCATTCAGCACACTGGGGGATGTACTACAGTGCATTCTTAATGGTCTTCCAACTGTGACCTGAGTAAGAGGTGTGGAAGAGTAGGAGGAGGAGGAGAAGGAGGAGAGAGGGAGGTGTTGGGAAGAGAGGGAGGGAGGAGCAGGGGGAGGCAACGTCTTAAAAAAGGTCTTGGCACAAATCTTTGTCCTGACTGGCCTAGATCCAAGACTCAGAATGTTTTATTCGCATATTTGTATATTGTCTCCATTTTATCATAAACCAAAGTTGAAAAAGTCAGCTTGTCCTCATGTTGAATGCATTTGACTGTAAAATGTCATGTCATGGTAATTATATTTCTGTGTTTTTACTCACACTAATGCTTCTCTGTAGCATTTCTCAGAACTGCAGTCATGACACATTACAAACCCTCGCAGTAGCTCTGTCCATGTAAGACATCCCTCTCAGCTTGGCCTTGGCATCATTATTGTTTTGGTTCTTGTTACACAGGAGACCCCACAGTGAATTCTGTGTATCTCAGGCTGATCTCAGTCATCTCCAGTGACCCGCAGAGGAGTCGCATATGAGACACGGTAGTCGTAATGCCCAGCTCTCGCTAGTGCTGTGATCAAGCATAAACAGAGTACGCCTGATTACTTCCATAGGATTCAGTGACAATGTGGGAATCAAAGTAGAGAAGGGTGCCACTATGTGGCACAGCAGAGCTGTAGAGTTCTGGGGCACAGATCTGGGCATAGAGCAGGTCTTTCATATGAAGGCCCTTTGAACCCTCACTGACATGGACATTCCTTTGAAGTGCCGTTTGGTGAGGCCTAAACTCCAGCGCTGGTTTAACATGTTGAAATGGATCCTTTGTATTCCTGCTCAGTAATCACATATCCTCACAGATCTGACATATGGAGAAACATAGACAGCACCCACCCCACCTCCCCTCCCATGTTGTGCCATGTTTTTCACGTTTTTCATTTTTCACTGATCAAAGTAAGACGTATAGATTAGAGACATATATGAGAAATTGTAACGACATGTTTGAGTCTCGAGGTTAATTCTTAGCCTATTTCCCACCAGGTGCTTGATACGGGTGTAAAAACAGGGGAGGGCCACAAACTGTGCAGCCACAGTGCCCCACAGGCCATAATAACATAGTGCTCTCATAAAAATAGCATATAAGCTAAGGGTACTTATTACAGCTTACAGCAATGATAAAGTCTACTGTGCAGAGCATTGTTATGCTTTGGTCTTGCTCTGTCAGAAGAGATTGTAAATAAACAAATACGAGCATTTGTGACAGGACAAGCCCTTTCATATTTTTATCATCATTATGTAAAAGATCACACACATATTGTGAGAGGACAACAATCAGACAAATTGCAATGTCCTACACAGTGACGTGACTTCCACATAACAATTCACCCAGTAGTCCCTCTTCCACTCCCATTTCCCCAGGTGCACTGGGCAGGTCTTTGCCAAGCAATGCTAATTATGATCTAGTGGGTTTCAGCATTGTGTATCACACAAAAGGGATTTGCTCCTAACTAAGGTCATGCCAAAAAAACAGGCCTGCACCTACTGCCTATAAGCCGGGATGTCTGAATTGCTGGTTATGTCACTGCATAATTTTTTGTCCCTCTATTTAAGAACAATAATAACAGTGACATAACAACAACAGCAACAGCGGGGCTAATAATAACATCGCTTTACAAATAAAACTACAATTAAAAATTAAGACAGCCAGATATAAATTAATGAGAACCAAACAGATAAAACAAGAACACACGACAAAAACATAATGTATGTCTGTAAAATAAATTTACCTTCCTGACAGCTGCTCACCATAAGTCTTTATCCTATTATCTATTCTCCACCTCCATGTTTCTTAAGAGCCCACCTCATCACGTATAAATTAGTAAATAGTTCCTGTTTCCGTGGCCATACACCCAGCCATGAAGCCAATCCACACTGCTCATCTGTACCGCCGGAGAAAGAAAGTCACTGAACCAGAGAGTAGCAAGCATGAGGGGCTGCCACGGTCTCCATTGTCCTCCAGCTAAGTGTTTCTCTATTTTGTTTTGGCCTGAAAATTGCCACACTTCAAAGTGACTAAACATTTGGGTCAACATTTGTTATCTGTACTCACCATGCTGTTGTTGACGTATTATGTTCTCATTTAGACTTGCTGGAACAGCCACTATTCTTCAAAATCCTTCATATGGTGGTGTTTTTCTCTTAGTTTGAGTAGAAAAATAATGGCCCTTATCTGAAACAAACATGCTCACTTGCAGTTGAGTCAGTGTTTCAATCGGAGCCAATATCCATTTCTTAATGTACATTCACTTCCCCTCTTGGGGCTGTTCAGCTCTCTCCCACCTCTGGACCTTCAAGGCCTCACCCATCAGCCCACTGGTCCAACAACAATATGAGGGCAGGCCTATGAAAATTAGCCGTTAAATTACAACCCTAATTTCTCTTTTTGGAATCAAAATGGTAAAGAGTTTACCTCAAACACAGCCCAGTGAAGGTGCTGACTGACTATCTAGCTGCTACAAACATTACATCGGCCAAAACGTTACTTAAATGTTACCATTTCAATGCTCCTATATAACATATATGCAAGAAGAGCATTAAAAACACAGTGGCTGTCAAGTGCACACAAGCTTCAAGGTCATTTCCTTCAATGATAGTGTATTTTTGTTTTTTTCTTATCTGTGTGGGGGTGGTTAGATTTTGCTTCAGTTCATAGGCTCAATACTCATTTTGTTAGGTTAATAGGATTAGTGGGTTTATGCATGTTAGCTCTCTAACATTACAGGGACACTTAAATGGTAAAATGAGGCATAATTTATGCTTTAGTCTGTCTAATCTGTGCAATGCCTGCCAAATCAAACATAAATGTCTAAATGGTCAAAACTTGGCCCCTCCTCAGGTACACTGAGTGCTTTATAAACTAGCTGTATATAATGTGTATACTAATGTAAACATCAAGTGACTGATTTGGACATGACTGGTGGTTAAAGACTTGAAGTCTGAAATACTGTGATTATGATGTCGAAGCTTACCACCCCATCCACTCCCTCACAGACCCTTTTTTCTGCATCAGAAACCCCTGACCCTTAACCCCTGTGTTTCCCCCTGGTTGGTCCAATCTTAGGCCTGTCCCGAGGAAGGAACCCAGAACTCCTGAGCCGAGGTTAAAGATCATTCAAGAGTACTGTGTTTCTAACATGGGAGGGAGGTTTTTAGTACAAGACCTGTAATAGTAAGTAGAAGAACACATAGACATGAACATGATAGCCTCTCTTTTAATCATAAAGTTGACATATAGGTCGTTTGTTACAATGCTTCATATAAATCTCATGTGTGCAAAGTTCAAAGAGTGTCTGACAGTGCACCCAGTTTTATATCCTCATTGTTTTCACTTTTCATTCATACAATCCACAAGACAAAGTTCCTGTGATTCCTGTAATTGTTTTGCAAGAGATAACACAGGAAAAAGAGAGGATGTAATCCTCTGAATATGAACAGCTTGCAGATAAATGGAGAAATTATTCACTTATATTGTGATTTTTCAGAAAACAACTCTCTTTCTCTCTGTGGACATAACAAATGAAAAGCTGGCCTTGCATGTACAGTAATAGTGGACATATACAGGATTTCACTACCCTCTGCTCCCTTGCTGACCTTTGACCCTCTCCACCACAGCTGTGTCTAAATGCCATCACTCAGTCTCCTCACAGAGTAAAATGACTCTTTTAACCTAGAGAACTGGTGCAAGAATAGTACAGAACTGTTTCCTAAAAATCTCACAATGTCAAAAAGAAAAAATAACCAACTCATTTTGCGGCTGTGGATAACCACTAACAGATCTTGGTTTGCAACATTGCGTCTAATTTGATTTACAGAGGTTATGCTAAAGGGTGTGAGTAGATAATTATATAATCACTTCCTCTGCTGGCCTTAAAGCGCAATTTTAAGTCAGTAGAGGGTGTTATTAGTACAAATTTGAGGTGATCAGACTGAAAGTGTTCTTATGTTTGAATCAAAGTGGCCCAGTCCCACACAGACAAGTAGTTCTACTCCAAATATGCCCTTCACGTCCATAGTTTTCATACCTACCGTCAAACCACAGCCATCACTCTGTGGATTCAACTCCATGTCATTTTTTACCATGACATGACATTTTACAAGAGGAGGTCCAAATGGTCAGCTTTGTACTTTGTCATTACGGTCTCCCTGTTTTTTTGCACAAGCACGAGTGTGTGTTTGAGTGTGAAATTGTCTCAAGTATGTTTTATTGCTCCCTGTGGTAGGGGCAGTGGATGTGGTGGTCGACAGGCAGCAGTTACGCCTTTTCCTCTGGACTCCTTCCCTGTTCCTTCCACTGCAAATGTGGTTCAACCCGTTTCCGACCTATGCTGTGTACACAGAGATACAGACACACACAGAATAAACACAGAAATGGGCCGGCAGTGACTGCACGTGCATGCTCTTGCACATGCAGACAATTAAGTAACACACATGCATTTTCTTTAAGTAAAGCACACTAGTACACCGTCTTTAAGATCCATGCTGGCCTACGTTAGATTACAGTGACAATATTTACAAAATGTTGTCAAAACCTTTCCTTCATATCAAGTGTGTATTGTATCTTGAAATGAGTCCCAGTTTCCGCAATATTTCTACAACTGTGTGTGTCGCATAAACAGGATATCTAGAGAGGAAAAGACCAGGGTGGGAAAAGACAGAAGCAGGCTGAGATTGGAGGTAAAATGTTCAAATAACCATGTGAGCAAATAATTGTACAATTACCGTACAAAAGGAAATAGTGAATCACCACGTGGGAGGAAGGGCAAATAAACGGATCAGAATGAGAAGAAGACTCTAGACTAAACTGCTTTACTGTGACTTGGAGCTGTGACCGCTGATGGTGAATGAGATACTATATTAAACATAAACCGCTCAGAGTTCAGAAAATCAGCTCTGCGCTGCTATTGCTTATTATTATTATGAAGCTTATCTCCTCAAACTTGGCCTAATCCTTTATTGTGGCATAGTGTGCAGTTACATAACTTGGAACGGCATCAATAAAGACAGAGAGGGAAAAGTTCTCACACACAGAGGAAGACCATGGTGAAGCCAGCCATGACCGGTCAACCTGGAATGAAACAGGTGCAATAACTTCAGTTAAAACACATGAGCTTCCTCTTGAGCTGCTTATACCAAGTCAGTAAGTGGAGACCTTTGGTCTTAGGGTGAACAGTGGTGTATTGTGCCCCAAGCCTAGTGAGAGGCTGATTTCTACTCTCTGGCAGTGACCTTCGTTCTGGACAAAATGTTCCCCCCACCATGAGTGACTCACAAGGTACGGCCTATTACGCAACCAAGTGGGAGGAGAGGGGGCTAGAAGAGGGGAGTGGGGTTAGTGATGGATGATCCATTTTTCTGGATAAAAGGTTTCACAAAGTGGATGACTTCTGCGTGAGAATGGGGCACAACACAAGTCCTATTTGCTCAAGGCTGGCCACAGGTCAATTATGCTGTAACTGTCAGTGGGGAGGAAAGCCATTTGAATGATGTAGAGGAACTGAGAGAGAAACCAAAAGAGGCAGAAACTGCCAGGTGAAAAGCCAATCCTATTTATCTAAAGAGAGACGGATATCATATACATCAACTGGTTGTTTTATGTGAGTGACTACTTCTGGCCCACTAAGAAAACATCAGTCTTCCCACTTGCTCATTCATTGAAATCACAGTGTTTATGATTCATGTACAGTAGGTAATTATAAGGTTTGTCTCTGACAGCTTATTTGTGATTTCATTTTACGGATGTAAGTTTCGACCTCAATTTAAGCTTAAACAAACAATGGGATAGGTCACAACAAGCATTCAGTCTGCAGTGGAAAAAAGGAGAGTTGTTACAGAGAAGTTGTGAGCACGTTGTGATGCAATAGAGGCAATAGTGTAAACTTTCATTTTGAACCAGAGGGCTCAATAAAAAATGAAAAGGGTATCAAATAAATCATTATCTAAAAGAATGAGTTAATGATGCAATAAAACATGCAAAAGATAAGATATAGAGACGCCTTTTAATGCAGACTCCAAGTGTTTGAAAGCAAACTTCACACTCATAAAATAAATTAAAACAGGTCTGAAGAAAAGAACTGCAAGATCAAAAACACACAAAGTGTGTTAAACAGTAAACGTAATAAAACACATGAAAGACACATGATGTAAACACGCTAGTGGTTCTGCCAGACTGAAACTGTTTGATCTCAGGCTGCAAACAGAGCGGCAGAGTGCAACAACAACATCAGAAAATCAGCTGCATAACACACACCCACATAGGCAAACAGGAGAGCCTCTCAGATGGCCCAGGACCCCAGCCAGCCTAATCCTTCCCGACCCCAGACATCCCGTCTCTGGGCCTGCACGCCACTTGATGCCCCTCAGGTGGATCTAAATGAGATCTGGCAAAGGCTGGATCAGTGGAGTTATCCATCCAAGGAGACTTTTTGCATAGGAGATTTAGTCTAAACCCTGGGAGAAGTCCCATATTCACCATTAAAATGCACTGCAATGTGCAATGCTGACATCCTCAAAACATTACTAGAGAATAGGTTATGCATTTGACTGACAAAGCTCTGAGCAGTAGGTGGAAGTCTGTCCTAGAGGCCAGAGGTGGGTGCTGTCGTAACTGGCAGAGATTCCCAGAGGGTGAATCAAAGCTCAGGATCAGGGTTGGAGAGGGTGTCAGTCAGACTGTAATTGATAGCAGAGACTGACAGCTGCTGTCATGAGAAGTGTCACTAGGTCCTCCGCTCTGCCACTCTCTCCACGAGGAGGAAGGAGGGACACAGGAAAGAAAGAAGCCGACAGGGTTAAACGGGAGGGGTCATGGGGGTCAGAGGGACGACAGGTGATGAATGCAGAGATTTAAAAGAAGCACAAGGCAGGCCCTGACACCTTCACTGCAGACACCAGCCCTGACCTGTTCTGATCCTGCTCTGTGATACTGGGATGCACATTGGCACATAC
The DNA here is from genome assembly GCA_008933995.1 of Datnioides undecimradiatus. Classification (NCBI taxonomy): domain Eukaryota; kingdom Metazoa; phylum Chordata; class Actinopteri; order Lobotiformes; family Datnioididae; genus Datnioides; species Datnioides undecimradiatus. The sequence continues at coordinate 2,269,658 of WARS01000014.1, forward strand.
ATGGTTAAACTATCAAGTAACCTTATTATATGTCTGTATTTTTCCCCCTGTGCTGCACAGTGTTCAACATTAACCCTGCAAAGATCAGTATTACATCTAACTTCAAACAGAAACAAACACTTCACAGCACTGCATTTTTGTGCATAGTTGTGCTGTACAGACACAATGTCCAACCACAAAATGTGTGGCTATAAAACATCAGTCAGCACCTGACAAATGTCTTAAATAAAGACTAGGAGCATGAATCAAACTGTGAGTACCTGATGATTAACCTGGCTGGCAGCTAGAAGACCAATACCTGCCTCTGTCTCTCTGCTTAAGTGTTTCCCGCAGTGTACATTCAAAACTCAACATTACACATTTTAAAGTGACTAAACTTTGCCTCACTGTGCCAACAGTCACAGTAGGTAGGCAGGCTTGCGCTACAGCATCAAAGATGCTTTTGCGGAAATGCCTTCATTCTGTGCCTCTTTTCTGTCTGTCCTACAGAAGGGAAGCTTATAGTGACAAATATGTGTGTTGCTGCAGGCCATCTGGCAAAACCATAAAGGATTGCACTCACGCAGATGTGAGTTGTCTATTTTTTCTGACAGTGATTTAATCTGAACCTCCTTCTCATTTACCATATATTAGCAATGTAAGTGTATTTATGTTTGGCATCACTCTGTTGTGTGTTAACAGTTTCAGGAAGCACACAGTCCATCTACTGCCTTCTTGTTCCATAGCTATTGCTGCTCTAAAAGTCAAGTATAGCAACTGCAAGACTGGTTGTAACTATTGTATTTTGTGGGAGATTTATTCATAAAGATGTAATTCATTGCAGTACTCAATTGGTCCAGTTATTGTTTTCAGTTTAATCATACTAATTCAAATGTGTAAAGAGAAATTCAACTTCTACATTATTTTTTGCTATTTTGCAATTCAAATAGATGGTTGTCTAATTTTATCCAGAATCTGAAATATGTACTTGTTCCCTTGCAGGGCTGAACCATCAGTTTTGCATTATAGGACTTCTGGTAAAACACAGGCACAAAAACAAGAGGACTCATTGATCAGTAAGCCTGAAACAGTCAATGCACACTGAGATACTTGCCCCTGATGGCTGTTCAAGATGTGTGCAAGCATGAGAAAATTCACAGCAAAATATGTTTTTCTGAGCTCATGCACTGCAGGACATGATCAGCTCTCAGTTATGAGTCACTGAATGGAACAAAAACTATCTAACTAATGAACAAATAACTCTCCCTGTGTCCCAAAGCAACCCTATTCAAGTATCTAGGAAGGCATTCCAAAACACTGCAAATAATGTGGGTCATCAGCTTGTGTTGGAGCTAGTCCTAAAGTAAATGGGTTGAAATAATTTAGGCCACTCATTTGGTCGGAGAATATTCTGGCCTGGCAATTAAACAGCATAACAAAACCTCCCAACATCTCCAGGCTATGGTGAGATTTTAATAGCGACTGGTCTAAATTGACCTGTGAGTGAATGAACCTCTTGCTCTCACGTGTGGTTCCCAAAATAGCTTGTGTGAAAGCAGGGTCTGTTGTAGAGGGCTGTCAGTGACCCTTTAGGCAGGAGAAGATGTGTTCACTCTGACTGCCTTCCTAGTGACTGTAGCTTGCACAAAGATAAAGCATGTCAGATGCGATTGCCATAGACACGCATTGCCCATGACATCATTCTGTGCACAAGTGACCGCTAAGCAGTGCGAGGACTGGAAGCAAAAGAGAGGAACGTGTGGAAGAGTACACAAACCCTGCACTCTATGCATGCTTTGAGCACACAGAGAAAAGCCAACATGGGCAATGATGTCAACTACTTTCCCATAGGGAGACTATGGGAAAACTGGGGTGCAGCAAGCAGTAGCCCCCTTTTCAACATCTTCAGGGCAAAATGGTACATTAATGACTTCATGGGCAACATCCTTGATATTGACACGTGTTAGACATGAATAAACTGAATCTATATCGTTCTATATTTATAGTAAAACTGTGATGTTGACTGCAATCATTATAGGTTTCATTAACAAACTGAAGAAGGGAGTCTTTCAGTGGTGGGAAGAGTGCGACACTTGTTGTTGACTACAAATGTCTGTAACAATACCAATGAGATCCCATTGTCTAACACGGGTAAGTAAATATCATAAACTATATATGATATCTGCAGAAATAACAAAATCCAAGGCAAAATTGTGTTCAAAGCCACTTTGCAGGGCTTTTGAAGTCTGCCTTTGAAATAGGCTTTCAGAGGTTGCCCTCTGTTGGTGACTGTGAATCTTGCATATTATCTACACAGAACTAGACAGTTTTATGGTTTTATGGTTAAATTGTCTAACTATTGTGGTTAAACATTTTGGTCAGGCTATATTCCCCACACCATCATTTTTAACAAAGATCAACAAAACTGTTACTCAAAGGTAGGATTGTGCTTAAGGCTCAGGCTGAACCAAGGTCAGAATTAGGAGATCTTGCTTTCCCTGAATTAAATTTGGAAATAACTTAATTGAAAATGTATGTCCCTGGACACTGGAATAGCACCATTTGTTGCACCAAACACAAAATGAAGTACATACACTAACGTGGTTTCCAATGCAATATCTTTGGTGGTATGTTCTATTTAATGTTTTATTTTCTTCTTGGTAAAGAAATGCATAGCTGTGCAACTGTTTCCAACACAAAACAGTGTGCCCTACAGTATGTTTGCCATTTTTACTTTTGGATTTGACTTCATTACTTGAGCTGTTTCCATATGCCAGAGCAGGATTAATATGTCAGCTACCACAAAAAAGCTACCTATCTGTATTTCTTTGAACATTTGTCAATGTGCAGGTAAAATTTGGGGTACTCTGTACTAAAATGTCAACAGTAATGAACTTTAGCTGTCATTTGGTGCATAAAGACATCAAACCTTTTCTACATACAATACAAGCCTGCAGGTTAGGGTCATTTAAACAGTTCTTTATTTTACTATGTGATTATCCTGTATTGTTTATTTAATAGGTGACCACGCCGACTGCAGTCTTTAGCATCTTAGACATAATTAGATGTCATGCCATGCTGAAATGTACAATGAAGTCATCTCATGTATCTCTGAGGCACTGATGCTGCCTTTTTGTAGAACCTGATTCATTTGCACTCACTGCACCAATGTGTTCTTCCGCGCAATACCAGTCGTGATCGGTTTATTTTACATGATGAAGATTCAAACGCACAGTTAATGAATGAATCAAGACCATATCCTGTGATTGATCGATTATTTTGCTGGCATGAACTTCATTATAATTTTGCAAACGTTTCGCCGTTATGGCGATATGCGGATCTAGTTTCTCTCAGAAATTAGTTCCACCCATTTCGCCATTTTATGTTCCATAGCTGCTTTGTTGTGAAGGGTGAAGAGAAAACCAGCCTGAAACGACTGCACAGTTATTGTCATTAAAAAGTAAGGTACTGTAGCAAGGTTGGCTGATAAATAATTACGTTACATACAGTGTAGTAATCTTCCTTTAGCGCCGCGCCAAACATCAAAATCACGGATTAGGTTAGCTTCTTAGCTTGCCTGGCAACGTGTTTGCTGGCCGTAGCCGAGGAAGACGACTGCTCGTCGTACATTTTCTCTGAAACTGTTATCTGCTAGAAGACACATTGACGTCCACCGTGCAAGACACGAAGACTGAGGAGATGGCGACCTCGGTGGGGAACGTGGCCGACAGCACAGGTTGGTTGCTTCTAAACTAACGTTAGCTAACGTTAAATGGAAAGTATCGTAATATGCCGTGAAAGACGTCCTTCGCGTGTTACGATGCTAGGTGCTGACGCCTAGCAAGCGGCCAACGTTCATTCAACCCAACATTAAGTGTATCAGGCCATCCAAGTGTTGTTGCCACACAACTCAATCTGTTGTCTTAAAATCAATGGCTCATTTTATGTAGCTCATGTCATGGTATTGTTTCTGTTTCTGTCTCTGGCTAATGGTAATTGGGCTAGGTTAGCATGTTCATCTGTAAAGCAATTCATGTACAACGAATTAATCCGTTTAAACTGTTAAAATGTAAAATTAAAAGAAGCATTCAAATATTGAACTATTCACTGTCTTCTAACGTCTGTATTAGGATTTTTTTTTGTTAAGCTGGAATTCAATACGGCTAGCTTGGGTAGCTAAGCTAGCTAACGTGTCGTTCGAGCGACATCAAGATGCTGTTACATGTATCTGCTCAAAGTCTGAACAGAGAAAATGGCTTCCACTGTGATAAACCTCTCCCCCTTGCTTGAGGTCAATTTCTTAAGCTGCTTTTTGTTATGGTTGTGGCCACGGGCACAATACGGGCCCTGCAGCACCATACAGACATCGCTGCTTATCGCAGATGTGCAAATCAGGTTGAAGACTGTCTTTTTTCCCTACTGACACTGCTGACGAGATAACGTTAAAAAGTGACCAGTGGGGCTGTTATTTTAATGTGGATTTTACCTGAATGATAACTTGTAGATTATGAGTGGATGAGTTATGTAATCGAAACAATTCATCCTTCTTGCATACGCATATTGTGACGTAATGGACTGATGGATGAACCTGATCCACTGAGATCTTGTGTGCGTGCCCTGGCATTATGGCATTAACTAGCAGGTGGGTGTGGACCCACAGTATACATGCCGGAATGCTGCCAAACCAATTTTGCCACAGGTCCCGCAGGTTCGTCTCCTTTTGAGGTTACATCTGTGCTGGCACAGTTGCTGAACCTTTTGATAAAATTTGAGTAATTTGTGAAAGGTAATCATAATTATCATAACAACACAATGCGTGTAAGGAAGGAAACCAGAAATCTGCAAGGGGAAGTATGAATAATGATAAAATACAAAACTAAATTAGAATTATAGCCCCAGCTATCTTACCTTTTTAAAGTGTGTGCGCTATTGAAATGACATTTCAACAAAGTGTCACCAGCATTGATGAATTTTTGCCATTATCATCCACCTCCCTGTTTCTTTGTTTTTTTATCTTTCGTCACATGTATTATGTATTTCGTTTCTAAATTCTGTTTTGCTTTTTGCTGCAGTGTGGTTGGAAAAGTGTCTTATTTACTTAGTATATCACTGAAAATGCTTTTAGTGTCCAAAAATAACCCGTGAGGAAAGATTACTGGAGCTTTAAAAACCTGTTTAAATCGTTGATAGCAAAACTCTTTCAGTGAAGTGGTTTTGTTTAAAATCATCCTCACATTAAAACATTCACAAATAAAGTACAATAAATTGTGTAGGAGTGTACAGTTTCTTGGCTAAAATTGAACTGCATCTCTAACACGTTATTGCCATTTTTTGTGTTACTCGACATGCAGTTCCAAGACAAACTTGCGTTGTGTCACTGATAGGGAAACAAATAATAATTTTATTGAAAATTAATAATCCAGTTGTAACCCTGAAGAATTGAAATATAACTTCAAAAATCCAGACAAAGGGTCTTGATTGCAGCACTTGATCCGAGTCTATTTTTAATTTTTCCCGTTGTCTTGTTTTCCTTTAAATTCAAATTGTTAGCCATTATCTGTCACTGTCAGCATTGTCATCTCTTTATTTTTTGTTTTCATTTGTCTGCTTTAATTTATTCCATCACCTCTAACATGTTGTTTCCCCCCTCCTTGGGCTGTGTTGGTGCTCCAGAACCGACAAAACGTATGCTTTCCTTCCAAGGGTTGGCTGAGCTGGCACACCGGGAGTATCAGTCAGGGGACTTTGAGGCAGCTGAGCGCCACTGCATGCAGCTGTGGAGGCAAGAGCCTGATAACACAGGCGTGCTGCTGCTTCTGTCCTCCATCCACTTCCAGTGCCGAAGACTCGACAGGTGAGGTGTGGGGGGGCTGACTCAATGCGCAGTGTGCATATGGCGTGGAGGTGGCAGACAGTAAAGGGCCTTCTGTGACTTTCAGTGCACACAGCTGGTGTGGGAGTCAAATGGAACAACTGAGCTATCTTCACGAAATCCTATTGCTTGGTTAAATCACATATTGCTCTCTCATGATTCTAACACGATTTCAGCGGTGGCCAGACCTTTTGCTTTGCAGGTTCCTTGGTGAAGGTTTCGAGTGTAGTGAGTTGCAGATTTAAATGTTTGACTATATTCATTTTATAATTGCCCAATGCCAGCAATGTACTCCAAGGTTTAGTGTGTTTTCATGCCATTGTCAAAGAAGCCAGTCATATTATATTCAGACAAATGCTGAAAGTACTACTTAATATTCTTTAATAACTTACTTAGCAATACGAGTTTGCTTTCTATGTTTTTAATGTAAATGTTCAACAGTAGCTACTCAGAGCAGTACACTGTGTCATGATCAATGTCATATGGTGCAAATTGGTAATAGGAACTCATTTACCTGCAGATACAGTTTGGAGTTAACATTTAATTTGGAGTATGCTGCCAGAAATTACTTTACATGATGGAGAGGGTAATCATTGATTCTTGACGTTTGAAAGATGGTTGAATTATCCATCTTTCAACATTTTAAAAATATTCATCTTGATTTGTTCATATATTCACCTATATGCCTTTAGAACAGGGTTTTAGCACCTTGCTGCTGCTGTTTCACAAGCATCAATGCTGAGCACCGAGCCAGTACACCTGGCAACTCTCTTCAGGATAGTGACCATTCTGTACTCATTCTGGCCCTACAGGTCTGCTCACTTCAGCACCTTGGCCATCAAACAGAACCCAATGTTGGCCGAGGCCTACTCAAATCTGGGGAACGTGTATAAAGAGCGTGGGCAACTGCAGGAGGCCATTGAGCATTATCGCCATGCCCTGAGACTGAAGCCAGATTTCATTGATGGATACATCAACTTAGCAGCAGCTCTGGTGGCCGCAGGGGACATGGAGGGAGCAGTGCAAGCTTACGTGTCTGCATTACAGTACAACCCAGTAAGTGACACGCCTAACACTGAAATGCTTGTAAGAGTAACTTAACACCAGGCTTAAAAGCAGTGTTTTGCTGATCCTTCTGGTTGAAAGTCTTGAGCCTGTTTCACTTCTGACCACACCCAGTGTGGTTTAGTGTGATTTGACTTGTGCTCTGACGTACTCTGTTGCATCTGTTGCCATACACAGTGATGCCATTGTGTGTAGGTATACACTTGTACTTAACTGTAACAAGGTGAAAAGTTAAACCAGTGGAGGTCAGCAAAGGCAAGATTTTTGAGGGGTCTTGACAGTCGACAGTAAACTCTTTCTGTGGATAAATTGTACATATTTAGAGTCAACACATTGACATGAGGGTTTTTGTAACAGTAAGTCAAAAACTTTTTTCCCCTCAGGATCTTTACTGTGTCCGAAGTGACTTGGGCAACTTGCTTAAAGCCCTTGGGCGTTTGGAGGAGGCTAAGGTATGTTACAGCTGCTCGGCATTTGTGTAAATGTGTTAGTATTTCTGTTGTAGATTTTATCTTTTTTCTCTTTTCTTTTCTTTTTCTTGTCCATACATTTTTGTTTTTAGTGTCCCACCACTGAGGCCATAGATGTTCCTTTCTCCCTTTTTACATTTTTCAGCCAATTTGAGATGTTTCCCTTCAACCTTCTCGGCCAAGTGAAAGGCAGGGAATGGGGTTTTTTTTCTCATTTTTGAGAGTTGCAGTGAACTTCTCACACATAACTGACTGGAAACCTATGGAAGTATTAAACTGCAATCAGTTTCTGTATTTTTTTTTTTTTTAAATCATAGTACACACATTTTCTGTTGATTACTTTTTAGAGAGCTTCATGTATTTTTTTTTCAGTATAGTATACGTATTACCTTTAAACCCAACCTTTGTCACCATTAGTCCCAGTGTCCTTTGCTTTACCCCGACCTTTTACCAGGTCAGCCCCTCCCCTTTCAGGAAGAAAGGCTGGAGTTTTAAATCATAAAGTTGAATCTGTACTGTAATTTTTGGACTTCAGCCCATGCATTTTCATATTGTTTTTGGAGGGAAAATGCTGGCTCGGTCTTTGAAGAATATATGAACTGATGAGAAGTTAGTTTATATTTGCGGTGCAAAAGATAAGATGGTTTCTAACCTAACCACTATACTCCAATATTGTTTATCAGGTGCCCCAGACAAGCTATTAATCTCAGTTGCTGTCAGTCCAGTTGCTGCCAGTGTGGGGTTGTTACACTTTCATCTTTCATTTTTAAACTTGTGTCCTTGTTAGATGGGGGGGGGGGTTCCTGGGTTGGGTCAAATCTGGAGATGTGGAGTTGTCCCACTGGTTACAGGCCATCTTATTTCGTGCTTGAGGGGGTGTAAAGGAGTGGGGAGGAGCATCAGGGAGTCACAAGCTCTCCTGCTCTGTCGCTCCACCCCCCGCGCGCTTGCTGAGGATTGGTGGAGTGTGCGCGCTCAGAGCTGTCTTCCTGACCACTCAACTATGCCCAGTCAGTGCTCAAGCACACCGTTGTAGTGCTGTACATGCACATATGAATTCATTGAATTCATGTTTCTTTGGACTATGGTTGCTAATGAAAACATTACCCAGCTGGTTATCTATTCTGATACCCACTGCTATTGAATAGCATATCTAAATGCATGGGATTAAGAGAGTTCGTTCCCAAGTGCCTTAAAATGATTTCAGGTGATGTCAAGCAGACAGCTCGCAATTTGTACTCCACGTCCTGCGTCAGATGCTGGGTTAGAAAGACAGAAGCAAGCGCAGCAACAGTGATGACTTCTTTATTTCAGAGCTGTGGAGGCTTCTAGATACAAATAATTACACCACAGATTTTTCTCCCTACCCCATTGGCCAGGATTCAAGAAAGCAGGCCAGGATAAAGAAATCAAAGTTTCAAAAATATTTCATGCAAATGCTAAAACAATAAAAGAAAAGCAATGATTAATATTTCTTCCCTTTTCCTTCACATATGTAATATTCCCAGAGGAATGGGATCAGTTCATTTGGGCAAGATCAAGCCAGTAACTGCCCTCCTGTAGTTTGATATGAAAACTGAATTGATGAACAGCCTGACTATATTTCGCTGATAGACTGAATACATCAAAGCCTTTCTTCCCACCCAGTTACCCTCAAAGCATTTCTTTTGTTTTCTTTGAAATGAAACATTCATTGCATGAATGAGAACTAAGAATAGTCTGTTTTTATGTTTGTTGTGATTTGGAAGAACCAATTTTATTTCCATATTTGAAAAAGAATGTATTGTTTGAAAACTTTTACTAACGATCTTGTTTTCTGATTTTGTCTCTTTTGGTTTTTCCACAACTGATATTGTTATTTAGAAGGTTTCAGGTGGGTGACACTATTCCTGCGTAGGTGCCTGGCGGAAAGGAACACTAGGGCAGCCTCAGTCCTCTCCTCTTCTTCCAGCCAGCTGCGGCCACCACTCTGACAAAGTCCAAAAATATGGTAACGGGTTTGTAACTGCCAACAAAAGAAAAACCACCTCACTTCATGCTTGAGCTCCTCTGTCTTGTGGCTTCCTTTGAAGACCAAAAGAAAAAAGTAACTTAACAAATTCCAGTAAGCATTTCTTAAAATATGCTATACTAATTACCCAATTCTGTATTAAGTTAAAAGAAACTTGGATTTGGAAGCAATAATCGTGAAAATCAAGTAAGATCCCTCTAACTCTTACATGTTGTTTATTTTTTCCTATTTTGTTTTGTTTTTCCTTCTTTATTTGGAGTTGCAGCGTTCTGATGATGATGCAGATAGTGCGCTGTGAGTCTGCAGTAGCGCAGGGGCTGCGCAGCGATACCGTTGAAGCAACCAAAAAGGCGGCAAGCGCAAGCATGCGACCCCCCACCCCCCTCACTCCCTTTGGCCTGTTGGTTGCGGACCTCTCCCCACTCACAACCAGCCTCGCTCCCAAATGCCCCAGAATCTCAGACATCATTGGCGTGTACACCAAACTTACTTTGACATATACAATGAATCTTTCACTTATATAGTTACTCATTTAGTTTCCAAATGCCCCTAGTCTTTATCACGGTGTTGCTGCTGGTTAATCCCACAGCCCCCCCCCCCTTATTCTGAGATACTTTACTGGGTGCTGAGTGTGTGCCAGTCTGGTGTTTGCAGGTGTTCTGCCAGGGGTTGTTGGTCTGCAGCTGTCTAACCTGGCCATTCAGCGGGCGCAGCAGCGAAGCAACGACCTTTGCCAGGAGCAAGGTCACGCAGGCAGCATTATATGATGCATTGTGGTGGTGGTGGTGGCAACAGACACACACACTGCGCGCCTGCGTTTGTTGCGCATGCATTACAGGGACCATCACTTGCACGAAATGTCCAGCATCCTAGGTTGTGAGATATTATGCCCACATAAAATATAACGCGTTCATGCCATTTTTTAAGATCTTAATGTTAAAGTTACTGTATGGGTTATAATTTGTTATTGTTGATTAGAGGGCAGCAGACTGTAGCTGATGTGGGGGCCACTACATTTGTTAATAAAGTGGACATAACTGAAGGATGGGGGCCTTCGTGTGGGTGCTGGTTGGATCTGCGCAGCGTAGGAAAAAGCAATGCAGCTTAGCGCGGCAGAGTTGTGCGCACACGAGCCCATGCTGTAGACTCACTTTTTGCCATGATGGAGAATAGTCACTAATTTTGCTTTCTCTGCCCTTTTTGTTTTTTCTTACTTTTATTCTCAATCTTCTATTTGTTTTTATTTTACAATCCCCTGCCCTCCCTTCTACATACTATACCTGTCCCATTCTACCTCTTCTCCTCCTTTCCTGTGGTTTTTCATTGTAAACCCATTGAAGGCTTGTTACCTGAAAGCCATTGAGACTCAGCCCAACTTTGCAGTGGCTTGGAGCAACCTGGGCTGTGTGTTCAATGCCCAGGGAGAAATATGGCTGGCCATACACCATTTTGAAAAGGTCAGTTGCAAAAAATTTTTGTAACGCTTTTCAATTTTACTACTTTTGGTCTCTGTATATTTCTGTATGTTTGCATGGGTTTTTTTTTTTTTTAAAGCTTGTTTAAATTTTTAGGCAGTGACCCTGGACCCAAATTTCCTCGATGCATACATCAATTTAGGAAACGTGCTGAAGGAAGCCCGCATTTTTGACAGGTGAGTCTGAAGCATGATACAGTAGACAGTACGATAATCCTGTTGTATATTCGTGTCTAATCTTTTGTCTTTAAATACACCACCTTGCCTCGCCCAATGTGGAATTGAATGAGTCAAGAACTTTGTCAATCCATTACGTCCTTGTCTGTGTTGATTTTGAGGACTTGTACTTGCATCCCATTGCTTTAGAAAATGCAGATTTGCTGCACCTACAGACCTGCTATCATCATGCTACTCAACTGGTGAAACAGTTGTTTTAATTTTCTGTAATACATTTGTAGGGTATGTTGTACTTTAACTGTTCTGAAGTTGTACAAAATGGGCAGAGTTTCACTATTACACTGTTAATGTCCCTGTTGGCTTGTTAGAGGAGATTTGGTTGAGAAGTACAGTTTTAAAGATTTTGAGCATAACTTGTATCCATGTCTAATCTTTCTGATCTTGCCTCTCCAGAGCTGTGGCGGGATACCTAAGAGCACTGAGTCTTAGCCCAAACCATGCTGTTGTCCATGGAAACTTGGCATGTGTCTACTATGAGCAGGGCCTCATCGACCTGGCTATTGACACCTATCGTCGGGCTATTGAATTACAGCCCCACTTCCCTGATGCCTACTGCAATTTGGCAAATGCCCTGAAAGAGAAAGGCAATGTAAGACCAGGCTTTCTGTGTGCCCTGTCTAGATGCTATTTAATACCAAAAACACAAATGCTTGTTAATTAACTTGCAGTGTCTTTCTCAGGTATCTGAAGCAGAAGAGTGCTACAACACTGCATTGCGTTTGTGTCCAACCCACGCTGACTCTCTTAACAACTTGGCTAATATCAAGCGTGAGCAGGGCAACATCGAGGAGGCAGTTCAGCTCTATCGGAAAGCCCTAGAGGTGAGTTAGGACTTTTCTGATATGGATATGTCTGTTTACCAAGACGATTATTAATACTGTAAATGTTGGCATGACGATCTTGGATTGCCCCCCTAGTAACCCTTTTTTTGTTCATCAGGTGTTCCCAGAGTTTGCAGCAGCTCACTCTAACCTGGCCAGTGTCCTGCAGCAGCAGGGAAAACTCCAGGAGGCCCTTATGCACTACAAGGAAGCCATCAGGTTTGTAAATCTGTGTTTTACAGTAGTTTAAACAGACCCATGAAGACTGTTGGTGTGATGCCAAATCCAGGTGTGAAAACAGCTCTTCTGTTTGATTTTAGAATCAGCCCCACATTTGCTGATGCCTACTCAAACATGGGCAATACACTGAAGGAGATGCAGGATGTACAGGGAGCTCTTCAATGCTACACTCGTGCCATCCAGATCAACCCTGCCTTTGCTGATGCTCACAGCAATCTGGCCTCTATCCACAAGGTAGGAATAATCCTTAATCATGCATTTGGAATGATCATTTTCTTCCAACAACACTTGACAGATAAATTGACTAATGGATTGAGGCTGATTGAAACAGTATACAGATGTTGTTGTTTTTTTTATTGCTTTGCAGATGTGAATAATGCATACAGGTAATGTTTTTGAAACATCATTTATTCACACGTTTCCCTTGACTTTTAGGATTCTGGAAATATCCCAGAGGCAATTGCATCCTACCGCACAGCCTTGAAACTCAAGCCAGACTTCCCTGATGCTTACTGCAACTTGGCACATTGCCTACAGGTTCTTATATGCTTATATCTTTCCCAAATAATTATAGCGCATGTCATAGTTCTGTCCTGAATAAGAAATTCACTTTTTAACTTCTTATTCTGTCACACTTTCAGATTGTGTGTGACTGGACAGATTATGATGAGCGGATGAAGAAGCTTGTGAGCATTGTGGCAGACCAGCTGGATAAGAACCGCTTGCCTTCAGTGCACCCACACCACAGCATGCTCTATCCACTCTCTCATGGCTTCCGCAAGGCCATTGCTGAACGCCATGGAAACCTTTGTCTGGATAAGGTACACGCAATGATCAAAGCAAGTAAACTTTAATTCATTTTTGGGGGGAATGCAAGGTGGCTGGTGATGGCAGTGGCTGTCTGCAGGGATGTGGGGAAGGTAAGGGATGGGAGAGATACTGGGTATATTTAGGTCTTTGTTGTAGCTGGCGGGGAAGGGGTTGCCTCTAGGGGTATGGGTGTGTTATAAGGTATGGACATGAATTTTAGATGAATCAGTGGATGCTTTAAATGTATTGGTTTTAGTCCTGTGTGTATGTGTGTATTGGTGTGGGACTACATTAAAGTAGCTGTAGTTGTATTCTTATGCTATTTCTTTTTCCACAGATTAATGCACTGCACAAACCTCCTTACGAGCACCCAAAGGATCTGAAGGCAAGCGGTGGACGTCTGCGCATTGGTTACGTCAGCTCCGACTTTGGCAACCATCCTACTTCCCACCTGATGCAGTCCATTCCTGGAATGCACAATCCTGAGAAATTTGAGGTACGTGATACTTATTGTAAAATATTGGTAATTGATAGAAGGGATGTCTGAAATCATTGGAGAAATTGTTTAATATATATTTTAATGTCTGAGTCTCTTATTTTAATTAATTTTATTCTGGGTTGTTTTTGTCCTCCAAGGTGTTCTGCTATGCGCTCAGCCCTGATGATAGTACCAACTTCCGTGTCAAAGTGGTAGCTGAGGCCCATCATTTCACAGACCTCTCACAGGTACTAGACCTGGGTTACCAGGAGCTACTTTATCTAATTTTTGAAATGTTTAGGAACCTTTCAGTGTGACAATGTGACATTTTGGGTTTTTTTGTGTTTTTAATGACTCATTTCATTTTAACAAAACTCTGGTTGTTGGTTAAAAAAACATCTTCATTAAAACTGATCTCTCCTCCAGATTCCTTGCAATGGCAAGGCAGCTGATCGCATTCACCAGGATGGAATTCACATTCTGGTCAACATGAACGGATATACCAAGGGAGCCCGAAATGAGCTGTTTGCCCTCCACCCTGCTCCCGTTCAGGTGAGCTCTACATATGATTTCTGAATGACATAGGGGGTGTATCCTGCGGACAGATATCAGCTGTACAAATGGATAATTGCACCTTCACAGTTACATTCATTTAGCCCCTGTGCATTGGTGTTTACAAGAAACTGCTGGAATCAAAGAATATACAAACAGTTGTTTCTACGCATTCCACAGGCTATGTGGCTGGGTTACCCTGGAACAAGTGGAGCACCCTTCATGGACTATATCATCTCTGACAAGGAGACGTCACCTCTGGAAGTAGCTGAGCAGTATTCAGAGAAACTGGCCTACATGCCAAATACCTTCTTCATTGGAGACCATGCCAATATGTTCCCTCACCTCAAGGTTTGTTCTTCCTCACATTGTTGCCATTTGTATCTGTATGCACAGTCTCTTATTAAGAAACAAAACAGAACAGGAAACAAAAACAGTGCTAACCAAATCTAATCAAAATACTGTTGCAACTGTTTTATTTTTTGACTCGCAGAAAAAGGCAGTGATTGACTTCAAGTCTAACGGACACATCTTTGACAACCGCATTGTTCTTAATGGTATTGATCTAAAGGCCTTCTTGGACAGTCTGCCTGACGTGAAAGTGATAAAGGTAAGTTAAAACAATGTCCTGAACTTGTCTTTACTTTTAGGGTTGACAATTTGAGTTCAGTGTGAGTTGGACACTATAGTTTTGGACCTCTAGATGGCAGTGTGTGACAATTTCCTCATGGTAGTATTGACTTGGAGTCACAATGATGGCAAAAGAAAACAATAAATCATATTATTAAACCTGTGTTAGCTGTGTGTTAGGTTTTTGAGAAAGTCCTGGTCAGTATCTGCCGATTAAAATGTTCTTTGTTAAAAGCATGAAATTGTGTTAATGTGAACCATTGCATCCTATCATCGAATGATTTTGCCATTGAACCATATTCATAAGTTGAATATCATCTACATCCTCTGTGACTAGATGAAGTGTGACAACAACCAGGAAACTGCAGGGGACACAAATGGGGCTCTGTCCATGCCCGTAATTCCGATGAACACAGCAGCTGAAGCAATCATCAACATGATCAACCAAGGCCAAATCCAGGTCACAATCAATGGCTTCACTGTGAGCAATGGCCTGGCCACCACACAGGTATGTTTAATGTGGACACCTGTCATGTAAATGCATTTTTTTTTTAGGGTTATAGCATGTACACAGAGTGTTCAAATGCAGAAGCCAGAGCAGCATTAAATATAGGTTGCTGCTTTTCCAGATCTTTTCAGCCAATGAGGTTATAGTCTCCATGCCAGTGTCTCCAGCAGCCAAGTACTATCACACTCTTCAGGACAAGCATCAAGGCCATACCACCTCTAAGCAACACTGTTGTTTTTTCCATTTTAGATCAACAACAAAGCTGCCACAGGGGAGGAGGTGCCACGCACAATCGTTGTAACAACCCGGTCTCAGTATGGTCTGCCTGAAGACTCTATTGTCTACTGCAACTTCAACCAACTCTACAAGATTGATCCCCCTACTCTTCAGATGTGGGCCAATGTAAGTTAGATCTACTTGGTTATAACAAAAGCTTCGATTCTTCCTTCAACTCTGCACTTTAAGATGTATGCTTAAAAAACTCTTTTAAAACTTCGGTCACTTTGCAGATCCTGAAGCGTGTTCCCAACAGTGTGCTGTGGCTTCTTCGTTTCCCTGCTGTTGGCGAGCCCAACATCCAGCAGTACGCTCAAAACATGGGTCTGCCTGGCTCTCGCATCATCTTCTCTCCTGTGGCCCCCAAAGAGGAGCATGTGAGGAGGGGCCAGCTGGCTGATGTGTGCCTAGATACGCCACTATGCAATGGTCACACCACTGGCATGGATGTTCTCTGGGCTGGAACACCCATGGTCACCATGCCAGGTTAGTCTTTCTAACCATAACTATGAGAAAATACAACCACATTAAAAGTTGATGTAATAGTTGATAAATAACTAGTATATGTGGTGAATTTAAAGTGAAAGCTGCTTTTTAACTAACTTTTTCACCCTTTTGTAAAGGTGAGACCCTTGCCTCCCGAGTGGCCGCCTCCCAACTCAACTGTCTGGGCTGCCCTGAGCTAATAGCCCAGAGTCGCCAAGACTATGAGGACATAGCCGTCAAACTTGGATCTGATATGGAATAGTGAGTCTGATTTTTGATCTGCATTCTTTTAAAAATAATTGGTCAAAATTTGAAGTCTGACCACTACCTTTGTTTTCTTCTTCTTTAGCCTGAAGATGGTCAGAGCACGTGTTTGGAAGCAGCGAATCTGCAGCCCTCTTTTCAACACCAAGCAGTACACAATAGACCTGGAGAGGCTGTATCTGCAGATGTGGGAGCATCATAGCAGTGGCAACAAGCCAGAACATCTGGTCCAAACAGTAGAGACCAGTGAGAATGCCTGAACTAGTTGCTACTTCTTTTGCTTATTTCCCCAAACCATGTCCAGCTCACCATCCTTTTTTTTTTGTTGTTGTTTTTTTGTTTTTTAAAAAAACATTATCAGCGCCCTAGCTTGGAATGGTCTTTTTCCACTCCAGCCCTGTCCCTGAATGATTGTCTCCATCTCTCTGATTTACTATTAGTAGGATATTAAAAGGATTCTTTATTGGTAAAGGAGCCTACAAATGTACACATGTATCTCCTGCACATCACATTTGTCGTTGCACCACACATCTGCATTGCCTGAGCCAGATTGAGCTTGAGACTTTCAGGCACCTCTTCTGAGACTCTTGTCCCTCAACACAGTATATATGGTGAGCATGAGAGGATTGTGGATGCCCTGCTTACCCCTTCAGTACTTGGATCAGTGGATTTTTTTTTTCTTTCTCCTGTTGGTGTGCATACAGGACTTGCAGCTTGTGGAAGGAATGCCCAGCCGTCATTACTTGTTGATCTATTTATAAATGGATTAAGAGTGTTGTGTGTTTTAAAAGGACAATGTTGCACCAAGAAAATTGTAACTCTGACTTCAGTTTCATCAGCTTTAACATGCATAGGTTGCAACTGCTCTTTAGTTTGTCTCAAGCTGTTATGAAATTACTGCAATGATTAGATGTGCAAGTTCTAAGGAATACAGTCTAGATGAAGACTTCTTCCCCTTGCCAAATGCCAAGTTTTATTCATTTTGATGTCAGTCAAAGAATATGTTCAATAGCTGTTGTCCTGTTTGATGTCACACTATGCTTGTGAAGATGATTGGACAAAGGAGCTTTAATTCTTTGGAAAGGGTCTAAAGGTTTAGATGTCAGCTGTTCAGAAATTGATCTTGTTTTTTAATCACTCAAACCAGGAACGGCCTAGGTAAGTATTTTCTAAGCAGTTTTTCTTTTTGTATTGTCCGTTAACTGTATGCTGTCAATGATGCCACAAGGCTCTAAATATAATTAAAAAAATAAAGAGATGGTAAAACTCTGTACCGTCTTTAGCACTGACTTAATTCAGTCGATGGTAAAAACAAAACAATTAAAAAAATAAATCCAACAGCATTTGTGTCTTGGGTTTTTTTTTCTGTTATTTAACAAGCATAGGGTAGATGGGTTGGCAGCTTCTATCTGTAATGAATTTCACATTGCTAGACATTCCAGTATATTCTTGTGGCTCAATTAAATGTAATAGAGCAATGGCATTCTTCAGGAGTTATGTTGTAGTGTCATAATACTGACAGTGAACAAAATATACTCGTATAAATGGTCAGATCACTGAAAAAGCTCAATGTACTGCAGTCTTACCACAATACGTTATTGGATTACAGTAAATTAACATAGTAAAGCATTGTAATGTGTACTGTTGACACTGTTAGATAACTCCATGTCGTTCTATATTTTTTATGTTTTCCACTTCCAGTATAATGTTGTATGTAATTGGGGTGCAAATAGCCCATAACTGAACGGTACAGCAATAGAAGTGGTACGTGACCGCGACACATGGTGCTCGGTGGTAGGCGTTGACATAACTGACTGTATTGTTTGAAGTCCTCTCCTATTGGTCAATTTCTTGTGACAACTTCCGGCGTGATGGGTGCCGCAAGGATTTGAATTTGCCGTTGCCTTTAGTTTCGATAGGTCCCCTGTCTCGTATTTACAACGACAGAAGCGCTTTTGGTAATGTTTCACATGACATCTATTTTATGTTATATTTAACAGGAGGTTCACGTGGTACACGCTAATAGAAAACACTGAACTACTATCAAAAGGTTATCTCGATTCCAAACATTGTTAACGTTAGCTAGCAGGTTAATGCTAACGGTGACGCTAATGTGTGGCTTTGAACCTCTTGTTGACAGAGTTTCTAGTTAACTGAAATAAAACGGGTAAACAGGTTAAACAAAAATAATTTGTTTTAACTATCGCATGCGTTTACTCCGGTTTATACTGGCAAATTATTTTTTATATACTTTAGGTTTGACGTTAGTGCTGACCTTTAAATGTTAAATGACCGCCGTGTTGCTTTGTGCACCCTTTGTCACAGAGCGGAGGGCAAATATGAATGATGATACCTGCACATTATTTAAAAGAGTTGCTCAAAAGATGGGATGGGCTGATGAGGGAGGACTGAACACTGCAGAAAAAACGGTGGGTGACTATTTTCTTAATTTAATTTAGTCTCCAACACATATTTTCTCTTTAACCTATAGCAACAGCACCTTTTTGGTTTTATCCTGACATTTATTGACTCAGACTTGCAGATGGTCTGATGTGATAATGGGTATAATAATAACGCTAACATATACTGATATGTATGTTGAGGTTTGTAGGAGAAAGAACAGCTAACAAACATATTTAAATTTTATGAATATACATTTTATTGATCTATCTATGTATGTGTGTGTATGTTTGCATATATATCTTAACAAATTAAATATATTTAGATATGATTTTTTTTAAAGTCATTTCTGAATTTCTGACTTTTCATTAGCAAAATTCGTGTTAACATAAGGATCTATCTCTCTTCCTTTTTTTTTAGCTGCTAAGTACAATTGGCAAGACTCGTCATGCTGCCACAAGTGGTTTTCAGTCTGCTCAGCAATCGTCCTCACCCCTCCAGCTTGCCCTCGACGACAGTGAAGATGATCCAGACAAGGAGAACCAGTACTCCAAGGGCAACCATTACAGAAACAACTCTTTTATCGGGTCCAGTGATGACGATTTTGACCAGTGTGAGTTAAACTGTATGAACATTGTTTTTAGTTAAATTGTGTGACTCTGCTTTTTAAAGACACTGATTTGTTCATTTGTGTTCTCTAGTTCTTGTTGGTAGGGCTACACCGAAAGCTAAACCTCCCTCACAAAAACCATGTAGTGCTGCAAAGAAAGGCAGGTATGTAAATGTTTTCCATGGAGAAACATCTTCAGCTGGTTCCTGGTTTAAATTTTAGCTCACTTGGGGCTCAAGGTTTTGGTCATGGTTGTTGAACTTCTCAACTTTTTCTTGCTCTCTTTAGTTCAAATGTTGTTGTGGTGAGCTCTGACGATGATGGCAGTTTCGAGACATGTAAGTTTCCATTTTCTGCTGGTACAGTAGTCTCTATCAGTGACTACTGACAGTATATCAGTTAAATGATGAGGGAAACGTTTTTACAATGACGTTAAATATTTCTTATATATTACCACGGGTGCTCATTGAAGTTCTGCAACAAGTAAAAACCCCCAATGCCAGGCCTAAGAAAGTTTCAGAGAGTGGGAGTGAAGATAGGTGAGTTTTTGATGTTTTGTGTTTTTTTTTTTTTTTTTTAAATTTCCAAATTCACTATCATTGTCTGGAAAATTTTGTTTTGAAACATCTGTTTTACCTTTTTGTTTACTCTAAAGCCTCAAAAACTTCATTGTGGATGACTACTCATCAGACGATGACTTCATTGACACAAAATCATCATTTAAAGGTAATTATGAATTACCGTATCATTACTGATGTTCCATTATATTTCAAAGCAACACAGAACTTTACGTGTCCAAAGGTGACGATAGCATCTAATGTTCTGCAGTGCCTACGAAGAGCAGAACTCCAGTGGCCCGGCATCCATTGAGGAGACCACTGTCTCAGTGTGACTCCCCAGTCTTTGTTAGTGACAGTGACGGCGATGAAGATAATATTGTGGTCAAGAGCACATGGAGGACTCGTCACTCAAAGCCCCAGCCAAAGGCCAACAAGGATAATGATCTGCTGTGTGATAAAGACAAGAGTTCATTATCACCACCTTTCCCCTCTCCTTTTTCTCTTCTTCCCCACAAAACTCTAACATCACTCGCCTCTCCCAAGCGCACACTTTCAGCACCTTGTAAGCTGGATGAGTCAGCCAGTTCTGAGGAGGAGTTCACATCCCTCCTGGAGCGACTGAAAAAGAAAAACAAGTTTACTGGAACTTCATTCTCACCGAGGAACCCCAATGGTAACTGTTTTATTTGGATTCTCATATTCTAATAGTCTAGCTATGTTTCCATAGTAGTTTTGAGACTGATACCTATTGTTTTGTTCTTAAATTTAGAAAGTAATAAAGAGACCTCTGTGTCAGATCCTCCTGTAAAGGGCTTCACAACACCAGCCCCTAAACCATTAATGAAGACACCAGGAAAAACCTCCATCTTGAAGCCTGTAGTCAGTCAGACGGAGCCCAAACATGGCCCCACCAGCAGGTACAGCATCTGTTTGTCACTCACTCAGTTTATCTTTTATACACTTAATTCTTATGTTCACCTTGTTCCTTTCTTTCCAGGGTAGCAGCATGCAAGACCCCAGGGTGCTTCTTGCAGTCCTTATCAAACCCTGGCACCAGCTATGGCCTGAATTTTAAGCAGAAAAAGGAAGAACTAACCAGCAAACTCTACAAGCTGTACAACACCAGTGTGTTTGATAACAAGGTAAGCTTTTTTTTAAATTATATATTATTTTAAATTTTTGTAAATTAAATTTGCAATGTGTGAATGTATATTTGTAAAACTGCTTTGTTAATATATAGTGTTTTCCTTTTCTGTGTCTGACTTCACATCTAGCTTCCTATAAATATGTCAGTGACTTGGAATAAGAAGATGCGGAAGACAGCTGGGTACTGTATTACAGGGCAGGAGCGAGGAGGAGGGAGCTGCTATGCCCGCATTGAACTGTCAGAGAAAGTCTGTGATTCTGCAGGTAACAGTAGTAAGCCAGATAGGCTGAAGTAATGAACTGTGTCTGCTTGAAAATACTTGAATATAAATTTGCGATATCTGTCATGCAAATTAAAATATTCATTCATGTCTGTTTATTAAATCTCTTCATCACATTGCTGTCACACCCTTGTAGATCGTCTCAGGGACACACTGATTCATGAGATGTGTCACGCTGCAACTTGGCTGATTAACAGTGTAAGGGATGGCCACGGGAACTTCTGGAAGCTGTATGCCCGCAAGGCCACACTGGTGCATCCAGAGCTGCCCATGGTCACACGGTGCCACAGTTATGACATCAAGTACAAATTTCAGTACCAGTGCACCCGCTGCCAGAATAAGTATGTCTTTAGTTCTTTGTTATTCACCTTGCATTTGTTCACTGGTTTAAGTTTAACGCTGATGATTCTTCACAGGATCGGACGTCATTCCAAGTCACTAGACACGCAGAGGTTTGTCTGCGCCCTCTGCACAGGTCAACTGGTCTTGCTGACACCTTCCAAGCCGAGAGCTCCCACACCTTTTGCGAACTTTGTCAAAGAGAATTATGGGACTGTACGACAGGAGCTAGCAGGACAAAGCCATGCGGATGTGATGCGTAAACTCAGTGCCGACTTTGCTTCCAAGACTAAACTCAGTCAAAGCTGAGATCTTAGAAAGTTACTGTGCTTGCAGCATGGACTGAGCTGTACAACCACTTCAGGAAATGCTTCTGAAATACCTCAGTTGACTTGTCTTACATTGGAGAGCAGCTGTGATTATCACTATTATGTTATTTTTCTGGTTTTCATGTCATTTCTGTATTTGTATGTATGTGGGGATAGTCTGGATCTACTAACTGGAAAAACTGTCTTAACAACAAATTCATGTTCCTAAGTGGATCTGTGTGTGTGTGTGTGTGTGTGTGATCGATCCCTTTCATGTATCACAAGGAATTGGAATTGTACAAGTCCTTGTGAAGTGCATGAATTGATCTACCTGTTCTTCATGTTTTCCAACTTTGATGTTCATATTATGAATTCTATAAATAAATTTTCTATGTGATTTTACATTAATTTGATCCTATGCAAGAATTTTAAATGTAAGTGAATGAGAGCTATTCCAGATTAATTTAAATAAGTTTCTGTTGCGATTGGGACAGCATATGTCATAGGAAAGTTTGGGAAGTTAGATTTTAACCATAAATTGCATTAGAGTTTAGTGCCTTGGTTTTACATGGTTCATACTCCCATGTAATCCTAAACTGATTTTTTTAAGTAACACACTTTAATAGAAAAGTAATTTCTCCACAACAATGTATTTTACATAGTTTTGTTTTTTGTTTTTTTTTGTCTAGCACTGTGTGGCTGAGAGTGGTGTTGTGTTTTCCATGACTGTGTCAGTGTTATCAGTCAAATATTGACACGTAGAATACAATTCTGTTCAAATGTATTAATATTTCCCCTGACTTTTGGACAAATAAGCAAATGTAATCGCAAAAACAAACAGCAGCTGTTGACACATCCGCTGCCACAGAGATGAGGTTTTTAGGCCTGAGGTTGGACATGTTGACATGGTGCAACTGAGTAAATGGACAGCCTGTAATGCCGGTATATAACAAGAGGATTCAGTCTCAGTCAGCCTTCAGAATGAAACTGATGTGTCTGCTGTACCATGTCAAGTGGAAAATGCTCAAGAAAGAAGAGCAACTTTGAAGCACACGAGGATGAGAGGATTTTATCTTTATTAGTTTTTTGTTTCTTTGGGTGTTTTTTTTTCTACTCATAACTTTTAAAATTTGGCAGAGAGAACTTGGCGTCATGGATGCCCACTGCAATGTGTCAACACTAGAGGCCCAGACACAGATCAACTCCACTATCTTCCACCTGGTTAAGATGGTCAGCATGTGTGTGAGCTGTGCCTTGAACACTGCACTCAGTGTTCCTCTACTCCTTGTCATCACACGCTCCCCATCCCTCCTCAGACACACTCGCTTCCTGCTCCTCACACATCTCCTCTTGTGTGACAACCTCCAGGTACTGTAGGTCCACACATTTATGGGACAGTTCCATTTTACCCTTAAATAACAGAAAAGGAAAACATGCCGTTTTGACTTAATGATCATTGTTAACATTTCAGCAGCTCCTCTGGACAATCAAAGCTGTTCTCTTAAGGTCAAGAGAAGGAATACCTGTGAACCAATGTCTGATCTTCTGTTCTGCTATCCAAGCCTGCTCACTGGTTTGTAAAAAAAAAAAAAAAAAAGATTTTGAAAAGTGATTTCATCTTTTATTTTTTAACACTGAGCTGACGATTTAAAGCAGAAATTACACCTCATTTTTATTGAAGACCAGTTGAAGAGGACAACTTCCTGGTCTTCTTGAAATACTTACTGTTCACAGTAGCTATAATAGCTGAGAAGAGATCCCTTCCTAATGTGCATTGCACTGTAAGTGACATGGGACAATATCCAGAGAATCCTCACCCTATGTGAAAAGAAAAGCTAATTTGAGGCGCCAGAGGTCTGGTATACATATCAGCTAGTAGCTTCATAAGTTACATTGTTTTAGTGCTTAAATGTCCTCGTTTTGTTTCTGTAGGCATAGATTTCTTGCTGAGTTGGAAGGATTGAAACAAAAGAATAATGTACTAAAAACATAGCTTTTAAATGTCAGTTCTGTCATTAGGACTGTGGATTTGACTCTAGTCTCTTACACTGACATTGCATTAGGAAGGAATCTCCTGGCCATTAAGGACAGGAGGAACATTTGTGGGCAGTAGCACACAATGACCAAGTGAGTATTGTTTTAAGACAGTATAGAGTTGTATAAGTTCTGTACAGGATGATGCATGAGAATTATTGAGGAGATATAAAGCACAGTCATTTATAGAAGAGAGGAGATTTAATTTACCTGAACAGTTTGCCCGCTCTGACTCACCTATTAAGAAAATTGCACTTGACATGGCAACTAGCAGGCAACACATGAGATTCTTGTCTTTACTTTCTTTTGCACAGGTGGACCTCTTTCTGAGCACTGCTCTGGCTGTGGACCGCTTTGTAGCTGTTAAGTGGCCCCTGCGCTATGAATTCTTGATTTGTTCTCAAAGGAAGAGAGTGATTGTTGTAGCGATATGGACCTTGTCAGCTGTGCTCAGCAGTGTGGCTTTGTGCATCAGCCTCAACACTATCCAGGTCAATTTCCCCCTTCCCCGCTGCCGACCTCTGATCCTGATGCCCTGCCTGTCTGGAGCGTCAGCTCTGGTGCTCTACTGCACCGTGGGAACTGCTGTGGTGGTGCCACTGTGCTCTCTGACCATAATGGGATGCCTCTGCCTGCTCTGCTGGGACTTGCATGCAGGACTGCTCTGCACCAAAAGAGCTTGCGTGACCCTGACGCTCCAGGGTGCTCAAACAATTCTCTTTTCTGTTCCTATGGTCATGGACAGCTACCTGATCCCTGGCTACCTGCATGGTGATGCTTATGATATAGCAACTACCATCACCTACAACCTGGCATTGTCACTCATCCCTCTGGTTTATGGCTACCGCTCACGAGAGCTGCAGCAAAGGATTCGACAGGCTGCAAACAGGAGCAAAGTCAACAACCAAAGTTAGTCACAAAGTCTGATAAACATTTGTTTTAGGAGCTGTTTTTTCCATGAAACAGTTGGTGCCTGTTCTGTCTGTTCAGTACAACAGGTTTTCAACATTTACTGCATCCCGCTTCCAATTTACTTGAATGTTTGAATAAGTGAGGTTGAATAGCTGAGTCAATATGCTGTGATAAAATAGCAGCATCTTCCTGTGAGCGATTTGCATTTCAAAGACAAAATGTTTTATTAGCAGCAGAAGAATCAAATCACGCTCCCATGGTGTGAGAAACAAAACCAGGGAAAAAAATACAGAATCAGGCTGTTCAAACAATGATAACTACCGGACACATGGATGCGTATAATGACGACAGACGAATATCTTATATGCTTCAATATATTTCATTTGTACCTTAAACACTTATACGCCATCTATCTACTCAGTAAAGTCACTATGTATCATACAAAACATTCAAGAATACAGAGGGATAAATACTCAACGTTGCAAGAAAAATACACACACCATTGACCACATTTCAAAGATAGAGGGAAGGCGTGCAGGTCAGAGAGGTTGGGCACCTTCCCTGATTGTGATGATCACCCCTTTAAGAGGCACAGGCACAAATCCACAACTGAGTTGAGACAGCACTCCCCAATCGGAAGCAGCCAACCAACTGCTCATGTACATTTCTCTGGAGAATCAGCATACAAGAGCCAAAACATAAAACACTTGAGTTGCCAGTACAAACCAAACAACTTACAGATGGATAAAACATAATGCACACGCTGGATTAATAATCAAAGCATTGGAATGTACTGTTTGTCACTGTATTGACTTATAGGCACTGAGAACAAATAATCCATGTATTATCATTAATATTATTGGTGTGTTCTTCATAAACGTATGCAGCATTCCAGACAAGAAAGGTTGTTTTCTCTGTTTTTGGCAACTGTAACTTCGATTATCATGTAAGTCAAAGCAGAATAATTTGGCATTTGACCAGACTTTGTGCTCAATTCTTGAATAATTACCTTTCGTTGTAGTATGTGACAGTCAAATTTTAAGTGAAAATGTATGGCACAAATACTAAGGAAAGGATATTTTGAGCTAGAAGTAGATGTATGAGCAGCATAACACGTAAAAACCATCTCTGGCGCTGCCAACATCGCCAATTCTGATGTCATGCTCTTTCCTCAGTACAGGCAGGTTTTCTTCATAATGCGCAGGAACTCTTGCTGGTTCACCTCTCCATCACCATCTCTGTCTGCTTCATCTATCATCTCCTTCACAAACATTACAGCAGGAAATAAAAGTAAGAACGGAGGGACAGATAGTTTGGCAGTTTCTTAAGAAATAAAGTTTGTATGTCTGAATTATGTGCTTTACCTGCAGCTCTTCATCTGTGAGGTTCTCCCCGAGCTCTTTGGCAACTCTCTTCAGATTCTTAAAAGAGATTTTGCCTGTCTCATCATCATCGAACAAGCGGAAAGCTTTCAGAATCTCCTCTTTGGAATCCTTCTCAGCCTACAATCAGAGCAGAGAGTAGTTTTACACCAAGGCACCATTCTGCAGAAGGTATGCAGTCACTGAAGGACAGATATTAGGACAACCACATCATAAACTCAAAGAAATGTGGCTCCAGTTGGTGTGCCAGTTAAAAGCAATACCAATAAAGTCAATGGGAAATCTAAATGTGACTGAACAGGTTATGGAAATTAACACATTTAATGTCTGGAATTAAAATCTGCCTTCTGCAATCTGTGAGACAAAAACCAGTAAATCACTCAAAGACTGAAGAGAAATTAAGGACCCTAGGAGTTGCAAGCAATGGAAATGCATATGCAGAATATCTCTTGCCATAGATATCCACCATTTTCTGTGTCATGACTGCGAGGAAGTCAGCAAAGGAGATTTTCCCTGTGCTGTCTTTATCCACTTCGCCAATCATCTTCTTGATTTCCTCCTTCTTCGGCTCAAACCCAAGAGCTCTCATTGCAACCTGGCAGAGTGAGAGTGGTGGAGAGTGAAGCACACGCTGAAAACCGCCATCACCACCCACCCCAGACATATGTGGACTCTGGTCAGTGATTGAGCACCTTTACCTTGAGCTCTTTGACATCGATGTATCCAGATCCATCGGTGTCAAACAGCTCAAATGCCTCCCTGATCTCCTGCTTCTGCTCCTCGGTCAGCTCTGGTTTGGGGGTGGTCTTCTTGCGAGGGGGTGGCACAGGACCTTGCAGGGATGGTCTTTTGGCACTAGTCGCCTAGTGGAGATACGAGAGGGGGAGGCAAAAGGGAAAAAATCTTAATGGTAGCAGACACCAAAGCAATCACGTCTATGATGACATCAGGATCAGACGGGTTTCTGTGGTAAAATCGATATTTCCCCAGACTTGTGAAATAGCTGTTTCATAGAATAAATAATATAGATATCCATCCATCGTGTGGCAAATGCAAGACAGAAGCATAGATGTAGGTTCTGAAACATTTTTACTCACCATCAGTAGCTGTATACTTGACACACAAAAAGGAACCGCAGATCAAGGCAGTGAATGTTTTCCTCTGGTCTATGAAGCCTCCCTGTCATTTAGGGAGGAGGAGGGGATGATGAAACGGTTCATACGTTACAAAGGTGCTCGCACTGACTGTTTATTTAAACTGCTTATAACATAGTCCCTTATTTCTCAAACCCGTCTATTTATTCTGCAGGAACAGACGCTAAAATGTGCAGAAAATGAACGTTAACTAGCTAATAGCATGCACAGGTTTAGCTGCTCTGTAGCTGCTGTCATGGAGCCTCAGCGTTTGATTTGATCACCCGTTGTGCCTGCAGACGAGACGATTGCTCTAAGACTGTCGAGGACTTAAGGCTGGAGTCAGACGAGCACAAATGGGAGTGAAAATCAAACGCACCAGTCGGGCAAAACGATGATTGGTCGCTGTGGATCACGGGGAGCAAGACACGCTCAGAGGCTGTATAAACTGAAGCGAGTGACTCACTTAATTTCCCATACGTAAAATGCTGGATCACAATATGCAGAAAGTGGAGGTCTTTGCGCCAGACTGATGCATACTCTATAACATAAATGCAGCATTTGCTGGAGCTACTATGTGAAATTGCCTCAACACACCCTCTAGTGTCAGCAGACCTCAGATCTGAGCTTTCTCTCAGGAAGAATAATTCAAGATAATTTAGACATTAAGATAATAGGCAATAGCTAATTATTAAAATAATTAAAAGGTACGTAGCAATGAAATAAATTACAGGGTAATTATAGCATAGAGTTCCATTTTCATTGTTTGTAATTTTGTGCTTTTTTCTTCCACACTGGCTCTGCGGATTGGTCTGATGCACATCAGGGGGCGTGGTCTTAAAGCGAGAAGGCGGATAGAATCAGCTTCTTATCCTTGATTGGTTTAAATTGTGGCGTTCTTTGACGTACTCTGAACACCATTGGTTATTGTGGAACGTCACATTTGTGCTGAGCGTTGGCTTGACCAATGACAGAACACCTCTAACTCAGGTCATTCAGATAGTTCATGGTTCGTGCGCGTTTTAGTCGCACGCGCCGACAGCAGGTAAATAGTACAAGATAGCATGTTTTTCGTGCTAAAAGTTGTCTCAGTTATGCCCTGCCTGTAATACAGCAGGATACACTTTTGTTCCATTTTCACAACAGTTCCTCTCTCAAGTCCGGTTAGTTTGACTCACCTGCTGGTCACCTCATTCATCATGGCCACGCGCGTTCGACCGGTGAGTTACAACATTTCTGATATTTCTTGTTGTCACTGATGTTTAAGTGCTTGAAATGTATCAATAATCGTTTTCTGCGCGCCATAGAGCAATAAACGGTGTGCAGTCATCGGCGGGTCTGGTTTCCTGGGCAGACACCTGGTGGAGAAACTGTTGGACCGTGGTTACTCTGTCTCTATGTTTGACATCCGTCAGAGCTACGATCTGCCTGGTGTCACCTTCCATCAGGGAGACCTGTGCAACAAACAGGTGAGACTATCAGTCAGACTTAAATCACAAAAACAGGGACTTGAGATCTGAGTTGGACTTGACTGTTAAAACTTTACTCTCCAATGACTGACCAAAGGCAGCAGATACAGTCTTCTCAAGTCTTAATCTGGTCATAATTGTGAGACCGTATGAAATAAGTAAGACTGTGGCGTTCAGGCCTTGAATCTTTAGTCGTTATCAATTTCTAGGCTCATATTCAAGTAGACCGTTAATTTTATAGAGATATGAAATACCTGCATCTGACTTGCAGTTTGTCAAGTATTTGACTTGACACAAAAGTCTCCAGCAGTGACCTCTCATGTGTTTGTCAATAGCTGTGAAGTGTCTGTCACATTCTGCCCCAGGCTCTGCTGCCAGCTCTGAAGGATGTGTCTCTGGTCTTCCACTGTGCCTCCCCAGCCCCTGCCAGTGATGACCGTGGGCTGTTTGAGAGGGTCAATATTCAGGGCACACGCACTGTTATTGGGGCCTGTATCGAAGCAGGAGTACAGGTAAGTCTGTGGGGAAGGGGATAGCCAGGGGATGACAGTCTGGTCTTTTGTTTTTGCTGATGATTTAGGATTAAAAGATAAAGTGGTATTACTTTGAAAAAATTTCACAGAAACTGGTCCTGACCAGCAGTGCCAGTGTGGTGTTTGAAGGGACAGACATTAAGAATGGACGAGAGGATCTACCATACGCCAAGAAGCCAATTGACTATTACACAGAGACCAAGATTGAGCAAGAGAAGGTAGGAGAGTGTTGTTTTTGATTTGAGTTAATTAAATAGTGGTCAGCACTGTAGATTGCAGATTCATTTCTTCAGGAGATTGGATGTTTTCTCCACTTTGGAATGTGTTTCCCTCCTCAAATCACAACCAGTTTGAAATGAAGGTTTTGAATTGCACATTAGTTTCATTTATTTCGGCGATGCGTCTGTCATGCACTTTATGTGTATGTCATCTGACATGTGCTCTTCACAACCAGGCATATCTGTAAGACAAAAGAGGGCAAACCATCAGAACAGCCTGTTCTGCAGTGTGCTGAGTTTAATATTTTCCTTTGCCTCTGTGCATCTTTCAGTTGGTCCTCGAGGCTTGTGACAAGGAGAAGGGTTTCCTCACAGTTGCCATTCGGCCTCATGGCATCTTTGGCCCTCGGGACCCACAGCTGGTTCCTATCCTGGTGGACACAGCTCGCAGGGGCAAGATGAAGTTCATCATTGGGTAAGTAATGGGGATTTTAATGTTGTGATTAATTGCGTTGATGCCAATCCACCTAGTCTAATCTACTAAAGTGGATACTTTTTTATAGGCATTGTACGTCTAATATAAGGCATATTTGTTTATTTAAGGCTCTGTCTTTTTTTCTTCAGTGATGGGACCAATCTGGTGGATTTCACCTTTGTGGAGAACGTAGTTCATGGCCACATCCTGGCTGCTGAGCGTCTGAGGCCAGACTCTCCGACATGTGGAAAAGTGAGTGAGAGCCCAGGTCATTGCTATTGTATTCCAAGCCAGTAATGTTGGTTTAAAGGATTCTTTTCATGAAATCATGTAGCTGATTACACACCTTCTTAGTCAGGGTCAGAGGTTTTATTTGTAGAGAGTTTTTACAAACTCAATTAAAAGTTTTTACATCTTAAATCTTGTACCATCCGCTTCACTTTCAGCCGTACCACATCACCAATGACGAGCCAGTTCGATTCTGGGACTTCATGTCTGAGGTGTTGGTGGGTCTGGGATACACTGCTCCCCGCTACCACCTCCCCTACACTCTTGTGTATGGACTGGCCCTGATCCTCTGGCTGCTGGCCCTCATCCTGCGCCCTCTAGTGTCCTTTAAACCCACGTTTACACCAATGAGAGTGGCCCTGGCTGGAACCCATCACTACTACAGCTGTGACCGAGCCAAGCAGGACCTGGGCTACAAACCAATAGTCAGCCTGAAGGAGGGGATAGTACGCACTGTGCAGAGCTACCCTCACCTCAGACAAGGGGCTTGATTGCAGACTGGAGGTGGAGACTGTAAGCCTGTGGGTGTAAGCTGATCAGGTCACACTGAGTAGACAGTTCAAAATGAGGGAACAGGCAGTAAATTAAAGACCGTATGCAGTAGTTGTGTCCTTTTTGACGTTTATGTACCACTTTCACCAGCAGGTGGCAGCAGATGGTGTTTTTTTTTTTTTTCAGTCAACACAAAGCAAATTCTAAAAGTCTGAAAGCACTTAGCAAATATTAGTTTTTCACAACTTATACATTTATAATATATATATATATTATATATAATATATATAATATATATATATATAAATATAAATAAATAAATATATATATATATAAAATACACTGATTTTATGCTGTTCTTACTTCAGTGACATACATTTGTGTTCCATTGTCATCTGTTTCACCCAATTGCTGTACACACATTGAGACGCTACTGTTCATGTTAAAATGCCTCAATACATTCCACAAAATGATTAATCTCCTGATACAGTTTACAAATAATGACTGTTTAAGATGTGGACTGGCCTCCAAGTAAATGGCCAGAGATATTTGGACATGTTTGTGTGTGCCTAGGGTAGTTTCTTTTAATATAGCATAAGCCTCTTGGTTTGAATTAAGAGATGTTTTAATACCACAGCATACAGGTGTCCAATAATGTGCTTATAACTTATGACAACATTTATTTTGTTTAACGGACCAAAAACACCATGAAACATTTTTCTGGGTTTTTGTGGTGAAGAACTTGACCGGCCTTCACAAAGCCCTAATCTCATTCTTGTCCAGCATCTTTACAATTAAGAAGAACAGCCTCGTCCATACTGACCATGAAAAGGTTCCTTCCTATTGGGACTTAAGTGCAAGAAAATGGGGACAAAACCCACAATCTTTGTTGAAAGGACACATGGAAGGGCATTTCAAAGTTCAACCAGAGTGAACATGAAGCTTTAGCTGTTTGAGATTGACAAATCAATGTTCTCTCATTGTGTGGCTTCCCTCTTGATCACAGCTAAGGAAGGAAAAACTGTTCAGGGGAAAACAAAGAGGGAACTTGTCTCTAACACCAAAACTTTGGAAGATGGCCACTTTATATCACTAGATTGGATTGCAGAAGTCTCACATTGGCTTGTTGAATGAAAGCATTGAAGCATTTGTAGCACAATGTAAGGGACCATTGCGTACAGTTCAGAATTGCAATAAAAAAGATCTCTTTATGAATGTTTATGCAATCAATAACTATGTTAATGTACACATGGTCATGTGAGCATTGTTTTTAAGACAGACCTGACAGCTTACCTTCCCATTTTGGGCTGCTCATCAATCATACATGGGACTGAATGTTTAGTGTCTGTATTTTGACTAAATATCTTATATTATTGCATAGACATAATTCATAGACATTTGTCACATGTTCTTACACTTAATACCTTAAGCTCTGATACTGTTTTCCAGGTATTAGAGAGCTGTATATCATTAGCATGGCATATGTGTTTTTCTCCTGAGTTAGGCAATCTGCTTGAATACTATTCAAGGACTGTCATTGAATACAATAATGGGATGGGCAATGAAAATGCATCATGAGCTACAATCCAATCCTAAATTTCCATTTGTCATTTCAAGATGAAAAGGTTTAAAAAGTCACACTGGAACTTTTAAGCACTACAATTGCCTCATTTAACAGTAGTTGTGTCAATTGTCTTAATTTGCTGCTAAAGAGGTTTTCCTTTTCTATGTGAAGCATTTTTGTCATTCCACATCTTGGTGTGGTGACAATAAGGTGGGAGTTAAGTTCAGATACTTTGCATTCTCCTTTTAATTCTGCGCCAGCAGCACCCTAATGATTCATTGCTAGAGTCAGCACCACAGGCAAGGCTGTCTGACTGGTTTCTTGTTTACCAGGGAAAAGGGTATATAATAGACTTGAGCATTTACCCATGCCAAAGTGCTCAGCAGAGTGAAACTTTGGCTCTCAGACTTGCTAATTTCCTCTTCCACCCTCTCGTTCAACACGTTGCGAAATCTGTTCACACCCTTCTCTGATTTGAAAGGGCTGCGTAAACGTACGCACAGCATGTGTGATATTACTTTTTGTATAGAAGCAGTTGTTGGCTGATGTCCATGTTGTGTTTTCCAAGAGAACATACCGTGTCCACTCGCCGAGACGGTGGTTTTTGTTGCGATTTGAAGAAATTGTTAAAACATTGTTGGAGCTTTGACTTTTCTTCATATACATAGACAGAGTCATTCAATTTAGCAGCACTTGTTTTATAATGGCCTTTTCATCTGCCTTTTATAAGATATAAGGTTAAAATTGAGTCATAACTGAATTTTTATCCTCTTGTTATGTAACTGATTTGAAGTCATAAGTTTTGTTTTGTATATATTCACATTCTCAGTTTTTCTGTCAAACATATAATTAGAATTTAATATATTCTGTCTTTGTCAAGATTGTCTTTTTTCTTATTTCCTCTGATGTGTGGACCAGTGTTTCTGTTTGTTATCTCAGATCAGTTGAGTGTGTTGTTCTTGATCTCATTTTAATGATGTCTGTGCTTCCTGGGTTTTCCTACGCAGCGAGCATGAGAGCAGCGTTCCCACAGGAGATGTTGCTGCGAGTCGCTTCATTTATGTATGCAGTGCTGTGCAACCTTGTCGTCGCCCTCTTCCTTCACTTTCCTTCCCTTTGCTCACTCTGAAAAGTGACTGTCAGCCACCTGCACGACAGGTATGTGCTTGCTTGACTCCCATGAACAAAGCACAGATGTAGTAAACAAAAAATGAGTTCTTAGCAACCTCGGTTACTCACGCACACGCACACGCACATGGATAGACAAACACGTACTGCTCCACCCCACACCTACCTTCCGCAGTGACCGGCAGGGCTTTGGTGTTCACGCCATGCCTGTTCTCCTAGCGCAGGGACCGAGACACCTGTCAGACAGAGAAAGACTTCAACCTCTGCTCACACAAGCCACACTCCGAGGGACACACGACGGCTGGGTGATCTGCTGGATATAAAAGTGAAAGCAGGTGGGTACTGTAACCGGAAGCAGGTTATTTACAGCATGATTTAGCAAATAGATTCTGTATGTAGAGCCTCAGAAACAACAGCTGTGAGAACAGAGACTGTAAAAGTAATCAGTCAGCTGTTAAAAGTGTAAACTGATAACTGTCTGTGTTTGCCCTCTCATTTGTCTGGGTGTTTCCCTGTCATGAAAGCTTGTCAGTAGAGTTGTCCATCCTGCTCCTTGCTTGCCCTAAATGCTATTGCTTTTCATTAATCATTTATCTGGTGTGGACTGATGTGTTAAACCTGGATAAATATGCTTTTGAGCTCTCCAGTCTGTTTGTTCTGTCACCCAATATTGAGACAATATCCTCCAAGAATATTATGGCTATACTATAGGCAAGAAGTGGTTCCACAGCCACAGGAGTTCTTCAAGTTATATTTGCATTCTGAATTTGGCAGTGCTCCACAATTTTGCATAAGATGTAGTCTGTGCCTGCTTTCAGATATAGGAGCACTCACCAGTGTTTCAAGAGTATTTTCCTTTTTCTTCTTCAGTTCTGTGGGGACGTGGGTTAGTCTCTGAGCATTTTGTTTGTGAGCATTTAAATAACTGGGGTCAAACTAATTTATAAGCAATATTTTCAATTTATCACATAAATCATTCTGTGTATATATATATATATATATATATATATATATAAAAGAAAATTTACATGTGTGTGTGTGTTTTTATGTCCTGATGGGGTCTTTCATGTTAAATACACATCTAGCCCAGGGAAACTGGGTCACTCTTGGGGCTGAAGTTGACTTCCCTGCCTGAACAGACTTTTGAGTGTTGCTTGCTCCTTGGTTTTAGGATGCAGTTAATTTAGGGTAGGGGGCTAGAGAATGTATTAAGTCAGTGAGGACCTGTGTATGTGTCCATTCATTTTTAAGCAACAGCAGTATTTCTTTGGAAAGTGGTAGGACAGGATCATCTACATGTCTAAAGGATGAGACTGAGGAATTCGTCAGAGCACATGTTCCTGATTGGGAGGGAACATAGTGTGGGAACGACCATTTTGAAATAGACTGTTACAATAAATTTATGCAAACTGCACGATTTCTTTCAAAGTGATTTCTGACCCCATGTGTTTCCCACATATTTTCCAGGTGGCCTATAAGGAAAACAGGACAAAAAAGAGAGTGAAACCTCTAAAAAGAGCATGTCAGCAGGTGAGCAGGCTTACTGACCTGATCTGAATGTGTGATGATGTGTTTCCTCCAACAGAAGCAGAGGGCGTGTCTCTGCGCCAGGCTGATGACTCTGTAAATTCTGGTCTCGTGTCATTGCCCTTATTGAATGCAAAATACAAGTGGGTGATTATGCATTGTGTGTTGGCACAAAGGGGACTAAAGATCATGCATGTCATCAGGCAGTTGCTGATTATGAAAGCATTATGATGCAGCCTACAGTGTGTATAATATCTCGGATGGTGCGTGGGTGAGTGACATGCACATGTTTGTGTCTCAGAGGGGGACAAAGCAGCTGTGTTCCGTACCACCAAAGTGCGGACCAAGCTGAGGGGAGATGGCAGCTGGATGCAGCGCCGCAGCGAACCTGAGGCTGAAACCACAGAGGAGAAACCATGGTAAACCACATGTTAACTAGGTTCATGTTCACATTATGCTGTACACATTCAGTTAGACAGACAAGCCAAGTGCCTGCTCATCCCTGCAGGGTAGCAGAAGTTAGGGCCAGCCGTTTGAATGGTGCCCCTGATGAGACCAGTCCAGAGTCATCACCGATTAAATCCACTCCACCACCCACCAATTCTGATGCCGAAAGGTAAACACAGGTTTCTAGTTATCTAATGAATACTTAGAAACTTCCGCAGAACATTATTGTGCTGATAACAAGTCTCTGTTTTAAACTCAGAGCACCGACAGCAGGTTTCCTGATCAGGTAAGAAAACGTGCAGATTTAGACTTCCAATTTGAAATAAAAAGAAACGTCTGCATTAAAAATGGCAACAACACAGAGGAAAATAAACTCAAACTCATGCTTTTATGTTTTTTCTTCAGAGGCATTTTCACTAAACTAGACAAGCCTGTCTCATCCTCAGCATCTAACGGCGTAAGGTAAGAGCTTCTGTTAGTAAAATAAGCAGGGTTAATTGTACGAGAGATGCACTCTCTTTTCTCTGATTTCCCACGTTATGTCATCTGTTCTTATTTAGTTATTTATTTATTTTACAGCGGAACAACACAATTGATCAAAAAACCTTCTGAGAGCTACAAGAAAATGTGAGCATGCACAGACCAGACTCCCAGGTAGCTACTGGCTGATGGGAGAGAATGTATTTTCATGCTGAGTATGTTTATGCCTCTGCTCTGTAGAGCCCCGTTCACTGTGAGGCCCACTTCAGGAAGCCAGGATGGCCTGCTTAGCCAAGAAGAGCAGGAAAAACGGTAAATGCCCAAAGAAACACTGTCCAATTTGGACTTAGATCCCCGGAAATGAGAGAAAGCAGATTTGCATTAACATCACAATGATTCATTTTCACAGGACGGAGGCTGCCAGCAATGTTCTGAAGAAATCTGCAGTCAGGCAAAGGTCTTATGTGCTTTCTGCTGCTAGGAAATATGAGTATGTATACTTTATGTCTTTCCTAATTGTTATCTGAACAGTCAGTCTGTTTCTGGAGTGCTTAAATCATTTAAGAAGTGACAAGAACTTGCTAAACATGAATGACTAAATGGTGAGTGTTGATAGAGGTATTTATGTTTTGAAAATCCTCAGGTCTAAAGAAGCAGCACCTGACACCTCACTGGTCAACAGCAATCTCTCATTTGTGGCTAAAAGGTAAATGCTCTGTCTAATATCTCTGAAAGACAAGAACAACCTGTGAGTATGTGATCAAATGTTGCTCTGTCTGTCTGTTGCATTCATGCGTGCATGTGTGCTTGGCTTCAAATATTCAGGGTGGAGATTACTGATGATGAAGAGAGTGCTGCAACTCCAGCACCTGCCAGCAATACGCCCTCCTCCCCTGCTGCCCCTATCACAGCTGTTGCCTCCGTGCCTCAGCCCAGACCACAGAGAACGTGAGTCCTGTGCCATGTTTCTGTTCAGAGTGCAACAAGCGACTCCTTCCACTTCACTCATTATCTTTGTGGCTTACAGATCCAACACCAGTGTTAAGACAGCTGTGGATGTTACCGTTAAAGAGCCGGTGGCACCAAAAGTGGGGCAGGAGGCAGCTCCAGAGCCTGTGAAAGAAGACCCACCTCCACTGTCTGATCCATTTTTACACATGAAACCAGGGTGCACCAAGGTGGCCACTCCTCTCCCTGAACTCATATCAGAGTGTGTTCAAGCAGTCTCCACAAAGCCACAACCTGAGGATTCAGACATCTCTGGGCAAGTTGAAGCACCTCTGGTTGAACTGGCCCCAGCATTACCAACTCCATCATCACCTGCTCCAGCATCTGCAGCCCCAGAATCACCTGCTCCAGTTCCTCTTACCCCATTGCCACCTGTCCCACTATCACCTACCCCAGTGTCTACTGTAACAAAGATCAAAGCGAAGACTGAACCAGAACCTGAACCTAAACTACAACCATCTCCAAAACCAAGGTAAGATTTCCTCCAACCAAATCAGTTCTGGCATATATTGTGGCACAGTCTCAGTGGGGGGAAACTGACTAATTGTACTTTCCACGAGTACTATCACAGTACAGGTACAGTAGAAGTACAGGACTTTTCCTTGTAATGGGCTAATTCTTTTCTCAGGTACTCTGGATCTGAATACTCCCACCACTGCATAGTTTTAACATCAGTATGACACTTAAATGAATATGAAAGCTGTAATGTGCTTTGAGTTGGATTTCGTTGTGTTTTTCTGCAGTGTGTTTGCTCTGATTTTTTCCACATGTATGACTGAAAGCTTCACTGGAATGCCCTGTGTTTGTTCTCCATCTATTTTCACAGCTCCACTGTTGACACGCTCACCACCTTGTCCGACACTCTCATTTCTTTTGACACGAGTTCAACCAGGTACTGGGAAAAGACAAAGACTGAAAGCAGCAGAAACCAATATGGAAAAAAAGAAAATCATGTTAGTGCCTCGAGCCTCAGCAGCACGCCATCTGATAATAAGAGTTTATTTCCTCCACAGCTTTAAGGATGATGAGCCAGAGCTGGCAGAGGAAGAGGGAGGCTCAGCAGAGAGTAGCACCACAGAGAGCGGGTATAAAACCAACAACTTTCTCATTCATGTCATAGCAGGGCTGGCAGGAAAACAGATAATGGCTAACTGCCACTGTGTTCACTTTAAAGTAATTACAAAATAACCCACATCTCAATTTCAGGTGCCTGAAAACTTCCTCACACAAGAGGGTGTCCCAAATTAGACTTGATTAAATGTGGTACTTAAAAATGTAATATAGAGATGAGTGCCGACGTGCCAGAGCAGGTGCACTGATATATATATATTTTTTTCTCTGTTTTCAGTGTTGAACAGGAGCCAGAGCCGGAGCTCAGCAACTGTGTACCAATGACAGATGATCTCCTGGCTCTCTGTGACAGGTTTGTTACGAACACAGTTTTACTCACTGCAATTAAATGCACATTAGAAATTCCCTGAATATCCCCCACAAGGTGGCACTGTTGGACTTGTAATGAGCTCCTTCCTCCTCTACCTCAAATGGCCTGTTCTTGCTCTGAAATCTCCTCTGAATCCTAAATCCCCCTTTGTTCATCACCTACTCCACTTCCTTTTTCCTCTCCTCCTTCCGCCTCCGCAGTCCAGAGGCGTCAGCAGAGCCTGTTCCCCCCAGCCCAGGACGCTGGAGCCAGGATCTGCTTAGCGGACTCGACAGGTATAGGAAAAGCTCTTTCCCACCCAAACCCCAAATGCAGAGTTATGCGAAGAATTATCCTTTCATCAGTGGAAAATCAATAGCTCCCTTGTCAGTAGCAAGCAGAGGCATTACCTTAACTTACCTTGTCAGAGTCAGATAAACAGTTTCAAACTCTGCTCTGTGTTTGACTTCTGTTTGATGTCTGTAGTGAGCCAAACCCACCAAAGACTAGTGGCACCCTGGATCTCCTGGCTAAGGATGTCATTGTAATCAACACTGAGGCACGCAGGTGAGAAAGAGACAGACGTGATGGCCTCTGCTCCCCATCCCTCTCTCCTTGTGTACCATTAATTCTTATCACTACAGATGAAGGGGCCAAGCATCCCAGCTCCCCGAGGCGTAAGATTTTTAATAAATCCCATCCGCCTCAAGTTTGATCCATAAATCAGGGCTCCTCTACTTCCAGCATTCTATTTTAACCCCCTGCTTCGTGTTAGATAGAAACAAAGTCGCAGATTCCTGAAGCGACTGAGTAATACTTTCAAACAGAAAGCCACATCTTATCTGCAGCGCGACTGGAAATAGAAGAGAATGTTCTGTGCTGATTAGTATTGCGGCTTTGTTTTGTCTCCACCAGCCTCAGCATGCAACGAGAGGAGGAGAAACAGACAGATGAGACAACCAAAGAAACACAAAGGTAGAAGGAGATGACAGGCTGCTCTTAAACAATTATCTATCTATGCAGAGCTGCTCCTGCTAAGAAATGCATTCTTTTCAGATATGCCTTGTAATGATTTATACTAACTCTGCCTGCAACTATGCTGTGTCTCTCTGCCCGCCAGCTCCACAGAGACAGTCACTATAACCACCAAAACTGTGATCATTACTGACAAAAGGTACGAGAGCATGCACGCACAGAAAAAGTCTGTTCTGTACTATATTCAGATGGTTTTCATGCTTGTTAAATTGTTCAGTGGGTTTCAAGCTTTTATAAAGGCCTGGCACTGTAAATAGTGTATGAGAAGAACCACACTAACCTTTACTTGGCCTCTTTTTCTCTTCCTTTCATGCCATTCATCCGTATTGCTGTCCTTACTTTTCCCTCTCACTGCTATGCAGCAAAAAGGACAATGCAGATCCCTTCAGCTCACGTGTGACAAGCACAATCACTGAATCAAGGTACTTTCTTTACATCTTAGTGTTCTAATATGTCCGCGGTAAAGTTTCTGCAATGTATGTATATGAAAGTGCTTCAAAATCTCGGTTGCTTTAAAAATGACATTTAGTTTCCTCATCACAGTTAAAAAATGGAAAAATTATTTTCCTGTTGTTACTATATTTAAAAACATACTCGATGATGCTAGTGTTTAGTTTAGTGGGTTTTTTTTTAGTAATTTGTATGGACTGGAACAAGGGTTCATTTTAGGTGAAGAAAACCTGAAACACACCAGTTTTGCCATTCAGCAGCAGAATAGTCTTTCCATTTGTCAAAGACATCCAGATCCTGATTTTGATTGAGTTTGGCCCCGGGTTCCTCTGTGTTTCTGTTTACCATTCAAACTGCATTAAATCTTTCCATTATGAGTCAATGTGATCAGAATTCCTCCGACACAAGATGGGCCATGCTGACAATTGAGAGTGAAATCAGTGTGAAATTGTTTTTCAGCTCGGCTGATCCGTTTGATCCATATCCGATAGGGACCACATCCCCTAACAGGTAATCATATTGGTTTGGAGCTGTGACTGTTTTCCAGCCAGCCAGATAGCATCTCGGCATGCATAATGCAGCAGTTTCTGATTATGAGCCACTTTTCTCTATTGCAGCTCCTCTGACCTGCTCCAGCCCCTCTCAGATATTTCCATCAACAGGTACCAGGAACGATAATGCAAATTCCCCTTTTTTTCTATATTGCAACCTCTATTGGTAGCACTGAAGCTATCGTGTTGCTACATATGATCATAGTTTCTATAGCTGCTTCACCTTGTCAGTAATTGGAGTAATTGTTATTCATAGTCAACAGTTATCACAGCAAACACACAATGAAGTGTGGCTACATTTTATTAATCATTGATGTTTTTTAATTTATGCATTCATTATTTATTCATTTATTTAATTGTTTTATTTTTCAGTGCATCACCTACTTCCAGAGAGAACAAAGATGCAAGTCCAGAAACCAAGTAAGCTGCACTTACTCAGCATTACCTATGTGATCAAGCTGGGACTTTCATTATCACTTAATTTGCAAAAAAATATAAAATTTTTGATGATCTAAAACAGAGAAGCTGGAAGCAGCTCTTTTGATATTTTTGTTGCCAAGTTACTGAAATTATTTATCAGTTAGCAAAGTTCAATTTTCTGCTGATCGACTAATAAGATTAATTACCAAAAAAAAAAAAAAAATTAAGTGAAACTTTTTTCAGTCTGTGGCTAGAAGAAGTTTGTATAAAAGTATTATACTGTAAACATTTACATACATATACATTTAAAGTAGAGAAATGACGGAGGGAGGGAGAGCGGTGGGCAGCAACATGTAACAAAGATCCCCAGCACAACTCGAACTGGACATGATGTCGTTCATAGCTGGGGTTTTAAACCAGCAGGAAACCCTGCTCTTAAATTCTAATGGTTTTCTGTGCTTTTCCCCTTTTGTGCATGCGTTTGTTTGACAGTATGAGCAGTAATGCGTTGGAATCCCTTGCAGACAAAGTCATCCCCATCAACACTGACACCACGAGGTATTAAACTGAGTCTAGTGCATAATTGTGTTATGGACGTATAAATGAGAGATGGAGGGCAAGGGCACACATTACCTTTGCTTTAGGAGCCTGATCTGTCATAACTTCTACATTGCCGCTGTGTGTGTCTTTGGCTCTCCAGGCTCAGAACTCAGCAGTCATGGGCACGCACATGGGACACTAGCATACCACAGGAGGCTGACACACAAGAGAGGTGATGACACACTTTGATTTACGTACACTTCCACACAACTGCGTGTCCACTGTCTTTCATTCATCTACATGTGCCCATCCATGTCCATTATGTGCTAAAAGCCTTTCACTGTTCGTCCCCTCTCAGTGAAGAAGCTGAGCCAGAAGACCAAGATGCAGATCAACAGACAGTGGTCATGTTTGAGAGAAAGTAAGTCATCTTTCTTATTTAAAGCATATCTGCTCCTTTTATTCCCATAACCTCTTCCTTTCACTATGGCGAAGTAACGCATCTACTCATTGAGCCAGA
This sequence comes from Datnioides undecimradiatus, assembly GCA_008933995.1. Lineage (NCBI taxonomy): Eukaryota > Metazoa > Chordata > Actinopteri > Lobotiformes > Datnioididae > Datnioides > Datnioides undecimradiatus. The sequence goes on from WARS01000014.1 coordinate 2,311,501, forward strand.
AAACATTGTGCACTGGTGCTGATAAAAATAGGTCAGATATGTATTTGTTACAACCTTTCCTCACAACTGCAGATCCCCTTCCAGCCTTTTTTCTTTTAACCATATTCAGAGTATGAGTTTGTCAGCCTCTCGTGATGTAACGTCATGTCTTTGTTTGTGCTCAAGGTCCACTGAAAATGACTCCCCATGGGACAGGTGGACATCACCCACCGTTTATACAATCACCACCACTAAAGGAGAGGAAGAGGAGGAGGAGGAGGAGGAGGAGGAGGAGGAGGAGGAAGAAAGGTATCTCCACTGTGACTAGGCCTATTTAATGCATAGTACACCCCTTTATATTTCATACTTCTAGCATGTGATTACACTCACAACACCTTAAAATTCACAGACTGTCAACCATTTAATTAAATACAAGTTGAAACTTTACTCGTGACTCCGTCTGAGAATAATTAACCTCTTCCAAACTTGTTATTTTTACTTTATTACTGTCACCTCTTTACCTGTACTGCCAGACTGATTATAATGCAGGAATGTCCTCTGCTTTGTAGCCCCGAGGATACACAGACACAGACGGTCACAACCATCACCACTATCAGGTTGGGAAAAAAAACATTTGAAATTTTAAAAACTCACATCTCATGATCAAAAACTGGGGAGATTAGGAGGAACTGAGAGTGTGAGAGCCATGTAGGTGATGTTTACAATTACAATGCATGGGAGGAGGGCTCAGAATGAGGCAATGCTGCAGCGCAACAGAAAACAGACTACACCTGGTCAATAAACCCCGACCCTTCTGGAGCTGTGAGTCAGAAAGATCAGCTTCATACACTTATAAAAACCGCAGAATTCTTGTTCACTGGATACCATCCAGATTATTGACTGCTGCAGCCTACAGTAAAAGTCTCATACAGCTTTCTTCACTTTCCAGGGAGATACACAGTGAGCCAAAGCCTGCTATGGATCGGTAAGTTTATGATCTTGTTAACGTCAGAAAGCATAATGCAGGAATACTTTCTCCAGAGTGTTATTTTCTACTGTTTGGTCCGCTGATTTTCTGATTTTCTGAAGATGCTCTTCTTTAACTGGAGCTTTTTTTCTTTTATGACTATAAAAAGTTATGTTGTGGGACTATATGGAAATTAACATTACCTATTATTCTTTAATGTATAATAAATGTTTTATTCAGTGAAACACATTTAAAATCATGCAAAGATTTAATATTTACACTATACACCTCCACACTCTCTGTTTGTAACATGGCTATCTTAGTTAAGGGGCAAGGGTTTTAGGCCAAACCCTGTGCTTCTGTATTTGCTTAATGCTGCAATCTGAATCTTAAGTTACCTGCAGCTCCTGTGTGTTGCAGAGAGACTCCTGACTCAACTCTATTACTGAAGTTAAATGACAAGATCTGCTCTCCCATTGTCTTTCAATTTGCCCTCATTTCCTTCCCTCTAATTATCAGTCTCCAGATGTCGGATTAATGATGTGTATTAGAGATGTCCTTTTGTCAAATCACAGCCCGTTAAACAGCATACCATTAACAAGCGGTGGCAGAAAATGATTATCTCCTGAGTTACATTTGACAGATGTGGAGTCCTTCTGTATAACCCATCACGCTACTGTCGTTGGTGAGTGAAAGATGAGACTAACGCTGCTGCGCTCTGTCTCCAGTTATGAAACCTACTCCAGGACCGTGATAGAAGAAGACCAGCGTGTTCAGACACCAGAACCTGAGGCCAAAAAGTGAGTGATTTTACAAACACTTATATCAAAGTGACATCTGATATTTTAGCCGTGCAAATCCACTCACGCTTTTCTTCATGTCCCTCATAAAACAAGGGGGTTTGTGTATGTGAAGGAGTACATCAATGCAACAGAGCTGTCCCTCCATAATGCCAGAGACACAATCGACGGGTAAGACCATAAATACGTTATTATCACAAAATTAAATAACAATCATTATTGCTGAAAAGATACTTCTGACCAATCGTGATGACTTACTAACTGCTCTTTTTTCTATATCAGGTCAGATTACTTGACATCGAGCTCTGCCAGTTACTCTTACAGCAGCCCATCAGCTTACTCCAGGTAATAACATATTTCCCCAAAATAAGCTGTGAACGTACACTATTTCTCCCCTGACGCTCCAGCTGCTTTCATCTCTTGCTCTTTAAATGATAATTGGACTGCTTCCAAAAATTATCCACCAACTGTTATTATTTGAACTGCACTTATTTGTTCCTCTACAACTTCTTTTAATGTGAATGCTTTGACCAACTCTTCACGCCTTTCAGTTTGCAGATGAATAACAACAACAAAAACCTTGCACCTCTACATTCCTCAACTTCTGCTGTCCGTGCACTATTTACTTTTAGCTGCTTTCATTGCTTACAGTTCAACATGTCAACTGAAATCTTTCAATTCATACACTTGAAATGCCACTAAATTCTCTCAGAGTTTTTACTACAACTGTCTCTCGCAGCTCAACAGATCACTTACACTTCAGTGACATTTCAACTCATTTCAGCGCTCTTACTCAGACTGAAACTTTAACTCTACTCAGCACTCACACTAAAATTGACACTTCCACTTCAGTCAGTGTTTACAAAAACTTGAGTCTTTTTCCTCAGTTTCATTTCAACTGCCACTTTAATTTCTTCAAGTATGTCAACTTTCACGTGTTTCAACTGCAGATTTTCTTGAGTCTCCTTTCTGGGTCCGGTTATTTGACGTAAAACTCTGTCAGATAGTCTTACAGCAGCCTCTGTTCTTATTCCATGCAACAACACAATTGCCTAAACCTGTTCTAAACAAGCTATAAGCCAAAGCCCTTTCTCCTGCTGCCTTGTTATCTCCAGTTCTCACGAAACTAGATAAGTGTAAGCAGTAGGGCAGAAATTCCACCAAGCCCGTTCATTAGGAGGCTAAGCGGGGACATCTAAGGATTATTTACACTTATTAAGTTCCCTTGCACAGGACAGGAAGGGTCAGAGGTTATTTTACTAGATAGTGCTGCAGTTGCATGAGAGCTGCTTGAGTCAGCGTCCAAACTAACTTGTCGCCCTCGCTGTGTCTCCCCAGTGGCTCACTGTCATCCACATGTACATACTGCGGAGAGCTGGTGGGCAACGATGCCAAGATCTCCATCGAGCACCTCAATATCAACTGCCACCCTGCCTGCTTCAAGGTAATTCATCTATCTGCTCAGATGCAGTTGTGCTGAAGATACAGTTTGGCAGTTATTGAACTATAAATTGTTGCATATATACCCGTGTCCTGGGGGGGATGACCTAAAGAAAATGAGCTTTTGTTCACGTTTGACAGTTTGGTAACTGTGTTTATTTGCTTTTTTTGCTAAGACTTAGATGAGAGGATCGATACCACTCTCATGTCTGGATAGTAAACATAATGTTCCAGCCATCAGCCAGTTATAGCTTAGCTCAGCATAAGCTATAACTAGCTGGCAATAAGCTGCAGGGTTAAAATAATAAATTGTACTTTTATACCCCAGATATTTTCAATAACACAACTCATTTTTAAACTTTGTTTTATTCAATTTAACCCATGACTTGTGTGTTACTTAATGGGCATTAGAGATGCTAGTAGACCTTGGACAGAGCTAGTTTCTTTATTCCATGCTATGCTAGTCAGCTGCTGGCTGTAGCTTTATATTTTACAGAAAGAAAGTGGTATCAGATAATCAAAAAGTTATTCCTACAATATTTATAAAAACTTAACTTTGTTCCTTAATAGTTCTTTTTTTAAAGTCTCCATATTGCCAGTCCATAAATGAAAGGTTTAAGCACTTAATTGTGATTTTTATATTGTGAATTAAAGGAGCAATAGATTAGTCTGAAAGAATTTCAAGGATAAAAACACTTCTCTTCCCTGTATTTTTTCAGTGTGGTGTTTGTGGTAAACCAATGGGAGACCTTTTCGACAGCATGTACCTACATGGTGGGAAAGTCAACTGTGAGAGCTGCTACTCCAAAGCCTTTGAGTGATTACTGAAGCTCTTCAGCAGACTCTTATCCACATCCTTCCCTTCATGTTCATTAGCATATAAAGTGAGAACTGGCCTTTCAGCAAAGTTTGGCCTATGTTTGGTCTGAACTTAGGAATGATGTGGTTTAAGGTGATCAAAGAGGAATGTTACAGTATACAATATGATTACTTGAGTCTTACTTTAGGTTAAATTTCTAACATCTCAAATATGTAATACAAGCTTGTATTGTTGTTTTCTTCCTTGTGGTGAAAGCTGCCTCAGTGAAAACTATGAAGGATAAGTCTGTATTGCAACTGAGCAGACCAATACTGGCAGGCGGGGTACAATATTATTATTTAGCACAGGAGTTACTCAAGAAAATGACTTTATTACAAAATGTTCATTTGCTCTGCTTGATACAAAATTGTGTGTTCTCATGTTCCCATGCTTTGTTAAGAAAATAAAATGATTTATATAATCCTGTGATACAAAGGCATTGTGCTAGTAAAGACAAAACACTGTCATGGAGTCTCAGTTACATGTTTAAGAAAAGCACGATTTAAAAATATATTGCACATAAACATGAACTAAGCATCATGTAACAGAAATCAGTTAGTTTTTGCTATTATAAAGTATCTGCCTCAGAGATTCATTCATTGGGCTGTTCCTGAGAGCTACTTTGCAAATGCAGCTTTTTTCTTTACATTTGTCTTCCTCCAATCCTCTGTGAAATAATGTTTTCCTTGCATAGTCACTTAAAACACGTGTAGACATAAATGGAACTTTAGCAAATAGCCATTAGCTACCTGCTGAATAACTGTGAGGAAGCTAATGCAGTTCAATGGCTACTGCCTTGATGGTCTTCACACACAGTTAGGCAGAGCTCCCTTGGTACAGAGGACAAATCTTTGGCTCTGTCCCAGTCCAATGAAAATCTGCCTCCCATGAGAATGTGCCTCTGTGGAACAACAGCACTGCATGCAGTTAATGCTAACAATGCAAGGTGGAGCGAGGGCAATGATGGCACCACAATTATAGTAATAAAACGACTTGAAAATATTAGCTTACGCTACTCTCAGACATTATTTTCCCATTACTGAACTTGGGATTAAGGACAAAAGTATAATGTTGGATGAATAACAATAACAAATTCTGTTATATTATCACTAAACCGCTCATAAAGGGTAAAGAGGGTTTGGCTCATGTGCAAAAATAAGAGTGATATCTACTTCCTTCCCTCATTTAAAACAGAGGGGATGCATAAAAAGGGACACCCCTGTAATCCTGGACGTGCTCCATCCTACGTTTCTTTCAAGGCCTGTGTCAGTGTTTTCCTCTGGCTCTGCTCACAGCAATGCTTTGGATGTGCTTCCACAGCAGCGAAGGATCTGACTCGTTATGTCTTATCAGAGACTCCAGCCCCTCTGCTTGGTCCAGGCTCTGCCAGTAATCCTGAGGCCATATTTGCAACCATCTGCGGACAGATATACAAACAGATTAGGCTCATCACAGAGGATGTTTTAATTAGACCATTAAAATAGACCGATTTCTCTCCCCTCGGGACATTGTTATGCACATTAAAGTACAGAGAGTAGAAGGATTTCACACCTGGCACGATGAATAATTAAAGACAAACTCACCCATCATCTGCAGGTAAGTCTTCGACATGTCCATACCCTGGGCTGGGCAGGGGGCACCCCATGTGAGAGTTGTTGGCCATTTTAGGCTGAGGAGGTGGGCTCTTCTTAGGGGCCTTCTTATGCGCTCGTTCTGCTGCCAGCCGTGCATTCTCCTGGTCACACACGTAACATTCAAATCCATTCAAGTAGTTGGGCTTACTCATGTCATTTACCCCCCACTCACGGGTCTCCAGACCCTCCAGCAATCGAGAATTAGTTATGTGTTTGGGGTCCTTGAACTCAAGATATTTTGCATATTCATCATCATTCTGATCAAGAAGTTTGAGGAATTCGGCAAGAGCTTTTGGCGAAGGGAAGTTATCTATGATGATTACAGAGTGGTCATTGGGCATCCAGTCTGCCACCACAGAGGAGCCTCTATAGACAGGCACACAGCCCTGATGGAGAGGCCGCCACAGCTTCTCCGTCATGTAATCCGGACACAGGCCATTCTCCAGTGCCAGGTGAAACTTGTAGCGTGCAACAAAACTCATGAAGTTTTGATCCTCGCCAGTAGCCGTAGCCGTGTCCTCCAAATGTTCAGGCAGAGGTTTGTTGTTCAGGCATTTCCCATAAGAATCCACCTAGAGAGAGAGAGAGAGAGAGAGTTAATGTGTGAGAATGAAGAAAGATGGAGGCATACTTACGAAACATTTGAGAGGAGTTTATTAATCTGACATCAACATCCTTTTAATTTCATACATTTTAATAAAACCACAATGAGACAATTCTAACTGAACTCTAATTTTTTGCTCCCTGATACATTCTCATTCCCTGGGAATTAAAACATTGTATTGGGGCAATGTTATGAGGCATTTTCAGAGGTGTTACTGCAGTTGCATGCATCAAGATGAATCACTGAAATAATATCTTTATTATTTTTAATGACCTTTGTTTATTTAAAAATGAAAAAAGGAATAACTGCTATCGTCAACAAGATGAGCCTAACCACATCTGCGCAGCCTGTTCCCATTTGTTTAATATACACCAATGCTACACCATGTGGATAGTGCAACTAAAATAATTCATCTTTAGCTATTGTAACTGATATTTGCATCTCACTAAGCATACATCTTGTACATAGAGTTTTATTAATTAAGGCAGGAAACTGAGAAAAGCAGCACTCATCTAGCTTGTGTTTATGTAAAAACAGTCCTGAAAGAACATCTCTGTACTGTACCTGAATGTACTTCATGAGCTCCTGGACATATCTGTTTCTGTCTGATGGTACATCGCAGTGAGACTGCATATAGAGCACAGGAGCCAGGCCCTCCCTCCTCAGCCGGTTCTTATCCTCCAGGGACATGGCCACAGGCTGCAGCAAGTAGTCCAGGGAGGGCAGCCATTGCAAGGTCAGTGGATAGTCTGACTCCCTGCGAAATGTGGCAGTGTAGTTGAACAGCCTGATTCCTGGTCCATGAGAGAGGACGTAGTTATTCATGGGTGACTCTTCATGGAACAGTGCCCAGGTCTGGTGGCGGAGACGAGGGAGTGGCGCCTCATACGCCCTGAAGTCTGTTCCATAAAAGATGATGGATGCTGTCCGTTTGTACAGCTGGACCTTTCAAGATCAAACTCAAGATTAATGGCAGAACAACTTCAAATCATAATTATTATGAATGTGAATGTGCCTCTTCTCTCTGTCTAAGCCAGAGTTAAATATCACTGGTACCTTGCGGTTGCTTGTGACCAGGCAGGAGGATGTGTCGCAGTCAATGCGTTCAGTGTCACCAGGAAAATGTGGGAACAGTCCTCCACTCCACCAGAGGAGAATGGGCAGCTCCTTGTTGCTGCGGCGGTCACTGTTGCCAGGTCCTCTGTATGAGCTGATGGAGGCGAACTCCATCTCTGACAGAGCACTCTGGGGCTGAAAGACTCCTCGGTCCACTGCATCCAAGGCCTCCAGGGGAGCTTGATCGTCTGGAAAGGAGGCAAAGGAGACCCAGACCCAGCACAAGACACCAAACAGCCCCAGACACACACAGGGCACCAGCCTGCCCCTGCCTGCCATCTGCAAGGTTGAAAAGAACAGGCACACACATTTCAGAAACTTGCATTACTCCGATAAAAGTGGACAACCATTCAAAAGGACATTCTCCTTCGTCTGATGTAACTTAGGTGTGATTCATCAGTGTCGCCCTTAAAGCCATGCCGCGTTTAGATGCTACTAACTCAAATTAAAGTAAATCAAGGCAGTTATTCCTTCGTGCGACTAACTTCTTTGAGTAAACATTAAGGTAGCAGACGACTCTTAACGCTTTAATTGTCCGGGTCACTGGATTTAGAGCATGCACTACTATCAAACATTTACCCTGTTTTCATACCATTTGTCACTGCAGTAAACACATGAAAGTGAGCTTCTCCTAATTCTTCAAACGGAATATATTCAGCTAGTCTCCATACGGGGTAGTTAAGATGACTGGCTACTGTCTGATAATATCCAACGGTGCAGGGGGAATAAAAACAGCTGGATTCTTCTTCTACGTTTCTGTTTTTTCTTCTTCTTTGGGTACAAACTAGGTCGAGCTGTAACACCGCCACCTAGACCTCCGGAGCGTAAATCGCCATCAAATGCCTGATTGTTGCAGCACATATTTGGTCAGTGTTCAATTTGGAGTCCAGATTTTATTTTATGTGTACAACTTTGAAATATAGTCTCATATACAAATATGACTTATTTAGACGTATATACTTTAATATTTGCGGATATAAATATAAGAACTGTAATTGTTCATGTAAAAATTGCCCACAGTATCCCCTCGTTTGCTTTTCCTAATTGATGTAAACAAGTAATTCAACTAATGTTCTTTTTCGAATGGCGGCAAGTTGCTCTACCAGTGTATGAAAAGTTAAAAGTAGATTGTTATCTAAACAGATAGCAATAGGGTGACTAAAAACAGGCGATTCCCATCAGAGATAATCTTATAGCTTTAGTGTGTTTTTTTTTATTCTTGAATATTATAATTTAAAGTCCTCTAATAATTTGTATTTTCAGCCACGTGGCTGTATTACTGTCAAATTGGTCCAAACGTGAAAGTTGCAAACATTATCCACTGCTTTGGACACTGATAGCTAACCTTTAGTTGAATAAAAGAACAGTCATCAGTATTAGAAGCAAAGTAAAAGCGCTTGTTGAGCGGCAAGTTTGATGTTTAACCTATTATTGATCTATAACCTATTATTGTGTATTTATGAACTGATTGTTGATATTTTTACGTTAAGTTAAGTTACTGCTGCAATATGAACGTAATAGATCGAAAACTATAACAAATCCCTTTGTAATATAGTGGAGTACAAATACAAAGCAGCAGAGAATAGGAAAAATGCTTAAATGAAGTTGCCCTTCGAAATATACATTCGTACAATAACCAAACTTCAAACTAACACTTCTGTCGTCGCTCTGTAAAGTCAATAGCTTTACGGGCTTTAGGACCGCGCTTGCTGGGTTGTGTGCACGTGCAGCTCCTCGGTGGGGGCGCGCACGTCACGACACTCAATCTCAGTCAGATACAGGGGAGCAGGGCAGACCACGCAATATAAACTATTGGGAACAGGGTGAGTGACACTTCATGTTTAATTTGTATATATTAGATGCCGTAAATTAGAGCTAAATCACCCCACTTCAGTATTTGTGTTTCCGTTGTTTACAATGCTTAATAACATTGTTTTGGGTCGCATATGCACTGAGGCTAACGGTTAGCCTGACCAGGATGAAATGTCAACAAGCCCTCAACAAGACTAGCCGGCTAGCTAGTTGGCTGGGAGCCTTGCTAGACCGCTACACAGTATAACAGATATATTGTCTGATGCATTCATATGGTCTGTTACCTGTTTCGGTTCCTATTTAACTTCTGTTCTGATGCACTTCATAAATAGTTTCGCAGGGACCAACGACAGCAGTTTAACAAGAGTTTTAGCAGACAGCCACAGTTGACAACATGCTGGTACATGTTTGTGGTCTGCGCAAGTGCAGTGGTCGTTTCCAGAGTCAGCTCATGATCCTGACTCGCCCCTGTTGTTGTGGCGCAGGACTCCCAACTTCACTTTATCTGTAATATACGTCACATAAGTAATGTCTTAATATTTTAAAATAACGTTCATATCCCACGCTGTCGCTGGCAGGTGCAGTGCATGTGTAGATTGTCACGAGTGTGTCATGTAGTGTATAACAAGATGGTAATCATCAAGCCCTGAGCTTCAACCAGAGACCCTTGGCAGACATCTCGGTCCTTCACCCCTGTCAGCATGTCCCTGAAACTAGTCAACCATTACCAATCTCTCATATGGCTTTCATCTGTTGTCAGAAAGGTTAATTGGGGTTGAATACAAAGGTTGCTAGAACAGCAGTCGTTTTCTCCTTGTTATCTGCACTAAAATCAGTCAAGCCCACAGACTGGTTTGGGTGTTCATTGTTTTCTGGAAAGCCAGTATATTTCATTTCCTATTGCCCATTACCTCACTTTCCTTCTGGATTAATTAAGTATCTATCAGTCTATCAATCAATCAGTCTATCTATCTATATGCGTTTCCCTTTGTCTTCACAGCAAGGATCTATGTTTGCCTCTCTTCCTCTTTTTAGGTTAAACCGACCCTGGCTTGCCACCAGGTGTGGAGGCCTGTAACCCAGTGAGGAGCCCTTGGTGGGTGGGAGGAAACACGATGAGTGGGAAGAGCCTGCTGCTGAAGGTGATCCTTCTGGGGGATGGCGGAGTGGGCAAGTCCTCTCTAATGAACCGGTATGTGACAGACCGCTTTGACTCCCAGTCCTTTCACACCATTGGTGTTGAGTTCCTCAACCGGGATCTGGAGGTGGACGGGCGCTTGGTTACTCTTCAGATCTGGGACACAGCAGGCCAGGAGCGCTTTAAGTCCCTGCGCACACCATTCTACCGAGGTGCTGACTGCTGCCTGCTCACGTTTGCTGTGAATGACCTGCAGAGCTTCCAGAACCTGGGCTGTTGGAAGAAGGAGTTCATGTACTACTCAGATGTTAAAGACCCTGAAAGGTTCCCTTTTGTGGTCCTAGGCAATAAGGTAGACATGGACCAGAGGGAGGTAGGGGAGGACGAAGCACGGGCCTGGTGTGAAGAGAATGGTTGCTGCCCCTACTTTGAGACCAGTGCTAAGGATGACACTAATGTCACAGCTGCATTTGAGGCTGCTGTGCGGGAGGTTCTGGCTGCTGAGGACCAGATTGACCATGCACTACTCAGTAGTACTATTGATCTCCATGGCAACCGCAAAACCTCTCGCACCTCTTGCTGCTGATTGGTCAGGAGTGAATCCACCTTGTCTTAATCTTACTGGGTGAAACTTGCCTGAGGCAGTTTCAAGAGCCAGTCAGATATTGTTTATGGTACAAAAAAGGTACTGAGTACAGTATTCGCTAAAGATAATGTGGATAAGATACGGCTGCTCCGAGGAGAGCCATGTCAAAGATTCAGCTGGTATCTAGACTGTTGAATTATCGCTCAAGGTACAGACACACTGTAACAGGCACACTCATCATTTGTACTCCGTCTGCTTTCAGTAGTGTTGCACAAAAACACTTTTAACCAGCTTCAGCTGTGTCTGCATTTGCAGGATAGTTTGTATCAGATAGTGTTTTGAGAATATTTCCTTTGATTTAAATGGTTAAAATTTGAGATAGTACAATGGACAAGAGAATATATAAATCCTCTCTTGAAGAGCACACTATACCTTTGGCACAACAACATACATACAGGTGGCTTTTTAACTGCTTAACAGGCTGTTCATGAGATGATTTTTCCCATGTTTTAGAGGGACTTTAAAAACAGTATCATATATTTTATGGACACAGACAGTATGATTGACAGTGTTCCCAATCCAGGAAGGTATTGTTCTTGGGAAGTCCCAACATTGGTATAATGACCGGTATGATTTGAGGTACGAGGATTTAAATGATTGCAGCACTCAGAAGAAGATGTTTGTCTTCAGTGGGAAGGGAATTGTGAGCTTTAATTTTACAGCTCTGACTGTAAGCACTGGGTACAAGTTGTGTGTACGATTGTGGTGCTCTTATTTAGTTGACTATTATATCTATTACCACTGCACTACTGTGTAGCTGGAGGTGTCAGGTGTACAAGTTTTTCTGATCATTTTAATTTTCCGTCATTTATGTACACGGGCTTGTTTCCTAACAGAGTTTTAGTGTTCTTTCAAAGTTCAAAAATAATGCTGCTTTTGCAAATGTTGTTGATCAGCTGCTGTTTACTTTTCTGTGAAGCACAGTTCCATTTGGCAACCAGTCTTTTTTTCTTTTCATTGTGTGATATTTACATTATGCTTCACTGTTCAATCAAGGGCTGATCAAAGTCTGTTTTCCTGATGTATAGAAGAGGTTATAATTATTAGAATTAACAATTGTTTTCATAATCATGGCATGTTTGTAATCCTGTGTCTGCTGTGTTGATTGTGTGGCAGGCCATTACATTCCAGTCTTTAAGCTTTGCCTATTCTGAGGTTCTCTAGTGCTTTACTGCTACATTGTATACACCTGTCAGCCTGGTCATTCTAGGTCACATCTGAATATGAAATGGCCTCAGCAGAAGGATAAGGCTGTTAAGACCAGTAATGTGTGCAGTGTGCATTGCCCCAATCAAACAGTATTAAGTGAAACATACAACTTAATGAGGTTAACTTGTTTTCAGCTCGATGGTACTTTACATTTATTTCAGTGTTTTTAAATACAGACTTACTTGCACTGAAATATGTCCCTGTGGTTTTGCTGCTATCGGCCAGAGGGCTTTCTTGTTTGCCTACACGGTTGGAGTATTGATATGCCTGACATTCAATGCTTCAAACTCAGTTTAGCACGGCCTAAATTCATTCTCATCAGTATTTTGATTCCTGCAGGAATTATTTTCTGTGGCTTCTACTCAACTCAATAACCATACCTAGGTGTCATGTTTTCATCTCCTGAATGCACACAGCCCCTATTATTGTCCCAGTGCCGAACCTTTTGTCTGTTGTGTTGAAGGTCTTGTGTATTCTGTCAGCCTGAGATCACATTATTTGCCTTTCGAGTCAAAAATTGCATCATATTTCATTGTGCGTACAGACTAATGGTGAGCTGTGAAAGTGAACCGCATCCAATCAGGTACAGTCATATTTACTTATTACATGCATCTTTGGTTTAATGTAGGCTTTTAACAAACAGCTTGTTCATATGATGACCGTTAAAGTTTATATAAGGGATGATGATTATTGCTACTCACCGTGTGGGAAAGAAACTTTATTAACTGTGAACTGAGTAGGGCATTTTAACAAAATGAAGCTGGTAGCCTATATTAATTCAAAGCAAAAAGGAGGGCTGTTACCGTATCGTCAGTGTTAACATTTTCTGCATCAAACGTAGTATCTTGTCTTATGGTACCATTTCAGTTTTTATCCTGTTCAGACAATGTAGCTTATCACAGTGTTTACCTGGAATCTAACTTACCCGAGTGTCAGTACTTATAAACTGGTAGCATAACCCTACAGTGTGTCGCTCTCATGATGCTGTCTTATATTACTGCAACCCATTCTAATGTCAGTGTTTTTTTTATGTTGCTGTAATATTTATGAATGTAAAAACACATTTCTTTGGGCTGTATTAATGGCTTGTGTAAATTGCAAAGGGCATTCATTTTTATAATGTACTAAATGACACTGAACGTCTGTTTCACCCTCAGTGCTCAACCAGTGAGTGTGATTTAAGCTGTGTGAAATTCAGACTGTTCATCTTGATTATGTGTTGATCTAATTGAAAACTTCCCTTATTCCTCTTTTTTGCACTTCGGAGGGTAAGACTGGGTGTGCCAACATGCTGGCAAAGTGGCGTAAACTCTCCAGTGCTTGGCTACAAATAAAACGTGCACCATACCAAATGGAGATTCTGTCTTGTCTGTGTGTTTTGTACTCATGCCCTGAAAATTCATGAAAGTAAGTGGCTTTACAAGTGACTTTCAAGTTTGAAAACAAAAGCTCTTCGACTATTTTTAAAACCAAAATAGGTCACTCAAATTAACCAGTTATCTCAGCTCACCACCTATCCCTTTTCACTATCGGGGAAAATAAAAATCCAATATTCACTGTGATAAAATGAAGCATTATTAAATATCTCTGCAAGTAAAACACAGGTCTTGAATTTATACCCCCATCTGCACCTTGTTTGAATTTCATCACACAAGACCTTGAATGTCCTTGAATGACCAAGTATGTGTGGGAACCCGAGAGGCATTTATTTTCCCTTCATTAAAAAGGATATCAAGCATGCACCGCATACGATGAAATTATACCTGGGCAGGAAAAACAAAAATCTACACCTAAAAATCTACATATTTTTAAATTTATAACTTAGGAAATACAAACAGATTCTATGGACATTGGTCAAATGCAAAACATTATAGGGAATAAACCCAAATATTAAACTGTTATTGTTCAGTTCAGTTCAGTTAAGGAAAAAAAAAGTCCCAACTGCATTTGTACCATTTTGAAACTTTAGATGATACAGCCCATATTATCATGAAAACATCAAAATAATGAAGAGAATCTTTTTAACAGCCTCTACCAAGTGGTGCCAATAAATTGGAACACTTTATAAACAGTGTACTTTTGATGACCAGCTCAATGGTCATGGAAAGCTAGAGGCGGTGTCAGGAAATGTCAGATGTGTTTGCAGCGTACGGAGAGCACAGTGTCCCTCCTCTGTCTCTCTGCAGCCTCCCATACAGGTCATAGCCTCTCCTCTCCTCTTTCGCCTTGTGCCTCAGCTTCCTCAGGTACACCTGGTTCACAGCCAAGTGCAGGGAACAGTGCACCTGTGGACACAAGAGGAGAGAATACAAAACACCTTACAAAATACCTTGCCCCCCTGGATGTGGCAGGAAGCCAAGGCTGGAGCACCAGTTAAACAGTGTGACACTACACCAGACGCAGCACTTTCATAGACCACAAACAAATATTTTCAGAGGAACTCTGCACAAATACTTCAAAGGATATTCTTTTTATTATCAAATTTTACCAACACACAAAAAATAATCATGAAACAGCCAGCGGCAACTGGACAAATCCACCACTCACAGCTGGGTAAAGCTTCCACCAAATAGTATAATCTACTTATTATGTTGCAAAAGGTTTTGTTAGTAATACCCAAAGTGTGAAAGTAGTAATAAATTCAGCTACAGTAAGTAAAAAGATGTGTTATACAATAACTACAACAAAATTCCTAAAGAATTAGGGACAAAACAAAGTTGTCCTATCTCTATAAAAGTACCTCAGTCATGCAATAACAGCAGGGGGGACTCACACCTCAACAATGTGTTTTAGGTCAAATATAATGAGGTCACTCAATAAGTTAGCACCTAGTGCTTCTGACATCTCAAAATTATGAGAGAAACAACTTCAGACCTTTCTAGATCAGAACTAAACAAGTATGTCCCTTTATCAGAAAGAAACCATTGAAAATAATCTAACATTCCTTTAGTCTCCTCACTCTGTATCCATCATTTAATCATTGGTGGGTGATGGGGGTCATGCATCTGGATGGTGTGTGTGTGTGGCTGCTGTCCCAGAAGAGCTGAAATCAGGCTTTGGAGAGGTCTAACCTTCTCTTTGTCCAGAGGACCCCCTCCTTTGACATGTAATATAACCCTTGGCAGAGACTCGTAGCGCAGGTGGCCCCCACTACTGGCTCCTTATTGGCTAGCTTTTAAAATGGCCATGACTCCATTGTTGAGGCTTTTCTCCAGCCCGTGAGAAAAGTCCTGAGGTCAGCGTGAGACTGCAAATGCATGCTTGTCTGCCACCATGGCAACCAGATGTGAGGGATGGTAACCAAGGTAACCTATAATCCCTACTCTCTGTAACAGCTGCATTCTAGCTGCACATGTGCAGCAAACTGGTGGTTCTTTCTTATATGTTAATTTATTAGTGTTGTGTTATTTGTATTATAAGGGCAGCAGAAAACAGAAATAAATTTTAGACGCTAACTTCAGCAAGCATCAAGAACAATAATTTCCAAATTTTGGTGGCAATCAAAATACTGACATAGGACTTCCTGCATGTAGAAGTAGCAGACAAACCTTACACACATAAAAGACAACAACAGGAGGAATCTTCTCAACAAGAAAAGTAAAAAATATAAAGACAATTTTTTCAGAGTCCATGATCACAGGTGGTTCTGTGCAGATGAAGTGGAAGGACAGAACTGTTGCCATCCCTTTATGGTAGATCCCCGTGTTGGTTGTGAAGTAGTGAGAGCAGACAGGAAGCTGTTGAGCTTAACACCGTGCACCTATGCCCTTTCTCCCCAGATACCGGAGAACAGCAAAATTATAGGTGGTTGACACAGTATAGGTCAGCTATGGAAGCACAAGCAGAGAGAGGAAGTGTCAGGACAGAAGTGAAAAACCAAAAAATCCACAACACTAAAACACTACAAATAAGAAAAAAGTATGATCGACTGCTAATGACATTAATTTTATAGAGGATACCATCCGTAAAACAGCTTCTGTAATGAAGCATGTGAGTATAATGGGTGCACCATTTGCTTGGCTGAAAAACCACCAGACATTACAGCATTATTATGATGTCTGTGTCAGCTGAGAAAGAGGAACAGAGAGCAATAGTACAGAAGTCATCAGTCATGGAGGCCTTAAATGCCTTGCCGCCCACACTTTGAGCGTCACTAAGTCACATGAGCCATAACACTGTTGTTGTGCCCCACTGTGGAAGTGCAGCCAAATTGGCACCAGCTGAAGTCTAATCACTTACCAGAGCCAAGACAGTGATGCCTGCACCGGCAAAGGCAGCGATGTAGAGGTCATAGGTCATTTGGTACTGATGGGAGGAGATTTTCATTAATAGTGATAGCATATCCTCATTTCATGTCGGGCAAACTGTGGAACAGAAATCCTGAAATATTTCGTGGTTCTTACCTCTCTGGTC